>CM057472.1:91993600-93243600 GCA_030035585.1 Dugong dugon
ACAGCCTATGGAAAGAAAAATCTATGGGAATGACAAATCTGATAAGGGTCTAATCTCTAAAATATATAGGAAACTCCAACAACTCAATAACAAAAAGACAAACAATACGATTAGTAAAGGGGACAAAGAACATGAACGGACACTTTACCAAAGAGGACAATCAAGCAGCCAACAAACACATGAAAAGATACTCGCGATCATTAGCCATCAGAAAAATGCAAATCAAAACTACAATGAGATACCATCTCACCCCCTGCAGAAATCGCACTGATCAGAAAAAGCAGAGAAAACAAATGCTGGAAAGGTTGTAGGGAGATTGGAACCCTGATCCACTGCTGGTGGGATTGTAAATTGATACAACCTCTATGGAAAGTTGTATGGTGCTTCCTCAAAAAGTCAGAAATAGAAATACCTTATAATTCAGCAATTCCATTCCTAGGTATATGTCATGGATTGAATTGTGTCTGCCAAAAATATATGTCAACTTGGCTAGGCCATGATTCCCAGTATTGTATGATTGTCCACCATTTTGTCATCTGATGTGATTTTCCTGTGTTGTAAATCCTACCTCTATGATATTAATGATGCAGGACTCAATCTAAATCTTGAGCCAATCTCTTTTGAAATATAAAAGAGAGAAGCAAGCAGAGAGACAGGGGGACCTCATATCACCAAGAAAGTAGTGCTGGGAGCAGAGTGCGTCCTTTGGACCTGGGGTTCCTGACTGGAGAAGCTCCTAGACCAGGAGATTAATAACAAGGACATTTCCCCAGAAATAACAGAGAGAGAAAGCCTTCCCTTAGAGATGGCATCCTGAATTTGTACTTCTAGTCTCCCAGACTGTGAGAGAATAAATTCTTCTTTGTTTAAGCCATTCATTTATGGTATTTCTGTTACAACCCTAGATAACTAAGACACTGTATACCCTAGAAATCTAAGAGCAATGACGCAAATCGACATATGCACACCTAAGTTCATTGCAGCATTATTCACAATAGCAAAAAGATAGAAACAACCTTAAGTGTCCATCAACAGATGAACAGATAAACAAATTGCGGTATGTAGGTTCAACAGAATACTACACAGCTATAAAGAATAATGATGAGTTCTCAAAACATACTGTACCATGGATAAATATGGAGGACATTATGCTGAGTGAAATAAATCTATCACAAAAGGACAAATTTTGTATGATCTCTCTTTTATAAAAAGAAAAGAATAGGTATACATATGGAAGACAATATTCTTTGGTGGTTACCTGGGATGGCTGGGGGAGGGAGGGGAAATCAATTTCTAGATATTAGACACTTATTATTGGTGATGGGAAAGGCAATGCAGAATGCAGGTTAAGTCTGCACAATTGACCGAAGTAAATGAAGACACTAAGATGTATTCAAGATTAAGGGACATGTTTTTGGTAAATACTGTAACATATACAATTTTGCAATAACAGCAATATCAACCAAAAATATATGTGTAGTTACATAGACAGATAACTATTCATATATGTGTATATCCACTGCTGTCGAGTTGATTCTGACTCCTAGCGACCCTATAGGGTTTCCAAGGCTGTAAATCTCTGTGGAAGTATTCTGCCACATCTTTCTCCCATGGAATTGTTGGTGGTTTTGAACTGCCGACCTTTCAATTAGCAGTTGATCTCTTTAAGCACTGAACCACCAAGGCTCCTTATATATGTGTATAGGAAGGTATATCTGTGTACATATGTGTGCACATATAGGTGTATCTGTAGGCATAGCTCTATACATGTTTGTGCTGCATATATATTCATATACATATAATAAAGCACAAAGGGTACACAGTTACAGATACTTCCTAGACATAAACAAACACTTCACGGGATTGGTTTACCGGGTTTGAAGCCTTAGGACCGAAGTCTTGTGGGACAACTCGGTCAATTGGCATAACATAGTCATAAAGTTTATATTTTACATCCATAGTCTGGTGAGTAGTTTCTGGGGTCATAGAAGCTTGTGAGTGACCATCTAAGATACATATGTTGGTCTCTACTCATCTGGAGGAAAAGAGAAAGAAGGAAACCAAACACTCAAAGAAGAAACTACAGGACTAATAGCTCCCATGAACCATGGCCTCACCTATCCCGAAACCAGAAGAACTAGATGGTGTCTGGCAATCACTACTGACTGTTATGACCAGGGACAGAGTAGATGGTCCTGGATAGAATGGGAAAAAAACATAGAACAAAACTCAAATTCTTAAAAAAGTCCAGACTTACTTGACCAATAGATACCAGAGGAACCCCTGAGACTGTCATCCTGAGACGTCCTTTAAATCTGGAACAGAAACCACTCCCAGAGGTCACCTATCAGTGCAATAACAGATTAGTTAATAACAGAACATCACTCACGGGTACTGTGCTATTTAAAAACAACAACAGCAACATGAAACAGTATGAGAGCAAACAATCGACATTTACTCTAAAGTAAAAACTAGAAGGTAAGGGGAGGCAGGGAACCTAGATTAATGGAAACAGAACAAATGGAAATAATGAAAATGTTGACAAATTGTTAAAAATGTAACCAATGTCACTCAACAATGTGTATGTTGTTGTTAGGTGCTGTTGACCCTGTGTACAAAAGAATGAAACACTGCCCAGTCCTGTGCCATCCTCATCAGCATTGTTATGCTTGAGCCCATTGTTGCAGCCACTGTGTCAATCGATCTTGTTGAGGGTCTTCCTCTTTTTCCCTGACCCTCTACTTTACCAAGCATGATGTCCTTCTCCAGGGAATGATCCTTCCTGATAGTATGTCCAGACTACCTGAGACAAAGTCTTGCCACCTTTGCTGTAAGCAGTGTTCTGGCTGTACTTCCTCCAAGACAGTTTGTTCATTCTTGTGGCAATCCATGGTATATTTGCTATTCTTCACCAACACCAAAATTCAAAGATATCAATTCTTCTTCAGTCTTCCTTATTCAGTGTGCAGCTTTCGCATACATATAAGGTGATTAAAAATACCATGACTTGGGTCAGGCACACCTTAGTCCTCAAAGTGACATCATAGCTTTTCGGCACTTTAAAGATGTCTTTGCAGGAGACTTACCCAATGCAACGTGTCCTTTGATTTCTTTTTTTTTTCCTTTTTTTTTATATTGTGCGTTAAGTGGAAGTTTACAGTTCAAGTTAGTTTCTTATTCAAAAATTTATACACACATTATTATGTGACCCTTGTTGCTCTCTTTATATTGTGACAGCACACTCCTCCTTTCCACCCCAGATTTCCCAAGTCCATTCAACCAGCTCCTGCCCCTTTCTGCCTTCTCATCTCACCTCCAGACAGGAGCTGCCCATTTAGTCTCATGCATATATTTGAGCTAAGAAGCACACGCTTCACGCGTATCATTTTATGTCTTACTGTCCGTGTAATCTTTGTGTAAAGAGCTGACTTCAGAATGGTTTTAGTTTCGGGCTAACAGGGAGTCTGGGGGCCATGTCTTTGGGGTCCCTCCAGTCTCAGACCATTAAGTCTGGGCTTTTTATGTGAATTTGAGTTCCGCACTCCACTTTTCTCCTGCTCCATCAGGGACTCTCTGTTGTATTCCCTGTCAGGGCAGTCATTAGTGGCATCTGGGCACCATCTAGCTCCTCTGGTGTCACACTGATGGAGTCTCTGGTTTATGTGGCCCTTTCTGTCTCTGGGGCTAATATTTTCCTGGTGTCGTTGGTGTTCTTCATTCTCCTTTGCTCCAGGTGTGTTGGGACCAATTGCTGCATCTTAGATGGACGCTTTCTAGCTTTTAAGACCAGAGACACCACTCACCAACGCGGGTTGCAGAACATTTTCTTAATAAACTTTGTTATGCCAAATGACCTAGATGTCCCCCTGAAACCATGGTCCCCAGACCCCTGTCCCTGTTACTCTGTCCTTCAAAGTGTTTAGTTGTATACAGGAAAATTCTTAGCTTTTGGTTTAGTCCAGTTGTGCTGACTTCCCCTGTAATGTGTGTTGTCCTTCCCTTCACTTAAGATAATTCTTATCTACTATTTAGTTAGTGAATACCCCTCTCCCTCCCTCCTCATCCTTGTGACCATCATAAAACGTTTTCTTCTGTGTTTAAATCTTTTCCTGAGTTCTTATAATAGTGGTCTTATACAATATCTGTCCTTTTGCAACTGACTAATTTCACTCAGCATAATGCCTTCCAGATTCATACATATTATGAAACGTTTTGTGGATTCATCGTAGTTCTTTACCATTGCATAGTATTCCATTGTGTGAATATATCATAATTTGTTTATCTACTCATCCATTGTTGGGCAGCTGGTTGTTTCCATCTTTTTGCTATTGTGAACAGTGCTGCAATGAACATAGGTGTGCATATATCTATTCGTGTGATGGCTCTTTTTTCTCTAGGATATGTTCCAAGGAGTGGAATTGCTGGATTGTATGGTACTTCTATTTCTAGCTTTTTAAGGAAGCATCAGATCGATTTCCAAACTGGTTGTACCATTTTACATTCCCACCAACAGTGTATAAGGGTTCCAGCCTCTCCACAACCTCTCCACCATTTATTATTTTGTGTTTTTTCGATTAATGTCAGCTTTGTTGGGGTGAGATGGTATCTCATTGTAGTTTTGATTTACTTTTCTCTAATGGCTAATGATCATGAGCATTTACTCATGTATCTGTTAGTCACCCGAAAGTCTTCTTTGGTGAAGTGCCTGTTCATATCCTTTGCCCATTTTTCAACTGGGTTATTTGTCTTTTTGTTGTTGAGGTTTTGCAGTATCTTGTAGATTTTAGAGGTAAGACCCTGATCGGATTTCTTGTAGCCAAAAATGTTTTCCCAGTCTGTAGGTTGTCTCTTTACTTTTTTGGTGAAGTCTGTTGATGAGCATAAGTGATTTTTAAGAGCACTCTGTTGCCTAGTTTCTCTTCTGGTGTTTGTGCATTGTTAGGGATGTTTTGTACTCTGTTTATGCCATGTATTAGTGCTCCTAGCATAGTCTCTAATTTTTCTTCCATGATTTTTATTGTTTTAGATTTTATATTTGGTCTTTGATCCATTTTGAGTAAGTTTTTGTACATGGTGTGAGGTATGGGTCTTGTTTCATTTTTTTGCAGATGGATATCCAGTTCTGCCAGCACCATTTGTTACGGAGACTGTGTTTTCCCCTTTTAACAGAATTTGGGCCTTTGTCAAATATCAGCTGCTCACAGGTGGATGAATTTACGTCTGGATTCTAAATTTTATTCCATTGGTCTATGTATCTGTTGTATCAGTACCAGGCTGTTTTAACTACCTTGGCAGTATAATAGGTTCTTAAATAAGAAAGTCTGAGGCCTCCCACTTTGTTCTTTTTCTTCAGTAATACTTTACTTATCCAGGGCCTCTTCTCTTTCCATATGAAGTTGGTGATTTGTTTCTTCATCTCATTAAAAAATGCCTTTGGAATTTGGATCGGGATTGCATTGTATCTGTAGATCGCTTTGGGTAGAACTGACATTTTCACTATGTTGAGTCTTCCTATCTATGAG
The DNA here is from genome assembly GCA_030035585.1 of Dugong dugon. Taxonomy (NCBI): domain Eukaryota; kingdom Metazoa; phylum Chordata; class Mammalia; order Sirenia; family Dugongidae; genus Dugong; species Dugong dugon. The sequence continues at coordinate 91,999,123 of CM057472.1, forward strand.
CAAGATATGTTTTTCCACTTATGCAGGTCTCTTTTGGTTTCTTGCAGTAGAGTTTTCTGGTTTTCATTATATAGGTCTTTTATGTCTGTGGTTAGATTTATTCCTAAGTATTTTATCTTCTTGTGGGCTATTGTAAATGGTATTGTTTTGGTGATTTCTTCTTCAAAATTCTCTTTGTTGGTGAGAGGAATCCAATTGATTTTTGTATGTTTATCTAGTATCCTGATACTTTGCTGAAATCTTCTATTAGTTCTAGTAGTTTTCTTGTGGATTCGATGGAGTTTTCTGTGTATAAGATCATATCATCTGCAAATAGCAATACTTTTACTTGTTTCTTACCAATTTGGATGCCCTTTATTTCTTTTTCTAGCCTAATTGCTCTGGCTAGGACCTCCAGCACAGTGTTGAATAAGAGTAGTGATAAAGGGCATCCTTGCCTGATTCCCATTCTCAAGGGGAATGCTTTCAGACTCCCTCCATTTACGATGATGTTGGCTGTTGGCTTTGTACAAACACCCTTAATTATGTTGATGAATTTACCTTCTATTCCTATTTTGCTAAGAGTTTTTATCATGAATGGGTGTTGGACTTTGTCAAATGCCTTTTCTGCATCAATTGATAAGATCCTGTGGTTCTTATCTTTTGTTTTATTTATGTGATGGGTTACACTGATTGTTTTTCTAATATTGAACCATCCCTTAATAGCTGGTACAAATCCCACTTGGTCATGGTGAATTATTTTTTGATATATTGTTGAATTCTATTGGCTAAAATTTTGTTGAAGATTTTTGCATCTATGTTCATGAGAGGTATTGGTCTGTAATTTTCTTTTTATGTGGTGTCTTTACCTGGTTTTGGTATCAGGGTTATGCTGGCTTCATAGAATGAGTTTGGGAGTATTCCACCCTTTTCTATACTCTAAAATACCTTTAGTAGTAGTGGTGTTAAGTCTTCTCTGAAAGTTTGGTGGAATTCTCCAGTGAAGCAGTCAGGGCCAGGGCTTTTTTTTGTTGGGAGTTTTTAAATTACCTTTTCTATCTTCTTCTTTGTTAGAGGTTTATTTAATTGTCCTACCTCTGTTTGTGTTAGTTTAGGTAGGTAGTGTGTTTCTAGAAATTTGTCCATTTCCTCTAGGTTTTCAAACTTATTAGATTACAATTTTTCATACTATCCTGTTATGATTCTTTTACTTTCAGTTGAGTCTGTTGTTATATCACCCATCTCATTTCTTATATGGGTTATTTGCTTCCTCTTCTGTTTTTCTTCTGTCAGTTTGGCCAATGGTTTATCAATATTGTTGATCTTTTCAAGGAACCAGATTTTGCTCTTGTTCACTCTTTCAATTGTTTTTCTATTCTCTATTTCTTTTAATTCTGCTCTAATTTTTATTATTTGCTTTTTTCTGGTGACTGAGGGTTTCTTTTGCTGCTTTCTATTTGTTCAAGTTGTAGGGTTAGTGTTTTGATTTTGGCCCTTTCTTCTTTTTGGATGTGTGCATTTATTGCTTTAAATTGACCTCTGAGCACTGCTTTTGCAGTGTCCCATAATTTCTGGTAGGATGTCTTTTCATTCTCAATCGTTTTTGTGAATTTCTTTATTCCATCCTTAATTTCTTCTATAACCCAGTACTTTTTGAGCAAGGTGTTGTTCACTTTCCATTTACTTAATTTTTCTTTTTTGTTGTTTTTGCTTTTTCTGTTATTGATTTCTACTTTTATGACTTTATGCTCAGAAAAGATGCTTTCTAATATTTCAATACTTTCGATTCTGTTAAGGCTTGCTTTATGACTTAATATATGGTCTATTCTGGAGAATGTTCAATGTGCATTGGGGAAAAAAAATTATACTTACTGTTGTTGAGTGGAGTGTTCTGTACATGTCTATGAGATCAAGTAGGTTGATTATGTCATTTAGACCTTCGGTGTCTTTTTTGAACTTCTTCCTGGGTATTCTGTCCTTCATAGAAAATGGTGTGTTGAAGTCTTCTACTATTATTGTGGAGCTGTCTGTCTCTCTTTTCAATTCTGTTAGAGTTTGTTTTATGTATTTTGGAGCCCTGTGGTTGGGTGTGTAAATATTTATTATGGTTATTTCCTCCTGGTGTATTGACCCTTTAATCATGATTTAGTGTCCCTCCTTATCCTTTTGGTGGATTTTGCTTTAAAGTCTATTTTGTCAGAGAGTAATATTGCCCCTCCTGCTCTTTTTTGATTGTTGTTTTCTTGATATACTTTTTTCCATCCTTTGAGTCTTAGTTTGTGTGTGTCTTTAAGTCTAAGATATGTCTCTTGTAGGCAGCAAATAGATGGATCATGTTTTTTATCCATTCTGCCACTCTCTGTCTCTTATTCATGCATTTAGTCCATTTACATTTAGCATAATTATTGATAGGTTTGAGTGTAGTGCTTTCATTTTGGTGTCTTTTTTATTCTGTGTTGTTGAGAGTTTCTTTCTTCCACTTAATTTTCTGTGTTAAGTCTTTTCTCTTTATGTATGTTTTGCATCCTTTTCATTGTTGATTTTGTATTTACTGAGTCTTTGTGTTTTTCTTGTTTTTTATTTTGATGTGTAGGATTGTTAGTTTCCTTTGTGGTTACCTTAACATTTACTTTTATTTTTCTAAGTTTAAACCACTTTTTTATTTATTTATATCACCTGGTCTTCCTCTCCATATGAAAGATCTATGACTACATTTTTTAGTCCCTCCTTTTTGTTTTAATATTGTCATCTTTTACATATTGACATCTCTATTACTCTATTTTCAGTGTTTTAGCTTTGATTTATTTTTGTGACTTCCCTATCTAGGGTGATATCTGTTTGCTCTGTCCTGTATTCTAGTCTTGGGTTGTTATCTGATACTATTGATTTTTTAACCAGAGGACTCCCTTTAGTATTTCTTGTAATTTTGGTTTGGTTTTCACAAATTCCCTAAACTTCTTTCTCTGGAAATGCCCTTATTTTGCCATCATATTTGAGAGAGAGTTTTGCTGGATATATATTTCTTGACTGGCAATTGTTTTCCTTCCAAGCGTTATGTCATACCATTGTCTTCCTACCTCCATGGTTTCTGCAAAGTAGTCCAAGCTTAGTCTTATTGACTCTCTTTTGTAGGTAACTTTTCATTTATCCCTAGCCATTCTTAAAATTTTCTCTTTATATTTGGTTTTGGAAAGTTTGTTTACAGTATGTCTTGGTGACTTTCTTTTGGGATCTACCTTATGTGGGGTTCGATGAGCATCTTGAATAGATATCTTGTCATCTTTCATGATATCTGGGAAGTTTCTGCCAATGAATCTTCAACAATTCTCTCTGTATTTTCTGTTATCCCCCTGTTCTGGTATTCCAGTCACTTGTAGGTTATTCCTCTTGATAGAGTTCCACATAATTCTTAGGATTTCTTCATTTTTTTAAATTCTTTTATCTGATTTTTCCTCAAATAAGTTAGTGTCTGGTGCTTTATCTTCAGTCTCACTAATTTTGACTTTCATTGCCTCAATTCTGCTCTTATGACTTTCTATTGATTTGTCTAGTTCTGAAATTTTATCGTTAAACTTCTGAATTTCTGTTTGCTGTCTCTCTGGATTCTTGCAGCTGTTAAATTGGTTATTATGCTCTTGCATAACCTTCTTAAGTTCCTCTATTGCTTTGTTTGTGTGTTCCTTGGTACGTTTTGCATTTTGCCTGATTTCCTTTGCAATCTCTTAAAGTTCTGTATATTTATCTTTTGTATTCTACCACTGATAATTCTAAGAAGTTCTCATCCTCTGGAAAATTTCTTGATTCTTTGTTTTAGGAGCTTGCTGAAGCCATCATAATCTGCCTCTTCATGTGATTTGATATTGACTATTGTCTCCGAGCCATCAATAAGTTATTATATTTATTTATTTTATGTTTGCTTACTGTGTCCTAGCTTCTTGTTTTGTTTTGATATGCTCAGATAGGCTACTCTTGTGAGCTAGTTTGATTATTGTCACCTTTGAAGCTCTCACATTCTGTCACCAGGTGGTTAGATCTGTTACCAGGTATGTGAGCCCTGGAGTCTGTTTACTTTTCTTGTATGGATTCAGCTTTGGTGTCCAGGTAGTCTATCACCAAGTGCCTGGTGCAGGCTCTTGCCTACAGTCCTAGACCGGCAGGGGTGATTGGTGTAGGTACAGGTATCTGGTTGCAGTAGAGGGTCACACACTGAGAAAGGCAGGAGCTGTCATCTGAGGAAATGTGTCCCTGTTCCCTAGAGTGGGTAGGTAGGTGGATTTTGCAGCTAGACTATGGGCACTCAATGCTGTTGGCTGTAAGGAGTGGGAGGCACCAGTTTTTCTTGGACCCCTGTCATGGGTGGCTATGTGGCGTGCATGAGCCACCAGTCCTCAGGCCCCTGATGTGGGTAGGTGAGAAGCTTGCTTAATAGACAGAGTGCTGTCAAATGTTACTAACCTGCCACTTTACCATATAACTGATACAGTTGAAATTAGGTTTCAGGTATATACCCAGCTGGACTGTGCTAATGAGGCCTACACGGTTGAAATAGGCCCACACAGGTCTATGCAAGGGTGAAAAGCATTCAAAGTCTGTGGACCCCTTATGCTTGTGCCTAGGCAAAGGATCTGTGCCTACCCTGAGTTTCTGACTTAGCAGAGCTGGCAGATTATTTTTTCCTGTTTATTAATTTGTTCCCTCTCCAAGGCCAGGAGAATGGCTCAGAGCTCGTGACGGGTCCTGCTTCCAGCCAAGGGGAAGTGGCAGTCATTGAAACTGGGTGGGACCCAGTGCAGAGCAAGGAGGGGTCAGGGAAATAGGAGAGAAGTTTTCCCAAAGAAGGTGTTTTTTGATCCATGTGGTAGGTTAGATGCATGTACTTATCTTTTGCCAATTGAGCGCTGCCTTTTCACTGGTTCTGGAGGCTTGAATAGACTCTCCACCGCTTGGTCTCTCCTGATGTGGAAAACATATTCCAAGTACCACTGCTTGCCTCTGCACGCATGCCAGCCGATCCGGCCTACAGGGTACCGGTTCCCACCAGGTCAGATCTGGTAACTCCTAGGTGCTTCTGAACCATTGATCCCTCCCCTTGTGGCTCAGTCTGATTCCTCAACTTTGCCTTTAATGTTCAGGGTTCCTAGATTGTCATATATAGTCAATTTACTTGTTTCTTGGGTCTCTGTTGTAAGAGGGACCATAGGAAGTGTCTGACTAGTCCGTCATCTTGGCCCTGCCTCCTCATTTGATTTCTTGACTACTGCTTCCATGAGTGTTGATTGTTGATCCAAGTAAAATGAAATCCTTGACAACTTCAATTTTTGCTCTGTCATGATGTTGCTTATTGGTCCAGTTGTAGGGATTTTTGTTTTCTTTATGTTGAGGTGTAATTCATATTGAAGGTTAAGTGGGAACCTAATTTGATGTGTAAACTTTCACCAAAACACAATAAAATATTATTAAAAAAAATCAAGCAATAGCTTAACTAGCAAAGAATGTTTGCCTTGAGTATTGCGCTCTTTTAAGAACTATCTATATGGGATCAAACTGACAACAACTCAAAAGATTGGATAGGAACTTTAGGGGGCAGTGTGTTTATGTTAATGGGGGGGTCAATTATAAAAAAGAGAGTGAGAATATTTGCACTACTTGAAGAATGTAATCAATGTCCCTGAATTGTACAAGTAGAAGTTGTTGAAATAGTGTATACTCTTTTGTGTATATTCTCAACAACAGCAACAACAATAATAAAAATAAAATGAAATTCAATTAAAAAAAATACTCAGAAGAATATTGCTTCATTAGTAGAAAAAAGATAGCACTAGAATAAAGGCTGCTCTGATTCCACATAACAAGGTAACTAAAGGTAAGCATAAAAAAGGATCATACTGTTCCCATATAGCTTAACTATATCCTAGAATAAAGCTCAAAAATAATCATAGGACTACAAAAATACTCAACATCCAAAAATATAAGATTATTAATGATAATGCTGGCATCAAATGAAAAATTAACAGGAGTACAAAGAAACAGGAAATACAACCCATAATGGGAGGAAAAAATCAACCTGGCTGAAGGCAGAGAATACCAGAAAGATGTTTGCCTGTGTGGCATTCAACTGTGTGGATCATAACAAATTATGGATAACATTACTAAGAATGGGAATTATAGAACACTTAGTTGTGCTCATGTGGAACCTGTACATGGAAGAAGAGGCAGTCGTTTGAATGAAACAAGGGCATACTGAGTGGTTGAAAATAGGAAAGGCTATGTGGCAAGATTGAATCCTTTCACCATACTTATTCAATCCATATGTTGAACAGATAATCCTAGAGGCTGGATTTAGGAACAGGACCATGGAATCAGGATTGGTGGGAGACACATGTAACAATTTGCTATAGGTACAGCCTTGCTTGCTGAAAGTGAAGATGACTTGAAACCCTTATTGCTGAAGTTCAAAGACTACAGCCCTCAATATGGATAAGGTGTACCTAACAAAATGACAAGCCTTACTACTGGGGCAATAAATAACAAAATGATAAATGTCAGAGATCTCATTTTACTTGGATCAACGTTCAATGCTCATAGAAGTAGCAGTCAGGAAATCAAACAATGGATTGCACTGGGAAAATCTACTTGGAAAGACCTTTTTAAAGTGTTAAAAAGCAAAGACATCACTTTGATGACTAAGGTTCACCTTCCCCAAGCCAGAGTATTTTCCGTCACCTCATATGCGTGTGAAAGCTGAACAATGAAAAACGAAGACTGAAGGAGAAAAGATAAATTTGAGTTATAGTGTTGGTGAACAATTTTGAATATACTATGGACTTTCAAAAGAACAAACAAATAAGTCTAATAAGAAATACACTTAGAATACTCTTTAGTAACAAGAATGATGAGGCTTCGTCTTGCTTACTTTGGACACGTCATCAGGAAAAATCAATTGCTAGAAAATGACATCATGTTTGGGAAAATAGAGGGTCAGCAAAAACCAGGGAAACCATCCATGAGATGAATTGACACAGGAGGCTGCAACAATGGGCTTGAACTTACCAAAGACTGTGAGAATGGTGTAAGAGTAGGCAATGTTTCCATCTGTTATACGCGGGATTGCTGTGAGTCAGAGCTGACTGGACAGCAACTAAGAATAGTAACAACAAATAATCCATGACACAAAGAAGAAATAAAAAAGTGAATTTCAAAAGTATTTTAAGCCAAATAAAGCTGAAATCAAAACATATCAAAATTGGTGAGGAACAGTAAAAGCAGTGCTTAGAGGATTATTTATAGCAATAAATGCCTATATTAAAAAAAAAAAAAAAACAAACCCTCAAACCAATGACCTTAAAATTCACCTCTTAAGAAACCATAAAAGTAAAGAAAATTAATCCCAAAGTAAATCGAAGAAAGAAAATAACGAAGACAACAGAAATTAATGGAGAAGAAAACAGAAAAGAAAAAAAAGAAAGAAAATTAATGAAACCTACAACTGCTTCTTTGAGAATAACAACAACAAAAAATTGAAAAACTTCTAGTCAGATTGTATGTTTCCATTTATATAAAATTCTTGAAAATGAAAACTAATTTAGATGATAGATATAAACCAGTGTTTGCCTAGTTTGGGCAGGGGGTGTGGGAAAGGACACGAGGGAGGTATTGCAAAGGGGTATGAGGAGACCTTTGGGTATGAAAGACATGTTCATTATCTTGATTATGGTGATGATTTTAAAAGGTACATAAATATTTCAAAACTTACCAAAATCTATACTTTAAATATAGGCAGTTAATTGTATGCTGGTGATATGTCAATAAAGCTGTAAAAAATGCAGGCTTATTTAACCTAAATTTATGAACCAGGATATTCTAATGAGTAATATTCCATACATATAGAAGATTTTTTTTTAATTAAGAAATTTTAACAGATAAAGTAAATAAAAACACAGACTATCTAACTAAATTGTGTAACTAATAATTTTTAAAATATAAATATGGTGTTTTTGAAAAGATGATATAATTGCCTGATCCAAACTCCCTTGTCTTATCTCTTTTTGCACTTAAAGTCGATAATACATGGGCAGCGGGGAAGGGGACTAAGTGGTTGCCCTTGTCTATTTGAATGATTTATAAACTCCTTAGCAACAGAGAACATTCAATATTAATTTAATGATTATTTTCACTATGGGCTAAGCAGGTACTGTGCTCTGTTTAGAGGGATAGGACTTACTGTGTATGGGCATACAAGAAACTAAAAATCAAATTAGTGGTATTTCTTAACCTCTTTAAAGCACTTACAAAGTAGTGGGCAAGAAAAATATATAAACTATGACATAATGCAGAATGAAATACCTACTCATAGATGCATCTTCTCTTCCTCACAATGTGCTATGGCAATAAAGATTGGATTCCTACTCGTGGTGATCTTATAAATAATAAAACAAAATGTTGCCAGGCCTTGCTCCATCTTCAAGATCATTGGCATGTTTGAGTCCATTGTTGAAGCTATTGTGTAGTGCCTTCCAGCACTATATCATCCTCCACTACTATATCTAGCAACATTCTTCTCTTCGCTATAAAGTTTTCAGTGGCAGCTTTCGGAAGCAGATCTCCAGGTCTTTCTTCCTAGTCTGTCTTAGTCTGGAAGCTGTGCTGAAACCTGTTCAGCATCATAGCAACACTCAAGTCACCACATTTAGACAAATAGAGGGGTGGTGGGGCAATAAAGATAAGGACCAATTAATTCTGTTGTAAACGGAAAAACGTTATCAAGGATTTCATTTTACTTGAATCCACAGTCAACACCCATGGAAGCAGCAGTCACAAAATCAAACAACGCATTGCACTGGGCAAATCTGCTGCAAAAGCCCTCTTTAAAGTGTTAAAAAGCAAAGATGTCACCTTGAAGATTAAGATGCGCCTCACCTAAGCCATGGTGTTTTCAATCGCCTCATATGCATGCGAAAGCTGGATTGAATAAGGAAGATCAAAGAATTGACGCCGATGAATTATGATGTTGGCGATGAATATTGAATTTACCACACACTGCGAAAAGAAGGAACAAATCTGTCTTGGAAGAAGTAGAGCCAGAATGCCCTTTAGAAGCAAGGATGGGGAGACGACATCTCACATACTTGGGACATGTTATCTGGAGGGACTGCCCCGGAGAAAGATATCATGCTTGGTAAATTAGAGGATCAGCGAAAAAGAGGAAGACCCTCAACGACATGGATTGACACAGTTCGACACAGTGGCTGCAACAATTGGCTCAAGCATAACAACGATGGTGAGGATCGCACAGGACCAGGCAGTGTTTTGTTCTATTGTACATAGGGTCGCTATGAGTCGGAACATAATCCACACACCTAACAACGACAACGTTATTTCTGAGTTCAATCGAGGAATAGGGAATAGGGAGGAGAGGTTTCACAGACAGACGAAACTTACGTGCATAAAGATGGACTTCGAGGTGCACACATTAGGGTCTCAAATAAGTCCTTGCAGCCATGCAACAACTCTCTTGGAGCTTTTCCCTTCCCTTGACAACGGCCGTTTGTTTCCATTTGTTCTTGCCTTATGGATTTCTAAGGAGTTGGAAAATAGAAAACGTAAGTGCTTAAGCTGCCGCAAGGTGTTCTTTATTAGCTGAACACCAGAATAAAAGGCAGCCAAAGGGCTGAAGTCATGTGCTTCAAGTCAACTCTTTAAATCATGTAGGCACAAAATATTCCAGAGATCACGGCAGTTCAAACTACGTATAGTGGTAACTCACCAAGTCAGATTTTTAATTACTTCAAAATACTTGAATCAACACTGAACGCTATCAAAAGCAAAATGAATGCACATTAATCACAGAATATTTCAGTCACACAGCACCTTTCATCCTAGAAAAGTTCACAACCCCTGGGTCTGTTTCACATCACACTTAAACCAAGGAAACAGGATAGCAAGTAGCTTTGAAAAGACTGAAGAGGAAAAGTTGGAGCATTTAATTTAGGCAGAGCTACACAACAGTTGCAGAAAGGAAGTGTTTTCTTTTATTAGGCCTCATTTCTAGAGTTGCTGTATTATCTCCCTCAGTGATGAAGAAGTGAACAATAGCATATATGTAAGTTTATCAACACTCCAAGTTAAAATTGAGTCTTACAGACAACTCCTAATACCCTTCTAATAGGAAAATCACTATTGGAAAATGTCATTGCTTATATAATGAAACATTTATGAATATTATTATTAATACTGAATAGTTGATATATTGATACCCATATAAAATGCTTTCATGAAAAAGCCAACACAGAGAACTAAGCTTTACCCTTTGTTTTGATGATTTGACTAAACAGGCCAGAACCTTTGCCTGCTCTTCAGACTTAAGATGTGTGCAAAATATCCCCCACTTCTTCCTGTATCCATGGAAAAAAGGGCCAAAGGAAGAACTGAAGCTGTAACAGAAAATGCTTTTCTCCTGAAGCATCAAGTTTTCTATCAATACATAAGACAGACACCTTACATAAGAACACTTATTTTCATCCTATGCTCCTTGAAACCCTTGTGTTCTTGAAGATATATTTCAAGGCTTCTGTAAATAAAGGAGTGGTTTCCCCCAGAGAATTAAATTCTATGAGAAATTCCTGAATTGTTTTTATCAGTTTTATATATTAGGAGATCCATATAGGATTTCATTTTTAAAAATCTGTCTAGTAAATAAGTTTGAAAACAATTCTATTAAAAAAATGCATGCATTTGGGGGAGAAAGCGAAAATTCGTATGCATTTTATAAGATAAAAACGAGACTTGACACACTTAGTAGTCTACATGTGTGCTTATGCCCAATGTAATTAACCCACCATTTTCTGCCTTTTCTAATTCTTAGTGAGACTTGGTTTGAACGAAGAATTTCCTGGCTAAAAGCAGCACTGAAAACTATAATCCTATAGTAAATTCAGAGATGAGATGGGTGGTTGGGTATTAATTCATTCCAAATGGACGGACTCTTATTCTGATCTCGGCGCTCTACTCTGTACCGAGATTTGCTTGGTGTCTGCTTTTAAGTAGAGCCCAGGCTACGGAAAGAGATAAAAAGCATAAACAAGTGCAGCTGTGACTTTTTCAGGCCAATCACTCATGCATGAGTGAAATGTATCTTTCTGATTTTAAGTTAATTTAATTTTCATTTCAGGCTCTCATTCTTAGGTGGAGGTGGAAACTTCATAGTGGTCATTTGCCTGAAGAGCCCTTACTGCAGTGTTACCTGGAGCTGTGACTATCTTGCTTTGGGAAATTTAACACAATGCAAAGGTGTTGGGAAGGGAGTGGATCCATTAGTTAGACTCTGGAAATATCTATTCCTTGCAGCTATGGTAATTGGTCCACACAGATTCTGCTAAACTGCCCTTCTTTCCTGTCCTCAAGGACCCTTTCGGCAAAGCAGCTTTCTCTGCTCATTATGTGTCCCTCTTGAGTGCATTTAGGGTTTGGTTTAGGATGCTCAAAAATCAGAAAGAGAATAGTCAATAATTGGAGATAAGGATGAAGGATAAGGTCAGGAGGTAAAATAAAATAGTAAGCAGCAACTGGCTGATTATTTTAATAATATTATCCCAGCATAATGAAAAGCAATCAAATTCATTAGATAAGAGCTAAAAAAGTATAACAAGACAAAAAACGTCAACACAAAGAGTGGCAAAAATAAGAAAGAAATCTGGTGTTCATGGGACAGAGTTGGAAAGTAGTGTTCAAAAAATCTTCCCGGAGCAAGAGTGAATATCCACTGAGGTCTGTTACTTCTATAACTTCCACTCTGGCTTTATTCGAGCTCACAGCCTATGAACAGTCCTCCTGATTAGATGTCCTTTCAACAGAGTAATCCAAAAATTTCAGTGAAAAGTGAATTAACTTTTTGGAAAGTTGACATTTTGTCTTTTAGCTTTTGAATGGTCATTAAAAATGTAATTATGTTGCATTTAGGAGAAAAATAATAGTTCAGTAGTTCTAGTCAGTGTCTTTAAATCATGCTTAGAATAAGTAATCAATAACAAAATAGAGGTTAATTTGTCAATTTTCACTTTCATAATTTTGTTGTTTCCACTCCCTTAGTAGGTAAAATGTCATGAAACAGCTAAAATATATATATAGAAGGAATATACAGAGTCATTATACCAAAAAAAAAAATTGGTCAACGTTCAACCATTTTAAGAGGCAGCATATGATCAATGGTACTGAAGGAAGAAGTCCAACCTGCACTGAAGGCGTTGGTGAAAAATAAGGCTCCAGGAATTGACGAACACCAGGCAGTGCCTCATTCTCTAGTACATAGGGTCTCTATGAGTTGGAACTGACTCAACAGCACCTAACAACTATATACATATATATAACTCTCAGTAGTTATTTTGATCAGTTTCTACTGCAAAGGTTAAACACCATGTATGACCTTAGCACGTTTGGGTATGATCCATCCATCTCAGGTTGAATACTTTACAACAGTTGGGGCCATAGACCAATGCCTAGGAAGAAGATGGAAATAATCTAAAGGACTTGAAATTATTCACATTATAGTCTTAGACTAACAGATCCACAGGGAATTCTAGAAATTTTCTGGTTTGACTCTGTTTTTTTCCAGAAAAATATTCTAGCCATTAGAGATTAAAAAAAAAGATTTAGATGTCAAGCAGGAAGTAGCAGATATAAATACATAAATAACATAAAAGAAAAAAAATCATTTTAAAGAGATTAAGTTCAAAGTCCTTAACTGAAGTTAGTCATACACTTCAATTCACAGTCTAATCATAGTGTTGTTATAGGGAAACTATATTTTGTATTTGCTTTTATTGGTAAGCTTCTATTTCTCCTAGCATCCAGACCAACACTATTTTTGCAAGGATGTGAGCAGTGTGAAAGTCTCCTAGGAATGTGGTGAGTGAGTATAATGCATGGAAATTTCATTCCAGATGGGAGAAATTATATCAAGTCTGCCCTTCTTCCCCAGTGGACTGTGGAAAGAAAAAGGTGACACAGAGTATGGAAGCCACCATGAGGTGCATTATTGGCTTGATTTATTTGGAATCAAATGGAAGAGAGAGATATGTAGGTCATGTTTAGTGGAAACCATGCAAGATTTTGTTTTGGCTCCCATTTCTAACCTAGAGGAGGAGCCCAGTCTAGTAGAGGGCAAGGGGACAACCTAGGGAGACACAGAGAGTGCAGGACAAGGTTGAGCCAAGAGGCAGCCTAAGGTAGCACTTCTTGCCCATCCTTGGTTCTTGTGTGGTATAGAAGGAAACCACAGAGTTCACATTCTCTGTGAAAAGTGTGAAATAACTGATTAATTGGAGGTTTGTCACAGAGAGTCTTATACTGAGACAAAATGAGCATTTGTCTTAGAGCTATAGGATGGACTGTGAAGGCTTGGTGCTTAATGGGAATCAAAGTCAGATCTCTGAGTGATACAGCGCCAAGGAGAGCTCAGAAAAATCAATCAGCAATGGGTGATGACCAACTTACTAGTTTTAGTGTCCACGATGAGAGACAAGATTATGAGTTGAATCCCACCAACAGCATATACCATCAGTGGACGCAATCAAGAAGTCCAGAGACAGACCCTGGAAGACGCCATCCAACATACACATAAGAATGAGTCTCACTGGAGTGCTGACTGGATCACTTAAGCACTAGAAGCAGTCGTCCACCCATGCACTCTGCCCCTCCAAAGACTTGCTGACCATATACTTTTTCTTAGAACCAGACTCCATTTTGTGGGGGAAAGAAGGAGAGGGAAAAAGCCCCATTAGGAAACTCATCTTTGACATGACTGAATATTTCTTCAAATAATGTCATACAAATTAGAAGAGATAGAGATACCATTAAGTGACACTTTAGATACCATCCCAATTTACCTCTTCCCAGCAACTTAGAAGATTTAATTACAGAGATATAGATGCTATGTTTTATTTGCTTATGTGTGTTGTTCGAGTAAATTTGCTATCCACCTAAAGTATACATTTTTATTTCCCAACTTAAATGTAAGCTTTGTGAGAGCAGATGATACATATTTTGGAATTTCATTTGTACAAGTCTATAGCATAGTATTATTTAACTGTGATTTTGACTATTTCTCTACATGATTCTTCAATATGTACTGAATCAGAAATAGTTTTTAATATTTAATATTGTCTTTGCATATACAAGTGTCTTAAACATTTTAGTATTTAATTGAGAAAAAAATAAAACTACATGAGAAAATATAGAGTAAGAAATAATGAATGAAAAAGAAAAGAAAAAAAAAAACCTGAAGAGAGTCAGCAAAAGGAGGAACCAGAGATGCCACCATATTCTAATTTAATATACTTCAAAAATTTAGGTCAGGGATATTACAGAAACATTCTGCTAATGCCATTAAAGGTAACTGATTATTATTAATTGGAAAATAGAATACTAAACTAATTATCATATTAAAGCAAATACATTAAAATTATGATGAAGCATTTTTATTTCTTTTTTTTTTTCCTATCCCTAGAGAAATTCACAAGACAAGTAATTAATTATTTCATCAACATTTTTAGGCACATACTATGAGCCAGGAAGTCTATTGTTCAGCCAGTAACACCAAATTACAAGGCTGAACAGAATGCAGACTCAACCTGGGAAGGACTGACACTCTGGAGGAGAAGAGAGGCAAGTAGGCAAATAATCAGAGCAGTATGGCAAGATAACAGAAAGGGTCTCACAGAGAAGAAGTTCAATGGAACAGAGACGCAAAGGCCCTGTCTGCAAATGTTAGGGGAAATTTTAGGAAGAAGGAATGTGAGGATTTTTGAAAACAAAATCAAGTTTCTCAGAAAAATTATTTTAGGAAAGGCACCCCATGAAGAAGGGCTAGTTTGAGCAAAGAGTACCTACGTTTTGAGGAGAATATTTCAAAACTCTGTTGGATTAGGCCCTGAAAGAAGCTAATCGCAACACCAAGTAACTTTAAATAAAAGGTTAATTTTTATATTCCATCCATAAGAAACATACCTATTGAGTAACTCTTACAGATTGTGCATTCAAAGACAGTAAGAGGTTATTGAAATAGAAAAGTGACTGTTCATACATTTCATTTTCCTCAAGGATCCAGTAATTTATGATGTTTAACATGTTATCCAAAACATTCTTAAATTAAACTTTCATCTCTGTGTTTTCTTATTTCATGACTGGTATATTGAATTTGACATTTCTCAAATCAGTTATGATTTCATATGGGTTTAGTTTTCTTGGCCAAATGACATTATACTATTTACTATTTTAATCAATTTTCTGGTTGAATGATGAAAACTTAAAAAACACAAACTATTCTGCCCAATATTAAAGTCACGTATTTTTAATGATAGCATGCTATTTGCAACTGTTGTTTCAATTATACTTTTGAACCATTCACTAATGCTTCATCTTTGTGCTTTTCTCTGTCTGCTCCAGCCTGGATTTTCTTCCCACTAAATCAGCTTTATTAATGTTTAAGGTCCCTCCATGTTGCCAAGACCAGTGACCCAGTTACCAACTCTCAGTTGTCTTTCTTGAACTTTCTTCAGCAGTTGATCATACCATCCTTCTTTAAATACTTTTTTTTTTTTCTTTTCAGTTTGGATTCTGGGTAATCACATTCTCTTATCCTTCCTTCTACCTCAGTGATTATTGTGTATCATTCTTCTCTGCTGGGTCATCCTCTCTGAGGCAACTGTTACCGCTATAACGTGGATTGGAGCTGCCCCCCTGAGACAGGGGTGAGGTGAGCAGCAAGAGTTTTATTATATATCTATATATAGGACACAGAGGGGAATAGATCCCTCCAAAAACTAGTCTCCCTCACTGGAGATCGGCTGAAGGCTTTTATAGGGACAGGATTATGGGTCTTACAAGTTTCTGTTAGTTCTCCCTTGAGGTGGTCATGCCCCAGATGAGTTAATCTTTTCTTGGGGGTTATCTAGAGACTTCCTGGTTTTCTGGTCCCAAGATGGGTGCTTTGTTCAGTTTGTCGTTCCTAGATCACTATCACTTGTTTTCCGCTCTCCAGGGAAGAACATCGATTAATCTTAAACTTTTTATAGAGACTGGAACGGGAGGAAAAACAAGATCATGAGACAATGTGGGGGTTAGCAATGGGGAGTAATAATAGTGAGCCAGACCTATGCAGACTCTTCCACAACCTTAAGACTGTGGAATATCTCAGGACTCAGACCTTGGATTTCTTTTTGTCTCTACACTCATTTCCTAGGATCTATAATTGTAAAAATATTCAAGACTTCTAAATTATAATCTCTTGCTTATGCTCATCTTCTCTATATCTAACTATCTGCTCAACAATCTTACTTAGATATCAAGTAGGCATCTCAATCTTAACATGATTTTACCCTAAAGTTTGATATTTGCACTTACATCTTTTCTTTTCCAAACGTTTTCCATTTGGCAAAATGAATTTGCATTATAAATATATCCCAAACGTATTTTCATCACTTTAATTAGTACTACCTTAGACCGTTAGTACTACTTTAGAAGTGAGGGTGGTGAGCCTTTGTGTCACATATTTGAACATTTTATCAGGAGGGACCACTCCCTGGAGAAGAACATCATGCTTGGTAAAGTAGAGGGTCAGTGAAAAAGAGAAAGATCCTTAAGGAGATAGATTGACACAGTGACTACAACAGTAGGCTCAAACATAGACACAGGAACAATTGTGAGGATAATGCAGGACCAGGCAATATTTCATTCTGTTTGTATGTAAGGTCGTTATGAGTCAGAACCAACTTGATAGCACCTAACGACGACAACAACAACCTTAGACCAAGCCACCGTCTATCATCTCTTGCTTGGTTATACCATGGTCTTCTAATTTGTCTCCATTCTGCCACTCTTGTTTCTACCTATAGTCTACTCTTCACTACAATATTCAATATGACTATTGTAATATAAAAGTCACGTCTATCAGTCTTGTTTCAAAATTTCTTAAATTCTATTCCAACTCCTTACCATGACCTACTCTCCTGTGTATGATCTTGTTCTTTCTCCCTCTTAAAATTAATTCCTTATCATTCTCCTTTGTCACTGTATTTCATCTTTTTGACCTATTTGCTATTCATCAAACATGTCAAGCACTTTCTGACTTCTGTTGGAAATCTTTCCTTAAAAAAACACATGAATCAACCCTACCTCATGCATGCCTCTTCTCAAAAAGTAACTTATTCCGTTACCATCCAGTCCAAAATAGTCACTCTTGTTTATTCTCTATTTGTATGTTGTTGCTGTTGCCAGGTGCCGTCAAGTCAGTTACAACTCATAGCGACCCTATGCACCACAGAACAAAACACTGCCCAGTCCTGCGCCATGCTCACAATCTTTGTTATGCTTGAGCCCATTGTTGCAGCCACTGTGTCAATCTATCTCCTTGAGTGTCTTCCTCCTTTTCACTGACACTCTACTTTACCAAGCATGATGTCCTTCTCTAAGGACTGATCCCTCCTGACATGTCCAAAGTATGTAAGACATAGTTTCACCATCTTTCCTTCTAAGGAGTATTCTGGTTGTACTTCTTCCAACACAGATTTGTTCATTCGTTTGGGAGGCCATGGTATATTCAGTATTCTTTGCCAACACCACAATTCAAAGGCGTCAATTCTTCTTCGGTCTTTCTTATTTATTGTCCAGCTTTCGCATGCATATGATGCGACTGAAAATACCATGGCTTGGGTAAGATGCACCTTTGTCTTCAAGGTGACATCTTTGCTTTTCAACACTTTAAAGAGGTCTTTTGCAGTAGATTTGCAAATGCAATGTGTCTTTTGACTTCCTGACTGCTGCTTCCATGGGTGTTGATTGTGGATCCAAGTAAAATGAAATCCTTGACAGCTTCAGTCTTTTCTCCGTTTATCATGATGTTGCTTACATGGTCCGGTTGTGAGGATTTTTGTTTTCTTTATGTTGATGTATAATCCATACTGAATGCAATAGTCTTTGATCTTTATCAGTAAGTGCTTTAAGTCCTCTTCATTTTCAGCAAGCAAGGTTGTGTCACCTGCATATCACAGGTTGTTAATGAGTCTTCCTCCAATCCTGATGACCCATTCTTCTTCATATAGTCCAGTGTCTCAGATTATTTGCTCAGCATACAGATTGAATAGGTATGGTGAAAGGATGCAACCCTGAAGCACACCTTTCCTGACTTTAAACGTTGCAGTATCCCCTTGTTCTGTCCAAACAACTGCCTCTTGATCTGTGTACAGGCTCCTTATGAGCACAATTAAGTGTTCTGGAATTCCCATGCTTCGAAATCTTATCCATAATTTGTTATGATCCACACAGTCAAATGCCTTTGCATAATCAATAAAACACAGGTAAACATCTTTCTGGTATTCTCTGCTTTCAGCCAGGATCCATCTGACCTCAGCAAGGATATCCCTGGTTCCTCGTCCTCTTCTGAATCTGGCCTGAATTGCTGGCAGTACCCTGTTAACATACTGCTGCAGCTGCTTTTGAATGATCCTCAGTAAAATTTTACTTGCGTGTGATATTAATGATATTGTTCGATAATTTCCACATTCGGTTTCATCACCTTTCTTGGGAATAGACATAGATATAGAGCTCTTCGAGTCAGTTGGCCAAGTAGCTGTCTTCCAAATTTCTTGGCATAGATGAATGAGCACTTTCAGCACTGCATCCATTTGTTGAAACACCTTAATTGATATTACGTCAATTCCTGGAGCCTTGTTTTTCGCCAATGGCTTCAGTGCAGTTTGGACATCTTTCTTCAGTACCATCGGCTCCTGATCATATGCTACCTCTTGAAATGGTAAAGAAAAATTTATTTTTTATATATTTTTTATTGTTGTACTGTAAGTGAAAGTTCACAATTCAAGTTTATCTCTCATACAAAAATTTATACATACATTGTTATGTGACTCTAATTGCTCTCCCCACACTGTGACAGCACACTCCTCCCTTCCACTCCTGATTTCCCATGTCGATTCAACCAACTCCTGACCCTCTTCATCCTCTCATTTTACCTCCAGACAGGAGCTACCTATTTAGTCTTATGTATCTGCTTGAGCTAAGAAGCGCACTCTTCATGAGTATCATTTTATGTCCCACAGTCCAGTCTAATCTTTGTCTGAAGAGTTGGCCTCAGGAATTGTTTTAGTTCTGGGCCGACAGACAGTCCGGGGGGCATGCTTTCTGGGGATCCTCCAGTCTCAGTCAGACCATTAAGTCTGATCTTCTTACTAGAATTTGAGTTCTGCACCTCACTTTTCTCATGCTCCATCAGGGACTCTGTGTTGTGTTCCCTGTAAGGGCAGTCATTTGTGGTCGCTCGGTATCATCTAGTTCTTCTGGTCTCAGGCTGATGCAGTCTCTGGTTTATGTGGCTCTTTCTATCTCTTGGGCTAATATTTTCCTTGTGACTTTGGTGTTCTTCATTCTCCTTTGCTGCACATGATTTGGGACCAATTGTTGTATCATAGAGGCCGCTAGCTAGCTTTTAAGACCCCAGATGCCACTCACCAAAGTAGGATGCAGAACATTTTCTTAATAAACTTTGTTATACCAATTGACCTAGATTTCCCCTGAAACTATGGTCCCGGGACCCCTGCCCCTGCTACTCTTTCCCTCAAAGTGTTTGGTTGTATTCAGGAAACTTCTTAGCCTTTGGTTTAGTCCAGTTGTGCTGACTTCCCTGGTAGTGTGTGCTGTCCTTCCCTTCACCTATGATAATTCTTGTCTACTATCTACTTAGTGAATACCCCTCTCCCTCCCGCCCCACCTTCCTAACCATCAAAGAATGTTTTCTTCTGTGTTTAAACCTTTGATTGAGTTCTTATAATAGTGGTCTTACATAATATTTGTCCCTTTGTGACTAACTAAATTCACTCAGCATAATGCCTTCCAGATTTCTCCATGTTATAAGATGTTCACAGATTCGTCATTGTTCTTTATCATTGTATATTATTCCATTGGGTGAATATACCATAATTTGTTTATCCATTTGTCCATTGATGGGCACCTAGGTTGTTTCCATCTTTTTGCTATTGTGAACAGTGCTGCAATGAACAAGAGTGTGCATATATTTATTCATGTGAAAGCTCTTATTTCTCTAGGATATAGTCCAAGGAGCAGGATAGTTGAATCATATGGTACTTCTATTTCTAGCTTTTTGAGGAAGCACCAGATAGATTTTCAAACTGGTTGTTCCATTTTACATTCCTACCAACAGTGTATAAGTGTTCCAGTCTCTCCATAACCTCTCCAGCATTTATTATTTTGTGTATTTTTTGGATTAATGCTAGCCTTGTTGGGGTGAGATGATATCTCATTGTATTTTTGATTTGCATTTCTCTAATGGCTAATGACCGTGAGCATTTCCTTGTGTGTCTGTTAACCACCTGAATATCTTCTTTGGCGAAGTGTCTGTTCATATCTTTTGCCTGTTTTGCAACTGGGTTGTTTGTCTTTTTGTTGTTGATGTTTTGCAGTACCTTGTAGATTTTAGAGATTAGAAGCTGATCAGATTTGTCATAGTCAAAAAATTTTTCCCAGTCTGTAGGTTGTCTTTTGACTCTTTTGGTGACGTCTTTTGATGAGCACAAGTGTTTGATTTTTAGGCGCACCCAGTTGTCAAGTTTCTCTTCTGGTGTTTGTGCATTGTTGCTTATGGCTCATATTCTGTTTATACCATGTATTAGGGTTCCCAGCATTGTACGTATTTTTTGTTCCATTATGTTTATTGTTTTCAATTTTATATTTAGGTCTTTGATCCATTTTAATTAGTTTTTGTGCATGGTGTGAGGTATGGGTCTTGTTTCAGTTTTTTGCAGATGGATGTCCAGTTATGCTAGCAACATTTGTTAAAGAGACTGTCTTTTCCCCAATTAATGGACTTTGGGCCTTTGACAAATATCAGCTGCTTCATAGATGGTTGAATTTATGTCCAGATTCTCAATTCTGTTCCACTGGTCTATGTTTATGTTGTTGTACCAGTACCAGGCTGTTTTGACTACTGTGGTAGTATAATAGGTTCTAAAATCAGGTAGTGTGAGGCCTCCCACTTTGTTCTGCTTCAGTAATGCTTTACTTGTCCGGAGCCTCTTCCCTTTCAATATGAAGTTGGTGATTTGTTTCTCATCTCATTAAAAAATACCATTGGAATTTGGATCAGGATTGCATTGTACCTGTAGATCACTTTGGGTAGAACTGATGTTTTCACGATGTTGAGTCTTCCTATTCATGAGCAAGGTATGTTTTTCAACTTATGTAGGTTTCTTTTGCTTTCTTGCAGTAGAGTCTTGTAGTTTTCTCTGTATAGATCTTTTACGTCTCTGGTTAGATTTATTCCTAAGTATTTTATCCATTTGGGGACTATTGTAAATGGTATTGATTTGGTGATTTCCTCTTGGGGGTTCTCTTTGTAGGTGTAAAAGAATCCAACTGATTTTTGTATGTTTATCTCATAACCTGATACTTTGCTGAAATCTTCTATCAGTTCCAGTAGTTTTCTTGTGGATTCTTTGGGGTTTTCTGTGTATAAGATCATATCATCTGCAAATACAGATACTTTGACTTCTTCCCTACCAATTTGGATGCCCTTTATTTCTTTTTCTAGCCTAACTGCTCTAGCTAGGACCTCCAGCACAATGTTGAATAAGAATGGTGATAAAGGGCATCCTTGTCTGGTTCTCATTCTCAAGAGGAATGCTTTCAAACTCTCTCCATTTAGGATGATTTTGGCTGTTGGCTTTGTATAAATGCCCTTAATTACGTTGAGGAATTTGCCTTCTATTCTTATTTTGTTGAGAGTTTTTATCATGAATGGATGTTGGACTTTGACAAGTGCCTTTTCTGCATCAATTGATGAGATCATGTGATTCTTGTCTTTGTTTTATTTATGTGATGGATCACATTGATCGTTTTTCTAATGTTGAACCATCCCTTAATATCTGGTATAAATCCTATATGATCATGGTGGATTATTTTTTTGATATGTTGCTGAATTCTACTGGCTAGAATTTTGTTGAGGATTTTTGTATCGATGTATGTGAGGGATAGTCATTTGTAATTTTCTTGGTTTGTGATATCTCTGTAAAGAAAAAATTTAACTAGGTAAGATGGGCTGATAGATGTTTTGAGGTTTTAATTGTCTTTTTTTTAATTATTTGTCTCCAAGAGCACTGAGGGGCACATTCTAAGTATTAAAAATAAGTGTTGAAGAAAGTGGCTTGTGTTGATCTACAAAACACAAGTATCTGTAGAAAAAATTTTTTTTTCCACATCTAGATAGCTTTCGAGAATGTTTATGCCTTTGAGAGAAATTAACTGCTATAGAATATGTTTGTCATCTGCCTAGTATGGGAAACTTCAACATTATTAAGTGGGGAGAATTTCTGAACATTAAGATATCTAGTGGATTTTAAGTGTCTCATAAAGTGAATTTTCCTGGAGAAATATAGTACTTTGATCACCTCTGTCTGTGAAATTGATACTAGGGAGATTAACAAGATAGTTCTCAGACATCATTATCAACAAAAATCAGGAATTGGGGAAATTAGAAAGAAATTCTTAGTGGCTGAAGTTCCAGGAAACAGAAATATATGCCAAGATTTCTTGTAAAAAGTTAATTGAATGTCCAACGATAATCAGATTTCTTTTACTGTATTTCCCTAGGAAAAATATCTACAGATATTCAGAGATTCTGCAAAAGTTAGCAAAAATGATTCTTGAGAACTGACATTATTTGAGAGTCTGAACTACCTGCACAATACTTTCATACTCCTGCCAGACCACAGGTTCCTTGCTCTTATCATGTAAAGCCCCTGAAAATGTAATTGTGCAGCTTGATCCCCTGGCTACACATGTATTTGTATTAAAATTCAAAATACAAGTATATTTCAAAGCTCATATGTGAACTTGAGGCCTTCTATATCACTGTTCATCTTTTTTTATTTTTTCCTTAGTTACAAGCTTATTATATTGACGAAGACACAAGGCTTTAAGTCTTCTAGCTCATCAAGATGAATTTGGCATGCCAGAAACCATATTATGGCCACAGCAATTTTCTGAATAAATCTCCTGAAAATCTTTCCTTCACATGTGTTTCATCTTTCCTAGATGATTCAAGACTAAATAAAATCTGTCCTTTATTTAATCTAACTAAGTGTATTATGGAGTAAACTGGGCATAATTCTCAGATGCTAAATTAAGAAAGAGCTTGCATTTCTTAAATATACAACTGTCTTGCAGAAATATAGGGCTTGTACAGAGCTAATAATGGGACCCTCTGACCACCTACTGCTAAGTGATATAAATCAAGGGAATCCTGACACTTAGATGTTAGCAAAGTCATTTGGAGTACACTAGGCTGAAACCCAAGAGTACTATACAAGAGAATATGCTTTTTATAACATCTTCCTTGTATCAGTAGTGACTGATAAACTACATATCTCCATTTAATTTTTAAAATTTTCAGTTTTTTTTATATAAAATATTTATTCTAAATGTAATACGTAATTATAAATATATTCCGATATAAGACATTTTCTTTTTTATTTAAGGAAGAATTTATTTCTCAGACACCCGAGATGCCTTTTTATTTGTGGAAGCTTATCAAGGAACTTCTCCTTTATTTGTATAATGTGGAGTTTACTTTGCACAACCAAGCAGCTTTCTCTAGCTGGTTACACTAATTTCTTTTTCCTGGCTACCCATGGGAGTCTTTGATACTGCAGAACCATACTGACTAGTGCCATAGGGGAAACGTTTGTGACTCTCTGATACAAAATGTTTTGCTTTGGATGAAAGGGATTCCCCAAAGTGGATTTTAAATCCCTTTTAGACATTTTCTCCTGGCTGTTAGCTCTACATTCATCGTATTTTCCATGACTATGTTATATATGATGTATTTCAATAGCAGTTTGTATGGGTCATTTTTAACACCTGCACCCCATATTTTAACACAATTTCATGATTATTAAGACCTGTATTATCAATTTTTGTCTGTTAGTCTTTTAGAATGATTTGCACTGATTCACTTGATTTATTGTCCTCATTTACGCTCTTTTAACAATCATGTATTGTTACATGCTGTGTGAAACACACTACTTTTGTTGCTGAGAATATGACAATGATAAAATACCCACACATTCTACTTCGGGTGAGACAGGCATTAGAAGAACTATTTAAATTGATTATTTAAATGCAGCCATGATAAAAATGATAAAGGGGTGATACCATTTTATAATTGTAAATAATATAATTTTATTTTAAGTCATGGTATATGCAGCTAGTCATGGTCAAAGAAGCCAACTGTAGTCTGCTGACCAAAGCAGAATTAATGTTCGTAGCCTCTTTACAAACTGGTCATTTTAGGGCTTTGCTTAAAACAAATGAACTCACTCCTCCATAGGCAAATAAAACTAAAAAAAAAAAGTGTTATCTATGCAATTGTAAAACAAGATAGAGACAATTTTATGAAGTTATTTTTCACTGCAATGGACTTTTAGGATCAAGTAAAAGTAATATGATACGTCACATGGTGGTTAGTCACTTTGAAACCATAACAAAATGGTGGATAATAGATGGCAACATCTGCTGTCTACTGGCTTTGGGCTGAAGATGAGGGGCCTTTAATGCACATAAAATGAATTCTACTTTTGTCCTTTTTTTAAAATTGATTGTTGTTGTTTTGGATACTTGTATGTTCTCCAATACGATAGTGATCTCTGTAGCATCCAAGTGATGATTGGATGGTTCTTATTTCCTTTTCTTTTGTAAATGACAGGTCAAGAGAAAACAACTTCTCTGCTAGTACCAGAAGGTTAAATAGATGAAGGCGTTGTATTAATTTTTAATAACTCTGAGCATATTTAGTCCTTGATACTGAGAGACACATCTAGTGGCTGGTGGTAGAAAACAACTTTTAAAAAATAAAAATAAATAAATAAAAAGTTTAAGAGAGTCTGGTTTTAATGAGCCACAATATTAAAAAAAACAAAATAAAATAAATTTATTTTCCAATTAGAACTATTCTAACCACAACATCAAAGGAATGCCCTTAACAGAATATATTTTAAGAAGTGAAAATGTGTGGATTACCCAACAAAAATGAGTAAGTAGAAAAAAACCAACACATAGGAGGGGAAACCCTGAATATTTTCTGACTCTTAATTCTGTTATAAATATTAAAATTAGATAACCGGCTTCAGTAGCTCTGGTGACTTCTTTTGCTGAACATTGCACATTCAAACTTGTTGGAGGTATAGTGGATAAAGAATAATCGCCATCCGTTTTTTGCACGCATTTTTAACTCTGAACTAGAACAATAATTGTAATATCTAATGTGACTTATTAAAATGAGTTTTATTAAAATGAGATCTGCCCTATTTAGCAATAAAATGGGTCAAGATAACAGACAAGAGAATTTCATACGTAAATTAATTTAGCCAGCTGAATTGAAATATGTTTAAATTATCTTTCACTTGTAGTTCTATGTTACCAATAAATTGGATTCATGAACTTTAATACAGTATGTGTTAGTGTATTATGTCACCACCACCTCTTAAATTGTGGAGAGTAAAAGTCAGTGGAATTTTATAAATATAGACACAAGTTCTTAATTATTTCTTAGTTTAAATGATCAATAATAAATAAAATTGTAAGGTTGTGATGACAGATTTCAGAAGATTGCATGAGACATCCACTAGCTTGTGATCTCTGGCAAGTCACTACACCTCAGTGACAAACCCTAATCCTAATCCTCAATTTCCTCATCTGTAAATAGTAACACTGGTTTTACAGTTTTTGTAAGGATTAAGTGGAATAATATAAAAATAGCGAGTAGAGTGGCTCCCCTTCAGTGATTGCTCAATAACTACATGTTATTGTTCAAAATATCAAGACAAATTTACTTAGATAAAGATTGGTGAGAGTAGCCAAGAGATGAATACTGGCTATAGCAGCCAAGGATAAATAAGCCACATGGATTATGGTTTCATAATTCCAATGCTTTCATTTATAAAGCTTGAATATCATAGCCTTCATTAAAGCTAAAGCAAGAGGAAGTGAAGGACATGAAATACCAGTTTTAACACATATGTAATTAGGATAATATGAAACAGAAAAAAAAATGTTTGACTTCCTTTTCTGCTAATATAGTAGACTAGCCATCCAGCAAAGCATTTCTGATATAGAAAATCTAAGATGTGGATACAATTAAAAAAAGATAAATGCATGGGAGCTAGTAAGAAAGTAACAGAGAGATTAAAGTTTATTAAAAAAATGAGAACTTGAACAAGAACAAATAACAGGCCATAGGATGCACACTAGGCTTTCTCAGATTATCTATCAATCCCTGGTAGACTAGATCTTGTTTTATAACGAGTTCAGAATAGAAATAAGAGAAAAAGCCTTGTATCTGAGCAAGATGGATGTTGAGATTGTAAACTTTACATATAAAGCCAGGAATTCTAAAAGACTTCTTATCCCAAAGGGTAAACTAGGAAAGAATCTGCCCTGGTAATTGCATTCCCTGAGAAATACTATAAAGAAACCTCTTATCGTGGGGTTTTGAAACCCATGTGCAAACTGTTTTAGGGCCCCAAAACATCCTTTTTTTGTTTGTTTGTTTGTTTAAGATGATTTTATTTGTTAGTGCCAGTACATACTTAACAGAAACAACGGCAGATACCCTTTGCAGGCAGCTGAAGTATTAAAGCATTTCCAGTTATAAAGTTCCAAGAAACATGAGCTCAAAAAGAAAAACTAGGAGGCATACAAAAGAAAAAATTGATTTGAATCAAGAGTTAGAAGAAACAACACACAACAGAATCAGACCTGCATAAGCTACAGACATTTGAATGAATAAGTATAGAACATTAAAAGAATTTATGTAATATGCTTAAAGAAAATAAAAATTATATTAAACATACGATGAAGAAACTATGAAATGGGAAGACATATAAAATAAGTAAGATTTTCAGCATAAAAAATGAAATATTTGAAATCAGAAAATCAGTTGACATGTGAAATTAAACAGCACGTTAGACACTTAAATTAGCAAAGATATTCCTGAAGAGTTAAAAATAAGGAGTGGAAATTTTCCCTATAAAGTATCAAAATGTATTTGACAGTATTCCTAATTCAGACAGTGTGAAATCAGTGTAGGCATAGATAAATAGACTAAATATTGAAACACATCAGTGTATGACTCAGAAGTAGGATGATCATTTATCCCAGTTTTCTTGGGACAGGCCAGTTTACACTTTTTTTTTTGATGACTCATTTAGTTTAATAACGGGTACTGTCAAAATTGTCTAAGTTTGGATCATCAGTAATATTATTACCTGACTTCCACATTGTGGATCATTGGGTAAAGGGTGAATTAGTTAATAAATGTTACTGAGAAAAATGGTTAGCCTAGAAAAAATTAAAGTAGTTGCCTATTCATAATGTAAAATAAAATAAAAACTCCCATACCCATTGCCATTGAGTCCATTCTGACTTGTAGTGACCCCACAGGACAGAGTAGAAGTATCCCATATGGTTTCCAAGACTGTAATCTTTACGGAAGCAGACTATCACACCTTTCTTCCACAGAACAGCTGGTGGGTTCCCTGACCTTTGTGTTAGCATTCGAGTACTTAACCACTGCCCCACCAAGTAGAATAAATCCTTACATATACTAAATAAAACTTTATAAATATTAAGAAGAAAACATAGCCAAATATCTATATAATGTATGAATAATACAAACCATAAAGGAAAAGATTGTTAAATTTAATAACTTTCAAGTTAAGTGCTTTTTCTTATGAAAAACATCATAGAATGAAAAGAAAATGAGATTGAATATTTGTAACCAAAATGATTGTTTTTCAAAATACTCAAATCATTCTTGAAAATTGATAAGAAAAACCTACATTTCTCAGAGGAGAGTGTATAAGTATCCAATAAACATTTGAAACCTGTTCAGTCTCATTAGTGCCCTGGGATGGGCTCATTAAAACCCCAAGGAGGCATTAGCTCTTCATTCTTTGCTATTTTCTGCCTTGCTCTTGATCCAAAGAGAATGAATTCTGTGGAATGCATGTTGGAGCCCAGTACCACCGGTTCCCTGTTGAGTTGAATCCTTGGTAGGTAATTGCAGGAGATCTGAAGGCAGGAGGAAGTGATTGTGGTTTTCATTCCTCCCTATTGACTGGCGGCCCTTTACTTCAACCACCTCCTTTCTTCAGCAGTCTTTCTCTTCCCCAGCTGTAAGTTTCTACCTCTTTCTGCGGGATCCCCTCCAGACTTATGCACGGTAAGAGCTTTCTGTTGTTTCAAGTCTCCGGGTATTTCACTATTCATTGTTGTTTCCCTGAACCTTGCCCATAACTTTGTGAATATTTCCTTCATTATCAACTCTTCAACAAACACTTCAATTTCTTATCTGTTTCCTTCTATGACTCTATTTCTATTCAAATTAAAAATCTGATAATGCCAAGTATTGCTGAAGACGTGCAGCAATAAAAAATCAATTGGTACAAATCTTTTGGAAGATAATTTAACATTATATAGTGAGGGATGAAATGAAGCAAATAATCAGGTAGCCAAGCTATGTGAGGAAGGTTAGAAGCTGTCTTTTCTAATCGGACTGCTGGAAAGGGCATTAGATTATAATTGGTCTGTAAAGTGTGGGGCATATTTTTGAAATTTAATCTTCCTGAGGATGCACTTATTTTTTTTTTTTTTAATTCTCACAAAGATTCTTAATGTATTGGCAGTGGCTCTGATCAGACATACACACACATACACACACACACACACACACACACACGTGTGTGTCAAAATAATATGAATCAATGAAACCATAACTATGAAAGAAACATATTCCCTAATTTTTTAGATGCTTAACTTAAAACCATTCGTAATACTATTTTAAGTACTGGTATAGTAAGTATGGAGGAGCACTCAGTTGGCTATCCAAAAGGTTGGAGGTTCATGTGCACCCAGAGGTACCTTGGAAGGATCCTGGCAATCTGCTTCAGAAAAAAGCAGCCATTAAAACTCCTATGGAACATACTTCTACTTTGACATACATAGGGTTGCCATGTACTGGAGTCAATTTGAAGGCCACTGGTTTTATAGTAAGTATATTTTTGTAAAAAAAAAAAAAAAAGCTTTTCTTCTAGTACATTTTTTTCCTAAGATTACTGGCATAAATGTCACCCTAACGACTCTATATTTTTCTCCAAAAAGGAATATGCCAAAATTAAAAACTACCAGAAAAATTAGCCAAAAATAAATTTCTTTAATAAACACATAATAAAGCACCAACTTTTGTTTGAAAAGCTGGGGATACAATAGTCATTAAGTCAGGCAAGGCTTCTGTTCTTATGATTACATTCTAGTGTGAACGATAGACTATAAAATATAAAACAAAAGAGTATTTATTATCGTTCTACATAACAATTAAATAAGCCAATGGAATAGAAAGTGGAAGAGAGATGTGTATGCTTTAAAGCGGGTAAGAATAGCAAATTTATTTAAGGGACCTTTGAGACCCTTTAAGGGACCCTCTTGGTGCAGTGGTTAAAGTGCTAGGTTGCTAACCAAAGGATCAGTAGTTAGTACCCAACAGCTGTTCTACAGGAGAAAGATGTGGCAGTGGGTTTCCATAAAGATTACAACCTTGGAAACTCTATGGGGCAGTTTTACTCTGTCACATGGGGTCTTTATGGGTCTGAATCTCCATGGCAATGAGGTTTTGAGATCCTTTGTAAATCAAGACATGAAGAATGGAAAGGAGACAAAAGTTCTGGGAAGTGCATTCCAGGGAGACAGAGGGGCAAGAACCAAGCCTCAAGGCAAGAGGGCATGGTGTAGCTGGTTTCTTTTATTTAAGGATTAGAAACACCAGTGTGGATGAAATAGACGGAGAATTAGAGAGTTCATAAAGGTCTAGATTATATAGTGCTTTGGCGGTCATATGGGTGTTTAGATTTGCTCCCTGTATAATGGAAAGGCATTAGCATGATTTAAACATTATGTACATTCCATAAAGCGCACTCCAGGTATTGTATTGACAATGAGTGCTAGCAGGTAATAAAAAGCTAAGAACGCAAAGATGAGGCAATCACAGCAGCTTGAAATAAGGACAGTGAAGATGGGTAAAAGTGGATGGACTGGCAGGGGTGATGCAGATAAAGTCAAATGAATTTGGTGATGAACTAGAATTTATTTGTGAAAGAAAGAAGGAACGACAAAGTAATAGAAATCAGCCTCATCTCACTCCTTAGTACTCAAGGATGTTTCACCAATCATTAAAGTTTTCCTTGTTAATAAAAACAACCAACAAAAAAATCTTCAACAGTGTAATGATCTATTTCTTTCAAAGTTCTTCATATTTCACAAACGAAACCAAAGACTCCAAAAAGTGTATTAAAAAAATTATTCACTGACTTGAGGCCGCAGTAAAGGAAAACCTTTATTATTATACTGTATGATATAAAGCAATAATAAAACTGGCGCAAGTATTCTTCTGGTACAGAGAACACCTGTTAAAAGTCTATTAATTATAACTCAAACTCACCCAAGGTGGTGGGGCTGCGCCCCCTTTATCCCTTCTCTACCTCGCTGTCAATATTTTGAAATATGATCAAGCATTTGGAAAGTAAAAGTTAGGGCTTTTATTAGGTTCCCTCAGGAAAAGGTTTTTCTTGATGCTTTTTTTTTAAAAGCCATAGCTACCATTTACAGTTCACTAGATCACTTGGAGAGGAAGAATTATGAGAATGGATCTATGGGTATAAGAGATTAGAATACATTGTGAGGCATCCACAGAAGAAATCCATTAAAATGGGCTTATTTAGTTATGTTGAGTTTATTACCTACAGGCCTTAGTTCTCCATAACCACCATTTATCTTGCCAAATACAAAGAAGAAAAATGTCTTTATTGGTTTAATGGACCTTGACTGCAAACTTCAGTTTAATCCTCTGTTGGGCTGAACTAGATTATTTGGTGATACCATTTTATGTCTTTTTCCTTGGTTATATTGCTAGTGTTAGTTACCATGGGTTGGCTCCGACTCAGGACAGTGGTTTTACACGGAATGAAACGTTTCCCAGTCCTCTGCCGCCCACACAGTACTAGATACGTTTGAGCCTGTTGTTGCAGCCACTTTGTTACAGGTAGATCTGTACCCTGTATGTAAAGCAGTCGTGATGTGTTTTCCTTAGATCTACACTACTCCCTCGGCCTTTTAACTTGTTGGTACACGTTGGAGAAATGGTTCGCACATTTCCTATATTGTTGTATCTAAATATTGTTATAAAAGCATGATAACTTGATCAGTATAACAAAGACATTCTGGGATGGGTGCAGTGGTTAAGAGCACAGCTGCTAACCACAATGTCGGTAGTTTGAAACCAGCTGCCACTACACAGGAGAAAGATGTGGCAGTTGGCTTCCGAAAGATTTACAGCCTTGGAAACCGTATGTGGCAATTTTACTCTGTCCTATAGGGTCTTTATGAGTCAGAATCAACTTGACAGCAATGGATTTTTATCAAAGTTATATTATTCTCTTAATATCAGTGTTAAAAAGAACACCGAACAGGTAGAAAGGGAAATTAAGATTTAAAAAAATCCTCTCTTGACATTTAAGAGAATATTCCAGGTCTCCATCAGAAATCAAAAAATGAAGTTACCTATTCCAAGAGATATGTTATCCCCCAAATACTGGCCTTTTATTTAAGATTATCACCTTTTTCAAAAGTGTTATGCTGATCCATCCCCCCACCCTTAATTCCCTCAGAAGTCACAATAATTTGATGCTTATGTTGCTGTTCAAATCACTTATTCAGTTTTTAAGGAATGCTTTGATGTTCCAAATAAATCTCATTATACTCTAGATCAAAGAGGACAATGCCTTTCACCGAGAAGTACAATAAGCCAATTAGCATTTCATCTATTGGGAGTTATATATTTTTCTCCTATATTAAGTCCTATTTGTGCCTGCACTGTGCCCAGAATCTGTGATAGGACTAAGTGGGTGTGTCACCAGTGACAGTTGAATAGACCTGAAAAAGGTAAAATATGCTGGGAACAAAAGGTGGTGAAGTTCTATCATTATCATAAAAACCCTTTGTATCATTAATAATACTAATAACTATTATTAAATAGCTAGTTTATTCCAGGGGTGTTTCCTCTTGTAGATATGTCATAGACAAAATATAATGTTGGAAAGAGTAAGCTATCTATGGAGGAAGCTATTCTGCTTCTTTCAGAAATGGGCTGAAATTCTAAGTCTAAAAGGCATAATTCCAGCTTAAGAAAGAACACGAGTGTTATGCATAACTTGAAGTTGTCTAAAGAGATTGCCAGCTGGATGCTTTCTTCAGTGTACCAGCAGCTTTCCCTCTGTAGGAGGATTCTGACTTTGCTTGTGGGAAGTGTATGCACAATCTAGAAAGCTAAATTTCAATCCCCAAGTACTTGACATCTGCTTAAGCATCCTACTCTTCTTGACTGAGTTCTCATGGAAGTTTCCTTATGATTTTGTGATGTGCAAACATGTTCATGTCATGATTGTGAGTCTTCCTTCTGTCCTACTATCTACTTGGAGGCATACTTCCCTTGGGATACTAGGAGAATATTTAAAATGTACCACACCCATATTTCTTCCATTTTGCCTCTTAAGAGTGCTACAATGCTTCCTCCAAAACTCTATTATCTGATACTCAAAGGAGTATCACATGGCATGCTTCTTTCCCAATTTCTTTCTTGAATAAATTATACTGCTTAAAACCAGTTAGAAAACTTCATTGAATTTATGCAAATTGATTTATTTTGTAATATATCTCTCAAAAGGATTGCATTAGAATAGCCTCTTGCACTTATGAAACAGTCAGAGGTCTTAGATGCCATATTTCTATCTACCTGTACCCTTTAGGGTAGTGCATTATTTATCTATTGCAGTAAAGCAAATTACCCTAAAACTTAATGGCTTAAAACAATAAAGATTTATGTTGTAGTTTCTGTAAGTCAGGATTCTAGAGCCATCTTAGTTGGGTAGTTCTGGTTCAGGGACTCTCATCATGTTCAATCAAGTTGCTGACCTGGGCTGCCATCATCTGAAAGCTAGACTGGGGCTGGAAGATTTTCTTCCAAGACAGTTCCCTCCTAATGCTGTTGGCAAAAGCCCTCAATTCTTTGCTAGCTCTTTACAGAAGGGCTAAGTTCTTTGCCAAGTGGACCTTTCCTTAGGGCAGTTTAAGTGTCCTCATGACATGGCAGCTGACTTCCCCCAGAGTGAGCGATCCAAGAGAGAGAACAAAGAGAAGACAATATGCTTCATGATCTAGCCTACAAAGTTATACTCAATCACCTCTGCCATATTCCAATAATTAGAAGCAAGTCTCATTCAAGGTGAGGGGCATTCATCTTGACCTTTAAAAGAGAAAACCAAAAACTCATTGCCCTCAAGTCGATTCCGACTCATAGCAACCCTATAGGACAGAGGAGAACTGCCCCATAGGGTTTCCAAGGAGCAACTGATGGATTAGAACTGCCAACATTTGGTTAGCAGCAAAGCTCTTAACCACTGCACCACCAGGGCTCGTTTTGAGAAGTGTCAAATAATTTCTAGATCTATTTTAAAACTACCACATGGTATGAATAGTTGTCTCTCCTTATAATTGGTTTGTGTAATATTCTTGAAGGCTAGAGGAGCTCTTTTTCTCTCTACGCTAGTATTCAGAGTAGGACATTCATACTGCCTTCAATTATAAAAAAAAAAAACACCAAACCTGTTGTCTTCAAGTTGATTCCGATTCTCAGCAACACTATAGGACAGAGTAGAACTGCCCCTCATAGGGTTTCCAAGAAGTGCCTGGTAGATTCCAACTGCCAACCTTTTGGTTAGTAACTGTAGTGCTTAACCACTATGCCACCAGGGTTTCCTGTATTCTATTAGGACTGTGTAATAAAGTACTACAAAGTGGATGGATTTAAACAGCATAGATTTACTGTCTCACTGTTTTGAAGGTTAGAAGTCCTAATTTAGGGTGTTGGCAGGGCCACATTCTCTCCAAAAGCTCTAGGGAAAGATCCGGTCTTGTATCCCTCAGCTTCTGGTAGCCCCAGGTGTTCCTTGATTTATAGAGCATCTTCACATGGCTGTCTTTCCTGTCTGTCCCTCTGTGTCTGTTCTCCTCTTTTATAGGAAACCACTCAGATTGGATTGGGACTCACTCTACTTCATAAGTGTGATCTCATGTTAATAGAACCGATAACATCTTCAAAGTCTCTATTTACAGACAATGTCATGTTCAATAAGTACCCAGGATTAGGACTTCAAAATTCAGTTTGATCCATAACACATACCATGACAGAAAATTTAAATGCATAAGACTTACAAATGAATACATTTAAAAAAGACAGTGAAATCTCTGTACACCATTGAAGGTTGAACGCATAACAGTTCATTTTACATTGTTTGCAGTACAAATAAGATGTAGCCCCAAAACACTAATCTTAGTGTCAAAGGAAGAGATTTAAATATATGCAACATTTTTCCTACTTGGGAGACGTTAGGTAAGTTACATAATAAGCAACTGTATGCCGGTTGCTTCATTTGTTTACATGAATTCTTACAACAACTCTATGAGATGTGTAACGTTAGCTTCATTTTATAGAAGACAAAATTGAAGCTCAGCATGATTGCCACTAGAAAGTGGCAGTCCGAATTACAATATAAGTTTAGTTGATGCCAATAATGCTTTGCTTTCTTTTTCACGTTCTGGGGAAGAGAAAGTGTATAGAATTTGATTAACAATAAAGTTAGTATCCTTACAAAAGAAACAAACAAAAAAGAAAGTCTGACAAATACAAGTTACTCATGTTGCGAAACAATGAATATTTGCCCTTACATAAATCAACAGAATCTCATGTATCAGCACTTTCTAAAGATGTTCTTTAACTTAAAACTTTGCTTGAGAGTAGGTAACAAAGCAATACACTAAATTACAATTATCCAACCTTGCTTATTGTCTTGCTCTGTGATTTCTCATCAGAGGCTGACCCTGCCTTGAGGATTGTGATTCACAGCTTAGTTCCAGTGACACAATGCAAGCAGTTGCCAGATCCAGGATGCTCCTGGATGGTTTATACTGACCTTTATACCTGTTTCTTCAAAACCCAGAATCATCTATTATCTTGATTATACAGTAGATAGTATAAAGGGGATATAAAAAGGATTACACATATATGTGGATGTCCTAGAATCATTTATTTTATATTATGTACTGCTTTTATATACTGCTTTGGGTCAAATATTGAATGTTCTAATTGAGTAGGTCTGATGGAACCAATCATATCAAGATATATCCATGAAACTTAGATTGATTCCTGAAAATTCCAAGTTGTTAATTCTGCCTTGAATCCTCCAGATTTATTGGAAAATTTGAATTTATTAAATATTTAAGCTGCTAAATTTTCTTAAACCCTTACACATCCAGATTGTGTGCCTCAGTCACAGAATCAAATGCTATCACTAAAAGGGGAAATGACCAAAAAAACAGAGATGGATGCCATTCCCATAAATTCTGGTCAGTTTCCCTTAAGCTGCAGCTATCTTAGATTGGAGTTTAACAAGTTACAAAACTATTGAGTATTTAATCTGACTGAGGATGTAATTTTTAGGTGAAAAAAAATCATCAATTTCGAAGTTGCTCCTTAATTTGTATAAAGAAGGTTGTATAGTGGACAAATATGAATCATATGGTAATAAATGTCCTAGAAGATTTTAACAAATATAAATTGCTATATAAATATTAAATAAATGTACACAATATTTTTAGGCTCTGAAACGTCAAATCACTTTGCAAAGGACTAAATGTCAACCTAAATAATTCATGTTCATACATATTTCTTCTATGGACCAGTATTTCAACTTCAGCAACACTGTTTGCTTTTAAATTTTTATATCCTCTGTGTATTCATTTTTGACATTTACCCCATCTGGCCTGATCTTCTTTTTTTTTTCTTGTTTCAATCACTAACCTTCAATTTTCCAGGAGAGAATTTGAAGCTTGTGATTTCTGTTGCTACTGGTTACTTGCTGTTCTTTCAAAAACTGTTCCAGGAAGCTAAGGAATGGGAAAAGCCTTGCTAGAGTGTAAGGATTCTAAGGAAATAGTGCCTCTTTTGTTACCCCAACATTTGTGTGTAGGAGAATTTGGCTGACTAAAGTTCAAAGGAAGCTTTAAAGGTTAAAAAGCCATGAATCGTAAACTTTTTCCTGGGGGGTAAATGTAGAAGGAAACGTGGAAGAAGGGAGACTGTCATGGTGAGTAAGGGATTTTATTTAGGCTGTTAACAATGCAATTATACTATCAGTAGTTATTACCACTACTACCACTGCTATCGGAGCCCTGGTGGCGCAGTGGTTTAAGAGTTACGGCTGCTAACCAAAAGATTGGTGGTTGGAATCCACCAATCGCTGCTTGGAAACCTCATGGGGATGTTTTACTCTGTTCTACAGGGTTGCTATGAGTCGGAATCGACTTGTTGGTTGGCAACGGGTATTTTTTTTTTTTTTAAACTACTACTACCATTATTACTGATATTTTTGTGAACCTATTTATGGCAGGTCCTTCGCATAAATTATTTAATTTTTAAGCCTCACCCCCAGTGAGGTAGGCTTGTACCCTTAGTTTCTATTATAAAGAAGGAATCAGTCACTCAGAGCAATCGACGAAGTTCACATTAGCAGATGGGTAGCAGTGAGTTTACATTAATCCAGGATAGTCCCGCTCTAAAGACAGCTCTTCCAGGCCTATCACCTATCTGCTAAATGTGCAATATTCTTTCAGACAGTTTTCCTTTCTGGATTGTTTTTGCTGTCATCCACCTTGGATGTCTTTCTTCCCTGAGTGCACTCCCTAGAGGACACTCAGAGTCATTGCTTATTCTAGTGGGGCTACTGGTCATCAGCACCCTGGGATTTTTTTCTCAGAGTACCACGAGGGTGGAGCAGACAATGTGTTGCTTCATTCAGGGCTGGGATGGAGTGGAATGTTTATTTGTTTCAACTATTATTATTTGACTATTATTATTATTATTTGACTAAAACACAATAGATCCAGGTCTCTGTTGGTGTTGGGGATAAACAGACTTCAGAGACCAGGGACTTCAGAATGAGAAAGGTCTTCCACAGCATAGTACATTGTCAGGAAAAGGAGTTTTCAGTAAACTAGAGGAAAGAATGTGGGCAGGATGGTAGAACAGACATCATGGGGGTGCAGGGGTGGGGAGGGCGGATTTCTGCTAATTATCAACATTTAGTAAAGGTAAATCATCAAGGAAGTCCGTGGGAACACACTCAAGAACTGGCTGGGGTTACTACTAAGATTCCAGAACGTTATTCTAGAATCTAAGAAAACTATCAAAACAAGTTAAATCTGAGCAAGTAATTAAGAAAAGAACCATTGCATTATTAAACTCTCAGTCCACAGAGGGAATTCTATTAGTGAGAAATAATGTAATAGGCTAGTTCCTAGAATCAGGGTACAGAATCAGAGCATTTGGCTTCATGCCCAGCTGGCAATATACCTGTCTTTAGCTGACTTAAAGAATTGAACAAGGGGAAGGTCTTCATTCACAGGTGGAGACTAGAAGAGGATTAAGTGATTAAGCTTTAGTGTCGGAGATGTCAGATAAACTGAGTTCTGTAATTACACATCTTAATGATAGATAAACCACTTTTTTATTTTGAAATTCAATAATCTAGAAACATATACTCTTTGTCAATAGTGTACCTGAACTTTATTAACATAGGTCACAAGTTTAATTCTTACATGGCTAAAGTTTTCATTTAAAAATATGTTTATAAATTTCATTGTAAAATCCAAATTAAAATGATTATTTCTATTTTGAATCCTTTATTGTTGGAGATTTTTCTTCAGTCAGTCCTGAACCTGAATGCTTTTATTTTTGTTTCAGTTTTATCTTTGCTTGTTATAGCCCCACCACTAAGTAATTGATGTTAGTAAAGTTTGGCATATAATAATATTAATAAAATGAAGATAGCTATCACTTGAGGGTTGGTGAAAATCGAGTGTGATGAAAATTGCCTCACCCTAATTGCCATAGTTAAGCCTCACAATAGCCTATGTAGAAAATGGCTGTTGCCTAGATAGACTAAGAAACTTGTCATGATTATAGCTAACAAGAGGGGATATCGAGACTCAGACCTAGGCTTGTCTAACTCAAAAGGCTCCTTCTTAACCACTTGCAATATTATAAAATGTATATACATACCCTATCAAGATAAGATTCTTAATTTTAGCTTGTCATTTCTCAATAATACAGACAAAGTCAAGTACAATTACTATGGAGTGAGAAGGAGGACAATTATGATTGTCAAGCTGCCTTGTCCTTCGACCTACACCCAAAGAGAATTGAAGATTTATGTAAAAACATATCCATTGCTTAAAGTAAAAAAGACATAATTCATGAGATTCTAATTCAGTGTTTGTTTTTATTTTGACATTTTGAATAAAAATCTGTCATGTATTTTTTAAAAAATTCAATGTTTTTGTTCTTTTTACTTAAAAAAATATATTAGAAACATTATATATATATATTTTGAAAGCCTGCTCCAAAGTAGCTGAAATTTCGCTTTATCTAGAACAGGAAATCTTAGAGCTTAAATAGACTAAAGTAACTACACAAGAAGAATAAGGCAAGCCTACTTAACTAAGTTATATTTTATACAATAATTTGATTGGATTTTTCTAAAACATTTGTAAGAGTTATACTAGTGGGCCAGGCCTAAACTACATTTGTTCAAATAAGAGCTCAACTTGTAATAATAAACATAATTCTATGCTTCCTTCTGATTACTCTCTACCCCAACCTCATAAATGTATGATGAGGGGAAAATATTTCTCTCCCCAGAAGCAGACATTGTATGACTATTGGTACACAATTGTACAAGTCACCCTGTTGAAAGACCATCCTGGGGTAGAGATCTTTTGTATAAATTCTTCAGAAATTCTCAGAGGACTTCCTTGCTTTGTCCTTTGAATGCCTTTTTAAGACTGTTCCTAAAAGTAAAAATAGAAAATGCCCACTGTAACTTCATTTAATAATATATTAGAGAAAGAAGATGCCTTAGTAACAATGTACTATCATAAGCTTATTTAAAAAATGACAAAATGGAAAATGACAAGATTTGCCAATTTGCTTAGACTTAATTGCGGCCAGAACTGACATTTCTTGATTTACAGTTCACAATCAAATTGTATTTCCAAACTTCCAGGGCTGGAAGTTTATCTTATGACGTTTCATATATGGTGTTGTTAGGTGCCATCATGTCTGCTCCAACTCGTAGTGACCTTATGTATAACAGAATGAAACATTGCAGGTCCTGCAGCTTCCTCACAGTTGTTGCTATGTTTGAGCCCACTGTTGTAGCCACTGTGTCAATCCATATCATTAAGGGTCTCTCTCTTTTTTGCTGACCTACTTCACCAAGCATGATGTCCTTCTCCAGGGATTGGTTCCTCCTGATGACATGTCCAAAGTAAGCAAGATGAAGCCTCACCATCTTTACTTGTAAAGAGCATTCTGATTACCAGTTATCTCAAATAGAGGGCATAAACATAGCAAGCTATTTGGAATAGAATTAATTTTTTTTTTTTTTTTTTTTTTTACTGAGTTCTGTTCATATAAACAGGAAAAAGAATGACAGTACATTGTCACACGAAACATTTTGAAATTTCTGCCCTACAAATATATCAATTAGGTTGATTCTTTAGAATTAACTAAAAAAGGGGAGGAGATGTTGGAAGAGTGTGAAATGGCATTAACAACATTTTTTTAGCACAGTGTGAATGTCAAAGTTTGTGGAGATATGTAATATATATCATCATATTTTTTCCAAGTTTCCACTGAAGAAGATAAACAGAATACTACAAAGGGCCTCTGAAGTTCTTTCGGGTCCTACCTCCCCCTTCAATAAAAAAGATTTGTATCTATATAATAGTTTTATATTGTTACGGTAACAGATTACCACTGACTTCGTGGCTCAAAATGACACAGATTTATTATCTTTCAGTTCATAACTTCAGAAGTCCAAAATCAATCTCACTCTGTTAAAATCAAGGTGTTAAACTGGGCTGGTTCCTTCTGGAGGTTGTAGGGAGGAATCTGTTTTTTTTCTCTGTTTTGGTCATTTCTCCTTGATAGAGGCCACCTGCATTCTTTGATGCGTGACCTCTTTCTCACATCACTCTAAACTTTTGCTGCTTTTGTCTCATCTCCTACTACTACTTTGACTCTTCTGACTCTGTTTTATGAGGATCTTTGTGATTCATTGAGTTTACCCAGATAAACTAGGATAATCTCCCCATCTCAGGATGCTTAACTTAAATAATAGCTACAAAGTCCCTTTTGCCATATAAGGTAATGTTATGGATTGAATTGTGTCCCCAAAAATATCTGTTAACTTGGCTAGTCCATAATTCCCAGTATTGTGTGATTGTCTACCATTTTGTCATCTGATGTGATTTTCCTGTGTGTTGTAAATCTTACCTCTATGATGTTAATGAGGTGGGATTAGCAGCATTTATGTTAATGAGGCAGGACTCAATTTACAAGATTAGGTTGTGTTTTAAGTCAATCTCTTTTGAGATATAAAAGAGAGAAGCAAACAGAGAGACATGGGGGACCTCATACCACCAGTAAAGCAGTGCTGGGAGCCGAGTGTGTCCTTTGGACCTGCGGTTCCTGGGCAGAAAAGCTCCTAGACCAAAGGAAGATTGATGACAAGGACCTTCCTCCAGAACCAACACAGAGAGAAAGCCTTCCCCTAGATCTGGCAGTCTGAATTTGGACTTCTAGCCTCCCAAACTGTGAGAGAATAAATTTATCTTTGTTAAAGCCATCCACTTGTGGTTCTTCTGTTATAGTAGCACTAGATAACTAAGACAGGTAACACAGTCAAAGGTTCTAGGGATTAGAACAATGGCCATCTTTGGGGAGCCTTTATTCATCTTACCACAATCTACTATGAACCTGATATTTAATCTTACCTTACCTACAGGGTTATTATGAGCCAGAATTGACAGGAGGGCAATGAGTTTGGTTTGGTTTGGTTTTAGCTATGTTTCATGTATTCACAAGTATCAATGTGTAAGGCATTTTTATTTTCCTGCTGTAGCCCCTGTTGGCTCTTCTAACCACAACAGTGCTTTAAAGGAGTGATAGGATTTGTTGTGACAGAAATCCTTTGTGAGAAGGTCAGCATTAATCCTGTAAGCCAAAGTAATATCTCAATTCATTGTTAAAAATAAACATATGCCCATGAAATGAGGCATATGAGCCTGCATCCAAAGATTCTGTCATTAGAAGTTGATCATTTTAGCAGCTTGCTAACTCCTCTACATTTTTCACATTCATACAAGAAATTTATAAGAACTAAACCACGTAACTAATAACTAGATTAAAGTAATAATTAATTTTAATGAAAACCTTAAAGCAGTCATTAAATTCCATAATCAAATATCATTAAATGTGTATATTTTATTCACCAATTATATGCCTAGAGAAGCATTAGGATAGTTGTTTTTTACTATTTAGTTTTTCTTTCATTTACTGTATTCAAATAGATAGAAGCATAGCAAATGAGAAGGGTAAGTGTTTGTACCAAAAGTTATTTTGTACTGTTGTGTTTTAAACAACAAATGTTCTTTGTGTTTAAAACACATCTTACACACAAAGAACATTTGTTGATTTCATTGAGAGCTAAATATTCTTAAAACAATATGAAATAATATATTTATGACTATGTTCTGTGGGAATATGTTAGACTTCCTATATGCATAGAACTGTATGAAAGATATTGGAAGGAGGAGGTTGGATTGAATTGTTACTGTTTGTTGTTAGGGGCCATCGAGTCACTTCCAACTCATAGTGACCCTATATACAACAGAATGAAACACTGCCCTGTCCTGCCCCAGCCTCATAATAATTGTTACGTTTGAGCACGTTGTTGCAGAATTCATTTTGTTGAGAGTCTTCCTCTTTTTTGCTGCCCCTCTAATTTACCAAACATGATGTCCTTCTCTAGGGACTGGTCCCTCCTGATAACATGTCCAAAGTACTTGAGACAAAATCTCACCATCCTTGCTTCTAAGGAGCATTCTGGCTGTACTTCTTGCAGGATAGATTTGTTCATTCTTTTGGCAGTTCATAGTGTATTCAATATTCTTCACCAACACTATAATTCATAGGCATCAATTCTTCTTCCATCTTCCGTATTCATTGTCCATCTTGGACTGAATAATGCTCCCCCAATCTATGTATTGATGTCCTGGCCCCTGTACCTATAGATTTGATTCATTTTGAAAATAGGGCATTTATTTTATGTTAATGAGGTGATACCAGAATAAGATGTGCCTTAAGACTAGTCACTTCTAAGTTATGAAAAGTGCAGAATAGACACAGAAACACATACCAAGGGAAGACAGGAGCCATGTGAGCACCCCTCTACACGCAAAGGAATGCCAAGTGTCACTGGTGGACACCAGAAACTAGAAGAGAGACTCACAAAAATCTGAGACCCCGATTTGGACTGCTAGCTCCAGAACTGAGGAAATAGATTCCTGTTCTTCAAAGCCACCCACTTGTATATTTTGTTATGACAGCACTACATGACTAAGACAGGCGTTTTCAAAATGAGTTGAAACTTTGTCACACACATTCTTTTCCCCTGATAATAAGTGCCTCATAGCAACAAGTGGGTAAAAGTAATATTAGGTAATGAATAATAAGTGAGAATATAGATTAAAGGGGAGATACAGGAAAATGAGAGAATGAAGCAAGACTGAGATGAGCTACACTTCATGATCTGAGTTGGGTCATTGCAATAACATAAAAATTTTAAAGTTGATCTCTAATCACCACAAGTTAGCAGTAGAGGACTCTTCTTTCCTGAGGATAGGTTTGTAGGATAGAAGGAAAGTTAAGTCCCCTTAAGCCCCATGCTATCTGCATATTTGAGAGTAGAGTATCCTTTATACATAAAAGAGTTAATCAGTATGAATTACCTGAAAGGCACTGAAAACCTAAGGAGAACAGAATGCAGGGTAGTACACCTAGTTTTAACAAAAAAAAAAAAAAAAAAAAGAGAGAGAGAGAGACATTTTAATTCATAGCAAGTAATATCAAAATAAGATAGCTTAAGTCAACACTGAAGATGTATGGGTATAGGTTTTCCTGTAAAAGAGGTTCACATAATTCTCATGTTTAACAGTGGTCTAAAAAATCAGAAAAGAAGTAGAGAGGTGGGATGGTGGGTGTTTCTATAATCTCAATAGATCGACAGGACCAAGCTCCATGATTTCTTTCCCTACGCTACAAGATATGGATTTCTGCAGCTATACAATGCAAGCAATATTCCATGCCAATCTGTAGCAACCACTGTGACATTGAGCATGGTCTAAATTCACTGTGCCTTAGTCCATTATCTAGCTGCATTTAGACATGAGCTATGTGAAACGGGTAATTACAGCAATTCTTCACACAATTCAGAAGGAAAGCACCTCTCAAGAAACACTTTGGCAACAAGGAAGGGGTGATTTTAAGCCTGAGCTGACAGCCTAAATGTAAACTGACCAATTTGAATTTTCCAGGAAATTTCTAATTTCCTTTAAGATTTTATTCAACGATTCAGAAGATTAATGTTGTGCAATCTACATGCCAGACTCTATGATCTGGTGATACCAAGTTGAATCTGACATAATCTCTACACAAAATGAGGAGAATAGAAATCTTTAATAAATTTGCTAATTGTGTAATTAATCATGACTTAATTTTAGAGCAATAACTTTGGTGAAAGGAAAGACAACACCCAATGTAGGGGAAGTCAACAG
Organism: Dugong dugon; assembly: GCA_030035585.1. NCBI lineage: Eukaryota > Metazoa > Chordata > Mammalia > Sirenia > Dugongidae > Dugong > Dugong dugon. Next base: position 92,043,016 of record CM057472.1, read on the forward strand.
CACAAATTGACCAAGCAAAGTCATAGAAGATTCCTAGACACATCCAAACACCTTGAGGGACTGAGTTACTGGGGCTGAGGGCTGGGAATCATGACCTCTGGGGACATCTAAGTCAATTGGCATAACATAGTTCATAAAGAAAGTGTTCTGCATCCTACTTTGGCAAGTAGTGCCTGGGGTCTTAAAAGCTTGCTAGCTGCCATCTAAGATATATCTATTCCTCCTATCACTTTTGGAGCAAAGGAGAATGAAGAAAACCAAAGACACAAGGAAAATATTAGCCCAGAGGACTAATAGACCACATGAATCACAGCCTCCACCAGCCTGAGCCCAGAAGAACTAGATTGTACCAGCTACCACCAACAACCACTATGACAGGGATCATAATAGAGGGTTCCGGACAGACCGAGAGAAAAATGTAGAATAAAATCTAAATTCACACACACAAAAAAAGACTGAATGATTTGAAAGAGACTGGAGGAATCCCCAACACAATGGCCCCCTGACACCCTGCTAACTCAGAACTGAAGCCACTCCTGAAGTCCACCTTTCAGCCAAAGATTAGACAATAACACGCCTGAGGAATGTGTTTCTTAATTCAATCAAGTATAAGAGACCAAATGGGCAACAACTTCCCAAAAGCAAAGACTAGAAGGCAGGAAGGAACAGGGAAACTGGATGAATGGACACGAGAAACTTAGGGTGTAAAGGGGCAGAGTGCTGACACAGTGTGGGGATTGCAACCAATGTTACAAAACAATTTGTGTAAAAATTTTTGAATAAGAAACTAATTTGTGCTGTAAGCTTTCACCTAAAAGCACAATAAAATTAAAACTACAACAACAACCTCAATATAAATATTTCACGTTGTATAAATTGTCAAACCATATGCCCCAATTTTTGTTCAGACGATACTTTTTCCATACCAATCTTACAACAGATAGTACTTTTTCTTCATTTCCCAATGTAGTGTTTCCTTAGATATTTTTTGTTTGTTTTCAAATCAATGTGATTTACTTTTCAAAACTCCATGTTCCCTCTAAAAACATTAGCACTTTCTTTGGTTCCAGGTATGCAAATTGTACATAAAACAGATTGCCATAAAGTCAATTCAAACTCAGACTGAACCTATAGGACAGAGTAGAACTGTCCCATAGGGTTTCCAGGGCAATAAATCTTTATGGAAGCCAACTGCCACATCTTTCTCCTGTGGAGCAGCTGGTGGGTTTGAACTGCCGACCTTTCGGTGAGCATCTGAGCACTTAACTACTTGGCAACCAAGGCTCCTTGTAAATTATATCTATGGGGAAAAAAAAAAAAGTTCTTCAAGCCCAAATTATACAGTGGATTTTAGAAAAAGATCTGTTATAATCCAAATTACAGATAACTGTTCCCCCCCCAAAAAAAAAAAAAAAATCTATGCTTCATTCTGTCAAAGCCTGAAATGAAAACAAATTTTGGTCTAGTCTAAATAAAGTTTGCCAAAGTCATACCAGTTTAGAAAGCCAAGATCCCACATTTGTTTGTCTTGGGTCATGTATAAATGTTTTTAAATTATTTTATTACTCATTGCTAATGAGCTAATTTTTCATTAGCACAGTTTGCTTTCTTAATCTAACACTTATTCCAATATTATCCTGCTCAGATTTGTTTTTCAATAGTAGTTGCTAACAAGCTATGTAATTAGACAGATCCTAGTTTATTATTTTTAATAGGTTCATTTGTACAGCATTTTGACTGCTGGGTTTTTGACTGCTTTTAGGCAATTTAGCAAAGTTAAGGGTTTGATCTCCTTTTGCCCAATATAAGCGTTTGCATGTATTGGGCAAAAGGAGACAATTTTGGAAATGACTTGAGATTTTGGTGGAAGGTGATTAATGCTATCATATGACCTTTGTTGTTCCTTCCTCAATTATAAGAACATTTCTCCCCCCATCAAGGTCCCCTCACTTATATTCAGTTGAATACAATTTTTTTTAGTATTATTTTTTCTCTCTCTCTAGCAGACACATAATGAATACATTTAGATAGGTAATATTTTCCCAGTTTTGGAACTTAATCATTGAATTTTGTAACCAATCACCTTTAAGGCAATTTCTTGCTAAAAGAGTACTAAAAATATATTTTTCTTGTTGCAAACTTTTCAATCACACCGTTTTCCATTGAACTGTTACTATACATGAGTGTTACAGAAATGATCAATTTTACAAATTACTATTATGAAAGTAATTTAAGCTCCTAAAGAATCCATGACACTCTGTTTACTAGAAGTATGCTTTAATAAATTTAAAAATTCATAATTATTACAAAAATGTATTCTTTATTTTCAGTGCCTGGTAAATAATAATATCCAATAAATAACTTTTGCATGAATGAGTATGTATGGGAGAACCATTGAATAAAAAAGTTAAAGATATTAGTATTAAATACCACTCATGTCCAGAAACTGAATACAGAGATCTGATCCTCCTCTTTCACTCATATCTCAGTTTCTCTGCTTAAAATGAACTTGTACCTATTTGATGGCATGGCTTTTCAGAAAAGATTACTACTACTAGCTTCTCTGCCACCTTGAGAATATAAACAGTCATATGTGGCCCAATCACTATCACTCTACAAAGTTCCTACCCTTGATTCTTTTGAACACTTGATGGAGCAGGGGAGGGGAGAACACACCTGGAGAAAGGGCAGGTGATGACTGTTTCTCATAACTTGCACTAGGTAGAATCGCTTTCTGATTCATCCAGGGTCTCTGTTTATTCTTAATACGTATCTATGCACTAGAGATAGAAATAAAAGGACAAAAGTACTTCTCATGAAGAGGTTGAAAGGAATAGGAAAGACAATTCTAGCCACAGTACAAGGGTAATATAGGTCCTAGAGGACACTGGATATGAAACACACAATATAAAGAGGAAAATGGGAAGATAATGGCTGGTGTCTCTGGTGCTAAAACTTCTGCTCCATGAAGTTTCAGTAGACTTCCAGGATTCAGTTGTGGCATATGGGATCCTGGGTTTTATTATCAGAATATGTTTTCTTCATCATCATTACCATCTTTATCATTGACCTACCATCTATACATATGTAATATATTGCAGGCACTGCACTAGATTAATTTAATACATTCTTACATATCATCCTCAAAATAACTCTCTGTTACATATTGTTACCCAAATTTTACAGATTTCTTAAAAAAAGATTGTATAACACCACTATAATAAGAACAGCACAAATGTGACCCTAGATCTAAATCTCTGGCCTTCTCTGTATTAAATCAATAATTGGGGCAAATCCAAATGTTCATTCAGAGCCTTTTGATACAGGTCAATATTTCCAAAGTATATTCCCTTGAAATGTTGGTTTTTTGGTGCCATTGAGTTGGTTTCGAGTCATAGTGACCATATACAACAAAACAAAACACTGCTTGGTCCTGCACCATCCTCACAATCATTGTTACGCTTGAGTCCATTGTGGCTGCTGCTATGTCAGTCCATCTCATTGAGGATCTTTCTCTTTTTTACTGACCCTCAACTTTACCGTGCATAATGTCTTTCTTCAGGAACTGGTCCCTCTTGATAACGTATCCAAAGTAAGTGAGACTAAGTCTCACCATCCTCGCCTCTAAGGAGCACTCTGGCTTTACTTCTTCCAAGACAGATTTGTTAGATCTTAAGGCAGTCTATGGTATATTCAATATCATTAGCCAACACCATAATTCAAATGCATCAGTTCTTCCTTATTCTTTGTCCAACTTTCCTACTTATATGAGGCAAATGAAAATAACATGGCCTGGGTCAGGTGCACCATAGCCCTCAAAGTGACATCTTGGCTTTTGAACACGTTAAAGAGGTCTTTTGGAGCAGATTTGCTCAATGAAATACATTGTTTGATTTCTTGACTACTGCTTCCAAAGGGGGTTGATAGTGAATCCAAGTAAAATGAAATTCTTGACAACTGCAGTGTTTTCTCTGTTTATCATGATGTTACTTGTTGGTCTAGTTGTGAGGATTTTTGTTTTCTTTATGTTGAGGTGTAATCCATACTGAAGGCTGTAGTCTTTGATCTTTATCAGTAAGTGATTCAAGTCTTCTTCATTTTCAGCAAGCAAGGTTATGTAATCTGCATAACCCAGGTTATTAATGAGTCTTCCTCCAATCCTGATGCCTCATTCTTCTGCATATAGTACAGTTTCTGGAATTATTTGCTCAGCATACAGACAGAATAAGTATGGTGAAAGGATATAACCCTGACACACACTTTTCCTGATTTTATAACATGCATAACCACCTTGTTCTGTTCGAATGACTGCCTCTTAATCTTTGTACAGGTTCTGCATGAGCACAGTTAAGTGTTCTGGAATTCCCATTGTAATATGTTTTGTTCCACACAGTTGAATGCCTTTGCATAGTCAATAAAACACAGGTTAACATCTTTTTTGTATTGTCTGCTTTCAGCCAAGATCCATTTGACAACAGCAATGATATCCCTCATTCCATGTCCTCTTTGAATCCAGCTTGAATTTCTGGCAGTTCCATGTTGATGTGCTGCTACAATCATTTTTGAATTACCTTCAGGAAAATTTTACTTGTGAGTGATGTTAATTATATTGTTTGATAATTTCCCCATTCTTTCGGATCACCTTTGTTGGAATGGGCACAAATATGGGTCTCTTCCAGTTGGTTGGCCAGGTAGCTCTTTTCGAGATTACTTGGCATAGACGAGTGAACCCTTCCAACATTGTATTCGTTTGTCGAAATATCTCAGTTGGTATTCTATCAGTTCTTGGAGACTTGTTTTTCACCAGTACCTTCAGTGCAGCTTGAACTTCTTCCATCAATACCATTGGTTCTTGATTATATGCTACCTCCTGAAATGTTTGAACATCTATCAATTATTTTGACTTTGTTTTCCTTCCATCTTATTTTGATTCTTCCTGTGCCATTCAATATGTTGTCCATAAAATCCTTCAGTTTTGCAACTCGAGGCTTGACTTTTTTCTTCAGTTCTTTCAGCTTGAGAAACGGCTAGTGTGTTCTTCCTTTTTGGTTTTCTAACTCCAGGTCTTTGCACATTTCATTGTAATACTTTACTTTGTCTTCTAGAGCAGCTCTTTGAAATCTTATTTTCAACTCTTTTACTTCATGATTTCTTCCATTCTCTTTAGTTAGTCCACGTTCAAGAGCAAGATTCAGAGTCTCTTCTGACATCCATTTCTGTCTTTTCTTTCTTCCCTGTCTTTTTAATGACCTTTTGCTTTCTTCATGTATGATGTCCTGTTGTCATCCCATAACTCTTCTAGTCTTCAGTTGTTATTGCTCAATGTATCAAATCTTTTCTTGAGATGGTCTCTAAATTCAGGTGGGGTATACTCAAGATCATACTTTGGGTCTCATAGACTTGTTTCAATTTTCTCCATCTTTGACTTATACTTGCTTATGATCAGTTGATGATCTGTTTCTCGGTCGCCCCCTGGCCTTGTTCTGACTGATGATATTGAGTTTCTCCATTCTCTCTTTCCACAGATGTACTTGATTTGATTCCTGTGTATTCCATCTGGTAAGGTCCATGTGTATAGTCACCATTTATGTGGTTGAAAAAAGGGTATTTGCAATGAATAAATCACTGGACTTGAAAAATTCTATCATGCAATCTCCAGTGTCATTTCTATCACCAAGGCCATATTTTCCAACTACTGATCCTTCTTAGTTTCCAATTTTTGCATTCCAATCACCAGTTTGATCAATTTCAGACTGCAGAAGTTGGTAAATGTCTTCAATTTCTTCATCTTTGGCATTAGTGGTTGGTGAGTAAATTTGAATAATATTTGTATTAACTGATCTTCCTCGTAGGCTTATGGAAGTTATCCTATCACTGACAGCGTTGTGCTTCAGGATAGTTCTTCAAATGTTCTTTTTGATGAAGAATGTGATGCTATTCCTCTTCAATTTGTCATTCCTGGCATAGTAGACCATAAGATTATCTGATTCAAAAAGGCCAATACCAGTCCATTTCAGCTCACTAATGCCTAGAATATCAGTCTTTATGCATTCCATTTCATTTTTGATGATTTCAGTTTTCCTAGATTCATACTTCGTACATTCCACATTCTGATTATTAATGGATATTTGCACTTGTTTATTCTCACTTTGAGTCATGCCACATCAACACATGAAGTTCTTGAAAGCTTTATTCCATCCATGTCATTAAGGTTGACTCTACTTTCAGGAGGCAGCTCTCTCTCAGTCTTATTTTGAGTGTCTTCCAACCTGTGGGGCTTATCTTCCGGCACTATATCAGACAATGTTCCACTGCTATTAAAAATGTTTTCACTTGCCTTTTTTTTTTTGGATGTAGATCACCAAGTTCCTCTTACTAGTCTGTCTTAGCCTGAAAGCTCAGCTGAAACCTGTCTGCCATGGTCGAACCAGCTGCTACTTGAAATATCAGTGGTATAACTTCCAGCCCCACAGCAACATGCAAGCCATCATAGTACGACAGACAGACAAATGGTGGTTGCTTGAAATACTTGTCCCAAAATATTCTCTGAAAAAATTAATTAATTAATTAACATACAAAAGATTCTTCAATCTAATAAGATTGGAAAATATTGCATAGAATATATTTCTTTTGGAGATTTATAATAAATTGTCATCTCTTAAATGTCATGAGAAATTCTGCAATAAACAGGTTTGTATTACCGTCTTCAACATTGTGTTACAATGAGCAATTTAAATTTGAAATTAAAAACACAACATCATTGACATTATCACTAAAAAATAAAATACCTAGGTACAAGTCTAAGAAAATATGTACAATATCTGTATGATGAAAGCTGCAAAACTCTAATGAAGGAAATCAAAGGATCTCTGAATAAATGGAGACATACTCCATGTTCATGGATACAAAGATTCAATATTATTAAGATTTCCATTCTTTGCAATATGATCTATAGATTCTATGAAATCCCAATCAAAATCCTAGCAGATTATTTTGTGGATGTTAACAAATTGATCCTATTGTGAAAATATGGAAAACCCAGATAGCCAACACAATACTGAAAAATAATAAAGTCAGAAAATTAACACTACCCAACCTCAATACTTACAATAATATAAAGCTATATTGATCAAGCAGTATGGTATTGGTGAAAGAATAGAAAAAACAGATCAGTGGAACAGTATAGAGAACCCAGAAATAAACCTTCAGAAATATAGTCTCCTGTTCTTTCAAAAACAAGTAAAATAATTCAATGGAGAAAGGATAGTGTTTTCAACAAAGGATGCTAGAATAGCTTGACATTCATGTACCAAAAAAAAAAAAAAAAAAAAAAAACAGTCAGTCTAAACACAGACTTAACTTTCACCAAAATGAATTCCAAATGGATCATAGATCTAAAGGTAGAACATAAAACTACAAAAACTTCTAGAAGTTAACTTAGGAGAAAATCTGTCACCTTGGATTTGGACTATTTAGATGCAAAACCAACTGCACAATCTGTAAAGAAAAAAATAAGTTTTAAATAAAATTTAAAACTTCTGCTCTGTGATAGACACTGTTGAAAGAATGAAAAGATAAACCACAGACTCAGAGAAAATCCTTGCAAAATACATATCTGAGAGGCTTGTAGTCAAAATATACAAAGAACTACTAAAATCCAACGGCAAAAAAACAGATAACCCAGTTACAAAATGAGTGAAAGATTTGAACAAAAACCACGCAGAAGAAAATATACAGATGAAAAATAAATATGTGAAAAGATGCTCAACATCATATGTCATTAGGGAATTCCAAATCAAAACAACAGTGAGAGGCTTCTACACATCTATTAGAGTAGCTAAAATCCCAAACACCTACAACACCAAGTTCTGGGGAGGAGGTAGAGCAACAGGAACTCTCATTCAATGCTGATGAGAATGCAAAATCCAGCCACTTTGGAAGAGAGTCTCGAATTTTCTAACAGACTTAAACATAGTTTTAACATACAATACAGTAATCACACTTCTAAGTATTTATCCAAATGAGATAAAAACTTATGTACACATAAAAAAGCTGCATACAAATATGTATAGCAGCCTTATTAATAAATGCCAAACAATTTTTATATAAACCAAAAACTTCTCTAACAAATAAAGTCTATTAAAAAATTAATAACTTCTGGTGGCAACTAACATCACAGATAGATTTCTCAGAATACCCTGAAGGGAATTTGGTAGTAGTACCTAGTACAGTTGCCAAACACATAGCCATCTCTAAAAATACATTTATTGAATACGTGAATGAATGAAAGAATGAGTTCTACTTCAGGAAATTATGGGAAAGAAAGAAAGATCTCTCCATGAGAGAAGAAAAAATCATTCTTTCTTTCCCTCCTTCCCTCTCTGTCTCTCTCTGTCTCTTTTTCTTTACTTGTTTTCCCATGTTTTTTTTAGCTCCTTTCAGACCTGTTGCTCCCATATAAAGCTGTGTTGACTGACTGACTCCCAAAACCTTACTTCGTAGACTTAACCCTCAGCTTGTAGCCAGGTATCCCTATATGGACTCTGTGCTGAGGTTTCAATCTGACACTCAGAAAAGGAAATAAAAGGCCTGAAGAACTTGTAAAGTCCAATCATAAATATGGAATTTTTCAAGCAAAATCCCTGAGATAAGTAGAATAGCTTTCTTTCCTTGATGTGTCATATGAGGGGGAGAACCTCATCATCGCCACGGTGTGTTGTCAGAGCACAGCGACCTGGCACTGAGCCAGTCCATATACTACTTACGAATGGTGCAATTAAAATTAATGAATGAAATAATATTGAATTGCCTCCATAGCATAAAACAATCAAAACTAAAATATATTTTCTTATGACACCTTCTAGTAAAGCTAATTTTGTGGAAGCATTTCTTGGGGAATTATAAAGAGTGCCTATTAAAGAGATGGACTTGAGTTAATTGATGTTAGATTCACTTTACTCTGATTTTTTTTTTTTTAAATTTAAAATGCTTAACCTTCCAACATGGTAAATGCCATCTATAGGCATTAATAAGTTAACAAGAAAGAACATGACTTCAAGTCACCCAACTGAACAGCTATTTGTCATTCCAGTGCATCAGGAGGGGAGCAGAAGAAAGGTGTTCACCCCTCTGTCCTCAGTTAGGTGCTATTTAGAAAAAACAACAAAAGAAACAAAACAAAGTAACTGTTCTGTTATAGAACAGAATTACATTCAGTGTGGTATTTCCAAGGCCTTCTCTTTTATTTATCATGCTTGAGGGCTTTCCTCTTCTTCATTGTACTTGGGCTGTTCATCCATGCAATCACATAGTACTCAGCTGTGATTTGTCCCTTTCCCTGCCTACGAACATGTGGATTTCTCTAGTGTTTCATGACTACAAACCACTGTGGAATTCACATTGTTATAACTATCTTCTGGTGCACATGGGGCATAGGTTATGAACATCTTCAAATGTGTCAGATAAATACAAATTCTTTTCAAAAGTGTAACAATTACACACCCACCACATTATCCAAGAATACACATTTTCCATTTCTTCACCAATACTTAGTAGGATCTGGCCTCATCATATTTGCCAGTTTGGTAAGTATCCTCTTCAAAGTTTTAATAGTTTTCAAAATAAGGAGGTTTAGAAACATTTCTCTTTTTATTCTGGATCCTTATTCTGTGAATTTCCTATTCATATCTTTTGACAACTTCTCTGTCATGATGTTAGTCTTTTTGCTGCTTCTTTTTTATTCAGTAATTTATTTAATCTGGATACTAATGATGCTATAATTTATTTAGATACTAATAATACTTCTACTAATTTGGGTACTAATAATACCATTTATTTGAATATTAATAATCTGATTAGTTATGTATGCTGCAGATATCATCTCCTAGTCTATACCTTATCCTGTGCCCCCTTTGTGATACCTTAACCCCGGTGGCCGTTGAGTTGATTCCAACTCATAGCAACCCTACAGAACAGAGTAAACCTCCCCCATAGGGTTTCCAAGGCTGTAAATCTTTAAGGAAACAGACTTCGATATCTTTCTCCTTCAGAGAAGCTGGTGGGTTTGAAACACCAGCCTTTCAGTTAGCAGCCAAATGTTTTAACCACTGCACCACCAGGGCTCCTTAAGAAATACATAAATATAGATGAATATTTATGTTTGTGAGTGCGTGTTATATAACTTCCCACTTACGAATTTTAGTTGGGATCAACTTCAACTTATTCCCTGGCACTGGTTCACTGTATCAAATAGATGGCAACACATTTTTTCATACTGGGTATTTGATAAACTGTAACAAAGCAGTTTATTTAATAACAACATGCCAAATATTTCATTTTTCTATTAACCTAATCTCTACAGATTCTAATGCCTGTTCTCTATTTACCTGTTTACACACTAGAAATCAAAGATTGTTCATCTTTTATTCATTTATAGAAGTCAGAAGCCAAAAGATAGTCAGCAAATGCTCTTCATGGTAACAGTAGTGATGACTATCGTGCTGAAAAGCCGACTGCCTTCTTGCTGACATTTATGATCGTTGTATTTATTGTTCATTCATTTCTGGTTAATTCTGCTTGTTTCACTGCGAAGTTGTCTCTAAGTAGGGAAATGTGCAAAATCAACAAGAGCAACAAAAATGATATTAGCAAAAATAGCTAAAAGTGAGGGTTTACTATTTGCCAGGCAGTGTATTAACTAAGGAAACCCTGGTGGTGCAGTGGTTAAGAGCTACAGCTGCTAACCAAAAGGCTGGCAGTTCAGATCCACCAGGTGCTCCTTGGAAACCTTCTGGGGCAGTTCTACGCTGTCCTATGGGATCACTATGAGTCGGAATCAACACAATGGGTTTGGTGTTAACTACTGTCCATGTTTAATTCTCACAACAACCCTCTAATATAGGTACTGAAAAAACTATAACCCTAAAAAAAGAAAGCAGAGTGACCAGAGTGAGCAGGCATGAGACACAGACTCAAATCAGTCTGACTGAGGAGCTTGCTCTTGTTATCTCAAAATAGCCATGTTTGTATTTCTTCTAGTTAAAGCTCCATTAAAGTTATGGTAAAATAAAATACACTTCCTAGTATGTTTTGTTTTATATAAGTTTTTTACAGTTAAGAGCATTTTCCTGGGGAGATGTGTTTTCATTCTTTTTTACTCAAATGCATTTTGACTCCTAGTTACTATTATAAAAAGTCCTCGTTAAACACAGCAGTTAACATAACGGGACAGGAGTTTACACGGACTGAAATACTACGTTTCCCAGGGATATTCCACACATCATACTTAGAGATTTTAAATATGCCTGACTTGGGGAAAAAAGCAGAGAAAATAGAATACTGGAAAAAATAAAATAAAATAAACTAACAGAAAATGCTCCCAAGCATCAAAAGTAAACTGTTGTGCTCGTATTCTAAAATGCTTAAGGACCAGTGTTTTACTTCAGTTGGAATGTTTCTGTTGTCCTTACTGGGACTGACTACAGCTTTGGAATTAACGTTGTTGGATTTATTCTTGACTTTTTTCTTTCTGGAGAGTTTATATCTCATAGAATCTATGTGTTTTGTTGTTGTTTATTTTTGTTTCTCCCCAGAGCAAGTAAAGTAGCTCTACAAGAACCATCATTTTTGCTTTTTCCTACAACACATTTTCTTCCAGATTGCAGGGCATAGTGAACAAAGTCCTAGGTGAATGTCTGAGGCTGGGTTCTCTAGAGAAGCAAAACCAGTAAAGTGTATAAATATATATATAGAGAGAGATTTATATCAAGGAAACAGCTCACGTGATTGTAGAGGCTAGAATGTCCCAAGTCCATGGATCAGGGTAGAGGCCCCTCCCAAGTCACACAGCCACAGAGGCTGGAAAGCCCAAGATCAGCAGGTCGGGAAGCAGGGCTCCTGTTCACAGGCTGTGCAGATCGACGAGTCCCAGGTTCAGCAGATAAGCTCAAGCCCCAAGAGCGGGAGATGAGAGGACAGGAGACAGCCGCAGGATCTAGAGACAGCAAAAAGCCGAACGTTTGCTTATATTCAGATGAGGGCTACTCCCCCAAGGAGACTCCCTTTTTGTCTGATTGGCGACTCAGTGTATTCAATCATGGGAGTGATTACATTAAAACACTGAGAACCATGGCCAAGCCAAGTTGACACACAATCTTAACCATCACAGTGAGTAAACAGAGACCTTCTGTGCCAATTATACCACTAACTGTACGTGTGACTCTGGGTAAGTCATTTTCTTGACCTAATTTTTCTCATTTATAAAATGTGTCAGTTGAGTTATATAGTCTTTGTGGTATTTTGTCATTCTAAAATTTTATGTACTTGGGTCCGTAAACCTTTCTCTTTTATGATGATGTCCCTTGGTGACAAAATAGCTGACCCAGCTGTTTCTTATTATCCATCTCACCTACAACGCAGGTTGTCTGAGTGAATTACTAGAATGTTCTAAATGTCACTCAACAATCTGACATTTAAATGGGACCAAATTAGTTTGAAATACAACCAACATATGTTAAACAATGTTAACCCATTTAACATAACAATTTTATGTCAAACTGGAACAGAATATATGTTACACCAGTATTTAAAAAAAATCTCAAATCACAGATGATAAATTTTTCACAATGGATATATGATAAATTGTAGATGAAATAATCAGAAAATTTTCCAAACAGCATGCCAAAAGTTGAGTTGAGTTGTTTGTTTGTTTAATCAATCCATGTACATATAAAGTCAGCTTTCAAAAATGCGCATTAATGTCATGAATCTGTTCAAATCCACAGATAACTATGCTTATGGTCTAATTTGAATGGTTAGAATCTAGAGGGCAAAGTTTTTTTTTCTGTTTATTTGCTACAGGTGTGAGAGAAAAAGCCAGTAATTAAATGCTTTTTTCCTGATAAGAATAATAATGAGTACAATGATGAAAAACTACGCAGTTAACATTACTTTGCAAGGAAGTCAATTGTCTAGTTTCTAATATAGTCTTATTAATGTGCCTTTTTGGAATTCTAGAAATGCTTTGATAACAGATAATCCCATGTAGCTAGAAAGGAAAAGTTAGGTTATATTTGCATTTGAAGCCACCCAACATTAACTCAAATATTTAGAAGACTGAATATTTGAATCTTTCAAGAACAGATCTTTCAAGAATAGATTCTTAGGCCATTTCAAATAAGAAGAGAAATATAGCTTTACATCATCCAAATATCCCACCAACTGTTCCCTTAATATATACTGCTGTTTCCGTATATGTGGCAATCAGGTTATGATGAAAAAGGTATAAATCAGTTACGATACAACCTTTATTTTTACAAAATAAATTCAAATTTGTCTTGTGTTCTTTCTCCATATCTTTCACTTTTAAGTGTCTATTACTATTATGAGGATTGATTTGGATGAAATGAAAGTGTGTTTGCTGATAATGCATTCTAAGTAATGAGAGTCTCTTTGCCAGAAAACTTGAAATATACTTAACTGAATTTCTCTTTGTTGACATTTTAAATGGTCACATCATTAGAGCAATCAAACTAGCTGCTAATGGTTTACAACATGTAAATAGAAAGAATGTGTATGCGAAGGGAGAAGATCAAACCGTCAAAAGAAGAGCAGTAGTTTGTATTACCCTTCTAAGATTGGAAGTGGATAGTCAGGGTTTACCACCAACAGCTCTAACACTAGCCGTGTAACACTGGACAAGTTGCTGAACTTCTCTATGCCTCCATTTCTGCAACTGTAAAATGGAGATAATAGCTAAAGCTATCTTACAGGCTTGGGATGAAGATTTAGTGAATACTAACCAGCACAGGGAGCCCTGATGGCACAGTGGTTAAGCGCTCGACTGCTAACCAAAAGGTCAGCTGTGCATATCCACCAGCCGCTCCGTGGAAACCCCATGAGGCAGTTCTACTCTGTCCTACAGGGTCGCTATGAGTTGGAATTGACTCAATGGCAACGGGTACGGTATGGGTAACCAGCACAGGGTAAAAATGATGAATAAACATAAGTTATTATTATTAGCAGTACTCATAAAGAATTACTCTTTGCCTTGAAAATAAAGAATCCATATTTTATTGTCTAAAGGAATTTCTCAATTGTGTTATAGTTGGTGTGGCAGATTGCTATTTTCAAAAATATCCACAGCAATATTTCTGCTCTTCTAAAACTTTGCAACTTCTCAACCAAAAGATGGAATGTAATTCTCCTTCCCTTGAGCACTGGCTGGCATTGATGACTCATTTTAATGCATAGACTATGGCAGAAGAAATGTTGTATGGCTTCTCAGGCTAGGTCATTATAACTTCTTTCTGGTTCTCTCTCTCTCTTGCTCTCTGGCTCTCTCCAGATGGTCACCTTTGTTTATAACCCAGCCCCTACACAGTGAGGAAGCCCAGGCCATATGGAGAGGCCATGTGGGGTTGTTCCTGCTGACAGTCCCCTCTGAGAACTCACTGCCAGCCAGACATGTGTGGGAGCAAGCCTTTATATAATCCCAGCCCCCAGCATTTGAGCCACCATAGCTGATGCCGAGTGGAACAGAGACAAGCAATTTTTGCCAAACCCTGCCCAAATTGCAGATTAATGACTAAAATAAATGTAATCATTATTTTAATCTACAGATTTTGGAATGATTTGTTACACAGTTTTAGCAACTGGAAGAGTTGGCAATGCAAATAAATTGGAAATTAGAAAGTGCCTACAAAAATAGAAGTGAGTAATGCATGGGTGATTATGGGCAATTAGGTAATGATAAGGTTAAAAGAAAGATATAATGATAGATGGGAATCTGTACTAGAATCAACAGCCTAAAACTCCAGTTTTGGAATACGGCATCCCTAGCTCTAGATCCCAGTTTTCAGCTTTGCCTTGCTGGGAAAATGTGTCCACGTGTATTTTCTTTCTTTGCCTCAGTTTTCTGGAAGTAGTAATAGAACATGCCTCCTAGAACTAATGAGGATTAAAAACTGATAATAGATAGAACATAGTAAAACCTTGAAAAGTGTCTTATTATAAACCATTGTATTTATTCATTCATCTGACTATATTTAATGAGTGCCCTCTATGTTTCCGGCACAGCAGTAGCTTCTGAGAATACACTAGTGAAAAGGGTAGAGAAAGTCCCTGCCCCAAGGAGCTTAGTGTCTCGACCCTGATGCTCATTGTTTTGTTTGTGGGATGTTTATTTGCATCACTTTTAGTGTGTTGTTAACTTACATTATTTGGGCTCTTCTAAGTGTGTTAACTACACTCTCTGTCTCTGGCCTTAAACTTCCACCCCATTAACCCTCTTTCCCTGTGTATTGTCTAAAAAAAAAATGGTCTTTTCACAAAGCTAATCTGAATACATGTTTAAAACAAATCTTTAGGCCCTATCACCTTTAGAAGACGTTTATGTCTGACCTTTTTCATTATGTTTTGCATTAACGCACTTACAAAATATTGCCGAATTCCTGATAGACACTGTAGAAGTACTGGGATCCATCAGTGAGCAAGTCAACATAGCCTCTGTTTTCATGAAGCCTACTCTCTATCAAGGAAATGGACAATCAAATAAGCAATATTAATTCCATTATGATAGAAGGCGCTATTTGAGGACAATGCATAGGAAACTCTTACTTGAACGTGTCAGGGTTTCCGGGGAAAAGATGTTCATTTTGAGACCTAACGTAATAGTAAAAGTTAGCTGGCCTTGTCTGCTGGTACTAATCATCTTATACATTCCTCTCCAGAAGTCCAAAAAGTTTGTAGTACTGAACTATCTGAAACCCCCAAGCAACTGCAAGGCTCTCTCTTTTTGTTGAAATTCAGTTTCCCTATCTCTATTTTATTCTGACCAACTCCTAAACCAATTGCTGTGGAGTGGATTCTGACTCATGGTGACCCCATGTGAATCAAAGAACTGTGTTCCACAGGGTTTTCAATGACTGATTTTTCGAAAGTAGATCATCAGGACTTTCTTCTAGGGCATCTCCGATTGGACTCAAATAGTTAAGGTTAGCAGCCAGGCTTGTTAATCTTTTGCATCACTTAGGGACTTCTACCACTGCCTAACTTTTCAATTTCCCTTTCATCCCTGGCAGCTAACTACCAGTGTTCTTCTAGTCTCCTACTTGAGCTTGTATATGGTTTATTAATAAGCACATCACACACTATCACATGCATTGGAATTAGTCATATTTCCTGTGTGTTCTTAAAGTGCAAGAACTTTGTCTTATTAATTTTTTTTGCCCTTTGTACTGTGTCTGAAATGCAGTAAGATCTCATTAAAAAACATATATTTTTAAATGAATGAAGGCTTAATTCTCCAAAATTAAGTTTGTTGTTGAATAGAAAAAATGGTTTGTCTTTCTCAGAAATGATTCACTTAAGTTCCCTATAAAATGGAGCAATTATAAAGGAAACACTTGACAATATTCTTTATAACATAGCACTACATTAATTCATATACTCAGAGTGGTTATTTATAATCTATTTTCTTTTCATAGCAAAAGTGTTTAGAGATGAAAGATGATGAAGGTAACCTTCTAAAGCAAAATAATACCAAACACTTGGTTTCAAAATGAAATATGTATAAGGGAAATTGACTGGCTGGAAAAACTGGGATTTCATTGATTGTGCTATCAAAATAAGTGGCTTTTTTGAGAGGACTAGGAGGTGAGGGAAATCACTTTTCCTTAATGTGGTCTTGACAGATTTTTCTGTAAGTATGATGCATGTTTTACCAGTTTAAGGTGGCAAGGAACTGGGGAAGGAAAGGTCAAATTTATAAAATCTCCTAGAATTTGATTTGCAACTTTTTTTTTTAAATTTGTCAACTCTTCACATTTTTCTGTGACGTTTTTTATAAAGGAAAATACAATTTTTCACAGCTGTCATTGGGTAATTTGATTTATTAATGCTACTGAATAATAAGCAACTAAATTCACACTGAGCACTCTGCTACAATTAGGATTTTAGTGAAAATGGCCTGTATATGGCCCCTGAACATCCCTTGCCTGCTAACAAGTCCACTTCTAGGCAGTCAGGGTTGGTTGTGGTTTGCTCTCATCTAAGGGTTTTATTTATTATTTCTCCTCTTTTCACTCTTCCAACCTCAGCTAAGAAGTTAGTGGACAATAGTAGAGACTCAGAAGAACCAATACATTGAAATATTCTCCATGCCTTCCCATACACACCCATTCACTTAATTCCAACAAGGCCTGTTCAGTCACATGACAACTCCATAATGCTCAATGTGACACAATAATACCTCTCCATATCTGGTATTTTCCTATTGAATTAGACAAACAATGATCTTGAAGGTGCTTCTATGCTTTTCTTTTTTCCTTTGGAATTTTACCTGAAAAACTCATTTTATTTTATTCACATTAATGCAGACCTAGTTTTGATGCAATTAAAAACTGTCTTAAAGACATCATATGTGATTGATTAAAAAAAAAAATTAGAGCTTCAGGGCAACATGATGCTGTAGGCAGAAGCACCACGCCGTCCCTCCACAGCAAAGATCAAAAAACTAAACCAAACAGAGAAAACGGCAATCCTGAAACCCTAAGCATCAAATGAAGAGATAAAGAACTCAGCCAAGCACTAAATGAAATAACAAACTGACAGAGAACAGAGAGCGAGGATAGATACATGCAGAGGCCCCCATCAGCTAACACAGCATGGATCTGCCATCTTGGACTCCTATCAGAGATCAGTGAACAGGGGGTATGAGAAAGCAGCTTCACAGAGCTTCCAGAGGAGACAGAACAACTGGTAACCAGCGATATATGCTTTCCAGCCTCTCACCCTGCTTCACGTCTACTTGGCCTCCTTTGCTTCCTACAGCCAGTGTCTGGACCAGGAAGCACCATCTTCACCCTGGTGTCACTTGGATTTCACCCACCCTCACTGGCTAGCTCCCTAAGTGCCATTTGTTGGCTGCTGGTGTTGCTTTTTTATGCTTCTTTTGACTTCCTTACCTCTCACTACCTCCCCCTCCTTTCTTTCAAATACCTGGTTCCATGCCATCTTTGCTTCTTCCTGAAAGGCTGTGAAATGCTGCTCGAATGTGAAACTGCTTCCCGGCCTGTGCTGCCACACTGGTGGGATCCCGGGACTTTTTTGGTTTGTTTGTTTTGAATTGTTTGTTTGTTTATTTTCTTTTTATTTTCTCGAATTGGGAGCCCATTCTAGCCGGGCAGTACTGTGCGGCTTGGGACCTACTCCCTCAGTTTCCACAAACACGCAGGGGATCCCCAAGGACATTTCTTTTGGGCTTTTTTTTTTCCTGTTTTTCTTTGGGATTTTTTCTTGTTTGTTTGTTTTGCTTTGTTTTCCGTCTTTGTCTTTCTTCTTTACTCAGTTCCTCGTCTCTCTATACTTTCCTTCTCTTCCTGTCCCCTGAATACCTGGCACTGAGTGACACCTCTACCCCTTCTAGCCAGGCTGTACTTCACGGCCGAGAAACAACTTCCACAGACCTCACAGCCACACTGAAGGGATACCTGAGAGCTTTTCTTTTCTTCTTTCTTTCTAGTTTTTATTTATTCATTTTTTCTTTTCTTTTTCTTCTCCTTTTTGTTTTTCTCCATTTCATAGTCCCTCATCTCTCCACTCCAAAAGCCAGCTCCGCTGGCATTCTTTTTTGTTTGTTTGTATGTTTTTTGGCTCCTATTCCTCTCTCCTCTCTCCCATACCCATCTTAGCTCCACACATCAGAGTCTCCCCACTCCATCCTGCCTACCTGCATTGTGTGCTGAACATCACACCACCAAGCAGCCCAGGTACAGCCTACTGGAACCTGCCCTGCACTGATTACCGGCTCACCCTGGTAACTGTAGTAAGAGCCATAAACAACCCATCCCAGCAACTCCTCTTCAGCTAAACCTGCCCTGCTGCACCATATCTGAGTGACTGACCTTGCCAATTGGAGGAGACGAAAAGTATTGTGCCCAAAGATGAGCAAACAACAAAGAACACACAGCCCGCCTCCTCAGACGTAACCAAATAAAACAAAAAAACAGGATGAAAGAAACAAATCTGCAATCAATAAAGGAGAAAAATAACTACTGAATGCCCCGAAGACAGCAGACAATATCAAAACATTTACAAAAACATGACAGGATGGTTCCAGGAGGCATCCAAAACAAAACACCAGATGACTTTCCAGTAGAAGAAAAGGCACTAGAACTACCTGATAGGGAATTAAAATCTACAATATTAGGAGCTATCCAGGAATTGAAGCAAAAAGCAGACAGTAATGAGGAAAAAATAGACAAATTCATAGAAAAGGCAGACAAATTCATGGAAAACACAGACAAATTCATGGAAATCACAGACAAAATCTGGAAGAATTCAGGAAAATAATGCTGGAACAAAATGCCAAAATAAATTCACAACCAGAAATCTTACAAAAACAACAATTAGATATCCAAAACATAAGCAACAAGATTTCAGAAATGGACAGTGTCATAGAAGGGGTGAGGAGCAGGTTTGAAATGGTAGAAGACAGGATCAGTGAAATTGAAGACAAGCACTTGGATACAACTCTGTTTGAGGAAAAGTCAGAAAAAGAATGAGGAAAAATGAAGAGATCCTGAGAATTATGTGGGATACAATCATATGAAAAAATCTTTGAGTGATTGGCGTTCCAAAAAAGGGGGAGGAAAAAAAACAGAAAACACAAAGAGAATCATTGAAGAAATACTGACATAAAATGTCCCCAATATCATGAAAGATGAAAAGCTGGCCATACAAGAAGCTCAATGAACCCCATATAGGATAGACCCCAAAAGAAAATCACCAAGGCATTTGATAATCACATTCGCCAGAACGAAAGGCAAAGAATCCTGAGAGCAGCTGGTGAAAAACAAAAAGTCACATACAGAAGAGGAACAATGAAACTAAGCTCAGATTATTTGGCAGAAACCATGCAGGCAAGAAGGCAATGGAATGACATATATAAAACCTTGAAAGAAAAAAATTACCAGACAAGAATAATATACCGTGCAAAATTCGTTCAAATATGACGGTGAAATTAGGTCATTTCCAGATAAACAAAAATTAACGAACTATGTAAAAACCAAACTTATAAGAATTATTAAAGGGAGTCCTTCAATCTGAGAACAAACAACATCAGCTCACAGGCTGAACCTAGGATACAGGATCATACCAGCCAGATACTAATCTAGGAAATGAACTCTCAAGGACTATCCAAAACCAAAAAAAAAAAAAATCCAACAGGGAATCAGAGCAATTAATCTGTAAATGACAACAACATCAGAACAATAAAAGAGAGAATAAATGGTGTAGGTATAGAACCTTCTAATGGAGAGGAAGGCAAGGCAATACTAAATAATAATAGACTGGTTCAAATCTAGGAAGATAAGGGTAAATTTCACGGTAACCACAAAGAAAGTTAACAAACCTACTCATCAAAATAAAGAGGAAAAACAAAGTCTCAGTAAAAACAAAACCTACAAAAACAAAAGAAATGAAAAAAAAAAAAATCCACAAACAAAACGAATTCAGCACAGGACAGTAAGAGGAACAAAGAAAAAGTCAGCACCACAAAAAAAAAAGTACCCATGAATCAAAAACACTGGAAATAACAAATGTTGGAGAGGCTGTGGGGAGATCGGAACTCTCATGCATTGCTGGTGGGCATGCATAATGATATAAGCATTTTGAAAAATTATATGGCACTTCCTTAGAAAGCTAGAAATAGAAATACCATACAATCCAGCAATCCCACTCCTAGGAATATATCCTAGAGAAACAAAAGCCGTTACATAAATAGACATATGCACACACATGTTCATTGCAGCATTGTTCACAATAGCAAAAAGATGGAAACAACCTAGATGCCCATAAACAGATGAATGGATAAACAAACTATGGTACATACACACAATGGAGTATTATGCAACAATAAAGAACAATGATGAATCTGTGAAGCATCTCATAACATGGATGAAACTGGAGGACATTAAGCTGAGTGAAATAAGTCAATCACAAAAGCACAAATATTTTATGGGACCTCTACTGTAAAAATTTATGAAAAAGTTCACACACAAAAAGTAACAATCTTTGTTGGTTACAAGGAATGGGGGGAGAATACTAAATAGACAATAGATAAGTGTTAACTTTTGTGAAGGGTAAGACAGTACACAATACTGGGGAAGCCAGCACAACTTGTACAAGGAAAGGTCATGGAAGCTCCATAGATGTACCCAAACTCCCTGAGGGACTGAATTGCTGGGTGGAGGGCTGTGGGGACCATGCTCTCAGGTAACATATAGCTCTATTGGTATAACACAGTTCATAAAGACAACGTTGTGCATTCTACCTTGGTGAGGAGTGTCTGGGATCTTAAAAGCCTGTGAATGGCCACCTAAGATACTCCACTGGTCTCATCCCTTTGGGAGCAAGGGAGAATGAAGAGAACAGGATACAAGGAAAAGATTAGTCCAAAGGACTAATGGACCACAGCTACCACAACCTCCACCAGACTGACTCCAGTACAGCTAAATGGTTCCCTGCTACCACCACTGACTGCTCTGACTGGGATCACAACAGAGGGTCCTTGACAGAGCTGGAGAAGGATGTAGAACAAAATTCTAACTCACAAAAAAAAAGACCAGATTTACTGGCCTGACAGAGACTGGAGAAACCCTAAGAGTACGGCCCCCAGACACCCTTTTCGCTCAGTGGTGAAGTCGCTTCTGAGGTTCACCATTCAGCCGGGAATTGGACAGCCCCATAAAACAAAATGGGACTAATGAGGCACAGCATTCCAGGGACATGGACTAGAAGGCAGGAGGGGACAGGAAAGCTGGTGATAGGGACCCAAGGTTGAGAAAGGACAGTGTTGACATGTCGTGGGGTTGTTAACCATTGTCATAGGGCAATATGCATACTAACTGTTTAATAAGAAACTGTTCTGTAAACTTTCATCTAAAGTATAAAAAAAAAAAAAGAATTATCTATGTGAGATCAAATTGACGACAGCAACTCAGGAGGTTTGATGGGAAGCCTAAGGGGCAGTGAGTTGAAGATAATGATTATGGAATAATTTGGAAAAAGATAGTGAGAATAGCAGCACAACTGGAAGAATGTAATCAATGTCACTGAATTGTACATGTAGAAATTTTTGAAATGGTGTATCTCTGGCTGTATATATTTACACCAAAAAAGAAAACATGTCATCCAAGGTTGAGAAGGGAGAGTGTTGACATGTTGTGGGGTTGTTAACCAATGTCATAAAATAATATGTGTGCTGACTGTGTAATGAGAAACTATTTGTTCTATAAACCTTTACCTAAAGTACAAGAAAAGAAAAAAGAAATAAATTAACTACAAACCATCACTTTTATTTTACAAATAATGTTTTACCAACTACAAAGCTCCAAGTATGATTACAAACAAGCATCCACAAAAAGAAAACTATTAAAATAAAAACTTAAAAAGATCAGTAAGATATTTTTAAAATTATGTACAAGTGAATAATAAATAGAAACAATTATTTTCCAGCCATGCATTACTGCATCGTAAGATCTAGTTTTTACCATTGCTGAAACAATGTGATAGAATAAAGGAGAGACACACAATATTACAAATATAATAAGTTGAAGAAATTGTCAGGAATGATTAAAAAAAAAACCCATGCCATCGAGTCTATTCCAACTCATAGCAACTCTATACGACAAAGTAGAATTGCTCCATAGAGTTTCCAAGGCAGTAATTCTTCAAGGAAGCATATGCCACATTCTTCTCCCGCAGAGTGGCTGGTAGGTTTGAACCACTGACCTTTTTATTAGCAGCCAAGTGCTTTAACCACTGGACCACCAGGGCTCCCTGGAATGATAAATACATAATACTTATTAAACATCAGGAAAACAGAGTTCTGGAGTTCTTCGTCAAACTGACCTATCGTAGTCAGGGGTTCAGGTATAACTTCCACACACACACACACACACACACGCACACATATGTATGTGCACCCACACAGACACACAGACAAAAACACATAACTCACATTGTAATGACTCCCACTGTGGGTAAAAAAAAAAAAAATACTATGTACATTTATTTAATAAGTTGCATCTTTAGGGGTGAAAATACAAAATAGAAAGCTATTTGGATTAAAAAGAGCCCATAGATAAAGCATAATTTCAACTTCTTCAACTCTTTAAGCTCGTAAGACAAAGATAAGAAAACACATTTTGTAAAGTTCCAGATAATAAATGTTTTTGATCTTTTTATGGAATTCCAAAAAAAAAAAAAAGAAAAAACAATCTTCAGTCCCCAAGAATTAAAGATCTTTTAGTGCTTATGCACATCCTTCCCCGGATTATGTGAAACTCTCCAGGGTCTATAGATCCCAGGTGGGTTCAAGTATTTTCCTTGGGACACCAGGTCTATTGCTTAGTCTGATTTATGGATAGCTGCCTTTGCACTTACTAGTCGTGATATGCTTCTGTCTCCCAACTCTACCCACGTAAGTTTATCAGACTTTTATTCATACCAATTATGTATAAATTACAAGTTCTTTCAAAGGAGTCTTTCTGCCCACATAAATTACTAAATACCCCTGGATGAGGAAAATGAAAGAGTTAGTTGTCTCAACCTATCATGCAAATCTGAATTTATTTCTCCGGGGGCACAGTGGTTAAGGGTTTGGCTGCTAACCAAAAGGTCGGCAGTTCTAATCCACTAGCCACTCCTTGGGAACTCTACTGGGCAGTTCTACTCTGTCCTGTACAGTTGCTATGAGTTGGAATCAACTGCATGGCAACAAGTTTGGTTTTGGTTTTCAGCTAGGGTACCAAGTTACGTTGAGGTGGGTTTTGGTGGTTTGAGGGGGAGGTGTGTGTGTTTAAATGTATGTATTTATGTACTGCATGTATTGAGACAGAGAAAGAGTGTGTTTCAGTGTGTGTGTGTGGGTGCCAACTTGGCAGCACCTAACAACAACATAATTACCGCAAAAAAAAAAAAATCACATACATATTTAACTCTTGTGTTCAGAATTATTCTAGGTAGATTATTCAAAATGACCTAATACCCTGAAATACTAAAATCAACCCAAATCTCATTTTTTCTTGCACATTATGTTCAAATAAACTAGAAAATTGTAGCCTAGAATATACAGCAGAATAAGTGAACCATAGAACCCAAAAATAGCAAAATTTTCAAAAACCGTTCATTCTCTATGTCAGAAGTTCTCAATCAGGAATGATTTTGCAGCCCAGGAGCCATTTGCCAATATATAAAGACATTTTTAATTGCTGTAACTGAAGGGGATGCCACTGGAGTTTAGTGAGTAGAGGTGGCTAGATGTTGCTTAACATCCTACAAAGCACAAGACAGGCCCCACAACAAAGAATTATCCAATCCAAAATGTCAATAGTGCCAAGGTTGAAAAACCCCAGGCTTAGTGAATTATGGGCATTCTCAGACGTCATTGGCATTTTGTATTCAAATATTTATTGAACATTTATGATATACTGGATACGTAAAGATTAAAACATGGACCCTATTGTCAAGGATCTTACTGTCTGGGTGGAGACAGACCCCTCAGTATTTCAATGTGATTTAGTGTTATGCAGGCTAGGCTACAATCTAGGTAGAATACAGCAATCACTGGAAAAATAAAGGAGAAAATACTCAACAATACTTGACCAGATGGAGAATTTAGTAGTGATTTTTTTTTCCACCCATTCATTAGATTAATATTTTACAGCAAAATCTCATTAAGGCAATTCTATTTTATTCAAAATAGCGTGGTTCAAAGAAAATTGTCTCTGTAGCCAGCCAAATGTAACATTGCTAGCTAATAAATAGATTCAATAATCCAAACCACTTCCCCTCCTCTGACTGCCTCCCCTAAGATTTCTTTTTCTCCCACACACCATTCCATGGTTTTGTCCTTAGAATTTGGAATGAAGTTTTGGTTCTAATGCAGAGAAAATTAACTTATTTTTGTTTAAAATTGGAAAATGCTTTCTGTAAAACCAAACTATAGTATTTTCTGTTATTCGTTGTTCTACCTTATCTTCTAGGCAACAGTCTTTCTTTCTCTCTCCCTAGCTCTCTCAATGGCATTAACATCTGTTTACATTGACAATCAATAAATGGCATCTGTAAGGATGAAGATACACTGATATGTTCTCAAACTTCATGACTTTTCTCCTAGTATTTGATCTTCATAATGTGTACTTTCTGCTATGATCCAATTAATCTTGAACATGATACCAGGCCTGTACACTGTTTGGTTTTAATTTACTAGGTTGTAACTAGTGGTATTTTCTCCTTGGGTACTGTTCTTCACCCATAAATTATTTGGTAGCAATTATCTCTTAAAATGCATCCAAATGCTTTTCACTTGCTTCTTGAATTCCAAGTAAGCCTTCAGGTAAGTTATTCCTAAGAACTTATTGTAATGTTCTTTTTGTTCTTTCCTCTATCTGAGAGATCTATGGGTGATATTTTTGGCTTGCAATGCACGTAACTTGAAGAGTGCTGGGAGCTACCCTGACCAAAAATAACTCCTTTTGCGTACAAATCCAAAATACACGTGTTCCTTTGTAAATTAAAAAAAAAAAAGGCTTAGACTCCCAAAGTCCTTGATGACCTCAAATGTATCAGTAAACTGTGAAAAACAGAGTTAAATTAATCAAATGTGGAGGAAAATGGGAAACCAGGTTAGATACTCTACATCTTTGACGTTTGGGCAATAGATATTACTACTTACATAAATAGATGCATCTATAAAAGAATCATTTGACTGTAGTAGAAAGAACTAATGAGATTTTTTTTTTACCCTAGGGGGATTCTGTTTTTGAATCCTCAATGTGGCCCTCATAAACTGCGTTACTGTAATCCCCTCATTTCTCCTGCTAAATGGATGGTATTACTGCCTTGAAGTGTGATTGTGAAGATGTTAAGTAATGAAAAAATTAGCTAATATTTTATACTACATTTTTTCTGAGCTTTTGCCTGTATTATCTCATTTAACCCTCACAAACTATTACTATTTACAAGAAACGAAGTTATAGAGAGATTAAGTCTCTTGCCTATGGTCTTCACAGCTATTAACTGGTTGGATTAGGAACAAATCCAGGCAATGTGGACATAAATCCATGTTGAAAACGACTGTAGATTTAATAGACACTGAATAAATAGTAGCGGATGCTGGACAGTGAATAAGGAAAACCTAAAAAGAAGAATCGATGTTTATGAATTACGATGTTGGAAAAGAATACTGAGTCTACCATGGGCTGCCAGAAGAACAAACAAATTTGTCTTGGAAGAAGTACAGTCAGAGTGCTCTGCAGAAGTGAGGATGGTGAGACTTTGTCTTACTTACTTTGGACTTGTTATCAGGAGGAATCAGTCCTTGGAGAAGGACATCATGCTTGGTAAAGTATAGGGTCAGCAAAAAAGAGAAGGACCCTCAACGAGATGAATTGACACAGTGGCTGAAACAATGGGCTCAAACATAGCAAAGATTGTGAGAATGTTGCAGGACCAGGCAGTGTTTTGTTTTGTTGTACATAGGGTCATTATGAGTGAGAACCAACTCGATAGCACCTAACAACAACATCAAAATAATTATTGGAAAAACAAAACACACACATATTTAAATCACATATTCAAAATTATTCTGTGTAGATTATTTAATATAACGTAATACCCTGGAATACTAAAATCAACCTAATCTCTTTTTTTTTTCTTGCACATTAGGGTCAAATAAACTAGAAAATTGTAGCCTAGCACCCCTGCAACAACCATTAACCCTAGAGTGTAGACAGATAACCAGCCTGTGTTAAAATAGGAGACTTAAGTGAATATTATTCTTTCTCTCTATGCATTGGGCCTGAAACATTAGTTCCTAAACTAAATTTGCTTTCCTTAATTACCTAAATCAATTGTTTGAATGGTGGCTTATATACACAATAACAGCACAAGTTTCCACTTAATTTCAATTAGCTAAACATAAAGTAGTTTCAATGGCAATCAAACAGATGGTAAATTGATAGAGTTGAACCCACGCTGCCCTAAAAGTTGAAGACCATCACACAGAGGAAGTCTGTTCTTTTCTCCCCTCTACTCCTAAAAATAAAAAATATACATATTGCTCTAAAAAAGGTCTAGCATACATTTCTGATATATTCTTATTCTAAATAGTGCATTAGTGATAAGACTAATGTAAACTTACAGTGACATATACAACACCTGTTCACAGCATGATAATATCAAATGTCTATGTTTCTAAATAATTTCAGAGCATAGTGAGCCTTGAAATTTTGTTCATGAATACATTAATTCAAAAATGGCAAATTAAAAAAAAATCATTAAATATATTGGATGATGCAAATAAAGTCTACCATAAAATAATCCAAGAAGCTTCACTGGATGCACAAACTAACTTGGTAAATACACTAAGAACTAGATTCAGAACCTCATATCTAAGGTCTTAATAATTTTATATTTTAGAACTCAAATTCATCGTATAGTTGCAAATTAAAACAACACCATATGGATAATATGGTCATTTATTAATGGTCATTGAAAAATCACAATATGAATAATCTAGTAGAGGGGTTTGAAAGTTTTTCTGTAAAGGTCAGACAGATATCAAATGTTAGGCTTTGTGGGCCACATGGTCTTTATCACAACTACTCTGCTGATGTGTTGTTGTTGTTGTTAGGTGCCACTGAGTCAGTTCCAAATCATAGTGAACCTATGTACAACAGAACAAGACACTGCCCAGCCCTGTGCCATCCTCACAATCATTCCTGTGTTTGAGCCCATTGTTGCAGCCACTGTGTCAATCCATCTTGCTTAGGGTCTTCCTTTTTGTCACTGACCCTCTACCTTACCAAGCATGATGTCTTTCTCCAGCGACTAGTCCCTCTTGATAACATGTCCAAATTACATGACATCAAGTCTCGCCATCCTTGCTTCAAAGGAGCACTTTGGCTTTACTTATCCCTAGACAGATCTGTTCATTCTTCTGGCAGTCCATGGTGCATTCAATATTCATTGTGAACACTGTAATTCAAAGGCATCAATTTTTCTTCTGTCTTCCTTATTCATTGTCAAGCCTTCACACAATTATGAGGCAATTGATAATATCATGGCTTGGGTCAGCCGCACCATAGTCTTCAAAGTGACATCATTGCTTCTCAACACTTTAAAGAGGTCTTTTGCAGCCGATTTGCCCAATGCAATATGACATTTGATTTCTTGACTGTTGCTTCCATGGGTGTTGATTGTGGATACAAGTGAAACGAAATTCTTAACAACTTCAATATTTTCTCCATTTACCGTGACATTGCTTACTGATCTAGTTCTGAGGATACTTGTTTTCTTTATGTTGACGTGTAATCCATACTGAAGGCTGCAGTCTTTTATCTTCATTAGCAAGGGCTTTAAGTTCTCTTCGCTTTCAGCAAACGAGGTTGTGTCATCTGTGTATTGCAGGTTGTTAATGAGTCTCCCACCAACCCTGATGCCATGTTCTTCTTCATATAGTCCAGCTTCTTGGATTATTTGCCCAGCATACGATGGAATAAGTACAGTGAAGGGATACATCACTGACACACATCTTTCCTGATTTTAAACCACACAGTTCGTTCTGAATGACTGCCTCTTGGTCTGTGTACACATTTTGCATCAGCCCAATTAAGTGTTCTGAAATTCCCATTCTTCACAATATTCTCCATAATTTATTATGATCCACACAGTTGAATGTCTTTGCAGAGTCAATAAGACACAGGTAAACACGTTTCTGGTATCCATCTGACATCAGCAATGATATCCCTCCTTTTGCATCCCCTTCTGAAAGGCTTGAACTTCTTGTAGTTCTCTGTCAATGTACTGCTGCAGTCATACTTTGCACTTTCCACGTTCTGATTATTAATGGATATTTGCAGCTATTTCTTTTCATTTTGAGTTGTGTGACATCAGCAAATGAAGGTCTCAAAAGCTTTACTCCATTCTTGTCATCAAGGTTGACTCTACTTTGAAGAGGCAGCTCTTCCCCAGTTGTCTTTTGATTGCCTTCCAACCTAAGGGTTGGACTCATTTTTTCTGGCACTTTATCAGACAATGTTCTGCTGCTATTCACAAGATTTTCACTGGCCAATTTTCTCAGAAGTAGACCGCCAGGTCCTTCTTCCTAGTCTGTCTTAGTCTGGAAGCTCTGCTGAAACCTGTGCACCATGAGTGACCTTGTTGGCATTTGAAATATCAGTTGAATAACTTCCAGCATCAAAGAAACACATAAAACACCACAGTATGACAAAATGACAGATGTGTGTTGGTACTGCTGTGGTAGTAAGAAGGTATTCACAAACAATGCATAAATCAATGAGCAAATATGTGTTTCAATAAAGCTTTATTTATGGACGCTGAAATTTTAATTCTATAAATCAAAAATGTAATTATTTTCTTGTTTTTTTTCCTCCCTGCAATGATTTAAGAAAGTAAAAACAGTTCTTAGCCAGGGGGCTATTAAAAAAAATGAAGTGGACCTTAGTTGTCCAATCCCTGCTCTAGTATTAGGATCAGCTTTGTCACATATAAATGCACTAACCATACAATTTATTGTCCAAGTATGAACATTAAGAATAAAAAGATGATCTGAAATAATTAAAGATATATACGTTGTGAAATATTTGTATTACCGTTTTACAACAATAATGTTTTTATTACATTTATGAAGTTTTTGAAAACGGTTTAACTGTAATAGTAATGTTATAGACTAGTTCTACTGGAAAAAAACTATTTTAAAAACAAAATTCTTTTCATAACAAATATACAAATAAGTCATTTATTTTTATTTCATGGCCACTAAATTATAATATATGCAGACTACATATTCTTGGTGCATGGCCATGACGTTAAACCAGTTTCTTAGTTACGTATGTATCAAATAACTTGTTTTATGGTCTGTCTCACAAAGTCACCTAGTGTCTGACGGGATGAACAGCATCAAGATTTTCCCTCCTACCTCCCAGTCCTGAGGGAGGAGCTGTCCCCAAGCCCCTGTCCAAGGACCCTTCTTTTCATCAGCGAGCAGTCTGTGTGCTGGCCTTGAAAAGCAGTATTAGTTATTTTTATATGAAAATAGTTTGGAAATGAGAGATAGTTATTGCTCCTTAAGTGTTAAGATTTTTACCCCATGCTACATTAATCTGAGAAACTTGACTACATGAAGAAGAATAGGGCATCAGGATTGGAGGAAGACTCATTAACAACCTGCGATATGCAGATGACACAACCTTGCTTGCTGAAAGTGAAGAGGACTTGAAGCACTTACTGATGAATATTAAAGACTATAGCCTTTAGTATGGATTACACCTCAACATAAAGAAAACAAAAATTCTTACAACTGCAACAATAAGCAACTCACGATAAACGGAGAAAAGGTTGAAGTTGTCAAATATTTCATTTTACTTGGATCCACGATCAACACCCATGGAAGCAGCAGTCAAGAAATCAAATGTCATATTGCATTGGGTAAATCTTCTGCACAAGACTTCTTTTAAGTGTTAAAAAGCAAAGGCATCACTTTAAGGACAAATGTGCACCTAACTCAAGCCATGGTGTTTTCAAAAGCCTCATATGCATGTGAAAGCTGGACAATGAATAAGAAAGATCTAAGAAGAATTGATGCCTTTGAATAATGGTGTTGGTGAAAAGTATTGAACATACCATGGACTGCCAGAAGAAGGAACAAGTCTGTCTTGGAAGAAGTACAGCCAGAATGCTCCTTAGAAGCAAGGAAGGCAAGACTTCGTCTCACATACTTTGGACATGTTATCAGGAGGGACCATGCCCTGGAGAAGGACATCATTCTTGCTAAAGTAGAAGGTCAGGGGAAAAGAGGAAGACAGTCAACCAGATGGATTGACACAGTATCTGCAACAATAGTCTCAAGCATAACAGCAATTATGTGGATGGCGCAGGACCAGGCAGTGTTCCGTTCTGTTGTACATAGGGTCGTTATGAATCAGAAGTGACTCGACAGCACCTAACAACAACTACATCGAACATTTTGTTCACTGATCACCAGTCTTATGCTTTTCTAGATAAGGCCAAAAGAAAAACTGGAAGTGCAAACTGGAGATCTATCAAAACTACCCCAGCTCATTTTTATGTCAAAATCAATAATAACAATTCATTATGAAATGAAATATTTG
Source organism: Dugong dugon (assembly GCA_030035585.1). NCBI lineage: Eukaryota > Metazoa > Chordata > Mammalia > Sirenia > Dugongidae > Dugong > Dugong dugon. The sequence continues at coordinate 92,074,212 of CM057472.1, forward strand.
GGACTTATGCTAAAGCAGAAGGGGCATTAAGACAACATTTGCTGGGATTGGACAGGTTTGCTCCTTTTATCCCAACATGCCTTCTGATTTCTCACTGTCTAACCTTCTTCAAGTCAATGCTGAAACATCACCTGAAGCATAAGGCCTACCTACCATGACTAGCATATGTAACTTTATAACCTTGTTCCAGCCCATCACTCCTGAAATTCCTGACCCATTACCTCTGGCGAGCTATAGCTGCTAACCAAGTGTTCGGCAGTTCAAATCCAACAGCCACTCCTTGGAAACCCTATGGGGCAGTTCTACTCTGTCTATAGGGTTGCTATGACTCAGAATCAAATCAACAGTAATTTTTTTTTTTTGGTACCTCATTCTAGTTTCTTCCTTCCTTCCTTTCTTTCTTTTTTTACCCCACAGCAATATCCCCTTCTAACATACTATATACCTTATTTATTATGTTTTTGTTTTGTCTAGCTCCCCCAAGTTGAATGTTAGTTTCTCAAGATCAGAGGATTTTGCATGTTTCGTTCTCTGATTTGTTCTAAACAAGTATAATATGTCTGACACATAACAAGAATTAATAAATATTTAGTTAATAATTTAATAATAATATTAGGTTATATTTACTGAGGAGAGCTTCATATCACTGTCATGAGCACTTTTCATAGAGTCACTTATTAATCTTCACCATAAATCTTTGAAGTAAGGGCTAATTTACCTATTAGAAAACTAATGTACAGAGATATCAAGCAAATGGCAGAGTAGGATTTGTATCTTGTAAGCTAACTCCAGAATTTGTGTCCTCAAGCTTTATGAAACATTATTAGATGAAATAAAACTTCACTTAATAAATACTTGCTTTAATTAATAGAACCATGTGAAGAAAGATTCATGAAAATACTCTTTTTTTGTTGTTGTTCATAAAGTAGAACAAAAATCAAGGCAAAATATGAACAAAAAAGAGATATAAAAGTTAATTTAGGGGGGCAGGGCCAAGATGGTAAAGTATTCAGATGCTTCCTGTGGTCCCTTTTACAACAAAGATCCAAAAAAAAAAAAAAAAAAAAAAGTGAATCAATTATATCTGACAATCTAGGAGCCTTGAACATCAAAGGCAAAGTTGAGGAATTGGACTGAGTGGCAGGTGGAGGGAGAGAAGGTTCAGAAGCAGCGAGGAGTAGACAGACCTGACCTGGTGGGAACCGGCACCCTACTGGCTGGATCGGCTGGAGTGCACAGTGAGGTAAGCAGTGGTGCTCCAGATGCGTTTTCCGCATCAGGAGAGAGCGAGCAGCAGAGAGTCTACTCAAATCTTAGAACTAGCAAGAAGCAGAGCTCAATTGGCAAAAAATATGGATGTGTCTCTAACCTACCAAGCAGATCAAAAACACTCCCTTTAGGAAGAATATCTCTCCCATTTACTTGCCCCTCCCCACTCCGCACTGGGTCCTGAGCCGGCTTCAGTGATTACCACGTCCCCTGGGCTAGAAGTAGGAACCGTTGGGCACCCTGAGCCATTCTCCCGGCTTTTGAGAGGCAATAAACTAACAAACAGGAAAAAATCGTCTATTAGAATTTATTGTAACCTCCAGTCTTATAACCTAATTAGAACCTATTATACTACCATGGTAGTCAAAACAGCCTGATACTAGTACAACAACAGGTACATAGACTAATGGAACAGAATTAAGAATACAGACATTAATTCATTCACCTATGAGCAGCTGATATTTGACAGAGGCCCAAAATCCATTAAATGGGGAAAAGACAGTCTCTTTTAACAAATGGTGCTGGCATAACTGGGCTTCCATCTGCAAAAAACTGAAACAAGACCCATACCTCACATCATGTACAAAAACTAACTCAAAATGGATCAAAGACCTAAATATAAAATCTAAAACAATAAAGATCATGGAAGAAAAAATAGAGACAATGCTAGGAGCCCTAATACATGGCATAAACAGAATACAAAATGTTACTAACAGTTCACAAAAACCAGAAAAGAAACCAGGTAACTGGAGCCCCTAAAAATCAAACACTTAAGCTCAACAAAAAACTTCACCAAAAGAGTAAAAAGACAACCTACAGACTGGGAAAAAAGTTTTGGCTACGACATATCTGATCAAGGTCTAATCTCTAAAATTGACAAGATACTGCAAAACCTCAACAACAAGAAGACAAATAACCCAATTAAAAAATGGGCACAGGACATGAGCAGATACTTCACCAAAGAAAACATTCAGGCAGCTACCAGATACATGAGGAAATGCTCATGATCATCAGCTAATAGAAAAATGCAAATCAAACTACAATGAGATACCATCTCACCCCAACAAGCTAGCATTAACCAAAAAAACACAAAATAATAAATGTCAGAGAGGTTGTGGAGAGACTGGAACACTTATACACTGCTGATGGGAACGTAAAATGATGCAACCACTTTGGAAATCGATTTGGCCCCTCCTTAAAAAGCTGGAAATAGAAGTACCGTGCGATCCAGCAATCCCACTCTTAGGAATATATCCTAGAGAAATAAGTGCCATCACACAAATAGATATATGCACACCCATGTTCATTGCAGCACCGTTCACGATAGCAAAAAGATGGAAACAACCTAGTTGCCCATCAATGGATGAATGAATAAGTAAATTTATGGTATATTCACACAATGTAATACTAAGCAATAGTAATGAACAACAATGAATCCGCAAAACATCTCATAACATGAATGAATCTGGATAGCATTATGCTGAGTGAAATTAGTCGCAAAAGGACAAATATTGTATGATACCACTATTATAAGAACTCAAGAAAAGGTTTAAACACAGAAGAAAACCTTTGATGGTTATAAGGGTGGGGAGGGTGAGAGAGCAGTATTCACTAACTAGATAGTAGACAAGAATTATATTAGGTGACGGGAAGGGCAACACACAATACAGGGGAAGTCAGCATAATTGGATTAAACAAAAAACTAAGTAGTTTCCTGAATATAGCAACACTTCGAGGGACATAGTAGCATGGGCAGGGGTTTGGGGCCCATGGTTTCAGGGGACATCTAGGTCAATTGGCATAACACAGTTTATTAAGAAAATGCTCTGCGTCCTACTTCAGTGAGTGGTGTCTGGGGTCTTAAAAGCTGGTGAGCAAGCCATCTAAGACGCATCAATTTGTCCCAATCCACCTGGAGCAAAGGAGAATGAAGAACACCAAAGACACAAGGATAATATTAGCGCAAGAGACAGAAAGGGCCACATAAACCAGAGACGACATCAGCCTGAGACCAAAAGAACTAGATGGTGCCTGGCTACCACCAATAACTGCCCTGATAGGGAACACAACCGAGAGTCCCTGATGAAGCAGGAGAAAAGTGAGGTGCAGAACTCAAATTCACATAAAAAGACCAGACGTAATAGTCAGACTGAGACTGGAGGGACCTTGTAAGACATGTCCCCTGGACTCTCTGTTAACCCAGAACTAAAATCATTCCTGAAGCCAACTCTTCAGACAAAGTTTAGACTGGACTATAAGACATAAAATAATACTTGTGAAGAGTGTGCTTCTTAGTTCAAGTACATACATGAGACTAAATGGGCAGCTCCTGTCTGGAGATGAGATGAGAAGGCAAAAAGGGTTGGAAGCTGGCTGAGTGAACACAGGAAATCCGGGGTGGAAAGGAGGAGTGTGCTGTCACATTATAGGGAGAGCAACTAGGGTCACATAACAATATGTATATAAATTTTTGTATGAAAAGCTAACTTGAGCTGTAAACTTTCACTTAAAGCTCAATTAAAAAAAAAATGAATTTAGGGTCCAATGGTCAACAAAATAACATTTCTAAAAAGAAAACACCAAGGAATCAGAAGACAAGTCATAAGCAAAAATATCATGGAATAAAATTTCTGAGAGTAGAAGTTTCTATAACTTCAGATGTAAAAAGATCTTTGAGTTTCCAACAAAAAGAATGAAATGATTATGTAAATGTATCATTGAACTATTTTAGAACCCCAAGTACACAGTAAAAAGATGAGACAATGCTTCAGAGAAAAGAAGTATGTTCAAAGGCTCAGGAATTAGGTCAGCATGAGACTTTCCAGCAATGACACTGAAGGTGTTGTTCCATTGCTTCAAGCATCAAAAGTTTGAGGAAAACTTAATTCTACTTGGATGTACATCAGATAAAATGATGATTCCCAGTATGAAGGCAGAATGAAGTCATGATGACTCAGTAAATTTACTCCTCGTGTATGTTTTTAAAAGAAGTTACTGGTGCTATAACCGAGGCAAAAGAAGGTTTATCTGAGCCAAAAAAAACCACAAAAGATTGAAAACCAGGAAAAAGTGGATCCAACTCAGGATAGAAATAAAGAGATGGCACCAAATATTTGCTTTGAAGGAGGGCTAAAAGATACATTGTCCATAATGGAGAAGGAAGATTAAGGATAAAGTAGGGAGGTAAAATAGCGGATTAAAGGAATCGATTTTAGGATGTGTTACCCTTGGGGAAAATGAAAGAAATAAAAAGCAAGGAGATAAAGACAGCATATTCAAGAATAAAAGAAAGATAATTAAGATCTGAGAAACGGGTATGTGGGAGGAATTCATAGATGAAAGAAAATGTAATCATCAGTGATGAATATTTACATGGTAAATTATGTTTATGATTTCAAAATTAATTATACTTACAGAAGAGCATGTCAATGTTATCAGCCTCGAAAATACAAAAGTAAAAATAAAGATTACATAATATTGAAGGTGGAACGTGACAGGGGTGGGGGGAGCTCGGAGAGAGAATATAGGCTGTCCATAGCTTAAATTTTCAAAATGGAGGTTTAAGGGATAGTATCCTTAGTCACTGGAGGAAGAAATAAAGGTGTGCATTTATTAAATTTTTATTTAAAAATCTAATCATAAAAGAGCTGAAAGAAAATGACCTAACTGTATGGGCTGGGTAGGAAATGGAAGCAGAGAAAATGTGCCAGACTTCACATAATATAGCAATAAGTCAAGGGTTAATATCTAAAATTGTTAAATTATTCAGTAATAGTTTAAGAATATCACTTTGTTGTATGACGGTAACTATCTGAAGAAAGAGTTAAGAGTTAAGAATAGAGTCTCCTAGGAATGTGGATTAGCAGTGATGACAGTAGGTTCTAAAATTCCCTCCCTTTCTTTTTTTCTATTTTACAGATTTCAAAAAAATAGTAAAAAATAAATATTTTTAATAACAAGGAAAACATATCGGATAATGGCATCAAGAAAAAAAAGGGAGTTAGCTGAATTCAATGTTGAATGGCATCAGCATTGTGTTCATCTCCAAACTGCACCTTGACTAGTACTGTTTGGACCTCATGGCATATAACTCACCCTTTCTTTCACCTCATGCCAGTGCAGTCGCTTCTCTGTGTTCCTTGAGCTCAATAGGCCTCTTCTTTCTCCAGACTCTTTGTCCTCATTGTTCCATCTGCCTGAATGTTCTTCTCCCAGATATTCGTATGACTCAGTCTCTTACTCTCTTCAGGTTTTGCACAAATCTCCCATTCTCAGTGAGTGCTTATTAGATAAACACTGACTCTTACCCTAAACTACTCATTCCTTTTTCCTGCTTTCTTTTTCTCTAAAGCACTTAATTATCATCTAGCATTTTCTGCAATAGCATGTATTAATTTTGTTTACTCTCCAACTACCACCATTAGAAAATAAGTTTCATGAAAGCTGAAAAGGTCATCCATTGTGTTCACTGCTATGTTGCTAGCACCTTGAATCGAGGGTGGCATTTAGTAAAGACCCAATACATCTTTGCTGAAACAATGACTTTCAGATGCCCTTGCTTGCAACTGATAGCCGAATGGCAAAGGTTCCATTTTGTTGGCCAATATTTGGAGACCACTACCAATGTCTGTTATTATTTTGCTTTCATGGCTTGTTGCTGTCATGGTTAATTGCTTCCCAATCAATTCTGTCTCATAGTGACCCTATGTTTGCAGAGTAGAACTGCTCTATGGAATTTTCAAGGCTGTGACCTTTTGGAAGCAGATTGCCAGGCTTATATTCCAAGGCACCTCAACCATAAATCAAACCACCAACCATAAATTAGAACTTAACCATTTTAACCTGTTGCCGTCGAGTCGATTCTGACTCATAGCAGCTCTATAAGACAGAGTAGAACTACCCCATAGGGTTTCCAAGGAGTGGCTGGTGGATTCCAACTGCTGACCTTTTAGTTAGCAGTCAAACACTTAACCATTTGCACCACCAGGGCTCCACTCTATAAAATAGATACCATAATACCTATACTGCAGAAGAAAAAAAAAAAAAAAAAGATAAGAAATTAACAGTAAATTAAATTGACAAAATTGATATGTCAAGCCATAATCAGCTTTGTAGGTCTAGGAAACTTCTTTTTTTTTTTTAAGTGTCTTTGCATTGAGTGTTGTCTTAGTTATCTAGTGCTGCTATAACAGAAATACCACGGGTGGGTCACTTTAACAAAGATAATGTTATTCTCTTACAGTCTAGGAAGCTAGAAGTCCATATTCAGGATGCCAGCTTCAGGAGAAAGCTTTCTCTCTCTGTCAGCTCGGGAAAGATCTTTGTCATCAGTCTTTCCCTGGTCAAGGAGCTTCTCAGCGCAGGAACCCAGGTCCAAGGGACATGTGCTTCTGGACCTTCTTGCCAGATAATGAAATCCCCCTGTCTCTCTGCTCACTTCTATTTTATATCTCAAAAGAGATTGATTTAAGACACAACCTAATCTTGTAGATTGAGTCCTGCTCATTAACATCGTAGAGGTAGGATCTACAACATATAGGAAAATCACATCACATGACAAAATGGGGGACAATCACACAGTACTGGGAATCATGGTCTAGCCAAGTTGGCACACATTTTTGGGGGGCATAATTCAATCCATGACTTTCCACCCTTTGGTGCCCAAAAATTCATAACCTTGACACATGTAAAACACATTCACCCCATCATATCATAGCAAAATTCTTAAATCAACTCCAAGTCCAAAATCCAAAAATTCCTCTTTGTCTGTGAAATCTAGAATACAAGTTATCTGCTTCCAAAGTACAACACTGGAACAGGCACAAGGTATACATTTCCATTAAATGAGAGAAATTGGAGGGAAAGGAGAAACAACAGACACTAAGCAAGTCAACAGAACACATTGCATTAGCCCTCAGGCTTGAAAATAATCCTCTGTTCTCTGAGACCATTTAGATAATGGCCCTGCCCTCCAGACTCTAGGCTGGCCACACTCTCTGGATTATGAGTGAAGGCCCCTTGGTCCTGGGCTTTTCAGCTCCACCTTCCTAGCCCACTGGAATGGCAATTCTGCTCCCTCAAATTTGGGTGGCCCCATTCTCCTAGTCCATCTGAGTAGCAACTCCACCCTTGGAGACCCCAGAGTCCTGGCCCTACTGTAACCTGATCCTATGAATGTCAGTAAATTTCCATCAGTCCTTAAACTAGCCCAAGCCAGATTGGACCCATCTTGCATGTGCAGAAGGCCTGCTGTGACCTCTAATTGACCTCAACAGAAGTTGCAGCAACAAGTGGAATGAATCAGAAGGAAAATATTCACATGGACCCTATTCCAAAGCAAGAGGTCCCACAAGAACCATGTCACCTCCTGTTTCCTGGCTGTCTTCTAGAATTTTCCCTCCCAGTATGCCTGCATGGCTGCCATCTTGCTGCCCAAATCACATATAAGCCCTGCTACCCTGGTATCTCGGGGAATCGGATCTGAGTAACTTCCTTCCAGCCTTTGCTCTGCACGCTGCAATAAAGTTACTTTCTCTTTCTCAAAGGTCTGGTGTCCAGATTATTGGCAGGTCTGAGCAGCCTGACAGAACTCACCTTCTAGGGTTCAGTTAACACTACCCTTTGAGACTGAGGCAACTCTGCTTCCTGTGTTCCTTGTCTCTTCAGCTTCTGCTTCCTTGGTCCTTGGCCTCTTGTCCCCTCAGAGCTCACCTCCCTTGTTTGCCCTGCTGGGGCTAACGTTCCAAAGCTCTTTAGCTCCACCAATAAGTGCCTGGAGGCATCTCATTCTGCCAGCAAACCTCCTGAGCAACGGCACTCAACTCTCTTCCTCCTTTGGTCAGCTCCGGCGCTGTTTTGCACTGTCTTCTGGTTCTGCTGTTGCCATTTCTCTGCTGCTGCTTCTCATTGTCTATGCCATCCCCATGTAACAGCAATCCTCACTTCCTTCTGAGTCCCCACCAGAATTGTCTCTGATGTCCATAATTCCACCAATAGTCTCTTTAAGGCAATCTAGGCTTTTACTATTAGGCACTTTAAAATTCTTCCAGCTTCTGTCCATTCACAGTTTCAAAATTGCTTCCACCTTTTAGGTATCTGTTAGAGCAGCACCTCACTCTCTCGCTACCAAATTCTGCCTTACTCATCTAGTGCTGCTATAACAGAAAGACCACAAGTGTATGGCTTTAACAAAAAGAATTTTATTTTCTCTGTCTGGGAGGCTAGAAGTCCATATTCAGGGTGTCAGCTTCAGTGGAAAGCTTTCTTTTTCTGTCGGCTCTGGGGAAATGTCTTTGTCATCAATCTTCCCCTGGTCAAGGAGCTTCTCAGTGCAGGAAGGCTGAGTCCAAGGAACATGCACTCCTGGCCCTTCTTGCTTGGTAGTAATGAGGTCCCCCTGTCTTTCTGCTGCTGCTCTCTTTAATATCTCAAAAGAGATTGACTTAAAACACAACCTAATCTTGTAGACTGAGTCCTGCCTCATTAACATCATAGAGGTAGGATCTACAACACATAGGAAAATCACATCAGTTGACAAAATGATGGACAATCACATAATACTGGGAATCATGGCCTAGCCAAGTTGACACATATTTTTGAGGGACACAATTCAATCCATGACAAGTGTATATCAATTAATTGTTTTTGTCTGCAAATTAAGCACACCTAACTCCAACTGGCTTAAATAATAAAACTATTTATTGTCTCAAGGCAGGAGCCTTGGTGGTACAGTGGTTGATGTGCTGGAGTGCTAATCGAAAGGTCAGCAGTTCAAAACCACCAGTGGCTCTGTGGGAGAAAGATGTGGCAGTCTACTTCTGTAGAGATTTACAGCCTTGGAAACCCTGTGAGGTTGCTATGATTTGAAATCGACTCAATGGCAGTGGGTATTGTTTCATGTAAATAAAAAGTGCAGATGAAGGGCAAGCTCCAGGTAAGAGTTTATTCCTGAGGTTTATGGTGTCATCAGAGCTACAGATGTATTTCACTGCAATCCCCTTGGCTCTCTGTCACTCTTTATGTTTGTTTTATCCTCAGCTGGATTTATGGTCAAAAAATGGACCTCACCCAATCCCTAGATTTCTGTTTTCTTCCAGATTTTTCCCCATCAACACTGAATTAAAGTTCAGCCCTTCCTCTGATTCACGTGCTTGAGATCCAATATCCTGATCGACTGAAAAATATGCAGACTTATGTCTCAGCTGGAGATGAGTTGTTCATGCACACTTCCCAGAGCTGGGCATATGGAATGAGTGTTGTATTGGCAACCATGATCCACAATATGAAATATAGCTTGTTTCCAAAATTTTCTATGTTTTATTTTAAAACCTTCCCTGACAGCCAGCCCTATTTATAATGACAATACGACAGAGAGAAAATGGAAGTGACCTCTTTCATAAACATTACAGTGTTGATAATTAGTTTTAAACTCTAACAGTAACCAATGGGGAAGGAAGAAAAGAGATATACAAGTACTTAGTAAAAAGAATACAAGTGGAGGAATAAGAAAGGAAAGAGGCATACTTGATGATTTAGAAGTGGAGCCACAGGGAAAGAGAAACAACCCTTAGCAGAAGATGGACAAGTATTCAAGACAAATCTTGCTCTGGTTACGGTTTGATTTATACACTTGCCTAAGCGTGTTTTTCTCCTTTACTTGGTAATGAAACACGATGTAAAATGTTTAACACAAAGGAAACAAAGCATTCTAGCTTTTGTCAAATGTACCCAAACAATTAGAAATCTGTAGCTACGTACTATAGCAGCGACACTGTAAGTGAGGGGACATCCGCGGTCAGAATGGTGTCTGTTGAGCACAGCATTTTTGTTTATTCAGACAAATAATCCATGGCTCGGAAACAGATTGTTTTTCAAATGGATTTAGCAGAACTGAAAGGTAATTGACAGCCCTTGAGATGGAATTCCTGCATAAGTTTACAGAACAGGTATCTCATATGTGTTTTTCTGACTAAAATATTGTCTCAAGCAGAGGATGCAACAGTGAGCTTAGCAATTTACATTAAATAACAGAAAATAAACTTTTCTTATTCTAGCTGTTTATAATCCAGAAGAATGCTATAATATATACACTCCTTCTCATTCACAACCTGTTATACTAAGGGAGGAAAGTATTGCTGTTGGTCTTATGAGAATGGAAACTCTAAGCTCAGCCCTGAGAGAGAAGCCTCCTTGAAGAGTTCTCAAACAACTAACTTTTACCCCTAAAAATGAAAGAAGATACTTCTCACAAACATGCTCTCCCAAAACCCATACATACACCCTGCTAAACGCAGACAGGGCTTGCCACATCACCACTAATTTTATGCAAGTGTCTCTAAAGCTAGGCACTCAAAATGGACTGTATCACATCTGGCATGTATGTATTCTATTTGAACTTTGGTGTTGGTGAACAATATTAAATATTAAGTACATTGCAGACTACCATATGAATGAACTAATCTGTTCTGAAAGAAATACAGCCAAAATGCTCCATAGGAGCAATGATGTAAGATTTTGGCTCACTTACCTAGGATGTATCATCAGGAAAGACCAATCACTATAAAAGGACATCATGGCTGGTCAAGTAGAGGGTCAGAGAAAGCAAGGGAAATGCTCAATGAGATGGACTGGCACAATAGTCAAAACAATGGACAAAAACTTACCAACAATCATGAAGACAGAATGAAATCAGGCAATATTTCATTCTGTTATAAGGTTGTCATGAGTCAGAGCCAACTTGACAGTAATTATCAATAACAACATTGTATATGTGTGTGTATATACATATACATGTAACTATACATATATACACACATATATACATATGTATATTTTTACACAAATAATGCATTACTTCTGCATTTGTTTGCTGGCTGCATCCTCCCTGGGCGAAGCACCCTCACAAGTGCCACCATGCCAATCCTCTCTCTCATGTTGCTGTAAAAAAAAAATCAGCATAGCGCACTTAGGAAAATACATAGCGGGGGAGGGCATGATAGGCAAACAAATGCAGAAGGCACATGTTATTTGCATAAAAATACAGTGTGTGTGTGTGTGTGTGTGTGTGTGTGTGTATAAAACCACAAAAAAAATGCATTACCACTGGGTCAATTTCAGCTCATTGTGACCCTGTAGGACAGAGTAGAACTGCCCCATAGAGTTTCCAAGGCTGCAGATCTTTACAAAGAAGACTGCCACATCTTTCTCCTACAGGGCAGCAAGAAGGTTCAAACCACTGACCTTTCGGTTGGCAGCCAAACTCTTAAACTGCTGCGCCACCAGGGCTCCTTAATATATATATACCTACTCCTCACTTATCGACAATCTTGTTACTGACATTTTGCATTTATGACAGTAGTGAAAAGATCTACTATCTATTTTGTGCATTTAATGACATATGTCTGGCAGTAACAAACAGTGAGGTGCGAGGTGAGAGTAATGCTGGCTGTGATGGTTAAGGTTATGTGTCAACTTGTCTGGGCCATAATCCTCAGTTTGGCAGTTATGGAATGATGTAGTCATCCTTCATTTTGTACTCTGATGTAGTCATTCTCCATTTTTGCATAACATCAATTTTTGCATAATGACCTGGTTTGGAACCTAACCGTGTTGATAAGTGAGGAATGGGTTTGTGAGTGTGTATGTGTGTATATATGTATGTATGTATATATGTATGCATATGTGTATATATAAAATGTAAATATTTTGTGTGTATATATATATTGTGTATACACACAGACACATACACCCTGTGTATCAGTTTGGTAGTTAAACAATGTTTGAAAACACGAGCCATTATTTCAAAAGTATGGAAATTTTACTTAAAAAATTTTGATCTCTGATTTTTCTTGAAAAAAATGAGATGTGAGAATAGTGGGCTGATGTGCACACATGATAAGAATTAGACACTAAGTTTTAGCTATAGAGTTGTAGATTTAGTGAGGTCAAAAAATGGCTGACTCTAGAGATAGGTATCTTTGCTCGTAGTGGAGAAGGGTTGGCAAGGATCTATTGCCCAGGCTACAAATCTTCTATGTGAAATAGCTTTTCAAATGAAATGCCCATAGCCACTGGGAGGTTTACCAGGAGGTACTTGAAAGCACAGGTTAAAAAAGACCCATTGCCCTTGAGTGGCAATTTTACTGAGTAAGCAAGTGCTTTTGAGCATATTTTAAAAACTTGTGAGTCTATATGCTCCAAGGAAGCACTGGTTTATCTGTCTTTCTCTCTGTCATTATTCCACAGTCTATATAATGCCAAGTCCAATTATTTCTTCTTCCCCTCCACTTCCTTCTCCTCCTCTTTCTTCACCTTCTTCTTTTTCTATTCTTTCTCTTTCTTATTTTACTTCTTCAATTCTTAAAGTAGTTTATACACCATGTTGTTTAGAAGATCAAGAGTAAAGATTTTAGTCTATATTTCTGGGATATTAATAATATAAATCCTTTTGAGAGAGAGCGAGAAAGAGAGAGACACAGTGAGAGAGAGAAATCCTGGAGTGAAAATAGTTTAAAAGTTTATAATTGCTGTGTAAATTATCCTTTTTGAGATTTCCTGTTTGGACTCAATTTTTTGGTTTATTTCTTTTCCCTTTGAAAACGTATTTGAGATCTAATTTTAATGTGGAGATATTCAATAATTAAAAAGAACAGTGATGAATGTTATTAAGCAAAAGTCAAGGTGTAAAATAGTCGTTTGGTAATATGTAAAAAAATGGGTTCTGTTTAATGGCTTTCTAAAATGTTGAGTGTAGTCTTTATCATTTATTTCTACTTTTCTGGTCTCCCAAATTTAGCTTGAAAACATGCCAAGAGGGAATTATTTTTTTCCCCAACAAGTTTCTGTTCCATTTGGAATGGAAATTATTTCAAGACAACATCTTGCATAATATTGTAGCTGTCTTCTGCCTGTTGAACTACTGAAAATGGGAATCTGTTCCACTAATACTTGTTAGCTTTTTTTTTTCAATGTTTGGGATGAAGGGAATTTTAAGAGGATCAGTACAAAGTAGCCACATGAATGGCTGTTAAGTTTCTATTTCCTGCGTTTGCTCGCTGATCACAGAATTGTATTACTCATCTTTCTTCTTGATGGAGGAACTGGCTGACTGACAGGCTCACATCAGATCTATCTCTTGTAATTTACAAGCTGTCATTTATTTATTTTTTAAGTAGCACCTTTTGTTAGAGAAGATAAAACAAATCCCTCTGAGATTTGGTTTTTGTTCATTTTTTTTTTTTTTTTACTCAAAACTGGGGTCATCTAGTTTATTGTCATCTGGTTTATTGTCCAGTTTTTTTTTTTTTTTTTTGGTTTCCTCTTTTTGTATGGCAAAGTGTTTATTTCCTGGGAAGATAGTTGAGAGGTCAATATCACCATCTGTCACTGTGCAGTAACCACAGCCTCTTCTTTATTAAAAATCAGGAAGGGATTTTTCTTTCTTGCCTCTTGAATTGTTACAAGGTAGTTCTGCATATTTTCCAGCTCTTCCCGATAGGGTAAACTCTTTACTCTCTAGTTTCTCAGTACTTAAAGATCCTAAAAAACACAAAACAAAAAACAAAATGGCACTCACAGGTATAAGAGTAGCATTTGTTAAGACTACTTTTGATGAGACAGATAAAGCTATCATGATTACTTGAAGAGAGAAATTGACTTTTACTTCAATTTTTTGAAGAAGGGAATTAAGGCACACTGTTAGTAACAATAAATCCCTACTGAGTACCAAATATGTCAGATACTGTGCTAAGATTTGAGGCAAGTAAATAAATAAATCTCATCTTCTGCCCCCAAGGAGTTATAAATTCTAGTTAAGATGTAGAAGAGTCAAAGAGGTAAATAGTAACTCTAAAATATTATGTTTACCATAAAAAACCATATAGATAAGAATTAATGGAAATGCAGAAGAGGAGGACCCCAATCATTCTTGGGGAAAATGTTGAGACAATGTCAATATCTGGGTTGGACTGCAAAGGGTGTGTACGAGTTCATGGCATTAACAGACAAAGAGAATGATAAGGGAAGAGAATGAGATGATGTTGTCAGCGACATGTCAGGTAGTCCTAATGGCAAGATTGAAGGCAAGGACAAGCAGGGCATAGGATAGCTGTGCAAAAGCCATGTGGTCTCCTTACCGGGTAGAGAAGGAGGCATAAGATAGGGTAAACGCAGGAAGACTTCCCACATAGTATCAGGAAAAGACATTTCTGGGGGGGGAGGGGGGGGGAAGTGAGCCAGCAGGTGAGATTTGAACAGAGGTCTTACTTAGGATCGTGGGCAAAGAAAAGATCAAGATGCTATCTGCTGTGTGTCTCAAATGCTGTAACTAGGAATGTGAGCTTTATCATGGAGGGAGCAGTGTGGGGTCATTGCAGCCTTTAAAGCAGAGGGCGGTCATATGCAAAGCTCTCTCATAGGAAAGACTGGGAACAAGTTATTAATTCTAATCTAAACTGATAAGGGGTGCAATGAGGGCGGTGTCAGGAGAAAGGAGATCACAGGATGACCATAAGGAAGGTCCTTACATATTGTCTAGCCTCTTCTTCAACTCTTCTACTGCACCAAGTTATTCTCTCCAGTTCCATAAGTGCCAGTCCAGGATGGATCTCAGACATGCTCTACAGTAATTTTATAAAAGAACCTGCACTCTATTTTCAGCTACTTTTTTTCACTCTTCCACCAAATCTTCTGTTTTCTGAGAGTGAAATCAATCAGACCAGGGGAGCAGCTTGCCCAAAGCCATGTGGTTGGGAAGGAGATGGTAGGGAAGGTCATTTCCTGTTCACATACTTGGGCAGTGGGAACTCTCTCTCCCTTTCATCCCTCCATGCTCAGAGCATTCAAACAGGGGAAAGCCAGCTGATGAGCTGTCACTGCAAGACTTGTGTTTTTCTAGTGGCGGCATTAAACACAGGCCCTTTCTTCACAACACTTTGCCCTAGAATGAGAGAATCCTTCCTCTTCAAGGCATTGACTTTCTCCACTCCACTCAGATGCAATGCTAAAGAGGGTAGGGAACACCAGGGGGTGAACAGGAAAAGTATAACTGATATTGTGAGCACCACGGGGAAGGATGCTGCTGAATAATTCACTGATAATGCAAACAGGCTCCAACTGGCAAACAATTCCCTTTCATCCTAATGATATGTCTGAAAATTAAAAAGTCTGACTCAAATCAAAATAGCAGTATTAATTTACAGAACTCAAGTGTGAATTAGAGGAAAACATTTATAATGTATAGTAAGAGAGCATTTGGGGTATAAAACTAAAATAGTACAATTTAAACCTTTTTTTTTTTTTTAATCTATGAGCAACTGCCATTTACATTCAGTTCAACCCGGAAATTAGATTGCAATGATATATAGATGCTATTATGGTATAGATAGTAGGGCTATATTCAGATCCTCAAGAGCAGTTAATTGAATTGTTTCTATGTTAATGGATAAATATTGAATAGCTCTGTGCAAAAAGAAAAAAAAAAAAAAAAAAGATTTCCTGTGGTCCATTTAATGCTCAACCCATAGGCAAAGCCAGATAAAGACATTCAGCATCTATTCAGTCTCTTCTGAGTCCCCATCTAAAGGTCACATTTCAACCACTTTTCTAAATGATGATAAATACTCAAAGCCAAGATATTCACAGGATGGAATTATTTTATCAAAGCTAATTTCACCACAGAATCACCACCTTCAACTTTTCTGTCAAAGGCTAGTGGCCAAGGTGGAATTATATTACGTTACCCAGGAAGGAGTAGGCAAAGAGAAGATAATGTGTTAAAGATTTGATGCTATCTTTAATAGGCTTCTTCCTTTCTGCCACAGTTGGTTTAGCTGTTTTCCAGAAATCAGCTTGACGGGCATGTGTAGGAGAGAGAGAGAAAGCTCACTCACATATGCTGTATGCATAAAGTACTCTAAAATCATTTAAGATTTTTTTAATTTGGATAATTACAGGTTCTATAAAGCCTGGTTGCCCTTCTGGCTTACCATAGGGCTGAAAAAAATAAGTAAGTATGCATCATAACAGGTAATGCAAATTTATATGATATGTGTATAGCAATGAAATAAATTCAAACGGCTTCAAGGTTTCATTTGAGCACCCATACGAACATTCAATAGCTTTCCTGAAATCTTTCCCAGCCATTTCTGCATGCAAAATTGGCTCTAGAATTCTCATGCGAAGCAGGCTCCCAAGTGAGATTCTTGGCACTTACACTTTTAACACCTAATAGAATCCAAAAGTAAGACAGCACATGGAAAAGAGAAAGTATGGCAAAATAGGTTCAAATAATGCCAAAGTAAATGAAAATTGCAAATGCTGAGCAGTACGCTGAGACTTAGCATTGGGGAAAGTGCTTATCTATTTTAGAGAAAAAATTAAACTACCATTTTTCGTTAAGTGGCTAAAATGAGATCTTTTGTACTTGCTTATTTATACATTCAGATTATGAGATTTGGAGAAAAACTAAATATATATTTTGCATCTTGAATGCCCCACACTCTGGGTAGAGCTTCAGTCTTTCACTCTGAGTTATAGAGAGGATTGCAGTAGTCTCTGACATTCTAGTTTGTACGTTGATAGCAGATGACATATATATCTTGCTCATATATGTAGTCTCTGCAAATTAGGGCAATGTCAAAAACTGTGAATTCTCCATATATATTTGTTAAATGATTGACTGTGGTAGAAAAATAGAAGCTATATACCTGGCTGAAGAGGAAAAGAGTCTCAGCAATTTCTAGCAATTGTGGCATTCATAACTGTTTTTGGAGTCCTGCTTCAGGGAATTAAAAGAGAAGCAGCATTTTTGAAAATTTAGCATGGATTGAGTACTATGACAGGTGGCTCACCTGTTTTAATCTCATTGAATCCTGTCAACAACTCATGAAACATGTATTATTGTCTGGAATTTCTCTAGAGTTTGAAAAGATTAAGTAATTAGTCCAAGGTCATGTAGCTTGTACAGTGATAAAGCCAGGATCCTAATATGTTGACTTTGCCTCTTCAGTTAAACAAAAGAGAGATTTTATGATTATCTCTCCAAATCTTTTATCTAACTTACTAGTTTTTAAACTCCCTGAGAAAGAAGTAATGTCTTACTTGACTATGTATCACATCCCTCAGAGAAGAGTAGTGTTGCATGTTGATGGGATAACTGAATGACAAAGAATAATTAGAGTTTACGACAGTCTTTAACAAGCCTGGAAAGCCAGGAGTCGTATTGGACACTTTCTGTTCCTCAACTCCATCAATCAGAAAGAAAAAAAAAAATTATTGTCTCCTCAATTAGTATCCCAAACGATTTCCCTACCTACAGTGCTATTCTGCCCGAGTCCATTATCTATACAACCATCTGAGTTTTCCATGTTATCTCAAATTTGAGTAGTCGGCCTTTCTTGGTATTTTTTAATATTGCTTCTCTGCCATTACCTATAAAATAAAATATCAGTCCCTTACTGGAGCATAGGGAGGCTTTCCAGGGTCTTGCTACTGCTTGTGATATGCATACAGAGATAGCGGTTGTTCAGTCATCTTCAACTCATGGCAACTTCATGTACAACAGAAGGAAACATTGTTCAGTCCTGAGTCATCCTCAAGGTAGCTGGCATGTTTGAGTCCATTGTTGGAGCTATGGTGCCAGTTCCTCTCACTCAGGGTCTCTCAGCCTCACCTGCCCTCTACTTCACCAAACGTGATATCCTCCTCCAGCAATTGATCTCACCTGATGGTTAATCGAAAGTAAGTGAGTTGGACAATGTTCTGTTGTAATCCATAAGGTTTTCCTTGACTAATTTTTGGCCTAGTCTGTCTAGAAGCTCTGCCAAAGCCTGTCCACCATGCTAGTATTTAAAATAGTGGTGAAATAGCTTCTAGCATCACAACAATGCACAAGGCACCACAGTATGACAAACAGACAGATGGATAGTAGATTGCTTGTAACAGACACATCATTTCTGTGCAATGTTCCCAATGTCTTCCTCACCTCCATTCCTTTGCTCCTGGAGCCATTTCTCCCTTAAATACATTTATTGAGGACCTTCTCTTCTATACCCTCACTAAGAATCAAATTCTCTTTCCTTTAAGACTTACTCAGAGGTGCCTTCTCTAGAAAGTTACTTCTGATTCATCTACTTTATCTTTAAAGAGGTTTTGTGTGTATTTTTCTTTGTGCACCTGACCTGTGCACAGCTCTGTCTTTGTATTATGATTATCTCTGCATGCTCATTACCCTCTGTAGGTGATAATATTCTTTAAGGCAAGGACTGTGTCATATCAATCTTTGCATCTCAGCACTAACTGTGAAATATATATATATATATATACACAGTTTTCAAAATCATTGAATAAAGAGATGTGTATAGAAGCTCAGATGCATAAATTAATAGCTTAAAGTAATGTTTATATGCTAATATTTATATCTGACTGGGTGAAATGACTTCTTCCTGTTCTGCACATGCACTTAACCTAGAGCTATAAAACTTCTCTGCTCCAGAGATACAACTTCATTGTCACTTGTAAACCATTCCCCCTCCCTCTTCTCTTTATATCTCTTGTCATCAGACTACCATAATTTTATGCAAAAAAAAATTTAAAAAACCCCGGCATAGTGTGCTTATGAAAATACGTTGCAGGGGGTGGAGAGGGCATGGTTGACAAAAAGCATAGAATGTGCCCGTCAGTTATGCAAACATACAGTATACCAACAAATTATCTTCCCCTTTCAGGGTCATCTATTGGCTCCTGTGATATTCAGATTCATTCAGTGAAGGTTTTTGCATTCAAGACCCTGTCACTCAATCTATCTCTGATTCCATCATGCTTGCTAATAATTTCATCCCCCAAGCAGGTGACATTTCCTCTGCATCAATGAACATGATGTTCATCTTAATTTGGCCACTCATAATATGGGTATAGTCTAGGTAGGTGATCCTCAAACTTTAACTTGCAGCAATTTAACATGCATCAGAAACACATGGAGGGCTTGTTAAAACATAGACTACTGGAACCTGTCACCAGACTTTCCTTTCAATAGATCTGGATAAGGCTTGAAGAAATGTATTTCTAACAAGTTCCCAAATGATCCTGATGCTGCTGATCTGGTGAACACATTTTGAGAACCACTGCCCTGGACTTTGTTGTTTTCAATAATTAAAGCTCAAGCAAAAATTTCATCTCAAGCCTGCTGATTTCCAAAAACACTTGCTAAATATTGAGATTTTTCCCTCTAGTAACCTGCCAAAAATTCTCTGCCACGATAATAACTGACAATTTAGTAATCATTGTATCACTATCCCTCACTTCCCTCCTGCTTCACTTTCCTTTTTGCTTAAATTAAATTTTATCACCTATCTCTATAATCCCTCCATTGATTTCACCCTCAATTACCCCGCACTTTTCCTGCCTGTTATTCTCTCATGCCAATCACCCCAGACCCAGTTAAAGCCAACAGACTGCCCACATAAAACCTGCACTTAGACTGCAAAATGTTGCCGGATACAAACACCAAACATTCTACCTGCTGGCACAGTAGAAGGAAGACCAGTAACCTCAAGTAATCTCGAGTGCTGCCATCATAATACATTTCCCTATTCTATTCCTTCTCCCACTCTCCTACTCATACTACCCCTCTCTTCTTGAATCTTCAGCATTTTTGCTTGCATCCTCACTATCAGCTGATGAGATTCTTGTTTCACTGCAAAATAGGACAACCATTTTCACATTCTCTGTCCACAACACTACCAGCTTTCCAACATCTGTGCCTAAACAGTCTGCCTTCTTTCCTTTACTATGAATGAAGGGATGCTGCACCTATCTAATGTGGAACTCTTCCCTTTTACGGTAGCTCACACTCAGTAAATTGCTCCAGAAAGTCTCTCTTTTGTCTCTTGTATCATTGATTTTTCCCTCTCTACTGAACTATTTCTAGTATAATATAATTCTGTTATAATTTTTCCCACGTTAAAAACAAAAAAACAACAACCAAGAAGTCTGACAGACCCATCCCAAGTAATCATAATTAAGTCTAGAGAAAGTGGCATGTCTCTAAAAGAATTATGAATATCGCTTTTGGCACATGGAGTTAACTGAAATCAAATACAGGAGAAAACCACATTTTCCAGAAAGCTCTATTGGAAAATGCTGTTAGCCTACTTTAAAATCCTGTGACAACTGGAGATTTTATAAGAACTTTGGGTCCCAAAATTTATATAGACAGGAGCAGGCTGAGAAAACCACACAGCCTCCCAGAAGGAAATATTTTCCAGTATTCTCTTCAGTGGAGTCCCTGGCTGATGCAAACAGTTAATGTACTTGGCTGCTAACCAAAAGTCTGGTCGTTCAACTCCACCCAGAGGACTTTGGAAGAAATGCCTGGAGATCTACTTCTGAAAAATCAACCATCAAAAACCTCATGAGTACATTTCTACTCCGCACACATGGAGTCATCATGAGTAGGTAACTGACTCAACAACAACATGGAAAAAATACTCCTAGTAGCGTCTGGGGTCTTAAAAGCCTGTGAGCAGCCATCTAAGATACTCCACTGGTCTCACCCCTTTGGGAACAAGGGAGAATGAAAAGAACAGGAAACAAGGAAAAGATTAGTCCGAAGGACTAATGGACCACAGCTACCAAAGCCTCCACCGGACTGAGTCCAGTACAGCTAGATGGTGCCCGGCCACCACCACTGAGTGCTCTGACCGGGATCACAACAGAAGGTTCTGGACAGAGATGGAGAAGGATGTAGAACAAAATTCTAACACACAAAAAAAGACCAGATTTACTGGCCTGAAAGAGACTGGAGAAACCCCAAGAGTATGGCCCCCAGACACCCTTTTAGCTCAGTGGTGAAGTCACTTCCGAGGTTCACCATTCAGCTGGGGATTGGACAGCCCCACAAAACCAAATGGGACTAATGAGGCACAGCAGTCCAGGGACAAAGACTAGAAGGCAGAAGGGGACAGGAAAGCTGGTGATAGGGAACCCAAGGTTGAGTAACGACAGTGTTGATGTGTTGTGAGGTTGTTAACCATTGTCATAAGGCAACATGTGTACTAACTGTTAAATGAGAAAGTATTTTGTTCTGTAAGCCTTCATCTAAAGTGAGAATAGCAGCACAATTGGAAGAACGTAGTCGATGTCACTGAACTGTGCATGTAGAAATTTTTGAAATGATGTAACTTTGACTATGTATATTTTCACCAAAAAAAAAAAAAAAGGTCAAGAGGGGAGAGTGTTGATATGTCATGGGGTTGTTAACAAATGTCATAAAACAATATGTGTACTGACTGTTTAATGAGAAACTATTTGTTCTGTAAACTTTCACCTGAAGTACAATAAAAAGAAAAAAATACTCCTGTATACCTCCTATTCTCCATCTTTTTTAATAACAGTATTCATGTGTAGTTTTGTCTCCCTTTCATCATTTTATATTAGATCAGTGGCAGAATAATCATTTATATCTGTAATTAATAGATCTCCAGATCAAGAGGAGTCATTTATAGACTTGACGTAGAATCATGAGATCCAAGACTTTGAGCCCGACACAGCATTTGGATAAGACTTCATTTTATTAGGAAAAGGAGGCATATATTTATTGTGTACATGGAAAAACACTGAATGATTGTTGTCAAGAGAGTAGACCGTGATAGATGGCATTATTTTTTCCAATTCTACACTTCTTCTCTGTTAATGAAATTACACGTCTACATCATTTGCAGCACCTTGCAACGTAGACAGAATATACTTCCCACCTCATTGATTTTACCTTGGCAATGCACACGTATTATGTTAGGAAGCATTATTGCAACAATAATTGACAAATGCATCCACAACAGTTAATCCTAAAAACAAACCTGTAGTTTTTCTTTTAAAATTCAAGTTACATGATGCCACCCCTCTATTGGCTTCTTATCTCTCTCAGAGAAAAAAGACAAAAAAACTTACAATGGACAATAATGTATTATACAATCTCCCTCACTACTAAATCTCTGAACTCATCACTCACTATTCCCCCCCTCCCCCAGCCTTGCAAACTCTGTCCCTATTACATTGGTCACCTTATTTTGCCTGGAGCACACATGCATGCTTTCATGTCAAGACCTTGCACCAGCTCTTAATTACTCAAGATGTGATCCACGGACCAGCTACATCAGCTTCCCCTGGAAAGTTGTAAGAAATGTAGACTCTCAGGCCCATCTTAGGCCTACTGAATTAGAATGCTCATTTTATAAGGTAACTTTCTTATTCTTGTGCTTTTATGCGCAGCAAAATTTGAGTACTATTGCAATAGCTCTCCTCTGCTTTCTCCAATTACCTACGTAGTTCATACCATTCTCTCCCTCAAGTCTTTATTCAAATGTTGTTTTTGCAGTCTTAGGCCAACAAATTGCCACTCTCACCCCTCCTGACCTGCTTTATTTTTCCACTATCACTATCTAATATTTTTCACTTATAATTTTGTATTTATTTTCTGATCCCTCCCCATATAATCTATATAAACAAATAAACAGAAAAACAAGATAGTTGCTGTTGAGTCCATTTCATCTCAACGTGGCCATCTAGGACAGAGTAGAACTGCCCCATAGGATTTCCAAGGCTGTAATCTTTACAGGAGCAGATTGCCACATCTTTCTTCTGCAGAGCGACTGGTGTGTTTGAACCACCAACCTTCTGGTTAGCAGCTGAGTGCTTAACCACTGTACCACCAGGGTTCCTTATAATCGCTATAAGGGTGGTATTTAGAATAGTTTCTTGCACTTAAAAAGACAGAAGCAAAACAAACCAACTGCTGTCGAGTTGATTCCAACTCGCTGAGATCCCATATGTTTCAGTGTAGAACTGCACTTCACAGAGTTTTCAATGGCTGTGACCTTTTGAAAGTAGATTGCCAGACCTTTTTTCCAAGATGCGTTTAGGTGGATTCAAACCTCTGACCTTTCAGTTAGTAGCCAAATGTGTAACCATTTGGGCCACCTAGGGACTTCTTCTTGTACATGCCATTGTCATCAAGTCAAATTCTACTCATAGCGACCCTATAGGAGAGAGTAGGGCTGCCCCATAGGGTTTCCAAGGCTGTAATCTTTATGGAAGCAGATTGCCATATCTTTCTCCCATGGAGCAGTTGGTGGGCTCCAACCGCCAATCTTTCAGTTAGCACCCGAGTGCTTAACCACTGTGCAACCAGGGCTCCTTTTCTTGTACATACTGGGTACTAAATTAATAGTTGTTACATGACATTTTTTTTTTTCTTAAAAAGAACTGACCCTGAGATTTTCATAATCTTTGTTAATGCTTGGTAAAAAAAAAATGTCAGTTACAGTTGAGAAATAATCTGGGAATTAGACAAACACAAGTTCAGATTTGAATTATCTAAATTTCTGAAGTCTCCAGTTTAAATGAAAATAAAAATAAGGTAAAGTATATTTCACTATAAATTAAACTGTATACTACAGATCTCTATATCACCAATTAGAAGTCACTTATCTTCATTCTGATGGGGACTATGTTATAGGCCAGTATAAGAAACTGATAGAAATGAAGGAATAGGTATCTTTTCAAAACTGTTTTTATTTGGATCTATGAGCTTGAAAAAGGCTAGTTACTTAGGAACAGGCACTGTAGATGATGCTCTTATTGTGAGTCATATCTGTAGACCATGATTTGTGACATAAAGGACAAAGGGCTCCTGACCAGGTAAAAGTGATTAACTGTGTACTATTTCAAAGCTGTTAATGGCCAAGGAATACTAGAACTGAAGTGATAAGGCATGGTCATATTTTCTCTCTCAAAATAGACACACTCACACACACACATACACACATAAACACATGCATACACACTCATATATACACACATATACCTATATATACACAGGATGGTGAAATATATGAGGAAAAATTGAAGGCTAAGAGATGAATTAAAGGATTTATCACTGCTCTTAAACTTCTTTATGATTTTAACAATATGAAAAGAAGGAGGTTTAGTCTCATTTCACTCATTGAATAAACATATGTATTTATTTTGTTCTGTGCAGGGCATACACTAAATGATGCAGGTAAAAAATACATGAGACAAGCACAGCCTCTGCTCTCTGAAAACTACATTCTTGTGGGAAACATAAGGAGCAAATGGATTAAATTAGGATCAGTGCTTAAAATTGTGGACAAAATAATAGAACTTAATAGACTAGTGAGATCTTCAGAAATGAAAAATATTTCCTCATGCAGTATTGAGCTCCTTATCACTAGAAATGTTTGAGTAGAATTTAATCAGTGACTTTCAAAGGATTCTCAAGAAAAGCTTCATATATCAGGGGGAGGATAGATTAGACAACTGACCCCTAACCTTTTTGTGACCCATGGGACATACAGAGCCCACTTACTTTTTTCAGCATCTAGGGTTTATTGGGAAGCTGTTTCCCTATTGGTAGCGCAGGCTTCAAGGAAGGGGCCTGTATGACTATTCGAACCTGAACAAACAAGTGTGTATTGTAAACTACTGTTTTTACAGGGCGTTGTATGAGGTGTGTGCATTTTTGGTAGAAAAGATAGAAATTTTGAAAATTTTTATTTGGGACACATATGTTCCACTGGACGCTGGGGGTATTTTGGGGTAGAATTAGTGGGATAAAATTTATCCCATTGTTCTCTGAAGAGTAGGATTTCCTGGTGGGGGGAAAAGACAAAAAATCCATACTACCTACTAAAAATTCAGACACAGTGATGCGGCATGCATTCCATGCATTCAATTAATGAAAAAACATAGTCTCAACAATAAATTTAAAAAAAATTAATTGGGTCAAGAAAGGGCTAAGGTACTTTCCAACTCATGAATTCTATGATATAGTGTTCACAGGGCTCTGTATTCATGATGGGAACATTCAGCTTATCACAGAACTTATCCATGGAAGAAATTTGCAATCATATCAATTGCCTACGACCTGGAAACTCTGTAGCCCAATTTTTTTCCCATTATTAAAACAGAATATATAACTGGAAATTTGGCAAGTTTGACTTTTGATTGATTTTGCTTCAGTCTACAGCTCTTCATCACAATTATTTAATACAATTGTAGATGCATCTCTCTTTGTGGCTGCCAACATCAACAAGAACAACAACAAAAAAAAAAACCTAAAAAATCTTTCACTGACTTTGTGAAAATATTAGAATTGAGTGGTATGTGGAAATCTTCTGGGACTGTGATTTTGGATGAATTTTCCTTAACTATTTTTCTTAGCACAGAATTATATTTTTGGAGTCTATTTGATAAGATTTCTGATATATGTAATGCTTGTGCATTCACTTAATTGAGGATCCGGACAAATGGCACCCAGCTTTATTTATTTGTGACAATTGCTGGAGGGATAGTCTGCACGATGCATTTTGATAACTCTTAATAAGTGATAAATGTGGCATTGACTTGCGTTTACATAGCACACCTGGAGCTGCAAACCCACACAGCTGTTACAGGTGTGAACACTTGTTTACCCGCATCACTGGTGTTTGCTCATTTTAGTCAGCTTCCCAGGTTTGCTGCTGCTGTTAAATGAGTCAAACTTATCTTAATAGCCGTGTTGTCATTGCCTCTGCTTTCCGACACTGCTTAATTTAGAAGAAATCTGCCTGATTGACAAGTGACTTTCTTGCAGTTCATCTAGATTTGACCTTCCCGGGATTGGAAACTTGATTTCCTGGGCACGTATCTGTTTACTCTGGGGTTTCTGCCAAAGAAGAGAATCTGCCATCCCAGCAGTACATCTGTGATGATCAGGCTTGCTGGAGGGAAATATTCATGAATTTGAAAACTGCCTGAATTTACCCAGGAAGAAAGTTCATAGAATGGAAACAAAGGGGACTCTTTTCCCTGGAGCATTTTTGAGGATGTTACATGTTGGATTCATCTGGCAAGGTTCAAAATTGATTAGCTCTCCTGAGCATCTATTTTCTTTGCAACAACTCTACCTCTATACTCTGGAGAGTCAGGGTTTTGCGTGTGTTCTAAGATTTACACTTTATCTAAGCTTTTAGAGAAAAATATACTCAAAGTGCTTCTGATAGGAATTCCTGTAGCCACGCTATAAATGTTGTAGGCATTGAGATGATTTGGCAGTATTTGGGTTCTATTTGACAACCAACAGAACCAGTACATGATTCTCTTCTATTGTTGCAGAGGATTTCCCACAGTTGAATGAAAATTACAGCTGGTAAAAACTTCGATGTACAAAGATGGGATGCTGAAGCCAAAGCAATCTGTCCTCAAGTGGAGGAGAGTGAATGACAGGTTCAAATGAAATTCAGTTTGTGAAGCTGAAAGGAATAAAGTGACGAGAAAGCAGAGCGTAACTTCTCTGTTAAGGCATTATTGAGAAGCAAATCAGCATGAAGAGTTAGAATATATGGCTACAAACAGGGACTCGCCGTGGAAAAATCTCCCATAAACTATGTTTAATCATATACATTTTATCCTAAAATCAAAATATCCCACCTTAAGAATAAATCAGTCACAAAACAACTATATCTATATTATTAAGGACAATTATCATGAGTCATTAGGTTAGACAATGTTTCTACAAACTATAAAATCAAACCTGTTTCAGTCAAGTTGATTCTGACTCATGGCAACCTCATATGCCTCAGTGTGTAACTGTGCTCCATAGGATTTTCAGGGAGTAGATCACCTGATCTTTCTTCCAGGACACCTTTAAGTGAATGTGAAGTTCCAAGCTTTCTGTTAGTAACCCATTAACCTATAGTTGTCTTCTACTGCAAAACATACAAATGTGTTTAACAGACCAGAAGGAAGATTGATACAGGGAAAGAGGTTTCTATAACAAATGTGAGCTTACTATCTTTAAGCCAACTCTTTCCTACAGTGTTTACTAACCCTTTATGCAGTGTTATTTCCAATTATTACAACCACCATAGATGATTAAGAAGATCAAATGTTAGAACTGATTTTTAAAAGGACAGTCATTCGCGTTTGTTCTCAAGCCAAATTTAGCATCCTTTCATGTTTTTTATAATTAGGATCGTGGCTTGGATTATAGCCTTGCCTCCCCTGAATATGTCAAACACTGGTGTCACTGTGAAAGAGACAGGCAGACCTCAGCTTGAACAAACTATGCTTGGCAATGGAAAAGGTTCTAAGAAAGAACAAAATTTCCTACCAAAGTTATTTCTTATTTGCCTTGTGCTTAATGTTGATGTGTGTAAGCAAAATTCACCTATTAAATTGCCAGTAGATTGCCCTTTTTCTTTCCTGAAATGACTACAGACGCAGCTAGTAGCTGAGTAATTACTGAAACCCCAGGGTGGCTTTTTCTGGTACTAATTAATCCCAATGTTGGAGAAAGACCCCAGGGGGTGTAGGTTGATATTCTGTTGAACTAAGCACCTGAAAATCACATATGCTAGTAAAAATATAGAATTTTTAAGCCACAGAGTACCTGTATATTGCACAATATGTGAGTTACTGGGTTAATTTGCTAATACACATCTTCCTAAATCTTCGACTGAAATGTTTCCTCCTTCATAATCTTAAAGGAAGGAAGAATAATGATAAAATATAACCATATCTCTTCAGATTAACCTAGAACTTAGAAAGGGGTCAAACATATAGGGTCCACTTATTCCTCTGGGTTCATAAAAGAAAAGTCATTCATGTTAAAGGAAAATAGAATAAGCAAAGGTTTTATCTACCAATGGAACTGGAAGGAAGAGTCTCTTTACCTTTCTACAAGGTTCTCTTGGTTTAATTTCTATCACTATCATCATACTTGCCTCTTCTTACATCTCTGTAAACCTTATCCCGGAGGAGACAATTATCCTTTACTGAGATTCTTTTACATCAGCTTTGAAAGGCCAGAATTTCAGCAGAACCCTCACCTTGTAGCCACTTGACAAGGCTTCCTTTTCACCACTCCATATCTATTATACTCCTTGCTTCTGGGAACAGACCTTGATCCTTCTAGTCCCAGCCAGAAACAAGTGTATGGAAATCCATTCCAACTTTGTCATACGTCTGTTCCCTTGAGTTCTAGTTCAGTTTCCAGTCTCAGGAAGAGGTCTCATCCACATTGCATTGGTGTTTGAGAACATGAATGAATCCTCTTATAAGACGAGATGAGCGTCCCTGAGAAAACAAAAAAAAGGGGATGATTTTATTAAAGATGCCCTTCATTAGGTAATTGCTTCTACCATAAAATAGCCATAAAGGAATTATGCAAATCTGTTAAAATAATGTTAGTAAAAATGCATGCTAACCTTCAACCAATCCCAAATCACTCAGAAAAGGACATGGATTCAGATTCTGTGGGAAAACAGACATAAGGAAAGGCATTTAGAATTTATCTATAAAGAATAAAAACTTGACTGAATACACAATTTATGACTGTATTAAGTAAGCATAATCCTAGTCAATCTCAAATTATATAATTTTTTTAGGGAGGGTTTAGTTGAACATTTCTGGTAGGACTTGTACAAACAATTCTGAAAAAAAATATATATATACTTTTAACTATTAAAAAACTAACTTATTTTTTAATACAAGTCAGTCAGAATTTAATTATTTATGTATACTATCTAATTCACACAATAACCTTCAGATAGGTATCATTATCTCCATTTTACATATCAAGAAACCGAATTATTGAAAGGTCAGGCAACATGTCCAGGGTTACAAAACTGATTAAGACCATATGGTTTTAATCTCTGTGCTAGTTTCAGAGTTTTTCAGAATATTAGAGCTGGGTGGTATTTCAGATATTATTTCTCCCTATTACACACATTTCTACAAATTACATGAAATTGGGCTTGACATGTTAATGACTTGCCTAAGGTCATGTAAACTGTTATGCTTCCTGGCTTCTAGCCCAAGGTAACAAAGCCTTAGCAATGTGATTTTACTACTTTACCTACTCACATGGCTCAGTGTTATGATATTTCATAGACTTGTTTATCCTTTATTGACATACACATACACTCTCTCCTCCAAAATACCTAATGGTATTTTCTATGGCATACTTCCAGAAAACACGATTCTGTGACTCACAACATTTCCTCCACTTTGAAAAAAATGAACTTAATTATGCATCTGAGTCATACTTTGCAGAGACTAACACTACTTGAAACTCTCTTATTTTTCTTGAAATCTTTACGAAAGAAGAGTAAGACTCTCCCAACAGCTATGTATCAGGCTCGCTCTTGTCCCTACCCCAACCTCAGAAGTCCTCAGAATTTGAAACATTTTCTCAAAAATCTTTGTGGGTCTCACTCAGAGGGCCTGACTTAGAAAGGGCTTATGATCAGATAGGGTAAAGTAAATGTTATTCATAGAAGAATAAAAAGGTCTAGGGTATCATATTATATTTTACTCCTTAAAGTTAAAAATTCAATGGCATTTGGCTTCTTAGATTAAAAGGAAGAAAGTGTTTTTGAGTAAATATTCTGAAAAAGTAAACATTGGGTTTATTTTACTGCATTCTTACTTTTTTTTTTCCTTTTATTCTATTCCCCCACTAAACAATTCTAAAGGTTTCAAATAAGTTTTCATGTTTGATGTCATCAGCTGACTATGAGAAATAAGTACCCTTCTTACTAGAATATATGATCACTCAGAACCAATGAAATAATTTATTTACTCATTTAGTAATGAATTCATATTTTTTCTCTGTCTCAGCAGGACACCATATTAGTAAGAATAAGCTAGGTTTTGCTAGGATAACAAGTCATACCCAAAACTCACTGTCTTCTTATCATGAGTAATTTGTTGCTATTATGTGTCTAAGGCACATTTTGGTAGGTAGGGTGGCTCTAATTCACACAGACACTCAGATATTCAGGCTGGTAAAGGCTCTACCATCTCAGGACACCTCCAGCATGTGACCTGTAAAGCCATGACAGTAGAAGAGAAAATAAGAAAATTCACACCCACTCTTAATTACCTTAGACTGAAAATGACTTCCACTTATAGCCCATTAAGCAGAAGGAGCCTCATGCTCCCAAGCTAACTACAAAGAAGACTGAAAATTGGAGAAAAGCAGTGACATATTTGGTAAACAGTAGAGTCATTTAGAAAGAAGATCCTGGTGACCTACTTCTCAAAAAAGTTTGTCAGTGAAAATCTTATGAGTAGCAGTGAAACATTGTCTGATACAGTGCAGAAGATGAACCCCTCAGGTTGGAAGGCACTCAAAATACGACTAAGAAAGAGCTTCCTCCTCAAAGTGGAGTAAAGCTTCTGGGATCTTCATTTACTGATGTGTCATGACTTAAAATGAGAAGAAACAGCTGTAAACATCCAGTAATAATCCAAAGGTGGAATGTACGAAGTACTAATCAGGGAAAATTGGAAGTTGTCAAAAGGAAATGGAACACGTAAAGATCAATATCGTAGGCATTAGTGAGCTGAAATGGACTGGTATTTGCCGTTTGAATTAGACAATCAAATGTTCTACTATGCTGTAAATGACGAGCTGAAGAGAAATGGTGTCACATCCATCATCAAAAAGGATATTTCAAGATCTATTCTGAAGTACAACACTGTTAGTGGTAGGAAAATATCCATATGCCTACAAGGAAGACCAGTTAATAGGGCTATCATTCAAATTTACACACCGACCACTAATGCCAAAGATGAATTGAAGATTTTTACCAAATTCTGAAGTCTGAAATTGATCAAACACACAATCAAGATGAATTGATAATTACTGGTGATAAGAATGAGAAAGTTGGAAACAAAGAAGGAACAGTAGTTGGAAAACATGGCCTTGGTAAGAGACACAAAGCTGGAGATCACATAATAGAATTTTGCAAGACCAATGACTCATTCATTGCAAATACTTTTTTTCAACAATATAAATGGTGAATATACATGTGGACCTCGATAGATGGAATACACAGGAATTAAATCAACTACATCCGTGGAAAGAGACAATGGAGAAGCTCAATGTCATCAGTCAGAATAGGCCAGGGGCATACTGCAAAACATACCATCAATTTCCTATATGCAAGTTCAAGTTGAAGCTGAAGAAAATTAGAACAAGTCCACAAGAGCCAAAGTATGATCTTTAGTATACCCCACCTGAATTTAGAGACCATCTTAAAAATAGATTTTACACATTGAACACTAATGACTGAAGACCAGATGAGTTGTGGGATGACATCAAGGACATCATACATGAAGAAATTAAAAAGACAGGAAAGAAAGAAAAGACCAAAACGGATGTCAGAAGAGAATCTGAAATTTCCTCTTGAACAGAGAATAGCTAAAGAGAAAGGAAGAAATAATGAAGTAAATGAGCTGAACAGAATATTTCAAAGGTCAGCTAAAGAAGACAAAGTAACATTTATTAATGAAATGTGCAAGGACCTGGAGTTAGAAAACCAAAAAGAAAGAATGTGCTCAATATTTCTGAAGATGAAAGAACTGAGGAAAAATTCAAGTCTCGAGGTGCAAAATTGAAGGTTTTTCTGGGCAAGATATTGAACAACGAGGGAAGCATCAAAAGATGATTGAAAGAATACGCGGAGTAACGGTATCAAAAAAGAATTGGTCAACGTTCAGTCATTTCAGGAGGTAGCATATGATCAAGAACCAATGGTATTGAAGGAAGAAGCCAAAGCTGCACTGAGGGAACTGGCGAAAAACAACGCTGTAGGAATTGATGGAATATCAATTGAGATGTTTCAACAAATGGATGCAGCTCTGGAAGCACTCACTTGTCTATGTCAAGAAATTTAGAAGACAGCTACCTGGCCAACTGACTGGAAGAGATCCATATTTGTGCTCATTCCAAAGAAAGGTGATCCAACAGCATGCAGAAAATATTGAACAAGATCATTAATGTCACAGTTAAGTAAAATTTTGCTGAAAATAATTTAAAAATTGTTGGAGCAGTACTCCCACAGGGAACTGCCAGAAATTCAAGCCAGATTCAGAAGAGGACACAGAATGAGAGATATCATTGCTGATGCCAGATGGATCTTGGTTGAAAGCAGAAAATATCAGAAATATTTTTACCTGTGTTTTATTGCCTATACAAAGGCATTCAAAAGTGTGGATCATAAAAAATTATGGATAATATTGGGAAGAATGGGAATTCCAGAACACATAATTGTGCTCATGAGGAACCTGTACATAGACCAAGAGGCATTCATTTGAACAGAACAAAGTGATACTGCATGGTTTAAATCAGGAAAGGTGTGTATTAGGTTTGTAACTTTCACCATTCTCATTCAATTTGAGCAAATGATCCAGCAAAGTGGACCAGATGAAGAAGAACACAGCATCAGGATTAGAGGAAGACTCCTTAACAACTTCTATGCAGAAGACACAACGTGTCTTGCTGAAAGCAAAGAGGACTTGCAGCACCTACTGATGATGAAGTTCAAAGATTATAGCTTTCAGTTTGGATTACACCTCAACATAAAACAAAAATCCTTGCGACTGGACCAATAAGCAACATCATGATAAACAGAGAAAATATTGAAGTGGTCAAGGATTTCATTTTACTTGGATCCACTATCAACTCCCATGGAAGCAGCAGTCAAGAAATCAAAGGACATATTTCATTGGGCAAATCTGTTGCAAAAGACTTCTTTTTTTTTTTTTTTTTTTTTTTTTTTAATTATACTTTAGGTGAAGGTGCAAAAGACTCTTTAAAGTGTCGAAAAGCACAGATGTCACCTTTAGACCTAAGGTGCACCTGACCCAAGCCATGGTATTTTCAATTGCTTCATACGCACTCAAAAGCTGGGAAATGTATAAGGAAGACCAAAGAAGAATCGATGCCTTTGGATTGTGGTGTTGGCGAAGAATATTCAGTGTAGCATGGACTGCCAGAAGAAATGAACAATTCTGTCTTGGAAGAGGTACAGCCAGAATGTTCATTAGAAGCGAGCATGGTGAGACTTCGTCTCTATTATTTTGGACATGTTATCAGGAGGGACTAGTTCCTGGAGAAGGACACCATACTTGGTAAAGTAGAAGGTCAGGGAAAACGAGGAAGACACTCAAGGAGAAGAATTGACACAGTGGCTACAACATTCTCAAATATAACAGCATTTGTGAGGACGGGGCAGGACTGGGCAGAGTTTTGTTCTGTTGTACATTGGGTAGCTATGAGTCAGAATAGACTGGATGACACCTAATAACAACAACAAGAGTCATTTTCATTGGTATGATAGAGTAGTATACCAAGAATCATGAAGATCGTACAGGATCTGGCAACGTTTGTTCTGTTGTACATAAGCTTATCAAGAATCTGGGTCGACTCAATGGCAACTAACAACAATAGAGTCGTGGCTAAAAATAGGGGTTTTAGCCTTTGGAAAATTTAGTTTGATTGAAGTCAGGGCTGTGCTATTTACTTACTTGGATGAATCGCATACTTCCACTGCTTCATCATCTAAGAAAGAAAACAATAATTTCATATACTTTAAAGAGTTCTATGATCTTTAGTGTAATGACCCACATGAATTTGTGTAGTACAGTAGTAAGAGCTAAATAAAATACATTTGACAAATATATATGACCACCCACTATAGAGCTAAGGACTGAGTGAGAAAGTAAATGAAACACGGCCCTCAGCTTCATTAAAATTTTGGTATTTCACAGAAGGAAGACTTTTTTAAGATATAAAATAGGTATTTGACTGTGCATTTTCCTCCTATGACTTCTAAAGTTTTATTACCAGAACAAGAAGAAATATTATCCTGCTTCAAAGCACGAAAACAACAAAAGAAAACAACTCTTTAAGCCTGTTTAAAAGAGCAGCAGCTCTGAAAGAAGGATTTTAATTCTCAGAGAAAACATCAGTGCAGTTCATAAAACTGAAGATGTGAATGGGTCCTCCCTTTTGTAACTGAAATAGGTGTATGTGGGAAATGTGGAGTTAGTTGGCATTTATTAGCATTCTTTTAAAAAAAAAAGGCCACTTTATTAATAAAAGTGTCAGATATGTTTGTTTCACACACTAATGAATGTTATACCAAAAAAACAAACAGACAAACAAACCCTCTGCCGCTGAATTGATTCCAACTCATAGCGACCCTATAGGACAGAGTAGAACTGCGCCATAAGGTTTCCAAAGAGTGGCTGGTGGATTCGAACTGCCGACCTTTTGGTTAGCAGCCAAATTCTTAACCACTGGGTCACCAGGGCTCCAATAAATGTTATAGTCAGTTATTAATAATATAATTAAGTACCGCTAGAGATCTGTTACGATGGTGGTGTCTTTTAAATTTATTTCTCATCATAATTAAAGACTGCACTATTAACCCTGAGCTAAGCTTCCCTATCCTGAAAACAAAACAAAACAAAAATTTAATAACAATGAGTAAATAAATGAGGGAAACAGCAAGAGCTCTGAAACTGTGATGTCTTTTCAAGCTATAGATTGAGTTATATCAACTTTATAATCAGCAGTTCAAAGAAAGCCTGGATCAAAACTTTGTTCAGTTAACCTCTTGAGTGCCTCATTAGTCAAAACTTACTTCAAGTGATTTTCAGATTCTAAGCATAATGTAATGTAAAATGCACTCTGTTTATAAATTATTATCATTTCTTATAGTAAGTCGTAACAGTAAGGTGTTTTTGTATTTGTTTAGTTTTTGTTTCTTTGGTGTGTCTTTCAAGATGTTTAGGAGGACAGAATTACATACCCATTTCATGGTGCATACCTTTCTGTTTAATGGTTCACTGCTTTAGTAAATATGAGATACATATAAAAAGAGAAGTTAGCTTAAATTTTAAATTTGTAAGTCATGGTAGAGAAGCAACTTAGAGATCGTATCAATGCTATTACAGTCACCAACAGATTTAGAGAAAGAAAAAAAAAAATCAGATCAGGACAGTTGAAATCTCCTGGCATCTGTTCTCCCCTAACGTTTATATATTCAGCTAGATATGACTGAAAGAGTAACTGCAGAACTTTCTCAATCTGTCTATCAATTTACTCGGCGCTGCCCACAAAAATAGAAATGACATGTCTATAGGTCATGATTATTTTAAAGGAAATGTGTTATGGTGCATTGTGTTCAAAATATGTAAATTACTAAAGCAGCAGAGATAATCAAATTTTCTCAAATCAGAATAAATTGGCCTTCTTTAATTGAATCCCTTTTTTGGGGAAGACAAAAATTAACCAAGTTCATAACCAAGTTATAAGAGCATGTCTTGCTGTAACAAAGTCAAGCTTGACAGACAAGGAGATTAGGAAGCCTGAGGATTTATAATAGGAAAAATTGAACAAATAAATTAAGGCAAAGAAAACGCTAGGTTCATCATTTGCGTCACTTTCTCCTTTTACGGTATTTAAGTTGTTTCAATAATTCACGTTGTTGTTGTTAGACGCCCTCGTGTCTTTTCTGACTCATATTGATCATATGCACTACAGAAAGAAACACTGCCCGGTCCTGCGCCATTCTCATAATGCTATGTTTGAGCTCATTGCTGCAGTCACTAGGTCAACCCATCTCAATGAGGATCTTCCTCTTTTTCCCTGACCCTCAACTTTGCCAAGCATGATGTTCTTCTCCAGGGACTGGTTCCTCCTGATAATATGTCCAAAGTACATAGACGAAGTCTCATCATCCTCCCTTCTAAGGAGCATCTTGGCTGTACTTATTCCGAGACAGATTTGTTTGTTCTTCTGGCAGTCCCTGGTATAGCCAATATTCAATAAATAGGATAATGTATATCTATTATTCATAGATGCTCTTAATTAAATGTATCAAGGAATAACATATTAGTAGGAAAAGTTTTTTTTTTAATTATCTTCAGCAAAATTTTATTTGCATATTATACTAATATGTGTCTACTATTTCCCCATTCTGTTGGATCACCTTTCTTTGAAATGGTCACAAATACGGATCTCTTCCAGTCCGTTGGCCAGGTAGCTGTCTTCCAAATTTCTTGGCATAGGCTCATGAGCATTTCCAGCTTTGCATCCATGTGTTGAAACATCTCAATTGGTATTCTGTCAGTTCCTGGAGACTTGATTTTCACCTATGACTTCAGAGTACCTTGGACTTCTTCCTTCAATACCATTGGTTCTTGATCACATGTTACCTCCTGTAATGTTTGAATGTCAACCAGTTCTTTTTGTTACAGTGATTCTGTGTGTTCCTTACATCTTATTTTGATATTTCCTGCATCATTCACCATCTTGCCCACAGAATTCTTCAAAATTACAGCTCAAGGCTTGAATTTTTCTTCAGTTCTTTCTGTTTGAAAAATAGCTAGTGTGTTCTTCCCTTTGGTTTTCCAATTCCAAATTCTTCGCACATTTCATTATAATATTTTACTTTGTCTTCTTGAGCTGCCCTTTGAAATATTCTGGTCAGGTCTTTTACTTCATCATTTCTTCCTCTCACTTTAGCTACTCTAAATTCAAGTGCAAGTTTCAGTGTCCCTTCTGAAATCCCTTTTGATCTTTGTTTTCCTTTTCTGTCTTTTCAGTGACCTTTTTCTTTCTTCATGTATGATGTCCTTGATGTTATCCATCCCATAATTCAAAAATATTTGCAGCAATATATTAACAGGAACGTCCAGGAATTCAAGCCAGATTTAGAAAAGGACATGAATGAAGGGATATCATTTCCATGTCAGCTGGAAGTTGGCTGAAAGCAGAGTCTATCAGAAAGATGTTTACCTGAATTTTATTGATTATGCAAAGGCATTTGACTGTATGGATCATAAGAAATTATGGATAACATTGAGAAGAATGGGAGTTTCAGAACTCCTAACTGTGCTCATGTACATCTGTACATAGACCAAGAGGCAGTCATTCAAACAGAAAAGAGGGGATACTTCCTGGTTTAAAGTCAGGAAAGATATATGTCAGGGTTGTATCCTTTCACCAGACTTATTCACTTTGTATGCTGAGCAAATAATCCAAGAAACTGGACTATATGAAGAAAAATGTGACATCAGGTTTGGAGGAAGTTTCTGTAACAACCTGTATATGCAGATGATGCAATCTTGCTTGCTGAAAGCAAAGAGGACTTTTAGCACTTACTGATGAAGATCAAAGACTGTAGCCTTCAGTATGGATTACACCTTAACATAAAGAATACAAAAGTCCTCACAACTGAACCAATAAACAACATCAAGATAAACAGGGAAAAGATTGAAAATGTCAAGGATTTCATTTTATTTGGATCCATAATCATTGCCCATGAAAGCAGCAGTCAAGAAATCAAATAACATATAGCATTGGGCAAATCTGCTGCAAAAGACCTCTTTAAAGTGTTCAAAAGCAAAGATGTCACTCTGAGGACTAAGATGTGCCTGACCCAAGCCATGGTATTTTCAGTTGTCTCATATGCATGCAAAAGTTGGACAATGAATAAGGAAGACCAAAGAAGAATTGACGCCTTTGAATTACGGTGTTCTCAAAGAATATTGAATATACCACAAACTGCCAGAAGAAGGAAAAAAATCTGTCTTGGAAGAAGTGCAGCCAGAGTGCTCTTGGAAGAGAGGATGGCGAGACTTTGTCTTACATACTTTGGACATGTTATCAGGAAGGACCACTCCCTGGAGAAGGGCATCATGCTTGGTAAAGCAGAAGGTCACTGAAAAAGGGAAGACCCTAAATGAGATGGATTGACATAGAGGTTGCAACAGTGGGCTCAAACATAGCAATGATTGTGAGAATGGCGCTTGGCTGGGCAGTGCTTCCTTCTGTCGTACATAGGGTTGCTGAGTCAGAAGACTCAAGGGCAACTAACAACAACAATAACAGTTGCAACTGTGATTAGATTCACAACTTTAAGGAGAATTGGTGGGCAAATTTTTTATTATTATTGTTTGTTACAATTTATACTTTCACTGTAACCCGACACCTAGTGTAATGTTTAGAAATTAAGAATATCTTTTGAATCAATGACTAAATAAAACAATGAAAATAAGTCATTATAGTATATTGATTCTATTTTCCACTCTTGTCTCAAGGTAAATATCTATGAAATATTAGTTCCAATCAAGAATAACACAAATCATTAATTTTCTCTAA
The DNA here is from genome assembly GCA_030035585.1 of Dugong dugon. Lineage (NCBI taxonomy): Eukaryota > Metazoa > Chordata > Mammalia > Sirenia > Dugongidae > Dugong > Dugong dugon. The sequence goes on from CM057472.1 coordinate 92,112,496, forward strand.
ACTTTTTAGATTTATCAGTTATTATTGGGCTTGGCTGGATTAAAAGAAAAGCTTGAAATATTACTTGATGATGTTTGTGTTCTAAACATTTTTAAATTAAGCATCAGCCTATGTTTTCTGTTTTTATTGTTAGTTGCTGTTGAGTTGACTCCAACTCATAGTAACCACATGGGTGCAGAATAGAACTGTGTTCTGTAGGGTTTTCAAGGCAGTAACATTTTGGCAGCAGATTGCCAGTCCTTTCTTCCAAGGCACATCTTATTGGATTAGAACTTCCAACATTCCGATTAGTAGTCGAGTACCACCCAGGGACTCCCTACTTTATCTACTACGCTCAATTCCTTTATTGTAAGTTATAACTAGAAGGGGTGTGTTTGCAAGTGCCTGAGCATGCGTGTGTGTGTCTGCGTGTGTCTGCGTATGTGCATGCATAGTTTTCCTGACTATATCATTTGATTTGGCAAAATTGGCTTTTTACCGAAGGGCAATACTGTCTGTACTGTTATCAGAAGATTAACTTGACTTCTAATGTCAGCAGTATAACTGTGAAATAAGCTTTGAATTAGGAATCAATGTCCATATTCACAAATGCCACTTAGAAGACCTGGGACCTAGAAATATTCATTTACTCTCTCTAGCCCTTATTTTCCTTGTCAAAAATAGGCAGGCAGTTTAGATTTATTCCCAGTACTGTCCAGAGTTATTCTGAGATGCACAGAAATTTTAGGACCTAAGGAGATGCAAGAAAAGTGAGAAATTCTTTAAATTAGGCATTAAGATTTTAGTGAATTTATTCAATGAACAATTCTAGCGGGTCAAAGAAAACATTTAATCCTATATCCTTTGTTTTGCAGAAGAAGACTTAGGGAACAAAGCAGTGCAGTGGCTGCTATACAAGGGTTAGGACTCTCCTCTGCCACTCATCCCACTGGTAGTAACCACAATCTCCCAAAATTTTCTCCCCTTGAAGCCACCTCTTCCATCAAAAGTATACATTCAAGAACCACTCCCCTCTCCCCCCAAAAAAAGAAGCTAGGAGAAAAATCTCTGAATTTGTTAAGAGAAGTCACGACACAGTCAGGAAAAGTTCTACTTAAAAAGGACAACTCAGTGTCTTTTGTTTGCACCCAGTTTTACTTCCTTTTCCACTGATAGCATGGCTTTGGAGCTATGGCCTTGGGTATTCCATCTCTATTTACACGGCCCTCTCTGTTATCTTTGGAAGTTCTGGATTATACTATTTATGGCATGGCACCTGAATCACAGATGGCACAACAAAAATAAGTTGAAGGTGTATGAAGTAGGAAAAAGAGCACTAGCTTTGGTGTTAGACAAACCTGAGTTTAAAGGTTGATTCTATTGCTGCCTATGACTTTTCAACAGTTACTTAATCTCTTTCTAATTTCATTTCTTCTTCTGTAAAAGGGTAGTAATTTTGACGTATAAATACCAGTATATTATGCATACACACATACACATATATTTATGTGTGTGTGTGTATTTGTTGTCATGTGCTGTTCATTTGATTCCAACTTAGGACAGAGTAGAACTGGCCCATAGGGTTTCCTAAGCTGAAATCTTTACAGGAGCAGATCACCAGGTCTTTTCACCTGTAGAGCCACTGGTGGGTTAGACATTCAACCTTTCGTTTAGCAGCCCAGTGCCAAACCATTTCACCATGTATACACATGAAAACATGTTTAAGAATACTGGTTACATGGAAACACCCAATGAATGATCATAGCTCTAAAGTTACAGGGTTGAGGTAGATTAGGATGAAAATATGAGCCCAACATTCATGGTGAACTGGAGGTCATTACATGCATTCTTTAAAACAGATTCAATCTTTTAAAGACTCTTAGAAATGGGAATATAATGTAATATAATATCTCTCAAGGCAATTGGGAAGCAATAGATACTGAAAATGATCCACCTTCTTCCACTGCTGGCACCAATGAGAGACTGAGCTCTCAGTAGAGGCCCCGTGGGCAGAGACAGAGATCCTGATGTGGCACAAACCCTCCTATAATCTGAGTGGAAGAGGCAGCAAACCAAAGATTGGTCTCACTGAACTCTTGTGCTCTTCTGAGGATAATAACAACAGTAATATTACAATGGCAAAGGTCATTATTTCGTTGTGCCTTTGCAAGGGTAGAAAACTTGATATCCTGGAGAGGTCAGCAAGGCATCACAAATCACAGAAATTCCAGAAAATTGTAGTGTAAGTTTCATTTGCAAAACGTTATTTCCTCAAAGTTTTTGCTTTATGGAATTAGGAATACAGCTTTGGCACTTAAACAATTTTCCTAGCTGTGTTGATCTCACCTTTGAAAATGAGAAAACTGAAAACAGTAATCAAAAGTGTTTGTGAACAGTAAACACTATGCCAAGATAGCACAAGTACTGACTGTGTGTGTTCCTCATTGACCTAGCTTTAAGAATGTTATAATTTCACGTACTAGTTCACTGAATCTCTCTCCAAGCAAGTTTTAAGCATTTACAGTCTCATAAACAAAACAAGAAAAACCACTAAAAAACTCCACTGCTAATGAGTCAATATTAACACAAATAAACTGATGAAAAACAACTCAGGTTTATAGAGTAATAACTGGTTAGAGAAAAAGGAAGGCCTTGCCCTGATTTTAAATGGGTGACGATGGAAGAAGTAAGGTTTACTTCCAAGGGTGGAGCTTCTGCATTATGCCTCATATTTTCAGCAATGAGAAATTCAGAACCATACAAGAATTACCTTTGGTAGGGACATAATTCAGTCAAGACGTGCTCTAAAAGTGTGAATAACATTGCATTCATCAGCACTAATATTCTTTTGATATCCATCTGAAACAAGAATGCACGCTTGGGCTGTGAGAGTTTCCTGCCTTGGGACCAAGAGTGAAACATAAGGGAGAAAGACTGTTCAAACCACTCCATACTTCTTTTCTACTGCACTCATTGCTTTTAAGAGTTTGCTGTTATGAGGACACAGTTTAATTAGTTCATGTAAATGGAATAAGGAGAATGTGGAGTCTCAGTGTGCTCTGGAGTTTTTAAGTTGTTATTAAAGTATTATATGTATATAGAAAAGTGCCTGAATAGTAAGTGCACAACTCAATGCACTAAAAAACAAACAAAACTGAACTCATCACTTCAAGAAACACTTCACTGCAAATCAAGAAACTCATCATTGCAAGTCTTCCAGAAGTTTCCTTTCCGCTCCTCTCTAGTACCATCGCCCTGACGGTAACTAGCATCCTGACTTTTGACAAAATAGATTCAGTTTGCCCATATCTGTACTTTATACAAATACATTAGAAATACAATACATTATATAAATACATTTTATTTTATGTAAATACTGTACAGACCTTTAGTGCTTTGAAGCCTTTTCCTCAACCATCAAGTTTACGAGACCCAGTACAAAAAGAGGTAGAACAACTAAAGAAACCTTTAACAAAAGAAGAGATTGAAAAGGTTATTAAAAAACTCCCAACAAAAAAAAGCCCTGGCTCAGATGGCTTCACTGGAGAATTCTACCAAACTTTCAGAGAAGAGTTAACACCACTTCTACCAAAGGTATTTCAGAGCATAGAAAAGGATGGAATACTCCCAAACTCATTCTATGAAGCCAGCATAACCCTGATACGAAAGCCAGGTAAAGACACTACAAAAAAAGAAAATTACAGACCAATATCCCTCATGAACACTGACGCGAAAATCCTCAACAAAATTCTAGCCAATAGAATTCAGCAACATATCAAAAAAAAATTCACCATGATCAAATAGGATTTATACCAGGTATGCAGGGATGGTTCAACATTAGAAAAACAATCAATGTAACCCATCACATAAATAAAACAAAAGACAAGAACCACATGATCTTATCAGTCAATGCAGAAAAGGCATTTGACAAAGTCCCACACCCATTCATGATAAAAACTCTCAACAAAATAGGAATAGAAGGGAAATTCCTCATATAATTAAGGGCATTTATACAAAGCCAACAGCCAACATCATCCTAAATGGAGAGAATTTGAAAGCATTCCCCCTGAGAACGGGAACCAGACAAGGATACCCTCTATCACCACTCTTATTCATCATTGTACTGGAGGTCCTAGCAAGAGTATTAGGCTAGAAATAAATAAATAAATAAATAAAGGGCATCCAAATTGGTAGGGAAGAAGTCAAAGTATCTCTATTTGCAGATGATATGATCTTATACGCAGAGAACCCCAAAGAATCTACAAGAAAGCTACTAGAACTAATAGAAGATTTCAGCAAAGTTTCAGGATACAATACAAACATACAAAAATCAGCTGGATTCCTTTACACCAACAAAGAGAACCTCGAAGAGGAAATTACCAAATCAAAACAATAGCCCCCAAAAAGATAAAATACTTAGGAATAAATCTAACCAGAAATGTAAAAGATCTATACGGAGAAAACTACAAGACACTACTTAAAGAAACTAAAAAAGACATGCATAAGTGGAAAAACATAACTTGCTCATGGATAGGTAGACTCAACATAGTGAAAATGTCAGTTCTACCCAAAGCAATCTACAGATACAATGCAATCCCCATCCAAATTCCACTGACATTTTTTAATGAGTTGGAGAAAGAAATAATCAACTTCATATGGAAAGGGAAGAGGCCCCAAATAAATAAAGCATTACTCAAGAAGAAGAACAAAGTGGGAGGCCTTGCACTACCTGATTTTAGAACCTATTATACCACCACAGTAGTCAAAACATCCTGGTATTGGTACAACAACAGATACATAGACCAATGGAACAGAGTTGTGAATCCAGACATGAATTCATCCACCTATGAGCAGCTGATATTTGACAAAGGTCCAAAGTCCATTAATTGGGAAAAAAACAGTCTCTTTAACAAATAGTGCTGAAATAATTGGATATCCATCTGCAAAAAGCTGAAACAAGACCCATACCTCACACCATGCACAAAAACTAACTCAAACTGTATCAAAGACTTAAATATAAAATCAAAAATGATAAAGATCATGGAAGAAAAAATAGGGACAATGCTAGGAGCCCTAATACATGGCATAAACACAATACGAACCATAAGTAACAATGTACAAGCAACAAAAGAGAGACTAGATAAATGGGAGCTCCTAAATATCAAACACTTACGCTTATCAAAAGACTTCACCAAAAGAGTAAAAAGACAACCTACAGACTGGGAAAACATTTTTGGCTATGACAAGTCCAATCAGTATCTAATCTCTAAAATTTCTAAGATACTGCAAAACCTCAACAACAAAATGACAAATAACCCAATTAAAAAATGGACAAAGGATATGAACAGGCACTTCACCAAAGAAGATATTCAGGCAGCTAACAGACACATGAAGAAATGCTCACGATCATTAGCCATTAGAGAAATGCAGATACAAACTACAAGGAGATATCATCTCACCCCAACAAGGTCAGCATGAATCCAAAAAAACACAAAATAACAAATTCTGGAGAGGTTGTGGAGAGACTGGAACACTTATACACTGTTGGTGGGAATGTAATATGGTAGAACCACTTTGGAAATCGATTTGGCGCTTCCTTAAAAAACTAGAAATAGAAGTACCATACGATCCAGCTATCCCGCTCCTTGGAATATATCCTAGAGAAACAAGAGTCGTCACATGAACAGGTATATGCACACCCATGTTCATCGCAGCACTGTTCACAATAGCAAAAATATGGAAGCAACCTAGGTGCCCATCAATGGATGAATGGATAAAAAATGTGGTATATCCACACAATGGAATACTAAGCAATGATAAAGAACAACGATAAAGCTGTGAAACATAACATGGAGGAAGCTGGAACTTATTATGCTGAGTGAATTTAGTCAGTCACAAAAGGACAAATACTGTATAAGACCACTATTATAAGAACTCAAGAAAAGGTTTAAACACAGAAGAAAACATTCTTTGATGGTTACAAGGGTGGGGAGGGTAAGCGTTATTTGCTAACTAGATAGTAGATAAGAATTAGCTTAGGTGAAGGGAAGGACAGCAGACACTACAGGGGAAGTCAGCGCAACTGGACTAAAACAAAGCTAAGAAGTTTCCTGAATACAATCAAACACTTTGAGAGACGGAGTAGCAGGGGTAGGGGTCTGGGGACCATGCTTTCAGGGGACATCTAGGTCAATTGGAGTAACAAAGCTTATTAAGAAAATGTTCTGCATCCTACTTTGGTGAGTGGCGTCTGGGGTCTTAAAAGCTTGCAAGCGGCCATCTAAGATGCATCAATTGGTCCCAACTATCTGGAGTAAAGGAGAATGAAGAACACCAAAGACACAAGGAAAGTAGTAGCCCAAGAGGTAGAAAGGGCCACATAAACCAGAAACTTCATCAGCCTGAGACTATAAGAACTAGATGGTGCCTGGCTACCACCAATGACCGCCCTGACAGGGAACACAACAGAGAGTCGCGGATGGAGCAGGAGAAAGGTGGGGTGCAGAACTCAAATTCTAGTAAGAAGACCAGACTTAAAGGTCTGACTGAGACTGGAGGAACCCCAGAAAGCATGGCCCCTGGATTCTCCATCAGCCCAGAACTAAAACAATTTCCAAGGCCAACTCTTCAGACAGGGATTGGACCAGACTGTGGAACATAAAGTGATACTGGTGAGGAGTGTGCCTCTTAGCTCAAGTAGATACAAGAGACCAAAGGGGCAGCTTCTGTCCGGAGGTGAAATGGGAAGGCAGAGAGGGTTAGGAGCTCTTTGAATGGACATGGGGAATCAAGGGTAGAAAGGAGGAGTGTGCTCTCGCAGTATGGGGTGAGCAATTAGGGTTACATAACAATGTATGTATAAATTTTTGTATGGAGACTAACTTGAAATGTAAACTTCATTTAAACTACAACAATAAAAAAAGAAAAAAAAAGTTTATAGGACCCATGCATATTGTTGCATGCACTTGCGGGTTGCTCATTCCCATTGTTTTATGGCATTTCCCTATGCGAATACATCACAAGTTAGTGATCCATTGCACTGTTGATGGGTATTTGCGTAGTTTCCAACTTGGAGCTATTAGAAATAATAGTGCTGCTATAAACCTTCTGGTTCATTATTTTGTGGGAACATATGTAAGTGGTTTTGTTTGAACTGTAGTTAGGTTGAACTTGCCCTAATATTAATTCTTCCAGGTAACGCAAAAGAATCTCCAAATATGAAAAATAAACATAAAACCTTCTCTTGGCCTCATTTCTTCTCTACAGCTACACCTTATCCCTCTACTCACATTTAGAGCAAAAACATTTGAAAGAGTTGTCTGTGCTCATTTTTCTCTTGAACCATATTTGTTATGGATTGAATTGTGTCCCCCAAAACTACGTGTTATAATTCCCACCCCTTATACCTATGGATGTAATCTCATTTGGAAATAGGGTTTTCTTTGAATGTTAATGAGTCATATCATTATAGGATATGTTTTAACCCAATCACAAATGAGATAAAAAGAGCAGATTAGACCCAAAAGCAAGCAAGCAAGGAAGCAAAATGAGTTAAGATAGATGCCAAGCCACATGAAGATCACCAAGAAACCGAGGGACAAACACTGAAAAAAGGCAAGGATCTTCCTCCAGAGCCAACAGAGAGAGAAATTCTGTTGAGCTGGTGCACTGAATTCAGATTTCTAGCCTCTTAAACTGAGAAAATGAATTTCTGTTCATTAAAGACACCTATTTGTGGTATTTGTGTTACAGCAGCGCTAAGAAACTAAGACACAGCTAAAACAAAGGATTAGATTGTCAAATCACACTTAAAGAAATTCTATCTAGTATCAAACTTTGCTAATAACTTCTAGGAGACAAGCACTCAAGTGACACAGGTGAGGCCAAGTGGCTCCCCAGGTCCTTTGTTCTAGCATGAGTTGCATTCTCTGACCCAGGACTCTACTTGAGATGGACGGTCACCTCACACAGCAGGGAAGCTTTAAGTAATAAACCATTTCCATGCTATTCTCAGTTACATAGATTAACTGATATTTCCTAGAAATCCCGGCCTCAAAAATCTATAGATTCTCAGGTTTGTTTACCGTATGTCACTAAGTCAGTGATATTCTGCTAAAATAATTCAGTGGATAACGACTCTCCTTCAAAAAAATACGATTAGCGTGCTTGCTAGGAGGTTCTTATTGATATGTTACAAGTAGATTAGACTGGACAGAACTGCTTGCTTTTTTTCTAGAAACATCACCCAGGTAATGGTAGATAAATGGACTGTGAGCCAGTTGCTTAATTCCTCCCTTCCCATACTGCAGTTAGGCTTTTGTCCAGACTATTTATCAAGACCATCTATATTTCTAAATCCAGTGATCATTTCTCAGTCTTCCTCCTCCTTGACCCATTAGCAGTGCTGAACATAGCTTATCGTTTCTTCTTTCTTTCCTTGTTTTTCAGGGCTGCATCTCTCTCCCTCAATTCTTTTTCTATCTCACTGACCACTGTTTCTTCTCTTCCTTAAAGATTTTTTCTGTCTTCCAGATCTTTTAAGATTGGACTGCAACGTAGGGCACTATTCTTGGGATTCTTCTCTTCTATACCCACACTTTTGTAATCTCACATAATTTCATGACATTAAATACCATATATAAACTGAAGACTCTCAGCTTTACATCTTCCTTCAGGTACTTTTCCTCAAATTCCAGGCATACACACACACACACACACACACACACATATCCAGCTGCCTTATCTCTATTTGTATATCAGTGCCCATCTGAAATTTAACATAACCAAAACTGAATTTCTGTTCTTATTCTCAAACATTCTCCTCCTGTAGCCTTCCCTTCTGAATAAATATCTGTCCTTTCAATAATTTGGTCTAAAAAATATTCCCACTCACATTGGGTCTATCAAGTCCTCTTGACTCTATCTTCAAAATTTATAAAGAATCAGATTACTTCTCTCTATCTTCACTGTAATTCAGGCCATGCCTCTCTTCTGCTTAAAACCTGCTAATACTTCCCATTCCAGTCAGAGTAAAGGCCAAAGTCCTCAGAGGAGCCCTGCTCATGTCCTGCATACGTCTCTCACCTTGTCTGCTATCCCTCTCCTCTTTCTTACTCAAGTTCAGTCAGGCTGGTCTCTTTGCTGTTCTGGGAAGGAAAAGGAAAAGCAGGCTTCTGCCTTGAGGGCTTCTTACCTGCATCCTCTTCCTGGATTTCACTTCCCAAAAATATCTGTACTGCCTTTTCCCTGACCTCCCTAGGCAACTTTCTTGTGAGTAATGGCATCTCAGTGAGAGCTCCCTGATTATCCTATTAAAATTGATTCCTCATCCTCCATTGGGACATCTTCTTCCCCTCCTCTGCTTTGTTTTCTGCATATAATTGTCCTCTTCTAAAATATGATCAAATGAACTTGTTTATTTTTCCATATTATTTTATCTCTCACTGCTACATGAAGACAGGGTTTTTTTTTTGTTTTTTTTGTTTTTTTCTGTTTGGTTCATTCACTGTTCTCTGTTCCACTATTTAAAAAATATCTGATACATAATTGGCCCTTGATAAATGTTTGATGCATTCATGAAAGAGTAAATGAATTAGTGAATAATTTATGCTCCTGTACTCTTGCAGCTAAGGGGCAGAAACATCAAAGTCCTCAATTATTGATTTGCTCCTAAGAGTAATACAAAGTCACTAAAGATCTGCTACTAGTAGAGTAGCTTTATGGGGTCTTTGTTTATAGGAGATGGTTTTGGAAACATTATCAAAGATGATCTGGTTAAGGTTAGACTAGAGTTAAGAATACCAACATTTTAGAAGTAATGTGGTAATGGTCTGCACTAGGGTAACAGAAATGGCTCTTACAGTTCTTGGCATATTAATCCTGAAAATTTTGTGAATGATTCTAGTTATTTTTTCTTTTTTATTTTTATCCAAATATTTTGCTTCCTGTATGCAAATCCTTGAAATTGAAATTGAGTATTCAAAGATACTCAAAGAATTCAAATCTCACTATGGTAGGGATGGTAACAGCCCTTCTGGAAACTTTCTACCAGGAATCAAAAGTTAAAAATCAGCCAACCAATAGCCTAGTTAATACTAATATTTCAACCTTTGGGGGATATAACTGTAGGGAATACCATTTTATAAACTCACTGCCATCGAGTTGATTCAGACTCATGGCGACCCCATGCGTTACAGAGTAGAATAGCCCCACAGGGTTTTTTTTGCCTGTAACCCTAAGGGAAGCAGATTGACAGGCCTTTCCTCCAACAATTAGTGCCCAGAAAACAGTGGGACATCTTATTCCAGAGGCTAGTAAAGGGTTGCAGTGGGAACGGTAGACATTTCCTCATCCTTGGTTCCCACTCTTTGTGCTTGTCTCCTCGCCAAAAACTGAAGTTAGCAAATTGCTCTTCACAGACTGGAAGAAAAGGGAAAACAGATGGAAAGGGAAAGGAGGGGGTGGAAGAAAAGGGGAAGAAAGCAGGCTGACACCTGTTTTCCAGCAGAATGATCATTAAAGTTATCACTTGCTATGCCAGAAGCTTTATTTTAAATACCCTCTCTGCTACCTTCTGGGTTAAATAAATAGTTTTGAATATGCATTTCATTCAAATTACTTTCCATCATGGTTAGTGACTGCAGTTAAAGTTACTGAGCACTTTTGAGTTCGTCCAGAAAAACAATGAAAGGGAAGTACAGAGAAGGCTACCGCCCACCTTGCTCATTCAGAAACATTCTTTGCTTTGGAATATAAAGTAGACTTATTTGGCACCACAATAAAATGCTCCCTGATAGAGTCAACTGTCAGTATTCTAAAAAAAAAATAACTAAACATCACAGAAGGAAGTAAATAAAAGATTAGGATAGGCAATAATTTAATAGATTAACATTGACCCCAAGATAATTTCTTACTCTGAGGCTAGAGATTAATCTAATGGAAGTTTCTGAATATCAAAGCCATACTTACATAAACTTAATTTCTTTCAAACACGAAAGTACCTGTGTTGTGCTGATGTAGCTATTTGTAGAAATAGACATTAGTATTGATAATCACAAGGTCCATCTATGATATAGGAAGAGTTTTTGAAATTAGTCTTTATGAATTAGTAAATACTCATTTGCTTGACTATTATTACCATAACTATAATATAAATGTAACACTTCTGGCTGAGCACAATGGTTGGATTCTTTTTCTCTTGATATTTATATGTGTTTGTTGCAACTAACAAATTGAAGATCTGGAAATGTTAAGTTCTGACCGTGTTAACACTTATGTTTTTAAACTAATTGTGTTTTGATCTAATCAGTAACTATAGAATTTTTACAGACTCTTAGTGTAAGTAACTGCTCATTTTCAGCATATTAATAATTTCACATTTAAATAAAAATTGTATATTTTAGATGAAAAGGAACAATGATATAAGAATATATTATCATGGCAATAATAGCTGTATTACTCTCATTATATTTAAATGTATATTACCGCATAAACTTTACTAATATTACCATTTGATATTGTCATTAAAATAGAGATATAGCTCCATCTCTATTTCTTGTTATCTGTACAAAATGTCCTGGTAATCACTTAATTGGTTGCTATCAGACTACTACCCACAAAGAAAACAACTACAAAATCTGGAAATAACCAAAAGCAGCTACGTTGGACAGTGATCAACAGCAGATAGACTCTGGTGAGGAGTACATAAACTTGGAGAATGGAAGTTTCTGTTGTTAGGTGCCATCCAGTCAGTTCCGACTCATAGTGACCCTATGTACTACAGAACGAAACACTGTCTGGTCTGGTCCTGTGCCGTCCTCACAACAGTTGTTATGCTTGAGACCATTGTTGCAGCCACTGTATCAGTCCATCTCATTGAGGGTCTTCCTCTTTTTCACTGACCCACTACTTTACGAAGCATGACGTCCTTCTCCAGGGACTGATCCCTCCTAATAACATGTCCAAAGTATGTGAGACAAAGTCATGCCATCCTTGCTTCTAAGGAGCATTCTGGCTGCATTTCATCCACAACAGATTTGTTAATTTTTTTGGTAGTCCATAGTATATTCAGTATTCTTTGCCAACACCACAATTCAAACATGCCAGTTCTTCTTTGGTCTTACTTATTCATTCTCCAGCTTTTGAATGCATATGAAATGATTGAAAACACCATGGCTTGGGTCAGGCATACCTTAGTCTTCAAGGTGACTTCTTAAAGAGGTCTCTTGCAGCAGACTTGTCCAATGCTATGTGTCATTTTATTTCTTGACTGCTGCTTCCATGGGCGTTGATTGTGGACCAAAGTAAAATGAAGTCCTTGACAACTTCAATATTTTCTCCATTTATCATGATGTTGCTTATTGGTCTAGTTGTTAGGATTTTTGTTTTCTTTATGTTGAGCTGTAATCCATACTGAAGGCTGTAGTCTTTGATCTTCATAAGGAAGTGCTTCAAGTCCTCTCCACTTTCAGCAAGGAAGGTTGTGTCACCTGCATACCGTAGGTTTTTAATGAGTCTTTCTCCAATCCTGATGCCATCTTCTTCTTCATATAATCCAGCTTCTCGGATAATTTGCTTAGTGTACAGATTGAATAAGTATGGTGGAAGGATCCAACCCTGACACATATCTTTCCTGACTTTAAACCATGCAGTATATCCTTGTTATGTTCAAACGACTGCCTCTTGATCTATGTACAGATTCCTCATGAGTACAAGTAAGTCTTCAGGAATTCCTATTCTTTGAAATTTTATCCATAATTTGTTATGATCCATGCAGTCGAATGCCTTAGCATAGTCAATAAAACACAGGTAAACATCTTTCCAGTGTTCTCTGCTTTTCAGAAACTGACTGGAAGAAATCCATGTTTGTGCTCGTTCTAAAGCAAGGTGATCTACCAGAATTTGGAAATTATCGAAAATATCATTACTATCTTATACAAGTAAAATTTTGCTGAAGATCATTCAAAAGCCATTGCAGCAGTACATCAATGGGGGTACTGCCAGAAAATCGAGCTGGACTCAGAAGAGAATGTGGAATGAGGTATATCATTGCTGATGTCAGATGTATCTTGGCTGAAAGCACAGAATACCAAGAAGATGTTTACCTGTGTTTTATTGACTATGCAACAGAATTTGACTGTGTGGATCATAACAAATTGTGAATAACATTGCGAAGACTAGGAACTCCCAAACCCTTAATTATGTTCATGTGGAACCTGTACATAGACCAAGAGGCAGTTGTTTAAGCAAAATAAGAGAATACTTTGTGCTTTAAAATCAGGAAAAGGTGTGTGTTAGGGTTGTATCCTTTCACCATACTTACTCAATCTGTATGCTAAGCAAATAATCCGAGAAGATGGATTACGAAGAAGAATGGGGCATCAGGATTGGAGGAAGATTCATTAACAACCTGCCATATGCAGATGAGACAATCTTTCTTGCTGAAAGTGAAGAGGACTTGCAGCACTTATTGATGAAGATCAAAGACTACAGTCTTCAGTTTGGATTATACTTCAACATAAAGAAAATAAAAATCCTCACAAGGGGACCAATAAGCAATATCATGATAAATGGAGAAAATACTGAAGTTGTCAAGAATTTTATTCTACTTGGATCCATAATCAACACCCATGGAAGCAGCAGTCAAGAAATCAAATGACGTAGTGTGTTGGGCAATTCTGCTGTTAAAGACCTCTTTAAAGTGTTAAAAAGCACAAATGTCACTTTGAGGACTAAGGTGAGCCTAATCTAAGCCATGGTATTTTCAATCACCTCATGCATGTGAAAACTGGACAATGAATAAGGAAGACCGAAGAAGAATTGATGACTTTGAATTATGGTGTTGGCAAGGAATATTGAATTGCCAGAAGAAAAAAACAAGTCTGTCTCGGAAGAAGTGTAGCCAGAGGGCTCCTTGAAAGTGAGGATAGTAAGAATTTGTCTCATGAACTTTGGGCATGTTATTAGGAGGGACCAGTCCCTGGAGAAGGACATCATGCTTGGCAATGTTGAGGGTCAATGGAAAAAAGGAAGACCCTCCTGAAGATGGATTGACACAGTGGCCGCAACAGTGGGCTCAAACATCAATTATTGTGAGGATGGCACAGGACTGAGCAATGTTTCATTCTGTTGTACATAGGGTGGTTATGAATAAGAACTGACTTGACAGCACAACAATAACATATATTATTATTGTTTAGAGAAATATTTCTTGATGTGAAGATGGTTTGGTAGAGTTTCCAGATTGGTGATTTGTTTTGCGAATCTTTACTTTCTGCTTTCCCATAGCTGATATACAGCTTTGAATGTAGAATGTTGTTATCTTAGCCAATTTGAATTGATAGGAGTTGAAAACTGAAGCTAGATTTATGTGCTAGATCTTCACATGCTACCATTTTTTGATCAATTTAAAAATTACCTTGCTATCTCCATGTTCTGGTCCTAACATCAACAGGAAAAGAAAAGATGTATTATCCTCTCTGAAACCATGAAATACTTTGCCCCTTTTCAAAATTTGAATGTGTGAGACCAAGAAAGGCCAGGTCTCCTGGACAAATATCCTAATCCTGCTCCTTCATTGGCATCATTACAAGAGGTCCGTTGTTAGAGTTCAGATGAGGGTGAGAAAGAGAGCTGTTGCCAGCCACTGCACTCTGGGAAGTCCAACTAAGACCATGGGAAAACAAAACCACTTCCAAAGATCACAGGCTTTGAATTAAAGGATCCCAAACGAAAACACAGAGTGGTGTGAAAGTTATGAACTGCGATGACTCCATCGGTTTCATTTGGGTGCTGTGAGCTGGTCTGATGGGGGCATTCTGAACACACAGGCAAACACTTTTTCCCCATTAAGAAATACAGGCATTTGGGTTTCTAACACAGTTTGCTTTTTCACTTATGTGTTAACCACTCTTTAACTAGCAAAATAGGAGGCCAGAGGAAAACTTGGTGGGGCGGAGGGTGAGAAATCCTCCAAAGATGTTAGCTTTTAAAACACAATTAATGACACTAATTTTAAGTCAAGCTGGCTTTTAATTATTGATGTTGCTGTGGCCTGACCTACAGATTTCAGTCGTTCCATAAACACATTCCTCCAGATTTGGCTGCAGAATCCCTGTGGGCTAGAAACCGTGAGATGGAATTTCTAACTAAAAAAAAAAAAAATAGAAAGGGCTCCCAGCAACTGAATCCCCAGTTAACTCATCAAAAATTAACCCTAACACCCCCTTTATAAGTGCCCCTATAGTCTCTTGTTCACATTGACAACTTGTGCTTGACAGCACCCGTGAAAGAAATGACAGGTTCCATCCAAAAGCAACACACTCTACACTGAAGTTGCTTCAACACCTTGAGATTTACCTTTCAGACTGAAAGCTTTCATACATGGTGATTAATACAATTCACAAACGACCTATTTATAAAAGGATTCCTTGTACACTCTGGTGATAGTTGCTAAAGTAATTTTCTTCTGCTTTGGGGCAAGGCTGGGGAGAATTCTTGACTTCATAGACTTCTCATGTATTTACACAGGTGTGGAGCCCATGTATATTTTATATACATTTCCCTGTCTCTCCGTGATTTCTCTGTCTCTTCTTTTCTCTTCCTGTCTTTCTATGTATCCCTCTCTCATATTTTAAATCTGTTTTTATTAAGAAAAGAGCAGTTGTTTTAATGGGATGAAAGTTTCGGGATACACAGTGGAAATTATATTATGATCTTTAGTGAGATTTTCTATTTTAGATTCCTTTTAACAAGGCATGTAACACTAAAATGTCTCCATTATGTCCATAAACAAGTTGGTCCATCATAGTTTTTTCTGATTTGTCTAAAATTTCCAACAGGCAGCTAGTCAATGGAAGATAAAAATGATATCTTATAATGTCACCATTTTGATATGGTTTTAGTTCTTAAACAAACCAGGGAAATAGTAGGCATGCAGGTCACAGCTCTGACTTGTGGGATCCTCTCTATTCTCACTCTGATATCCACCACCAATAAGGTGCATTGATTACATACTTAAAGGGATAACTGTAGAATACTAGGAGAACTGTTTAATACTAGGAGAAAAATTTACATTTGCTTTGAATTCATTCTGGAAAATTCTGTCAATGATGGTTTTGTTGTAGACATCATAATGTGTTTTTAGTTCCATTCTGTTAACTTATAGAATAGACTTTGTTTCTAATAATGAAAAATCAAAAAAGAACAGCTTCCTTTGGTCTCTACCAGATATTTCCTTCAAATCCAAGGCCGAGAGAACACTCCATTCTGTGGTGTGTTCATTAGCTGATGCAATGGAGATAAGGAGTTCAGAAAATGTGTGGTGCGTAGTATGCGTAGACTTTAAAAAGAAGTTAAAACTACTGTAATCATTCTTGAGGGCTAGAGAAACTTCTTAGAAGAGATATTACAGCCATAAAAGTGAGAAAAGCTCAATTTTATACTAATAGTTCACTCTTTAATGGATCTGATTTTTTTCCTTTAGTTTCTCTCTACTGCTGTTAAAATAATCCCTTTTACCACCTGTTCTTTCTGCTTCAGGCCCTTTAGACATGGAACATATGAAGAAGACTGTGCCAGTTAGGGACTACAGTGCACAGGTTATTTTATTTATAGAGAATTCCAATTAAAATGTGTGCCTTTTATTCAGTGTAGTTACTATTGCAAATTACACTAATGAGGATTGGTCCTTGGTAAATTTCAGATATGTACTAAGCATTGATTTTCCTCAATACATTACTCATAAATTGAATTTCTCGGCTTAGACTAACAGAAAAATTCTAAAGCTAAGTCAAAACTGAAGAAGTGATTTATGACTGAATAGTATTTCAGTCATGGGTAAAAGGGATTTAAAATGGAAAGAAAAATCATAAGGTTTTTTTTCGACATTATATTTGTATAGAGGTCTAGCTATTTAGGATTGTTGATTGTTGACAACTCATGATAAGATCACCTTAATCCACCTTATAGTGGAAATGGTACTTAATTGTTTAAAATGCAAAGCAGAGTGGATGATTAACTTCTGTAGTGAAGAAAACCCAATAAAATCATCAAGCGTTTAAGGGATACAAAAAAAAAAAAAAAAAAAAAAAAAACCCAAACCCTTTGTCATCGAGTCAATTCTGACTCATAGTGACCCTGTAGGACAGAGTAGAACTGCCCCATAGGGTTTCCAAGCAGTGACTGGTGAATTCGAACTGCCAACCTTTTGGTTAGCAGCTGAGTTCTTAACCACTGCACCACCAGGGCCCCTTAAGGAATACAGACCTTGAAAATTAACCAGCCATACATATTAGATAACTAGAACTTTCTTTCTTTTTTTTGATTGTTGTAGTTAAATGAAGTTTACATTTCAACTTAGTCTCCATACAAAGTTTTATACATACGTTGTTATGTGACCCTAATTGCTCACCCCATTCTGTGACAGCACACTCCTCCTTTCTGCCCCTGATTCCCCATGTCCATTCAACCATCTCCTAACCCTCTCTGCCTTCCCATCTCACCTCCAGACAGAAGCTGCCCATTTGGTCTCTTGTATCTACTTGACTAAGAGGCACACTCTTCACGAGTATCACTTTATGTCCCACAGTCCAGTCCAATCCCTGTCTGAAGAGTTGGCCTTGGAAATTCTTTTAGTTTTGGGCTGATAGAGTTCAGGGGCCATGCTTTCCAGGGTACCTCCGGTCTCAGTCAGACCACTAAGTCTGGTCTTCTTACCAGAATTTGTGTTCTGCACCCCATCTTTCTGCTGCTCAATCAGGATGCTCTGTTGTGAACTAGAACTTTCTTGACTTTCTATATTTGGTTTTATAGATCTATGGATTTCTTTGACTCTATGCTTCATTCACATTAATTTTCCTTCCCAGAATAATTACGGGAGGAAAAAATGTCCTTGGTACCCTGCATGACCCTGGTATTTTTCAGTGGAAATTCACTTCAACATATACAACAGCTGAGAAATGGAAAATGGTAGACCATTGTTGAATTTTAATCATTCTTTGTATATTTTGAAATGCAACTGGTATACACATATTGGACATTGTTTAAAAAAAGGTGGGGAGAGGAAGCCCACCTTAGGTTTTGTGGATTGATATATAGCAATGCATCTCAGTATAATGTATTTCTATATATTGTTTCTATTATTAGGCAATGCGAATAATTGTCTCTTGATTCTTTTTTTGCATTATTTAGTTTGCATAATTATTAGTTACGGGGAAACTTTACAAATGTAGAATGATAGAAGCAGATTTCAGGATGCTATAAATTTTATGACATTGGCATGTATTTGATATGACATTATGTCATAAGTTGGAAACACTGCTCTAAAAGGTTTACATAGACACAGGACATACACATGCTTAAAACAAGACATTTGAGCACAATTAACCTATTTGTCCCTGAAACTCATTTTCTTTAAAGAAAATCTACACAATCTGGACCTAGAAAATTCCCAAATTCGAGGAAGAGATTTGGTCAAAGTTATAGACTCACTTCACTAATGCATCCAAAGCAGTTTCAAATCATATATAGAAAAGGACAGAATGGCTTTGAATTAAAAGACATAGGTTTGGAGACTTCCGGCAAAATGGTGCTCTAGGCAGAAGCACCACACTGTCCTTCCACAGCAAAGATCTGAAAAACTAAGGCAAACAGAGAAAACAGTAATCCTGAAGTCCTAAAACATCAAATGAAGAGATAAAGAACTCAGCCCAGCACAAAATGGAGTGAGAAAACTGACAGAGAATGGAGAGCAAGGAGAGATTCATGCAGAGGTCCCCTATCAGCTAATGCAGCATGGATCTGCCATCTTGGACTCCTATCGGAGACCAGAAAATAGGTGGTATGAGAAAGCAGCTTCACGGAGCTTGCAGCGGGAGACAAAACAACTGGTAATTTGCAATATATGCTTTCCCACCCCCACTCTTCTTCACCCCCACTTCTCCTCCTCTGCTTCCCACATCCAGAGTCTCTTGTCCGGGAAGCACCGGCTGCTTGGATTCCATCCCCCTGTACTGGCTGGCTCCCTGAATGCCATTTGTCTGCTGCTGGTGTTGTTTTTTTGTCCGCTTCTTTTGATTTCTTACTTACCTCTCACCAACTACCCCTCCTTTCGCTCAAATACCTGGCTCCTTGCGCCATCTTTGCTTCTTCCTGAGGGGCTGCAGAGCTCTGTTCAAGTATGGAACTGTTTCCTGGTGTGGGCTGCCACGCTGGTGGGATCCCAGGGCTTTTGTTTGTTTGTTTTTGAATTGCTTGTTTGTTTTCTTTTCCTTTTCTTGAGCTGGGAGCCCGTTCTGGCTGGGCAGTGCTGTGCGGCTTGGAACCTACCCCCTTGACTCACGCAGACATGCAGAAGGATCCTTGAGGGCATTTCTCTTTTTGCGTTTTTTTTTTTTTTTTCCCTTGCTTTTTTGGGGGGGTGCCTTGTTCTTTTTTTTCTTTAATTTGTTTTCTTTTCTTTTCCGTCTTTTACCTTTTTTGTATTTCTTCATTACTCAGTTTCTCATCTCTCTATACCTTCCATCTCTTTCTGTTCCCTGAATACCTGGTGCTGAATACCTCTACACTTTCTAGCCAGGCTGTACTGCAACACCTGAGAACAACTTCCCCAGACCTTGGGATATCTTGGAGCTTTGCTGTTCTTTTTCCTTTCTAATTTTTATTTATCCTTTCTTTTCGTTTCTTTTTCTTCTTCCTCCCCTTTTTGTTTTTCTCCATTTTGTAGTCTCTCATCTCTCCACTCCAATGGCAAGCTCCCCTAGCACTCTTTTTTGTTTGTTTGTATGTTTTTGGCTCCAGTTCATCTCTCCTCTCTCCCATATCCATCTTAGCTCCACACATAACAATATCCCCCCTACATCCTGCTTACCTGCACCATGCACTTAACATCACACCACCAAGCAGCACAGGCATGGCCTACTGGAACCTGCCCTGCACTGATTACCGACCCACCCTGCTAGCTGTAGTAAGTGGCACGAACAACCCACCCCAGTAACTCCTCTTCAGCTAGACCTGCCCTGCTGTACAATACTGAGTGACTGACCCTGCCAGTTGGAGAAGGAGGCGAAAAGTATCGTGCCAACAGATGAGTAAACAACAAAGAACACAAAGCCTGCCTACTCAGACATAGCCAAATTTAAAAAAAGGATAAAACAAACAAATCTACAGTCAATTTAAAAAAAAAAAAAAAAAAACTACTGAACACTCCAAAGACAGCAGACAATATCAAAACATTTACAAAAACAGGACAGGATGTTTCCGGTAGGCATCCAAAATAAAACACCAGATGACATTCCAGTGGAAGAAAAGGCACTAGAACTACCTGATAGGGAATTCAAACCTCTAATACTCAGAATTATCCCAGAGTTGAAGCAAAAAGCAGACAAAAATGAGGAAAAAAATAGACAAATTCATGAGAAAGGAAGACAAATTCATGGAAAATACAGAGGAAAAAATTTGAAGAATTCAGGAAAATAATGCAGGAATAAATGCCAAAATAAATTCACAACTAGAGATTATACAAAAACAGAATTAGAAATCCAAAAGATAAACAACAAGATTTCAGAAATGGACGGTATCATAAAAGGGCTGAGGAGCAGATTTGAAATGGTGGAAGACAGGATCATTGGAATTGAAGTCAAACACTTGGATACAACTCTGTTTGAGGAAAACTCAGAAAAAAGAACAAAGAAAAATGAAGAGACCATAAGAGTTATGTGGGATACAGTCAAAAGCAAAAATTTGCTAGTGATTGGAGTTCCAGAACAGGGGAGAAAACAGAAAACACAGAGAGGATCATTGAAGAACTGCTGACAGAAAACTTCCCCAATATCATGAAAGATGAAAAGCTGGCCATCCAAGATGCTCAACAAACCCCATATAGGATAGACCCCAAAAGAAAATCACCAAGGCATATCATAATCACACTCACCAAAACCCAAGACAAACGAAGAATCCTGAGAGCAGCTCATGAAAAACAAGAAGTCACATACAGAGGAGAAACAATAAGACTAAACTCAGATTATTTGGCAAAAACCATGCAGGCAAGAAGGCAATGGGATGACACACATAAAATCTTGAAAGAAAAAAATTGCCAGCCAAGAATAATATATCCTTCAAAACTCTTTCAAATATGATGGTGAAATTAGGACATTTCCAGATAAACAGAAATTAAGGGAATACGTAAAAGTCAAACCAAATATACAAGAATAATTAATGGGATTTCTTCAATCTGAGAACAAACAAATTCAGCTCAGTGACAGAATCTAGGATGCAGGATTATACCAGCCAGATACCAATCTAGGAAATGAACTCTCAAGGACTATCCAAAACCAAAAAGAAATACAACAGGGAATCAGAGCAGTTAATCAGTAAATGACAACAACATCAGAACAATAAAAGAGAGAATAAACGGTTCAGGAATAGAACCTTCTAATGGAGAGGAAGTCAAGATGATTCCAAGTAATAATAGACTGCTTCAAACTTAGAAAGATAAGGGTAAATTTCATGGTAACCACAAAGAAAGTTAACAAACATACTCATAAAAATAAATAGGAAAAACATAAAGTCTCTGCAAAAACAAAACCTACAAAAACAAAAGAAATGAAAAAATAAATCCAGAAACAAAAGTAACTCAGCACAGGAGAGTAAGAAGAACAAAGAAAATGTCAGCATCACAAAAAAAAATACTACAAAATGAGAGCAACAAACTCACATCTATCAAGAATTATACTGAATATAAATGGACTCGATGCACGAACAAAGAGACGGAGAGTGACGAAATGGATGAGAAAACAGGATCCATCAATATGCTGTCTATAAGAGACACACCTTAGATACAAAGATGTGGATTTATTAGAAGTCAAAGGTTGGAAAAAAAATTTATAAAGCTAACAACTACCAGAAAAGAGCAGGAGTGGCTATACTAATCTCAGATAAAATAGACTTTAAAATGAAATCCACCATAAAAGACAAAGAGGGACACGATATAATGATTATATAATGATCTGTCATGAAGACATAACTATAATAAACATCTACACACCAAATGACAGGGCTCCAAAATACATAAAACAAACTCTAACAACACTGAAAAGAGAAATTGATAGTTCCACAATAATAGTAGGAGACTTCAACACACCACTCTCAGTAAAGGACAGAACAACTAAAAAGAAACCCTGCAAAGATACAGAAGACCTAAAGGGCACAATCAGCCAACTTGACCTCATAGACATATATAGAACACTCTATCCAACAGCTGCAAAGTACACATTCTTTTCCAATGCACATGGAATGTTCTCCAGAATAGACCACATCTTGGGCCACAGAACAATCCTCAACAAGATCCAAAACGTTGAGATAATTCAAAGTATCTTCTCTGACCACAATGCCATCCAGGTAGAAATTAACAGAAAGAGCAAGGAAAAAAAAAATCAGTTACATGCAAACTGAATAATACCCTGCTCACACATCACTGGGTAATAGAAGAAATCAGAGATGGAATCAAAATATTCCTAGAATCAAATAAGAATGAAAACACATCATGCCAAAACCTTTGGGACACAGCGAAGGCAGTCCTCAGGACAATTTATAGCAATAGATGCACATATCAAAAAATAAGAAAGGGACAAAATCAAAACATTAACTACCCAACTCAAACAAATCAAAAAAAGACAGCACTAAAAGCCCACATCCACGGGAAGAAAGGAAATAGTAAAGATCAGAGCAGAAATCAATGAACTAGAGAACAGAAAAACAATAGAAAGAATCAACAAAACCAAACGTTGGTCCTCAGAAAGAATCAACAAAATCGATAAATCACTGAACAAACTGACAAGAGAAAAACAGGAGAGGATGCAAATAACTCAAAGAAGAAATGAAAAGAGTGACATTACAACAGACCCAACTGAAATAAAAAGGATCATAACAGAATATTGTGAAAAACTATACTCCAACAAATTTGAAAACCTAGAGGAAATGGATAAATTTCTAGAAACACGCTACCTACCCAAACTACAATAAAGTGATGTTGAAAATCTGAACAGACCCATAAGAAGAGAAGAGATTGAAAAAAGGTAATAAAAAAAACTCCTGACAAAAAAAAAGCCCCAGCCCAGATGGCTTCACTGGAGAATTCTTCAAAACATTTACAGAAGAGCTTGTACCAGTACTACTCAAGCTATTTCAGAGCATAGAAAAGGAAGCAACACTTCCAAAATCATTCTTTGAAGCCAGCATAATGCTGATACCAAAACCAGGCAAAGACACCACAAAAAAAGGAAATTATAGACCAATATCTCTCATGAATATAGATGCAAAAATTCTCAACAAAATTCTAGCCGATAGAATTCAGCATCATATCAAAAAAATAATACACCACGACCAAGTAGGATTCATACCCGGTATGCAAGGATGGCTCAACATTAGAAAATCAATCAATGTAATCCACCACATAAATAAAAGGAAAGAAAAGAATCACATGATCATCTCAACTGATGCAGAAAAGGCATTCAACAAAGTCCAACACCGATTCGTGATAAAAACTCTCAATAAAATAGGTATAGAACAGAAATTTCTCAACATAATAAAGGGCATCTATGCAAAACCAACACGTAACATCGTTCTTAATGGAGACAGGCTGAAAAATTCCCCCTGAAAACAGGAACACAACAAGGATGCCCTTTATCACCACTCCTATTTAACACTGTGCTGGAAGTTCTAGCTAGAGCAATAAGGCAAGAAAAAGAAATAAAGGGCATCCAAACTGGTAATGAAGATGTTAAACTGTCCCTGTTTGGGGATGATATCATACTATACATAGAAAATCCTAAAGACTCCATGAGAAATCTACTAAAACTAATAGAAAGATTCAGCAGAGTAGTAGGATACAAGACAAACATAAAAATCAGTTGGCTCCCTATACACTGATAAGGAGAACGATGAAAAGGAAATCAGGAAAACAATACCGTTTATAATAGCCCCTAAACAAATAAAATACTTAGAAGTTAATCTAACCAGGGATGTAAAAGACCTATACAAAGAAAACTACAAAACACTACCGCAAGAAACCCAAAGGGATCTACATAAATGGAAAAAAATAGCATGCTCATGGATAGGCAAACTCAACATTGTGAAAATGACAATTCTACCCAAAGCAATTTACAAATACAATGCAATCCCAATCCAAATAGCAACAACATTCTTCAAAGAGATGGAAAAACTGATCATTAACTTTATATGGAAAGGGAAGAAGCCCAGAATAAGTAAAGTACTACTGAACAAGAAGAATAAAGTTTGAGGACTCACACTACCTGACCTCAGAACCTACTATACAACTACAGTAGTCAAAACCGCCTGGTACTGGTACAACGACAGATACGTTGACCAATGGAACAGAATTGAGAACTCCAGATGTAAATCCATCCACCTATGATCACCTGATCTTTGACAAGGGCCCAAAGTCCATCAAATGGGGAAAAGACAGTCTTTTTAACAATCAGTGCCAGCAAAACTGGATATCTATCTGCAAAAAAATGAAACAGGACCCATACCTCATGGCATATACAAAAACTAATTCAAAATGGATCAAAGACCTAAATATAAAGCCAAAAACTCTGAAGTTCATAGAAGAAAAAACAGGATCAATACTAGAGGCCCTAATGTACGTCATTAACAGGATACAAACCATAACCAACAACACACAAACCCCAAAAGATAAGCTAGATTGCTGGAATCTTCTAAAAATGAAACACGTATGCTCTTCAAAAGACTTCACCAAAAGAGTAAAAAGAGAACCTACAGACTGGGAAAAAATTTGGGGACTATACAAGTCAGACAAAGGTCTAATCTCCATAATATACAAGAAAATCTAACACCTCTACAACAAAAAGACAAGTAATCCTATTAAAAAATGGTCAAAGGAAATGAACAGACATTTCACCAAAGAAGAGATTCAAGCGGCCAACAGACGCATGAGGAAATGCTCATGATCGCTAGCCTTTAGAGAAATGCAAATTAAAACCACAATGAGATACCATCTCACCCCGGCATTACTGGTACAAAAGAAAAACACTGGAAATAGCAAACGCTGGAGGGGCTGCGGGGAGATCGGAACTCTTATGCACTGCTGGTGGGAATGCAAAATGGTACAACAATTTTGGAAAATGATATGGCTAGAAAGCTAGAAATAGACATGCCATACGATCCAGCAATCCCACTCCTAGGAATACATCCTATAGAAATAAGAGTCGTCACTGGAATAGACATGTGCACACCTATGTTCATAGCAGCATTGTTCACAATAGTAAAATGATGGAAACAACTCAGATGCCCATCAACAGATGAATGGATAAACAAACTATGGTACATACACACAATGGAATACTACACAACGAGAAAGAACAACAATGAATCTGTGAAGCATCTCATAACATGGATGAACCTGGAGGATTTTATGCTGAGTGAAATAAGTCAATCACAAAAGGACAAATATTGTATGAGACCTCTATTGTAAAAACCCATGAAAAAGTTCACACACAAAATGTAACAATCTTTGCTGGTTACCAGGGATGGGAGGGGTAGGGGGGAAATACTAAATAGGCAATAGATAAGTGGTACCTTAGGTGAATGGTGAGACAGTACACAATACTGGGGAAACCAGCACAACTTGAACAAGGAAAGCTCATGGAAGCTCCATAGACACATCCAAACTCCCTGATGGACCCAATTGCTGGGTGGAGGGCTGTGGGGACCATGGTCTTGAGGAACATCTAGTTCAATTAGCATAACACAGCTTATAAAGACAATGTTCTACCTTCTACCTTGGTGAGTGGTGTCTGGGGTCTTTAAAGCCTGTGAGCAGCCATCTAAGATACTCCACTGGTCTCATCCCTTTGGGAGCAAGGGAGAATGAAGAGAACAGGATACAAGGAAAAGATTAGTGCAAAGGACTAACGGACCACAGCTACCAAGGCCTCCACTGGGCTGAGTCCAGGACAGCTAGATGGTGCCCAGCTACCACCACTGACTGCTTTGACCTGGATCACAACAGAGGGTTCTGGACAGAGCTGGAGAAGAATGTAGAACAAAATTCTAACTCACAAAAAAAAGAGACCAGATTTACTGGCCTAAAGAAGACTGGAGAACCTGAGAGTATGGCACCCAGACACCCTTTTAGCTCTGTGGTGAAGTCATTTCCGAGGTTCATCGTTCAGCCGGGGAGTGGACAGCCCCATAAAACCAAATGGGACTAATGAGGCACAGCAGTCCAGGGACAAGGGCTAGAAGGCAGAAGGGGATTGGAAATCTGGTGATAGGGAACCTAAGGTTGAGTAAGGTTAGTGTTGATGTGTTGTGAGGTTGTTAACCATTGTCATAGGGCAACATGTGTGCTGTTTAATGAGAAACTATTTTGTTCTTTAAACCTTTGTCTAAAGTGAGAATAGCAGCACAGTTGGAAGAGCATAGTCGATGTCACTGAACTGTGTGTGTAGAAATCTTTGAAATGGTGTGTCTTTGGCTATGTATATTTTTACCAAAAAAAAAAAAGGTCAAGAAGGGAGAGGGTTGACATGTCATGGGGTTGTTAACCGATATCGTAAAACTATATGTGTACTACTGGCTCATGAGAAACTATTTGTTCTGTAAACCTTCACCAAGTACAATAAAAAATAAATAAAAATAAAAAAGACATAGGTTTAGATCCTGGCCCTTCTTAGTGTTTTTAAGCTGTAGTTTTATTCATGCATGCAATGAAGATAATCGTAGTTAACCTCGTAAAATTGAAATAAAGAAAAAGAGATCAAGGATTTTGCAAAATACCAGACAGTTGGTAATGCTAACATAAAATGGATATACATTTTATTCTGCTTTTTAAACATGTATTGACAACCTACTATGTGCAGAACGCTGCAGGAAATAAAAATTATATAAACTACTCAAGAAAGAGAGGATGAGATACAAGAATATCAACTATATGAATTGTGATTTGTGTTCAGAGAGTCAGAGTTATTCGAGTTGGAATGGTGCAAAGCATGACTATATGGAAGTAATGTAATATCTGTTGGGCTAGTATGCCATGGATTGTCTTAAATTCTAGACTGAAAATTTTGAATCCCATGTTTTAGGTTATGGGAAGCCACTGATTGTTTCTGAGCAAAGGGAAGGACACAGTGAAAACTTATTTCAAACAAATGTGTTGTGTAGTGTTAAGTGGAGAAAAGCAGACCAGATAAGAAGCTTGAAATAATGAAAAACTGAACTAAGGAAAAAGTGGAAAAATGCAATAATGGTTCAAGTGTGAGAAAGTTATCAAAGACTAAATCAACAGAGTTTAAAGAGTGATTGCATGGGAAAGGGCTAAGGGGGTTAAAATTATTCTGAAATTATTGAACATATGGAAGCTGGGAACCAGTTGGCTTTGAGGGGAGATAATGAATTCTGGTTATGACATAATGAGTGGATGAGGCACAGATACAATAATGAAATTAAAGTAGTCAGCTGACAATGGGAAAGATAAGACTGGAGCTGAAAAATCAGTCTGAAAATAGAAGTCTCAGCACCATCAAGATATGTATTGGACTACACTATATAATCCCAGGGGTAGGTCATACTTCTCCACCCCCCTGAGACCAGACTGAGCCATATGACTTGCTTTAGCCAATGAAATGTGAGAGGGATAACATGTCTTTTCTAGGAAGTGATTTTAGAGCCAATTTCTGTGTGGTTACATTCTCTTTTGTTTCTCCACATCAATCAGAGATGTCCCCCATCATGTAAGCCTGGGTTCCAGAGTGTGGACAATTATATTGAACAGAGCCACCCCTCCCTCACCAACACAGTGACCTCTGCTGTGGACTCTTGGGCATGCCTGAAGAGGAAAAAACATCTTTGTAGTTACAGACAACTAAGATTTGTTTTTATTTTTTATTTTCCATAGCATAACTTAGTATATTTTAACTGATAACAAATAGAAGTAAACAGGAAGCTTTTGAGACGGATGAGTGTATTAAAAGGAAATGTAGAGATATGAGGAAAAGTTATAACTTGACCCTTAGAAAATAATTTTAGAAATTAAAATAGGAAGAGGAGTCAGTAAATGAAAAGAGGTTACCAAAGTAAAGAAAAAGAGGTTTCTCAAGAATAATGAGGCATTCAGCAGTATTGAATATTGTAGCTAAATAAGGTGTCTTGTGGCTTGACAGTTGTAAAGATTAGGAAATGCTGCCAAATGCGGAGCTTCCAGCCTCTAATCCTTTCTCAGAAGTGACTCTTAGTATTTTAGTGCATCATCGTTTAGCAGGAAACACATTTAAAATTGCCAACATTCAAAGAAATGCAAAAAATCTAGCTGGTATTACTGATATATGCAATCTGTCTGCTGCTCTAGGAATTTTAAATTCTAGTTCTATCAAAAAAAAATCAACACCAAAATCTGCTTGAACCTGATAAGCTAGTGATTTCCACTTTCACCATTACCACTATCACTAACAGAGGTTTTTTGTTACTTTTTTAAAATCCTATTTATTCAAAATATTTTTGCTTTTTTTCACATTATTAAATACCATGCTATTCATTGTCCTCCTATGAAAATACCACATAATATGTCAAAGTGTTGTTCCAATAATACATTCTTTGACCTTTCATCTCTTGGGGGATATGTTGAAATGTCCTTGAAGAACTAGGAAATAAAAGAAATAAGAACACTTCTGAGAAATAAACTAGAAGATCAACACATAAAACCCAAAGGAGAGTCATGTACAGATCCATGTGATAGAGGCAAAACATAATGTTTTGGTTGCAAGCTGACTCTTGCTTAAATCATCTTAAGGAAAACTGTTGTTGTTCCTGTATTTTTGTAAATCTACTGTGGACTGCAACTGAAATTGGATTATCACTGGGAACTGAGTCACTTCCAAGGAAGAAGAGCCCCTGGGTCAGAGACCCACTCTTGGTCCTTATGGCGGCTCCATTCATTTTTATCTAATGAGGCCAAAATCTCAGCTAGGTTGAATTTATCAAGGTAATGTGCCAGACACCTTAACAACCTATTCTACTGGTGGCATCTCCTCAATATTGCCATGTTATGGGGAAATTACATCCCATTTATATACACTCATTCCTATTTTAGACCCTCCTCTACTTGTAAATGAGATAATGCATGTGAAGCACTTGGAAAAGGACCTGGCACATAGTTAATGCTATAGAAATATTCACTATTATTATTGTAACCCTAATACTCCCCAGCATGTTTTCTCCTTTTCAAAATGGGCAACTGAGAGCTTGACATAACTAATGCCATGATGAACTTATACTTTTTTTTTCTTTGCCTTCTCCTTTTTGCATACCTTTGTTAATGACTCTGTTTTGCCCTATCTGGCCACATGTGGCTTACAAACCCCCACAAGAAGATTAGAGCCCAGATGTCAGATATGTATATCTTTAGCCTGATAAGGAAATGTCCGGCATGTATCTCTTTAGTATGATAAAGAGTCTCTTGTAATTACCTTGTAATGAATAACAACATTTATAACTTTGTAAAACTCATATATAAACTCTAATGTAAAAATGCCTTTTGGGACGCCATAGAGACAGCCTGCGTTGCTGTTGGATCCCTGGTGGTGGACTCCTCCTAAATAAAAC
Source organism: Dugong dugon (assembly GCA_030035585.1). Lineage (NCBI taxonomy): Eukaryota > Metazoa > Chordata > Mammalia > Sirenia > Dugongidae > Dugong > Dugong dugon. The sequence continues at coordinate 92,142,112 of CM057472.1, forward strand.
TTCCTCACTCTTTCTGACTTAGAGTACCTTTGATTGGCTCGACTGCTCCAGGGTAAGCACACTATTTGGGTAACATTATCATGATGATGACTTGTCCCAAATTGTTGCAAGTTTCCACTCCTGCAGCTTTTTTTCATTTTTCCATCCTCAACATTTCACTCACATAAATTATTCTTAAAATGTAAGTCAGAAATCAGACCATGCTAGAAGTTCCTCAGCATTTCACCTATTGGGGTAAAATTTAAGTTTTCTCTCAAGACAAGTAAGATCTCCATTTCCAGCCAAGGTCTAATTCTATGGCCACACTTTGCAAAATTATACTTTCTTTTTCTTAGAATGAATTCCTTGAAGATCCATTGCATTTGTAAACACATGCCTGCACTGCCTTTGGGTTTGTCTTTTCCCTTTGCAAGCAGTGTCCACCACATCCAATCTTTGTTATGTAGATAACTCTTTCAACTTATTAAAATTTAGCTTTCATAATATCTTTCTCCAGGAAAATTTTACTGCATCTTTCTCCATGCCGATTAGTGGCTTTTTCTCAATGTTTATTTCATTTAATCATTAAGATATCATGTTTTAAAATAATTGTCTGGAGAGTTTTTCCTTCACTGCTTTGTGAGCTCCTTAAGGTCAGAGACTGAGTTTGTTACCCCCTAAACCCAGCACCTGTAATAGTATCTGACACATAGTATGTGTTTATAAACTTTGAATCACTGTATGAATAAAAGACTGCATATTAGGTAACAAATGGGGTAAGTTTCATCTCGGCACATTTATTACTTTTTTTTTTTTTTTCCTCTTGTCTTGATTCATTGTCTCAAACACTTGTCTAAAATTCTTTGTGGAGTTAGGCAGGGAATATGTTAAAAAAAAAATAATGATCGTAGACCCTTAACGGTATAAGAAACCTTAGAGGTAGTTTAATATAACCCTCAAGATTAATGGATGAGGAAATTAAGGAAAAGAACTTAAGAGATTTGCCTGGAGAAACATTTGCAACAACGCCAAAAGAGTCTCTAAAAACTACAGCACCTCAGATATAAGTTCAGTCTCTTTTTCATTAAATTTCACTTCAGCTCACTAATGTCTAGGATGTCGATCTTTATGTGTTCTGTTTCATTTTTGATGACTTCCAATTTTCCTTGATTCATACTTGGTACAGTCCATGTTCTGATTACTAATAGATGTTTGCAGCTATTTCTTCTCATTTTCAGTCATGCCACATCAGTAAATGAAGGTCTTGAAAGCTTTACTCCACCCACATCATTAAGGTCGACTCTACTTTGAGGAGGCAGCTCTTCCCCGGTCATATTTTCAGTGCCCTCCAACCTGAGCGGCTCATCTTCCAGCACTATACCACACAATGTTCTGATCCATAAGGCTATGGCTACCTGATTTTTTTCAGAAGTAGACCACCAGGTTCTTCTTCCCAGTCTGTCTTAGTCTGCAAGCTCTGCTGAAACCTGTCCACTATGGATGACCCTGCTGTTATTTGTAATACTGGTGGCATAGTTTCTAGCATCACAGCAACATGTAAGCCACCACAGTACCACAGACTGACAGATGAGTGGCGGATACCAGTGTTGGGTGGATCTTAAACCTAATCACTTCTGAGTTTATAAAGAGCACCATAGACACAGAGACAAACACTGTGCATACCGAGGAAGTCAGATGCCATCTGAGGATTGTCAAGAACCAAGGAACACCTGGGCTACTGACCAGAAAGAGATTAGTATGGCTGAGACCTTGATTGGGACATTTAGCCTCTAGAAGTGTAAGAAACTAAATTTCTGTTCTTTAAAAATCTAGATTTGTGGTATTTGTATTACAGTAACAGTAGGAAACTAAGATACTAACTAATAATAAAAACTTGGTTTGAAGTACTGGCAGTGAGGAGAGAAGGAAGTGGACAAATACTAACTCTACATGCATAAATGCACATGAAACAAAACTTGAACTACAGTGTCACTAAATCTATGCTATCGCTATGTGAATTTTTTTTTTTAATTCAATGGCAGAATACGAAAAATAATAAGGACTGAAAATTGTAACGGAAGTACTCACTTATTTCCTGTAATTACATAACTGTAATGTGTAACAGTGTGCCAAACACATGGATACTGGATTTATTCCTGCCCAGATTCTGCCAAGCACATGGAAAAAGTTGCAAAACACATTTGAAAATGCCATGTGGATGCTTTAGTAAACCTCTCTATACATTTATTACAAAGAAATATCTGCTATGAAACATAAGTCAAACCAGTGTGTATTCAAAGTTTGTTAATCCTACCTCGAATTCCCTTTAACATAACAGGATTTTTAACAAAGGGCAAACTTTGCCTAAAAGTCCCTTTTCCATGTATGGCTATTCCACATGCCAACCAGAATCTCTTAGCATCCCTCCTTCCTATGTACTGGTGATGGCTGCACTATTTATAATCTGGAGAAGTTGGGAAAAGGGGTCAAATATTTGAGTTTCTGCAGGTGTCCAGAAACTAACTGTCTGCAGTTATACTATAACGCTTCCTTTTCTCTCTTATCAGGTTACAGCTTCTTCAATATAGATTGAATAAAGGTCTTACTTTATCTCTTTGTATTAAGGTAATTCACTTAACATTTGCTTCTTCTGCTTTGGAGCTACAGCTTTGCGGGCACCCTCTGTGCTACATGTGAATTGACTGTTCCGTACACACATACCTTAGACATCCCTCTGTACTATAATTACATTCCCCATTTAATCATAGAATTGAAAGTCAAGAGACAAGTGTTAGGATTTTATTATATGAATTCCAAGATGTTTTAATAACAGACCACATGAAGCACAGGGAATACAGAGAGGAGGCATGTGGAGAGGGGAGGACAAATATTTCTTGACTTCAAAGTGAGGAAAAAGGATAAATCAGTCATTCTGTAGCCAACAATACATGTATTTATTGCCTTTTAAAAATGGTCAGGGGTACTGACATGTTAATGGAAGGGACTTCCTGGAAGTCTGGGGCCCTAGTGGCATAGTGGTTAAGAGCTCGGCTGCTAACCAAAAGGTTGCTGGTTCAGATCCAACAGCCGCTCTTTGGAAGCACTACTGGGCAGTTCTACTCTGTCCTATAGTGTCACTGTGAGTTGGAACCTACTGAACCAACTCGATAGTACTTAACATCAAAACAACAACAACTTGGAAGTCTAACACCCCCTCAACTATGCAAAATTGTACTTACTCTGAGAACACATTGTATACTTTTTTTTTTAGTCTTTTTGTTTCAGTTGAACTATACAAGAAAAGCACACTTGCAACCTATTCAAACAATGCCGAAGTGTGTGTAGTAAAAAGTGTAAGCCCTTCTCTGCCTTCTTTGCCCTTAATAGTTCTGTGTTTAATAGCCTTGGAGAACTTTTTGTGCATATAAACATTCATGATATATGTTCAATTATGTTTTTGTTTTTGTCTTTTAAACAAATGGTGATCATATTCTTCATATCGTCTGTAGCTTGAGTTTTATTTTTTTATGCAGTGGATATTTTTCTAAGTCAGAAACCAATTCAATTATTTTAATGGCTGCAAATTTTCTCATTCATAGGTATGGCATAATTCTTTATTTTTTTTCTTTCTTCTCTTTTTGCTATCAAAAACCATATTGATATGAGCTTCCTTGTACATATATTTGCATTTATGTGCTCAAGTATATTGTAGAAAATAGATGCCTATAAAGTGGTCAACACTTTAAGCATCCTTGCCCCCCATATACAGTGTATAATAGGCTCACTCATATACAGACTTGCACACCCATTGTTGTATCTCCGTGATCTCAGTAGACCAGAGAGAATATTTTAGGCACATATTTGGAAGTTTTATAGCTATCATGCTAAACATCATTAAATATACCTTTCACCAATGATTTTTTTTTTTTTTTTTTTACACATTATCCTATGCATACTTTCCATCACCTTAGTTTGGAGTATTCACTAAAATATTCAAATATTCTCTTCCCATTCTGTATCAGCACCATTATCACGCCTCCTTTGTGATCCAGTATCTTTCTCTAGTTTAGCTTCACCAAAGTGCTGTTGATGTTATTTTATTTGTCTCTTTTCTCCCAGCAATTTTTAGTACCGGCCTCTCTCTGCAGTAAAGACCAAAGCTGTGGTGGAAACGACAGCTTCCCGAGAAGCCATCTAAGTTTCTTCTTACGCGTTGAGTTTGTTGTTCTCTTTGGAAGATCAGAGAACGCAAAACATGGGATAAATCTGACAAGATGCTGGGTAGAAGTCATTTTCAGCAGACATCATGCTGTGCCTGACAATTTTGCAGCCAGAAGACTGATTTGGGACAAAAGAAGGGAGAATGGGACAGTACTGCAGCATTTAGTATTTTCTTTGCAACTTTGTTGATTTTTTTAAGGAAATATTGTGTGGCATAGCAGAAATTGTTATCATTTTGTTGAAAAAAATAAAAAATAAAGCCATGTAGTAAAAATGATGTTAGTTTTATGAAAAGATAACCAATCAGTGCAGTAGTAAAGGAGGACAAGTTTATTTGTTCTTGTAATTATGGGAGGATGTAGGGACGGCTATGAAAAGTGGAAAAGTAAAAGAAAACCACACATTTACTGAGCGTTTGTTCAAATAAATTTTGGAGACAGTGTAGATGGAGTGGTTCCCTGTTTCTAGAACTGTTGTGAGAATTAAGGAAGCCAAAATCTGTAAAACAATCTTTTTAAAGAAATGTTGATTTCTAAAGATGAGAATAGTTGGGGTTTATATCATGCATTAATTTTGGGGATTTGTTTAAGTAGTCCAAGTTCCCTGCACCTGTACATACATATAGAAGCCCAGAAATTACAACTGGTAACAAGTAGGTTACATGCACAGCCAAGGCTGTTTGTTAATCAAAAAACAGGCGTGATAAGTCTATTTAAAGATAGCTTACAGGGTAGCAGTCACAAGAAAGAAAAAAATCAACAGATTGAATCAGATCAATTGTCTTAATATGTAAGAAATAAACTATTCTAAACTAAAGCCTTCATTTATTTTAGTTGATTAGCACCAGCTGAACTGAAGATCAATGTGATGGGATCCTGTGTGACCCCAGGATATTCTGCACTGTTTGCATGACTTGTATTCCCCGTGTCTGGGATACTATGTAGCCACCACCAAGGCATTGCAGGCAGTGGAGGGATGGCATCATTTATGCAGCCTACCTACTTGCCTTTGAGGCTTCCAGCAGTTTAAAGTACACAAACTTGATTAGTCTGGGGATTCTGATACTGAGGAGTGAAATAGTATACAGTGTATGATTTGATATTTAATAGTAATAAAGAATAAAGGGCAAGACATTCTTTTTCTTCCCCTCATATTTATAAATTCTCTCTGTATTCCTAATGCACTGGGGTAAGATTGATTGTGCTCTTCTGATATAGAGATATTGTAGACTAGATGGCTTAGTAAAGTTGTATTGAAATCATGCCAATCTAAATACAATACTTCTTTTTACTTTTTAGTAACTTGAATTGCTCCATTTAAGGGACAATTTACCAAAAATACCTGAGCATCTGGAAGAGTGTCTTTTATTTAGAATTTGCCTACCAGACAAGTCATTAAGAATTTCCAGAAAGCGCTAGCTATATTTTTCAAGATAGGAAGTCCAAGCTAAATTATGATTAGGAAAAACCATTTGGCTAAAGTGAAATTTTGCACAATCAAATCCCTGCTGTAAATACATTGGCAAATTATTTAGACTGCTCCATAGCTTTGGGACTATTGCCAATATAACTAAGAAAAAAAGGAAATCCTGGTTTGTTTTTAAAAGTGACTGTTTCTTCCACTACAGAATTTAGACAGCATGACTCTGGAATGCCTTATTATATCCTTGATCTAGGGCTAATGAAGTTTACATATAGCCCTGTTTAAGTTTTTGGTTGCTTTTTTGCTCAACGCACTTATTTCTCTTAAGCTGACTGATCTAGGTTCACTTAAGGGTATAGGCTTTTAGTGGTACCCAGCCATCAATTTCATTTTAGACTTTTCAGGTTACTACTAGCCCATTTAGTAATTTTGAGAGAATTAGAAAAAGGTGTCCCTATGGGCGGACAGAGGCCTGTATCAGTACCCCCTCCTCTCATCTTATCCCCTCATTTACACACCATTTTGCAGCCGCAAACCTGTTCAACTATACATGACAGCCCCGCATTTTGAATTCATCTCTAAACATTTGTCACATTATTTCCTGAACATTCTTTGAATCTATTCTACTGATCTCAAGCCTTAAACTACATCCAAACTACTCTAATTCTTTGTAAAAAAATTTATAGTTTCACAAAATATTTAAAGGTATCTGATTTATATTTCTTCAATCTCCATTTCATTTACTTCAAAGGAATATTTACATGTCCTCTTCTTTCCTCAGAAAAAGAAGTGTCTCTCCTCCCATCTGGGAATAACCCCACTATCACTCCTCTTCCTGCTCAGAGCATGGATTCCTCCAGCCTTCCTCTCTTGGTTTTGCATGTTCAATCATCCTCTTTCCCCTTCAATTGTTAATTTAGGCTTGCATATGCTTTCAAGCCTCCACTATTTAAATCCTCATACCTTTATCAGTGCAATTCCTCCACCTGGAAAGACTCCTCCCATTGCTTAATATTCCTTATGGTACTCACCATTGCATAACCTATAATTATTGTTACATGCATATATGTTTCATCTTGCCACAAAAAGTGTGGACATCTTGCAGACAAAAATCACATGTGCTTCAAATCTGAATCCCTAACGCACAGTGCAGAAAATCATGCATACAGTTGGCACTCAATGTGTCTTACTAAGAAACTTATGGAAGGAATGATCTGCTTATTTTTATGTTTCTCTATATACAGGAGACCTAGCTGTCGTGTGTCTTCAATTTTGCATGACGAGGTTTCTCATAGAGATTTTAAGATGAGTTATAGTACTCACTTGAAAAGTCAGGTGAAATTCCCTCTGGACGTTTACTACTAAGAATATGCCTCTTAAAGGGTACTAAAGACTTCATCCTTTCCTAAGTACTTCAAATCTCTTCAAAATAAAGATATCTATAAAGAAAATAAAAGTGCTACTGAACTCACCCAAAATAGAAGAATGTGTATATGTTCATGTCTGTGTGTGTGTGTGTGTGTGTGTTGTGTATAGTAAATAGATACTTTGAGGAGTCAGAAATGAGAGACGATAGAAGAGCTCTCTTAAGCTGTCTCTCAAATTTAGACTTTTTTTAAATTGTACTGTGTATTTGCACAACTGTAATGAGTAAATAGCATTTTTACAAATTTAAGTGAATATTCAATCATTTTTCTTGGTAAGATAAAGATGGCCCTAAATCAAAGTGTACGTGGACTTTATCCCTGGCTCTGCTGCTACCTGGCCCTGTTAATTTGGAAAGATCTTTTAATATTTATCTTCTTACTTATGTGTAAAATTAAATGAGCTAAATCTGAGTTATATACCATAAGAGGATTAAAAGCAGTAACATAAACATATAAATGCAAAGTGTGATACCAGATTTATTTAAGTGAAATACATGAAAAGAGGAAAATATGTACATGGTTTCAACATGCATTTATTGATCAGCCACTATTCTATGCAGGCAGGATTCAGTGGGGGGAAAAAAAAACAAAAAACAAATGAAGTCCTGCCTTATGGAATATAACCTCTACTGGTGGATACATAAAGTAAACTAATAAATACATAAATGCAATGTAATTTAATTTTACATTAAAAATATGCTTTTCAATTCTTTCCCAAGTTTTTTTTTTTTTTTAATTGAAATTAGAGTGAAACTCAAATTAACTCATTTCTATAGAACACATTTCTCCAACTTAGAGCAATGCATACAGGAAGGAGTGTTTCCTTAGAAATACTTATTGTAATATTATACTAATTTAGGAGTCCATAGCTGAATTAAAACTCATTTATATGTGCCATTCTGATGAAACAATTTGTTGCCTACTTTTGTATATGATTCCAGCCTATCTATAATTCACAAATAGTTATTCTGTTCCAGTGTTAAGATCCTGCCTGGCACAAGGTGAATGATTTCAGAGTGACTCTAACCCATAATAACTAAGGAGATGAAACACGCCTCTCCTAGGAGCAACACTAATAGAATCACACTGATATAAGATGACCAATCGCAGGCTTTGAGAAAAGGATTTCATGAAAAAAAAGTTGGAGAGAAGCAGAAAGATGGTGCACACTTGTACAGGCAGAATACAGTCAAGGACACAGAGTGCTGTAATGACAAGCTCTGTGGAAAATTATATGTAGCATCATGGAGGTAAATATTACTCAATAAAAAATATTGAGCCCTTACTATGTGTCTATCACTCTACTTGGGCTGATGATTCAAGATCAATAGTGCTTGGACCTTTCCCAAAATTTGACTACAGGCAATTGTAAGTACTGTGGTGGTTAAGAGCTTGGCTGCTAACCAAAAAGTTGGCAGTTCAAATCTACCAGCTGCTCCTTAGAAACTCTATGGGGAAGTTCTACTATGTCTTATAAGGTTGCTGTGAGTTGGAATCGACTCAGTGGCAATGGGTTTGGTTTTGGTTTTTTGGTAGAGAAGTGTAGCATCTTCAGGGCAAGATATTCCAAAGAGGAAGAAAGTAATTTTTATTTATTTTTTTTGGCATATGGACAAGAAAAACTCATTTGATGCTTGAGCTGACTTGGAAAAAGAAGTCACCATAGAGTTCACGATAGAGACAGTTCACCGTAGAAACAGAATGGAGTGTGAGGTACAGACACAGGTAGGAGGATAGGCAGAAAGTTTTTCAAACACTGGGGCTACGCACTTGGAACAAATATGTAGAAATACTTTTAAGAAGATAAACTCAAGGAAACACTTTTACTTTTGGGTTTACAAAACTCCATGAAATTTTTTTTTACGCTGCCCCCCATAAAATATTGCAATTATTATTCTATACTATATGATTGTTTTACTTTTCTTGATCCACAGGGCCAAAAGAGAAGACTGCAATCTTATATATAAGTAGCTAAGAAAAGGCTTATTAAATGTCTTTTTAAAAAGTTTAAAAATTCAGAGTGTAAATTAATATAATTTGTGGCACTATTAATATTATTTTAGGAAATATGGGAAAATAATTCAACCCCATCTAGCCAAGATAATAAAAATGATCTGAAATTCTACAGATAGTTTCCCCCAATTTCAGGATATTTTGTATTATACAAAGCTAAAATATTAGTGAAAGCTGCAATAGGTTAGCACTGAAGGAAAGATGCACAGAATATAAATTCTGCCAGTAGGAATTCGTTTCTTGTACTGTAAGGCATGAGAAACACAGAGGAAGATGTGGAAAGTTTAGCACCTGGAGAATAATATTTTATTCCTGTTGTTTGGTCCACTATCACACAAACTCCAAGACATTCTCTGAAAAGTTCAACTCTGTGTTTCTGAAATAACCAGGGCTTCAAACCAATTCATTCCAGTTCAAATCCCTGCTGAGAATTGACATTTCTAACAAGTTCCCAGGAAGTTATACATAAGAACCACCTGGGGATCTTGTTAAACTGTAGATTCTGATTCAGTATATCTGGTGTGGAAATGCAAATTCTTAGCAGGGAACTTGTTAGAAATGTCAGTTCTTAACAGGGATTCGGACCAGTTGGAAACCCTGGAAATAACCTATAAACCTTGACTGGATTTGATTCTCTCTATTAAATATAAAGAAACTACCCCTACCCACTTAACACCAAGCTATTTTTATAAGCAGCTGGTTCAGAGAAGATTGACAAGACCTAGCAGCACAGTGGATCTTTCAGTTGGTAAATACCAAAAACCCGTTGCCTTCCAGTCAATTCCAACTCACAGTGACCTTATACCACAGAGTGGAACTGTCCCACAGGGTTTCCAGGGAGTCACTGGTGGATTTGAACTGCTGACCTTCTGGTTAGCAGCCAAGCTCTTAACCGCTCTGCCACCAGAGCCCCATTGATAAATAAGTGGGTGCTTAATTCTGAATTAGCAGCATAAAGCTTGCCAAACTTGAAATATGTCCTGCTATGAAAATGTGAATGAATGGTTGTAAGGCTTCAGGCTATGATTTCTTTTCCTAAAAAATTAAAGTTAAATAAATTATAACTTTCCATCTGTAAGAAGTTGGATCTGAAATAAAATATTATTCTCCATTCACAATTTGCTGACCTACTAGAAAGACATGACTTTCTTCATTAAGAAAAAATTTAACCACAGAAATTAAGTGCTGTCCACTTTCCAGTTACAAACCTAGATTGTGGGATTTGAGCAGGGCAGGAAGGAACCGTGGAAAATGAAAAGGACTCTGGAGGTTCATGTCCAAAGAAGTTTTCAATCACACTTTAAAATTAAGTGTCTCAAATCAGGATTTAATTTACAGGTTAAGATTTAATAACACAGTCATTGCATGTTAATTAAACAGCAATGGATCATTTACCAACCTGTTTAATGAGGTGTAACAACTATTGCATATAAAATATACCAACATTATTATTACATTGCCATTAAACCTCTATAAATCCGTTTGAATAATTATTGGTATTTAAGTACTATAAAATCGCCAACTTAACTAAGCATGCCTATTTATATTTCATAAAACAGGAATTTTATTTTAGGAATAATTTAGTTCCCAGGACCACATTCCTACTTTCGTACGGCGAACAAATCCTATTGGCAGCAGTGGGAGCCACAGATCCATTAGATGAAGAATTCAAGAAGGCAGAATTCAGTCCATGATGAAGGAACTCACTTGATCATTAGTTTTAGAATCTCACCTTTCCTCAGAGACATAGCTCATCTTTAATCTATTTAATAAATATAATCGAAAAGCAACCCCTCCACTATTTTTTTTTAAATGGGGGCTCGTAAATCCTTATACCGGGTATATTGAAGAGGCCCTGTTTGAGAATGTGACTTGACTTAAGGTGCAGAAAAGCAATGATTTTTATGTTGTGAGGATTTTCTGTTGTTGGCAAAGAGCAGAGAGCCCTACTGCCTGAAGTAAAATGGGTAAATGGGCCTTGTTTGGAATATTTGTCACTAGACTGCCCACATAGTGAAGAAGGTGTGATGCTATAGAGAACTGACCTGCTCTGAAGAACAAACCAAAAATATCCCCCAAAGTCTTATTAAAACTAAACAATAGTTTAACTAGTAAAGAATGTCTGCCTTGAACGTTATGCTTTTAAGATCTGTCTATACAGGATCAAATTGATAACAGACACTTGAAAGGTTAGATAGGAAACTAAGGGGGCAGTGAGTTTATGCTAATGGGGAAGGAACAACATAGAAAAGGAGGGTGAGGATGGTTGTGATGTCACTGAATTGTACATGTAGAAACTGATGAACTGGTTTATATTCGGCTGTGTATATTCTCAACAACAATAAAAAAATCAACTTTTTGAATCTAAAGATATAGCTTCAAAAATATAAAGCAAAAATGTTTAAATCAAAAAAAGAAAAATCTGAAAACATAAGAGATGGCAAAATACCTCTTTCAGAAGCTAATGGTTGCAAAAAATTCATAAGAGTATAAAATATTTTTAAAATAAAATTAAATAAGTTGTAGTTGTTGTTAGATGCTATGCAGTCAGTTCCAACTCACAGCAGCTCTAAGTATGACAGAACAAAACACTGCCATCTTCACAACAGTTGCTATATTCAAGTCCATTGTTGCAGCCACTATGTCCATCCAGCTCCTTGAGGGTTTTCCTCTTTTTTGCTGACCCTCTACTTTACCAAGCATGATGTCCTTCTCCAGGGACTGGTCCCTCCTGATAACATGTCCAAAGTATGTGAGATGAAGTCATCCTCATTCTTGCTTCTAGGGAGCATTCTGGCTTTACATCTTCCAGAACAGATTTATTCGTTCTCTTGGCAGTCCATGACATATTCAATATTCTTGCCAACACCGTAATTCAAAGGCATCAATTATTCTTTGGTCTTCCTTATTCATTGTCAACCTTTCACATGAATATGAAGTGATTGAAAATATGTTCCACTGCTACTCTTAAGGTTCTCACTAGCCTTTTTGGGGGGCAGGGGGTGGGGGAGGAGACTGTCAGGTCCTTCTTCCTAGTCTGTCTTAGTCAGGAAGCTCAGCTGAAACCTGTCCACCATGTGTGACACTGATGGTATTTGAAATACCTGTGGCATAGCTTCCAACATCGCGTAACTCTCAAGACTACACAGTACAACAAAATGACAGACAGATAGATAGGTGAGTAGGTAGAAATAAGTAGGTAGGTAGAGACATAGATACAGATAAAGAAATCCATATAGTCTTCCACCTAACCAATCAGTTTATATATTCCATTTCATTGAAATTTGCAAAAAATGACTTCATACTAAGTCAAAGAATTAACTTCTAATACATTTAAAAGAACATTAATCATTATCTCTGACTTCAAGGCAATTAAATTAGGACATAGAAGAAAAAAAATTATATAAACTACTCATCAATCTATAAAGAAATTATTTAGAAGCATATAAAATGATTACACAGCAAGAAGTTAAGGATTATTAAAAGTGATCCTTTGGGGCAAAATATCTAAAAAGATAATTTACACAAAAGGACAAAGACTTTTTTTTTTGAAGAGGTATCTTTCACACATTAGTTTTTTCAAATTCCTATACTACCAAGTGTTGCAGTGCATTGGAGCAGTGAAATTCTGATACATAGATAATTGAATGAAATTTAGCATCACCATTTTGGAAAGGAAATATAACCATATCTTGTAAAAGTGAAGATGAGCACACCCTACAATCTGGACATATATCTTACATGACCTCTATTTTTGTGCACAGGGAGACAGCTTCAAGAATATTCCTTTTAGTATGTTTAGAATGTATACAAAATCTTCAAAAACCAAAATGTCAACTAACCAAGGAATTCATAAATACTATGAAATGTTCGTGAAGTTTAATACTAATCAGCAGTTGAAGTTAATGAACTAGAACTGCATGAATCAAATGTAAAAATCATGAAACAATGTGCAGTGAAAATAAGCAAGTTCTGGAATGATAACTACTACAGTATGAACACATTTATAAAAAATTTAAAAACATACAAGCAATATTGTTGATTACTATATATGCATTCAAGGATTAAAGCACAACAAATTCAGACTAGCAATTACATTTTTTCTGGAGTAAGCTAAGGAATAACTTTAGGGAATTGTACCCACGAAGTTTTAACCGTATTTGTAAGATTTTATTTATTAAAAATAACATATTGTAAGATAAAGATATTTGAAGCAAATACAGCAACATATCATAAACATAACGATCGTGAGAATAGTGCAGGACCAGGCAGTGTTTCATTCTGTTGCACGTAGGGTAGCTCTGAGTTGGAACTGACTTGATGGCACCTAACAACAACAACAATAGCAGCATATCAAGATTTATTAAGCTGGATGGAGAGTAAACTGTTGTTTATCATCTTAGTCTCGTAGATTTTGTGGAGGGAAAATATTTATGATTCAAGTAAATAAAATTGACTAAGAACATACTAGGAGATTAAGACTGAACCGTGAGACCACGGTCCCATAACTCCTTGTATGGTTCAAAGACATGGGGTAATTTTATAGGGTCACATACAATAGTCCATATATTCTGGTGTATTTGCTACTCAGTTTATCATTGGGGTCAGGTTTGTGGAAGACAAGTTTAACCATTTTGTTTTTATAATATACTTTATTTTTCAGAAAAAAAATTTCAGAAAATGCATACATTTTCCCTTCTAGAAATTGTATAGCTTTGCATCTTACATTTAGGTCTATGATCATTTTGAGGTAATTTTTTGTGAAAGATAGAAACTCTGTGTCTAGATTCCTTTTTTTTGTGTGTGTGTTACGTAGATTTCCATTTGTTCCAGTACAATTTGTTGAAAAGGAAGTTTTATCATTTATTAAACAGTCTGACTTCAATAAGTTACAAACATGAAAAAGTTTTTGTTTTCTTTTTTCCTCCAAGACAAAATGATCATACATTTTGGTGTGTCTGGGATGGTTTATACTACAATAGTTTACCTATCATAGATTAATTAACCCTTAATTATTCCTAGCTCCCTCTCACTCTCATTCTTAAAGCACTACCGATTTGGAAGACAAATTATGAAGACAATCTATTTAAAAAGATGTTTAGATAAATGCAGACTCTATAACCTCCGGGATATTTCTTAATGTAAAAAATTCCAGAAGAGTTTAAAACTTCAATCTCAAGTCTAATATAACCCTTCCCTCCTTCCTTGCCCTCATCTCTGTCTAAGCTAACAATCTGTGTGGGACCTCGGTGGGGTATGTGTCTCTCTTCCCGTCTCTTCTGGTTCTGCTATGTTGAAGTGTGAGAAGAGTGGGAAAACAGAATCTGAGAATCATAGTAGACTACTCTGGAACGTAGTGACTTCTTTAGGTGAGATTTACTGGGCATTGAAATCCAGTTCCACTTCGTTGTTGGGGCCTGGTGTGTGTTGTTCATGGAATCATTACTGGTATTATGCAGCATCTCACCAAGACACTGTTCCCTGAAGTGGGAAATTCTTTCTAGTTAAACATCATTTAATGATGACTGAGAGGCCAGAGTAGCAGGGGCAGAGAATATTCAAAACTTCTCCTTCCTCGTCTTTCATTTCAGGATAACAGCAAAGGTCAACTTGAACATCCTGTTAACAGCCATGATTGCATGACAAAATAGGACAGAGAAGATGATTTGAGGTCACCTGCTACATTCTCAAGCCATAACAGTGTTGCAGCTTGCAGGGAATTCCTCTGTGGCCTACCAGATCATAGAATTTATCTTGCAACTTATTAATTTAACAAGCAAGAAAGGTCTGACTTTACTCCCTGCCACTACATGGAGGAATAGCTCCTCTCTCAGAATAAGAAGCATGAGCACTCACAAAGTAAAAAATGTAAATTCAAAATTCTGTTTGGACATTAATTAAACAAAGTTCTAGTTTGCTTGTCTTTATTTTTTATTTTTATTTATTTTTTTTATGCCTTAATGATTCTCTATTGGAGCCCTGGTTGTGCAGTGGTTAAGAGCTTGGCTACTGATCAAAAAACTGGCATTTCAAATCCACCAGCCTCTCCTTGGAAACCCTATGGGGCAGTTGGAATCGACCCTATGGAGTTGGAATCGACTCAACGGCAACGAGTATATGATTCTCTATTAGCATAAATAGGAAAGTGTTGACTGTTTTTTTAACTTCCTAAGATAAAGACACATCTGAGTATTAAAAGCAATTATACCTTTAGATATTTAGACAGGAAAAGGACATTCATTTCATTGGGTAAAAGATTTTGCATCATATATGAGAAATCTCTACCGTCTTACCAGCTATCAGGAAAAAATAAAATCCTGAGTAATTGCCAATCTCTGTTATGTTGGGAATTAGTTATGGGGAGACCATCTAGGGCACAGGTTACATGAAGGCTTTTAGTAGTTCCATTCAGTGATTCTTCTTTGTAGATTCTGACTGTTAAGTCCTAGACAGACTTGGCTAGAGAAAATTGGCGTCTTCCTTGATAGAATAATTTTCTGTGTAAAATTCAATAAAGAACAAAATAATATCATAACAGTAAATTTAGTACCATGGATGTAGAAAGAGAAACTGTCTGACTACCTTAGCTAATTACCGTTAATCTTCAGTAAACAAGCACATTGTTTTTAAACTAGAGTAGTCTCTGTTGACTGATCGTGACCATTATCTTTAATAAACTGATATCAATTAGTGGTTACCTTTTTTGATTTTAATAAAATATGTGTAGTAATATATATATTTTCTATAAATTGAAATGGCTTCTTATATCTTTTACATAGAAAATTCTTAAAAATACATTAATTAAATGAATTATTTTTTGATATAAGAACTTAAAAACAATACATCGGTTTTTCAATTATTTGCCGAAGATATTATGTCATTTAAAAACTTATGGCCTATTTATTTATCCATTATAAAAGCTATAATGTAAATGAGATTTTATTAATTATAATTATATTTATATATTTATAATATATCTATATTTATATATTGATATAAATATATTTATAATTATATATAATTATTAATTATAATTTTATTATATTAAAATATTTCCTAATATAACCAGAGTTTTAAAAAATATTATTGGAATAGATAGTTGAGTTTTACCCTTCATTCCCCAATAGGAAACAAAGCTCAGTGTGTGTGTATATATATATGTATATATATATACACATATATAATAAAAGTAGAGCTCCTGGGTCGCACCTACAGTTAAGAACTCAACTACTAGCTGCTGAAATGGTGGTGGTTCAAACCCACCCAAAGGCACCTCACAAGACAGGCCTGACAATCTGTTTCAAAAAGTCACAGCCTTGAAAACCCTAGGGAACAGTTCAACTCTGTACACATAGGATCACCATGAGTCACAACCTCCTGACAAAATTAACAACAATAACAACAACATAATAAAAGTAATACTTAAGCTAGTCATAAGAAATACTATATTTATATATAGTCTTCCATGTCCGCATATACACACGTTTACTCATTTGCAACTGAAAATAGATTTAAAAATCTCTTGAATTAAATATATATATTTACATATATATACATATACATATTTATTAGTGGAGGAAATTTTAACACTCCTTGAGTTTAAATAAAGTGCCTTATTTTAAGAACATTTTACTTCGTGTATGTTCAAAGGAAAAAAAAAAGATTTCCAACAAGTACAATAGGGTATTTAGGCAGGACAGAAAATATAATGGCAAATAGACACAGAAATTCTGCCTGAAAATATGCTGGAGACTGAGCATTTTCAGTCTTCCCATTTTCTTGTGATAAATAGCTCTTTGTAATGGTCTTTTTCGGACAATGCCTTAGAGTGGTGTAAACTAAGGACAGATGAAAAAAAACGGCTGGAGTTCATCAGTTTCTTCAACTCCCATCACAGGCTGTTGGAATACTAGTGCTTCCTGCATTTTCTTTTGACTGCAATTATACAGGTGGAAAATTGTATTCCACACCTGTTCTACTGCTGCTGCATTGCATACACTTAGGAATGTGTGGGTTTATCATCATTTATTAATTACTTAATCAATAAACTCTGTAAATGGTGACCATAATTATCCCAGAAGGTCATTGAAATAAAGGAATGTAAGGTCCCAGGGCGTTGAAGCTCAGGTTCACATCTATTTATCTGCAGCTACATGACAAGATACTATTTTTTATTTCTGCCTTGAATTTCAAATTAACAGCAGGCTGAAAAGATTTTGTTGAAGAATGAGTCCGTAATAAAGGGATTTACTTCTTTTCTCTTGGAGTTGTTTCATTGCTGCCATTGATGTGGATTAATGGGACACGTGTATCTTAAGGGATATGCTGCCCTTTGACTATCCTCTCTTTGCAGTTATGTTAGGATCACATTTATGTCTTGCATTTCACAACACTCAAGAGTCAATTAAGTATTTTAGAAACTATGTATTCTATATATAGAAAGTTAATAAAACAGAGTAAGAAACAGTGTACCCAGTGTGTTTCCAGTTATGGGAGAATGACTCTATATACCTTATTTTTTGCTCTGCTTTCCTGATATTCTGTATATAGAATACCCACGAAAAATGGAAAAAAAAAAAAAAACCCCACCGCCATACAGTTGATTCTGACTCTTAGAGACCCTATAGGACAGTGTAGAAATGCCCCATAGTGTTTCCAGTGCTGTAAAGCTTTATGAAAGTAAACTGCTACGTTTCTCCTGTGGAGCGACTGGTGGGTTTTTTTTTTTTTTTTTTTTTTTTTTTCATTTTAGCTTGATGATCTTCTTTAGGATTTTATTTTTTTACATTCAAATTTGGACATTAACACAATATTTGAAAATTGATTTGGAACATGTAATTTTCTTCTTCAGGTCTGAGAAAGTCGAAAGAAATAGTACTTGTAAGGTAGTGAGAAATAACCTGATTTGTTGGTTGTGCAATGTTTGTTGGCAGACCCTTCACAGATCTCCATGAGTGTTTTTCATCTTGAAATACTTACAAATGCTGATAAATAACATCTAAAAACTTGCGAACTCACTTTCTGTCCTTCGATGCTGCATCTTTACAGTTCGTTGAACTACTGTTGATTCCAACAGTGCCGAGAGCGATCTCAAAGAACAGGATACAAATACAAGGGTATGCTCAATCTGAAGACACATCTGGGTTCACTGTGCACAGGACAGGACCAGATATGTCATGAGTCACGTGATTATAGTGCCCACGTTCTTATTTGGTTGACCAGAGAGAACTGAATGTGAGTTTATGTCTGATTGATCCAAAATGAAGAGGGAAATATAATATTGTTATACAAAACTTATAAAATATGCATTGTATTTCTTTGTGGAATTGTTCAACTCCCATATCAATAGCACCACTTCTCATCAAGCAAGTTTGTTTTGCTAGTCATAATGATACTAATCAATTTCTTAAAAGAAAGTCAGTCTGAAGGGAAATGGAAAATAAAATACATTTATGTAATCTTTATTATCTAAGTATTAATTTAACTTATTTCCTCAAGGAATTGTTCAATTTCCTTACGTGGAGATAAGTAAATATGCCGATAAAATGTAGATGTAATGTTCTGATAAACGCCCTTTGTTGCTTTCTTGGAAGATGAATTTACAAACGCACTTGTTACAAAACAGAAACACATTTTGCACAATAAATAAATACTGAAGTTTTTGTCTTCTTAAAGTGCCTAATACCTCATTTATTAACATACATAGAGTAATATAATTTTGTCCCACTCAACAGACAATAAAAAACAAAACTCACTTGATGCATAAATTAAAATTTTCCGTGTTAGTTAACTGTTAATATTTCCAGTAATTTTTGGATGTTTGCTATGTTAGTATTGTATTATTACCCATGTTAGTATTATATTAAGTGTATGCTAGATTTTGTCCATGTCTGTGCCAAACATATTTTAATGCTAAAGTTATAAATACCATTGTTTACAAAACTTAGGACTTAACTGTGTACCTAAATGCTATACAGTTAAAAAGTAACTTCCTTGACTTTGTTGCAATCGTGAACTTATTCAAGTTCCCTTGCTTTTATGTGTTATCTTGTACAAGTTTCCATTGACTGTTTACCAGGACATGCACAAAAGCATACCCCTGTGTTTGTATCATGGCAAAGAACATTACTGGTCCTTCTGGCTGGAGTTGCTGGATCAGCAGACATGGATGTGCAAGAAGGTTCTCTCAAAATTGATTAGAGACCTGTTATCTATTAATATAATCCATCCTTGCCCAGTAACCTCTCATGTTGGATCTGGTTGCATATTGGGTGAATGTAGCAAGGGTTAGACTAGACAGTCCACCTCTACCTCTTGTTTATTAGAAAGAAATAGTATACTCCTAAGATACCTGCCGAGATGAGCTTCAATAACACAGGAGGGGTCTATAGGAGACATATGTCAGCGAAGGTGTTGAAGTGGTACGAGTCATAGCTTAAACAACCTTCTGCAATTATGATGTTGGTGAACAATATTGACTATACCATGGACTGCCAGAAGAACAAACAAGCCTGTCTTGGAAGAAGTATAGCCAGAGTACTCCTTGGAAGCGAGGAGGGTGACACTTTGTCTCATGTACTTTGGACATGTTATTAGGAGGTACAAGTCCTTAGAGAAGTACTAAGGACTTTTGAGGTAGATGGTCAGTGAAAAAGAAGAAGACCCTTGGATTGACACAGTGGCTGCAACAATGGGCTCAAACGCAGCAACAATTATGAGGATAAGCCAGGACCTGACAGTGTTTCTTTCTGTTGTAGATAGGGTCACTATGAGTTGGAACCATGGATCAGGTGCACCTTAGTCCTCAAAGTGACATCTCTGCTTTTTAACATTTTGCTCTAAAGTGAGTCTCTTGTAGATACACATATTACACATATTAGGATTTTTTTTTTAATCATCTGTCTATTCCTGTCTTTTGATTAGAGTTTAATATATTTATATTTATTGTAATTGCTGATAAAAAAATTACTTCTGCCTTTTTCTATTTGGTTTATATTATATATGTATTACACATTTTTACATTTCTCTATTCATTCTACACTGCCTTCTTTTTTAAGTAGATATTTTCTAGTGTATCATATTTCTTTTCCATTGTCATTTATTTTACTATGTGTTTTTTAGTTATTTTCTTAGTGGTTGCCCTGGAGATTACAATTAATACTTTAATTCATGACAATTTAGTTTGGATTAGCACCAACCTAAGGGGCCCTGGTGGTGTAATGGTAAAGAACTAAGGCTGCTAACCAAAAGGTTGGCAGTTCAAATCCACCAGCCACTCCTTGAAAAACCTTTGGGATAGTTCTACTCTGTCCTATAGGGTCGTTATGAGTTGAAATTGACTAGATGGACTGGGTTTTTGGTTTTTAATTTCAATACTCTGCAAAAAATTTGGCTTCTATTTATTTCTTACTTTTTATGTTGTTATTGTCAAAAAATATATATTTATACATTGTGTACTCATCCATATATGTATTTTTTTAATTATGTTGTCTTTTAAATCAGATTGGAAAAAGAGTTAAAGGCAAAAGTTTCATATGTTTTCTTTTATATATACCTGTGTAATCACCTCTACTGGTTCTCTTTATTTCTTTGTGTAGATTCAGATTATCTAGGGTTTTTTTTTTTCATTTTAGCTTGATGATTTTCTTTAGGATTTTTTTTTTTTTGTAGAGCAGGTAAGCTAGCAAAGAAATCTCCTCATTTTCCTTTTTCAGAGAATGTCTTAATTTCTTCATTTTTTAAGGATAGTTTTGCTTTTAGATATTAGGGACACTTCAATTGTTAAACTTTGGAAATATGTTTTTTTTTTTTTTAAATATAAAGATGATATGTAAATCAGAAAATGCAAATGAATTAATAACACTCTTTTTACATGCTGTTTTGGTGGGGCCATGTTCCCTGGACTGAAACTTTAATGCCTACCTGTTGGTGCAAATCGGACACTAGTGTTACTATAAATATTTAAATGGCATCTGCTTTCTAAGACAGAGTGAACAATTTACATTGCAGCATTATGGACATTTCTTATTTAGTGTATGCATGATGAAAATGAAAGGGCACATTTTAGAAGGGAAGCAAATTCACATCCTACTGCAATGTCTGCCACTGTCTTATGATGCGTTTTACGTGGACATTTTCTAGTTATTGGAGCTCTCTACTGCTGAAGTATGAACGTATTTTCTTTCTTCATTCTTCCCATTGTGCAATTCATATCCAGATTTTCACCACGCTTTAATTACAAGTTGGAAAAAATTCTATACCTTAGGAAGCTTATTTTACAGTTTTAGGAAAATAGAGTACTGTAGAAAGCTATTCTGCACACTGGAACAATCTGAGTCTATTAAATTTATATTTCTTCCAAAATTGCATCATTTAAAGTAGAAAAGTAGCTTAAGTAAAAAACTTAATGCTATCCATTCAGGAGGTGCTTAACAAATAAATGATGGGTTGAATATTCTACAAAAAGCAATGGTATATAGTGAAATAGACTGGGGTTAGAAGAGAATAAGGTTCCAATTCCAGTTCTAGGTGGATAGCAAACTTAAATTAGTTAACCTGTCTACACCTATTTCCTTGTCCCTAACATAAAGAAGCTGACTAGAATCACTTTTAAGCCTTTTTGTGCCCCCCATTATAAGGACTCAAGACTCTACCCTTTAAATATCTAAACATATTTGTGTGTCTGCAAGTTTTCCTTTGGACAAGTATTGCCATTTTTAACATACAAACTAGTATGTCCCTTTCTCCAACCTCACCTACAGTGACTGTTTCCCTTATAAATATTTAGATATTTTTTGATGTTAGTTTCTTTGGGACCTACAGTTTTCCTCCTTGCCTGTACTGGCCTTCTGAGTTATTTTGGCTGCCAGGCTTGCTGCTGTACTTGTTTACATGTCAAAGTTACTATGCTTTTAACCTCAAAGTCACTGGTAACACTTCCAGGTCTCCGAAATCTGTTGCTCCCAGTTGCAAAGGCACATGGGATTTTTTTTTTTTTCCATTTTATGTATTTTATTTGTATCACCACTGCTCAGGTATTTGATCAGTAAAACCGAAGAAAACCCCAACATTTTCACTGCATTTGAATTGGAGCATGTTCTTGTAGGATTCAAACTCTTTGGGTCCATTTCATACTTACTTTTCCCAATGCCTAATCCAGCTCATTTTTGGCCACTTCCTTTTGCTAGAATAACTTATTCATTCATTCACGGTTTTTAAAATTGTCTGCCAGGCCCTATACTATCTTCATCCCGCTCATCAGCCTTTTTTCCTACTCTTTCCCTCACTCCACCCCGCTCTAGCCATGATAACCTTCTTGCTGTTTCTTTTTTTTTGTATTTTATTGTACTTCAGGTGAAGGCTTACAGAACAAATAGTTTCTCATGAAACAGTAGTAAACATGTTGTTTTATGACATTGCTTAACAACCCCACAACATATTAACCCTCTAAATTCTCAACCTTTTTTTTTTTTTTTTGATGAAAATACACATAGCCAAAGATACATCGTTTCAAAAATTTCTACATACACAGTTCAGTGACACTGACTATGCTCTTCCAGTTGTGCTTCTATTCTCACTTAAGATGAAGGCTTACAGAACAAAATAGTTTCTCATTTAACAGTTACTACAAATGTTACACTATGACAATGGTTAACAATCTCACAACACATCAACACCATCCTTACTCAACCTTGGGTTCCCTATCACCAGCTTCTTTGTCCCCTTCTGCCTTCGGGCCCTTGTCACTGGACTCCTGTACCTCGTTACTCTCATTTGGTTTTACGGGGCTGTCCACTCCCAGGCTGAACAGTGAACCTCGGAGCTAACTTCACCACTTAGCTAAAAGGGTGTCTGGGGGCCATACTCTCGAGGTTTCTCCAGTCTCCTATAAGCCAGTAAATCTGGTCTTTTTTTTTGTGAGTTAGAATTATGCTCTACATCCTTCTCCAGCTCTGTCCAGAACCCTCTGTCGTGATCCTGGTCAGAGCAGTCAGTGGTGGTAGCCGGGCACCATCTAGCTGTACTGGACTCAGTCCGGTGGAGGCCTTGGTAGCTGCGGACAATTAGTCCTTTGGACTAATCTTTTCCTTGTATCCTGTTCTCTTCATTCTCCCTTGCTCCCGAAGGGATGAGACCAGTGGAGTATCTTAGATGGCCGCTCACAGGCTTTTAAGACCCCAAACACTACTCACCAAGGTAGAATGTAGAGCATTGTCTTTATAAGCTGTGTAATGCCAATTGAGCAAGATGTTCCCCGAGACCATGGTCCCCACAGTCCTCCGTTCAGCAATTCAGTCCCTCAGGGAGTTTGGATCTGTCTGTGGGGCTTCCATGACTTTTCCTTGTCCAAGTTGTGCTAGTTTCCCCTGTATTGTGTACTGTCTCACCCTTCACCCAAGATACCACTTATCTATTGCCTATTTAGTATTTCCACCCCACCCCTCCCATCCCTGGTAACCAACAAAGATTGTTACATTTTGTGTGTGAACTTTTTCATGCGTTTTTACAATAGAGGTCTCATACAATATTTGTCGTTTTGTGATTGACTTATTTTACTCAGCATAATGCCCTCCAGTTTCATCCATGTTATGAGACGCTTCACAGATTCATTGTTTTTCTTTCTCGTTGCATAGTACTCCATTGTGTGTATGTACCATAGTTTGTTTATCCATTCATCTGTTGATGGACATCTAGGTTATTTCCATCGTTTTGCTATTGTGAACAATGCTGCCAT
This sequence comes from Dugong dugon, assembly GCA_030035585.1. Taxonomy (NCBI): domain Eukaryota; kingdom Metazoa; phylum Chordata; class Mammalia; order Sirenia; family Dugongidae; genus Dugong; species Dugong dugon. The sequence continues at coordinate 92,165,908 of CM057472.1, forward strand.
GAACATAGGTGTGCATATGTCTATTCGAGTGACGACTCTTATTTCTCTAGGATATATTCCTAGGAGTGGGATTGCTGTATCGAATGGTATGTCTCTTTCTAGCTTTCTGAGGAATCACCATATCATCTTCCAAAATGGTTGTATCATTTTGCATTCCCACCAGCACTGCATAAGAGTTCCTATCTCCCCGCAGCCTCTCCAACATTTGTTATTTTCAGTATTTTTGATTCGTGCCAGTAATGCCGGGGTGAGATGGTATCTCATTGTGGTTTTAATTTGCATTTCTCTAATGGCTAGTGATTGTGAGCATTTCCTCATGTGTCTGTTGGCCATTTGAATGTCTTCTTTGGTGAAGTGTCTGTTCATTTCCTTTGCCCATTTTTTAAGAGGATTATTTGTCTTTTTGTTGTAGAGGTGTTGGATTTTCTTGTAGATGATGGGGATTAGACCTTTGTCTGACTTGTACTGTCCAAAATTTTTTTCCCAGTCTGTAGGTTCTCTTTTGACTCTTTTGGTGAAGTCTTTTGAAGAGCATTGGCATTTGATTTTTAGAAGATCCCAGTTATCTAGCTTATCTGTTGGGGTTTGTGCTTTGATGGTTATGGTTTGTATCCTGTTAATGCCATATATTAGGGCCTGAAGTGTTGGTCCTATTTTTTCTTCTATGAACTTTATAGTTTTAAGCTTTATATTCAGGTCTTTGATCCATTTTGAAGCAGTTTTTGTATACGATGTGAGGTATGTGTCCTGTTTCATTTTTTGCAGATGGATATCCAGTTTTCCCAGCACCATTTGTTAAAAAGACTGTCTTTTCCCCATTTGATGGACTTTGGGCCCTTGTCAAAGATCAGGTGACCGTAGGTGGATGGATTCATATCTGGGTTCTCAATTCTGTTCCATTGGTCAATGTATCTGTTGTTATACCAGTACCAGGCTGTTTTGACTACTGTAGCTGTATAGTAGGTTCTGAAGTCAGGTAGTGTGAATCCTCCAACTTGATTCTTCTTCTTCAGTAGTGCTTTATTTATTCAGGGCTTCTTCCCTTTATATATAAAGTTAATGATTAGTTTTTCCATCTCTTTGAAGAATGTTGTTGCTATTTGGATCGGGATTGCATTGTATTTGTAAATTGCTTTGGGTAGAATTGACATTTTCACAATGTTGAGTCTGCCTATCCATGAGCATGGTATGTTTTTCCATTTATGTAGACCCCTTTGGGTTTCATGAAGTAGTGTTTTGCAGTTTTGTTTGTATAGGTCTTTTACATCCCTGGTCAGATTTAGTCCTAAGTATTTTATCTTTTTAGGGGCTATTGAAAATGGTATTGTTTTCTGGATTTCCTTTTCATCGTTCTCCTTACTGGTGTATAGGAATCCAACTGATTTTTGAGTGTTAATCTTGTATCCTGCTACTCTGCTGAATCTTTCTATTAGTTCCACTAGATTTCTCATGGAGTCTTTAGGGTTTTCTAGGTATAGTATCATATCATCTGCAAAGAGGGACAGTTTAACTTCTTCATTACCAGTTTGGATGCCCTTTATTTCTTTTTCTTGCCTTATTGCTCTAGCTAGAACTTCCAGCACAATGTTAAATAGGAGTGGTGATAAAGGGCATCCTTGTCTTGTTCCTGTTTTCAAGGGGAATGTTTTCAGCCTCTCTCCATTAAGAATGATGAAGGCTGTTGGTTTTGCATAGATGCCCTTTCTTATGTTGAGAAATTTCCCTTCTATACCTATTTGATTGAGAGTTTTTTATCAGGAATGGGTGTTGGACTTTGTCAAATGCCTTTTCTGTGTCAATTGAGATGATCATGTGATTCTTTTCTTTCCTTTTATTTATGTGGTAGATTACGTTGATTGATTTTCTAATGTTGAACCATCCTTGCATCCCTGGTATGAATCCTACTTGATCATGGTGTATTATTTTTTTGATATGATGCTGAATTCTATTGGCTAGAATTCTGTTCAGAACTTTTGCATCTATATTCATGAGAGATATTGATCTGTAATTTTCTGTTTTTGTGATGTCTTTGCCTGGTTTTGGTATCAGCGTTATGCTGGCTTCATAGAATGAGTTTGGAAGTGTTGCTTCCTCTTCTATGCTCTGAAATAGCTTGAGTAGAACTGGTACAAGCTCTTCTGTAAATGTTTTGTAGAATTCTCCAGTGAAGCCATCTGGGCCAGGGCTTTTTTTGGTTGGGAGATTTTTTATTACCTATTCAATCTCTTCTCTTGTTATGGGTCTGTTCAGATTTTCAACATCACTTTGTTGTAGTTTAGGTAGGTAGTGTGTTTCTAGAAATTTATCCATTTCATCTAGGTTTTCAAATTTGTTGGAGTATAGTTTTTCATAATATTCTGTGATAATCCTTTTTATTTCAGTTGGGTCGGTTGTAATGTCCCCCATTTCATTTCTTATTTGGGTGATTTGTGTCCTCTCCTGTTTTTCTTTTGTCAGTCTGTCCAGTGGTTTGTCGATTTTGTTGATTCTTTCAAAGAACCAACTTTTGGTTTTGTTGATTCTTCCTATTGTTTTTCTGTTCTCTATTTCATTGATATCTGCTCTGATCTTTACTATTTCATTTCTTCTGGTGGGTGTGAGGTTTTTTTGCTGTTCTCTTTGTATTTGTTTGAGTTCTATAGTTAATGTTTTGATTTTGTCCCTTTCTTCTTTTTTCATATGCGCATCTATTGCTATAAATTGTCCTCTGAGGACTGTCTTTGCTGTGTCCCAAAGGTTTTGGTATGATGTGTTTTCATACTCATTTGATTTTAGGAATGTTTTGATTCCATTTCTGATTTCTTCTATTACCCAGTGATGTGCAAGCAGAGTATTATTCAGTTTCCATGTAGTTGATTTTTTTTCCTTGCTCTTTCTAGTGTTAATTTCTACCTTGATGGCATTGTGGTCAGAGAAGACACTTTGAATTATCTCAGTGTTCTGGATCTTGTTGAGGATTGCTCTGTGGCCTAAGATGTGGTCTATTCTGGAGAACGTTCCATGTGCACTGGAAAGAATGTGTACTTTGTAGCAGTTGGATGGCTTGTTCTATATATGTCTAAGAGCTCAAGTTGGCTGATTGTGCCCTTTAGGTCTTCTGTATCTTTGCAGAGTTTCTTTTTAGTTGTTCTATCCTTTACTGAGAGTGGTGTGTTGAAGTCTCCTACTATTATTGTGGAGCTGTCAATTTCTCTTTGCAGTGTTGTTAGAGTTTGTTTTATGTATTTTGGAGCTCCGTCATTGGGTGCGTAGATGTTTATTATGGTTATGTCTTCATGATGGATCATCACCTTAATCATTATACAGTGTCCTTCTTTGTCTTTTATGGTAGATTTTGTTTTAAAGTCTTTTTTATCTGAGATTAGAATTGCTACTCCTGCTCTTTTTTGGTAGTTGTTAGCTTGATACATTTTTTCCCAACCTTTGACTTTTAATAAATTCACATCTTTGTTTCTAAGGTGTGTCTCTTGTAGACAGCATATTGATGGATCCTGTTTTCTTATCCATTCTTTCACTCTCCGTCTCTTTATGCGTTGAGTCCATTTACATTCAGTGTAATTATTGATAGATGTGAGTTTGTTGCTGTCATTTTGTAGTGCTTTTTTTGTGGTGCTGAAGTTTTCTTTGTTCTTCTTATTCTCCTGTGCTGAGTTATTTTTGTTTGTGGATTTTTTTTTCATTTCTTTTGTTTTTGTAGGTTTTGTTTTTGCTGAGACTTTATCTTTTTTGTCTTTATTTTTATGAGTATGTTTGTTAACTTTCTTTGTGGTTACCATGAATTTTACCCTTATCTTTCTAAGTTTGAAGCAGTCTACCATTACTTGGTATAGCCTTGCCTTCCTCTCTCTCTATTAGAAGGTGCTATACCGTGCCGTTTATTTCCTCTTTTATTGTTTTGATGTTGTTTCCATTTATTGATTAACTGCTCTGATTCCCTTTTGTATTTCTTTTGGTTTTGGATAGTCCTAGAGACTTCATTTCCTAGATTGGTATCTGGCTCATATGATCCTGTGTTCTAGGTTCTTCCTGTGAGCTGAAGCTTTTTGTCCTCAGATCGATGAGCTCTCTTTAATAATTCTTGTAAATTTGGTTTGACTTTTACATATTGCCTTAATTTTTGTTTATCTGGAAATGACCTAATTTTACCATCAAATTTGAATGAGAGTTTTGCAGGATATATTTTTCTTGGCTGACAATTTTTTTCTTTCAAGATTTTATATACGTCATCGCATTGCCTTCTTGCCTGCATGGTGTCTGTCGAATAATCTGAGCTTAGTCTTATTATTTCTCCTCTGTATGTGACTTCTTGTTTTTCACGAGCTGCTCTCATGATTCTTTGTTTGTCTTTGGTTTTGGCGAGTGTGAATATGATATGCCTTGGTGATTTTCTTTAGGGGTCTCTTCTATATGGGGTTCGTTGAGCTTCTTGGATGGCCAGCTTTTCATCTTTCATGATATTGGGGAGGTTTTCTGTCAGCAGTTCCTCAGTGATCCTCTCTGTGTTTTCTGTTTTCTCCCCCTGTTCTGGAATTCCAATCACTTGTATAGTTTTGCTTTTAATTGTGTCCCACATAACTCTCAGGGTCTCTTCGTTTTTCTTTGTTCTTTTTTCTGAGTTTTCCTCAAACAGAGTTGTATTCAAGTGTTTGTCTTCAATTCCACTGATCCTGTCTTCCACCATTTCAAATCTGCTTCTCAGCCCTCCTATGACATCATCCATTTCTGATATTTTGTTGTTTATCTTTTGGATTTTTAATTGTTGTTTCTGTATAATTTTAGCTGTGAATTTATTTTGGCATTTTGTTCCTGCACCATCTTCCTGAATTCTTCCAATTTTTTGTCTGTATTTTCCATGAATTTGTCTATTTTTTCCTCATGTTTGTCAGCTTTTTACCTCAGTTCTTGTTCTTGGAGAATTCTGAGTACTAGAGATTTGAATTTCCTATCAGGTAGTTCTAGTGCATTTTCTTCCACAAGAGTTTTATTTTGGATGTCTACTGGAACCATTCTGTCCAGTTTTTGTAAATGTTTTGATTTTGTTTGCTGTTTTTGGGGCATTCAGTAGTTATTTTTCTCGTTTTTTTATTGCAGATTTGTTTGTTTCGTTCCTTTAAAAAAAAAAATTTTGACTATGTCTGAGCAGACGGACTGTGTGTCTTTTGTTGTTTGCTCATCTGTGCGCTCAATACTTTTTGCCTCTTTCTCCAACTGGCAGGGTCAGTCTCTTAGATATAGTATGGCAGGGCATGTCTAGCTGAAGAGGAGTTACTGGGATGGGTTGTTTGTGGCACTTACTACAGCCACCAGGGCAGGTCAGCAATCAGTGCAAGGCAGGTTCCAGTAGGCCGTGGCTGTGCTGCTTGGTGGTGTGATGTCAAGTGCACGGTGCAAGTAGGCAGGATGCAGCGGGGAGATTGTTATGTGTGGAGCTAAGATGGATATGGGAGAGAGGAGAGAGGAACAGGAGCCAAAAACATACAAACAAAAAAGAATGCTAGGGGAGCTTGCCATTGGAGTGGAGAGATGAGAGACTATGAAATGGAGAAAAACAGAAAGGGGAAGAGGAAGAAAAGAAAAGAATGAGTAAATAAAAATCAGAAAGGTTACAGAACCGCAAAGTTCCCAGGGATCCCACCGATGCAGCTATGAGGTCTGGGGAAGTCGCTCTCAGGTGTCACAGCACAGCCTGGCTAGAAGGCATAGAGGTATACAATGCCAGGTATTCAGGGAACAGAAAGAAAAGGAAGATATAGAGAGATGAGAAACTGTGTAATGAAGAAAGACAAAAAGGGAAAAAGAGGAAAAAGAAAACAAAACAAATTAAAAAAGAACAAGAAAGGCCCCCCCAAACAAACAAACCAACAACAACAACAAAAAAAAAAATGTCCTCAGGGATACCTCTGCATGTCTGTGGAAGCTGAAGGTGATTTCCTTGCCACACAGCACTGCCTGGCCAGAAAGCGCTCCCAACTCAATAAAAGGAAAAGAAAACAGACAAACAATCCAAAACGAACAAACGAAGAAAAGCCCCGGGATCCCACCAGCGCGGTAGCCCAGACTGGGAAGCAGCTCCACACTCCAATGGAGCTCCGCAGCCCCTCAGGTAGAAGCAAAGATGGCGCACGGAGCCAGGCACTCGAGCGAAAGGAGGGGGAGGTGGTAAAAGGCAAGCAAGAAATCAAAAGAAGCAGGAAAAAAAAAAAAAAGAAAAAAGCAACACCAGCAGTCAACAAATGGCACTCAGAGAGCCAGCTAGTGCGGGCTGGTGTTTCTGGACAAGAGACTGTGTCCGCGGGAAGCAGAGGAGGCTTAGTGTGGGTGAAGAAGGGTGGAGAGTGGGAAAGCGTATATCACAAATTGCCGGCACTCTGCAGCCCCTCAGGAAGAAGCAAAGGTGCTGCACGGAGCCGGGCACTTGAGTGAAAGGAGTGGGAAGTGGTGAAAGGTAAGTGAGAAATCAAAAGAAGCAGAAAAGAAAAGCAACACTAGCAGCCAACAACTAGCACCCAGACAGCCGCCCGCTTGGGTGCGTGGAATCCAAGCAGCTGGCGCTTCCCGGTCAAGAGACCATGGCTGTGGGAAGCAGAAGAGGATGAGCCGGGACGAAGAGGGGTGGGGGGTGGGAAAGCGCACACCGCAAATTGCTGGTTGTTTTGTCTCCCACTGGATGCTCCATGAGGCTGCTTTCTCATACCCACTTTTGCTGGTCTCTGATAGAAGTCCAAGATGGTGGATCCTCTCTGCGTTAGCTGGTAGGGTACCTCTGCATGAATCTGTCCTCGCTCTTCATTCTCTGTCAGTTTTCTCACTCCATTTGGTGCTTGGCTGAGTTCTTTATCTCTTCGTTTGATGTTTTATGGTTTCAGGATTGTTGATACTTGCTAAGAGGGTCAGAAGGCAACCAGAAAGACAAACGTATTCCCAGAATCACTACCAGAATCATCCTCTATCTCAATATTCTTGTATCAAACTTCAGTATTTGATTTTTCTCTTCTATTAGGTCCAATTATTTTCCAAAAGAGTCCTGAGACACCTATACTTAAACAAGCATAAAGGATCTGCACCACTAGTTTCCCAGATATGCCCAATTGTCTGTAATCTAGGGTGAACACAGCTCAGACTCAGGTCTGCGACCTTGCTAAAGATATGCTCAAAGAAAATTAGGTATTTTTGTTTGTAACATCCAAATAATTTTCAAAGTGCATGTAGATTTGACAAGATGGAAGATAACTTAATTAGCAACAACTGAAGTGTTTTTATTCTCTGAGTCATATCAGGTATGACCTTTCAGTTTACAGCTTTCCAGTCGCCTTTTCAACTGCAGATGCTTATATATAATGTGATCTTTACCAGCTTCGAAGACAGGTGCTCTCATAGGAATGAGAATACATAGTAGCTGGTGCTTTGTCATTCGTGATAGTAGCCCTGAGACAAATTACAAAGTAACTGGCATGGATGAAACTCTAAATGGCCAAAACCTGCCACATTCTTGATAATATATGCAAACCAACGTTTCAAGCTCTGAAGTCTTAAAAACTGATTGTTTTAATAATGACAATAATTATTCTCTGTTACTGAAATAAAAACTTGTAATCAATAGTGTCAGATATATAAGGCATTTTCCACAGATGAGCTACTTAATTTTGATAAGTGCATACAGATTTTCTGTGTATTTCAAATGAGGATACATGATGTCATTGTCTGAGGGTATATTGAATTGAGCTATTTTCATTTTTTTAGCATTTTAATTCTTTATTCATCAATAAGTTTTTATTTTTTTTTCCCCTAATCTCCACACCTTACTCTTACTTCTCTTTATTATAGTCTTAAGATTCAACTTGGTAAGATTTTTATGTTAATCTTTTAGCCTCAGTGGAATAGATTCAAATATTTTTATCTTCAAATTATGTAAAACTAATAAAACATAGGAAGACCCTCAATGAGATGAATTGACACAGTGGCTGCAACAATGCACTCAAGCATAACAACGACTGTGAGGATGGTGCAGGACTGGGCAGTGTTTCCTTCTGTTGTACATAGGGTCACAACGAGTCAGAACACCTAACAACAACAATAAATATTCAATGAAGTATAATTATTGTACTTTATGTTGTAAGGAAATGTATTGAAAAACAAGGAAGAAAGCAACATGGAGATCTCAGTTTGGAATGTTAACCCTACAACACTGTAAAGACATTCTGTTACTTGTAAGGTAAACTTAAAAGTTAGTATACTCTAGCTTCTTAAAATACGTATACAAAAATAAACTTTAAAAAGACTTTCTGGGGGATTAATATTCTCTTGTGTAAGTATAGGTAAATAACAGGTACAGAAAACACTTTCATTTGTATAGAGTCTATTTTTCTCTTCAGCAAATGGAGAATTGTTTTTTTTTTCTTGAAATATGATCATTTGAACACCACAACACCAACAGTGCTTCCAAATCCTTTGTAAAAAAGAAACATGACAAGATTTCTTTGTGGCGCTTAGCAAATAACAGGGACATTTTTAATGCTATGTGGGGAAAACATATGTTAAAATGACATAGCTTTATGGTTTTGAGATATACATTTTCAGATGCATTTTCTTTCATAGAAAATGCATTCTTGGTAAGTAAATCTCTGCAGAAGGGGAAGAAAAGCTTAGAATTGCTGCATTTCAAAGAATTTTAATATGTTATTTACATAATTCATAGTAGGTAAGTGAAAAACAAAAATACGTGTTTTAGTATAGTATAAGTGGTCATAAATTACCCATTTTGCCTGTCAATTTTGATTTAATTACCTTACAAATAAAAATAAAAGGAGGCAGTGTGTTACCATTACATACCTTCTTGTGTACTTAGACTGAGGTTCAAGTAAGGTAGAATCAAAATAATTTCAGATACAATTTTAAATAAAAGTAGGCAGATCTTGTTGGATTTGGGTTAGAAATTCTCTGAGTTACTTAAAAAATAGACTTTAGGTCTTTTAAAACCCCAAACATATTTATCCCAGAACACTTGTATTTAATTTGTAAAAGCAGATTTGAAGGAAATTTCATCTTTGAATTTCTTATATATTTACACTGAAATCATTAAAATGTTATTGCATAAAATCTACCTAAATTTCAAACAATCTTTTAAGGATTTTATAAAGAACCTTTTTAAAGCTATATTTCTAAGAGCAAGGTGTTTTGTTTTTGGTAAGTACAAGTGACCTTGAACATAAAAAAAAAATCACATTTAGTTGGAAGAATCTAACAAAGTATTATGTTTAAGTCAGATTTAAATTTGATAAAATATTTTCTCAAGCCTGCAAAACATTGGTGTCGATGAGGAGATATAGGGAGTTTCACCCTTATAGAATGATCCAATATAGTACAGTTAACGGTACATTTTCATAGCTGTTAAAGAGTCAATGGACACATGCTTACATTTATTTGAAAATAAATTTAGTACAGAAAAAAAATCAGTTAAGTGAATTAAAAGACAAGCCAAAGACTGAGTGAAAATATTTGCAAGGTGTAGGTCTCATAAAGAACTTGCACCCAAAATATACAAAAAACCTCTCACAGCTCAATAACAAGAAAATGGGCAAGAGATCTAAACAGAAACCTCACCAAAGAAGATACGCTATGCAGATGGCAAATTGGCAAACGAAAAGATGTTCAGCCTCATATCTTACTGAGGAATTTCAAATTAAATCAACAGTGAAGTACCTCTACACCTTTATTAGAATGGCTAAATCCAAAACACTGACAAAATCAAATGCTAGTGAGGATGTGGAACAACAGAAACTGTCATTCATTACTGGTGGGCCTGCAAATGGTACAGCCACTTTGGAAGACAGTCTGGCCGTTTCTTACAAAGCTAAGCATAGGCTTACAATACAGTTTAGTAATCAACCTCCTAGATATTTACCCTTTTAGTTGAAAGTCTATGTCCACTTAAAAACCTGCCCAGATCTAACCAGAGATGTAAAAGACCCACACAAAGAAAACAACAAAACACTACTGCAAGAAAACAAAGTAGGTCTACATAAATGGAAAAACATACTATGCTCGTGGATAGATAGACTCAACTTTGTGAAAACATCAATTCTACCCAAAGCAATCTACAAATACAGTGCAATCTTAATCCAAATACTAACAACATTCTTTAAAGAGATGGAAAAACTAATCATTAAATTTACATGGAAAGGGAAGAAGCCCTGGATAAGTAAAGCACTATTGAAGAAGAAGAGTAAAGTAGGACTTGCACTGCCTGACCTCAGAACCTACTATACAGCTAAGGTAGTCAAAACAGCCTAGTACTGGTACAATGACAGATACGTTGACTAATGGAACAGAAATGAGAACCCAGATGTAAATCCATCCACCTATGGTTACCTGATCTTTGACAAGGGCCCAAAGTCCATCAAATGGAGAAAAGAGAGTCTTTTTAACAAACAGAGCTTGCAAAACTGAATGTCCATCTACAAAAAAATGAAATAAGACCCATACCTTACACTATACACAAAAACTAATTCAAAATGTATCAAAGACCTAAATATAAAAACCAAAAACTATAAAGATCATAGAAGAAAAAATAGGATCAATGCTAGAGGCCCTAATACACTGCATTAACAGGATATAAACCATAACTAACAACATACAAACTCCAGAAGACAAGCTAGATGACTGGGATCTTCTAAAAGTTAAACACTTATATTCATCCAAAGACTTCACCAAAAGAGTAAAAAGAGAACTTACAGACTGGTAAAAAATTTTGGCTATAACAAATTTGACAAAGTTTTAATCTTTGAAATCTACAGGAAAATTCAACACCTCTAAAACAAAAAGACAAGTAATCTAACTGAAAAATGAGCAAAGGAAATGAGCAGACACTTCACCAAACAAGACATTCAAGCAGCTAACCGACACATGAAGAAATGCTCACAATCACTAGCCATTAGAGAAATGCAAATCAAAGCCACAATGAGATGCCACCTGACACCGGTATTACTGGCATGAATCAAAAAAAACAGAAAATAACACATGCTGGAGAGGCTGCGGGGAGATTGGGACTCTTATGCACTACTGGTGAGAATGCAAAATGCTATTACCATTTTGAAAAACAATATGGTGCTTCCTTAGAAAGCTAGAAATTGACATACCATATGATCCTGCAATTCCATTCCTAGAAATATATCCTAGAGAAATAAAAGTCATCACGCGAATAGATATATGCACACCCACGTTCATTGCAGCATGTTTACAAAGCAAAAAGATGGAAACGACCTAGATGCTCATCAGTAGATGATGGATAAACAAACTATGGTACATACACACAATGGAGTACTATACAATGATAAAGAACCATGATGAATCTGTGAAGCATCTCACAACATGGGTGAATCTGAAGTGCATTATGCTGAATGAAATAAGTGAATCACAAAAGGACAAATATTGTATGAGACCACTACTATAAAAACTCATGAAAAGGTTTACACACAAAAAGAAACAATCTTTGATGGTTATGAGGGAGGGGAGGGATAGGGATGGAAAAACACTAAATAGACAATAGATAAGTGGTAAATTTGATGAAGGGTAAGAAAGTACACAATACTGGGGAAGCCAGCACAACTTGTCCAAGGCAAGGTCATGGAAGCTCCACAGACACTTCCAAACTCCCTGAGGGATGGAATTACTGGGCAGGGCTGTGGGGACCATGGTCTCGGGGAACATGTAGCTCAATTGGCATAACATAGTTTATAAAGAAAATGTTCTACATTCTACCTTGGTGAGTAGCTTCTGGGGTCTTAAAAGCTTCTGAGTGGCCATCTAAGATACTCCTCTGGTCTCACCCAATCTAGAGCAAGGGAGAATGAAGAAAACCAAAGACACAAGGGAAAGATTAGACCAAATGACTGACGAATCACAAGTACTACAGTCTCTACCAGACTGAGTCCAGCACAACTAGATGATGCCCGGCTACCACCACTGACTGCTCTAACAGGGATCACAATAGAGGGTCCTGGAGAGAGCTGGAGAAAATTGTAGAATAAAATTCTAACTCACACACAACAAAAAAAGACCATACATACCGGCCTGACAGGGACTGGAGAAACCCTGAGAGCATGGTCCCTGGACACCCTTTTATCTCAGTAATGAAGTCACTTCTGAGGTTCATCCTTCAGCCAAAGATTAGACAGGCTCATAAAACAGAATGAGACTAAAGGAACACACCAGCCCAGAGGCAAGGACTAGAAGCCAGAAGGGGACAGGAAAGCTGGTGATTGGGAATCCAAGGTTGAGAATGGGGGAGTGTTGACATGTCATGGGGTTGGTAACCAATGTCACAAAACAATGTGTACTAATTGTTTAACAAGAAGCTACTTTCTTCTGTAAACCTTCATCTAAAGTACACTAATAAAAAAAATAACAAAAAAATAAATAAACTCAAAGCCAAGATTTGAAACAGGAAAAAAAAATAAAAAGAAATCAGGAGGAAAGAGGAGTATCAGTTATTGATTTTAAGAGGACTGCCCCTGAATCACTCTAATCAGGGTGTTGGCAAGTTTTTTGGAAAACTTGAATTTATTCCACTTCAAATGCCTGTTCCACCAAAGGCCATTTTGTTAGTGCCCACATGATTACTAAGGAACTTTGCTCTTATTCCCGATTTGAAGAATAAACTATTGTTATCAAAATTAAAAAAAAAAAAAAAAAAAAAAACCTGCACAGAAATGGTTATAGGGGCTTGATTCATAGCTTCCAGAAGTTAGAAGTAACCAAGATGTCCTTCAATAAGTGAATGGATAATCAAACTGTGATGCATCTATACAATGGAGTATTATTCAGAGGTAAAAGGAGACAAGCTATAGAGCCAGGGCAAGACGTGGAGGAAATATTTATGCATATTTTTAAGTGGAAGAAGCCAGACTGAAACAGCTACAGTTTGTATGATTCCAACTACATGACATTCTGGAAAAAGTGAAACTATAAAGGCAAGGAAAAGAGTGCTTGTCAGGGGTTTCGGAAAAGTGAAGGGGATGAATAGGTAGAGTACAGAACATTTTCAGGGCAGTAAAACTATAATACCATCATGGTGGATACTTGACACGTGTTTGTCAAAACTCAGGACTGTACAACACAAACAGTGAACTCTAATGTAAACTATGAACTTCAGATAATAGTAAGGGTAGATTTGCGATTTTCAAACTTTCCTACTGAAAGTCTGAGCATATAAGGTTACCTTGGGTGTGAGAAGAAGCCTAAAGAGGTAGAATTCTGGTCCTTTCAGGAAGAACAATCCCATTGTTCATACTGAAGCATTGTATTTCTTCATAAGAATTCATTTAGGGGAAACGTGTATTTCAAAACTAAAAACAGGTTTGCAAATGACTGAAATTGATTATCTGTAAGGTTCTTTCTATTTTACCACCAGTGATTCTAGGCTTTTGTCTTCAAATCCAGAGGAATTGCTTCTAGAAATGTTCCCATGGGTTTGGTCTCTGCTGTCCTTCTAACCTGCTTCATTCTTTTTAGATACGCTTTGAACTTTGCATGCCAGAACCAGGAGAAGAAAACTTACATAAGCCCCACTACAGTATGTGCCTTTTTATTCTATTTTCAGAAATTAGAGTAAATCAATTGCTTATTCCTTAACTTTTTTTTTCTAATCTATTTTTAAACTTTGTATTGCCTTATTGACAGACTCATTTAATTAGACCTATTTCTGCTCAACAAGAAATGTACCACTCTCTGTTTACTCCCTAGAATGATTTTTCTCCTCATTAGGATACCTAGATATCAAGCAGTGAATTTCCAGTTAAGAGGGGATTTTTTTTTTCCCCACAATTATTTCTTCATTATGAACTCCCATTTCCTTTAATAGTACGGGTCTGAATTTGAGAAACAAAAGAGCATTTGTACTTCTTACCCTTTAAGTGAACTGTACATTTTTTTAAACAAAAATCTAAGAAAGTACTCAGCCCATACTTTGTAAACTTATTATCCACAACCAAAAGCAGCAAGTCTTTTGTGTTTTTGTATAGTTAGACATCTATTTTGCAACTGACAGAGTCCTCACCCTTTGAAAAATGCATATGCCATTTTGCAGGGCTGGCATGGTTCAATCTCGTCAACAACGTATTTACTGATGAAGAAAAATGTTATAAAGGTAATGCAGAAATCCTTCTAGATCTCTTAATTTCTTTACATGGGAACCTGTCACACAAGGTGATATATTGATAGAGAAGGCAATGAGTAACAGTTACACCTACACACACACACACACTCACACACCCTCTCGTATCTGTCAGGGTTATTCTTTTCATTGCAAACTAAGTTTGTAGCAATAAAATCAGTGACATTAAGCATGGAAAATATTAATAGCACTGGCAATTATATCACAATAAATTAAGTTTATAGCCTTGCAAATAGCTTTTTACTAAACCTGATGAACATCAATATAATGTTATGTTTGAAAGGATAACATAAATCCAGCCAAGGGTGTTAGGGTGGAAACGGACAGAGAAAGGCAGAAATTACTTTGACCTAAAAAAAAAAAAAAAAAAAGTGCATAATGACATAGTAGGTAGAATTTTGAGTCTATAATGAGTAAAGTGAAGCTGATAATGAATTATCTACAGATATTGACAATACACAGAAAATATACATTATTGATTTTACTGAAACTTCTGAAGGTGGAACAGAAATGCAGTGACCGTGGCTTATCGGAGAAGATTGATTACTGGCAATGTCATTTTCTAAGGCAAAGTCATGTAATAGAACATACTGTAGACTGATTTTGAGGAGAACAGTATTTAGGACAAGTTTTCTCACTAATTACTTCTCTAATCATAGCTAAGCCTAGAGTAGCTGTCATAAATAAAGAAAGGAATTCAATTTGGTTCTAGAGTGCAAAAAGGATTCAGTGAGAAGACATTTAAAGAACATTAAGAGAACATTCAGTTCAACATAAGGCAGTTCTTTTTTTAACAGAATTATATAAAATAAAACATGTTGTCCTGTTAGGTGTTGAGCTCCCCAAAAAAGCATTCCGACACAATGAAATGACCCTTTACCGGGGATTTTGAAGTGCCTGAGGGATTTGTGCAAAAAGTGTTTTACTTCTAGGGTTCTTTTCAAAACAGAGTAAATGTAAGTGTTTAACTTCATCTTTCTGGGCTCAGATTCCTGATTTTGTACAAATTGAATCCAATCCTCACTGGATCTCTAAGATCCTTTCTAGCTCTAGAGTTATATGAGTGTGATGTAATTTGTCATTTTCTGTTGGGCCCAATGCCTTTATTTCTCCACATAAATGAAGAGCTGGTGAGTACTCAATGTAAGACTGATAGTTTTCTGGATTCAAATTGCTTCTGAGAGTAGTGTAATATAGCATGTAGTATGGATTTTTCTTTTCAAGTATGATATACATAGTCAGAGTGTTAGCTAGCCAAAGCTTGGGTGAGATGTAAGAACTGTCACCAAGGAATAACTTAGATCCATAATATATTTTACACACGCACACACCCCTAGTTTGAACTCTAATAAAAAAAAAGAAAAGAGCTCTGTAATGTGTTTTGCCATCTGCATCTAAACTATGATTCAAGACTGAGGGAAATGCTCACCAAATAATAATAATAATAATGATCATGATAATTAATAAAAGTAATAGTAGTGCCAGTATGCCACTGAAAATATCAGTAATAATTATGGTATTAATAAGAACAAATCCTCACATGGCATTTACTACCTTCTAGGGACTGCACTAAAGCACTTTATATATACATATATACAATATATATAAACTCATTTGATCTTTACTATAACCCTGTATTATAGGCATTATTAATATTTTTATTTTTATAGAAAATAACCAAAACAAAAAAAATACCAAACTCATTGCTACTGAGTCAATTCCAACTCACAGTGACCTTATATGTTAGAAAGTTGCTATCAGTTGCAATCTACTTGACAGCTGTGGGTTTATAGAGAACAGCACACAAAATATATGTGGAATACCATTTATTGAGGTTTACAATATGAAAAGCCCTCATGTATGTTTTAAATATTCCATATGTTTAAGAGCTATGGCTGCTAACTAAAAAGTGGGCAGTTTGAATCCACCGGCAGCTCCTTGGAAACCCTATGGGACAGTTCTACTCTGTCCTATAGGGTCACTATGAGTTGGAATAAACTTGATGGCAATGGGTTTGGTTTTTTGTTTTGTTTTTTTTTTTTTTTTTGTATTTTTTTTTTAATCCCCTACAACAGCCCTAACTGGTAGATGATACATTTTCCATGTTACAAATGAGGAAATGAAGGCTGGAATAAGTTAAGTAATATGCCCAAGTGCAATGGCTAAATAATAACAGAGGATGTATCTGCACAAGATCTATGTGACACCAGAAGAATTCTTAACCACTGTACTTGGGTCTTCCCAAGGTAGTTACTTTTCAGTATGTCTAGGGACTCAACAGCTGGTCAGAAGAGAAGATAAAATTAAATGATTAGGAAAAAAATAAGTTTTATGCTGTTAATCACAACTTGAACTTCCTCTGCTGCTCATGAAATGCATCTTCACTTCCTACAGTAAGGTTTACATTTGATCCAAGGCTGATAGCGCTTAGTAATACTGAAATATTAGGTTGAACCTTGTGAAATTGCTGATACACAACCATTTCTCACTTACAAAGACAGCAAATTCATAGTTTAACCTAATATATGGTCCCTCTATCAAATTTTGGGCAACAATTTACAAATGCAACTAAATATTAGTTGTGGATTGACTGACAAAGACGAAGCCCCCTGGCAGCTAATTTGTAATACACAGTATGATTATCTTAGAATGTAGATCTCCTTGGCATCATTACACTTAATGATTCAGGGTTTGAAAGTCAGACTTTGCTATTAATACATTCACCATTCCTTACGTGAGTGATTAAAATTACCAAATTCCAGAGGGCTTCAGAATTTAATAATTTGACCTCCTTGTGTTACCAGACTTTAAGTATTCAATATACTTGTTTTAACGCAGATATGAAATCAAGCCCCAAATGTAAACAAGCTGAAGAAATGCGACTGCTATCTTGTGCAGTACCAATCAGAGGTTTATACTACAAGTTCTGACAAGGAAAGCTCTTACATTGGATAAATTGACTCCCCTTGCTATATATCAAGCTGTTACCTCACAGTTACAAACCTTCCCTTCTATACTCAGGTATTGTGGTGTTAGGACTAAGATTTTGCAAACTACATTTCTCTCTTGTAGGCTGACTCCTCAGCTTCTATCAATAGGAGCACTAACAGGGTACTCGAAGGCAGAAGGAGGAAGAAGGGAGATCCTCTTTCCTGGTTTATTTGCTGTTGCTATTGAAATCATCCCAGCAAGATATCTTCACTGAGCAGCAGCATTTGGTATCAACAGAAACTGGCTCCAGTCCCCAGTTTCTTCTCACTTCCAGAACCAGTTTTGTTGAGCCCCCTCAGAGGGATCAGCACAACCTGGCTGATCCTCCTTTTCAGAGATCTTAACATGGGGTCACTATGAGGTGAATATGATGGCAACTGGTTAATCCTAGCTCCTCCGTTGGACTGCTCCTCTTAGCTCCTGAATTCAGATAATTCCAAAATCTCTCTCCTACCCCAGGGGGTAGGAGTGGCCACTTGCTGTCTTTCCTATCTCTCTGCTTCCTTAAGTTCCCTTCTTATCTTTAAATACCCATTTAAACAACATGCTACATGAAATAACCAATGTAATTTCTGTTTTACTGCCTGATACATCTCCAAAGTTGTAAATATTCTTTCTTTAGCATGGAGTTTGTTCAAATTCTGATAGGAAATGTGAGAATGGTACCTAGGAGTTAAATACATTTGCTGTTGTTTTATGCCGCCCAGTCAATTCCGACTCATAGCAACCCTGTAAGACAGAGTAGAACTACCACATAGGTTTCCTAGGCTCTTTATGGGAGCAGATCCCCAGGTCTTTTCTCCCGCCTTGCACTAGTAGATTCCAACCACTGACCTTTTGGTTAGCAGCTAAGTGCTTAACCATTTCACCACCAGGGCTCCTGAGCACGTTTGCTGTTGTTGTTGTTAGGTGTGGTCCAGTTGGTTCTGACTCATAGCGGCCCTATGTACAACCGAACGAACACTGCCTGATCCTGTGCCATCCTCATGATGGCTGTTATGCTTGAGCCCATTGTTATAGAGACTGTGTCTCATTGAGGATCTTCCTCTTTTTCGCTGAATCCTCTACTTTACCAAGGATGATGTCCTTCTTCAGGGTCTGATACCTCCTGATAACATGCCCAAAGTATGTGAGACAAAGTCTCACTATCCTTGCTTCTACGGAGCATTCTGGCTGTACTTCTTCCAAGACAGATTTTTACTAGATGCTTACTAGATAGGAATTTAGTTGGTAAATGCTTAGCAAACGTTTGACAAATTCCAGTATTTAGTATCTTTTTTGTACCACATACAAGAAAAAGACAAAAAACCAATAATAATTTTGATTAAAGATACTAAAAATAAAAGAGACACTCCCCAATCAATTATGAAAATCAATCTTTTCTTTAGGAACAAGTTCAAGGATGATTTAAGAGATGCTTTTTCATATGCAGAATATTTATTTGTTTGTGAGAAAGCATGTATTCTATACACTCACATTTACATTTGGTATCTTTAGTTACTTTTGATTCTTAAGGAGTAAGCATCACAAAGTTTTCTACGTGCTGAATCTGGTTCTCATTTTGATTATTCATCACAGTCCAGATCCAATACGAACTTTAAAATTGTTAGAAGTTGAAGCTCTTTTTGAGTCAGTGCCTTGCTATGTCTTTTTCCATTCATCCATCATGTACCAGACTTTGTGGGTAGTTTCTTTCTTTGTAAAAAGCTGAGCTTTCTTTTTAAGAGGCAGTGACAGCCAAGGTGGTTTCATGGTTGTGTGCTTAAATGATGGGGTCACTGCACACTGACCTAAAATCTACTTTCTCAGTAGATCCTTCATGTTAAGCTGAGCTCAATAGTTTACACAGCTCAGGTACAGAGATTCTAAATTGTCAGAACTAAATTCACATGCACTCAGCTTTTGTAGTCTTGTTAGTTCAAAACTGAACATTTTATCTGCTTCTGTTCTTTGATATTGATGTTAACAAAGCTTTATTTCTGAATTGTTTCTTTGAAGCTTGATTTTTTTCTTGATTTCTTAAATCAAAATGCCCTTGCTTGAATATATTCGATGAATCCTCATAGATGAGAAGTTAACCTATGACAATAGAATCTCTTTAAGATCTGTCCCCTGCTACCACCTCTCCACCCTTAGCTCTCTCAACTCCCACATCAACTCATAATGTCCAGCAACACATGAACTAACAGCAGCTCTTAGAATGATCCTTGTTTCTCTTTCTGTCCATTTTTTGCAATTATTGCTGCTTCTGCCTGAAGTATCACCACGGCCCCTCTCTTTTTCCCATCAAAGAACACCCTCCCATTGGTGGATAATAAGTTCAGGTACCCTTTCTTCTGCTTAAGCTTCTCTGATTTCTTTGGCTCCCTCCTAACAGTTGTTAGCACAGCATTTTGAGTTTTATTCTCTCATAAACCTTAGTTCATTATAGTTGTAGACAATTTTTTATGACTTTCTTCAGTTTTATAATTGAGACTTACTAAAAAATAGATGTAACATTCATGTACATTTTTGTCTCAGTTTCTTAGTGCTACTGTAACAGAAATATCACAAATGGGTGGCTTTAACAAACGGAAATGTATTTTCTCACAGTTTTGGAGGCCAGAATTCTGAACTTGGAACACCAGTTCTATGAGAAGGCTTTCTCTGTCGGTTTAGTGGGAAGGTCGCTGGCACTTTTCAGCTTCTGTTCTAGGTTCCTTGGCACTCTTCATGTGGCTCATATTTCCTCTCTGTCTGCGCGTCTTTCTCTGTGCCTAATCTGCTCTATATCTCAAAAGTGATTGGCTTAAAACACACCTTACACTGATTTGGTCTTATTAATATAACAAAGAAAGTCTTATTCCCAAGTGGGATTACAACCACAAGAATAGGGGTTTAGAATTTACAACATATAGCTTTGGGAGACACAACTCAATCCCTAGCAATTATAAACATAATAAAAAAAGAACTCACCAACCAAAACATGAACTAAAATATTGCCAAAGCCTTTAGTTATGTGTTTCCACCTATTGCATCTCTCTGGCTCACTTCCCAGAGGTACCCACTACCTTAAATTTTGTTTTGCATGCCTTTTTTTTCTTTTTAAGAGGCATAATCACGTATGAATATATTCCTAAGCATTATACTTTTAATCTTCCTTGAAAAATGGTATCATGTGCATACATATGCATGCATATATAACCAAAAACTAAACCCACTGCCATCAAGTCAATTCCGATTCATAGCGACCCTATAGGGCAAAGTAGAACTGCCCCCATAGGGTTTCCAAGGCTGTAAATCTTTACAGAAGCAAATTGCCACGTCTTTCTTCTGTGGAGCAACTGGTGGGTTCGAACTGCCAACCTTTCAGTTAGTAGCTGAGCACTTTAACCACTGCATCACCAGGGACCCTTGCATATATATATGCACATATATGTAGCACATATGTATTTTTTATGAAACTTACTTTTCTTCATTCAACATTTAGAAGTGAGGATGGCAAGACTTTGTCTCAGGTACTTTGAAAATATTATCAGGAGGGACCAGTCCCTGAAGAAGGACATCATGTTTGGCAAATTAGAGGGTCAATAAAAAAAGAGGAAGATCTTCAATGAGATGGACTGATACAGTGGCTGCAACAAATGGGTTCAAGCTTAGCAATGATTGTAAGGATAACACAGGACAGGGCAGGGTTTCCTTCTGTTGTACACAGGATCACTGTGAGTCAGAACTGACTCAAAGACACCTAACAACAACAAAATTTCTGAAATTAACGTATGTTTTACGTGTAGCTCTAGAATATCAACTTCCACTACTAAATATGATTCTGTTGCATAAATATACTAATATTTAGTTAGTTTCCTCTTAATGGACATTTGGACTAGTTTCAATACGTATATAACAATACGAACAATGCTATACTAAGTATCCTGCAACATGTGTTCGAGATCCTATTAAGGGTATCCAGAAATGGAATTTCTGGGTCAAGGTGTATGCAAATATTTACCTGTCCAAGATAATATCATGCTATGTTTTTGTTGTTGTTGTTGTTAATGGTTTTAGCAGAGTGAGTAAGAGTGTCCTTTGAGCTACACTCTCTTCAATACTTTGTATTGTCAGACTTTATATGTGGCAATCCAGTGGCTATAAAATATTATCTTTGGACTGTACTTTTTATTCCTCTGTATTACTGCAGATTTGGTAACTATTCATATCATTATTTCCCCTTTGAATTCCCTCTTCCTCTTCACATCCTTTACACCTTTTTTTTTTTTTCCTATTGGGTCCTTTGTTTTTGTCCGTATTGAGTTGTAGGGTACCTTTATATATCTTAGTATTCTGTTTATTATTTACCTTTCAAATAATTTCTTTCATTGTGTAGCTTGTCATTTCCCTTTATTTTTATGGTGCTTTTTGGCAGAGAGAAGTTCTTAACTTTCAAATGATCAAATTCATCTACTTTTTGAAAGTTGATGTTTATACCTTAGCAGTCTTAATTCAGAAATTATCTTTTAGTGTAAGGGAAGAAAACTATTCTCCCATACTTTTCTCTTAAAGATTTAAAGATTTTCGTTTCTCTGTTATGCCCTCTGATCACTTGTAATTGATTTGTGTGTATGGTGTGAGGAAAGAATCCAGTTTTTTTTTTTTTATTATTATTATTTATTTTCTTCTGTATGTTGTCCAAACACAATTTTATTGAATGGTGTTGTCTTCCCCAGTGATGATCTGTAATGTCATAACAGGATTTTCAAAATGTAGGAATCTGTATCAGAGGTCTTTCTTCTCTCATGGGACCATTTTCTTAAATTGTGTCTGTATCACATTTCTTTCGTTTTTTTTTTTTTTTGCATTTGGTGTTTTGTAGTTTCACTATGAATTAGTATAGTCTGGGGTTATTTTTCCTTATAGTGCTTATCTTCCTGAATCCACAGATTCACATTTTTTATGAATCCTTGAAAATTCTCTATCATGATCTCTCCTAACATCATTTTTCTCTATTTTCTCCTTCTGGGATTTTCCTATCCCTGTATGAATTACAAGGGCTTACCACAGCTTTATTTCTTCAAATTACTCTTAGGTGACAAACAAATAATCCCTCCGTGCCTCCATGTTGCTGTAACAATGTGATCACTTTTAACTAATAATCACATAATATCCAGTCAAGTATAATTATTAAAACTCAGAAGCTTCATCAAAATTAAAGACTGTCTTTCCCAGGGACAGATTCTAAAACTGAAGTTCTTCCTCAGAAGAGGAAATTCCACAGTGAATATCACTTTGCTTTACTTTGTCGACTCTTTCCCTACTAGCTCCTGCTATTTATGACCATTCAGGGTTAAATATGATTAAGGAAATAGGACATCATTTTTCATAACAAGTACAGTATCATATCGCACCAGGCCTTCTGGGTGATAGATATACAGTTGCTGACTCTTTCTCTGGTGAATGGTGAGGATCTCTGACTACTAGTTCCTAGATATCAACCACATCTCTGTTCTTGGCAACTATGCATAACTTTCCCTCAGTTGTGAACTTTTGGCTATGCAGTAATTATGGAAATGTTTTTTTGGATGACATTGACTCCCTCTCATGGGTCCATTGGTACTTGGAGAAACTCATTTATTTCTGTTTCACAATCAGTAAAAGCATAGTTTACTCTCTAGTTTATCCTTTGCAGGGGCCCCTGGATGGTGCAAAATGTCACTCAGAGGTGCTTTGAAAGAAAGGCCTGGTGATCTACATCCCAAAAAATCAGCCATGTATGGAGCATAGTTCTACTCTGACGCACATAGGGTCATCATGAGACAGAACTGACTCAATGACAACTAGCAGTATAGCTTTGCACCCTGTTTTACTGGTAGATAATTACATCTTACAAGTGGTACATTTAATTTTCTTTCACGTATTCAACAACTATTTATTGAACATGTACGATATGTATGTCAATATTTTAGATTCTGAGGATATACCAATACACAGAAGAAACAAAATTCCTGCCACCATAGGGTTTATATTTTACTAAGGGAGCACCCAAGGGCTGGGGGGGTAAATTTCTAGTATGTAAGAAGGTGATAAGTACTATGGGAAAATACAAATAGTAAAGGACAAGAGGGAATATCAGGCTGAATATATTCTTCGTAGTTAAAAATTACATGGCCAGGGAAGATCTCAATGAGGTGATATTTTAGCAAAGATTTAGATATTATCCTAAGATTTTCCAGATTCCAGGAGATGCATGTCCCTTGCGTTCTACTCTCCTGACTTTAGGTGAAGGGGCAGAGGGCGGAGTAGAAAACACAGGATTATGACAACTTTTTCTGAAGAAATAGTCTCTTCTTGACTCTTCAACTCCTACCTTCCATAGACTAGAGAGGGTGGTCCCTAAGGCTGACAAACAGATGTTGTAACTGTCAGCATGTTCTATATTCATCATTAGTGGTCTCACACCTAACATATTATTTCTGCTTTAGGGCTTCAACAGATAGTAAGCAAAAAAAAAAAAAAGTTCCATTTCAATTTCCTGTTATAAAAGAGAGACAAACTGCTCCTAGTTTTAAGGAAACAATTTCTATACCCATGGGTGCCATGAAAAACTGGTCCTGCTATTCTTAAGTCTCTTTATTCATATACTAACTTTACGTTAACACTGTGTTGGGTGCCGGGCATGTAGAAGTGAATAAAATAGGCATAACCCTCATGTCTTGGAATTCTGGACTGGTGGTGAAAAATGGACATTGAATCATAGATTTGGCATTTTATAGACCGTATTTGATTTATAAAGGTCCCTGGGGGGTGCAAACAGTTTGCACTTGACTGGTAGGTAACCTAAAGGTTAAAAAACAAACCCGTTGCCACTGAGTCAATTCCGACTCATAGTGACCCTGTAGGACAGAGTAGAACTGCCCCACAGGATTTTCAAGGAGTGCCTGGCAGATTTGAACTGCCGATATTTGGTTAGCAGCCATAGCTCTTAACTGCTACGCCACCTGGGTTTCCAACCTAAAGGTTCGTGTTGGAAACACCCAGCAGCACCTCAGGAAGAAGGTCCCGACAACTTGCTTTCATAAGAAGATCACAGCCAAGTAAGCACTATGGAACAATTCTACTCTATAACCCATGGGGCCCCATGAGTCAAAATCGACAGGACAGCAATAGTTTGGGTTTTTGGGTTTTATATGACTTATAGGCACTAAGCTTGATTAACCAAAATGACAATGCACAACCTTAATAAGGATTACCTTACTCTATAAGGACCCCTGGTGGTGCAGTGGTTAAGAGCTTGGCTGCTAACCAAAAGGTCAGCAGTTCGAATCCACCAACTTCTCCTTGGAAACCCTGTGGTGCAGTTCTCCTCTGACCTATAGCGTTGCTAGGAGTTGGAATCGACTTGATGGCAATGGGTTTATTTTT
Source organism: Dugong dugon (assembly GCA_030035585.1). Classification (NCBI taxonomy): domain Eukaryota; kingdom Metazoa; phylum Chordata; class Mammalia; order Sirenia; family Dugongidae; genus Dugong; species Dugong dugon. The sequence goes on from CM057472.1 coordinate 92,190,464, forward strand.
TTGGATACTTTATTAAACATCATAGATTCCTGCCCCATGAAGTTTTTGACGAACAGACTTTCTTGGGCAAAGTCAGAAGTACATCTGTTACCCTAGCTTCTGGTGAAGGGAGTCTTCACTCTGACGTGCTTTTTCTTTCTTCCTTCTGCTTTTTCTTTTATGAGTCTTTTTTCTTTTCTTTTTTTTGCCTCTGTCTTTAAGGATGATGAATGCCTTCATTATATAAAACCGGTTTCTAAAACATATGGCTTCTTGCACCCCCACCCCCACCCCAGGCAAGACTGAGTATACTTACCTCTTACTTTTTACAGAATTTTCTTTCTTAAATATATATATGTATATTTTAATTGGCAGAAACCTCCAAAATCATTTTCAATTTCCCCCTTATAATTTGAGAAATATAAGATTTTTACTTTATGATACTTTTCAACTTCCTGGACAAGAGTGAGTAATGATCTTCTCCATTGCCCTCTGATTTATACAGTATAGACAGGTAGATTTGTTGTCCAGCTTGGAGGATTTCCAAGGACTCCTCTCCCAAGAAATAGCATCTCCTACTTTAAGTTAGACTCTTTTTTCACTGTAGTATTGTTCCTGGCATGCATTACCTGTACTTCAAATCAGGCCAGGGCATTGACCAAAATTTTACATGAAAGAGTCTTTTTATTCAGATCCCTCTTTTCAAACCTACTCCCCCTCCCATGTTTAAACATGTTTAGGCACTTAAGGGTATATTTAATATTTACTGATCTCTCTTTTTAGTAAATAAGTAATTAAAAAAAATTCACACAAAGGATGACTAATTTGTTAGTCTTTTCAGAAGTTTTTATAATTTACAAGAGAATTACTATGAGGAAATAGCAATGATTAGGAAAAAAAGTTATTGTCACTCTTAAAAGGAATTTCTTTGTTGAGATTTATTTTAGTATCTGTCAAATATGATTACATACGGGACTGCCTCTACTGCTGGATTAAAACTGATTTCTAAGAATAAGAAAGTTGTTAATTATATTTATTTTATCAAGGAAGGCAAGGATCTAGAATAACTTATGGGAATTGAATGCTAGATACCAAACACGCATCAACAAATACATTCACTTACACATGAACATGACTCTTTTTGAACAACCGGTTTAGATTGGGGAGTGTACAAAATTACACAAAACAAGCTTCTGTTCAGGACTGATGTACTGCATTGAATTTTGCTGATTTGATAAGTATTACTTTTTCCACTGAGACACAATGAATCATTTAAAAATATTTAAATAGGTGTCATTGTCTGGTGCTAATATTTAGATCAAAAAAAAAAAAAGAAAATAGTTTTCTTAATGTTCTCTTTTGTAGTCTTAGATTCAGGTTGCTTCAGAACAAAACAGAAAACTGTTTTGTGTAATTTTCTGATCTTGCCAGAATTATAGCATGTTTCATCACCCTATTCTCCATATTTGGGTTTATTCTTATATATGTACATTTTACATTTTCTACATTCTGTCTTTATAACTTATTTGTCTGTAACTGAGAAACATACGTTAGCATTGCTAGACTAAATCCCATGAGGCAGTGATTTGCCTCTTTCGCTCACTGCTGTATCCCTAGAGCCTAGAATAGTTCTTGGCATAAAACATAATTGTAATATGTATTTTTGACAGCATCCAGTTTTGCCAATTTTAAATGAATTTAATAGTCATTCTTACACATCTCTTTAAACATGTAGCAGTGTTCTTAAATAAAATGCTTCTCATGGTTTCATGTATTGGCTTCACCCATTATGGGTATCACATCTGAGTATAACACCTAAACTTACTCAACATCTATTAGGACATCCACAAATCAAAAATAATAATGGATACTGTGGTTGTTATTGGAGCCCTGGTGGCAAGTGGTTAAGAGCTCAGCTGCTAACCCAAAGGTTGGCAGTTTGAATCCACCAGCTGCTCCTTGGAAACCCTATGGGGTAGTTCTGCTCTGTCTTTACAGGGTCGCTATGAGTTGAAATTGACTCAGTGGAAATGAGTACGAGTGGTTGTTATTAATGCTGTTAGCCCAATGTTTTCTGCTTTCCAACTTCTAGGATCATAGCAGAATTACTCTACTTTGCCCCTTTGTGACTTGATGAGGCCATGAAACTAGTTCTGACCAATAAACTCTGAGAGAAATGTTGAGTGTAACTTCAAGGCAAAGCATATACTGTATATTTACGCAAATACTGTACACCTTCTACGTTTGTTTGCCAACCACTCACTCTTCCCATGAGGTATTTTCATAAGCACAACTATGCCAATTTTGTCTTATATGTTGCTGTAAAAAATTAGCATAATGCTCTTATAAAAATACCTCATGGGAGAGGGCATGATTGCCATTCTTGAATGGCAAATCACCACAATCAAGATGTTGGCTGCTCCGTCAGTCTGGGTCTCTGAAGTAACTATGGAAGAACCTTCAGACCCACAATAGAAATGAGTGGGAAATAATCTTTTGCTGTAAAAGTTCACTGACTTTGTAGATTGCTACTACAGTATAATTTATATATTCTAACTAATGCAGATACATTATCAAAGTGATAAAGTTTTAAATAAAGTGACTTAAAATTCCATAAGATATGCCAAATGCCAGTTTTTATTACCTGTGATTTTATAATGGACATTTTAAATGTTGCCCCAAATTCTACTTTTTCCTTTATCCATTCACAACAACCTATTTACACGAATCTCAGGAGCCAAATACATATTTGTTAAAACAAAGACTCCTTTAAAACAGTTTCAAATTTCTTCCATTTTGAAATATTTTTGTGCCTTGTTGAGTGGCAGCCTCTATTATTGTAAGGAGAACTGCACTCCACCTGGAGGATGATGTACACTCTTGTTTGGCTTACCAGAAATCTATGAACCAACACTCATTAGAACGCATGTAGACAAAGTCTAAATTTCATCAGATACATGCAGATAAACACCAATGTACCAGCCACTGGTTTTAAAAGGTGAACAAGGGAGTTTTCATAAGACTGATAACAAAGCCAATTTTGTGTACAATAGAATTAATTTAGAGTTCTGATTAATGCTATTCTTCTTCAGGCAACACTGAAATTCTTTTAAATATGTTGGACCTTGAATGCTTCAGTGCAGAGCACATGCTTCCTGATAGCCACTGACTGTGGCTTGAGATACCATTCCTCTCTGCCTTTTTGAATTTTATAGCCTTTTTTTTTTTTCTTTTTGGAGTAATCTTTGATCTTTCTAAGCCCCAGGGAATTCTGACAATCTAAACAGTCTTTTGAGTCTCTTCATATTTTTTCAATCAACAAGGTAGACAATGGGAGATAGTCGTTGTCCTACTTTTCACTGGGGAAGCATGTGTACCAGATTTGTCAAATGCATCTCTAATGGGAAGAAGATGAGAGGTGGGGAAGAAAGACTTTTTGAGTTACAGCAACCCACTTCAATGGGCAATATTTCCTTAAATTGTTTCATGTGTTTGGGTTTCTTATCTCTTTTAAACCATAGCTATAAATTCCTTGAAAAAAGGGAAGATCTGTCTTCTGATGCATTCTATCCCTTATTCCACACAGCAGCAAGGTTACCAGATAAAGTGTTTTCCAGTTCAATTTAAACTTCATATAAATGATAAATATTTTTGTGTAAAGATGTTTCTGAAATATTTGGGGCATACTTGTTGTTAGGTGACATCAAATTTGTTCCAACTCATAGTGACCCTACGCACCACAGAAGGAAACACTACCTGGTCCTACACTACGCTCACAATCCTTGTTATGCTTGAACCCATTATTGCAGCCACTGTGTCAATCCATCTCACAGAGGAACTTCCTCTTTTTCACTGACCCTCTACTTTACCAAGCATGATGTCCTTTTCCTGGGGAGCATCCCTCCTGACAACATGCCCAAAGTATGTAAGACATAGTCTAGCCACCCTTGCCTCTAAGGAGCATTCTGGTTGTACTTCATCCAAGACAGATTTATTCTTTCTTTTGGCAGTCCATGGTATATTCAATATCCTTCACCAACACCACAATTTAAAGGCATCGATTCTTCTTCAGTCTTCCTTACTCATTGTCCAGATTTCACATGCATATGATGCAATTGAAAATACCCCAGCTTGGTGTGAAACATCTTAAAACATGGAGGAAGCTGGAGGTCATTATGCTGAGTGAATTTAGTCAGTCACAGAAGGACAAATAGTTATAGGACCACTATTATAAGAACTCAAGAAAAGGTTTAAACACAGAAGAAAACATTCTTTGATGATTACAAGGGTGGGGAGGGAGGGTGAGGATTATTTACTAAGTAGATAGTAGATAAGAATTATATTAGGTGAAGGGAAAGACAGCACACACTACAGGGGAAGTCGGCACAACTGGACTAAACCAAAGCTAAGAAGTTTCCTGAATACAATCAAACACTTCAAGGGACAGAGTAGCAGGGTTAGAGGTCTGGGGACCATGCTTTCAGGGAACGTCTAGGTCAACTGGCGTAACAAAGCTTATTAAGAAAATGTTCTGCATCCTACTTTGGTGAGCAGTATCTGGGGTCTTAAAAGCTTGCAAGCAGCCATCTCAGATGCATCCATTGGTCCCAATCACCTGGAGTAAAGGCGAATGAAGAACACCAAAGACGCAAGTTAAGTATAAGCCCAAGAAACAGAAAGGGCCACATAGGCCAGGGACATTAGCAGCCTGAGACCAGAAGAACTAGATGGTGCCTGGCTACCACCAATGACCGCCCTGGCAGGGAACAGAAGAGAGAGTCCTGGATGAAGCAGGAGAAAGGCAGGGTGCAGAACTCAAATTCTAGTAAGAAGACCAGACTTAATGGTCTGACTGAGACTGGAGGAATCCCAGAAAGCATGGCCCCTGGATTCTCTATCAGCCCAGAACTAAAACGATTTCTGAGGCCAACTCTTCAGAAAAGAATTAGACTGGAGTGTGGGACATAAAGTGATAGTGGTGAGGAGTGTGCCTCTTAGCTCAAGTAGATACAAGAGACTAAACAGGCAGCTTTTGTCCGGAGGTGAGATGGGAAGGCAGAGAGAGTTAGGAGCTAGCTCAATGGACTTGGGGAATCAGGGGAAGAAAGGAGGAGTGTGCTGTCACAGTATGGGGAGAGCAATTAGAGTTACATAACAATGTATGTATAAATTTTTGTATGGGGAAAAAAGAAAAAAAAAGAAACTACCATGGCTTGGGTCAGGTACACCTTAGTCTTTAAGGTGACATCTTTGTTTTTCTGCACTTTAAAGAGGTCTTTTGCAGCAGATTTACCCAATGCAATGCATATTTTGATTTCTTGACTGCTGCTTCCACGGATATTGATTGTGGATCCAAGTAAAATGAAATCCTTAACAACTTCAATCTTTTCTCTGTTTATCAAGTTGTTGCTTATTGGTCCAGTTGTGAGAAGTTTTGTTTTCTTGATGTTGAGGTATAATCCACACCGAAGGCTGTGGTCTTTAATCTTCAGTAAGTGCTTCAAGTCCTCTTCACTTTCAGCAAGCAAGGTTGTGTCATCTGCCTAACTCAGGTTGTTAATGAGTCTTCCTCCAATCCTGACGCCCCATTCTTCTTCATATAGTCCAGTTTCTTGGATTATTTGCTCAGCGTATAGATTGAATAGGTACACTAAAAGGATGCAACTCTGAAGCACATCCTTCCTGACTTTAAACCACGCAGTATCCCCTTGTTCTATACCAACAACTGCCTCTTGATCTATGTACAGGTTCCTCATGAGCACAATTAAGTGTTTTGGAATTCCCATTATTTGTAATGTTGTCCATAATTTGTTATGATCCACACAGTCCAATGCCTTAGCATAGTCAATGAAACACAGTTAAACATCGTTCTGGAATTCTTTGCTTTCAGCCAGGATCCATCTGACATCAGCAATGATATCCCTGGTTCCATGTCCTCTCCTGAATCCACCCTGAATTTCTGGCACTTCTCTGTTGACATACTGCTGCAGCCGCTTTTGAATGATATTCAGAAAAATTTTACTTGCATGTTATATTAATGACATTGTTTGATAATTTCTGCATTCGGTTGGATCACCTTTCTTGGGAATAGGCATAAATATGGATCTCTTCCTGTCAGTTGGCCAGGTAACTGTCTTCCAAATTTCTTGGCATAGATGAATGAACATTTCCAGCACTGCATCCATTTGTTGAAACATCTCAATTGATATTCTGTCAATTTCTGAAGCCTTGTTTTTTGCCAATACTTTCAGTGCGTTTGGACTTCTTCCTTCAGTATTATCGGTTCCTGATCCTATGCTATCTCTTGAAATGGTTCAACGTCGACCAATTCTTTTTGGTATAATGACTCTATGTATTCCTTCCATCTTCTTTTGATGCTTCCTGCATTGTTTAATATTTTCTCCATAGAATCTTTAACTATTGCAACTCAAGGCTTGATTTTTTTCTTCAGTTCTTTCAGCTTGAGAAATGCCAAACATGTTCTTCCCTTTTAGTTTTCTATCTCCAATTCTTTGCACATGTCAGTACAATACTTTACTTTGTATTCTTGAGCTGCCCTTTGAAGTCTTCTGTTCAGTTTTTTTACTTCATCCTTCTTCCTTTTGCGTTAGCTGCTCGAGGTCCAAGAGCAAGTTTCAGAATCTCTTCTGACATCCATTTTGGTCTTTTCATTCTTTCCTGTCTTTTTAATGACCTCTTGCTTCCTTCATGTATGATATCCGTGATGTCATTCCACAGCTTCTCTGGTGTTCAGTCATTATTGTTCATTCTTGAGAGGGTCTCTAAATTCAGGTGGGACATACTCAAGGTTGTACTTTGGCTCTCGTGGACTTATTCTGATTTTCTTCAGTTTTAACCTGAACTTGCATATGAGCAATTGATGGTCTGTTCCATAGTTGGCTCCTGGCCTTGTTCTGACTGATGATATTGGATTTTCCATTGTCTCTTTCTACAAATACAGTCGATTTGATTCCTCTGTATTCCATCTGGCAAAGGTCCGTGTGTATAGTCTCCATTTATGTCGGTGAAAAAAGGTATTTGCAATGATGAAGTCATTGGTCTTGCAAAATTCTATCCTGCAATCACTGGCATCATTTCTGTCACCAAGGCCATATTTTCCAACTACTGATCCTTAATTCTTTGTTTCCAACTTTCTCATTCCAATCACTAGTAATTATCAATGCATCATAAGTGCATGTTGGATCAATTTCAGACTACAGAAGCTGGTAAAAATCTTCAATTTATTCATCTTTGACCTTACTGATTGGTGGGTAAATTTGAATAATAGTCATATTAAAAGGTCTTCTTTGTAAGCATATGGATATTATCCTATCACTGACAGAGATGTACTTCAGGATAGATCTTGAAGTGTTCTTTTTGACTGTGAATGTAACACTAGTCCTCTTTAAGTTGTCATTCCTGGCATAGTAGACAATATAATTGCCTAATTCAAAATGGTCAATACTAGTCCGTTTCAGCTCACTAATTTCTAGGATATCGATGTTTATGCATTCCATTTCATATTTGACAATTTCCAGTTTTCCTAGATTCATTCTTCGTACATTCCACATTCCAATTATTAATGGATACTTGCAGCTGTTTCTTCTGTAAATGAAGGTCCTGAAAGCTTGACTCCATCCACGTCATTAAGGTCGACTCTACTTTCAGGAGGCAGCTCTTCCCCAGTCGTCTTTTGAGTGTCTTCCAACCTGGAGGGATCGTCTTCTGGCACTGCATCAGTGTTCCAGTGCTATTCATAAGGTTTTCACTGGCTAATTGTTTTCAGTAGTAGATTGCCAGGTCCTTCTTCCTAGTCTGTCTTAGTCTGGAAGCTTAGCTGAAACCTGTCCACCATAGGTGACCCTGCTGGTATCTGAATACCAGTGGCACAGCTTCCAGCATCACAGCGACAAGTAAGCCCCCACAGTATGACAAACTGACAGACACGTGGGGACATACTTACACTAAAAATATTTTGTTGTTTATCGGACATTAAAATTGAATTGGATGTCCCACGTTTTTACTCACTATATCTAGCAACCCTATGTAGTCTGCACTCAAAAAACACTTGACAAACTCAAAATATAACTCTTCTTGCCATTAATAGACTATCTAGAGCTTGAATTGACACTGAGTTTTCTAACTCCATGTTCAGAGATCTTTTCTCCCCATCAGACCTGTGTGTGATTTGGGAAGTAGAGGTTCATTGCATTGACTCTGAAGAAAAACTACTTGCTTCAGCTGTTGGATTCACTATTTATTAGCTTTTGGATTCTGGGCAACTTACTTGTCTTTTCTGTTCCTCAGTTTTCACACCAATGCAATAGGAGTTAAATTAACAATTGAAGATATACATTATAATATAAATAAGCTGCTTATGTTGGCAATAATTATTATTTTACAGAAATACGTAAGCTGATGCAAGTATTTTCCTTTTTCTGCCCAAAGTCCCTTTTGAGGCCCTAATGACATGTAAAGAGCTTCAAGAGCAGATCATATAGTCTTAACAATTTCAGAGGAGCATAGACATTCTGAAGCCCAACTCCACGTAGACTGAATGGCTCTGGTATCAGTTCTACATTCATTTTAGAACTATTTGTATTTAAAAGAGGCTTTATTAAATGAGGTAGCCTCATAAACCCAATAGACCTGCTCTTTTACCAAGGAAAAGCTATAATTTCTTAACCTTGGAATCCTTAATAATTCTTTCTTAAAAAGGGTTAAGACTCAGGTAGTGGCATATTGCTGACTGATGTGCTCTATAGAGGGTTCAAATTCACTTACAGCATTTTAATTTTCTTGGCACAGTATTCAATGATCTGTAGCCTTGAACTTAAATAGTGAATTTTTCAGGGGCACTTCAGTCTATGCTTTACACAGCAGAGCACAAACTACAAATGTGAAACTCTGCAGGAAGTGCTCTTATAATTTGATTGTAGAACCCCAATATCATTTTATATTGTGTATTACCCAAGTGTACTTTATCTTATCCAAAAAATGGAATTTATTAGCTGAATTAAAAAAAGAAAAAGTATTCTAACATTCTTCTTATCCTACCATTACTCCCCATCAGGACAAGGAGAAAAAGAAAGATACGGGAGCATACATAAATTAAACATTTATTTATGACCTATGCAATATACTATGCCACACTAAACTGCACGAGAAGAAAAAAAAAGAAGAAGATTCACAAATTAAAATATAACTCTTTGTCCTTAAGATGGTCAGAGCCATTAACTAAAGGCCAGATCTGTGCTACATGGATTGTCAAGCCTGGGAATATTCTACGTGACAGGAGGTTTTCCAGAGGGATATACTAGCAATAAAACTGTAAAGTAGCACAAGCCCTTTATCCAGGCACAAGTCTTACTCACATTGTGAACGTTCACCCTCCTATAGTACTACTAGGTAACATTTACTAAGCACTGCAAGGTTAAGCAGTTTTTCCAAGGTCACAGGTCAAAGTAAATTGCAGAGCAGGACTGAAATTTAGCAAGACTAACTCAGCGCTATAGTGCTTGCTACTGCTGCTGCTAGAGGGTGGTTTTTGTTGAATGAATACACAGATCGAGCTAGGAGTTTTGTCACCTGCTTTTGAAAATGTTAGTCCATAGTCTTAACAATAGAATGAGGTGGGTACTCTTGTTATATTCATTCGAAGAATTAGAAAACTGAGACTTAGAAAGATTAAAGTAGCTCGCCTAAGGACAAATGATGGTAAGGGGATAAAGGCAGGATTTGAAATACCCTATTTCATCAATTCTAAGGTGCACATGTTTTTGCATTTTTATATCTCTCAGAATCAAGATTAATCTTATAATCCCTTTTGGTCAGACAGTAGGGGTGACATATTTGTCATTCTGACCCATGGTTAAACTTGGTCACAGCCATTCTCAATGTCACCACTTCAGCAGAGTTATGTGCATTGTTAAAACTACAGATGTGGAGTGTTATTTAAAATGTCTTCAAAGAAATGACATTATCCTATGGTTCAGTGTTGAAGCTACAAGTTATAGTTCAGGCAGTTTTTCCTTTCAAGGTCATACATAAAATAAAAAATGTATTTTAAATCAAGGCATTTGAATTTTACAAAACCAAAATGATTTGGTTGTATTTGAACCCACAAAACATGAATAAGAAGATTATTCTAGGATTATTTTTCCAACAAGCCCTTATTACAGACAACCGTGTAAATGTCATAGACGTATACATGCTAACTATATTAATTAAAAGCAAAGACACATAATTAATCACAAAAGTGCTGCATGCTTCTGTTAGGTATTACACAGGATGGAGACCCTTGATAGATCAGTAGAATATTTTCTCTTTGCAGATAGTTTTCTTCTTGATAGTTTTCTTACTTGTTACAGATATTGAAACTGAATCATCTTGTAAATAAATTTTGCCAACTTAAAAATACCATGCCACAAAATACTTCAAATTATTCCTTTGTGAGCTTAATAAAATTTAGAAAAACACATATACTGGGAAGAGTGTATTTTTAATTATTATAGACAGTGTCCCTTAGTCCAGGGTATCCAGACATCAATTCCATTTCGTAAGGAGAATAAATTAGCATTAGAAATTAAACTAACTAGTCAAAATTCATCTCTCATGTATTTTAGGCATATTCTCAGCAAAAAAATACACACATAACCACAAAAAGATATTAGAAATACTAAATAGCTACAAATTGGATGTTGTTTTCCTCTACCTAGCAAATTTCATTTACAACCTCTCTCATTTTCTCATTGCTGTAATGGTATTTGTCCGCTGTTGATAATTAATCCAGATAATGACATCCCTGAATATGATGCCCCATCTCTGGACACTGAAGTGTGTCCAACATGCCATTAAAATCCCATTATAGCTTTATTTACCAGTCTCAAATTAAAAATAAACATCGGTGGTACATAAGAGAGAATAATGGTTACACTGACCTTGGGATGTTCCTTTCCAGAATCTAAGGACTGAAGTAATGGTGAACTAAGACTGGGACATTTGGTGAAGTGAAGAAAATCTAACTAGCAATCTTGGTCAAAGAACTGAAATATATGTAATTTTTTATTTGCTTTTAGCAAATGTAACTTAGAATGTTCCTGAAATGAGGTACACTACCAGAAGAATGGTTTTCTGTTTTTTTTTTTTTTTCCTTATTTTTTATTCTGGGGAGAGGTGGGAGAGGTTATAGATATAAATGACTTAATTAAAAACTATTATGTATAAAAGTGATCTCTAAGTAAAAAAGTTTTGTGTCAGGGTTGTATCCATAGACCACACTTATTCAATTTATGTGCTGAGCAAATAATCGGAGAGGCTGGACTATATGGAGAGGAACATGGCAACAAGATTGGTGGAAAACCCATTAACAACCTGCCATATGCGGGTGACACAACCTTGCTTGCTGAAAGTGAAGAGGACTTGAAGCACTTACTGATGAAGATCAAAGACCACAGCCTTCAGTATGGATTACAACTCCACATAAAGAAAACAAAAATCCTCACAGCTAGACCAATAAGCAACATCATGATAAATGAAGAAAATATTGAAGTAGTCAAGGATTTCATTTTACTTGGATCCACAATCAACACCTGTGGAAGCCTCAGTCAAGAAATCAAACGATGCATTGCATTGTGCAAATCTGCTGCAAAAGAGCTCTTTAAAGTGTTAAAAAGCAAAGATGTCACTTTATGGACTAAGGTGCCCCTGACTCAAGCCATGGTGTTTTAAATCACCTCAGTTGCATACAAAAGCTGAGCAATGAATAAAGAAGACTGAAGAAGAATTGATGCTCTGAATTATGGTGTTGGCAAAGAATATTGAATATACCACGGACTGTCAGAAGAACCAACAAATCTATCTTGGAAGAAGTACAGCCAGAAAGCTCCTTAAAAGCAAGGATGGTAAGACTTCGTCTCACGTACTGTGGACATGTTATCAGGAGGGATCAGTGCCTGGAGGACATCATGTTTGGTATGGCAGAGGGTCAGCAAAAAAAAGGAAGTTCCTCAGTGACACAGATTGACACAGTGGCTGCAACAATGGACTCAAACATAATAACAATTGTGAGGTTGGCACAGGACTGGGCAGGATTACGTTCTGTTGTATATAGGGTCATTACGAGTCAGAACCGACCTGAGGCCACCTAACAAGAACAACATGAACTTGATGTAGAAACCAAGTCTTGATCTTCAGCATCTCAGGGTGTACCTCTGAAAACAGCTCAATAGCTATTATTGACATATGTTATTTTCCTATCCTTGTGGTTATATTACTGTGTCTTTGAGAAGAGATAGCTGTAAGTAAACACACTGAGTTCTGTTTGAGTAAGCCCTGGGATACTGTGCAACCTGAGAGTTCATCCTTTGTAAACAGTTTTGAAGACTCAGATACCCAATGGATCCAGGAGACAAGCTGAAGAAGATACTGCACACAGTAGTCAGTTAACAGAGCAATAGAGGTACCTGCTGTGATAATCAAAGTTGACACCCAGGAAGGGAGCTGTTGATTATATGAAGTATGAGAAGAAACCATAGTTTCTCCAGAAGAAACCATAATGTCTAGTAGAAGAGCACTGAGGAATGATAATGATGCCTGACAAAGCAATACAGACACATACAAAAAGACATCCTGAGAATACACAGAAATAGTTAGGAAATAGTAGACCTTTGCTGGGGGCTAAAGGTCCTAGTCATCAGATAAGCATTGTAAGGCAGCAAAATTGCGACTTTAATATTAATGAATCCTCATTTTTGACCAGGGGCTTGTGACACATGGATTATCAAACAATTGCAGGCCTTTCCTGTTTTCAGGCCCCTAACCATGGTGGCATATTATACCCAAATGTCATGGTTGTAGTCAGTAAAAATCCCCTTAAAAAATAGTCAAGAGTAAGGGTCAGTTCAGACACAGGGCATACTGTACCAAACAGATAGTGCTGTGTCATGTAGGCAGATGGTCAGAATGGAAGTAGTAATTACACTGTGATCTTCACAGAATGCCTGGAGTTCTAGGCAGAGGTCTACCAATGTAGTTACCTTGCAATCTGGAAGCTCTCAGAAATGTAAAATGCTTATTTGAATTATGCTTTTTTTTTTTTTTTTCCTGCCTTGGTTGCATCGTAAACTGGCAAGTCCAAGGAGAAGGAATAAAAGATCTACCCTCCGTTTTCTAAAAATGAAGTAAAAGAAGAAGGAGAATTTCCCACTAAGAAATTATGAGGTCAGGCACACAATACAGCTCCTAGTTACTGTCTCTGAAGGGAATAAGCAACTATGTTCTAGGGCCTGATATGTAATAGTCAGATTTTGAAAACTTGTCATGTTTATTTTTAATTTTTATTATTCTAAAATCACTGTGAGTTAAATCCAATAGGAATATTCTGAATATTGTGAAATGTGTCATTTTGGACAAAGAGAAAGAGGAAAGTTGGAGGACCACTTCCCTTCAAGACTGGACTACTGATAAAAGGACTACAAAGCCTGGACTTACGTTTACGATTTCAAAAGAAGAACCAAGAGGTAGAGTTCTGGAGGCTGGCACAAAAAAGCAAAGGAGATTAGCTAAGGCCACCTATGTACAGGGAGCTAGAAAAATTTTGCTCCTTTCTGGCAAAAAAATCCTGTGTGGGCTTCTCTGAAAGTTTTCTGCTTAATTCTGAACTTTTGTCCATATACTAGAAATTTCATCCATTGCAAAAATTGAATGATAGAAACGATGCTGGAGATGGCATGATAAAATTTTGAAAGATCAATAACATCTTCATTGCAAATACCTTTTTTTCAATGACATAAATGGTGACTATACACATGGATCTTGCCAGATGAAATACACAAGAATCAAATCGACTACATTTGTGGAGTGAGACAATGGAAATGCTCAATATCATTAGTCAGAACGAGGCCAGGGGCTGACTGTGGAACAGATCATTAATTGCTCATATGCAAGTTCAAGTTGAAACTGAAGAAAATTAGAAAAAGTCCACGAGAGCCAAAGTACAACCTTGAGTATATCCCACCTGAATTTAGAGACCATCTCAAGAATAGATTTAACACAATGACCACTAATGACTGAAGACCAGAGGAGCTGTTGAATGATATCAAGGACATCATACATGAAGGAAGAAAGAGGTAATTAAAAAGACAGGAAAGAAAGAAAAGACCAACATGGATGTCAGGAGAGACTCTGAAACTTGCTCTTGAAAGTAGAGTAGCTAAATCCAAAGGAAGAAATGATGAAGCAAAAGAACTGAACAGAAAATTTCAAAGAATGACTTGAGAAGACAAAGCAAAGTATTATAATGACTGGTTCAAAGACCTGGAGTTAGAAAACCAAAAGGGAAGAACATGCTTGGAATTCCTCAAGCTCAAAGAACTGAGGAAAAAATTCAAGCCTCAAGTTAAAATATTGAAGGTTTCTACTGGGAAAGTATTAAACTACACAAGAAGAATCAAAAGAAGATAGAAGAAATACACAGAGACACTGTACCAAAAAGAATTGGTCAAAGTTCAACTATTTCAGCCGGTGGCATATGACCAAGAATCGATGGTTACTGAAGGAAGATGTCCAAATTGCTCAGAAGGCATTGGTGAAGAAGAAGGCTCCAGGAACTGACTGAATACCAATTTAGATACTTCCACAAATGGATGCAGCACTGGAAATGCTCACTCTTCTATGCCACAAAATTGAGAAGACAGCTACCTGGCCAACAGGCTGGAAGAGATCAATATTTGTACCCATTCTAAAGGTGATCCAACAGAATTCGGAAATTATTGAACAGTATCATTAATATCACACGCAAGTAAAATTTTGCAGAAGATATTTCAAAAGCATTTGCAGCAGTACATCAACAGGGAACTGCCAGAAATTCAAGTCAGATTCCGAAGAGGACTTGGATATCATTGTTGACATCAGATGAATCCTGGCTGAAAGCAGAGAATACCAGAAACATGTTTACCTGTATTTTATTGACTATGCAAAGACATTTGAGTGCATGGATCATGACAAATTATGGATAAACTTATGGAGAATGGTAATTCCAGAACACTTAATTGTGCTCATGAGGAACCTTTACTTAGACCAAGAAGCAGTCGTTTGAAAAGAACAAGAGAATACTGTGTGGTTTCAAGTTAAGAAAGGTGTGTGTCAGGGTTGTATTCCTTCACCATACTTATTCGATGTGTATGCTGAGCAAATAATCCAAGAAGCTGGACTATATGAAGAAGAACACAGCATCAGGATTGGAGGAAGACTCATTAACAACCTGCCATATGCCGATGACATAATCTTGCTTGCTGAAAGTGAAGAGGACTTGAAGCACTTACTGATGAAGTTCAAAAACCATAGCCTTCAGTATGGACTACACCTCAACATAAAGAAAAAAATCTTCACAACTGGACCAATAAGCAACATTATGATAAAAAGAGAAAAGATTGAAGATGTCAAGGATTTCATTTTACTTGGATCCACAATCAACAACCATGGATGCAGCAGTCAAGAAATCAAAGGATGCAT
Source organism: Dugong dugon (assembly GCA_030035585.1). Lineage (NCBI taxonomy): Eukaryota > Metazoa > Chordata > Mammalia > Sirenia > Dugongidae > Dugong > Dugong dugon. The sequence goes on from CM057472.1 coordinate 92,205,956, forward strand.
TACATCAGGCAAATCTGCTAGAAAAGAACTCTTTAAAGTATTCAAAAGCGAAGATGTCACTTTGAGGACTAAGATGTGCCTGATCCAAGCCATGGTGTTTTCAATCACCTCATATGCATGTGTAAGCTAGGCAATGAATAAGGAAGACCGAAGAAGAATTGATGCCTTTGAATTATGGTGTTGGTGAAGATTATCGAATATACCATGAATTGTCAGAAAAATGAACAAATCCGTCTTGGAAGAAGTACAGTCAGAATGCTCCTTAGAAGAGAGGATGACGAGACTTTGTCTCACATACTTCCGACATGTTATCAGGAGGGACCAGTCTCTGGACAAGGACAACATGCTTGGTAAAGTAGAGGGTCAGTGAAAAAAAGGTAGATCCTCAAGGAGATGGATTAACACAGTGGATGCAAAAATGGGCTCCAGTATAGTAATGCTTGTGAGGATGGTGCAGGATCGGACAGTGTTTCGTTCTGCTGTGCGTAGGATTGCTATGAGTTGGAATAGACTCGACAACACCTAATAACAACAACAACAACAACAAAAATTAAGTCTCATATAATGGATTCAATGAGCAAATTAACCAGACTGAATTTATTTCCCATGTATTAAAAAAATTTCAGACTGACTTTGACATTCAAAAAATCAGAGAAGCCAAGAATAAAGAATGACTCCAGATTACATACATGATAAAAATAAAATCTCCAGCAAATTAAAGGTTATTCACAATAAATTGCAAATTTATTACTTTGTGCCATATTTCTCCTGTGTAATTCATAAACTATGGATTTTCAGCAGAAAAATGTACATTTTATTTGATTTTTGAATTTTTTTAAAGAAATCACATTTACACTAATGCCATGCTTTCTAAAACGTATTTCACAGAAATAATTGCAAAGTTTTACGAACTGAATCCTTAGATTAAGACTGGAGATAGCAATTCATTATTTAAAAGTGTTTTATTTATTTTTTTAAACCAAGTAACAAATATAAAATAGAATCTGAAATATCACTAATCAAACAATACATACAAAGTTATGTGATTAATGCCAGGTTTTTGAGAGTTTTCTATGACATGAGGATACCAAAATATTAAAAAAAAATTCATTAATTGGATAGCAACGATATTTGAAAAATTAGTTTCTGCTAAATATATAAATTTATAATCCCATACAGTCTAAATCTCAGTGATTTTTTTTTTTTAATATACTCCCATCTCCTCCAAACTTCCAATTTGCTGAAGGGAAAGATAGCAAACAAGTTTAAATGCTTCAATAAATTTTTTAAAATGCACACTGCATAATTCATGTTTATTCAAAGAATCTGTTGAGCTAACCTAAAATGCCAGAAAAAATTCCTTAATGCATCAATGATTCCCAGTTGTACAGATAAATTACCCTAAAATAAGAAGAAATAATAACTTAAAAAAGAAACACCTATACTTAACTAAGCACTTAAAATATTGCTCCCAGAAAGAACTCTGAATGAGTAAAAGGGATTTTGTTTGACAATTTTCTCATAAGATGCTTCAAAGTAATATATGTAGCTTGCTGTTAGCCCTTAAAGCCTCTGTGATGGGTTGCATGTATTTGCCAGTAATTTGTCTTGTTGTTGTCAGGTGCCCCAGAGTCAGTTCCAGCTCATAGCAACTCATAGCAACAGAACGAAACACTGCCTCGACCTGCGCCATCTTCACAATCGTTGTTATGTTTGAGCCCATTTTTGCAGCCACTGTGTCACTCCATCTCATTGAGGATCTTCCTCTTTTTCACTGACCCTCTACGAAGCATGATGTCTTTCTCCAGGGACTGGTCCCTCCTGATAACATGTCCAAAGTATGAGAGACAATGTCTCTCCATCCTCACTTTTAAGGAGCATTCTGATTGTACTTCTTCCAAGACAGATTTGTTGGTTCTTCTGGCAGCCCATGAAATATTCAATATTCTTAGCCAACACCATGACTCAAAGTTGTCAATTTTTAGGTCTTCCTTATTCATTGTCCAACTTCATATGCATATGAGGCTGTTGAAAATGTCATGGCTTGGCTCAGGTGCACTTAGTCCTCAAAGTGACATCTTTGCTCTTAAACACTTTAAAGAGGTCTTTTGCGGTAGATTTGTCCAATGCAACGCTTCATTTGATTTCTTGACTGTTAATTCCACGGCTGTTGACTGTGAATCCAAATGAAAGCCTTTTACAGTTTTAATTTTTTCTTTGTTTATCATGATGTTGCTTATTGGTCCAGTTGTGAAGATTCTGGTTTTCTTTATGTTGAAAGAGATCTTTTGCAGCAGAATGAATGTCACAGAAATGGTAGTTTTTATTATATTTTAATCGACTGTTTGGATCATAACATAGAAATTAACTCAAGGATGAAAACAAAAGGTAGCTATCATTTGAATTAACTGTAACTTTGATTTCTTGTTTAAACTTTTGCTTTTCTTTGGTTGCAGTTGCTCTTTTCTTTTGGAAAACCATTATAATATTAAGTTGTTGTTCCACTCAAAATCTCCTTGTTCAGTAAAGGTCAAGGAATTCTTAATTTAAGAAAAATAAATGTACAATTAAGACACACACATAAAAACAAACTAGTTGCCATCAAGTCAATTCTGATTCATGGCAACCCTACGTGTGCAGAGTAGAACTGTACTCCATAGGGTTTTCAAGTCTGTAAACTTTGAGAAGCCTATCTCCAGGCCTTTCTTCCATGGCTCCAATGGGTGGGTTCAAACTGCCAACCTTTAGGTTAACAATCAAGTGTAAATCTTTTGTGCCACCCAGGGACCTACTTAAATTGCCAAATCTGTTGCCATCTAGTTGATTCTGACTCATAATCAGCCTACAGGAGAGAGTAGAACTGCCCCATGGGATTTCAAAGGAGGGGGCTGGTGGATTTGAACTGCTGACCTTTTGGTTAGCCACAGAGCTCTTAACCACTGCACCACCAGGGTGCCAATTAAATTACAGGCCCCCCCATATTAGCCAGACAGAAGTGAGCTGAACAGCCAGGACCAATGTGTGAGTAGAGGTCTTCAGGTTTGGGATCTTCTTTATTGATCAAAGACTTTGGAAAATAATTTTTAAAATGAAAATAAAAGAATCCAGGTCAGAACGATACTATCAGTAATAATTGAGTCAGCTGAAGGAATTTAGTAAATGTGAGATGCAAGGAAGAACACTTCTCTGTATCTTTGCTGCAACACTCTTGGCTTTGCAGGGCTTTAGGGGATGAAGATAATATAGAATGGTAAAAAGGAAATGAAAAGTCACCATCAAGAAGAGGAAGTAAGGAAAATTATTTAGAATAAATTTGATACAGCTTAGGATAAAGTAAAGTGTAAATTTAATACAGAGTTCAAGCCTGGGCTGAGTCGAAAAAGCTATTGCATTTTATTTGCTTTTGCATTTTATTATCTACATCAATAATACTGTGCACATGTATAGAAAACACAATATTTAAAGGTGTTTTAGAATGATTATCTATTTTTGTCTTCACAAATATGCCTTGGGATAGTAGAGATTTTATGATTACCAGTTTGCAGATGAGAAAGTAGACAATTTAAGGAAATCGGTTGAGATTTTCTGAAATCACGTGATGAGTTGTGTCATATCTGGAATATGAATCCAAATTTTCTGAATCTCAGACCCAGATTCCTCTTGTTATAATACACTAGATGTAGTATATCATGCATTGCTTTTTATTCAAAAGGAAATCAGAAATAAGTAAAAATTTTCAGGATCCTTGGAGTATATTTTGTTCAATTTTATTTATGAAACAAATTAATAGATAAGAAATCTTGCCTAAGGCCCTTTTCTCTGTCTTGGTATCCCAGCCACAAGTGCACTTTTGCAGATGTTTCTGCATGAAAGACTGGAATTTTATTGCTTAAATTTATTAGGATATATAAAGCGGAGGGTCAGTGAAAAAAAGGGAAACCCTCTATGAGATGGATTGACGCAACAGTCACAACAATGAACTCAAACGTATCAAGGCTCATGAAGATGGCACAAGGATGGGCAACAATTTATTCTGTTTTACAGAAGGTCATAACCTGGAGCCAACTCGACCGCAACTAACAATACACATATATGTGTGTGTGTGTGTGTGCGTGCTTGACTGCATGTACATGAATATATATGCGTGAAAGTGAAATGAGATAGTGTATATAAACCGCCTGGTAAATGCATGACACATATTAGATGATTATTATTTGATATCAATAATTATTGCAATTATTACCATTTCACCAAAGGATGTATGTGCTATATTTTCTGATAACATCTTTGCTAAGGCCTAATGTATTCCTTTTGAATAGCTGAAATGCTGTCTCTGAGCCTGTGACTTAGCATAACAGACACAGAGAAACCAGACTTTCCTATAGCAATACTATTTCGAATCCATTGTTTGCTTTTTCTGTATATTATTTTCAAGGAATGGTGATATGTAAAGTGTTATGGATGGAATTACGTTGCCCAAAAACGTGTTGTAAATTCTAACTCTTATGCTTATGGATGAAATCTCATTTGGGAATAGGACTTTCTCTGTTACGTTGATGAGATCATATCGGTGTAGAATGTGTCTGAATCCAATCACTTCTGAGCTATACAAATAGATTAGGCACAGAAGCAAGGACACACAGATAAGGAAGACAGATGTGACTCCACAAGAAGATCACGGAGGAACCAAGGAACAGAAGCTGAAAATAGAGCCCGTGGTGAGAAGAAAGTGTCCTCTTAAGCCAGTGCCCTGAATTAGGACTTCTAGCCTCCTAACTCTGCAAAAGTAAACTTCTGCTTGTTAAAGCCACCTACTTGTGGTATTTCCATTATAGCAGTGCTAAGAAACTAAGAAGGAGCTCTGGTGGTACAGTGGTTAAGCGCTCACCTGCTAACCGAAAGCTCAGCTATTCAAACCCACCAGCTGCTCCACTGGAGAAAGACGAGGCAGTCTGCTTCTGTAAAGATTTACAGCCTTGGAAACCCTATGGGGCAGTTCGACTCTGTCCTATAGGATCGCTGTGAGTTGGAATTGACTCAATAGCAATGAGTTTTTTGTTTGTTTATTTTGAAGAAATTAAGACACAGAGGAACTCAGATACAACATACCACTACATACTGTAAGTATATAAGCATACGTATAAGCAAGGTCCATTTGGGGGGGAAAAATGGCACAGTAGTAGTCATGAAGCACACATGGCCCTCTGCAGAGCTCGCCATAGCCCACAGAGAGCATGCTCAGTCTAGACATGGCCAGAAGGAACCAGCATGGAAGCCCTTCTGTAGAGAGGGATCTCGTGTCTATAACATTCTTGTTATTTATAGGGGAAAGAAGGCAGGGGACAACTGAGTGTCTGTGTAGCAATGACACTTCCTGGTCCAAGATAGGGCCTACTAGAAAGGAGACCCTCCCAGGCATGGTCTGAGGTATTCACTTGTTCTTCTACTGAGGAAACACAGACATACAGAGCCTACTCTTTGCTCAGTTCCAAAAAATGGGAAAGGAAACAAGCCGCTAGGGGCATCTCTATTTGTCCTTCCATAATGGTCAGCTTCTAGGGCAATTTTGTTTCATATTTTCATGTGTGTTACAAGGAAAATGTGTGAGTTATGAACCACTGAGAATGTTTTGGCAGATGCTTAGCAGAGCCCGAATGCATGATGTAATTGCAGAGTTGAGTAGTCACAAGAGAGACCAATTGCCCTGTAAAGCCTAAAGTATTTATTATCCACACAAAAAAGTTTGCTAATCCCTGGTGCAGAGTAATAATAATACCCATTTACTGAACATTTGCTCTTTATTGGTGCTGGGTTATCATCCTATTTAATCTTAACATCAACCATAATAGGAAAAAGTGTTATCCCTCTTTTATATGTAATAAAACATAGGATTAAAAAAGTTAATTAATTTCATACTTAAGTCATGTCACTAGTAAAAGATAGTGTTGTTATTTAAACATGTCTATTTGAACAAAGCCCGTGATCTTAACCAGTCCAGTATAGTTAGAGTGATCACAATGGTGTGATATTATACCAATTACTGAAGACCAGCAGTTTGGGGAGCTAGAAGACTTGATTTAGAGCATTTCACAGTTTCTGTGGTATAACTACTCCCATTATTGCTGATTTCAAACTACCAACATGATGTCACTGATTGTGGCATTGGAAAAGAAATGCATGTAATAAACTCTTGCAATCCAGTACAAGCCAGCTTCCTGACCTCACTGGTGAAAAGATAATGTATCATCCAAACTGGTACAATTTTGGTACTGCAAAGGACACTATTAATATTTATACTGGGCAAAAATATGTAAATTGAGACAATTCCAAGCAAATGAGAACATATAGTTACAAAGCATAAACACTACAACTCTAATAGAATGTAAGCATCTAAAAAACATTCAAGGATGGAATCTTCCCCTTCATATAACCCAAGTCGTTTGGATTCCTTCAGTTTGGTTGTAGGGGGACCTCTGTATACAGACTTGATGAAGATTTGTAGATTTTTTTTTTTCTCCTTAGATTTTGAATCTTGAATGCTGTTTCACAAGGATAAAAAAAGAATTGGAAAATTTTGCATTTTCCATTTTTGTAACTTTGGAAATATTTGTGACTTAATTCTGTTCTGTAAAATTATTCCCAGAAAGGATATCTGAGGGTTTTGCCCACTGAAGACTCTCTACAAAATAAGCTCCTGAATTTTCTTTCAGGAACTTCCTCAATCCTCCCGACTTCTGGTGCCCCTCCCATGTGGTGAAGGAGAGTGCTAGCTGCTTGCGGGTAGCAGCCATTGATGCACATTTCTGGACTGGGTGGAATTAATCTAATAAAGGTTGTGAGCATGAGAATTTGAGCATTTTTCTCTCTGTACTTTCCACATGTATAGATGGAGGGCAGCAACCTCAGTAAATGTGAACTGTGTCTGTTCTACAAAATCTTTCACCTAGGTTGGATTACACAAGATCTAAAAGGGGAGTAGGATTTGGTGACTTTGGAAACTCATTTTTGCTCCCCAATAAGGTATATCCTCAATTAGTTTTTCAGTAACACAGTTGTTATTTTCTCTATGTGCTGATTTTTTTGTCTTAATTCTAAAGTTCAAGATTCCACTGAAGAGCTTGATTATTTTTCCACAGCTTAAGAATTCTCATTTGCAATTGCAATGGATCTGTTGAAAAAGGTTAAAAGTATGCAATGCATAGTTCTGTTTGTTTTAAAAGCAGTCAAAATTTCTGTATTGTTTAGAAGCTACGCTAAAGTGTTCCTTTTAGGTTTTACCTTGGCAGTGTTTGTGATGCTGTGCTTGGAAGAATAAGTATGAAACGTGAACTTCTAACTCACAACATTCTGCTGATCTTTTCAGAAATACAAATCAAGGTGAAAAATAGACTGCCATCTTACATTTCACAAAAGGGGTAAAAAGAAAACAGGTTATCAGCAATATTGTCTCATGAACAGAGTGCATTGAAACTAAATTAGTTGGATTTTTTTATACTTGTTAATATATTTTCCCTATATTAAAGTTAAAACTGTCAATGAAGCCTTAGAATAGCTGATAAAATGAGGGAGATGATAACTGAAGAAACAAAAGAATCTGATGACCTCTGTTCCTTAAGTCCATACAAATCAAAAATAATCCATAGCGATTTGTGCTTAGTGGCTCCCTCTCCCATCATTAGTTTCCAGAAATTACAAGTGTAAAACACACTTTCAGATGTAAGCAGGATTCAAACTACAGGGTGAAGGTCTGCATTCCAAATAGAATCTAGAAGCTGATACATTTTTGTCTCACATTAACATAAACCTTCTTTAGGTTCATACATAAAAGGGTCTCTTCACATAGGCTCCAGGTAAGGAAACTGAAATTGAAAAGTTTTTTAAGTTAAAATTAATTTTATACCTCCAGGCTATTTTAGTACCGTAAAGGACACTTTTTTTGGTTTGTTTCTTTGTTTTTTTTTTCCTCACTGATATTAAAATGGAACTTTTGGTAAGCAACCGTGTGCTTAACCACTGCACCACCAGGACTCTTCATATTAATGAGACCTTTTTATTATCATAAATATAATTAACATATTCTATAAAGGACTTAGAAAATATAGGAAAGTATGAAAATTATTATTATAACTTTACTGGACTTTTACTAAGTTCTTTACATATAGGATCTCATTTTAAACACAAAAATAAGACCTCCAATGGAGGTATAATTATGGTGAGTTTGCTAGCATGAACCCAAGTCATTCAATTCTATAAACTGAAGTGAATGACTGGATCAACTGGTAAAAAGCAAGCAAAAAACACTCAATTTTAATAGTCTTTTAGAGCAGTTTTAGGTTTAACGAAAAATTGTTCAGGAAGTAGAGAAAGTTCCCATTTACACGTCCTCCCCTATATATTATTTCTCCTATTAAATTACTACTTTTAATTTTTTATTAGAAAAAAAGACAATATGGCAGATTCTGAACATCTCTCCCATTCTCCATATAAAATACTTAAAGTGATGAGCACAGTCATCTGGGGAGTAAGAGAAATCAAAGAGGTTAACTTGAGTAAAAAGCATAAAACTAGAGAATTGGTCAGAAATAATGTGAGTGGTTGTCCTGAGAAGCACTGTTAGTCCCTGGTGGCCAGTGGGGTTAGTTTTGTGAACTATGCATGCAAGAGAAGAGACAAAGCCCTGGTCCTTTATAAAGCAGAAAGCTGGGACTGCCATTCCTGTTTAAAGATAGGGACCCTGCCAGATAATTTGTAGAAAAGTTTAATGCCTTGGTTCTATGTCAACAAGCAGGGAGTATTTCCTGGGAATTTCTACCTATAAGCTGGTCTTTATAAGAATTTAGGAGACCGTATTCATACTACTCATGTAGCCCAAATATCCAAGGTAAAATTTAAAAGTGCCTTAAGACCAGTAGTGTCTCCAGGAACATGGCAAAGTCAAAATTCACAATCTCTCTGCAGAAAGCACTCTGTGCCAAGACCCAGAAGAATGCTTACAGATGAAGTTTTACTGAATATGAGCTCAAAATGAACTCATATTACATCAGAGAAAACAAGACATTAGTAACAAGTAATAATACCCCTGCCACATCTGATATGTTGGTGTGAGTAGATTCAGAATCTGAAATAAGTATGCTTAGTATATTTAAAAAGAATCAATATATGATGGAGGAATAAAAGACTGTAAAAAATGGCAGGGAAAATTTGAACAAGAACTACTTTCAGAAGTGGTTCTAAAATTAGACCATTTCAAAATGAAAATGGTACTAATTCAAATGAGAATTCAATGGGGAGGTTAAACAACTAATTAAAAAAAAAAAAAAAACCTGAAGAGAGAATAAATGAGTTGGAAATGGGTATAATAAATTACCTGCCAAATGCAATACAAAGAGATGAAGGGAAAGCAAACATGAGACAGATCACAAACCATCTAGGATAGAGTAAAATTTAAAAACGGTTGAATTTGGAGTAACAGAAAGAGATAATACAGAAATAGAAGGGTAAGGCACAGGCAGTTGGACCTAGGAATGTCTCCGGACAAAAGTGACACCAATCTAATACTTCTTCTAGAAATTTGGAACTGGAAAAAGAGATTCCAGTGTCAATCTGTCTTGTCTCCTAGAGCACAGAGATATAAATTTGGGAAGTTTTGATAGACATTTTCTACCATGTAAACTAAAGTAACTTTTGCCTTAAGTATACTGTTTATCCTATCTAAACCTCAGCTTACCCAAATATGAAATTAGGCTATTCATCTACCCCATACTGTTTCAAAGAGGGATAACATGATAATCCACCACCAGTCTGTCAGGTTGTCATACTGTGGTGGCTTGCATGTTGCTCTGATGCTGAAGGAGTCACTGGGTGGTACAAATGTTTAATGAACTTAAATACTAAGAGAAAGGCTGGAAGTTTGAATTCACCCAGAGGCAACTCAGAAGAAAGGTTTGGTGTTCTATTTCTAAAAAATCAGCCATTTAACACCCTATAGAAACACAGTTCTACTCTGACACACACACAGTCTCCATGAGAAAAAAATCAACTGTATGGCAACTGGTGTAGTTAAATAAAAACACTGAGTATTCCTAAAAAGAAACTTCATTTCTGTGACTCACACACGTCAAATTTTGTTGTATAATCTGATAGGTACAGAAGAGAGACTCAGCCTGGTGTCACCCCTGCCAGCGGAAGAGACTCTTTGCCTCAGAGTCACAAATCAGGCATCTTCATTGTTTTGGATGTGGTCAACCATCAGGCTGAAATCTAGGCTGGCTAGAAGGAGCACTCAATCACACTCTGCCACTTCCTTCCCTATTCCAATTCAAACTCCCTGAAAGGGCCTTTAAATTTAAGGTAGAACTCAAATACTTTCTAAACTAGTAATTATTAAACAAAAAATAAACTGGATATTGACACTTTAGTTGACTGATACAATGTGTACTCATCAGTATTGCCTATTACAGGACGACAGATAAGTCAGAAAGGAAGTAGTCAAGTCAGTAAAAATAAATAGTGGCTCCTTGGAGATTATAAGCAGCACACAGCATGAGAAAGATCAAAAAACACACTTCACACTAAAGATATTTTTTCAGGCATTCATTAAAAAAAAAAAATTGCAATGGCAAGCACTGAAGTTTACCTTTACTGACACATAAAAAAAGTTATTGTAGACTGTTAGGACACATTATTTCTTGCTGAACTGTTTATTTATTTATTTTTCCTCCCTTAATGACATTCCTAAGACTTTCCTAAATTGTTATGAGCATAAAACACATTTCCAGCAACAGATAAAAGCAGATTCTTGGCTGTAGGAAGCAGATATTTCAACATCTGCTTCCGGCAGAATACACTGAATTTTATGCCCTCTATTGTTATTTAAGTAAGCTATAGCTGTTGTTTCCCTTTGGGGAACTAAAATGCTAACATCTTAATTTTTCAGACATCAGTATTAGTTTAATGAGACATAATCACTAAACTTTCTAACAAGGTCCAAACTGGAAACATCTTTAATCAAATAGCAAATTCAGCAACTCAAAGCTTAAAGAAGTTCTCAAACTTTACCATTACACAAATCATTAAATCTCTTTAGTACTGAAATCAATAAAAAGACAAAGTTTTTTGTTGTTGTTTGTTTTTCACACCAGTTGATTTTCTGTAAGCTTAATGGTCTAGAACTTCTATTTGAAAAATAATGCCATAAAATAAAATAATGTTTTAAAAAAAAAGTGTTTTATTAATTAAAAGAAACTATTAACAAAAAGAGTCCCTGGGTTGTACAAATTGTTAACTGCGCGAATACTAGCCGAAAGATTGGTGGTTCAAATCCACCCAGAGGTACTCAGGAGACAAGCCTGGCTAACTACTTGCAAAAGGTCACAGCTTTGAAAACTTTATGGTGCAGTTCTACTCCGCGCACACAGGGTCACCATGAGTCGGAATCAACTTGCCGGTAAATAACAACAACAACAATTAACAAAACGTACTAAGTGCTAGCTATTAAGCTAAATTCTGGAACTATAAAGATAAAGAATTCAACATTGTAGACTTCAAAGACAGTCTTTAAAGGAATCAAAAGTACATTTAATGTAAGAAGCATTATGATACAGCTAAGGCATGAGTGCTAAAGGAGTATATTGAGATTAGAGCAGGGTAGGAGGTTCAGTGAAATCTTTCCAGGACAATTAATGCCTAAACTGGTTGAGTAGAAGTTATACATGTGGTGTAACAGAGAGCCATAACTTAAAAAAGCTCAGGGCTGAGGGAAAGCCCCATACACTCTGGCAACTTCCCATAGTTCTCCCTTGTTTGAGTGAGGATGACAGAGAGAAGACAGGTGGGAACTCATCATGTAGCAGATCATGTACCATATTAAAGAGACTAAATTTATTCTAAAAGCTATAGCGAGCTAACAAAGAAAGGCTTTCAAACAGGGAATTTAGGGGTTCAAATTTGTGACCCAAGACCAGTTGAGGTGAGGAAGGAAGACAGGAGGTAAAACAGGTTATAGTAATTCTTGTCAAAAAAAAAAAAGATAAGAAAGTGAATTAAACAAATATAAAATATCAGTAGTAGTATAATTATTCTATTAATATAATCCTATTACCCCACTGTGCTTACTAAATCTAATATATTTAATAATTCACAGATAATAAAATGGCTTTTAAGTGGATATAATGTGGAAGGCAGATCAGTAGGCTGTATTTATATGAATATGTTCTTCTCAGTCCAAGAAGAAAATATTATTTTGACCAAACATCTATTACTATGAAGAGCCAAAGCTAACATTCAGTGGTTCACAATGACCAAGCAACTGTGTGACCCACATTGAATTATGTAGGTATTGCCTCATTTAATTTTGACAGCCAGACCTATGATGCAAGCATTGTTATTCCTCTTACGAAGTTGAAGAAACTGAAGTACACAGAGATGTTGTAGGATTCCACAGCTTTATAGCAGATGCTGGAATGAATACCACATCTGTCTGACTTCAGAGACTACGGTCTTAATCCCTGTGAAATAAGACCCTTCTCATTCACATGTCTGGAATTCTCTACCCACTGCAGCAGTGAATTCCACACTGAAGCTGAAATTACTAACGGTAAGTAAGACTTCCGTCAGCCAAGTGATTGGATTCTGGCTTGTGGAAAGGCTTTAGGTAATAGATGCAGACTTAGCTGCAGATGCCATGACTGCACATTTGTAGCTTAATGACCACGGAGTGATGATGAGCAGGCACGGTGGCAATGAGTGCTCCAAGGGAAGGGGTGAAGAATGAGGACTGACTGCTGGGAGGAAAGAGCAGAGGTCGGAAGCACTAATAGCATCAGTATTAATGCCGGTCACAATGTGAGCCCTCTGCCAGGGAGGCTGGTGAAGTAGGCACCCATGAGAAGCTAACAGCCACATCTGATCATCAAAGGGCAGATGTTAAATGTGATTCAGATGAAAAGTGAGAGGAAGTGCTGACAAGGGCACAGCTGAAGAGACAGGCAGACATACGTGATGGAAATTGTCAGACGCAAGTGTCATCTTGGAGAAAAGCAGAGTACTGGCAAGAGTGCTCTTTTATTCCTTAAAATTCACCGTTTTGGTTTTTATCCCAAACTAGGGGAAAGCAAAACAAAACAAAAAATTAAATATATTTATCAGCCCTAGTGATTAAAGAAAAAGCAAAGTAAGTGCTTTGTTCTAAAGGAAATTCTGTGACATTACACTGGAGAAGTTTGTCCAAAACAGTCTTCACTGAATGGAGGAAAAAAAAAAAAAGAAAAATTCCATGCTGCCTTTCTTATTTATTTTGTTTGTACTCACATGTTTACAGATTTGCTTATACAGGGTAACCATCTCTGCAAGCATTTCTGTTTTATTGCTAAGAATGTTGATGAGGCCAACAGAAATTTCTCATTGGTGGGTGCTGAGGTAGGAGTTGATAACCTGTGGATTGTAGAACACATTCTGCAGAACTTCAACCAGCTTAACCATTAACACGAAAGATCTCTATTTCAGAGAATGCAAACAGTATATAAATGCGCCTGAAAACATAAAAGAATATTTAACTTTGTCTGCCTAAAATGTCTGCCTTGAGCATTATGTTCTTTTAAGAAGTATTTGTATGGGATCGAAGTGACAAGAGCAACTCAGGCGATTAGATAGGAACCTTAGGGTGCCATGAGTTTATGTTAATGAGGGAGGAACGACTCAGCTAAAGATAGTGAGAATGGTTGTACAACTTGAAGCATGTAATCAATGTTACAGAACTGTACATGTAGAAACTGTTGAATTGATGTCTTTTTGCTGTGTGTATTTTTAACTACAATAAAAATAAATAAATTAAAACATTAAATATATATGTATTTAAAAAAGGGACTTAAACCAAAAAAAAAAAAAAATTGTGCTATATTCCTATAACAGAATGCTACTTAGCAGCAAAAAGGAAAAACTGGTAAACAAAACACAATGGATATTCTCAAAATCATTATACAGCACAAAATAAGCTAGATTGAAAAAAAAATTATATACTTTGTGGTTCCATTTCTATAGAAACTCCATGAAATAAGAATTTAATCTATGGTGATGTAAAGCAGATCCGTGGTTGACTAGAGTGAGGGGAAGGGATTGACTACAAAAGGACAATAGGGACTTGATGGAAATGTCCTATAGTGTGATCATGATGGCAGTTACATAAGTGTATACATTCATCAAAACTCGTTCAACTGTGCTCTTAAAATGAGTACTTTTTTACATATAAATTATACTTTATAAAGTTATTTTAAAACAAAGGAAAGAAGAATATTTAACTTTGACTTTCTCCATAATCTCTGATGGAGTGAAGAATCTTTCATTTCTGTTAACATCACTTCTTAGTTATGTTATTGTATCTAGGACAAATCATACTCCCTGGGGGCAGGGAATCTTTAGATACCTACTCTGTAGTTGTAGCGGCTACTGAATGTCTACCTTATGAAGGTAGTTTTAGAAGCAAGTGTGAAATGACCAGCTCATCTGTTCTCAATCCAACAGCCAAAAACTAAGTTACTCTCTACACTGGAAAGGAACTGTACTGAAACTGGAAATTAAAAGTTAGGTAGGCTTGACTTGCAGTGATGCTTAGCATTAGAGCAACTGTGCTTACTTTGTGCAGCTGGATGTACATCACATTTACTTGAACTCGAAAAGAATAGGGGAGACGCATGAGGCAGAAAAATAAAGAAGTGATCAAACACAAGACGCTTGAATGCAGATGGTGATGAGGGCCTTAAAATAAGAAGAATAGTGACTGCAGATAAAACAAGAAAGAAATACACTGGGAAGAAGGAGACTTTAGCACCTTTGCAACCTAGTATTACCCTCAATTGCTTTGTCAAATTGTGTTCCCTGTAAATCTCAAAGAGAGCCTCTGATTGAGTCAGATTGGTTACCTCATCCAAAGATAATCGGTATACCCACATAGAATAGTAGCTGGCACATCATAAGAAGTTAACAAATGTTGTTGAGTAAAAGAATGGATGGAACCTGCAAGTAGGTCTTTTCATGCCCATACTCATATTTTTGTTTCTACTTTTCATCTTTTCACTTGCCCTCCTTGGGCCTTGTACAAATCATTTAAGATCCTTAGTAAAATTCTCACTTCTTTTTAGACATTTATGGATATTTTAATCCCAAAACAGTTTATCTTTTTTTTTTTAATTTAATTTTATTTTTTTATTGTACTTCAGGTGAAGGCTTAAAGAACAAATAATTTCTAATGAAACAGAAGTACACATGTTGTTTTATGACATTGGTTAACAACCCCACAACATATCAAACCTCTAACATCTCAACCTTTTTTTTTTTTTTTTTGGTGAAAATACACATATCCAAAGATACACCATTTCAAAACTTTCTACATACACAGTTCAGTGACATTGACTATGCTCTTCCAATTGTGCTGTTATTCTCACTTAAGATGAAGGCTTACAGAACAAAATAGTTTCTCATTTAACACTTACTACAAATGTTGCCCTATGACAATGGTTAACAATCTCACAACACATCAACAATATCCTTACTCAACCTTGGGTTCCCTATCACCAGCTTTCTTCTCCCGTTCGGCTTTCTGGCCCTTGTCACTGGACTCCTGTACCTCGTTAGTCTCATTTGGTTTTACAGGGCTGTCCACTCCCAGGCTGAACAGTGAACCTCGGAGGTAACTTCACCACTGAGCTAAAAGGGTGTCTGGGGGCCATACTCTTGGGATTTCTCCAGTCCCCTTTAGGCCAGTAAATCTGGTCTTTTTTTTTTGTGGGTTAGAATTATGCTCAACATCCTTCTCCAGCTCTGTCCAGAAACCTCTGTTTTGATCCTGGTCAGAGCAGTCAGTGGTGGTGACCGGGCACCGTCTAGCTGCACTGGACTCAGTCCGGTGGAGGCCTTGGTAGCTGTGGACAATTAGTCCTTCGGACTAATCTTTTCCTTGTATCCTGTTTTCTTCATTCTCCCTTGCTCCCAAAGGGATGAGACCAGTGGAGTATCTTAGATGGCTGTTCACAGGCTTTTAAGACCCCAGACACTACTCACCAAGGCAAAATGTAGAGCATTGTCTTTATAAGCTGTGTCATGCCAGTTGAGCTAGACGTTCCCTGAGACCATGGTCCCCACAGCCCTCTGCCCAGCAATTCAGTCCCCCAGGGAGTTTAGATGTGTCAATGGGGCTTCCATGACCTTTCCTTGTACAAGTTGTGCTAGTTTCCCCTGTATTGTGTACTGTCTCACCCTTCACCCAAGATACCACTTATCTCTTGTCTATTTACTATTCCCCCCACCCCACGCCTCCCATCCCTGGTAACCAACAAAGATTGTTATATTTTGTGTGCGAACTTTTCATGGGTTTTTACAATAGAGGTCTCATACAATATTTGTCCTTTTGTGATTGACTTATTTCACTCAGCATAATGTCCTCCAGTTTCATCCATGTTATGAGATGCTTCACAGATTCATTGTTGTTCTTTCTCATTGCATAGTACTCCATGCTGTGTATGTACCATAGTTTGTTTATCCATTCATCTGTTGATGAGCATCTAGGTTGTTTCCATCGTTTTGCTATTGTGAACAATGCAGCCATGAACATAGGTGTGCATATGTCTATTCGAGTGACGACTCTTATTTCTCTAGGATATATTCCTAGGAGTGGGATTGCTGGATCGAATGGTATGTCTATTTCTAGCTTTCTGAGGAAGCTCCATATCATTTTCAAAAATGGTTGTATCATTTTTCATTCCCACCAGCAGTGCAGAAGTGTTCCAATCTACCCGCAGCCCCTCCAACATTTGTTATTTCCAGTGTTTTTGATTCGTGCCAGTAATGCTGGGGTGAGATGGTATCTCATTGTGGTTTTAATTACTCCAACAAATTTTAAAACCTAGAGGAAATGGATAAATTTCTAGAAACACATAGCCTACTGAACTACAACAAAGTGATGTTGAAAATCTGAACAGACCCATAACAAGAGAAGAGATTGAAAAGGTAATAAAAAAACTCCCAAGCAAAAAAGCCCTGGCCCAGATGGCTTCACTAGAGAATTCTACAAAACATTTACAGAAGACCTGGTACCCATACTACTCAAGCTATTTCAGAGCATAGAAGAGGAAGCAACACTTCCAAATTCATTCTATGAAGCCAGCATAATGCTGATACCAAAACCAGGCAAAGACGTCACAAAAAAAGAAAATTACAGACCAATATCTCTCATGAATATAAATGCAAAAATTCTGAACAAAATTCTAGCCAATAGAATTCCGTATCATATCAAAAAAATAATACACCACGATCAAGTAGGATTCATACCAGGTATGCAAGGATGGTTCAACATTAGAAAATCAATCAATGTAATACACCACATAAATAAAAGGAAAGAAAAGAGTCACATGATCATCTCAATTGACACAGAAGAGGCATCTGACAAAGTCCAACACCCATTCGTGATAAAAACTCTCAATCAAATAGGTATAGAACAGAAATTTCTCAACATAATAAAGGGCATCTATGCAAAACCAATGGCCAACATCATTCTTAATGGAGAGAGGCTGAAAACATTCCCTTTGAAAACAGGAACAAGACACGGATGCCCTTTATCACCACTCTTATTTAACATTGTTCTGGAAGTTCTAGCTAGAGCAATAAGGCAAGAAAAGGAAATAAAGGGTATCCAAATTGGTAATGAAGAAGTTAAACTCTCCCTGTTTGCAGATGATATGATACTATACACAGAAAACCCTAAAGGCTAAATGAGAAATCTACTGGAACTAATAGAAAGATTCAGCAGAGTAGCAGGATACAAGATAAACATTCAAAAATCAGTTGGATTCCTATACACCAGTAAGGAGAACGATGAAAAGGAAATCAGGAAAACAATACCATTTTCAATAGCCCCTAAAAAAATAAAATACTTAGGAATAAATCTGACCAGGGATGTAAAAGACCTATGCAAAGAAAACTACAAAACACTACTGCAAGAAACCCAAAGGGATCTACATAAGTGGAAAAACATACCATGCTCATGGATAAGCAGACTCAACATTGTGAAAATGACAATTCTACCCAAAGCAATTTAGAAATACAACACAATCCCGATCCAAATACCAACAACATTCTTCGAAGAGATGGAAAAACTAATCATTAACTTTATATGGAAAGGGAAGAAGCCCTGAATAAGTAAAGCACTACTGAAGAAGAAGAATCAAGTTGGAGGATTCACACCACCTGACTTCAGAACCTACTATACAGCTACAGTAGTCAAAACAGCCTGGTACTGGTACAACGACAGATACATTGACCAATGCAACAGAATTGAGAACCCAGCTATAAATCCATCCACCTATGGTGACCTGATCTTCGACAAGGGCCCAAAGTCCATCAAATGGGGAAAAGACAGTCTTTTTAACAAATGGTGCTAGCAAAACTGGATATCCATCTGCAAAAAAATGAAACAGGACCCATACCTCACACCGTATACAAAAACTACTTCAAAATGGATCAAAGACCTGACTATAAAGGCTAAAACTATAAAGTTCATAGAAGAAAAAATAGGACCAACACTTCAGGCCTTAATACATGGCATTAACAGGATACAAACCATAACCATCCACGCACAAAACCCAATAGATAAGCTAGATAACTGGGGTCTTCTAAAAATCAAACACCTATGCTCTTCAAAAGACTTTACCAAAAGAGTCAAAAGAGAACCTACAGAATGGGAAAAAATTTTTAGACAGTACAAGTCAAACAAAGTTCTAATCTTCATAATCTACAAGAAAATCCAACACCTCTACAACAAAAAGACAAATAATCCTATTAAAAAATGGCAAAGGAAATGAACAGACACTTCACCAAAGAAGACATTCAAATGGGCAACAGACACATGAGGAAATGCTCACTATCACTAGCCAGTTTTTTTATCTTTTGAAATAATATTTCAGTTTGAGTTTTATTAATGTGACAACTTATATACACTATTATTACATTTTATATAGTTACTTGTGATAAATATATATATATATATTTAGTTTTTTGAGAGTACTTGTACTTGTTTCTATATAATGATGAGGATGATACGTTTCTTGATAATTGGAAGTACTCTTGGCACATTTTGTAAATCTTTTCAGTGCCCAAATGAATATTGTGGTTTGATATGGGTTCAGTAATCACTGAAAAAATAAGGAAATTGCAGAAAAGTGTTGTAGGAAGCCAAGTGCTAGACTTCTTTTTAACTACTACTTCAGAAAATGAGAAAAAGCAATTGATGGATAAATACTCCCCAAATTAGATTAGGAGAGTAAAGGTTGAAAATAATGTAGCCAAGGATTTGTTCGGCAAAGCGCTTACAACAGCAGTTCCTCATAGTGAGAGAGAACCTTTCTCAAAATTGATACTATAAGCAATTATTTAAATGAAATGATAATGTAAATCCTCCAAGTATTATTTTAGTTTGACGCATCAAAATCTGTAAATTATTAATGAAAACAATCTTGATAATTATGATTTTGTTTATTATTTGGTACATAAGTTTCATCCGACCAAACACATACAACGTATCTCTGCTCCACCAAAATGAGACTAAAGGACTGGTTGCTTATAAATGAGCAAGCACATATAAAAAGGTAGAAGGAATGCTAGCAGAAAGTATATCTCAATAGCATCTTATAAATCAGAAAGCTGAACAGTGGAGATACCTTTATCCAACAGGACAAGGTAAATACCTACCAACAGAGATAATTACAAGAATGAAGATGGATCACGTTGTGGGGTTTAGGAGAGGCTCAGGAGCTAGTCATCTGTTGCTGAAGCAAAAAAAATCAAACCCGTTGCCATCCAGTTGACTTCGACTCACAGAGATCCTATAGGACAGAGTAGAACTGCCCCACAGGGTTTCCAAGCAGCTGCTGGTGGATTCTAATGGTAGACCTTTTGGTTAGCTGCCGCACTCTTAATCACTGCACCACCAGGGCAGGCAAGGCTAAATCTAAAAGATGAAGTTTGTTTGAAACTCTGAATATGCGACAGTTAGGCTTCTGATCTCTTGAGTGACGCATGCCATTTTAGGACTTTCCATCTACCACCATAGGACACCTGAGATTTTTTCCCAGAGAAAATTTGTCTAGACCTAGGAATACTAGGCTGGCAGTGGGAAATACATGGTCAACAATAGTGACATTACAGAGTACTGAAGAGCATAAGCCACATGGTTTATCAAGCAAGTCAGAGCAACTCCCCAACACTCACCCTTAGACTATCAAAGGCAGGCTCATTACTGACTTTTTGAATAACAGGAAGGTCATTACTCCAAAAGCCCAGGCCCCCAACAATCTAAGCTTTTGAGAAGCTTATCCATCTTTCATTGTGAAATATGAATGGAGAACAATGATCTCAGACATTGGATGAATCAACATTAAAAAGTAATGAAAAAATAATAAATAAATAAGTAAAAGGAAACTAAATTTAAAAAAAAAAACAACAGAAGGATTAGGAGACAATTAAAAAAGACCTTTTGAATGAGAAATAAGGTTTTAAGGATCTCCTCCAATATTTTAGAAAAGAAGAAAGAGGAATAGGCAGGAGGTTGAGGGGTGCGGAAGGAAAAGAACAAACTGAAAGCAATATCTTCTGTCTAGTTTTTCAACAAATAGTTAAGATATAATTGGAATTTCACAAGTTCAGTTACTTGTCTACGACAAGGTAGAAGTCAAGAACAGGAGTATAACTTAACTCATTTTATTGGGCATAAACGTTTTTGTGTTTTTTATTTAATTATTTTTATTTTTATTTTTTTATACTACTCTTCAGGCTTTTTCCCTCACAATTTGGTTCTTTGAAATAACACTGTCATTTTACCCCCTCCCAACCCCCAAATTACAGTAACTTCAGAGTAATAGCTCTACTACTACTATCAGGCTTTGTTTTGATGCACTCAGAGTAAGGCTTTTTATCTGAGTACTTGAAAGCCTTTACGGATATAATTCACCTTTGCACATTTCTATTGTCACCTTCATTCAAGTTTCATTTTATTCTTCCCTTCACCAGACTCGTAAAATGCTATTTTGTCGATATATATGCACTTCAATTATCAAAGAGGTACATGTGAAAGTTTACCTGTTACCAGTTCAATTTTCATCATGAAATTTTAAACATAACAACAAGAACATTCTAATTCTATAGGAAGGGACAATTTAAAATCTCTTCAACAAATGTTCTCAAATATAGGCCTTTCTCTGTGCCCAAAGCTCCATCTGCCCTTCACACTCCCTTGCCCTTCCCAGTGAAATATATACTTGACTTGAAAAACATACATAAAATAAAAATCTTCTGGCTTTAAAAATTTAATTAAAAGCAGCAGAACATGTTATCACAGTCTTAAGGCTATGATCTAAAAAAAAATGTTAGGAAGCAGATTACTTTTACATTTAAAATTTAAATTAAATTCAAATTACTGAATTTTCAGTGGATTTATACATCTTAGGTGTCATTTATATATTGTCACAAAATATGAAATGATTGAAAATTAAGCTATTTCATTCTTGATAATGATGATAGAGTGAAGTGGTTATTCAAACACTAGCACAGATATTAGTCATACAAACTAAATTAATTTTGAAGACCAACTATTTAAAGCAATTGGAAAGTGGCCAAAAGATGATGGAAGCTAGGATATTTTACTCTTGAGAAGCAACAGTTAGAAGGAAAACTATAAAGGTAAAAAAAAAAATTTAGAACAATATGTTCAAAGCAATGAAGAAAAAAAAAAATAGTGTTAACTGGAGAATTCCATATCTGGCAAGTTTCAGACAAACAAAAACTAAGAGAATGTGGAGCCAGCAGACCTATCCTCCAAGAAGTGCTAAAAGTGGGGATTTGGCACCAAAAGGAGACTTGCATTTCAGAAAGCAATGATGAACACTGGAAGTTGTAAATACATGGGTAAATGCAAAAATTTGACTCTCACATGTTTACATTTCATTTACTAATTTCTTTAAAAATACGTAATAAGTCGGAAACAAAAATTATAAGGTATTATTAATAAGTTATTATAACATATATGATAATAATGACACAAATAGCAGGTTGGGATGGTAAATGGAAATGTGCTGTTTCAAAATTTCTATATTTTACCAGAGGTAATTCAAAGTTGACGGTTCAGTGGTAGAATACTTGCCTTTCATATGAAAGACCAGGGTTTGGTTCCTGGCCAGTGCACCTCATGCACAGCCACCACCTGTCTGTCAGTGGAAGCTTGCAAGTTACTATGACACTGAACAGGTTTCAACAGAGATTCCAGACTAAGACAGAGTAGGAAAAGGCCTGGGAATCTACTTTGGAAATCGGCCAAGGAAAACTCTAACCAATCAAGCATCATTTCGTTTGGTTGTTCACGGGCTTGCCATGAGTCGGGCCAACCAAAAGGCAGCTGACAAAAACAGTAACAACAGTAGTTCAAAATTAACAGTATTAATATTAATAATGTTTTTGTTTGTTGTTAGGTGCCATCAGGATGGTTCCAACTCATAGTGACCCTATGTACAACAGAACGAAACACTGCTGGATCCTGTACCATCCTCACAATTGTTGCTATGCTTGAGCCCATTGTTGCAGTCACTGTGTCAGTCTCCCTCACTGAGGGTCTTCCTCTCTTTTCCAGGGACTGGTTCCTCCTTATAACATATCCAAAGTACGTACGATGAAGTCTTGCCATTTTCACTTCTAAGGAGTATCCTGGCTGTTATTTCTTCCACAATAAATATGTTCATTCTTCTAGCATTCCATGATATATTCAGTATTCTTTGCCAACACCATAACTCAAAGCCATCAATTCTTCTTCAGTCTTCCTTATTCATTGTGCAGCTTTTGCATGCGTATGAGACGATTGAAAACACTAGGGCTTGGGTCAGGTGCACTTAGTCCTCAAAGTGACAGCTTTGCTGTTTCACAGTTTAAAGAGGTCTTTTGCAACAGATTTACCCAATGCAACGCATTATTTGATTACTTGACTGCTGCTCACATCAGCATTGACAATATTAATAATGAGATAAGTTAAAGAGATGTACTTTCAATCCTACAGCAACCCATAAAGTAATGCAAAGCAATATTGCTAGAAAGTAAAAAAAGTAATTAAAATGGAATACTAAATAAACATCTGATTAACAGAAGAGGAAAAGAAGAAAGGAAGAATAGAGAACCAAAAAAAAAAAAAAAAAAAAAGAACAAAACAGCAAGTAGGAAAATGACAGCTCAAACAATACTTATATTAAATTTATAGAGACCCAATCAAAAGCAGTGATTTTTGGACTGTTTACAAAAGCAAGAATTAACCATATGTTGTCTCTAGGGGATGCACTTTAAATACAAAACATAAACAAATTGAAAGTAACAGTATGAAAAAAATATAATATGTAAGCAGTAAACCAACAAATTTGTATCAGACAAAACAGTCTTCAAGACAAGGAGAATTAATAGAAACAAAAAGGTACACTTAATAGTGATAAAAAGGTCAATAAGTCAAGAAAATATAGTAATTATAAACGTATATGTGCCTAACAACAGAGCTTCAGAACTAAAGTGGAACACCAGCAAGTTTACAATCACATTTGGAGACATTAAGGTACTTTTCTTATTAAGTACTTGATAGAAAAATAACTAAAATAAATAAATCAGTAAATAATAAAGGTATAGAAGAATATAGAAAATCTGAATGATACTATCAACAACTTTTAACCTATTTACATTTATAAAAGCTCCGTACTCAAACAGCAGAACACACATATAGTATAAAATACTGTATGTTAAAACAGAAAAAAGTTATCAATTCAATTATTTAAGTTTCCATTTAAGAATTTATAAAAGTAAGGGGAAAACTAAGCCCTAAGTGAAAAGATAAAAATAAAGGCAAAAGTTTAAATCAATAAAATAAAAACAAATGAATAAAAAAATGAGATAAAATGGTGAGTTTTCAGAAAGATACAAAATGGCCACTAAACACACGCACTTTAAATGTTGTTCGGTACCATCGAGTCAGTTCTGACTCAGTGACTCATAGGACCACCCCATCCTGTGCCATCTTCACAATCATTGTTATGCTTGAGCCCATTGTTGCAACCACTGTGTCAATCCATCTCATTGAGGGTTTTCCTTTTTTTCATTGACCCTTTACTTTACAAAGCATGATGTCCTTCTCCAGGGACAGGTCCCTCCTGATATCATGTCCAAAGAATGTGACATGAAGTCTAGCCATCTTTGCTTCTAATGAGCATTCTTGCTGTACTTCTTCCAAGAAAATTTTTTCATTCTTCTGGCAGTCCATGGTATATTCAATATTCTTTGCCAACACCATAATTCAAAGGTATCAACTACACTTTAAATAGTGTAGTTTCTTATACGTCAAAATATTATTACATCAATGAAGTTTATGTTAAAAATAAAAGGAAAACAAAGAAAATTTAAAGAAAGCTTAAATAATTTGTAATAATAGGATTGGTTAAATTATTCTGGATTCAGGCTACTACTAGTCAAATGCGTGGTGTTGGGGAGGAAGGCTTTCAGGGACGAGAGCAGGAAGGAACCCTCATTTATTGAGTGCCTGCTTTGGGTTTGGAAATTTACTGATTTACTCAGCTTTCACAATATTGCTCTAAACTCAGTGTTGTCTCTATCTTAAATATGAGATAATGGGGTTTTAATAAAATTTATTATAAGATTTCATAAAATAATAAATGCCTAGGTCCCTCAGGTTTTGTAGACAATGTTTTTTGTTACACCTTACCCCTTTTGTTGCCTAGCCTCATGGCCAACTGTTGCTCATTAGACTAACCAAAAACCAAACCTGTTGCCGTTGAGTCAATTCTGACTCACAAGAACCCAGGGCTCACTAGACTAGTTTGTTTTATATTGGAGACCTGGTGGTGTGGTGGTTAAGAGCTCGGCTGCTAACCAAAAGTCTGGCAGTTCAAATCCACCAACCACATCTTGGAAACCCCTATGAGGCAGTTCTAATCTGAAAATGGCTTTAAATAATGTATTTTTTAAATGTATTTTTTAATGTAAATGTAACATAAAATAGATGGTAGATAACTTTAACACCATAAAGCAAAAAGCAAAATAAAGCCTATGGTCTTTTGCTTTGAAAATGTGTTTCTTTTAACTTATTTCTGAATGAATTTTTGGTGTTGTGCTTCTAGATGTTTAATATTCAGTTCTCTGGCGGGGGGAGGGGAGAAAAGCCTGGATTTGTAGCATTTGATGACTTCTGTGGTGTGAATACTCCTGCCATGTCCAATTCCAAGCTACAAGGATGTCACTAAACACCAAATTGGAAGGAAATGCAAAGGGTAGATTCTCCAAAGCTGAGCTCCAGTGCAACACTGCCTTTTAGTCTATTTAATAAAAAAGATGGATTTAGATTTTTTCATATTTTTAGTTTTACTTTCACAGATTTTTCATTAATAACAATTTTCTTTGGCAGGTGTTAAATAAGTTTAATTTCAAGGCACTGATTAATAGAATTGAAAATCATTAGCAGGTTTGTGTTACAAGAGGTGAGTTTTTCTGAAAACAAGTTGAGTTTTCTGCATAAACATTACAGGTGATTTTACTGTGGTGGCATAGAGCTATAGCTGCTAATCAAAAGGTCTGCGGTTCGAATCCACCAGGTGCTCCTTGGAAACCATATGGGGCAGTTCTATTCTGTCCTCTAGGGTCGCTATCAGTTGGAATTGACTGGGTGGCAATGGGTTTGGTTTGGTTTTTTTTTTTTTTTACTCTTCAAAACATATGCCTTTACCCAACAGCACATTTATAAAAAGCATGTCAGGTCTTTCTTGACTCTTTTACAGCCCATATTCAGTCCTTCAGAAAATCCTAATGGCTTTCCGTTCAAAATATATTTCACTGCTTCTCACCATGTACACTTCTACATGCACCTTGCCCCAAGCCACCTCCTGGCTTATTGGAATAGTCTTCTAACTAGAATCTCTCCTCTTCCATTATTGCTCTACTAAAGTCTATTCCACATATAGGCATCAATGTGAAACTTCTACAAAGCTGCCCTAGGCAATCTCTGCACCCCTCACCCCTCTCACCTCGTGTTCTATTACTCTTCTCCCTCGCTCACTTCCCCAGCTGTGCTGTTCCTCTAATGACCCCGCCACTCTCCACCTTACGCTGTTTCCTCTGCCTCTTCTCACAGATTTCCACAAAGCTCACACCTTCGTCTTCGTTTCTTTCCTCAAACAACACCTTCTCAGCAAAGTCTTCTCCTCTATTCTCTTTAAAATTGTACACTAGCAGTCTCCTATGACCCCCACGCTACTACCACTACTCTCTAGACCCTTCCTTTGCTTTATTTTTTTCCCCACAGCACTTAAGGCCGTCTAATAGTTATGTAATAGACTCATTTATTTTAATTATCTACGTTTCATTTCCTCACTCTAATGTAAGCTCAATAAAGGCAGAATTTTTTTGTGTGTGTAGAGTATCTAGAAAAATATCGTTTACATAGTACAAAATATTATTCCTTAGATAAATGAGTTAATTGAAATGTTAGTATTAAATGAACTATGCATTTAGGGAAACGTTTGATTATAGTCCGTGTCTTGGCTCATAATAAAGAATTGTTTGGGGTCTGAAAAAAAAATTCCAAAAGTGGAAACATTTAATAAAAACAGGTCAGGAAGAAAAAGATGTGCTTAAATCTCTACTGCTAGAGAGAGAAGGAGAAAAGAGTTATAAAAGAATGAGACTCTAACTGCCATGGAATTTCACGCATGCTACAAAAAATTATTGAGACTCTTCCAGATGCCTAGATATTCTCTGATCAACTTAAAGGTGTATCACGAATATTCTGAAGGATCTCTTTATGTCCTCAAATTGACTAGTATAAATATCATTATTTCATTAACAAATATACTCATGCATATATATGTATATTATATACCAATGCATGGGGTTTTGTGCTTGGTACCTAAGATATGAAGAGATATAGCACATTATTCATAATTATGACAACCATTAGAGAAATCACTTGTAGATAACTAGAAAATCAGTAATGTACAATATCACAAGCTAAGTTTCAAAGTTAGGAATATGAAAAGGAAGAGCTAGAAGACTTAAAAGCAGAATAAAAAGAGTTGTCACAATGACCTGTGACCAATGACCTGTGCCCCAGAGCAGGTAGGGGTTTCATGATTCTGTAGCAAATTCCTGTAACACCTGGCACAGTCAGAGGAATATTAGCCTTGATAGAGTACTTGTGGAAACCCTGGTGGTGTAGTGGTTAAGCGCTACAGCTGCTAACCAAAAGGTCGCCAGTTTGAATCCACCAGGCGCTCCTTGGAAACTCTGTATGGCAGTTCTACTCTGCCCTACAGTGTCTCTATGAGTCAGAACCGACTTGACGGCAATGGGTTTTTATGGACTTATATTACTTGTTGTTGGGTGCCATCTATTCAAGTTTGATTCATAGTGACCCCATGTGACAGAGTAAAACTACTTATAAGCTTTTCTTGGCTATAATTTTTACAGGAGCAGATAGCCAGGCTTTTCCTCCATCTAGGCAGCTGGCTGGGTTTGAACCTTCCATTTGATTAGCAGCTGAGCACTTAACATTTGTGCCACCAGGGCTCCTTAAAGCATAACACTCTCAGATTTAGTCTTCTTTAGGGAAATTAGTAATTTAATTGAATTAGTAATTTAAGATCTCGTGAATATATTTATTATTTTATTTGAAACTAATCTTTAATTTGGACCATCATTACAAGAACTTGATCAGTTAAGGGTAACCATATTCCATCTTCCAGGTAAGGAATATTTTCACTTTATTTTCCATAGACAATTATACAAAACTTTGAAGAGGACTTAAGAATTACACAGATTTGCACACCTCCAGGAGGCACTATCCACATTATAGTTCACGAAAAATTGGACCCCTTGGAGAACTACTATAGGAAGTGGGAATGTTGTCCCTGGAGTTGTGAAACATAGGGCCTTGCTCCTGAGTGGAGTCCTGATGGAAACTGATTTCTTTACAACCATCCAAAAACTTTGTGAGTAGAGCCAAGTGAATAGCGAATGTATACAATAGAATTGTATACATCAGAGTCCATCCAGAGAAGCAGAACTGGTAGGAGATAATATTAAGAGATTTATTGCAAGGAATTGGCTTATGAAAGTGTAGGTCTGGCTGGTAAGTCCATAATCTGTAGGGCAGAACATCAAAGGGCAGGATAAAGCAGCTGTCTACAGATGGAATGTTTCTTCTCCTTTTGAGGCCTTTGAAATGATTGAAGTAGGGTCACCTAGATTATATAAGATAATTAGGATAATTCATTTTAGTTAAAGTCAACTGATTATGAACATTATCATATCTACAAAATACTTTCCCAACAATACCTAGAATAATGTTTGATTGAATAACTGGGGACTATAGCGTAGCGAAGTCGACACACAGACTGGACCATCACAAATACAGACTGACCTTTCTCTCTGTCTCTTTCTCTCTCTGTCTCTGAGGTATGTGTATGTCTTAATCTCTTGTTCTCTTTCTTCCTGCCTGTGTTATCGCTTCAAGAACACTTTTGTAAAATTGTATATTTACTGGTAACTTCATGTCAGTTTCTTCTGTACTTGTTCAAAGTTCACATTGTCACAATTATATGGCACGCTGCGATAAACTCTGTCAAATCATGGTGATTGTACTTCTCAATATAGAGCTTCACCTCTTTGTCTCTTACAGTCTAATCCAGTCACTCTTTGCCATGAATGTACTTCAGAATCATTTATAACACTTTTTAAAAAATAATATTGTTTGAGGATCTCACCTCAAATCCCTAAAATTAAAACCTCAGGATTAGTGCTTAGGAATGTGTGTGTGTGTGTGTATCTATATAATGCTTCCCTAGAAGATTCTGATACACAGTCAGTGGTGGGAACTGTTGCTCTAACTTTACGTACAGCAAAAAAAAGAGTCTTAACTCTTTTTTAAAAAATTTCCTTATACTCTTTCCTTCGTTTTTAATTTTTTTGGTAAAAGTTGAGGTTGAGTGTTTTTTTAAGACTAACCACTTCCTGGAAACACAACCTAAAAATAGACTCTCTTTGCTAAAAACTAAGTCAACATTTAACTGCTTGTGAAATATCAATATGCCCACAGTTTGGCCTTGTATAAAGTTCAGGAAGTTTTTCTGCCTATTTAATCCCCAATATTCTATGTAGTACATTACATTTACATACTGTCCAAAGCTCCCAATCAGTGTTACATTTTCCCAGGAGGAGCACTATCTCAAGGAAGAAGGTTCCAATTTTATTAAGTACTGAGGACTTTGTGCCATCACTAAGCTAAGATGTGTTGGGGTGCACCTGTTTCCTTTAGATTTTCCATTTCTCTCCTATGTTTACAGTAATGTATAATTGGTCTATAGCAGAGGCACAATTTGACCTTTTCATACAACGACTACAGATCAGAACAGGAAAGGTCATTGTGTGGTACCACAGCATCGTGGCATGTGTGTGCAAAGCAAGTGGATCACTTGGGGATTTCTCTTTTATCTTGATTTTGGAAATCTGTGTTTGCTACCGTTTATACCTGTGGCTTAAATGTCTAAGGCTTTGCCTTATTTTTATTTTTTATTTTTAATTCTTCTGTAAAGTACTGAAGGAAACCCCATGCAACAGTGTTTTCAAGTAGTTTTTGTTACAAGGCAAGAATATTTATGCACACAACAGGTCAAAGCACAAAAGCTTTTGCTGATGAATTTCAACTCAGTTAATGACTAACTATTAATTAACAGACCCAGATTATTCACCAGGTTCCAACATACGAGGGTTAGTTAGCCCTTCTAGGAATAACTAGTTTCAAACATTAATAGCTCTTATAATCTATTTTTCTCTATTCAAAAAGACTATGGGTTAGTACAGTAACAGATGATAACTACTTAGTCCATTGGGTGAACTCTCTAATGATTTCAGACAGCCAGCCTTTACATACTAATTTGTTAAAGATTTAGTTACTGCTTTTCTGAAAATAGGCAAGTAAAAAGAGAAAATAGTTCTACATTGCAGATTTGTTGAGAAACAAATTATTTAATTTACTACTAAAAAATGTTTCAAATTGCAAACTCCTGTCCATATATAAAGGATGATGGTAATGATTATGATAGAAAAGTATTTTTCCAGGGAAGCAAGGAATCTTTTCAAATGCCACCCCTTATTTTAGTGTTAACTTCAAAAATTAACATTCAAGCTGATTTTGCTGAGGACCCAAAATAATGTCAGCTTTTTAATAATTTAAATATTTAGGATGAAAAGAGCAGCAACTCTTATTGACCAATTTTACTGTAGACTAGAACTACAGAAATTTAATTGGAGCGGTCTTTCTATGGTGTGGATTTTGCCAAAGGGAAATTGAGAAGGACGGAGAAAATAGAAATCAAAGTAACAGAGTACCCGTGTTTCACTCCTCAGAATGAACGGTTCTGAGTTGAAACTTTTTCTTAATTTACACAAATTTACATTTTTAAAAAAAATTTACTCCTAATACCACCACCTGTAATCTCAAGCTATTCATGTATATTATCTGGTCACCAAGAGGTCTAAGTCAAATCTGTAGTGAGACACTTTTTTATTACCTTACCTGAAGCCTCTTTATCAATTGTGTGTGTGTGTGTGTGAGATTGACAGAGAAAGAGAGAGAGAGCACAAGAGTGAACAATAAGGGCCAGACAGATATGAAGAAGGTGCAGACAACCTTGGATAAGGAATAAATTGTTAAGAATCTGTGAGGCAAGAGCTCAAAGAAGAGTTCCGCCCAGAACACTTCAGAAGAAAAGCATCCTTCGAAGACATTCTTTGTTAAATATCTTGCTAAGCCTGGACTTGAAATTGATGAGCCATGGAATATGAATGTCAGGCCTCAATTTACAAAGTTGATCTGTTTCAATAGAACTGTTTAAATGTAGCTGGGAATGCACACAGTAGATAATATACTACTGCACGGATAATATACTACAGCTCCTCCTGAAATATTAGAGGGTCTCCTACCGATGTCCAAATGAAAATACGTAAAACACGTCTTTTATCTCTGAAATGTTTGCATAGATTCTCGTCATCATCTTATCTTGAATGTCCCAATGGGATATTCCTTTTTATTAAAGCAAATACCAAGCATTTTTTTATGTTAGTGAAGATGAGTCGTCTCTAAATCTAGTTGTCATGTTGTGGCCTTACTCCTCAAAATAAAATTAAACTAATATAATTCTGACAATGGCTTTGGAGATAAACAAAGAGACCTGTATTGGAGGAAGAGGTGATTCTTTGTGGATAGATTCTTGGGATTTTTCAAGTTATCATTTTTCCCAATCATCCATAGTTGATCACCATGCATTTTATTAATAAATAAATTTACTTACTGATACATGGGAATTTGATTTTTTGGAATTATATCTTTTGCATTATTGTCTCAGAATATAGACTCAGAATGATACACCGAGAAAAAAATAGACCACAAGTATTGAAATTTAAAAATAAGTTAATAATGGAGATTAATTCTCATAATGCAATATGTAATATCTATCTCTTTAGGTTGATGGTTGATATTTCTGTTTTCCGGGTGTTTTTTTTTTTTTTTTTTTCCCAGTTGTCATTGAGTTGACTCCAATTCATGAAGACTTCTTTTGGCACAAGAGTCAGAAATGTGCCTTATAGCGTTTTCAGTGGCTGATTTTTGGGAAGTCGACCACAAGGCATTTCTTCCGAGGTGCCTCTTGGTGATCTTGAACTTCCATCTAGAGGTTTGCAGCTGAATGCTGAGGGATTGAGGTAGAGGAGATTACTTTTGACCAAATAAACTGACAAAAAAATTGGGATTTACATAGTGTTCATTGTTTTACATCAGGTACTTAAACAGATAACTGCTTCAAATGCCAGCTAGAGCATGCACTGTGCCTTGCAGCACATTTACTAATCAGACAAAAATCTGGTGGAAGATTCATTACTCTTGAAAAAGGATGAGATATGACAAAATATCAGTGATGACTGGTCACTATTGCGGGAAGGCTATGATACTTGCTGTGATCACTAGATTCAATCTGAATCTCAGCTACATGTTTTAATGTCTTGCATTACGCAGTATATGAAAAATGAGTATTGATACTGTGGAAAGGAAGTAAACTGCAGACCGGTCTCCCCATTAAAATAGAGATTAATGCAAACAAGTGAAGAACATTCAGATGTCTGGAACTTTTAATTTTCATGGGATATTAATTTTCATAACACAATTTTGGGACCTTTTAAAAAGTAAATTAGATTTTATTCAACCTAGACTTTTGCATTTAAATACATTTTCCTGCCTTACATAAAAGTTAGCAAGGTGGTTATTACTCTCAGAAGTATCTGTATTAAATTCTAAAGAAATAAAGTTTTAGCCGTAGATCTCAACTGATAATCTTTTATTTATTGGCAACATAGTCTTTCAGTTAGGTCTCTGTATGAGACAAACAAACTAGAAAATATATTTAGAATATAACATCAATAAACACATATCCTTGGAAGGCAAAATAAAGACAACAAATAGCTATGACATAGGATTTTACATAATATATAAGGAGTGCTGTGAGATCTGGTAAGGAGCTCTGTGGATCAATGGTTAAGTGCTCTGCTGCTAAACTAAATGTCGTTGGTTCAAACCCACCAGCAGCTCTGCAGGGAAAAAAGACCTCACAATCTGCTCTCATAAAGATTACTGCCTAGTAAACCTTATGGGACAATTCTACTCTGTCTTCTAGGGTCACTGTGAGTCAGAATCGACTTGACAACACACAGCTACTACAATATAAATTGGTAAGGGAAAAAAAAAACAAAACAAGTTTTGACATACAGCCTAACATTAAGGCTGGTCCAAGTCAAGGATCCTGAAGCTTGTACAATTTGTTAAACTTTTTTTAAGAAAAAAAGAATACAAAATGATGAATACAAAATTCCTAAAGTTCCTCAGGGCCTTGAAAGGGTCTGTGCATGTGAGGGACCCTCATGCTTAAGTCTCATAGTAACTCCACTTCTGCTCCCCAGTAAATAGTAAACTTCATGACAGAGGAAGCGTTGCTTCACTTATCAGCGCCTAGCAGTGTCTGAAACATCGCTGCCAGTCAACTGATATTATTGTATGTTACATAAAGCAGGGGTTGTTAGGAATTTATCACTTCCCCTTGTAATGTGTGGCCTTGGAAAACTAAAGAATTTGTTTTGTTGTTTCTCTGGCTCTCTCTGTCACACACACACACACACACACACACACACACACACTTTGTAATATTTAGAGTCTTGGTTCTCTTTGTGGCCACCAGTTCCATGAAACAGTCTATGTTCCATCTCCTCAGGATCTTAGTGGGAAATGAGGCAAACAGACATTTTCTTCTTGGCTATACTGTCCACCAGCCTCCACTAGACAATATTCTGGATTGTGATGCAAACGTGAAATTTTTAAAGGTTAAGATAGTTTCACAAGAGAATTAAAACTTTGGTGTAAAAATATAGAAAACATGTTACTTGAACTTACTGTTGTAACTCTCAAAGGAGAAATTTCAAAGACTTAGACATTCTCAGAAAAAGTGCCCCTTGACTGCTACCCCCATTGCTGAACTCAGTTTTGCCCACACAGTCAGGCTCATCTTTCAGTCTCACAGGCAAGAAATCCCATCCTCTATCTGGAAAGCAAATTTCCATAGGACCCTGTTTCTTAGCTCCTTCCTGACTCATCATTCTTGAGAAAAGATCTGTCTTTTGCAGAATCAACCTGATATTCACCTTTGACCAAACTTCTTCTTTTATATTCATATTTCCATTGCCCATCAAGTTGATTCCGACTCATAGCAACCCCATAGGACAGAGTAAAACTGTTCCATAGGGTTTTCAAGGCTGTAAATCTTTACAGAAGCAGACTGCCACATCTTTCTCCAGTGGAGGAGCTGGTGGGTTCAAACTGCCAACTTTTTTGTTAACTGCAGAGCTCTGAACTACTGTACCACCAGGGCTCCACTTCTTTCAAGGTGGAGGATAATTTTTAACATGAGGTAAAGCAAATGTGTGTGTCCTCAAATTCATGTTCAACCAACCCGTCCATTAAAGCCGTGGAACAACTAGATTTCTTCTTTTATTTATGTATTAGTAGAGTTTTTCCATCGACTTTTTTCCATAAAAAGAAGGTTAATACTGTATTGAAGAACATGGATTTCTCCAGGATGCTGTTCTAACATTGGCCTTGGGAGCTTGGGCCCACATAATTGTGCTGAGGACCAATGGACGGTTTCTTTTTCTGCCTGAGGCATGGACATCACAAAAAGGCCACACTCACTGCTAAAAATAATTTTATTTGCTACTAAAGGAATAGCCTAGAATTCTATTAAATTAATTTGATTCACAAGTGCCATCAGATAGAAGATAAGAGGAAGTCTAGGAAGAGATTTTCTAATCCCTTCTTCCTTAGTTGACTCTTTGAATTGAGTAACAAAGACTGAGAGTAGATCTCAATGAACTTTAAATACCAAACCAATGGCTTTGGATTTTATTAACTAGGAACTTGGAAGTTACCAAATGTATTTCTTGGTAAGAACTGCCTATAAGGGAGATGTAAATGATTTAGAGAAACATTTGGATGCTCTTGAGATCACAGGCCATTTGAGTGAAAATAGGAAGCTTGATTAATATATTGACATAGATTAGGAATCCAAGAGTTATTATATGGAAAAGCCTAACTGAATTAAACAAACCATTAGATTGTGGGAAGGGAGATAGAAAATATCAATGATAATCATTTTAATAAGTCTGGGTATCCTAGAAGATAGAAAGAGGACTTCTCAGTTTATTGACCTAGAGGCACCAGCATTATATTTTGGTGAAGACGGATTGGAATTTTGAAAATGCAGTCGCAGAGGAAAATTTTCCTGAAGGTCTTTCTTTTAATATTCATCATTATACAGGTCATACTTGTGGTCATGGTTATAACTCCAAAGCTACCATCAAAGGGATGATACAAGAAGTGTTGATGACATAAAATGCTGCTCTTGGTTAAGTTTGTCATCAGGATTCTTCTCCATCCTTTGCTGTAAAGCGAATTCACTTTTGATCCTTACTTGGTCATTTATATTTTCCATCTCATCAGCCTTTCAACTAACATGGATTGATGTTACCATGGACCTTCCAGTCATCACAAAGTGTTTCTGAATTTTAGTGGGTGCATTATTCTTGGACCCCAGTAATAATTTATTCATTTACTCATTCAACTAGTATTTAGTTACTGCTCTATGCTAATAACTACCTAGATAGTGTAGTAGAGGAATTAATATAATTTCATTTACCTTGAGAAACGTGAATCTTAATGGATATTCAAACATGGCAGGTGCTGATCGTAATGCAATGTCACAAGTGCTGAAGCAATGAGGTAATAATGTAATATATATACTTATATAGAGCTGGACAATAAATAAGAAAGACTGAAGAAGAATTGACGCCTTCAAATTACGGTGTTGTAGAAAAGTATTGAATACACTATGGAATGCCAAAAGAACAAACAAATCTATCTTGGAAGAAATATAGCCAGAATGATCCTTAAAAGCAAGAATGGTAAGACTTCATCTCACCTACTTTGGACATGTTATTAGGAGGGATCAGTTCCTAGAGAAGTACATCATGCTTGTTAAAGTAGAAGGCTAGCAAGAAAGAGGACCCTCAGCAAGACGGATGGACACAGTGGCTGCAACAATGGACTCATACATCACAATGATTGTGAGGATGACACAGGGCAGGGCAGTGTTTTGTTCTGTTGTACAGTCTTACAGAGGCAAAATGTACTGACATAAATGTAATCCGATATGAATGCTGCAACAGAGATCACATATTGGTTATAGTTTCTTAAAAACATAACAGAAGTAGAGAAACCAAACAAATAACAAAAAAACAAAACAAAAAAAAATAAAAATAAAAACCCAAAACAGCTACTGCTACCCCGTAGGCTCTGTACCATTTTTCTGTTCCCTTTCACAGCAAAACTTTTCCAAAATATATCAATATTTTCTGTTGTTACTCTATCTTCTTTCCATTCTCAATCTACTCATATTTGAATTTTTTTTCCATGGAGCTCCATTTAAAGAATTCAAAGAAAGGTTCATCTTGAAAATGCAATGGTTGACTTTCTTTCTTTTCCCTATCTTGCTATTCAGAGAATTTGGAAGGGGTAAATATTATCCTCTGTTTGAAAGATATTTCTCCCTAGATTCTATGAGATCTCATTCCCATGATGTTCCCCTTCTTCCAGTCTCTTTTGCTGGATTCTTGTCCTTTGGTCAGCTTTGTATAGTAGGGCATTCTATGCTCTGAATCTTTTTTCCTAACTACAGTCTTCCCTTCATTGATATTATCAGTTCAAATACTGAAATATGCCTTCTACATATGAACTACTCCCATATAATTGTCAATATCCCAGAATGCTCTGCTCCCCTCCAGACTCATACATACAACTTCATACTCAACATCTCCTTGAATGTCTAGTATACATGTCATAGTTAACACATCTAAAGCACAACTCATATTTTTCTTTCTTTAACTTTTTATTCCCAGCATTCAGTGGTCAGTTTGTCATATTGTGGTGGACTGAGTGTTGCTGTGATGCTGGAAATTATGCCATTGGTATTACCAGTATTAGCAAGGTCACTCGTGGTAGACAGGTTTCAACAGAGCTTGCAGACTATGACAGACTAGGAAGAAGGACCCAGAAGTCTACTTCTAAAAAAATTGGCCTGTGAAAACCTTATGAGTAACAGCGGAATACTGTTTGATATAGTGCTAGAAGACAAGCCTCCCAGGTTGGAAGGTACTCAAAAGACAACTGGGAAGAGCTGCCTCCTCAAAGTAGAGCCAACCTTAATGACATGGATGGAATCAGGCTTTCAAGACTTTCATTTGCTGATGTGGCAAGACTCAAAATGAGAAGGAACAGCTGCAAATGGCCATTAATAATCAGAACATGGAAAGTGTGAAGTATCAATCTAGGAAGACTGGAAGTTGTAAAAAATGAAATGGAAGCCATGAACACAGATATCCTAGGCACTGGGGAGCGGAAATGGACTGGCATTGGCCATAATGAGGTAGAAAATTATATAGTGTACTCTATGCTGGGAATAATGAAGAGAAATGGTATTGCATTTGTTGCAAAAAGAACATTTCAAGATATATTCTAAAGTGTAATGCTATCAGTGATAGGATAATATCTATATGCCTACAAGAACGACTAGTTAAATATGACTATTATTCAAATTCATGCACCGACCACTAATGCTAAAGATGAAGAAATTGAATATTTTTTTATCAACTTCTGCAGTCTGAAATTGATCAAACAGGCAATCAAAATGAACTGAAAATTACTGGTGATTGGAATGCAAAAGTTGGAAACAAAGAAGGATCAGTAGTTAGAAAATATACCTTGGTGATAGAAACGGCACAGGAAATCCCATGATAGTATTTTGCAAGACCACTGAAGTATTTATTGGAAATACTTCCTTCAACAATGTAAATGGAAGCTATACACATGGACCTTGCCAGATGGAATGCACAGGTATCAAATTGACTACATCTGTGGAAAGAGACAATGAAGAAATGCATTCTTAAATTGTATCCTTGACTCACTCTTACCTCTTTCACCATGCATATTCCATTCATTCTCCAAATAACACCTAAGTGATCTCTTCAAAGCCCATTTAAATCATATCACTCTCTTGCTTACAACTTTCTAAAGGCTTCCAATTATGCTTTGAAAATTACAGTGAGCCACAAGGCCTATATGATCTTGCACCTCAGTATCTCTCTGACCATATCCCATAACATTGATTCACTTCTTCCTGACTTGAGAAACTCTGGTCTTGTTTCTGTCCCTAGCACAAGATCATCTAAGGGCTTCTGAACTTGTTGGTTCTTCTTCTACCTCCAAGAAGACACTTTTCTTAAATCATGATGAATTGCTCCTTTCCGTCAAATAGATCATCATTCAAGTTCTACCTTTTTAGGGAAATCTTCTATGACCACACGAACTTAGTGCACAACACACAAAGCTTCCAGTCACTATTCCATTCTTAATCTTTATTTCTTTGTAGTTGAAACTAGAACTAAATATTTATGTGCTTATTTATTTTCTATATTTCCCCAACTAGAATATAAAATCTATCAAAGCAAACACTTTTCTTTTTCTTTTTTTTAACTACTGCATATGACATGCCTAGAAGAATACTGACACATAGTAGATGTTCAATAATTATTTGTTGAGTAACAGACTGAGTGAATGATGTGAGTCAGCTAATTCAGAGTGCCCAAAGATATAAAAATTGCCTTACTAGGTCATATCTATTGTGCATCTATTTCAGTCTTCATTTGTGATCATTGCTATGGAAGGCATGTGTGCCTTTTAACGTCATCCTTATGATATGACATGCATAGATTCATACTCTAGTTTATTCTAATTTCTCTTAAGCAACATATTATGGATCTAGCATATATTGTCAGATATATATATACACACATACATATATAGACGTACATATATCAGAGAAAGAAATGTCATTAACAGAAAGGAGAGAGAGGGCAGCAATCTATGTATGATCCAATATAGTTTCAGAGATTCAAAATACAATAGCCTGCATCTCAAATTCTAATCTCTGCTGGACTTACGTTAGCTTTGTCAGGGATGATATTATTCGAAATGTGTTTTACTACATGAATGAGCTGGACATTTCAAATTCTTTCAATGCTTTCCAGAATTGTATTTATTCAGCAGCATAAAAAGGAAACACTTACCTAAGGTCAATCCCTTTAGATTTTGTTTAGAAAAGCTAGAATCAATCATTGCAGTAAAACCTTCGCGATAGATTTCCTTTTCTTTTTGCGTCTCCAGTCGTTACTGAATGACTGAATGCGTAGCTGGGTAGCAGCTCGCCTAGGGGAGCCCGTGGACCTTAAATTCTCACAAAGCCCATGGATCTTAAACTCTCACGTATGGATCAGTTTCATTTTGCTTCCCTACTTTTTTTTTTTTTTTTTTGATGGTGTGACGACCCACGATTTTTCTTTTCCTTTTTTATCTATTCCACTTACCTAACTGCTCACCTGCAAATGGGTTGTAGTGAGGAAGTCAAAGTAATTTTTCTTTTTAAATAAAGTGTTTTAGATTGACTACATGAAGGGGCTTATAATTATCATCTCCTGCTTTTCTCTCAGTGTACTTTTATCCACATATCATGTAGCTAGCATGATGTGAGGAAATGGAGATTCTTTCACTGTAATGGGAAAATAAGTGGCATTACCATTGAAAAAGTACAAAAGCAAAATTCATTTTAGGAACACAACCATCTTATAGAGAAGTATATATCTTCAAATTAAATATACATCTTTTGACATAAATATGTGTGCCATAATGCTATAAAAATAATATACATGGCTGAAATAGTCATGGCAGCAAAAAAAATCATGAAATCTAGTTTTGCCAGTTTATTTAAAATGATAATGTAGCTATTTGGCATTCTTTTTTTTCTCTCTCTCTCCAAGATTTTATTAGAAATCAGCTATGGCTCTTGGGCACTCAAAGTGATTTATTGAATCACTCAAAAGTTATAGGTATCATTTTTGGTAAGAGTGAAATGTTAACTATCTTGGGGCAAAAATGCTTTCAGAATATACCTAGATACCCACCCAGCTTACCAGCTTTTCATGTTCACAAAATTTTATCAAAAACCAGTATCTATTGTAGAGGAACATATTATAAACTAGAAGAAAGAAGTATCGTACATGCTGGATGTTTATTATTTGTATTTTTACTTGCATGTGGCACTTTTTCATTGTTCACCGTGTACCATATATTTACGTAAATAACATGTGCCTTCTACATTCATTCATCCATGCCCTCCTTCCCAAGGTATTTTCATAAGTGTTGCTATGCTAATCTTTCTACATGTTGCTGTAAAAAAAAAATAGCATAGCGTGCTTAGGAAAATACCTTGTGAGGGGTGGAGAATGACACAGCTGGCAAACAAAAGTAGAAGTCATGAGTTATTGGTATAAAAGTATGGTATTCCCTTCCTGGGCAAACTCTAATTTGATTTCATAGTTCCATTTTCTAACAACATGATCTACTACCTGCTGGCTTGGTAGTTAAACTCATCCTAATCTTGGATAAATCTGTTCAGGCTGTGAAAACCTGGCATATTTTAGGCAAAGTTTTGCTACAGCTAAATATTATTATCAGACTGAAAAAGATACAATATTTTCTTAATAAAATAAAGAATGACTAGAATAAGCCAAAGCTATGTTGAATAATGCTACAAGAAATTGTTTTCACAAGAAGTAGAAAATACTTCTTGCTGTTAAACAAAGTTAAGTAGAATATTTTAATTCTTGCTTAATTAAAAAAAAAAAAGCAGAAGTTGAAAGGTAATTTATGTTCAATTGGGGAAATAAACTGTAACTTAAAATTAAAGAGCTGCAGAAATGACTCTTATTTTTCTATTCAGTACAAAAAATAATTATACTAGAAAATGATTTGTAGGAACTCACAATTTTGCCTTAAGGTATGAAGAAAGGACAAAGTACCTGAGAGTCTTTAAGAAAGGCTATGTTTTCTTTGATCCTTTGTTAAGGGGTATTTTTACCAGGAGGGAAGATAGAAAACCAGGCTCTGTGCAAGAATATTCATGAAGAAGTTTAAAACGCCTGCTGGATTTGAATGAAAGAAAGAAAAAAATTGAACAAAATATTAGGCATGATTTGATATGATGCATTGTATTCCTTGGCCTAAAAGCAAAGCCTTTTCAGTTGTTTTGCTGTGTGTGTATGAGTGTGTGTGTGTGAATGTGTGTAGGTGCACATGAGTATTCCCTTACTAAGTACATGGGTAAATTAGAATTTGAAAGAAAAAATTCAGTTATAAAAGTCCTTAATAGATATAGGAAACCAAACCAGTAGCCATCAAGTTGACTCTGACTCGTAGTGACCCCATAACGGTGCTCCATAGTTTTCAATGGCTGATTTTTTTTTTGAAATAGATTTCCAGCACTTTCTTTTGAGGTGCCTCTGGGTGGACTCAGACCTCCAACATTTTGGTTAGCAACTGACCAACTTAACCATTTTCACCGTCCAGGGAATCAATCTGTGAGTACCTTTGAAATACTTAAATAGATAGTATTCTACTTTTTTTTTCTTATTTTGAGAGACAAGAGAAATTCCTGGCTATGAATTTTGGTGAGGGGGAAATAACTTGTTATTAGTACTGTACTGGGTAGAATCTCACATATACAACTTTATTGCAGGGAAGTGATTCTATTTTAAAAACTAATTTCCTCTTGAAATGTTAACACCTTAACTTTTTTTTTTTGACATTGACAGTGTCCTGAATATTTTGTATTGCATTTTTTAATTTATTTTTTACTAATTTCCATTATTTTTTTCCCTGAAGTTTGTGCCTAACAAATACTTTTTTTTGGAATTGTTAGGTGGAATTAGATTTCTGAACCAAGGTTTATTTCGTCAGTAGGTACCCATCAAAGTAATAAATCATATATGTATCACTCTCAGAAATTTAATTTTTTTTTCCCCCAGAAAATCAGAAACGCAACACAATGAGAATTAAGGTGATTTTCCTAAGGTCTAGTCATTAACCAATGAGCCTTGGTGGCATAATGATTAAGTGCTCAGCTGTTAACCGAAAGGTTGGCAGTTTAAATCCACCAGCCACTCTGTGGGAGAAAAAGACCTGGTGATCTGTTCCTGTAAAAATTTACAGCTTAGGAAACTCTAAGTTCTACTCTGTCCTATCGGGTCACTATGAGTCTGAACAGCCTCAACAGCACACAGCAACAATAAGTAACCAACCTGGTAAGGCCTGAACCAATATAGTGATCCAAAGCATTTCATACTTTTCCTAGGCTATGGAAACCTGTTGCTGTCAAGTCGAGTCTGACTCATGTGACCCCATGCGTGTCAAAGATCCTAGAGTTTTCTTTTTCAAAATTTTATTGTGGTAAAAATATACATAACAAAACATATACCATTTCAAAAATTTCTACTTGTACAATGCAGTGACCTTGATTATATTCTTGAAGTTGTCCATCCACTCTCGATATCCTTTTCCAAATTATTCCACCACCAGTAACATAAACTCAATGCTAACTAAGCAAAAAAGTCCCCTTTCCTCCTCCTCCCCACTTCTGGGAAACATTTATAATCTTAGTTTCTATATATTTGCTTA
Organism: Dugong dugon; assembly: GCA_030035585.1. Taxonomy (NCBI): domain Eukaryota; kingdom Metazoa; phylum Chordata; class Mammalia; order Sirenia; family Dugongidae; genus Dugong; species Dugong dugon. The sequence continues at coordinate 92,248,242 of CM057472.1, forward strand.
TTTCATATAAGTGAGATCATACAACACTTGTCCTTTTGTGATTGACATTTTACTCAGCACGATTTTTCCAAGGTTAATCCATGTAGAGGTATGGATCAAGATTTCATTCTCTTTATGGCTGAGTAGTATTCCATTGTGTGCATGTAGCACATTTGGTTTATCCATTCATCTGTTAATGAACATTTTGGTTGTTTCCCAGTTTGGTTGTTGTGAAAAGAGCTGCAATAAGCATTGGTGTGCAGGTGTCCTAGAGTTTTAAATTGCTGATTTTTTCAAAAGAAAATTGCCAGGCCTTTTCTCTGAAGTGTCTCTTGGTGAACTCAAACCTCCAACCTTTCAGCCAGCTGCTGAGCACTTTAACTGTTCGTACCACCCAGGGACTCCTTCCAGGATATAAAATTATCTTTCAACATTAACACCCTAATAAGCCAAGTTGCTTTATTCCCTCTGGGTAAATTGGAGGAAACAGAGAGAGAGAGAGAGAAGTATCTTTCCTCTCTACATGACTGTTCCAAGACTTCTGGGATAAACCCCTGAGGGGATTCTTACAAAGAAAGTCAACTCCCTTTTCTGTTAATTTCTTTTCATATCCATTAATAATTTACAGAAGGTTTTCCCACAGGACCTCCAGCATTTACCGTGTGCCTTAAATGTGGTATTTTGCAGCAGCTCCTGCTTTTCTATCTTTAGTAACTGCAGCAGAGAGCTTTTCCGGTAACATTAATGTTGCTGCTATTCACATAGGTGACTGCAATTTCTACAAACCTCCTGCTCTGTTTCTCTTTTCCTGGCTGTCATTTTGGGGCTTTATCCCAACAGTCAGTAGTAACTGTTTGTCTTGTTTCATGCTCCTGAGATTAAACAGTACATATGTCACTAATAGCTATTTTGAGGAGGTATTTGCATATATGCTAGATATTATGCTGGCTCACTTATATGTCCTAGCTCAATCAATCAAGCCACTTTATGAGGTAGGTGCTACTACTAGCTGCATTGTAGAAATGGGAAACTAAAGCTTAGAATGTTTTGTAATACTTACCAGAAATAGTAGATCTCTGCTAGATACAGGATTTGAACCCATGATGTCTGATTCTAGAGTCAGCTCCTACTGCTGACCAGTTAGTCAAAAAAAAACAAACAAACAAACAAAAAAACCGAATGTCTTAAAGTCTAGGAACTGGGAATTTAAAACAGTCAAATATCACAAATACAACTGAAGAGCATGGCATATGTAAGAAGCTACAAAGTTAGGCTGATCTGTGAAAATTAACAGCAGATCAGGGGTGAGATTCTGTGATGTTTATGCATTAATATTATGATTCAGTGTCCTAGATAAGCTAAAAAATGTAGTCAAAGTTTATCTAGAAGATTTCTTTCCCTCTTCCGCTTTTTCTCTTTTCTTCCCTTCCTTCCCCTCTTCCCTCCCCTCTCCTTTCTCCCATCTTCGTCTCCATGTATTTACCCCGTGTATCAAAATTCCCACGTCTTCCTGGTCACAGTCTGAAAGAGCTCTCAGGGAATGCTCAAGTTTTGCTTTGATAGATTCGTAGTAAAATCCTCAAATAAATCTAAATTTGCTGGCATTAGAAATAACTATTTGTAAATGATCAGTAACTATGAATTAACTATGGGTAAATCGTTCTACATATGATTCTTTGTGTTTGATTTGAGTCATTTTATGAACATGTAAGTAAGAATAATTCTGCAATGAAATATATTTATTCTCTATCCTGAGTCACGTATGTTTTTAAAAGAATACCAAGGGCGGATGAAAATTGTGATTGGAATGCTAATATTCTAAGATTTACAGCAATGAAGTCTGTACTGAAGATAATCACGCTTTCCCCTTCCACATGTTTCAAGAGAAAGAAAGCTAAACATGCCTTAGTGATATGTTTTGGCATTAAGAAACCAACTGATAGTCTTTGCAAAGTCAGTATACCCTCAATAGCCCAGCAGGTGACCTAGCACTTCCCTTTGATTCTGAAAAGCTACACTGGCGCGTGCTGGCATGCACACAACCCCCTCAAACAAGCAAAATCGCTGCATTTCTGTTGCTATACCTATACTACCGCACTAGAGGGCAGTGCAGCTATTAGCATTCCGCTTTGCCAGGCACTGATCAAATTTCCTTGTACTCTTATAGGATATAGAAAGCATACATTAATTGAAAATAAACTGCACGCATCTGTTTTAAACGCACTTAGCTTGTACCTGATGGTTAATAGATTCGAATTGCTTGAAGCCCTGATGCACATGGAGTAGCGAACATAATGAATTTGGCAGGTGTTTTAAAGAAAGGGGGGAAGACAAATATGAACTAAATTCTTTCATTTGCCTCCATACCTTAAGGGGGGAAAAAAAAAGAATTAATGCACAACCATTATGAACAAGCTGGTAAGTACAAGTATTAGTTTACATTTAAATTAAAATACCTCAGAAGAGAAGAAGAAAGGATACGATTCAAACAGTTTCCGGCATCACTTTTGAAATGCAGAAGAACAATTTGTATTTATATTAACTTCGGTGAATGCCTCTAGTTTTCTTGGGCCTTCTTAAAGATTCATTTCTGTTCACCTTAACAATAGGCATTTGGAACAATAGGCGGAGATCGTGCAAAGACTACTTGCACACAAGACCCAGCAGGCTTTATACTAACTGGGGCAAATTAAAAGCCTGGGTGACTTGAAGTACCTTCATGAAGGAAAAGGGTGCAGAGAAGGACCAAGCAATATGTTAGAACTTTATTCTCCTTCAGTGGGAAAATGTAAAAGAATAAATTTGTAAAACATAAGGCACCAGAAATAAAAGCATCCTTTCGTTCTATTTCCTGCAGTGCCAAGAAATATATATTCTAGATTGTAGATAGAGCTGCTCTGGAGATAAATTGTCTGTTTTCACCATCTCAGTGGTGGATAATAGATTCCCCTCAGAACCACATAATTAAAAAATGACATTTCCGTTACTTTGTGCCAACTTAGTTCCGCTGCTACCCCTGGCTTCCAGGCTGGGAAGCCCTGCAGGACACAGCCAAACAAATTTCACATTTTTCAGTGGGACAGTGTAAGGTCGTGTTAACAGCAAAAGTTCCTTCTGCGGGAACCAGCGAACTTTATTACATTCTTCTCTACAAATTGCTCTTTCTGCTTTCCTTCTGTCTTTCTTTTTTTTTTTTTAAATCCTGTCAACAAGAAAAGGAAATGAACTATGAGATTAGGGCATCCACTTATTACAATTTAGCTAGATGAAAGACAGTATACGTGACTGGCAGAATAAATTAAGAGCGTTATTTTCACACCTTTTTTGCTCCAAAGAGAAATTTAGAATCAGCTAAAGATGAGACCAAATGCAATGAGAAAAATATGTAAGTATGTAAGCCAAAGTGCTATTTAGGTTCATATCCCTAGATATCTTTTGAAGGAGAGGGTTAATCTTTATATGGATTTTTTTCTTTCTGAAGTTTCATGAAAGGCAATTGACCACAGTCTGAACAACTGCTCTTTCTGGGTCTCTCAGTTCCCTGTGTATCTCTAAAACATGGCGTGTGCTAGACAAGTCTCCAATTAGCAGTTACTAAAGAGTAAATGGATTTCCACGTGTCACATAGCTGGTAATTAGTGAAACCAGGAGTAGCACCAAATCTCTTGGTTCTTATTTGAGGTGTTTAACCAACAGCCCATGCTGGCAGGTGTCTTTAGTCAAATAATAAAAGCACACATAGAATATTCTGTAGTTTCTTTTTTTTAAGAAAATAGATAAGACTCCTTATATACATGCAATGCAGTGAATTCATATTTCAATGTTATAGATATTAATCAACACATAATGCCTTAGATATCACCATGGCAGTTGAGGAGGTAAGAGTAGAGCCTGTGGAGTGTAATGGCCCTGAGACAGCACCTTTCCTCCCCTTATGAATTGGGTTATTTTGGGCAGTGTTGACAACCACGTGCTTTCCTCAGAGAGCTGTTGTGAGAATTTCTTAGGTTGACGGGTATGATTTTGGCACAGTAGCTAGTGTGTAGTAAGCACTCAGAAGCTACACAGACACACAAAATGCTTCTCATTGTCATTAGAAATTATTGAGTAATGCCCTCAAAACATGGTGGATTCTGAAAACAGACTTTGAGGATTAATATTCTACTTCACTTAGCTGTGTGACTTTTGGCATTGGCTTAAACTCTCTGTGCCTTGTTTGTTTGTTTTTTTTGTCGTTATTTCTTTGCTTTGTTTTTTTTTTAACCTGTAAAATGGGGATAATTATAGTACTTCCTTCTTAGGGTTGTTGAGGGATTAAATGATAATGGTAGTGGAATACAAGGGATGTAGTAGTAGTAATCCTATTTGAGGAAGGGAAGCTGCTTATCAAAAGTATATAAATCCATTTACTCTTACAGATTTTATAAGAACTAAGGAATATGAAATTATATGGAAGCGTAGTAAATGCTGGAAAAAAAAAAGGAGATAAAATAAATTTACATTAGATGAAAGTTCTATGTGACCATGGGAGATAACCTTGTTCTCTTCCTGCACTCAGCTGTGGTGGTGCAGTTGTTAACAGCCTAGTTGCTAACCAGCAGGTTGACAGTTCAAATCCACCGGTTGCTCCTTGGAAACGCTATGGGGCAGGTCTATTCTGCCCTGTAGGGTTGCTATGAGTCAGAATCAACTCGACGGCAATGGGTTTGGTTTTATGGGTTTTTTAATATGATACAAAATTAGTATATTAGAGGACTTATTATAAAGTTATGTGAATTGCTGTTGGTTTCAAACAGATTACAAATTTCTTAGCCACAAATTTTCTATCATAGTTTTTATAAAATAAACTATTAATGGTGAATATTACTCAGTGTCCCTGAATCTTATTTACAGTATTTACATGTTGATGATTCAGAAAAAGGTCTGATTTGTCTGTTATTTCATTTATTATAGTATGAAAATATATTATGCATATGGTTATTTATTTCAGCAATTTTAGTAATTATAAAATTTTGGAAATAATCTGAATACCCATATGTTGGTAAATGAGTGAATGGATTATAACACATACACAATGGAGTACAATGCAACAGTAAAAAAGGAGGTAGATTTCTATGAAGAAATATAAAGTGATTTAGAAACTTTATTGTTAAGAAAAATAAAATACAATGCAATACATCCCTATAATATGCTTCATGTAAGACAGACAAGAATATAAAAAAAATCCATGTATCATCTTATTTGTGGAGAAGAAAAACTGTATTGATAACCAGAAACTACTGATTTTGGTTATCAACAGAAAGAGGGTGAGAATGGGATGGGAAGAATGGGAGCATAGAAATAGAGTAATACAGATGAGGAGGAAATGACACTTCTTATTGTATGTTTTTGTGGTAGTTTTTGGAAAGCTTGGATATAACTTGAACTAAGGTTCATTGCAATTTGTAATGTTTCACATTCTCTACGGATATATATAGATAATATTCATATATATACACACCCATATCCATTAGGTGGTAGGGAAACCCAAATGCAATACAAATAGTACTGAGTCTAATTGTATTACAAATGCATAACACAACCACTCTGAAGAGAGTGGGAAGTAAAGAACCAACTTAAGTAACTTTGGAATGGTTATGGTACACTGCAAGGCTAAAGTAAAAAATAAGAAGGAATACACATATTGTACTTTAGTTAGTAACTCTTTCACAGAGGTATTGGTTATCAAATCTGAAACTACTTTTTACGTATAATTGAGTAAATAAGTAAATACATTGTGGGTAATGCGATCCATAAGAAAGACTGAAGAAGAGCTGATGCCGTGAATTATGGTGTTAGTAAAGAATATTGAATATACCATGGACTGCCAGAAGAATGAACAAACCTATCTTGGAAGAGGTACAACTAGAATGCTCCTTAGAAACGAGGATGGCAAGATTTAGTTTCACGTACTTTAGACATGTTATCAGGAGGGACCAGTCCCTGGAGAAGGGCTTCATATTTGGTAAGATAGAGTGCCAGCGCAAAAGAAGAAGACCCTCAACAAGATGGATTGAAACAGTGACTGCACCAACAGGCTGAAACATAGCAAGGATTGTGAAGATGGTGTAGGACCAGGCAGTGTTTCATTCTGTTGTACATAGGGTCTCTATGAGTTGAAACCAACTCAACAGCACCTAATAATAACAACAACAATAGGATCCAAGTTTCTGTCTGTCAAACAAAGAAGTAATAATAAGAAACTGGGAAGCTGGAATGAACTCTATGGCGTTAGGTTGGAATCAGTTTCATAAAAACACACTTATTTTTATTTTATTTATTTTGTTGTTGTTGAGAATATACATAGCAAAACATACACTGATCCAACAATTTCTATATGCACAATTCAATGACATTGATTACATTGTTTGATTTGTGCAACCATTCTCACCTTCCTTTTCTGAGTTGTTCCTCCCCCATTAACATAATCTCACTATCTAAATTTTTTATCTAAGCTTTCGAATTGCTGTTGTCAATTTGATCTCATATAGATAGATCTTGAAAGAACGCAATGGTCAAGGCAGACATTCCTTACTTGTTAAGCTGAACTATTGTCTGATTTTAATAAAACTCATGGTTTTTAATGTACATACAGATGGATAGAGCAATAAATAAATATAGTTGTATGTATGCATGCATCAGTATATTCCTTGGCTCTATTAAATGAGTCTAGTAACCATGGTGTCCACAGCGATACCAATAAATAAGTAAATAAATAAATAGTTAGGGAAGAAGCGATAGTTCTTCCTTACAATTAATTAATGTGGGGAGAAATGAAGGAAATAGAAAATCTCAGTTGGGTAAACAACAAAGTTATTTTGGTTGCAGGCAAGAATCATCAATGGAAACTACAATTAGTAGGCAAAGTATGATAAGGAACAGGACATTTGCATAATCATGAAGTATCTCCCTGCAAAATACCTATTAATTACAAAGGGAAAATTATTTACTGTGGAGAAACTTTGCAGATACCAAGTGATGAAAGTTAACATCACCAGTTATAAGACATATTGACCTCCTGATATGCAGTAAGAAGGGTAAAACATCACTTCTGCAGTATTTTGCTCAAAATACAAATTCTAAATTTAATCCTCTCATGATTAAATTTAAGATTTGTTCTTGGAGCAAAATACAAGAACACATCAGGAAAACCCAAAATATCTGACTAGTACTCTTCAAAAGTATTAAGTATTTAAAAGTATTGGACAAAAAGACTTCATAGACTGAAGGAAAACAGCAGGACATGACAAGCAAATGCAATGTGTGATTCTGGACTAGATACAGAAAAAGAAGATGAGTGTGAAAACTCATGAAATTCAAATCAGATCTGTAGATAATGTAACAGTAGTGTAAAAATGTGAATTTCCTGTTTTTGACAATATACTATGGTAATATAAGCTGTTCACTTTAGGAGAAGTTGGATAAGTGATATATTGAACTCTTAATTGTTTTTGCAACTTTTGTATGAATCTAAAATTATATCAAAATAAAAGTTTGAACAAGGAAAACATTGAAAATATCTGAGATTACAGTCATTTCAATATTCAGTACTTAATTAAAAAAGAAAAATAGGAAAAATTGTAGAAAAATTCTAGGCAATTCTTAAGGCTGAACGTGACAAACACTTTGGAAAAGTAATATAATTTCCAGTAACAATAATGGTCATATAATTTATTTATTATAAGACAGGAGTAGTCGAATGCATGAATTACTTCAACTTTATAAGATAGGTAGTATTATTCTTCCATCTTAATGTGCAGTCTATTAGCAATTACAGGGGGTTACATAATTTACCCAAAGTTCACCGTCCAAATTTGTTCTCTATATACAAAAAGAACCTTTTATTTTTGAGTACCTACTATGATTGTCGTTTTACATATATTATGTCTAATCTTCATAAGTCCATTTCAGAAGTATTAATGTGTTTATTTAAGAATGTTAATTTTAAATGACTCTAAGTTATACACTAATAACAATTTATTAAATGAGCGTATTTACTGTTCTACTTCTATATATCCTTCACTAATAAGTTTACCTTAGGCCACACAGCTGATTCAAAAGTTCATACCCTCCTCATACATATCACACTGTATATATATCTAAAAAAGCTTAATGGAAACTCTATTTTACCATGTCTTCTTCATTAAATTAAAAAAAAAAAATACTTAGATGCCCATATAAATCAAAAACCAAACCCTGTTGCCGTCGAGTCAATTCTGACTTATAGCGACGCTATAGGACAGAGATGCCCATAGAGTCATAGTAGTCATGATTAAATGAATAATATTTTTTTTAATCCTGCAAAATAGATAGTACTATTTCCAGCAAAGTTGAAGAAATGCACACACTTGCACACACACACACACGCGCACGCGCGCGCGCATACACAGCTGATCCAAGCCAAGTAAACAGTTGTTGAAAAGTTAAAACTCTGCTCCTTGGTTTTTTAGCTATAAATTTCTTTCCATGTTTTATTTGGTGTATGTTTTAGTGACCAACGACATGCTGGTCATAAATCAATTGCTAAACTATGTAACGGGACTAAGCTTGAGTCCTGAGCTTTGCTCGGTTTGGAGACTCAATCTTTTTGCTCTTTTCAGAAGAATTATATGTCCGTTTGGCCAATAATTTATTTGAAAGAGGAATAGTAGTGATAATTATTCCAAGGAATAAGGGGAGCAAGAGCAGGAGCGGGGCCACGTACTAAAACCTTGTGAAAGGGAATTTGGAGTAGAGTGGTGTATTTAATTGTCCCTGGCCAGGGCCTCAAAGGAAGGGTAATAACATCTGGGACCAGGTTTAGAAAGATTAAATGGAGGAAACAACATTTGAAAAAGCTTAACAAGTTGTTTTTACTCTGAAGTACAAAATAGCAGAATAGGCAGTGAAGTGATTTCTCCCGACATCTGTCAACCACACAATGTGCTTGTGTCCACTGAGGCTCAAAGCATATACAGTGGACATTAAAATATTTGACTCTAGGGCTTTGGGAGCACCCAAATAGTGCCTGGTGGAAGATAGGAAAGGCAGGTGCCTGAGACTGCTGTGTGGAATCCTTCACAAGGTTGTGAAATGTGGAGGCCTCTTCAGGAAATACTACCTAAGGTTTTCAGAGGAGGAGAGGGAGGAAGTAAGAGTCAGCATGTAACAGAGGCAATGATTACTTTCCAAGTTCGGGTGACACAGTCTCTGGAGATGTTCAGAAAAGATTTACGTTTTATAGAAGGCAGTCTGTGGGAATCTTCCCTGTTACTTGTGGAGACAAAAAACAATAGAGTAAGTTTTATTATGCTTAATGTATTCATCTTTATTGCAGTGGTACTAAAACACCTCTACCTAAAACACTAAAAAGCCCAAACTGAAAAAAAGGGGGAGTCCTAAATGCTGAGTTGCTCCTATTTAATTTAGAAGAAAATAGTTTTTGAATTATTATATTTTAACTAAATGAACATAAACCAATTTCCTCATTAATTGTTTTTTTAATGACCCTCATAATATATAATGTCTTGAATCAAAAATAAATTTTAATAACTGTTCTAGGAGGGGCACAGTTTGGCCAAGAAATTCTTCTCCCTGTAATTATTCAGGCCCCAAAGCTAACCGTGGCGCTGTCATTTTCTACATGCTGTTTCCTAAACTGTCTTGGAGGTAGCTCCTTTCCAGGTAGCCAGAGAGAAAAAGAGCATAGGTGTTGCATATACTAAGTTTTTATAGGACAAGCTTACACATGGCACATGTTCTTCAGGTCACTTTCCACCTGCCAGAACCAAGTTTTGGGACCACACCTACCTGCAGGTGAGCTGGCGGATGGAATCTGTGAACCAAGTAGATAATATAGGTGTTGGTGAGTAGCTTCCGTCTCTGCCCCACTCAACAGGCATTCTTTGAATTACTCATGTTTTCAACACACTCCACTAAGGCCAATGAGATATAAGATAACAGGGTCTGGAAATACTAAAAGTCTTGAGACTGGTTGTGTTCACATAGGAGCAAATATACTTAGAGAAGAATACCCAGGACTGATCCCTGAGACTCTTCAATGTGGATGTAATAAAAAGTATCAGTAAATGTTATGGCATGTTAAGCGCTATTTTGTTGCTATGTAAGGGAAAAGAAGTTGAATTCTGGTAAAGATGGAAAAAGATACCCTTTGGTGTATGATAGTTCTCCTTGTACACCTCTCCACCTCATCGCATGTCACGTACACTCTAACAATACTGGATGTATTTTGTTCCTTGAACACACCTGGAACGTACTCCACCAGAGATTTCTGCCTTATTCACATCCAAGGACTGGGAATTCTCTTCTTCCCTCACTTCTAATAATTAATTCCTTTTGACTATTTAAATTTCTGCTAAAAAATTATCTCGCGAGTGAGGACTAATCCAGTCACCTCACATCCAGATATATCCTATCACAGTACATTCATTCCAGTCATAGCATGCATCACAACTTAGGTATTTATTCATATGCTTAAAAATTTTAAATAGTCATGTCATCATACATTTATGTATGTAGTCTATATCTCTCACAATGCTCTCTGAGCCAAGGACTACACATGTCTTTTTCACTGATACAGCCTCAGCATCTGGCCCAGTGCCTAGCGTGTGACAACAGCTCAGTACGTATTTGGAGAATGAATCTGGGTTTTATGGTATAACCTTTACCTTCTTACTGAATCCGTTTGAGCTTTTATTCACTCACTGGTAGAATTACATTAATTTTATGGTTGTTTTATTTGAGAATTAATGTTGTTTATGTATACTGTCTAACACATAATAGGCCCTCAGTAAGTGAAAATCTGAACTAAGTAAGTCAAAATATTTTGAGTGACTCAGTGGTTAAGAGCTACAGCTGCTAACCAAAAGGTCGGCAGTTCAAGTCCACCAGCTGCTCCTTGGAAACCCTATGGAGCAGTTCTATTCTATCCTATAGGGTTGCTATGAGTCAGAATTGACTCAACGGTAACAGGTTGTTTCAGGTTGGTGTGGTAAAAAACACACTGAACAAGAAACAGCATCTATTTAAAGAGACAATCTTCTCATTCAGGAAGAGAAATGAATGAGTTAGGCTGTCTATGAGTGAATAAAGAGTACATATAGGAAAAAGACTAACGGACAAACTGAAATTTCAGACTGAGAGATTGGAAAAAGTCCAAAACAGAGCTAAAGAAATCGAAACCAAAATGGGTAAAGATCCAAGAAACAAAATGAAAAGACCATTGTACAAGAAGAGTCTATAAATCTAAGGAATGTTGCTGGTTCAGAGGGAGCAAGAGATCAGCAAAGAAGAAGATAGGTAGTGAGCAATGACAAACATTGTTCTTTGATAGAAGCGGCTGAGCTGTCATAAAATCAAAAATAATATGCTCTTTTCCTTATAATAAAGGAGAGATGGAGAAAACACAGGCACAACTTCCAGAAGAGTTAGGGGTCGATGTTGAAAATGATCAGTCTTGATTCTAAATGACTGATTAAAAATTAAACCTTACGTGACCTTGACTGAACTCTCAGAAAAATCCGGAATTTGTAAGTAAGAAGTCAAAATGTGTAGTAAACGTTTAGGAGAGGATTCCTAAAGAACACCCAGATATATAAGTTTTTTTTTTTTTTTTGTCCCTTAAATAAAGAATTCTTGGGGACATAATTATACTAATATTTAAATATGTGTTTTTGAACATGTGCGGGTACATACATTTAATGTATAATGTAAAGAATTACATTTTAAAAAGACTATTTCTGAAAGAATGACAACAGATTCCATGTGCACATGCTAAAAAACAAATATTTTCTATTGTAGTTATTCTAATTTTATCATAATATTTTATTTATAATAATCATTACAAACTATTCTGTGAATGCTTGCTATGTGTATACACATCTGAAATCTTATGCAGAGCAAGTGTGTTCGGCTTAGGCTGAAATTCTGAGACTGAGCCCCACGATGACCAAGGATAGGTCCTCAAAAGGCAAGTACAAAGGAGAAGCTATTGGAAAAACGGCACCATAGAGTGAAACTGAAATTTACAAGAGATGTCACAATTAAGGGTTTTTGTAAAGGGGTGGCATCCAGGTCAGAGGAAACACAATGAGAATGGTACAAGGGATCGAGAGGAAACAGCGGACTAAAGGAGGTAGAGCCTAAACACATTTCTTCCGTCATTGACAAATCAAATGAACCAATATTCTATCTTTCATTTTGGGTTGGGAGGGAGCTGTTGAAAGTCTGACAATATGAAGACTTAGAAACCAGTTCAGTTTTCAAGTTTGCTTTGGCCTGCCACTCTTATAAAAGGAGTTACTGTTGTTTTAAGTAAGTATTTCAGATTAGTCAAAACTGAAAGAATTCATTTTTTAAGTAATATCATGTCCGTAAGGCAAAATCCACTGAATTTGTGATCGTCGAGAATAATTTCCAATATGTACATCATGCGTAAAGAAAAACGTTGGATCACATGGGCGTTTTTTTCCTTATTCTCTGATAATAATCTATTAGCAGTGGCCTAACAAACACGTATGCACTAGAAGGCTGAAACATCTGTGGTAGAGATTTTAATATTTTTCTTGATATTGACCTACACAGCTCACACACATTTTCTTACAAAAATAAGATTCCAGATCAGCGGTTGACAAATTATGACCTGTGGGTATGAACTGGCCCACTACTTGTTTTTGTAAATAAGGTTTTATTGGATCAAACCCACATTTATTCCTTTACGTATAGTCTGTGGTTGCCTTTGTGCTACAATGGCAGAGTTGAGTAGTTCCAATAAATACCGTATGTCTCCCAAAGCCTAAAATAGTTCCTCTCTATGCTTTTACAGAAAAAGCTTGCCAAATTCTGTACTAGATAAATGGTGAATAAAGAGAAAGCAAAGTCAATAGTCTGATGTCATATGATCTGTGATGAGTTAATTACAAGTTCCAGAAAGTCTTGGCATCCGAGGAAGAGCTGAGGGTTATGGAGTTATTCACTGACATTTAAATCTAAATCTTCTACTTGTTCCAACTAAGTCATGGAATTCATCTGAGGAGCTTTGTTTTCTCATTTGTAACTGGAGTATAAAGATATCTATCTCTCAGGATTGTTGTAAGAATTCATGATAATATACATGTGACTGTTAATCCGGAATTTGATATATTGCTAGTGATAAATACAAAGTGATTATAGTTGATGTTAATGTTATTATTGTCAGAGATGCTAGATAAAAATTTCCAGTATTCTATAGCAACACCTCTGATTGGGAAATCAGCTCATGAATCTCAGGAAAAACTTCTATGGGGAGTCCGTTCCAAAACTTCACGATGTCTCTACCTCTTATACATTTCACAAACATGTTTTAGAAAATATATTTTCTAAATTTATCTGGCAAATTTTACAGGCATTTAATGAAAGACAACCATGCTAATCACAAGGCACAAGATAAGTGATTTTACCCTCCTGAGTCTTTTCCCCAGCTCTATAGATTCTGACTCATGGTGACTCCATATGTTACAGAGTAGAGCTACTCTATAGGGTTTGCTATGAGTCAGAATTAACTTGACAGCAACAAGTTTGGTTTTGGTATGGTATAGATCCTGATTGTTTAATGAATCTTCTAGAAACCAACATTTTGTCTTCACAGAGACATAGAGCATTCTTTAGTTCATCATTACTATTCTTTTTTTTTTTCATATTTTATTGTACTTCAGGTGAAGGCTTACAGAACAAATAGTTTCTCATGAAACAGTAGCACACATGTTGTTTTATGACATTGCTTAACAACCCCACAACATATTAACCCTCTAACTTCTCAATCTTTGTTTTTTTTGGTGAAACAAAACATAGCCAAAGATACACCGTTTCAAAAATTTCTACATACACAGTTCAGTGACACTGACTACGCTCTTCCAGTTGTGCTTCTATTCTCACTTAAGATGAAGGCTTACAGAACAAAATAGTTTCTCATTTAACAGTTACTACAAATGTTGCCCTATGACAATGGTTAACAATCTCACGACACATCAACACTATCCTTACTCAACCTTGGGTTCCCTATCACCAGCTTCCTTGTCCCCTTCTGCCTTCTGGCCCTTGCCACAGGACTCCTGTACCACGTTAGTCTCATTTGGTTTTACGGGGATGTCCACTCCCAGGCTGAACAGTGAACCTCGGAGGTAACTTCACCACTGAGCTAAAAGGGTGTCTGGGGGCCATACTCTCAAGGTTTCTCCAGTCTCCTTTAGGCCAGTAAATCTGGTTTTTTTTTTTTTTTTGTGAGTTAGAATTATGCTCTACATCCTTCTCCAGCTCTGTCCAGAACCCTCTGTTGTGATCCTGATCAGAGCAGTCAGTGGTGGTAGCCAGACACCATTTAGATGTACTAGACTCAGTCAGGCGGAGGCCTTGGTAGCTGTGGACAATTAGTCCTTCGGACTCATCTTTTCCTTGTATCCTGTTCTCGTCATTCTCCCTTGCTCCCGAAGGGATGAGACCAGTGGAGTATCTTAGATGGCTGTTCACAGGCTTTTAAGACCCCAGACACTACTCACCAAGGTAGAATGTAGAGCATTGTCTTTATAAGCTGTGTCATGCCAATTGAGTTAGATGTTCCCCCAGACAATGGTCCCCAGAGCCCTCCGCCCAACAATTCAGTCCCTCAGGGAGTTTGGATGTGTCTAAGGGGCTTCCATGACCTTTCCTTGTACAAGTAGTGCTAGTTTCCCCTGTGTTGTGTACTGTCTCACCCTTCACCCAAGATACCACTTTACTATTGCCTAATTTGTATTACTCCCCCACCCCTCCCATCCCTGGTAACCAACAAAGATTGTTACATTTTCTGTGTGAACTTTTTCATGGGTTTTTACAATAGAGGTCTCATACAATATTTGTCTTTTTGTAATTGAATTATTTTACTCAGCGTAATGTCCTCCAGTTTCATCCATGTTATGAGCTGCTTCACAGATTCATTGTTGTCCTTTCTCATTGCATAGTAGTCCCTTGTGTGTATGTACCATAGTTTGTTTATCCATTCATCTGTTGATGGGCATCTAGGTTGTTTCCATCGTTTTGCTATTGTGAACAATGCTGCCATGAACATAGGTGTGCATATGTCTATTCGAGTGACGACTCTTATTTCTCTAGGATATATTCCTAGGAGTGGGATTGCTGGATTGAATGGTATGTCTATTTCTAGCTTTCGGAGGTAGCGTGATATCGTCTTCCAAAATGGTTGTATCATTTTGCATTCCCACCAGCAGTTCATAAGAGTTCCCATCTCCCCGCGGCCCTTCCAACATTTGTTATTTCCAGTGTTTTTGATTCGTGCCAGTAATGCCGGGGTGAGATGGTATCTCATTGTGGTTTTAGTCTGCATTTCTCTAATGGCTAGTGATTGTGAGCATTTCCTCATGTGTCTGTTGGCCATTTGAATGTCTTCTTTGGTGAAGTGTCTGTTCATTTCCTTTGCCCATTTTTTAATAAGATTATTTGTCTTTTTGTTGTAGAGGTGTTGGATTTTCTTGTAGATGATGGAGATTAGACCTTTGTCTGACTTGTACTGTCCAAAAATTTTTTCCCAGTCTGTAGGTTCTCTTTCTACTCTTTTGGTGAAGTCTTTTGAAGAGCATAGGTGTTTGACTTTTAGAAGATCCCAGTTATCTAGCTTATCTGTTGGGGTTTGTGCATTGATTGTTATGGTTTGTATCCTGTTAATGCCATATATTAAGGCCTGAAGTGTTGGTCCTATTTTTTCTTCTATGAACTTTACAGTTTTAGGCTTTATATTCAGGTCTTTGAACCATTTTGATGTAGTTTTTGTACACAGTGTGAGGTATTGGTCCTGTTTCATTTTTTTGCAAATGGATATCAAGTTTTGCCAGCACCATTTGTTAAAAAGACTGTCTTTTCCCCACTTTGGGCCCTTGTCGAAGATCAGGTGACCATAGGTGGATGGATTTACATCTGGGTTCTCAATTCTGTTCCATTGGTCAAAGTATCTGTCATTGTACCAGTACCACGCTGTTTTGACTACTGTAGCTGTATAGTGTGTTCTGAAGTCAGGGAGTGTGAGTCTTCCAACTTGATTCTTCTTCTTCAGTAGTGCTTTACTTATTTGGGGCTTCTTCCCTTTCCATATTAAGTTAATGATTCATTTTTCCAACTCTTTGAAGAATGTTGTTTGTATTGGATCGGGATTGCATTGTATTTGTAAATTGCTTTGGGTAGAATTGACATTTTCACAATGTTGAGTCTGCCTATCCATGAGCATGGTATGTTTTTCCATTCATGTAGGTCCCTTTTGGTTTCATGCAGTAGTGTTTTGTAGTTTTCTTTGTATAGGTCTTTTACATCCCTGGCCAGATTTATTCCGAAGTATTTTATCTTTTTAGGGGCTATTGAAAATAGTATTGTTTTCCTGGTTTCCTTTTCATCCTTCTCCTTACTGGTGAACTGATTTTTGAATGTTTATCTTGTATCCTGCTACTCTGCTGAATCTTTCTATTAGTTCCAGTAGATTTCCCATGGAGTCCTTAGGGTTTTCTATGTATAGTATCATATCATCTGCAAACAAGGACAGTTTAACTTCTTCATTACCAGTTTGGATGCCCTTTATTTCTTTTTCTTGCCTTATTGCTCTAGCTAGAACTTCCAGCACAATGTTAAATAGGAGTGGTGATAAAGGGCATCCTTGTCTTGTTCCTGTTTTCAAGGGGAATGTTTTCAGCCTCTCTCCATTAAGAATGATGTTGGCCATTGGTTTTGCATAGATGCCCTTTATTATGTTGAGAAATTTCCCTTCTATACCTATTTTATTGAGAGTTTGTATCAGGAATGGGTGTTGGACTTTGTGAAATGCCTTTTCTGTGTCAATTGAGATGATCGTGTGATTCTTTTCTTTCCTTTTGTTTATGTGGTAGATTACGTTGATTGATTTTCTAATGTTGAACCATCCTTGCATCCCTGGTATGAATCCAACTTGGTCGTGGTGTATTATTTTTTGATATGATGCTGAATTCTACTGGCTAGAATTTTGTTCAGAATTTTTGCATCTATATTCATGAGAGATATTGGTCTATAATTTTCTCTTTTTATGACATCTTTGCCTGGTTTTGGTATCAGCGTTATGGTGGCTTCATAGAATGAATTTGGAAGTGTTGCTTCCTCTTCTATGCTCTGAAATAGCTTGAGTAGTACTGGTACAAGCTCTTCTGTAAATGTTTTGTAGAATTCTCCAGTGAAGCCATCTGGGCCATGGCTTTTTTTGGATGGGAGATTTTTTTATTACCTTTTCGATCTCTTCTCTTGTTATGGGTCTGTTCAGATTTTCAACATGACTTTGTTGTAGTTTGGGTAGGCCGTGTGTTTCTAGAAATTTGTCCATTTCCTCTAGGTTTTCAAATTTGTTGGAGTATAGTTTTTCATAATATTCTGTTATAATCCTTTTTATTTCAGTTGGGTCTGTTGTAATGTCCCCCATTTCATTTCTTTTTGAGTGATTGGTGTCCTCTCCTGTTTTTCTTTTCTCAGTCTGGCCAGTGGTTTGTGGATTTTGTTGATTCTTTCAAAGAACCAACTTTTGGTTTTGTTGATTCTTTCTATTGTTTTTCTGTACTCTGTTTCATTTATTTCTGTGCTGATCTTTACTATTTCCTTTCTTCCAGTGGTTGTGGGCTTTTTTTTTTGCTGTTCTCTTTCTATTTGTTTGAGTTCTATAGTTAATGTTTTGATTTTGTCCCTTTCTTCTCTTTTGATATGTGCATCTATTGGTATAAATTGTTCTCTGGGGCCTGCCTTTCCTGTGTCCCAAAGGTTTTGGTATGATATGTTTTCATTCTCATTTGTTTCTAGGAATTTTTTGTTTCCATCTGTGATTTCTTCTATTACCCAGTGATGTGTAAGCAGGGTATTATTCAGTTTCCATGTAGTTGATTTTTTTTCCTTGCTCTTTCTAGTGTTAATTTCTACCTTGATGGCATTGTGGTCAGAGAAGATACTTTGAATTATCTCAACGTTTTGGATCTTGTTGAGGATTGCTCTGTGGCCTAAGATGTGGTCTATGCTAGAGAACATTCCATGTGCATTGGAAAAGAATGTGTACTTTGCAGCATTTGGATGGAGTGTTCTATATATGTCTATGAGGTCAAGTTGGCTGATTGTGCACTTTAGGTCTTCTGTATCTTTGCTGAGTTTCTTCTTAGTTGTTCTGTCCTTTACTGAGCGTGGTGTGTTGAAGTCTCCCACTATTATTGTGGAACTGTCAATTTCTCTTTGCAGCGTTGTTAGAGTTTGTTTTATGTATTTTGGAGCCCTGTCATTGGGTGCGTAGATGTGTATTATGGTTATGTCTTCATGATCATCCCCTTAATCATTATATAGTGTCCTTCTTTGTCTTTTATGGTAGATTTTGTTTTAAAGTCTATTTTATCTGAGATTAGAATTGCCACTCCTGCTCTTTTTTGGTCGTTGTTAGCTTGATATATTTTTTTCCAACCTTTGACTTTTAATAAATTCACATCTTTGTTTCTAAGGTGTGTCTCTTGTAGATAGCATATTGATTGATCCATCTCTCCATCTCTTTATGGGTGCATTGAGTCCATTTACATTCAGTGGAATTATTGATAAATGTGAGTTTGTTGTTGTCATTGTGTAGTGCTTTTCTTGTGGTGCTGAAGTTTTCTTTGTTCTTCTTACTCTCTTGTGCTGAGTTACTTTTGTTTGTGGATTTTTTTTTTTTTCATTTCTTTTGTTTTTGTGGGTTTTGTGTTTGCCGAGACTTTGGTTTTTGTCTTTATTTTTATGAGTATGCTTGTTAACTTTCTTTGTTGTTACCATGAATTTTACCTTAATCTTTCTTAGTTTGAGGCAGTCTAACATTACTTCGTATTGCCTTGCCTTCCATTCCGTTAGAAGATTCTATACCTATGCTGTTTATTACCTCTTTTATTGTTTTGATGTTGTTGTCATTTATTTATTAACTGCTCTTATTCCCTGTTGTGTTTCTTTTGGCTTTGGATTGTCCTTGAGAGTTCATTTCCTAGATTGGTATGTGGCTCATACGATCCTGCGTCCTAGGTTCTGCCTGTGGGCTCAAGCTGTTTGTCCTCAGATTGAAGAACTCCCTTTAATAATTCTTGTTAGTTTGGTTTGACTTTTAAATATTCCCTTAATTTCTGTTTATCTGGAAATGACCTAATTTCACCATCAAATTTGAATGAGAGTTTTCCAGGATATACTATTCTTGGCTGACAATTTTTTTCATTCAAGATTTTATATATGTCATCCCATTGCCTTCTTGCCTGCATGGTTTCTGCTGAATAATCTGAGCTTAGTCTTATTGTTTCTCCTCTGTATGTGACTTCTTGTTTTTCACCAGCTGCTCTCAGGATTCTTTGTTTGTCTTTTGTTTTGTCGAGTATGAATATGATATCCCTTGGTGATTTTCTTTTGGGTTCTCTTTTATATGGGGTTCGTGACCTTCTTGGATGGCCAGCTTTTCATCTTTCATGATATTGGGGAAGTTTTCTGTCAGCAGTTCCTCAATGATCTTCTCTGTGTTTTCTGTTTTCTCCCCCTGTTCTGGAATTCCAATCACTCATAAATTTTTGCTTTTAATAGTGTCCCACATAACTCTCAGGGTCTCTTCATTTTTCTTTGTTCTTTTTTCTGAGTGTTCCTGAAACAGAGTTGTATCCAAGTGTTTGTCTTTAATTCCAGTGATACTGTCTTCCACTGTTTCAGATCTTCTTCTCAGCCCTCCTATGACATCATCCATTTCTGAAATCTTGTTGTTTATCTTTTGGATTTCTAATTGTTGTTTTTGTATAATTTCTAGTTGTGAATTTATTTTGGTATTTTGTTCCTGCATCATCTTCCTGAGTTCTTCCAGTTTTTTCTCTGTATTTTCCATGAATTTGTCTATTTTTTCCTCATGTTTTTCAGCTTTTTGCCTTAGTTCTTGGAGAATTCCGAGTATTAGAGATTTGAATTCCATATCAGGTAGTTCTAGTGCATTTTATTCCACAGGAGAGTTATCTGGTGTTTTATTTTGGATGCCTACTGGAACCATCCTGTCCTGTTTTTGTAAATGTTTTGATATTGTCTGCTCTTTTCAGGGCATTCAGTAGTTATTTTTCTCATTTATTGATTGTAGATTTGTTTGTTTTGTCCCTTTTTCTAAAAAAATATTTGACTAGGTCTGAGCAGGCAGACTGTGTGTTCTTTGTTGTTTGCTTGTCTGTGCATTCAATACTTTTTGCCTCCTTCTCCAACTGGCATGGTCAGTCACTCAGATATGGTACAGCAGCACAGGTCTAGCTGAAGAGGAGTTACTGGGACGGGTTGTTTGTGGCACTTTACTAAAGCCACCAGAGCGGGTCGGTAATCAGTGCAGGGCAGGATCCAGTAGGCCGTGCCTGTGCTGCTTGGTGGTGTGATGTCAAGCGCGTGGTACAGGTAGGCAGGATGCAGCGGGGAGTGTGTTATGTGTGGAGCTAAGATGGATATGGGAGAGAGGAGAGAGGAACAGGGCCAAAAACATAGAAACTAACAAAAAAGAATGCTAGGGGAGCTTACCGTTGGAATGGAGAGATGAGAGACTATGAAATGGAGAAAAACAGAAAGGGGAAGAGGAAGAAAAGAAAAGAAGGAATAAATAAAAATCAGAAAGTTTAAAAAACTGCAAAGTTCCCAGGGATCCCACCGATGCAACTATGAGGTCTGGGGAAGTCGCTGTCAGGTGTTATAGTACAGCCTGGCTAGAACGCATAGAGGTATACAATGCCTGCTATTCAGAGATCAGAAAGAGAAGGAAGATATAGAGAGATGAGAAACTGAGCAATGAAGAACAGCAAAAAGGGAAAAAGATGGAAAAGAAAACAAAACAAATTAAAAAAAAAAAAAGAACAAGAAAGACCCCCCCCGAGAAAACAGAAAAAAAAGAAAAAAGCAATGAAAAAAGAAATACCCACTGGTATCCCTCTGCACGTCTGTAGAAGCTGAAGGGGAGGTCCTTGCCACACAGCTCCTCCTGGCCAGAAAGGGCTCCCAAATCAAGAAAAGGAAAAGAAAACAAACAAAAATTCAAAATGAACAAACGAACAAAAGCCCCGGGATCCCACCAGCACAGCAGCCCAGATCGGGAAGCAGCTCCACACTGGAACGGAGCTCTGCAGCTCCTCAGGAAGAAGCAAAGATGGCGCACGGAGCCAGGCACTCGAGCGAAAGAAGGGGGAGGTGGCGAGAGGCAAGTGAGAAATCAAAAGAAGCATTAAAAAAAAAAAAAAGCAACACTAGCAGCCAACAAATGGCATCCAGAGAGCCGCCTGCTTGGGTGTGTGGAATCCAAGCAGCCGGTGCTTCCCAGTCATGGACCGTGGCCACGGGAAGCAGAGGAGACCAAGCTGGGGTGAAGAGGGGTGGGGTGGTGGGAAAGCACACACCGCAAATTACCGGTTGTTTTGTCTCCTTCTGGACGCTCCGTGAGGCTGCTTTCCTGTACTTCCGTTTTCTGGTCTCCGATAGGAGTCCAAGATGGTGGATCCATGCTGTGTTAGCTGGTAGGGGACCTCTGCATGAATCTCTCCTCGCTCTCCTTTCTCTGTTAGTTTTCTCACTCCATTTGGTGCTTGGCTGAGTTCTTTATCTCTTCATTTGATGTTTTAGGGTTTCAGGATTGTTGCATTCTCTGTTTGGCTTAGTTTTTCAGATCTTTGCTGTGGAGGGACGGTGTGGTGCTTCTGCCTAGAGCGCCATTTTGCTGGAATTCCCCCATCATTACTATTCTTCACTTAAAATGTTGAAACAGCTTCTCATTTCTCCCGTCACTAGTTGTCCCATATCCTTCCTCTCCATCTTTTTGATCAACTATTCATATTTTTAAAACATTCTGATGACTTCTTACTTCCTCGAGGATAAAGTCTAAATTGCTTCATATGGCATCGAGGAGTCTACATTGTGTAGCCTTAAATGATCTTATCTGTTTTTGACTCTCAACACTTTTCTACAATCAAGGTTTGCTCTGTCCACACTCGAAGGCTTTCTCATATCTCCAGGATTTTGCACATTCTGTTTTTTATGCTAGAAAAAACTGATGCGTCTCTACATACAAAATGCTTATTCATCACTCTTTTTTTTTTTTTTCTCTCACAGTCATCAAATATTTACTGAACACCTGTTCTGTTTCTGGTTCTGTGAAGAACATGGGATACAAGAATGAATAAATACACATTACCCTCAAGAAACTAATATTTGAGAAATACCTTCAGACACATAAACATTTAATTGCAATGCAGCATCTTACCCACATTAACAATAAGAAACACAACTATTTTTAAAGCAAAAGACAAATGTGCTTTATAAATCCTTTGATATTTCTATAAGAAATGTCCTTGGCAGGATCTGAGCGAGGCCTAGATTCCATCAAGTATGACTCTAGATAGTCTACATTACAGCAGGCTTGTCTGCATTTGCAAGTTTGATTTTCTTTGCATTACTATCTTCATTAACTGTCCTTCATTTGTCACTAACTAGTGAGTATACGCACCTGGATATTAGCTGAAATCTCCAAGCATGGTTCCATCTCTAAGCTCATAACTTGACCTTCCAGACATGGTCTTCTTGTGTAAACTCTTTATATAAATAATTATCATCTTCTGAGTCACCTAAACACACACACGCACACATACACACACACACAATTAAATTTCACTTATTCCAAGAGATCTTTATTAGACTGTATACTTATCCACAGATTTCTATCTTTCCCATAGTGTTGAACTATATATAGCAATAATTATTGTCTGCCCCTACAGCCATACCTTAGTTGCACGCAGCTATGAAGAGGGGATCATTGTATCCTTAGTATCTGGCCTAGTCCCTGGAAGACTGTAAATACTCCACAAGTAGTTCTTGAATGAATAAAAGATACATTGTCCTCCATGCTCAACCATTTACTTAGACCTTTTGAAATGACTTTCATAAACACCTTGCATTGCAAACTATTGCTCTGATTTTTGCAATTTTAAATTACTAGTCTTCTTACTTTTAATCTATTTGATAGAGAGAAGTCTAATTACAAAACATGAAACACGATTCAAATTGATTCACTTTACTAACTCATTAGTGTCCAATAATTCAACATGGACAAAAGAATGATGTCCAACTATTTTAGACTGGTACTCAAAGTCCCACATGTGTTCTTCCTGGCAGCTGTACTGTACTTTCTAGTCTTCCTTGAAGTTCAGTGTGCACATGTGAGTTCCAGTCAATTAAATTTGAATGTAGCGATGTGACTCACTTCTAGGACATCGTAGACTCCAATACATGATTCTCCATGAACTTCTCCTGTCTGTTGACTAAATGCCAAAGCTCAGGGAAATCTCAGGTGTCTCATACTGAAAATGGCAGAACCTCCATGAGACTATATGGTTGAATGTATAAAGTAGACAAACCTCCTACCCTTCCCCATACACTCCCCCACCAACACTTCTATTGATAGCTCTTTACATAAGTTGGAAGTACATTTCAATTAAGTCAATCCTTCGAGATTTTAAGGTTCATCTGTTACTTAATATTTCTTAAGGAACCTACTCTTCCTTACATCATTATTCTTCATTAGAAATATTTTCCTTGATCTAAGTGAATTCGTACTTGTTTTTCTTTATATGAGGGAAGACACACCTTGTACTCTGTGCACGGCACATCTTATAGCAATGGGGGCCTGTAGACCTATATACCACATTATTTTGCGTGAAAGTCACAGCTGATTAATTAAATCATGGTTCAAAACTGAGTCAAATTGGGAAGAAGAGAGCAGTTGACTCTTTGAGACTAGAGATAGGAACTCAAGCTGAAAGGAGACTGGCACCATTTTGAGAAGTCATAATGTGCCAATTATAAGAACAGAGAAAACTAACATGTAGAGAGAGAAAATTAAAAGATGACACAAGAAGTATTAAAAAATGAGCACTCATTTGCCCTCTAACAGATGCAGAGGACAGAGCAACCAATTCTCATTTGTTTTAGGTTAGGTTTTCTAGAGGAGAAAAACCAATGAAGCATATGTATATATAGAGAGAGAGGGAGAGAGAGAGAGAGAGATTTATTTCAAGGAAATGGCTTAGGCAGTTGTGGAGGCTGGCAAGTCCCAAATCTGTGGGTCATGTGTCAGGTTGGAGGCTTCTCCTGACTCACATGGTTGCAGGGGCTAATAAACCCAAAGTCATAAGGTCAGATGGCAGTCTGCTGGCTCTTGTCACAAGAACCAGAGGTCAGATGAAGAGGAGTAAGATGCAGGATAGAGAGAGAGACAGAGTTTTATCAGAACATCCATATACATTGGATGCAGTCCACACCTCCAAGAAAAGCCCCATTACATCAGATCACAAAATGGAAAATAGTTACATAATACTAGAATCATGGCCTAGCCAAGCTGACACATAACATTAACCATCACACCATCTCAATGATGTTCATGATCTTGTTCCAGCCTTTGATGAGGACCAGGTACACTGTTGGCAATGGATTTGACGTGCTATACATCTGTTCTTCCAATAAATTTTCCTTTTCAGCTTCAGCTACTTTGAGTTGGCTTCTGTTACACTTACTCAGTTGACCATTTGCTAAGGCAGTACTCTAAATTTTTGGTCTATGTCCTTTTGCTTGCTCATTTTCCTTTCATGAAATTTCTCCTTACCTCTACATTTTTCAGATCTGCTTTTTAAGAACAATTTAAAACTAAGAGGGAAGACAAAATCCCTATCCTCCAAAATCCAAAAACACACATTTCTACCAGAAAGGTTGGAAGTACACTTAAATTATTTAAACGTTCTACGTAAAGAACTAGAATGGAAGAGAATCTGTGAATACAGTCATGCGTTGCTTAACATCCATGATACCTTCTTTGAAATAGAACTTTATGTGATTTGGAGGTTGTGTGAATACCATATTATGAATGAAGTTCCTTTCAGGCATTCACTTCCAGAATAAAGAGACTTTGTCTATGTTAAAATTTTACTGGGGCAAATAACATCCGTCTACAATTAGTTTATCTACGGTTTCAACAAATTCTTCTGCTGCCTTGGCATCAGCACCCGCAGATTCACCACTCACTTTCACATTATGCAATGAGAAACGTTGTTTGAAGTACCTGAAACACCCAGAGCTAGCACTAAACCCGATATCATAGTCTGGTCCTGCTTTTTCTTTAAGCATTTCAAACAAGCTTTCTGCCTTAACAGTGATCATCACTCGAGAGGGGTTTGCTTTTGTGTTTGGTCCTTGTCTTAGTCATCTAGTGGTGCTCTAATGGAAATACCATGAGTGGATGGATTTAGCAAAGAGAAATTTATTCTCTCACAGTCCAGTAGGCTACAAGTCCAAATTCAGGGTGTCAGCTCCAGGGGAATGCTTTCTCCATTGGCTCTGGAGGAAGTTCCATGTCATCAATCTTCTTTTGGTCTGGGAGCTTCTCTGCGCAGGAACCTCAGGTCCGAAGGACATGCTCTGCTCCCGGCTCTGCTTTCTTGGTGGTATGAAGTTCCCATGTGTCTCTGCTTGCTTCTCTCTTTTATATCTCAAAAGAAGTTGCATTAAGACACTATCTAGTCTTGTCAATTTCATCAATATAACCTCATCACAGTGATAGAATTTACAACACATAAGGAGATCACATATAATGTCATCATAGTAATAGAGTTTACAACACATAAGGAAAACACATCAGATAGCACAATCATACAATACTGGGAATCATGACCTAGCCAAGTTGCTACACAGATTTTTTGGGGGGACACAATTCAATCCATGACAGTCCTCAATCCATTTCATTAGCAATTTCTTCATTTCTGATATAGGTCCTTTTAGCATTTTCATTAGCCTTGTAGCTCTCTGTGGAGCCGATCCTTTGACACCTTGGAGAATTTTTTTCTTTGATTTTGAGGATTGCCATTATTGTCAAGTGTGACATGCCTAAATCTACTATGTCCTGTTCTCTGATCAGAATTTCTGGATCTATTATAACCTGAAGGGACCACAAACATATATGTGGTTGGACGTTGACTGAACAGATGAACAGATGTTATGAGACACATGACTGCACTAATTTTTCAAAATCTGAGAAAGAAAATATTTCATAACCAGATACATGGTAAAATAAAATTATGACTATGTTTTGACTTATATTAAAATACAGACAATATTAAAAAAAAAAGAATTAAATAGTCTCTCAAATGTACAGGCCTATTTTATCAAAAGTGTGTGTAATGATTCTAGTTAAAAATTTTTTGTCAAATAAAAATCATAAAGGGAATAGTTGTGCAGTTCCATATTAGTGTATAGGTATTTGTCTTAGGCTGGGTTCTCTACAGAAGCAAAACCAGTAAAGTGTATAAATATATATATAGAAAGAGATTGTATCAAGGAAACAGCTCACGTGATTGTAGAGGCTAGAACATCCCAAGTCCGTGGATGAGGGTAGAGGCCTCTCCCAAGTCACACAGCTGCAGAAGCTGGCAAGCCCAAGATCAGAAGGTCAGAGAGCAGGGCTCCCACTCACTGGCTGTGCAGACTGATGAACCCAGGTTTGGCAGATAAGCTGACAGCTCAAGTCCCAAGAACAGGAGATGAGAGGACAGGGAGCAGCCACAGGATCCAGACAGAGCAAAAAGCCAGAACATCCGCTTATATACAAAAGCGGGCCACACCCCCAAGGAGACTCCCTTTCAACTGATTGGCTACTCACAGTATATTCAATCATGGGAGTGATTACATTAAAACACGGAGAATCATGGCCCAGACAAGCTGACATACAATCTTAACCATCACAGTATTGTATATGCAGCACTGGGCAAATCTGCTCCAAAAGATCTCTTTAAGGTGTTAAAAAGCAAAGATGTCACTTTGAGAATGAAGGTGTGCCTGACCCAAGCCATAGTATTTTCAATCACCTCATATGCTTTCAAAAGCAGGACAATGTGAAAGGAAGACCTGAGAAGAATTGTTGTTGTTGTTGTTGTTAGGTGCCGTCGAGTTGGTTCCAACTCATAGTGACCCTGTGCAACAGAATGACACTGCCTGGTACTGTGCAATGCCCACAATTGTTGTTATGCTTGAGCTAATCATTGCAGCCACTGTGTCAATCCATCTTGTTGAAGGTCTTCCTCTTTTTAACTGACCCTTTACTTTACCGAGCATGATGTCCTTCTCCAGGGACTGATCCCTCCTGACAACTTGTCCAAAGTATGTAAGATGTAGTCTCGCCATCCTTGCTTCTAAGGAGCATTCTGGTTGTACTTCTTCCAAGACAGATTTGTTCATTCTTTTCGAAGTCAATGGTATATTCAATATTATTCACAAATACCACAATCCAAAGTGTCAGTTCTTCCTTGGTCTTCCTTATTCCTCATCCAGCTTTCTCATGTATATGATGTGGTTGAAAATATCATGGCTTGGGTCAGGTGTGCGTTAGTCTTCAAGGTGACATCTTTGCTTTTCAACACTTTAAAGAGGTCTTTTACAGCTGATTTGCCCAATGAATTGCATCTTTTGATTTCTTGACTGCTGCTTCCATGGGTGTTGATTGTGGAACCGAGTAAAATGAAATCCTTGACAACTTCAGTCTTTCCTCAGTTTATCATGATGTTGCTTTTTGGTCCAGTTGTGAGGATTTTTGTGTTGGCCAGAAGAATGAACAAATGAACAAATATGTCCTGTAAAATTACAGCCAGAATGCTCTTTAGAAGCAATAATGGCAAGACTTCGCCTCACATACTTTGGACATGTTTTCAGATGGATCAGTCCCTGGTGAAGGATATCATGCTTGGTAAAGTAGAGAGTCAGCAAAAAAGAGGAAAACCCTCAACACGATGGATTGACACAGTGGCTGCAACAATGGGCTCAAGCATAATGATTGTGAGGATGGCACAGGACCGGGCAGAGTTTCATTCTGTTGTACATAATGTTGCTATGAGTTGAAATTGACTAGAAGGCACCTAACAACAACTCATCATGTCTGATAAAAGTGGTATTAGGTTTTCAGCCCAGATCTTTCCAAAGACCTCTCTACTTCTACTCTTTCAAAGAGAAGGATAGACTTGGAAAGTCAACATTGAGGAGCAGTGGAGAGGTGGTGTAGTAAGATGTCTCAGAGGCTGATTGTGGTTCATGCTTGAGACAGTGGTAAAAGAACATACTTAGTTGATAGAAAGGTGTGGCACAGAGAATATCAGAGTGCCTTAGGACAGTATTTAGTATGAACTGCCTTTGATGCTACCTCCTGGAAGGAATTAAGGTTACTTAAGCATTTGAGCAGAATAACCCAAGTGATAACCTACATAGGAGTGTGAGACAGACCTAGAGGAAGACAAGTTGTGCTGACCTTACTATAACGGCAACAAATGCTATACACAAAGTGAATGCTTATAAATTTTATCAATACATGATAGGTAGGAAAGTGTGTATCTATGTACTATGTTAATACTTAGTGCCATGTGGCACTTCCTTCTCTAGAAGTAACGTTTAATAATTTGAGGGACTTCATATTAGCAAGAGGATAAAACATGCTCAGAGATGGTGAATTTTTCTATTCAGAGAATTTTCATCATTACCATCTGGAGTCCCACAATTTTGGCTTTTGTTCTATTTCTGCTACATTGTGTCCAGGCCTTGAGAAGCTTTAAATTTCTTCTGCAGGTTGGAGCCAAATCCAGCATCAATTTAGGACAGTACTACTTTCTCACTAGCTTTATGCTCTTTCCTTCTTAACAATTTCTCCAGATCTTTTGGAAGGCACTTTTGGTTTGAAAAAGGGCAGTAAATATTTGAAGCCCTCAGTCTAATTGCTGGTTGTAAAGTAACTGTGGCTTCTCTCATCACAGCAAGAGAGACTGGCCAAATGAATAACATAGAAAGTCAAAAAGGCCTTGGACAATGGGGAGGTTGGGTGATACCCAACACAAAGATACAGAAACCCAGCCATGGCAATACATCTCCTGGATCAGGCAAATATCTTCGTCCAGACTTTCTGCTGAGATGACATTCCTGCTAACAAAATGGGCTCAGGTTCCCTAGAAAGTAATGGAGTCATTGAGAAGCCAGAAAAATACAGAGTTTTAATGGAGTAGGAATTACAAATGCCAAATGGCATATGGAATAAATTGTGAAAAAGTAATCATGAGACTAGAAGCCATAGATTTAATAAGACTCCATTTGTACCACACATACAAGCAGAATTAAGATTAAATCCTATATTATAGTATGTGTAAAGTAGCACAAGAGCGTTTACCTTATATTACTCGTTTTTTTTTTTTTTTTGTTTGTTTTAAACAAAAGAAGCAATGAGTGGAGTTCTATGCATTCACCTTAACTATTTCAAACAAATGCTCATCTAACATAAGGCTAATTCTTGAGTAATGATTTTAAGATTTTCTTTCTTTTTCCTTCTTTTGAACAGTTCATCTTCCAAATAATACTATATTCAGGAATTTTACTTTATCAACAAGAAAACTTATGCCTTTACAGCTCAATGTAATTTTTTGTCTCTATTTGTAGCATTGGAGCTGAGAAGAACAAGCAGCATTTGAAAGCTGGAATTAATGTTTCTCTATTTGTGAGTTTAATTTAATTTAATGTTTCACTTAGCATGGTGCATATATAGAGTGATCCACATAACTTTCAGCTTCTTAAACATTTTCCCTACACTCTTGTGTTTGGATTTTTTAAACTGTGGGTAAAAGGTTAAATCTAATGCTATTTGAGCTTCTTTTCAATGTAGAAAATATGGAGGGGGTTCCACATTAATATCAAATTATGAACAAAATATAAGTTTTAGAACCTGAATTTACCAGTGTTGTTTTTGATTCTCCATTTACACAAAAGAAAATGAAGTTTAATGTAAAACTGATTACTTAAAGAACAACTTTTAAAACTCTACAGTCTGTGCTCCACGCACTAAAACCTAGTGCAGTTTGAAATTATATTATTTTACTCTCCATTGGTAACAATTATCTTAAAGATTGCAGCAAATAATTATCCTGTTGTTATTGTTCATAATTTGTCGATCCTCCTTTTCCAACTCTGAGTTTCATTTCACAACTTGGGTCATATTTTTTAAATTATCACATGAATTTTTGGCACAGCAAAATAATAAATATTTTTTACTGGAACACTATGAACCATTAATGAATTCCTGTAGCTTCACTCTTTATTTGAGCTACCTACGTGCTTCACTCTAATCACATGACCTGAATCTTCCCCAGGGCTAACCACTGTCCTGTATATTGTGTTCATTATTTTCTTGTCATTTTATAAATTATAATTGTACCACACCTATATTGCTTAGTTATTCACATTTCCTTTATAAAATGTTATGATACTGTGTGTAGTCTTCTGCAATTTGGTTGATTTTGCCCAACATTATATTTCTATGATGCCTCTCTTTCGTTACATGGGCTATAAACCTGTTACCCATTGCCACCCAGTTGATTCTGACTCATAGAGACTCTATAGGAAAGAGTATAACTGCCTGATGGGGTTTCCAAGGAGCAACTGGTAGATTCAAACTGCCGATCTTTTGGTTAGCTGCCATAGCACTTAACCACTGGGCCACCGGGGCTATAGTTTGTATATATTCATTGTTATTTAATATTTCGTTTGAATGACTATGTCACAATATATTTATCTTATCTCCTGATGATTAACATTTCTGTTGTTTTCAGTTTTTGTTATATTTTATTTTGGTTATTACAAACAATATTATTGCTAATTTTCTTTTACATGTCTCTTGGTTCATATGTGTAAGAGATTTCTCTAATAAAATGGCTTTCAAACTTTTTTGATAG
Source organism: Dugong dugon (assembly GCA_030035585.1). Lineage (NCBI taxonomy): Eukaryota > Metazoa > Chordata > Mammalia > Sirenia > Dugongidae > Dugong > Dugong dugon. The sequence continues at coordinate 92,279,075 of CM057472.1, forward strand.
TTACCAAAAACTGGATAATTTCCACACTGTGTCCAGGAAAACACTGTGAAGAACTCTGAAGAGTGTGAGATATTACTTTACTTGCAAGTTAATTACCTAACCTGTAATTATTTCATGGATGCTGATAGAAGACTCAAAATGACAACAAAGGACCTCATTACTACTCATGGCAAAAGCAGTAACCAGAACTTCACCTTTGTTGGCATCAATTTTCCATGCCACCAAGTCCTGCAGTCATGACTCAGAGGGCATGTGGTGGATGACTGAACACACAATAGGCTGCATTACAGTAGGGAAATATTTCCATTTTATAGTAAGCCTGCATTTTGTCTTGGGGGAGACAGTACCTCATCCCTCAAAGCTGTTCACTACAAACACAGTCCTGAGAAATAGCCTAAGAGGGTTTAGAGCTTTACATTATTGGCATACCCAGCAAGAATGTGTAGGGATACCAGGTCCCATGGCAAATGGCCACTCCCAATAAATATGTGTAAGATTGAAACCCTACTCTTAAAATGGTGGGTGACTATTGATGCCTTTTATTTTTTCTTCTATTTCATGTTCAATAGCGTTGTGTGTGACCCATCAAAATAATTTCACAACCTCTTATGCAGCAATCATCAATTTAAACAAACAAAAAACAACAACAAAACCCTACTATGTTAAGGTATGGCATTACTGAGTGGCAAAAAAGGTTAAAATCTCAGCTGCTAACTGAAAGGTTGGTGGTTTGAGTCCACTCAGAGACACCTCGGAAGAAAGGTCTGACCACCTTCTTCTGAAAGGTCACAGCCTTAAAAACTGTATGTAGTAGTTTTACTCTGACACACGTAGGAATCAACTCTACGGCAACTGGCTGGTTTTTCTTTTTTTCTTTTTCTTTTCTTTATGTTAAAGTATATGCCTGAGAGTGCAATTACTGGATTATATTCAGCCTTAAATTATGATGGAAGTTGTTTTTCAAAGTTATCAGTTATTTATCAGTTTCCTTCTCACAAGCAGTATATGATTGGTCCCTCTTCATCATTAGTTGGTTTTATCAGAAATTTTAATTTTTGATAATCACGTAATAATCAAGATGATAATTTTCATTGTATTTGCATTTGACTTATTAATCAGGCCCATCATGATCATAAATCTGGAGGTAATTTGTGTTTCTTTTTCTACTAAATGTTTATGACTTTGTTGTTAGTTGCCATCAAGTTGACTATGACTTATGGTGACCTTATGTATAACAACAAATTGTTGCCTGGTCCTGAACTACCTTCATGATCACTGGTATATGTAAGTCCATTGTTGCTACTATTGTGTAGTGCCTTCCAATGTAGGGGCTCATTTTCCAGCACTGTATCAGACAATATTCTTTTATGATTCATATTTCATTGGCTAATTTTTGGAAGTAGATTGTCAAACTTTCTTTCTAGTCATGACTTTGGCCAATTTTTAAATTGAAATATTTGTCTTTTCAAGTTGACGTGAGAGCTCTTTGCATTTGTCAGTTATGCATATCGCCAATATCTTCTCACTGTTTGCGGTTCAGTTTTGCACTTTACTTATAGTGTCCTTTGATAAATAAAATTTATTTTAATGTCTTCAAGTTTTCTATTTTTAATTTATGGTTTATAATATATGTCCTGTATACTAAATGATTCTAGATGACTAATTGTGGAGATATTTTCCTAAATTTCATGTAAAAGTTTTAAATGCCTTTAATATTTAAATTCTCAATATATCTGAATTGATCAAATCATCCAAATGAATCACATACCTGGCAAAAATGTATGAAAAGATGAGATAAATCTCTATGGAGTAAACTATAAAACATTTTTGAGAGAGAATCAATACAACCTAAATAAATGAAGAAATATACATGGAATGGGAGGCTTAATATGTAAGGAAGTCAATTCTCTGAAAATTCATCTATTAATTCTTCTGCAACCCTAAGCAAACTTCCAGTAGGACTTTTTTTTTTTTTTTTTTAATTGGTAAGCTGTTCGTAAAATTCAGTATTGAAAGGGCCAAGAATAGCCAATGCAGTCTTGAAGAAAGAGGCTGAAATTGGAGGACTAACGCTCTGAGGTGTCAAGACTTATTTGAAAGCTACAGTAATTAAGACAGTGTTATATTGGTTCAAGAATAGACAAGTTACCCATGAGAACAGAATAGAGAGTTCAGGAATAGACCCACACATACATAGATATTTGATTAATGGCAAAGTGGCACAGCAGAGGGATCGGGAAAAGGACAGTCTTTTCAATCAATTACACTTCACCAATCAGATATTAAAAAGAAAACAGATTTTTGACCCTATTCACAATCTAAACAATAATTTAATTTAGTTTTTTTATGTTAAAGGTAAAATAATAAATATTTCAAAATATAATGCAGACTATCTTCATTATGTTATGGTGTACAAAGATTAACTAAACAGGACACAAAAATGCTATTTATAAAGAAAAATTGATAAATATTACACTGAAATTAAGAGGCAATGCTCATTGATATACACCCTTAAGGGAAGTGAAAAGGCCAGCTGCAGAGTGGGATATTTACAATACGTGTATATGACTGGCAAAAGATTGTTCCCAGAATATATAGAGAATTCCTATTAAAGTAATGCAAAAAAAGAGAGAAAATTCAATGGATAACAATAAGTACTTGAACAAAGGTTTCCCAAAAGAGGCTATTCAAATTGTCAATAAATACTTGAAAATGTACTCAACTTCATTAGTCAGCCAGGAATTTCAAATTAAAACTATAATAAGATAGCACAAGAGTTACTACGAATACAAGGTGTGAACGTATTCTATTTTGGTAAGAATATGGAGTATGGTCTTTGCATTGTTTATCCATGTGAATGGGAAGCTTTTCTTGACTACAGACCTTTAGTCTTTATATCATAATATACCCAGATCATAACTAGAATGACCTATGGTAAATTCATAATCTACAAATGAGGTTCAGTCTCTGTACTTTGCAACTTGCCTTGTTTAATCATAAAACCTGTTCCTTGACCTTCAAAATACAATACACTCTAGTAATACACTTCTCCTCACCTAATAGGCAATATGTATTTTTCCAGTTACATTTAGTCCTGTGTTTATCATTAAGCCTTTTTATACGTTCACTTTTGAAATGTTTAAAACTTTTTGTGTCAGTGTTATCCATCCTTTACAGAAGGAACTTAGTGGGATATGGTCAATTAATTTAAACGCATTCAACAAAATTTTGCCATGTGGTAGTCAGCAAGCTCAACAAAGTCCACAGGTAAAGTCTTCTGAGTTCTCATGCTTATGTATTTTTTTGCATTGTTCTGTATCCAAACATCTATTAAAGTTCAGAAAACAAAACATTTACCATGAGAGCCACAGTTGCTTGGAAAACTGTATACAGAGTATATTTCTTTGTGGGAATTATTTTTGAGAATTAATAACTTAAGACAATATTATGAAACCAATGATTATAAGATCCATGACAATTATCTAATAAAAGATGTTCATAATAAATATTTGAGCTGAGAAAAGAACTAAAACTTCAACAGAGTTTGAATGAGAATAAAATAAATCATACTGTTTCCTGGCCCACTTTGTTCGTTTGCATTACTTGTTTGACCCCCAGTAGATAAACGAGTTTGAGAACTCTGTTTTGTATCCTTTCTTCTAAAGTATTCTTTCTTTCCATTAATGATAGGCTGAGTTAATTCTTGACATATCTTCAATTTATTCTCCTGATGCAATCATCCAGTCTCCCTCCCTTTTCTACATTCTTTGGAGATATTTTTTTCTAATTTTTATCTAGGCCAATTTGAGACCTAGACTTGCATCCTAAAATCTCCATAAATCCTCCTCAGATTCCATTAGTTTGTAAAATCCTGTCATTTCTGTGTACTCCTCTACCTCCTAGGATATGTTTCTTCTGATCTAATCCATGGTCATATTCTAATAGGTATGTTCTGTTATTATTTTTTTAGGGGGTAATTTTTGTCAAACCAATGCAATTGTGATTTCCTGTTTATTTCTTTTCCATCACTTACCAGGCCTTGGAGAAAATGGCACCTAAAAATACTTGTTGACTATAATCTCAAAATTATGTCACCAAAACTCATTTCCAATTCAGGTATTTTTTTCTCTTCATGGTGGTTCAACAATCCAAAATTATTAGGCTCCTCAGATGATTCAGAACAATTTGTCTAAAGTCCAGGGTACTGCACTAATCAAGTGTCATCGCGGGTGGTTTGGAAACAATTTCTTGCTTTGGAGATATTATTTATCACAGAGTTGCTTCTAAAACCCTGAATGTTGAATATTTGACATCAGTGTAGTTGTGAAAGTAAAATTATTAGGGTGTCCTGAGAGTCTTTTTGCATAAACGAATAATTTATTGGGCAATGAATGAATAAGGGTTAAATTTGTCTGCACAATATAGCTTGTCATTTTTGATGCATGTGACTCACCTTTCTGTAAAAAGTCCAGTTTAGCACTGGTACCAATTCTTGAATTTTATAGAGAAGGAAATTGTAAAAGATGGCCACAGAGAGAAGAAACCAAGGTTGAAATGTTCTAAATCTGAGCCACATTGGATGCAGCATAAAGAGAATGCTGCCCAAACGCCAAGGTATTCACAGGGTAAAATTGAGCTTTTTCCTTTTGGAGAGATATTTGCTTAGTGTAGACTAAAGCCAAGTAACAACACTTCATGATTTCATTAGCTGCTTTGTGTTCAGAGTAAAGTGTGGCTTTTACGACATGACCTTCAGTGCTGTGCTGGTCTGGCTTGCAACAGCTCAAGAATGGATTGAGCACATGTCTACCTAACTCTGTGTTCAAAGACATCATGTTGGCCGCTTGAAATTTCCCATGATGAATGTACTCACACCATCAAAACTGGTACATGCCACGAGTAAAGGCGTCTACCCTTCCAGAGATACAGATATTAGGCATTTATTAGCACATCACTACCTGTGACACAAGTTTGAACTGCAGAATCCCCTCCAATTTCCACCAAAGAGTCCATGGCAACTTTGTCAGTATAATGCTCTGTTCATCTAATAAATGCCCAGTGACTTCACTTTCAAATAAATGCACAATTTTGGTTGGCTATCACCAATTAATGACCGAATTAAGTGAAGTTAAGAAGATAAATAGATATACACAGGTTCTCTAGTATGATAAAATATGTTTAAACATAATTCACCTTTTACATTATAAAGTCACCATCAACCCTAAAAAGAATGAATTATGGAAAATTCCCAGGAGATTTGGAATGAATTTGAATTCTGTTTCTTATACTTATTTTGAGAGTGATCTTGGAAAAATCATTTAATTTCTAGAGCTTCATATAGTTCATCAGCAAATACAGGACTGATGAGATCTACATTATAAGATTATTATGGACTGCCAGAAGAACGAACAAATCTGTCTTAGAAGAAGTATAGCCAGAATGGCCTTAGAAGCAAGGACGGCAAGATTTTATCTCATATGCTTTGGACATGTTATCAGGAGGGGCCAGTCCCTGGAGAAGGACATCATGCTTGGTAAAGTAGAGGGTCAGTGAAAAAGAGGAAGACCCTCAATGAGATAGATCGATAGAGTGGCTGCAACAATGGGCTCAAGCATAACAACAATTGTGAGGATGGTGCAGGACAGGGAACTGTTTGCCTCTGTTGTACATAGGGTTGCTATGAGTCGGAACTGACTCAACGCCACCTAACAACAGCAACAATGTTTGGACACTCATCCCTTCTATATTAGTTTTCTAGGGCTGCCTTAAAAATACCACATAGTGGGGGCTTTAAACAAGGGAAATTATTATCTCAAAGCTCTGGGGTCTGAAAGTTTGATTTAGGATGTCAGCCATGTTGATTTCTTCTGAGGCTTTGAGGGAGAATATGTTCCGTGCCTCTCTCCTACCTCCTGGAAACTCCAGGTGTTCCTTGGCTTACAGCTGCAGCATCATATAACATCTTTCCTCTGTCTGTCTGTTTCTCTGTATCTTCTCTTTTACAAGGACACCAATCACATAGAATTAGGAGCCAGCCTACTCCAACATGTCATCATGTTAACCTAACTGATAAAATTTTCAAAGACCCTATTTCCAAACAGGGTCAAATTAACATATATACAGGTTAGAACTTCTACATAACATTTTGGGGGACACAATTCCATCTGTAACATCTCCTAATTTCAGTTTTTATTCCCAAATGAACTCCAATAAACAAATGGCTAAGCTTGTTCTTCTTCATCAGGTACAAAGAGCCTTAAGTGTTATAAAAGTATGAAATATGAACAGATGAAATATGTTCTGGCTGGAAGCTTTGAGGGGAAAAGCAGGAAGTTCTGAGAAACTAAAGCAGTTAGTGTTTTGGCTGTCCCCAAGGACTTCATGCTTATTTTGAACCCAATATTTTTCTGAGGGGCTGAGGCAGATAGCAAGAGAGAGAGGAAAGGATGGTTTCTAATTTGAAGAAGTAGATAAAAGGGATATTTCTATGGGAAGACAGAGTACCTAAAGTTGCAGCATACTTCAATCCCTAAAGCTATCTCACCCTCCCAACCTCTGGATCGTATTTTCTTCTCGGGAAGACCAATACATCTTTATTTCCCACCTTTCTTCTTCTCCACAACTTCCAAAAGTCTATTTAATCCCCAAACTATTAACTTCTCTGCCTTTCCAAAGATTTCAAAGTGTTTTTCCAGTAAGTGCCAAGATCATACTCCATGTATCCCATACATTATCCCCCTGTAACATTACGTAACAAAATACATTGTCTTCATTTTTCTAATGAGGGAAGATGATGCAACTTGCCCCAAATCATCCATTTTTTGTTTTGCATGTTTGTTTATTTTAATAGTACCAGTGGGATTCTTATAAGGATTAAATTCTTTAAAAGCACCTGCTTTTTTCATTACAGTTCACTAGCCCCAAAGGCAGGGTTGGATAAAAGCTAGGGAACCCAGGAAACAATTATAAGTAATCCAGGTGATTCTCTAAGGGGCTGTAATGAAAGTTTATCTACACTGAAAACTCTTTGTGAACCAAAGGGGGGTTGGGGAACTTACCTCAGACAGCTGGAGTTGATAAAATGTATCCTGAGAGAGAAAAAAATCCAGACAAAGTAGACTCTTGGGAGACACAAGGTCTGGCAGAAGCACAATGGAGTATGGGTGAAAAGAATATTGTTCCTAAAGGGAAAAAGAGAAATAAATGTTATTGAGAGGTTTGGAGCATTATTCTCTCTTTGCTGGTTGAAGAAGCTTTGTTCTTGTCTGACAGGCAAGAATTATTTATTCTTAGGGCAAAAATAGGTGTTCTAACTCTCCATTCTTTACCTACAGTTAGTGTTGTGACTGATTCACCAAAACCTGACATTATGACAGAGGAGTGGAGGAGAGGTCATAATGTAACATCTGTAAGACTGGTTTAAGAAATATAAAAACAAAAAGTAAAAATTCTTTTTTCAGTTTGTGATTTGTGGGTCATGATAGTCTACGGAGGTAATGTTGTTAGCTCCACTCTGTGGGTGGGGATATTTCCAAAGAAAGGAAGCAGTCTACTTCTTGAGTTTTGAGATTTGTCTCTGTTTAAAACAGATGATTGTGCCATATATATCTTGTTCTGTCTATTCCTCCTTTTTTTAATGAAGCATTCAGCTTAGCTCTACTCCTCAAGGTGACCACCATACATTTGGAAGAAATCGATTAGTTCAAATGTGTACCCAGTTAATCGATTCTTAATCCACCCTGGATTACCCTGCAGACCACAGATACAGAAAGAAAGAAAATCCCTCCTAAGAGATTTCTACATGGGGAAATAAGTAGCTTGATTTCCAAATAAATTTATTATGAGTTCTCTCTGTGATTTGTCCATCCTGATCTCTGACCTAGAGGGTTTAAAATTGAGTTTTCATATTTTTGATTCAAAATATATTTTATAAAATAAGGGTATATTTTCATTGAAACAAATTAGATCAGGCTTTTGGTTTAGCATTTCTAAAAGACGAGGGAATGTGGAATAGTAGTGAATTTTGTGCACTCTGCAGTCAGATCTAGTTTTGAGTCTTTTTGTAATTACAGTGTTGGATAAGTACATGGTCAGTCTAAGCCACAGGCTTCTCATCTGGAACACTTCCCCAATAATTCACAATAATCTTTATAATAACCTTGAGTGCATATGAATGAAGTTATGAATACTGAATGGGATTATGCCTATGAAAAACTTAGTACAGTACCCTGTACAAAGTAAACATTAAATATCTATTGTCTTGTCGTTATTGGTTCTTATCTGTCTCTTCTTCTGCTTTGTTCTCGTCTTGATCTTTTGACCTTTAATAAATCCTTTTTTAGCCATCTGAATTATATTAGATTTCTTTAGATAGAGGGTCACAGACTATGAAGAATCACATTTAATTGATAATTTGCAATTGTCCCTGGTAAAACTGAGTTAATGGACTAGGATTCTGATCTTCCGAACCCCAGGGTTCATCTGTGGTCAACTGAATTGCCCTTCATTTAAGCATTCAATGGCAACTTTACTATCCTTTCTAAGAAAGTGAAGAATATTAAGGTAGATTTTGGTAGCTATATAAAAAAAAATCTCTTGGCTCTTAAAATTAACTCTTGTAGAAAAAGGAGGTACTACATGGGGCAGGCTACAACAGGGATCGACAGATTATGGTTATAATGCCTAAAAGAAAGCTGGTGCATATTTTATGCACAACAGTAGGTTTAGGATATTTATTCTGGTGAGAAGGGAGTGTTACTTCGTCGTTTCACATACTATTATTGAAATAGAGACATAGATTTCATTACACAAAAAGAATGTAATATAAGAAACAATGTGCTGACTACGTGGTATGCTTTCCTTTGCTCTCCTGGAGGCAACGTTAACAAGTAGAATCTTAAATTCTGGAACCTGTAGGTTATCCTTAGAGGAACAGAGACTGGTATATGAAATTGGAGTCTTCTTTGACTTTTTTTTTTTCCCTTTCCACTATGTGTATGAATTCTCTAGATAATTTCTTTCTCTACAATTAAGAGATCCAGTATGTTTGTCTAATGAGAAGAGCTTATGACTTTTAGTTGTATGAAACTTACTATATTAAAAGCCTCAACTATTTAAAAACTTCGTTACTTAGCAAAGAATGTTCTGTCCTGATTTTTTTGCTATGGTTCAGAGCACAGTTCTGCCTGTGCTTTTCATAGCCAGAAAAGAGAAGCATACTTTCTACGGCTCTCATTCCATGAGGACTTCCGTTTTTATCTTATTCATGCATGACCACTTCCTAACACATACGGGTATACAGGAATCAAAATGCAAAAGTTATCTAACATAAATGACCTATAGTCAACCTATTACAATATCTACCTTGCTCAACCAACAGTAGCGGTCTTAGTTCTGGTTTGACAATCAAACACATGAGACAATAAGCTTCACACAACACCAAGTTTGCTTAACATCAAGAAAGAACTAGCAACACAGCATGTACATCAAATGCATAGCAGAGGTCTCTGAACTCTCAGGCACAGCTTCTGAATGTCTCAATCAATCCGCACTGGATGTGCAAAGTCACACGATTTCATGCTGTGTGGGACTACTTCAATTTTTAATCCTTCACCTCTCAGCTATATGTGAAGGGTCTCCATTCTCTCGTGCATTTTTTATATCTATAATTACAGGTTACTAATCAATTGCAGAATGCTCATCAATTACAGGTTACTCAATATACAACCTTGTCAACTGCTCAGATACTGAGTTCAGTACAGAGTAACCTCAGCAAGAATCTCATTTTCCTTGGATTCAGTATACTTACATGCATCCCTTTACTGGTTGACTAAGGTCAAATGATTAAGTTAGAAGAAAGACAAGAAACCAGCTCTTAAGCCTTGCTTTCTATTAGTAATTTCTGTAGAAATCCACCTTAGACGTTTTTTTTGCGCTTAAAATATTGGAAATACTGCTTCTCCATTACGTTAAACAAATCTTTCAACATAGTAATTTGGGATATAAACTCACTATCCATATTATCCATATTAAATGAACATCTTTGCCTTTCGAGATGTATAGCACAATTCTCCTTAGAAGCTGGGATAGCAAGATTTCTTCTCACTTACTTTGGACATGTTATCAGGAGGCCCATTCCCAGGAGAAAGACATCATGCTTGGCAAGTAGAGAGTCAGAGAAAAAGAGGAAGACCCTCAACGAGATGGACTAACACAGTGGCTGCAACAACGGGCTCAGACATAGCAATGGTTGCACGGGATTGGGTAATATTTTGTTCTGTTATACATGGGGTTGCTGTGAGTTGGAACTGAATTACTGGCAGCTAACAACAACAACACAGCTCTTGTATTTCTGTCATTGTTTGCTCTATATATTTTAAGCTATGTTGTTGGCATATATATACAATTAGAATAGTTTCATCTGCCTGGTTAATTATTTTATCTTTTTGAGCTTTCTTTCTTTTCTATTACTTGCTTTCAAATATATATATTTGTTTATATTAAGGTAACGACATTTTGACCTGATTTTGTTTAGGGTTTTACATGTCGTAGGTTTTTAAATCCTTTGACTTTCAATTTTTCTCTACCTTTTTCTTTTAAATGTGTTTTTGAAAACAAAACAAAACACCAAACTCATTGCCGTCCAGTTGATTCTGACTCATAGCGACCTATAGGACAGAGTAGAACTGCCCTGTAGGGTTTCCAAGGAGTGCCTGGTGGATTCTAACTGCCAACCTTTTGGTTGGCAGCCGAACTCCTAACCACTGCACCACCAGGGTTTCTGTTTTTGAAAAAGGCATACATTTATTTATTTATATCTAGCTTAACCATTTTGCCTTTAAATTTTATTATTTAGTTTTTTATATTTATTAAGTTATTGCTATGTAAGTGTGAATACACCTTCTTATAATTTGATTTCTATTTTTTGTATTTCTTCTTTTTTCCTTTCTTCTTTTATGTTTTTTAAAAGATTTTTAAATTTTTTTTCTCCTACAGTAACTTAGCAATATTACTTTTCTGTTTTTTTAGGGTTTTATTCTTGAGATTATAAGATGAATTCTTGACTTATCAAGTTTAGTGTAATTGAGAAGATTTGCCTCCATTTAGAAAAGACAAGGCTATAGAACATTTTGGAAACCCTGGTGGCATAGTGGTTAAAAGCTATGGCTGCTAACCAAAGGTAGGCGGTTCAAATCCACCAGGCACTCCTTGGAAACCCTGTGGGGCAGTTCTACCCTGTCCTATAGTGTTGCTGAGTCGGAATCAACTTGAAGGTAATGGGTTTGGTTTTGGTTTGGCGTTATAGAAAATTTTAACTACATTTGCTTTTCTTGATGTATACTATTAAAATTGTTGTTATATATTTACTACTGGGATTTACCAGAATACCTTGCCAAACTTGGGAATCCATGGACTCCATTTTCTTTCCGTATCACCCCCTGACCTACTAAAATTTTCCAAAAGTTCTGTTCACCTGCACAGTCTTCCTGTCACATCTCCAAGTATCCCCAGGAATCTCTAGAGTAAAGCCATTGCCAGGCTGATCTCTCTGTGTCTCATGCTTTCTTAGATATGTTCCCTGTAATTCTTCACGGTCTTGTTAGTTCTCCACTCTAAATCAGGTATTCTTACCCTGATGTCTGTATGCCAATAGAAATTCCACAGATGGGCTATAGAGACTGGATTAATTAAGCATAAAATGGAAGCTTAATGATCTTTGTATTTAATGCTTAAACTCTTTGTGGAAAAGTGGCTTTATGAGAAATATATAAGGAAGACTGCTTGATTTTTGTTTTATTTTTTTGCCAAAAATATTTTTTCGCCAAAAATATTTTTTCAATAAATATGAAAGACATGGTGATTTCCTGGTGCCAGCTTCTTGACAAGGACAGCATGAAGTTTTAAAAGCTGAAGGAAGAAATTCTCTCACAACACTGTACCTCAAAAAAAGACTAAGTTGAGGTAAATTGATCATCCTCAGGTTTTCCCTGAAGGGCTAGGCCTGGTGAACAACCATTTTTTTATTTATTAAAAGGGTTTTCCAAAGACATATATGAGAATATAATTTATAAACAAAAAGGTAGAAATTATATGGGACCTCAAGACCTCAGCGAGAAGGTCCTTGATTTTTTAAATGGAAATTTACACAAAGCAACCATTCTTTTTATTTAACTGGTGTTTAAGAGGACATCCTCTGAAGCTAGATTCAGATATTGAGCCTGGGTCCAAATCCTATATTTTCCACTTAAAGACTCTGTTAACCTGGAAATGTAACAGCTCTGAGCCTCAGGTCCATCATCTCCAAATTGGGTATAACAAAAGTACTTACATCACAGACTAAAAACAGAGATTAAATAAATTAATGGCTAAAAAAATAATTCTTAAAATACTGCCTAGTTCTTGTTGTTGTTTTTGTTGTTAGGTGCCCTCAAGTCAGTTCCAACTCATAGCAACCCCATGCACAACAGAACAAAACACTGCCCAGTCCTGTGCCACCTTCACGATTGTTGCTATGTTTGTGCCCATTGTTGTAGCCACGGTGTCAATCTATCTCGTTGAGGATCTGCCTCTTTTTCACTGACCCTCTACTTTACCAAGCATGTCGTCCTTCTGCAGGGAGTTGTCCAGCCTGATAACATACCCAAAGTACGTGAGATGAAGTCTTGCCATTCTCACTTCTAAGGAGCATTCTGGCTGTACTTCTTCCAAGACACGTTTGTTCATTCTTCTGGCAGTCCATATTATACTTAATAATCTTCACTAACACCATAATTCAAAGGCTTCAATTTTTCTTTTGTTTTCCCTATTCATTGTCCAGCTTTCACATGCATATGAGGTGAATGAAAACACCATTACTTGAGTCAGGAGCACCTTAGTCCTCAAGGTGGTATCTTTGCTTTTTTACGCTTTCCAGAGGTCTTTTGCAGCAGATTTGCCCAATGCAATACATTATTTGATTTCTTGACTGCTGCTTCCATAGGCATAAATTGTGGATCCAAGAAAAATGAAATTCTTGACAACTTCAGTCTTCTCTCTGTTTATCGTGATGTTGCTTGTTGGTCCAGTTGTGAGGATTTTTGTTTTCTTTCTGTTAAGATGTAATCCACACTGTAGGCTATAATCTTTGATCTTCATCAGTAAGTGCTTCCTGCATAATTTATTATTTTTGCCCGTATTATTCTTCAGTATTGCAACTTGAGGCTTGATTTTTTTTCTTCAGTTCTTTCAGCTTGAGAAATGCTAACTGTGTTCTTCCCTTTTGGTTTTCTAACTTCATGTCTTTGCACATTTCATTATAATACTTTACTTTGTCTACTTGAGCTGCTCTTTGAAATCTGCTCAACTATTTTATTTCATCATTTCTTCCTTTCACTTTAGCTACTCTACATTCAAGAGCAAGTTTCAGAGTCTTTTCTGACATACACTTTGTTTTTTCCAGTCTTTTTAATGACCTTTTGCTTTCTTCATGTATGATGTCCTTGATGTCATCCCACAACTGGTTCTTAGTAAGTGCTTCACAAATATTAGTCATAGTTTATTATTTTTCATTTTGTTTCTATTATTGTTACTAATGTAATCAACATCATCTTATACTTCCCTTCTGAAGGCCAAGGGTTCAATTGTTCAATAAATACTTTAATTTGCCAGATATTGTGCTACATAATGGAGGCAAAAAAGTAAAATAAGACAGCATTTTATTAGAGAACTTGAGCACAATTTCCTCCTAATCAATCACAACCATCTCTGAGTAATGACACCACAGAAAACACTGAATGTATAAATGGTAGGTGTGTCTAAATTGTGGATACACTATGGGTATCCTAAGAATTTTTTGGTCTAGGTTTCAGAACCATTAGTACTTCTTTTAAAACACTGATAAAAATGTAAATTGCACCTTCTTAGGCCTTCCTTATTCATTGTCCAGCTTTCACATGCGTATGAGACAATAAAAAATACCATGGCTGGGTCAGGAGCACCTTATCTCTCAAAGTGACAGCTTTACTTCTGATACTTGAAGGAGGTCTTTTGCAGCATATTTGTCAAATGCAATACATTGTTTGATTTCTTGACTACTGGTTCTATGGATGTTGATTGTGGATCCAAGTCAAATGAAATTCTTGACAACTTCAGTCTTTTCTCCGATTACCATGATGTTGTTTATTGGTCCAGTTGTGAGGATTTTTGTTTTCTTTATGTCGAGATACAAGTCATACTGAAGGCTGTAGTCTTCGATATTCATCAATAAGTTCTTCAAGTTCTCTTCACTTTCAGCAAGCAAAGTTGTATCACCTGCATATGGCAGGTTGTTAATAAGTCTTCCTGCTATCTGATGTCATGTTCTTCTTCATATAGTCCAGTTTCTCAGTTCATTTGCTCAGCATACAGATTTAGTTAAGTATGGTGAAAGAAAACAACCCTGACACACACCTTTCCCGATTTTAAACCATGCAATACCCCTTTGTTCTGTTTGGATGACTCTCTCTTGGTCTACGTACAGGTTCTACGTGAGCACAATTAAGTGTTCTGAAATTCCCATTCTTCTCAATGTTACCCATAATTTGTGGTAATACTCATGGTCGAATGCCTTTGCATAGTCAATAAAGCACAGGTAAAAATCTGGTATTCTCTGCTTTCAGCCAGGATTCATCCGACGTTAGCAATGATATCCTTTGTTCCAAGTCCTAGTCTGACCCCAGCTTGAATTTCTAACAGTTCCCAGTCAATGTACTGCTGCAACTGCTTTTGAATTATCTTCATTACAGTTTTACTTGTATGTGACATTGATAATATCGTTTGATAAATTCAGCATTCCGTTTGATTACCTTACTTCGGAATGGGCAGGAATGCGGATCTCTTCCTGTGGGTGGGCCAGGCAGCTGTCTTCAAAATTTCTTGGCAGAGTGAGTACTTCCAGCATTGATCTGTTTGTTGAAGCATCTCAGTTGATACTTTGTTCATTTCCTGGAACGTTGTTTTTTGCCAGTGCCTTCAGTGCAGCTTGGAGATCTTTCAGTACCGTCAGTTCTTGGTCATATGCTACCTCTTGAAATGGTCGAATGTTGAACAATTCTTTTTGTACAGTGACTCTATATTCCTTCCATCTTCCTTTGATGCCTCTTGTGTCATTCAATATTTTGCCCATAGAATCTTTCAATATTGCAACTCAATGCTTGAATTTTTACTTCAGTTCTTTCAGCTTGATTTTCTAACTTTAGGTCTTTGCACTTTTCATTATAATACTTTACTTTCTCTTTTCAAGCTGCCCTTTGAAATCTTCTGTTCACCTCTTTTACTTTATCATATCTTCCTTTTACTTTACCATATCTTCCTTTTACTTTAGCTACTCTATGTTCAAGAGCAAGTTGCAGAGTCTCTTTTGACATCCATTTTGGTCTTTTCTTTCTTTCCTGTCTTTTTAATGACCTTTTGCTTTCTTCATGTATGATATCCTTGATGTCATTTCACAGCTTGTCTGGCCTTCCATCATTGGTGTTCAATGTATCATATATATTCTTTAGATGGTCTCTAAATTCAGGTGGGATATACTCAAAGTCATATTTTGGCTCTTATGGACTTGTTTTAATTTTCTTCAGCATCAACTTGAACTTGCATGTGAGCAATTGATGGTCTGTTCCGTAGTCAGCCCTTAGCCTTATTCTGACTGATAATATTGAGCTTTTCCATCATCTCTTTCCACAGATGTAGTCAATCTGATTCCTGTGTATTCCATCCGATGAAGTTTACATGTATAGTTGCTGTTTACGTAGTTGAAAAAAAGATATCTGCACTGAATAATTTGTTGATATTGCAAAGTTCTATCATGCAATGTCCAGCATCGTTTCTATCATCAAGGCCATATTTTCCAACTACTGATTGTTCTTCTTTGTTTCCAACTTTTGAACACGAGCTATATATCCCACATTCAGTAAATACAACAAAGAGAGAAATAATAATTAATAATAATATAGATGCTTTACAAAGCAAGATTAACAAATAGAGCAAGTTTTATGCTTGTATATAAATATATATATTCTTTCAAATAAAAATGGAATGTTTATCAAAAATTAACCATATCTTAAGCCATAAAACAAGTATCTACAACTAGTAATGAAGTGACATTAGCAACAGTCACCTGTGTTTTCTCACCATAGTGCAATTAATAATATAGCATTTGATAATATAAAGATGACTACTAAATGCCTATATGTTCGCAATTGAAAAAATAATACTTGCAAATAATCCATGTGTCAAAAGAAAAACTCGATAGGGGTGGCAGCACTGTACTCTTTCTCTGATCTTTCAGAAGCATCTCTACCTTTTATTCCAGTACTCCTAGGATTATCCCCACACATTCACATTTCGACAGTCAGTAAAAGATTTGGCAGCGCTTAAATTAATATTTTGGGTTCACCCTTCTTTATAGGCTTTCCTCCCTAAATTTCCAGCTGCTCTGTTACCTCTAGCAGCCTTGGTTAAGCATTCAGCTGCTAACAAAAAGATCAGTGGTTTGAACCCACCAGTCATTCTGCAGGAGAGAGATGTGGCAATCTGCTTCCATAAAGATTTACAGCCTTGGAAACCCTATGGGGCAGTTCTGCTCTGTCCTATAGTGTCTCTCTGAGTCATAATTGACTTCATGGCAGTGGGTTTGGTTTTGTTGGTCTGTTACCTCTATTAACATACTCTGTCCTTCTTCAATCCTGTAACAAGAATCTTTCTGTTTTCTGCAGCCACTTGTGTTCAAGAGTGATCTCCACAAAAGTTACGACATCCCCAGGGTGGTTCCTATCTTTTAAGTGTCAGCTATCCTCCAGTTTCTGCCTGCTTTATCACAGTCACGCTCTATTGCGTTTAAACATGCTACTAAAAAAAAAAAAAAAAAAAAAGCTTTCTCTCTCTATATATATATATTCTGATTTTTAAATTGTTTTCATTAGCCTCAGCAAGCTTTTCTGATATTACACATTACAAAAACCAGAAGCCAGGGCACATTTGTCTTTATCTCTATAAGTTAGACTTGAAATTGGGAAGTCTATTACTTTTTTTTTTTTTTAATGTGGCCTAACCTATTCTCTCTTCTGTGGAACAAAGCATTGGGCTTATTTAATTAGATCTGTACTCAAATAAAATACTGCCTTAGTTTCTTAATACAGCTATAACAGAAATATCAGAAGTGGGTGGCTTTAATGAACAGAAATTTATTTTCTCACAGTTTAGGAGGCTAGAAGTCCAAATTTAGGGCACCAGATCTAGGGGAAGACTTTCTTTGTAAGCTCTGAGGAAAGGTCCTTTTTTCTTTACAGCTGTTATTCCTCAGTTCCTTGGTAGTCTTTACTTGACATGGCATGTATCTTTCCCCCATTCATGGTTGCTTCTTTCTGTGCTTAATGTGTCTATTTTATATCTCAAAATTGGTTGGTTTAAGACAGGCTCTACAGTGATATGGCCTGATTAACCTAACAATGAAAACCCTCTTCCCAAATGGGATATCATCCTCAGGTATAGATGTTAGGATCTGTAATGCATATTTTGGGGGCAAACAATTCAATCCATGACAGATGTCAATATCATGGATTTGTTTATTCATATTTTTGGTATTTTAAAAGAAAACTAAAAGGTAAAAAAATATCTGTTGATCAATAGTTTTTATTGACAGAATATTATTTGAAAACCAAACTGACAACACATGCTATGCTCTCTTTTCAAGATTATAAGGAACAGAGCATAGGGAGTATGATAGCTGTGTTAGGTCAATATGTCATTTTATGATTTGGATAGAATTTCTCTTAGTCACTTAATTCTAGAACAACGGTTTGTAAAACATTAAAATACAGTAATAAATTGGGCAAATTATTGTTTAATCACTTTGATTTTCTTATAGTTCGATAAATGTAACAGCTATCAGATAAGACAGCACAGGATTTCATGAGATTTTTTCCCAGTAGGTATAGGATATGGGGCATATACTTTATCGAGGATGTCAACTCTAGCATTATTTTATGTAATTCAATTATTCTGTAAAAACATTCATTTTTTTTTTTATATTTTTTTTGGGGGGAGAGGGGTAATTGGTAGTGGTAAATATTTTTAGGACTGCTCTTATAAATGGTGAACAGCAGGGACACATGTCAACTTAAAAGGTTCAAGCAATTTTCAGTGTTGGGCCTATGGGGTTTTAATATTTTGATTATTAATAGAAAAGTATATTTAACATATTTATCTTTATTTAAAAAGTCTCTAGATTTAAAACAGCTTTATTTGTCTCAGAATAGAACAGTCTAATGTTGTTGTTGTAAGTTTACTTGGAGTAGATTCCAACTCATGTTGACCCTATATGTGCAGAGTAGAACTGCTCCATAGGGTTTTTATGACAGTGACATTTTGGGAGCTGTCTTCCAAGGCACATTGGGAAGGTTCCAACAACGAACCTTTGGGCTAGTAGTCTAGTGCTTAATTGTTTGTGACACCCAGGGACAAGCTATCAAATAATTCCAGAGGAAGACTCTTTCTAGGTAAAAGTATTGCTGTTTTGTTAGGTACCCTCGAGTAGGTTCTGACTCATAGAGACCCTATGAATAACAGAACAAAACACTCAGTCCTGCCATCCTCACAATCATTGCTATGTTTGAGTTTATTGTTGCAAACTATGTGTCAATCCATCTCACTGAGAGTCTTTCTCTTTTTCACTGACCTTCTACTTTACCAAGAAAGATGTCCTTTTCCAGGGACTGGTCCCTCCTGATAACAGGCCCAAAGTAAGTGAGACAAAGTCTCACCAGCTCCCTTCTAAGAAGCATTCTGCCTGTTTCTTCCAAGGCAATGAAAGTATACATTAATTAGATAATTAGAATATGGAAGACTATTATCCCACACTTTAAAAAAATAAAAAAATTCTTAACTCTAAAACACATTCAGAATTGTATCAATAATTATACCTGCACTGTTTGCAATGTCAGTCTTTCTTTTTACTAAGTGCTGTGGTTTGAATCAATGAGTTTCTGAAGTGTTTGATCTGGACTGTCATTCTTTATGATAATAAGCATTTCGCCAACTATTGACAAGCTACGTTTAGTCTTTTGTCTCTGCACGAGTGTTCCTTTATTGAGGCTGGACAGGGATGCAAATGAAGAGCCAGGCAGTGAAAGAGAGGTGATTTTAAAAAACAGCTGGGATCCCCAGAAGTGAATTTGGAAATATAATCCTATTTTTGCTCCTGTTTTCTATTTCCGACCAAGTGACTGCTCTGTGATAGTTAGGGGAATATGTTATTTAGTACATCTTTTGACAAGGCACTCTAAACTCCCCTGTGAGGATTCCTGTGGAAGGTATTCCCAAGGAAATAGCTACTACTGATGGAAATATTAAGCATGGATAGAAGGAACTAGGATAATAAATACAGCAGCATATATTTGTGTTACTCTTTTTTCTTTTTTAACTTTTCCAACTTGGACAGCTGTTACTTGAAGGCTCACATAGAGTAAGTAACAGAAAAGTTTGAAATACAGAGTGTAACCTAAAGAAATCAACTAGCACATAATTTTTCTGTCCAAATTAAGAGTACAACTAGCTACTTTCTTTATGGATGACCACACAAATGACCGGCAAAGAGAAACAAAGCTACCATGGCAGAGAGGATGGACAAGAGAGGGAAGAATTTCAGTAGAGGAATCATTTTTTCTTATTCTGTCAAGGATACTTGAGAGGAATGCACCAGATTCTTAACTCTCAAGGATGCTTTAGTGAGTCTTTGTATGCTGGTACTAAATTCAAATATCTGCCATAAAATTGATCATTAGCATAATTGTTATGACTGAAAGGATGCTACGTATCTCATAGGTTTGCTGTCATGATGAAATGAGTTACTTTAAGCAGTGTTTCTTCATGTGTGTTTCCTCGATCACATACACATATCAAAATTGTAGGATTATATCTTTGAACCCAGATTTAGTGAAATTTCAAGTAGAGGTTAGACAGAGTCCAGATAATGAAGATTTTCGACAAGTTGTTCACGTTAATGTTAGGGACCCTATAGGTTGACTATAATTTGGATAACTCATCAGTTCAACTGATTTTTCATAAAATATATACTAAGCATTGGGCTGCTAACCAAAAGGTCAGGAGTTTGAATCCACCAGCTGCTCCTGGGAAACTTTACAGAGCAGTTCTACTCTGTCCTATAGGGTCTCTATGAGTTGGAATTGACTCAATGGCAATGGGTTTTTGGTATGTGCAAAAAGGTTTGATAGGAATTTACAAAGCATAAGGAAAGGCCCTAGCTCTCTAAAAATTTACATGTAAGTAGAGGAATGAAAAATACAAATAAAAAATAAATTTAAAAAATATTTAAAATAATACAGGAGCAATAATAGAATAGGTATAATTTTTAAACTTGGGTTAAATGGTATTATTATTTAAGGATTAAAATTAAATAAGGTATATTCAAGATTGTCTTGGCTAAGGAAGGCTTCCCCGAAAGGGTAAATTTTGAATAGACTTTTCTCATTCAGTACTCAAAACAGTGTTGTATTAAACTCTCCGCAAGAGTTTTTAATACTAATTTTCATAGCTTGCCTCTTGACACTCCACCTGGCCTAAATTTCTTCTACTCTTTGGTTAATCATATTAATTTGTGTATACAGAAGAGAAGGTAGAATGCACTGGATAATTTTTATGGAGCATGCACTCTAATACTCATAAGTGGTGAATCCTCTGAAATTTACTAACTCATTTGCCCCAATAAGGAATGATGACACTTTGGGAAAACCGGTTTACCTAACAGATTTCCTCAAGGGATAGTTTTGGTTGGTGACACAAGTATTTTTTTTTTTTTTTTCAGTATTTACTTATTTATTTATTTTTAATTTTATTGTACTTCAGGTGAAGGCTTACAGAACAAATAGTTTCTCGTGAAACAATAGTACACATGTTGTTTTATGACATTGGTTAACAACCCCACAACATATTAACCCTCTGAATTCTCAACCATTTTTTTTGGGGGGGGGGGCGGAAATACACATAGCCAAAGATACACTGTTTCAAAAATTTCTACATACACAGTTCAGTGACATTGACTACGCTCTTCCAACTGTGCTGTTATTCTCACTTAAGATGAAGGCTTACAGAACAAAGTAGTTTCTCATTTAACAGTTACTACAAATGTTGCCCTATGACAATGGTTAACAATCTCACAACACATCAACAATATCCTTACTCAACCTTGGGTTCCCTATCAGCAGCTTCCTTGCCCCCTTCTGCCTTCTGGCCCTTGTCACTGGACTCCTGTACCTCGTTAGTCTCATTTAGTTTTACGGGGCTGTCCACTCCCAGGCTGAACAGTGAACCACGGAGGTAACTTCACCACTGAGCTAAAAGGGTGTCTGGGGGCCATACTCTCGAGGTTTCTCCAGTTTCCTTTAGGCCAGTAAATCTGGTCTTTTATCTGTGAGTTAGAAGTATGCTCTACATCCTTCTCCAGCTCTGTCCAGAACCCTCTGTCGTGATCCTGGTCAGAGCAGTCAGTGGTGGTAGCCGGGCACCATCTAGCTGTACTGGACTCAGTCCGGTGGAGGCCTTGGTAGCTGTAGACAATTAGTCCTTCGGACTAATCTTTTCCTTGTATCCTGTTTTCTTCATTCTCCCATGCTCCGGAAGGGATGAGACCAGTGGAGTATCTTAGATGGCCGCTCACAGGCTTTTAAGACCCTAGACACTACTCACCAAGGTAGAATGTAGAGCATTGTCTTTATAAGCTTTGTCATGCCAATTGAGCTAGATGTTCCCCGAGACCATGGTCCCCAGAGCCCTCCGCCCAGCAATTCAGTCCCTCAGGGAGTTTGTGTCTATGGGGCTTCGATGACCTTTCCTTGTACAGGTTGTGCTAGTTTCCCCTGTATTGTGTACTGTCTCACCCTTCACCCAAGATACCACTTATCTATTGCCTATTTAGTATCCACCCCCCCCCCCCCCCGCCCATGCCTCCCATCCCTGGTAACCAACAAAGATTGCTACATTTTGTGTGTGAACTTTTATACAGGTTTTTACAATAAAGGACTCATACAATATTTGTCCTTTTGTGATTGACTTATTTCACTCAGCATAATGTCCTCCAGTTTCATCCATGTTATGAGATGCTTCACAGATTCATTGTTGTTCTTTCTCATTGCATACTACTCCACTGTGTGTATGTACCATAGTTTGTTTATCCATTCATCTGTTGATGGGCATCTAGGTTGTTTCCATCGTTTTGCTATTGTGAACAATGCTGCCATGAACATAGGTGTGCATATGTCTATTGGAGTGACAACTCTTATTTCTCTAGGGTATATTCCTAGGAGTGGGATTGCTGCATCGAATGGTATGTCTATTTCTAGCTTTCTGAGGAAGTGCCATATCATTTTCCAAAATGGCTGTATCATTTTGCATTCCCACCAGCAGTGCATAAGATTTCCTATCTCCCCGCAGCCCCTCAACATTTGTTATTTCCAGTGTTTTTGATTCGTACCAGTAATGCCGGGGTGAGATGGTATCTCATTGTGGTTTTAATTTGCATTTCTCTAATGGCTAGTGATCGCGAGTATTTCCTCATGTGTCTATTGGCCATCTGAATGTCTTCTTTGGTGAAGCATCTGTTCATCTGCCTTGCCCATATTTTAATAGGATTATTTGTCTTTTTCTTGTAGAGCTGTTGGATTTTCTTGTAGACTATGGAGATTAGACCTTTGTCTGACTTGTACTGTCCAAAAATTTTTTCCCAGTCTGTAGGTTCTCTTTTGACTCTTTTGGTGAAGTCTTTTGAAGAGCATAGGTGTTTGATTTTTAGAAGATCCCAGTTATCTAGCTTATCTGTTGGGGTTAGTGCATTGATGGTTATGGTTTGTATCATGTTAATGCCATGTATTAAGGCCTAAAGTATTTGTCCTATTTTTTCTTCTATGAACTTTATAGTTTTAGGCTTTATATTCAAGTCTTTGTTCCATTTTGAAGTAGTTTTTGTATACTGTGAGAGGTATGGGTCCTGTTTCATTTTTTTGCAAATGGATATCCAGTTTTGCCAGCACCATTTGTTAAAAAGACTGTCTTTTCCCCATTTGATAGACTTTGGGCCCTTGTCGAAGATCAGGTGACCGTAGATTGATGGATTTACATCTGGGTTCTCAATTCTGTTCCGTTGGTCAATGTGTCTGTCGTTGTACCAGTACCAGGCTGTTTTGACTACTGTAGCTGTATAGTAGGTTCTGAAGTCAGGGAGTGTGAGTCCACCAACTTGATTCTTGTTCTTTAGTAGTGCTTTACCTATTCGGGGCTTCTTCCCTTTCCATATAAAGTTAATGATTAGCTTTTCCATCTCTTTGAAGAATGCTGTTGCTATTTGGTTTGGGATTGCGTTGTATTTGTAAATTGCTTTGTGTAGAATTGACATTTTCACGATGTTGAGTCTGCCTATCCATGAGCATGGTATGTTTTTCCATTTATGTAGATCCCTTTGGGTTTCATGCAGTAGTGTTTTGTAGTTTTCTTTGTATAGGTCTTTTACATCCCTAGTCAGATTTATTCCTAAGTATTTTATCTTTTTAGGGGCTGTTGAAAATGGTATTGTTTTTCTAATTTCCTTTTCATCGTTCTCCTTACTGGTGTATAGGAATCCAACTGATTTTTAAATGTTTATTTTGTTTCCTGCTACTCTGCTGAATCTTTCTATTAGTTCCAGTAGATTTCTCATGGAGTCTGTAGGGTTTTCTATGTATAGTATCATATCATCTGCAAACAGGGACAGTTTAAATTCTTCATTACCAATTTGGATGCCCTTTATTTCTTTTTCTTGCCTTATTGCTCTAGCTAGAACTTCCAGCACAGTGTTAAATAGGAGTGGTGATAAAGGGCATCCTTGTCTTGTTCCTGTTTTCAAGGGGAATGTTTTCAGCCTCTCTCCATTAAGAATGAGGTTGGCCGTTGGTTTTGCATAGATGCCCTTTATTATGTTGAGAAATTTCCCTTCTATACCTATTTTATTGAGAGTTTTTATCAGGAATGGGTGTTGGACTTTGTGAAATGCCTTTTCTGTGTCAATTGAGATGATCGTGTGATTCTTTTCTTTCCTTTTGTTTATGTGGTAGATTACGTTGATTGATTTTCTAATGTTGAACCATCCTTGCATCCCTGGTATGAATCCAACTTGGTCGTGGTGTATTATTTTTTGATATGATGCTGAATTCTACTGGCTAGAATTTTGTTCAGAATTTTTGCATCTATATTCATGAGAGATATTGGTCTGTAATTTTCTTTTTTTGTGACGTCTTTGCCTGGTTTTGGTATCAGCTTTATGGTGACTTCACAGAATGAATTTGGAAGTGTTGCTTCCTCTTCTATGCTCTGAAATAGCTTGAGTAGGACTGGTGCATGCTTCTCTGTAAATGTTTTGTAGAATTCTCCAGTGAAGCCATCTGGGCCAGGAATTTTTTTGGTTGGGAGATTTTTTATTACCTTTCCAATCTCTTCTCTTGTTATGGGTCTGTTCAGATTTTCAACATCACTTTGTTGTAGTTTGGGTAGGCCGTGTGTTTCTAGAAATTTATCCATTTCCTCTAGGTTTTCAAATTTGTTGGAGTATAGTTTTTCATAATATTCTGTTCTAATCCTTTTTATTTCAGTTGGGTCTGTTGTAATGTCCCCCATTTCATTTCTTATTTGGCTTATTTGTGTCCTCTCCTGTTTTTTTTTTTTTTTTTTTGTCACTCTGGCCAGTAGTTTGTCGATTTTGTTGATTCTTTCAAAGAACCAACTTTTGGTTTTGTTGATTCTTTCTATTGTTTTTCTGTTCTCTATTTCATTTATTTCTGCTCCGAACTTTACTATTTCCTTTCTTCCTGTGGTTGTGGGCTTTTCTTGCTGTTCTCTTTCTATTTGTTTGAGTTCTATAGTTAATGTTTTGATTTTGTCCCTTTCTTCTCTTTTGATATGTGCATCTATTGGTATAAATTGTTTTCTGGGGCCTGCCTTTCCTGTGTCCCAAAGGTTTTGGTATGATATGTTTTCATTCTCATTTGTTTCTAGGAATTTTTTGTTTCCATCTGTGATTTCTTCTATTACCCAGTGATGTGTAAGCAGGGTATTATTCAGTTTCCATGTAGTTGATTTTTTTTCCTTGCTCTTTCTAGTGTTAATTTCTACCTTGATGGCATTGTGGTCAGAGAAGATACTTTGAATTATCTCAACGTTTTGGATCTTGTTGAGATTGCTCTGTGGCCTAAGATGTGGTCTATTCTGGATAACGTTCCATGTGCATTGGAAAAGAATGTGTATTTTGCCACAGCTGGATGGAGTGTTATATATATGTCTATGAGATCCAGTTGGCTGATTGTGGCCTTTAGGTCTTCTGTATCTTTGCTGAGTTTCTTCTTAGTTGTTCTGTCCTTTACTGAGAATGGTGTGTTGAAGTCTACTATTATTGTGGAACTGTCAATTTCTCTTTTCAGTGTTGTTAGAGTTTGTTTTATGTATTTTGGAGCCCTGTCTTTGGGTGCGTAGATGTTTATTATGGTTATCTCTTCATGATGGATCACCCCCTTAATCATTATATAGCGTCCTTCTTTGTCTTTTATGGTGCATTTTGTTTTAGAGTCTATTTTATCTGAGATTAGAATTGCCACTCCTACTCTTTTTTGGTCTTTGTTAGCTTGACGTATTTTTTTCCAACCTTTGACTTTTAATAAATTCACATCTTTGTTTCTAAGGTGTGTCACTTTTAGACAGCATATTGATGGATCCTGTCTTCTTATCCATTCTGTCACTCTCCTTCTCTTTATGGGTGCATTGAGTCCATTTAAATTCAGTGTAATTATTGATAGATGTGAGTTTGTTGCTGTCATTTTGTAGTGCTTTTTTTTTGTGGTGCTGAAGTTTTCTTTGTTCTTCTTACTCTCTTGTGCTGAGTTACTTTTGTTTGTGTATTTTTTTTCATTTCTTTTGTGTTTGTAGGTTTTGTTTTTGCTGAGACTTTATGTTTTTCGTCTTTATCTTTGTGAGTTGGTTTGTTAACTTTCTTTTTGGTTACCATGAATTTTACCCTTATCTTTCTTAGTTTGAAGCAGTCTACCATTACTTGGTATCGCCTTGCCTTCCTCTCCATTAGAAGATTCTATACCTATGCCGTTTATTCCCTCTTTCATTGTTTTGATGTTGTTGTCATCCATCGATTGACTGCTCTGATTCCCTGTTGTATTCCTTTTGGTTTTGGATGGTCCTCAAGAGTTCATTTCCTAGATTGGTATCTGGCTCGTAAGATCCTGCGTCCTAGGTTCTGCCTGTGGGCTCAAGCTGTTTGTCCTCAGATCGAAGTACTCCCTTTAATAATTCTTGTAAGTTTGTTTTGACTTTTACATATTCCCTTAGTTTCTGTTTATCTGGAAATGACCTAATTTCACCATCAAATTTGAACGAGAGTTTTCCAGGATATACTATTCTTGGCTGACAATTTCTTTCTTTGAAGATTTTATATATGGCATCCCATTGTCTTCTTGCCTGCAGGGTTTCTGCCGAATAGTCTGAGCTTAGTCTTATTGTTTCTCCTCTGTATGTGACTTCTTGTTTTTTACCAGCTGCTCTCAGGATTCTTTGTTTGTCTTTGGTTTTGGTGAGTGTGAATATGATATGCCTTGGTGATTTTCTTTTGGGGTCTCTTCTATATGGGGTTCGTCGAGCTTCTTGGATGGCCAGCTTTTCATCTTTCATGATACTGGGGAAGTTTTCTGTCAGCAGTTCCTCAATGATCCTCTCTGTGTTTTCTGTTTTCTCCCCCTGTTCTGGAATGCCAATCACTAGCAAATTTTTGCTTTTAGTTGTGTCCCACATAACTCTGAGGGTCTCTTCATTTTTCTTTGTTCTTTTTTCTGAGCTTTCCTGAAACAGAGTTGTATCCAAGTGTTTGTCTTCAATTCCACTGATCCTGTCTTCCACCATTTCAAATCTGCTTCTCAGCCCTTCTATGACATCATCCATTTCTGAAATCTTGTTGTTTATCTTTTTGATTTCTAATGGTTGTTTTTGTATAATTTCTAGTTGTGAATTTATTTTGGCATTTTGTTCCTGTATCATCTTCCTGAATTCTTCCAATTTTTTGTCTGTATTTTCCTTGAATTTGTCTATTTTTTCCTCATGTTTGTCAGCTTTTTGCCTCGGTTCTTGGAAAATTCCGAGTATTAGAGATTTGAATTCCCTATCAGATACTTCTAGTGCATTTTCTTCCACAGGAGAGTCATCTGGTGTTTTAATTTGGATGCCTACTGGAACCATCCTGTCCTGTTTTTGTAAACTTTTTGATATTGTTTGCTGTTTTCAGCGCATTTAATACTTATTTCTCTCGTTTATTGATTGTAGATTTGTTTGTTTCATCCCTTTAAAAAAAAGAAAAATTGACTATGTCGGAGCAGATGGACTGTGTTTTCTTTGTTGTTTGCTTGTCTGTGCGCTCAATACTTTTCACCTCCTTCTTCAACTGGCAGGGTCAGTCACTCAGATATGGTACGGCAGGGCAGGTCTAGCTGAAGAGGAGCCACTGGGACGGGTTGTTTGTGGCACTCACTACAGCCACCAGGGCGGGTTGGTAATCAGTGCTGGGCAGGTTCCAGTAGGCCGTGCCTGCACTGCTTGGTGGTGTGATGTCAAGTGCATGGTGCAGGTAGGCAAGATGTAGCGGGGAGATTGTTATGTGTGGCACTAAGATGGATATGGAAGAGAGGAGAGAGGAACAGGAGCCAAAAAACATACAAACAAAAAAGAATGCTAGGGGAGCTTGTCGTTGGAATGGAGAGATGAGACTATGAAATGGAGAAAAACAGAAAGGAGAAGAGGAAGTAAATAATGAACAAATAAAAATCAGAAAGGTTAAAGAACTGCAAAGTTCCCAGGGATCCCACCGATGCAGCTATGAGGTCTGAGGAAGTCGCTCTCAGGTGTCACAGCACAGCCTGGCTAGAAAGCACAGAGGTATACAACACCTGGTGTTAAGGGATCAGAAAGAGAAGGAAGATATAGAGAGACGAGAAACTGAGCAATGAAGAACAGCAAAAAGGGAAAAAGAGGGAAAAGAAAACAAAACAAATCAAAAAAAAAGAAAAAAAAAAGAACAAGAAAGCCTCCCCTCACAAAAAAAAACCAACGAAAAAAGAAAAAGAAATGTCCTCAGGCATCCCTTCACACGTGTGTGGAAGCCGAAGGGGAGTTCTTTGCCACGCAGCTCTGCCTGGCCAGAAAGGGCTCCCAACTCAAGAAAAGGAAAAGACAGCAAACAAACAATTCAAAACAAACAAACAAAAAAAGCTCCAGGATCCCACCAGCATGGTAGCCCAGACCGGGAAGCAGCTCCACAGTTGAATGGAGCCCCGCAGCCCCTCAGGAAAAAGCAAAGATGGCACATGGAGCCAGGCACTTGAGCAAAAGGAGGGGAAGGCAGTAAGAGGCAAGCAAGAAATCCAAAGAAGCAGTAAAAAAAAAAAAAAAAGCAACAGCAGCAGGCAACAAATGGCACTCAGAGAGCCAGCCAGTGCAGGCTGGTGTTTCTGGACAAGAGACTGTGTCCGCGGGAAGCAGAGGAGGCCGAGTGTGGGTGAAGAAGGGTGGTGAGTGGGAAAGTGTATATCACAAATTCCTGGCGCTCTGGAGCCCCTCAGGAAGAAGCAAAGATGGTACACAGAGCCAGGCACTCGAGTGAAAGGAGGGGGAGGTGGCGAGAGGCAAGTGAGAAAACAAAAGATGCAGAAAAGAAAAAGCAACACTAGCAGCCAACAAATGGCACCCAGAGAGCCGCTCCCTTGGGTGTGTGGAATCCAAGCAGCCGGCTCCTCCCGGTCAAGAGACTGTGGCTGCGGGAAGCAGAGGAACAAACGAACAAAAGCCCCGGGATCCCACCAGCACAGCAGCCCAGACCGGGAAGCAGCTGCACACTCGAATGTAGCCCCACAGCCCCTCAGGAAGAAGCAAAGATGGTGCACGGAGCCAAGCACTCGAGCAAAAGGAGGGGGAGGCTGCGAGAGGCAAGCAGGAAATCAAAAGAAGCAGAAAAAAAAAGCAACACCAGCAGCTAACAAATGGCACCCAGAGAGCCGCCCGCTTGGGTGTGTGGAATCCAAGCAGCCGGCACTTCCCAGTCAAGAGACTGTGGCTGCTGGAAGCAGAGGAAGCCGAGCCGAGGCAAAGAGGGGTGGGGGGTGAGAAAGTGCACACCACAAATTACCAGCTGTTTTGTCTCCCGCTGGACACTCCGTGAGGCTGCCTTCTCATACCCCCATTTGCTGGTCTCCGATAGGAGTCCAAGATGGTGGATCCATGCTGTGTTAACTGCTAGGGGACCTCTGCATGAATCTCTCCTTGCTCTCCGTTCTCTGTCAGTATTCTCACTCCATTTGGTGCTTGGCTGAGTTCTTTATCTTTTCATTTGATGTTTTAGGGTTTTAGAATTGTTGTATTCTCTGTTTGGCTTAGTTTTTCGGATCTTTACTGTGGAGGGACGGCGTGGTGCTTCTGCCTAGAGCACCGTTTTGCCGGAACTCCACACTTGTATTTTAAAGTAAGGATATTATTCAAAATTGTAAGACAAAAAAAAAGGGGAGGAGAAGAAGAGGAGTATTCCTGTATCCAAGAAGACAAAATGAATTCCCACATGTATTTTAATTTAGATTAACTTCATAACCTTCCACAGTGCCATTATTCTTCACCTTTCCTTCAGCTTGTTCAAGTGATTGAATTCCTTTTTGCATCAACTTTGCATTATGTTTAATTTTGTAATCTCTATAGAAGCAACATATCTTTTCATTATGTATCTCTCATTGCCCTCCCAAATTCTCCACAGAGATCAAGTCATATAATCATAACAAAAACTAACCAGCCTCTACTTGTAAGAAAGAAAGTATGTCAGGGAAAGTAAATAGAAGAAGTGAATCATGAGGCAACTGAGAAGGGAAACAGAGCACTGAGGTTACTAAATAATCCAAAAAGAGGTGAGATCAGAGGCATTCAGAGAATTAACCTTTGCCACTTTCTGGGATGACATTCTTAACTGTCTTGGTGCTTGGGATATATTCTGCCTGCTAATTAGAGTGAGAAGAGTAAATTTTTCTTCCTATTCTCCAACTATAATTTAAAGTAAAAGTAATCATTCTTATGTGTTCCCCATTTGCCCCGGATAATGCATGCATGGAGAGAGAGATGAGGGAGCTTTTGTTTTCTATGATTATTGCTTTTATTTTTTCTTCTCCAATTCTACCTTTTAAAAAGTTTCTTTTATTACATTAATGAAGGGGCCTAGCTATTTAGTACATACACATGAGTTTTGGAATTATATTAAATCTTGTTAAAGCAATTTAAGTACTTTATTTTAAAAAACAAAGTATGAGAGTGTATGTTATTGTTACTAATAATTATAATTAAAGTCTTATTATTTAAAGCTTCATGTAATTGTCTTTAACTTATGCTAATTTATTGGCTTTTAAAATTACATAGCTTTTTATTGCACTATGAGGAGGAAAAAAGATAAATTATAATTAACTAATGAACTCCTTTTGCCTTATAAGGCTTACTTTTTATGAAATGAGACTTTTTTAATATGATCTTAGAAATTATTGTTCTTTATACCTTTATTTTATTTTTTCCTCCAAAATTCAAGTAGTAAAACTAATTTATAAATTAGTGTGCTAGAAAAAGACTACAAAATAACTCGTGAAGGAAAAAAATCAAGCTATCAAAATATATTCAGTGTTTTGTTCATTGATTCTGGAGTCTAAGAGCCTCAGAAAATTAGTATTATTTTTTGGAGACTAATTATTTATCGTCTCTCATTTATTAAGAGTTATTGATTCTATGATATTAAGACAATGAGGCAGATATTTTTATGATATTGCTGTCCAGTTCATTTTTCAGACAGAACAAATACATTCCATGTTCTAGGGTTTATTCATAAATCATTGGTTAAGGGAAGGACTGCAAGCATGACAGTAGATGTCTTAGGGTACCTCATTATTTCCACAGTAGAGGAGTGGCAGTAACATATTATTGGGGAATTTTCATCTGATGTCAAGGGAGTTGTGTTGGAATTTATTGCTGTTAATTAACCAAATGAATAACTCAAATCATTCAGCCATTTTTTAAGGCCTCAAAACATTTATCCATCTTACTCATATGTGAAATGGAAAAAGTATAATCCCTGTAACTGATAGCAATAGACACACGTCAGAATATAATCACATAATTCACATCACTTGAATTTGGATTTAAACAATCAATTTTCTTCAAAAGAGAAGAATAAAATTAGGTTAGTTTGGGCATCTTGCTAGACAACTGAAAGATCTATACTGATAACTCTTCCAAATTCTGTTATGTTTCAAAGCCTAAAATATTTGCACCAAAAGAGAACTATATATAGCAATCACATTTATGAATATTGATGCATACATTTTAAATAATATATTAGACAATACAATACAGCATCCAAATAAAATAGAATATCAATCTGAAAATCATAACCAAGGAGAGTTCATTCCAGAAATAAAATGGTGGTTCTTTATAAATAAATTCATTAATACAATCTATCATAATTATTGAACTTAAGGGGAAAAAAATAAAAAGAAACACATATTACCTCCACAGATATAGCTTAAAATCAGAAAACCTGCTGCCGTCAAATTGATTCCGACTCATGGCGACCCTATAGGACAGAATAGAATAGAACTGCCCTATAGATTTCCATGGAGCGGCTGGTAGAGTCAAACTGCCAACCTTTTTTGGTTTTGCTGCTGAGCTCTTAACCACTGTGACACAGAGGCAGAGACAAAGCATCATACAGAATTCAGTATAAACATTAATTCCTGTAAAGTATATTCAGTAAAATAGCAATTACTGGATATACTATTGACGTTATCACAAACCCACAGTCACACACATAAATCCACACATTAACACAGGCACATACACATAAGCTCAAGTGCCAGATTTATTCAATGGGAAATACTAGAAGCTTCTCTGCTAAAATCAGCAACAAGCTGTTGATGGCCATCATCTCTGGGAATATTTAATAATTTGTAAGAAATATTACCTAATACAACTAGATAACAGAAAATAATTAAAAGTGTAAGAAGTAGAAACAAAGAGTAAAACTATCTCTCCTTGCTCATGATATAATTATACATTTGGAAAACCAAAAATAAAAATAGAAAAAATATTACAAAAAAACAAGTTATTATGTCCGTAGGCATTGTAATGTTGAAGCTGATTTGAGTGGACTGGATATTTCCGTAAATCACCTATAAGGTAGTATCTTATTTCCTATATTTGACTGCTTTGGAGGCTAGAGGGTAGAGACCTCGTGTATTATAACAGAGCAGCAGAGATGGAAAGTGTATATAATCATGGAAATCTTATTAGTCGAAAGATGATTTTCTTCTTCCAATGCATATAAATAATACTCTTATTCCAGCATTAAGTGGTTTAGAATTAAGGACAATGCCATGTTTCATCAAATCTAAGACGCTGTCAACAGCAGGATGCAGAATTATTCTATGTACCACTAAGAATGAAAGAAAAATAAATTAAAATTAATAAATTAAAAAAAAATTATTCCAAGGAAATTATGGCAGTACTATCAATTATAAGACACATTCTAATTTCAGAGATGTTAAAATACATGGGAAAATTGTGTCTTTGTATTGATTAAATATTGTAAATCTCTTCTTGAATAAGTTGTCGTATTACTTTTGCATTAAGCAAACTCACAAGAAAACTCAGTCAGAAGAAGAGGAATTATTTCTAGTCCAGGAACTATCCCTTTGCAGCCAGGCAGTAAATAGAAGAGCAGTCCCTAATTTTTGGTAGAAAGCTCTTAAAGAGAAAAGAAAAACTATTCTGTGTTCCAGGTATGACTATCTGAATCTTGCACTGTTCTTACTGTGTTTTAGTGCCTTGTTTATGGTTGATACAGAGTATCTATTTTTAAAAACTAACCTTAGTACCACCTAGATTAATGTTAACATAGATTTTTTTTTTTTAAATGGTGGACTTAATTTGAAGTTTTGGTCTCCAGGTCTCTGGAAGATAAGCAATGGAAAAAAAAAAACATTCCAACAAGTTGATTCCAACTCATAGCAAACATATAAGATAGAGTAGAAATGTCCCATAGGGTTTCCAAGGAGTGGCTGGTATTTTGAACTCCTGATCTTTTGGTTAGAGGCTGAATGCTTAACCACTGTGCCATCAGGGCTTTGATAAGTAATAGGAGGAGAACAAAAAGAGGAATATTGAAACATTACTGGTGGTAAGAATGAGGTTTACTTTTATCTTGGTGTAGCAAAATTTGATACAATTAACAGGATGCTTGTTGTCTTAGTTATCCAGTGCTGCTACAACAGAAATACCACAAGTGGATGGCTTTAACAAAGAGAAATTTATTTCCTTACGGTAAAGTAGGCTAAAAGTCCAAATTTAGGGTGTCAGCTCCAGAAGAAGGCTTTCTTTCTCTCTCGGCCTTCTCATCAGTGTTACCCCGGACTAGGAGCTTCTCTGCGCAGGGACCCTGGTCCAAAGGACGCGCTCTGCTCCCGGCACTGCTTTCTTTGTGGTATGAGGTTCCCCTGTCTCACTGCTCACTTCTGTCTTTTATATCTCAAGAGATTGCCTCAGGACACAATCCAGTCTTGCAGATCAGGTCTTGCCTTACAAACACAACTGCCACCCATCCTCCCTCATTAACATCCTAGAGGCAGGTTTACAACATACAGGAAAAATCACACAGTACCAGGAATCATGGCCTAGACAAACTGATACACACATTTTTTGGGGGGACATAATTCAGACCATGACACTTAGCTATGATAAAAAGCATTTTTTAGGTTTTAAACAGTGACTTCTCTGTCTCTCTTTCTCAGGCCCCTTCCTAGTTGTGCCAGTGGTCACAGAGAGCTGTCCTAGTGGCATGACAAATTCAGTTTTCAAAGAATGTTAATTCACTTGGTTCTTGGATGGACTTGGGTCCTGGATGTAGATGAAAGCTAATGTTAGAAGTAATGGACTCAGATTGTAGGTGGAAAACATATTTTACTCCTTCTCTGAAGGATATTTTATATGCTAATATCATCCTTATTCATTCCTTTGATATTGGATGTAATTTTCCCTAAGGTTTTAAGTAGCCTTGCTATTGGGGCCCCTGTATCTCTCGTTATTACATTATTAGTCTTTTAATAGAATTAACTTTGCCATAGGCAACTTACTGTAATATAAACTTTTGAGAAAATGTTATTTGAAAAAAAACTTGATATTGAAGCTTATGAATTCTTTCAAATCCAGTATTTTGTCTTCCATTTACAACATTTTTTGAAGGTAAAAAATACAATATATTTAAATGGATTTATACATAGTAGTATTTCATGGTATACTTATTGTAGGTGAGAACTCAAATTACTGAAAGCATGACCTACTTAATTGAGGGAGTTGCCCTCTTAGTTTGTATATCTGAAAAGCTACTAAAGGTCATAACATTTTCATAATAATAAAATCACCAGGCTCATTTCACTTATTTAGGACTAGATGGTTAGGACGGAGCCCTGGTGGTGCAGTAGTTAAGAGCTATGGCTGCTAACCAAAAGGTCAGCAGTTCAAATCCAGTAGCTGTTCCTTGGAAATCCTATGGGGCAGATCTACTCTGTCCAGCTCACCATGAGTTGGAATGGACTCGACAGCAATGAGTTAGAAGGTTAGGAAAAACAACACTATCTCCCAGAAAACATTCTTACGTGTACTCTGTAACATCTCGCTAAAGTACACTGGGTGTTTACCTGGCATCAACTTCCAAATACATGTGACAGTACTGTCATACATTAGCTACAGGTATATAAATTGTACATTTAAAATACATAGTTTATAAAATGAAACAGCTCTCTAAATTTAAAATCAAACAAAAAACATGAAAAATCTTAAAGGACGGGTTAAAAAAAAATACCCCAAAGAGATACAGCAGTATTCTCCAAATTCATTCATTATATATTGAAAGTTTTTGTGAAGAAACTATAAAGAAGTTTGCTCAGGTTCGTTTTCTTTGTTTGTTTGTTTTTTTACATTGTTTTCTCAAAAACCTCTCAAGTGGTCCAAACGGAGTTCAAAATCTCCCTAACCAAAATATCTGCTATTGTGTTATAATCAAAGTATCAGGGAAGAGATTCTTTGAAAGCCAGTTAACATTCTTGAAGCCCTGATTTTAAGCCAATAACTTACAATGATTTTGCAAATCCCTAAGAAGTCACAGATTACCCATATCTACACTAGAAGACCTCCTTTAAAATCTTAAGCATCATTTGAAGAATAAAGGTAACAGAGTTCTCTCTGTCTCTGAGAAATGTAAGAAAAAAATTTTAGTGTCTCCATTTAATATAGTGTTTATAGTACAGCTTTGATTATGTCCCCCTATCCTGTTTGTGCACTCTCTAAGAGAATACACAACCTACTTACATTCTATTTGGGCACTTTCTAAGAGTACATATAGGCTTTTTTATTGGTATAGGAAGGGCTTAGTTTAATTTCCACTTTCTCCCATTTAAGTGCATGAACTTGGACACTTGCCTTAACTTCTCTGAGTTTCAGTTTTACCGTCTGTCAATTAGTTCACTACTATGATCCTGTGGTCTATTTTCAGTATTAGCGTAATAATATATGTGGTATATTGTAAAGATTGGTTATACATACACCATTACTTATCCCCTTTTTGCCTTTCTCTTCTATAGAGACTGAAAAGTCAAATCACCCACCTTCCCACATTGCCTTGTATCTAGAAGTGGACATGTTTACCAAATTCTAACAAGTGAGATAAAAGGCTAAGTCACTGGGGAAGACTTCTGGGAAATTTTTATTTAAGAAAAAGGCCCAGATAGCATATCCCTTTGGCTTTTTGCCCTTCTTCCTGTCCGGGATGTAGAAACAGTCTGGTGGCAAGCGTCAACCTCCAGTCAGGAGAATGAAAGGCATATAACAGAGATGGAGCTCAAAGATGAACAAAATCTCTGTCCTAATCAACATATTTGAGCACTTGAACTGACCTAAGGTGCTTCCTCTAGACTCTTGTAAAGCGATGAAAATAAAGCATTTAGTTGTCCAAGACACTGTTAGTTTTTTGGGTTTTGTTTGTTTTTGCTTGTGGGAAACAGTCCTTATGGATATAATGTGTAAACTGTCTATGGATTCTGCTAATGTGTACTTAGTATATTTTAATCTTCTCTCCACCCACTCCACGGAATTTGATAGCACAGGAGAAGCGGGGGTGGGGGTCAAATTAGAAAATTCACTATACCGTGCAGTTAGATTTTGAAAGGAAATCATTTATTTGGAAGAACTACTCAAGAATAGTGCGATTTCTCAGGGCAACTTCATTTGGGCTAGTCACTCATTTGAAAAGAGTGCTGTTATTCCACATGTAAGAAATAACAATCAAGTTTCCCAATAAATTATGGACATTTTAGTAGGGAGATGAGACAAAAGGTTTTACGTTTATCACTACTACTGAATTCTCATCAAATTCTCCATTAAACAACTCACTGTTCTTCTCCCCTTCCAGCTGATTCAACTTTCAATTTCTTCAGAGACAAGACTCCTCAAAATCACCTTCAGTGCCTAAGGAATTCAGCTTTTACCTCCATCCTGCCAAATATATGATCACAGTCAGGGAAAGCTAGTATCTATTGGGTCACAATCATATCCAATGGTATGTGTGTTGGGGCCAGGGGAATCTCAGTTTAGCCTATAACATCTGTAATGTGAATAAGATGAAGTAAATAGGAACAATTTTAAACTTTTATAATTTTATATAAATTGTATTCATTTTTATACGAAAGAAAAAAGTTACTTACAATAACTCTTTGTTAAACCCAGAAGAAGTGTTTCCTCAGTGAACCACATTTTGTTACCAAGTATCAGTGCAATTCTATCAGTTATGGAGACCCTGGTGGTGCAAAGGGTTAACATACCCAGCTGCTAACCCAAAGGTTGGAAGTTCGAGTCCACCTAGACTGGTAGTAGAAAGGCCTGGCAATCTACATCAAAAAATTAGTCACTGAAAACCCTGTGGAGCTTACTTCTACTCTCACACACGTGAAGTCACACCTGGAGTCGGAATTGACTTGACTACAACTGTTTTATTTATTTATTTTTGATACCAGGTAGGCTTATTGGCATATAATTTTGCAAGAGAGATAGTGAAATAAAACTTCCCAAGCTTGTGCTTCTTTTTAATTACAAGAACCTGGGTACCACAGAAATAAAGAGGGCTCCCAGAGGTTTTAAAACTTAAAGGCTAAATTGTGTTATGCTACGTAAAGGAGCAAGGTTCTTGGTAG
The DNA here is from genome assembly GCA_030035585.1 of Dugong dugon. Taxonomy (NCBI): domain Eukaryota; kingdom Metazoa; phylum Chordata; class Mammalia; order Sirenia; family Dugongidae; genus Dugong; species Dugong dugon. The sequence continues at coordinate 92,316,433 of CM057472.1, forward strand.
CTATCCTTCCACTGTCTATTTTTGAGACGTAATGTTTAAACAGCTATCTTAAGTCTCCATAACTTGAAATAAAGGACAATATTTGGACAGTGTGAAATTGTTTCAGTGGAACACCTGTTTGTTTCACTGTCCTTGTGTCTTAGGCTTTAGTATATATTACTTAATTTTTATTTTACTTTCTCAGTCTTTGAATGTCAGCATGTAAGATTATGGGTCTATTCAGTAAGAAGATGCTTTTGATTCAGAGTGGGCTGACTCATTCAGTTAGATAAGGATCTTGTAGTTTATTACTCTTACCAAAACAGAGCTCCCCATTTGGGGCCACCAACCATGATTGAGATTTGAGCTTTTTCTTTTGGAGTGGCGTTTGTTAAAACTTGGCAGGAAAAGCTGGCTACCAACAAAAATGGGCTTTTCCGTGCTTCCCCGACCATGTAACTCTGGTGCATCTTAACAAATATGCAAATCCCATTGAAAAACCACTCAGAGATTATTTGTTGTGGAGTTTTTCCCGTTTCTAAAATTTTCTCTACCCATCCATAGAAATGTGTTTCTGCTTTGATGCTCATGTTTATAAAACATCATTCATCAGAAGTCTTCATCTTTGCTGTTCTGCCTATGAGATGTGGGGGGACTAAGGTATGATTTAGTATCCTCTTGAGCATTCTGAAAATCTCTAAATGATAGAAATGCTCAGAGGAAAGCAAATTCTCTGAGGAATTTGGTATTGGAAGTTGGTAGAAATCAAGGGATGTGGTGAACACAACTGTGCATTTTTGTTGAGTCCTTACAACATGCCAGGCACATGTTTGGTGCAGAAGATACATCATCTCATTTAATCCTAACAATAATTCTGTAGGCGAAATGAATCACGCTGCTTTTAGATGATGAAATTGAAGCTGTGAGGAAGAAAGTAACATTGCCCAGGGTCAATCTGACAACATTACAAAGCTGGAATCCAAACACCTACTTATTTCGTCCTAAAATCCCTGTTTTTCCTGCATGTGTTTAGGGTGTGTGTGTAGCACCTAGAGCAGACAAGCAAATGCACCGGCAGATGTAATTGAGGAGCTTCACAGAGAATACTCATACTCTCCAAACAAACCAGGCACAAAAAATATAAAATACAATGGATTGACATAATAGCTCAACAATGGGCTCAAACATATGCAAGACCATAGCGATGGCACAAGAACAGGCAATGTTTCATTCTGTTACACATCAGGTCGTCATGAGTCAGAGCTGACTTGACAGCAACTAACAATAACAACAATTTTGAAAAACACAGAATTATCACTTATTCTTTCCAAATATCTTCACTGTGTTAGGTGGACTAATGCACCACTCTTCCTGAAAGATGTCTACTGAATCCTAATCCCTGAAACCTATGAATTTGCCATCTCACAGGCAGAAGGGACTCTGCAGATGTAATTAAGTTACTGATCTCAAGATGGGAAGATTTTCCTGAGCTATCTGGGTGGGCCCAATGTAATCACGAGGGTCCTTATAAGAAGGGGAGGAGATGTGAGGATGGAAGCAGGGCTTGGAGTGCTGCAGACTTGAACCAAGGAATGAAGGCAGCTCCAAGAAGCAGAAAAGTCCAGGAACGGATTCTCACTTGGAGGCTCCAGAAGGAACACGGTTTTTCCAACACATTGACTTTAACTCTGTAAGATCCGTTTTGGATTTATGACTTCCAGAGCTGTAAGATAATAAATCTGTGTTGTTTCAAACCACTCAGTTTGTGGCAATTTATTACAGCAGAAAAAGAAACTATACACATATCTATTTTGATAAATATAATACCCATAAGATTTATAATCAAACTGAGCTAAATCTTAATCTATGTCTCTATTAAGATCTTTCTATCATGGTATCATTTACTGGTGATATAGAAGCATAGTAAGGAAGAGAGCTAGTCTAATCTGAGAAAGTAAGACTGAACATTAAAATGCTGAATATGGCAGATGACATAAAAGTAATCCAAAACAAAACTTTGTTGTACCAGAATGAGCAAAAAGAGAAAAGTGTTTTTGGGAAAGGGCAAAAGTATATGTGAACAACTAAAGTTGGTTTAAATCTGGGAGAATTGCAGAACTCAAAGACTTCTCGTATGGTTGGAGTCATCAGTGTGATGTGGAAAGTAGTGTAAGATGAGGATGGTGAATTGTAGAGTACACAGCTGGTAAAAACCACCAGTTGGGCAACCAAGGATGTCTGTCTTTATTTTAGAAACACTGAGAAAACATTAATAGTTTTTTGGGGTCTTTTTTAGCTTTTTTAAAAAATAATATTTTAATTTTGGTGAGAGTTTACCCAGCAGTTTAGGTTCAACAATTCAGCAATTTCTACTTAAGTTGTTCATTGATATTGGTTACATTCTTCACAATTCATGAACATTTTCATTATTCCCATTCTGGTTGTTCAGCATTAATGGCTTTTAATGCAGAGGACTGGGACAGTTTGGACTTGTGTTTAAATTAAACTATTTTGTGTAAATTTTTCCTACCCCTCCATTCAAATATTTTTATGGTTTCACCCCACATTAAAAGCATGACAACAAACATGTGATATGAGTCATGATAATTTTAGGCTGTTCAGTGGTTAAGCACTCTGCTGTTAACTGAAAGTTTGGTGGTTCGAACCCACCAGCCACTCCACAGGAGAAAGATGTAGCAGACTGCTTCTGTAAAGATTTACAGCTTTGGAAACACTATGGGGAAGTTCTACTCAGTTCTACTCTATCCTACAGGGTCACTATGAGTTGGAATTGACTCAATGGCAATGGGAGAGAGAAAGAACTTTATGACTTTGTAATAATACTAGGACCACAAATGATTTTTATGTTTTATACAAGGAAATGCCCTACTTAAATGCCCATATTTCTGGGATCTGAGTATGCAGTTTGAATAATTAATGAAAGTCACCTAATTGTTCAGAGCATCTTAATCAATAAAAGTTCAATGGACTCAATATTTCTTCTTGCCCTTTTGCCTAGCCCTAATGCAAATGGAAACAAAAGAGAAAAATCACTATGATTAAAAACAAATCTCCTATAAGGGGGCTTTAAACTTAATGTGCCCCTTGTGATAGTCATGTTCTGGGTATTATTCTCAATTAAATGTAGTCTAAAAATGACATTTGTAAATAGATGGAAAAGAAATCATATATAAGAGTGATTTGATTTTAAAAGCCCAATAATACGAGCTCTTTGAAGAAGTCTGAGTGTAAGAATGAAAGTGCCTATAAAACTTTCGGTGTCAGTATTTCCCAGATGTGTATGAGACCCTACCTATTTCTTACTTATTTCAATGGGACTACTCTAGGTTTGAGCAAGGAGCCCTAACCGTGCAATGGTTAAGCTCTTGGCTGCTAACCAAAAGACCCGATGATCTGCTCCCATAAAGATTACAGTCTAAGAAACCCTATGGGCCAGTTCTAGTCTGTGGTATAGGGTCACTATGAGTTGGAACTGACTCAATGGCACACTACAATTCTAGGTTTGAGTAAGGTGTTTTAATTATTTTTATTGTTGGTATAGGATGACCTATACATTATTTTATATATTCTCTATCAGTCTTGATAAAAACTTAAAGTGTAAAGAGTCTCACCAACTTCAGAAATGGATTTTTGAAAGGGTAAATAAAATTTCATGTGGCTGCTCTAATGTTAATCAAGCTAAGGAGTACATTCTCATATTGTGCATATTTCCATCTAGTTTTAGATACAATCTTTTACATATTATGATGAATACATATATTTTTTATATAAGATATAAGATTACTAGAAGGTGAATAACACAGGTTGAAGAAGTAGGGATCAGGAAAAGTCACCCTTAGTATCAAATTAAACTCCTGTGGTTTGGCAGTAATTACATTTCTCTCCACTCAAGGAAGTTGACTAAGTCATTTATCAGAATTATTATACTCACATAGCAATATTTTAAGCACTTTAATCAATTCATAAAAAAATTCAAGGCACTATGTCCAGTCTTAGAGACAGAATGTAAGACCCTGAAGACAGAGTTCATGAGACTAGAATATCAGCGATATTCCTCCAGTCACTGGCTTGCAAACCACAGATTGCTCTTCAGTATTGACTTCAGTTTACCTCAATTATCCATATTCAAATAATTATTCCTTCCCTATTTTTAAAATAATACATTGTTGGACTGTGTAATCATGCAATTCTTAACACGTCTTTAAAAGGAAGATTGAGCATAATGGCCTTGGTCCATGAAGGCTTTACTCTTTCTGGTTCTGTTAGCATATGATGTTCAGATTTGATTCTTGATATTGGGTTTTGGAGCTCTGGTGACAGAGTAATTAAGAGCTCAGGCTGCTAACCAAAGGTCTGCGGTTCTACTCCACCAACCATTTCTTGGAAATCTTGTGGCACAATTCTACCCTATCATATTGGGTCCCTGTGAGTAGGAATTGACTCCATGGCAACAGGTTTGGTTTTTTGGTTAATTGTGTTTTAGGAGACAACTCTGTATTTCTTTTTTAGCATCTCACATGCTTTATTCTTAAGATCGTGAAGAGTTTTTGATATTTGAAACCATAAGTTTTCCTAGATAAACACTTGATATCCACGCTAGACAGAATTAGGATTTAAGTTATCTGTGTTTATATTGTTATACAATTTCAACTGGTTAAAATATCTCAGAATTAAAGAGGGTAATTCCTGTATTTCTGTCAGGAATTTTATTACTTTAGAAAGTTATTTGTTTCAAGTCATAAAAAAAAACTACTATGGTGACTATGTTAATAATCTGTAGAAATATTCCTTTGCATTGTTAAGTGGTTAAATAACATACATAGTCCTCTCTTTTTGTTTTCCAGAATCTTCCATTAAATAAGTGAGGCCAACAGACTTTCTTTTTAATTAAAAATTTTTTATGAAACTGTCACATGTATCTAGACTTAATCCAATCTAAACTTCATGGATCACAACACATATAACCAAACATTTGTAACAAGATAGGATATTATCCATGAACTAAATCAATTCTGATAAATTTTGTAGACCCACATATTCAGAGATTATAAAAACTAGAACTTATTTTAAAAATCAATTTGAATTCTCTATATAAGTGTTCATAAGTAAATATATGTGTATATATGTATACTTAATGAGTATGTGTGTGCATAATCTTTTTAAAATGTATTAAACAGAGCAAATATAATCAAATCCATGTTGGTATTGAAAATTGGAGCAATGAATTAATATTGTTTTGGAGTGATTAACTGGGTGTTACAAATGGCTAAAAGCTAGGCTATTAACTAGAGGGTAGCACTCTGAATCCACTCAGAGGCACCTTGAAAGAAAGACCTGGTGATCACAGCCTTTGAAAACCCTCTGGAACACTGTTCTACTTTGAAACACATGGGCTTGCCATGAGTTTCATTTGAGGCAAAGGCAATTGTTTGTTTTTTGCCATGGATGGGCAGGAGGGAGGGAGAAAGGGGGAGTCATTGCTTAGGGGATAATGAGCTTCAATGGAAACTGATAATGGTGACAGTGAAACAACATTATGAATATAATTAATGTAACTGGATTGTACATTCATAAAATGTTGAAAAGGCAAATGTTTTGTTACATTTATATTTGCCACAATAAATAAATAAAGTATTCTCTATCTACACAGAGGGGCCTTGATGGCACAGTGGTTAAGTGTTCGACTGCTATCCAAAAGGTCGACAGTGAATCCACCAGCTGCTCCTTGGAAACTCTATGGGGCAGTTCTACTCTGTCGTATAGGGTCACTGTTAGTTAGAATCAATTTGATGGCGATGGGTTTGATTTGGTCACATACACAGAGACAATGGTTAACGCTAAATGGACTATCCTATGCATTTAATCTAAGGAGCCATGTGGCGCAGTGGTTAAGTGCTCAGCTGCTAACAGAAAGGTCAGCGGTTCAAACCCACCAGCCTCTCTGTGGGCGAAAGATGTGACAGTCTGCTTCTGTAAAGATTACAGCTTTGGAAACCCTATGGGGAAGTTCTACTCTGTTCTATAGCGTCATTATGAGCTACAATCAACATGATGGCAACTTTTTTTTTTTAGTACGTTTAATCTATTTTTTTCTATGCATCCATATAACTATAAGCAAGGTTTTGTCTTGTTTTTCAAACTGGCATAGTGGATGACTATTTTTAGAATATTAATAATGATCCTAAGGATAAGAGGGGATTTGGATCCCACACACAATTGTATTTGGGAAATGCAGTGTTAAGCAAGGTTCAAACATATTTAATTTAAAATTTCTCAGGGATTTTAGCATTTCAGCATTCATTTTGACTCTATAAAGAAATGAAGTAGTTTGCAGAATTTTGTTAAATTATTTTTTTTCATGTTACAATTACTCCCCAACCCCCACTCCCTCACCCTGCAGCATCTCTAAGAGCAAAAAAGGAAATGTTTCTATAGGTTGAAAAATCTGATGCAAGTTTTCAGCAACATTTCTTTATATTTTTGCGTTTCAAAGGTAAAATTTCTATTTATCATGAAGGATGAGGAAGGTTGATGACTTTCCACAATACCCAATCATCTTCTGACATTTCCCAATTGCCCAAAGAGTAAAGAATGGATAGCTTAATGCAAACAAACCCATCATTAAAGATTAATTTTAATCAGCATTTTTTTTAAAAGTTCAATAAGCTATCTGCAGAGTGTAATTCTTTCTTTGTCCTTGACTCCTGATGTTCGTCTAACTTTGCTCAGGGGAAGAGTTGGCAGAACCATACAGCATTCAATCATAAAGCTATCATTAAATGTCTGTATTAATGGGTAGCTCCTAAACCCATAGAAGAACATTTTAGTGTCAAAGGTAGAGAGACATGGTTGGAGAAAACAAAATCCCAAATTTTGGTTTTAGTAGAAAGTACACTTCAGTTTGTAAAGTTAAATTGCCATTTTATCTCATTTTTATTGTAAATATAGCAACCACAGACAATTTTCATTTCACAGTCTAGGAAAAACGTAATGGTGAAAAGATTTCCTATAATATTATCTAAATAGCAAGTCAGTATGAGGATTCTAATGCCTTAAAAACTGTTCATTATATAATAACCCAGCTTAGGTATGAATGAGAGCGCAGAAGTGGCACCATGCAGAGAGGTATAAGAAAGGTCAACATTTTGAAGCAATTTAGGTAGTTTCTATGCATAAATCAAAATTAGGTTTATAAAATAGATACTATGAAAACATTGCAAGAGTATTTGAATTAGAAAAATAAAAATGGATCTGTGAACAAGATTTACATCATTAAGATTCTGTCGGTGCTTTTATGTTTGCAAAGGAATTATTCACTCTCTGGACCTTTCATATCACTGTTTAAATTACTATCAGGCTCTCTCCTTCTACTATGCATATTTTAATCTAACCCTGCTTTTGTTGAATAGTATAATTAAAAACATTCTTTTGCTGACTATTGGAAAAAATTAAAATACGTAAGTATATGCAATCTAACACTTGTATTTAGAGTATCCATATATAATATAATACAATATATTATACAAATATTTATATGTAATATAAAATAGCATATTTAAAAGTTTGGATATAAATGTTGTATATATTAAATAAAGGTATTTGAGATAAAATAAAGTAGCAGAAAATAAAAATAATAAGATAAAGAAATAATATAAATTGCATTACCATTAAAATTTAACAACTTTGAATCAAATCAATACAATCCTTGAAAAACACAAAGTATCAAGTGTCAGAAGATGATATAGGAAATCTCATTAGTCATATATTTATTTGAGAAACTGAGTTCTTAATTAAAATCTTTCCAGGAATACTTGAATCCTAGATAATTTTACTAGGATGTTTTAATCTGTCAAGGAAGGAACAATGCAAACTTATGTAATGTATTTCAGAAAAATATAGAAGACACTACTCCCCACCTCTTTTAAGAGGCTGTCAGAAGTCCTAATAATAAAACAAGAGTAGAACAGTACAAGAACAGAAAATTAGAGACCAAAGATTCTTATGAACAAATTTCAACAATCTTAGTTTTCAGGTTAAACATGAATATCTAAATGTGATTATCATTTACTTATCAGGTTTAGAACATGATTTTCAAGTTTAGTCCTGAAAAAAGAACTTTTTTTTTTTTTAAAAAATTATTTTTTATGGAAAACCCTATGCAGCTGTTCTACTCTGCACATCTGGGGTTTCCATGAGTTGCAATCAACTCATCGAAGGCAAATAACAGTCTATTATTGATTCATTCATTTATTTAAATTCTGAAATATTCTCAGCCATTATCACTTTTACTCTTGCCTCTTAGCTTTCTCTTTATTCCTGTTCCTGAGAACCTGTCAGTCTTATTTTAGCTTCTGTATCTCTTACCATTCTTTCCAATTTTCCAATTTATTTTCTTTGGCCTGTAATCTGGGTTATTTACTCATATCTAGCTTCCTGTTGAATAAATTGCTCACTAGTCATTTATACTCTGTGATTTATCCTATCCACTGAATTTTAAGTTTCAATACGTATGTTTTTCATTTTGTGAATTTCTTTTTTGCTTCATTTTCTTATCTGATTTTTTTTTCATATTGGGCTACACTTTTTGTAGTTATCTTTTTTTATTTTTAATAATTTTGTATATATTTATTTAGTTTAACAATCTCTCCGATTGCCTTTGTTTCCAGTCTGTTCAATGATGATTCTACTTACTCCCCTTTGTATCATGTGTGTGAACATATTTATATATAAAACCAAAAAACAAACCAGCCAGTTGCCATCAAGTCGATTCCAACTCGTAATGACCCTATAGGACAGAGGAGTACTGCCCCATGACTCGTAGGATTTCCAAGGAGTGGCTAGTGGATTTGAACTGTTGACTTGTTGGTTAGCAGCTGAGCTCTTAACCATTGTACCATCAAGACTTCTATACATATATATACATATATACACACACACACACATACACATATACATACATATGCACACACGTACATACATATATAGATATATACATACATTATATATATATATAACACATATTACATATATATACCTTTTTGATCTTATTTCCTCCAGTAGTTTATTTTCTACCCTGGTTTAGAAACTGTTGTTAGAGAATAAGTCTTCAGTTTCTCCTTCCAAATCATAGAGGTTGTCAGCCAGTTTATCATGCCACTATACACTTACTATAAATTTGAACTACACATCCACAAGGGCCACAGGCTTAGGTTTCTATTCCCTTACAGGTTAGATTGAAAAGAAAACACCTGTGATAGAAAGCAATCCCTCCTGCCCCTTTTTTAGGCCATGGGTGGAATTCTTCTTGACTTTGAGATTAGGGAACATTGTAAATTTCCAGATTTTGCCCATGGTACTAAATTTTAGGTATTCTATACTACCACAGAAAGTCTCTAACTCTGTGTGGAATTTAAAAGCCTAGCCACCAAATCCTACTGCCCATAACTGATCCACATCTCTATGGAGCACTACAAAACATCTTTCCCTTACTGCTCTCACTTTGCCCTCTTCATTCCAGTCTTGGATATTTATTTTCTTCTTTACCAATCATGAAATATGTTTATAATAGTTGCAAAGAGATTAGGGAGGCAGTGCTGTGTCAGTGTCATCTTATTCTGCAATATGATGGAAGACTCAAAAACCAAGTGTAGAACTTGTTATCATTGATGTAAAAAATATTGTGTACCTACTATGGTTGTTCTTATTGTTAGCTACCATGACTCCATGCACAATATGATAGGACTGTTATGATCCATAGGGTTTTAATTGATTTTTAAGTAGTATACTGCCGTTCTTCCTATTCTGTCTTAGTCTGGAAACTCCCCTGAAACCTGTTCATCATCACAGCAACACACAAGCCTCCACTGACAGATGGGGGTGGCTGTGCTTGAGGTGTGTTGGCCTGGAATCAACCTGGGTTTCTTGCATGGAAGATGATAATTCTACAACAGAACCACCACTGCCCACTCATACTGTAGCAGAAATGTGTATATTAAGTTCTTTTTCCTTAATGTTGTGGTCATATGACTTAGTTTAGATAACAGAATGGGATGTGAAGTGATATGTGTCACTTCTTAGTGAAAGGATTTAAGAAATTAGGCACAATCTCCTATTCTGTTTCTTAAATTGACATTGCCCTGATGATCTTGGAAGTATGTGAATGATTTGTAAATTTTTAAGGGCAAAGCAGCTCGGAAAGTTGAACAATCACACGGAGACTGATGCTCTGGAGAGTCTCATGTTGTTTCTGCTGGTTGCCATCAAGTTGATTCAGACTCATGGTGACCCCATGTGTGCAGAGTAGAACTGTTCCATAGGGTTTTCAAGGCTGTGGCCTTTCAGAAGCAGATAGCCAGGCCTGTCTCCTGAGGTGCTTCTGAGTGGGTTCAAACAGCCAAACTTCCAGCTAGTAGTTAAGTGCTTAACCATTTTCACAACCCAGAGACTCCAGGAGAAACTCGGACCTGCAGAATTGTCCATGTGAGTCACAAATAGAACTTTAAAGAATATCTTAATTTTTTTTTTTTTTTTTGGCTAGGATATCTTACCTTATACTGAGGGTATAACTATTAGGTCCTAGACATTGTTTCTGACATGAAGGAAACAGTAGAAAAAATATATTAAGTTTTAGTCATGGATCATACATTCTAGTATAAGAATAAAAAAAAAACAAACCATAACCCGTTGCCATCAAATCAATTCCAACTCATAGTGACCCTATAGCATAGGCTTTCCAAGGAGTGGCTGGTGGATTCCAACTGAGGAAGGGAATGCTTCACCACTGCGCAACCAGGCTCCAGTATAAGAAAAGTGATGCAAAAAATGTAAACAAGTTAAATTCTGAAAAAATAAACAAGGTAATTGTGAACTGAAACAGGGATGGGGTAATGTGTTATCATCTGTCTTCCTAATTTTTGCCAAATAGATCATAAAAAGTGGTCATATAATGGTTTTTGTTGTATTCATTTGTTCACTGATACTATTAACAATTTAACATGTTTAGTATTTTTACTTTTGAAAATTGACTGTTTCTAGTCTGTGCTTTCTGTTAAGGTTTTCATTTTTACTGTTAATATAAATGGATATCTTAGAGAATAAGGAAGTGAGGCCTTTATCTAATATATTATAATTTATTCTAGTTGTCTACTTACCTTTTCATTTAGTTAATAGTGTTCCTAATATACAGGATTTTATATATTTAATGCGGTAGTCAAATGTATTATCTTTGCTAACGTATTTCGAAAATCCAATTTCCCATAAATCATGTAGCTATTTGTATATATTTTTCTTCTAGTTTCTTGATGATAGTCATTGAAAATATGTTCACTAATATGTCTGATTCTCTGCCTTCAGGGCAAGTGGTGCGTTTGCACTCCTTGGTCCCCCTGGGGTTGGGTGAATCCGTGTGACTAGTTCTGACTAACAATCTGTGAGAGAATACAAAATGTATCACTTTCACGCTAGATCTAATTAACCCCCGGTGTGAGGTCTTCCAGCACTTTCTTTCCCTCTGCTATAATGACTGACGAGATTTGAGAGAACAGCTTCCCCATCAGCCTAGGTTCCAGTAAGAGAAGACTTGGAACAGAACCCCTAGCTGATTCATTACAGACATGTTGTGTGAATGAGAGATAAGTTTTTGTTGTTGTTTTAAAACCATTTTTATGTTTGTTTAGCTCTATCAATAACTTAGCCTATACTGATTTATACAATTATTTTTTTATATGTGACACTGGAATTAGTCTTAAAACAATCTTGTAGTATAGCAAGAGAAAAGGGATCTTACTTTTTTGCTATAGCAATATGAATTTCCCAGATATGTTCTGGCAGTGCGGACATGTTTTTAGCGTTCTTAGTGTTAGGTGGGGAAAAAATTGCTAAATACTATGCTACCTGTTGAAAGCCCAGAGGTTTTGCTTCTTTCTTGTATTTCCTATATATACAGCTGTTGCCCCCGGGGAAACAAAATAGTCCCCCATGGGCAATAGCTGTAGTATAAATACTTTCTACTGTGTGACTCATTGGTGTTTTGATGTTTTTCTAGTTTAATCATTAGAAACTCTGGCATAAACTGTCAAAAAGGCAGGATTTAAAATAAGAGTGCGTGGAGAGTTATAAATAAATCAAATAAAAAGTTACTGTAGCCCTCTCCGGTGATAAATCTACTACTTTACTACTTTACATCATTTACATTGAAAATGAACTTTATCAAAGAAAATTTAAATAAAAAAATACAACTCTCGCTGTTAATAATGACAAAACAGTGTCTCTTGCTTTACAAAAAGTGAAAGTATCTTCTTTTAATATTTTCCCCAAATTCTGAATATTTATTGAGATAATAACAAAGATTGTTATGCAAGGTGAGACCTGTGGTTAATACCACTGTCGTGTTCACAGACATTGTGAGATGATTCTGTACACTATTGTTAACCAAAAGATTGACCTCTCTGATACTCTTAGTAATCCATTACTGGATTTCTAACAGAAAGGTAAACAATTATAATGGTGTTTCCAAAACCTTATTTAAAATAACAAAAACTAATTATTTAAAGTGTTTTACGTTCATTACAATTACTTGAATTTGATAGAATATTAAATATTACAGTTTTTTTATAGCTTTGTTGAAATATAATTCACATTTCATATACCATAAAATTCACCATTTAAAGTAAAATCAGTGGGTTTTAGTGAATTCCCAAGGTTGTGCAATCACCACCATCTATTTTAGAACATTTTCATCACTCCAAAAAGAAACTCCCATACATTTTAGCAGTCACTTCCTATTTATTCTTTCTCTCAGGTCTTGGCAACCTCTAAATTATTTGTCTCTATGACGTTCCTTATTCTGGATACTTCACATCAACGAAATTATGGAGTATGTGGCATTTTATACCTTACTTCTTTCAGTTAGCATAATGTTTTCAAGTCCATCCATGCTATAGCATGAATCAGTATTTTATTCCTTTTTGTGGCTAAATGAAGGAGACCGGTGGCACAGTGACAGCTCAGCTGGTAACCAAGGTTTGACATTTTAAACCCACCAGCTGAATAACGTTTTATTATAGAGATATACTATGTTTTGTTTATCCACTCATTAGATGATGGACATCTGGTTTCATCATACTTTCTGAATAGGATGAATAATGCTGCTATGAACAGTCAGGTACGAGTATTTGTACAAACAGGTGTTTTCCATTATCTTGGAAATCTTTCTAGGGGTTAAAGTGTTGGGTCACTTTCTTGTTAGCCCCAGCTGGTATCGCTGCTTCTGACCGCTGGGTGTTAAACCATTGCCACTGATTATTTTTGACAAATGCCCTTGGGATTAGGCTTTTCACTCAGGGTATGCTCTGAGTAAGCTCAAATACAGCAAGTCCTAACAATAGAGATTTTCAGGAAGCTTCCAGACAAGTCAAATAATGACTACCTCTGGGGATGGGGCTTTTGACTAACTGCAGACTCATTTTGCCCCCTGCAATGTACGCTAGACTGCTAGGCTGCTTGTTTTCACAATCACAATAGTTTCAAGCATCTTGGTTTTCAAGGGTAGCATAGATATGGAGACAGAGAATGGGAATCACCACCACCATGTCATCCTTGAGTTGATTCCGACTCATGGTGACCTCGTGTGTCAGAGTAGAACGTGCTCCATGGGGCTTTAAATGGCTGATTTTATCAAAGTAGACTGTCAGGCCTTTCTCATGAAGTGCTTCTGGGTTGACTCAGATCTCCAGCCTTTAGGTTACCAGCCAAGTGTGTTAACAATTTGTACCGCCCAGGGACTCTGAGATGGGTATAAACCAAACCAAACCCATTGCTGACCCATGGCAACCCTATAGGAGAAAGTAGAACTGTCCCATAGGGTTTCCAGGCAGTGACTGGTAGATTCAAACTGCTGACCTTTTGGTTAGCAGCTGAGCTCTTAACCACATGTTAAAATGTTACAAAACTAGCTATTCTTACTAAGATTCAGTAATTTTCTTGAGCAAATACTTTTTGGATTATTACAAGTCTTTGGTTAATTTCAAGAATTCTGAAAAAGTTGATTTTTTTCTAAGAAAAAAAATTAAACCCTTTATTTACAGAAAAATATTCTCTGCAAATACATATTACTTCTGATATGAAGTTTTATAATATACTACCAAAACATTTCTCACTGTCCTTTTTTTCTTATTTATTCATTTCACTATATCTTTTATTATTATTATTATTGTACTTCTGATGAAGGTTTACAGAGTGAATTAGTTTCTCATGAAATGATTAATACACATATTATTTTGTGACATTCGTTGCCAACCCCCTGACATGTCAACACTCTCCTTTCTCTATCTTGGGTTCCCTGTTACCAGCTCTCTTGTCTCCTCTTGCCTTCTCGTCTTTGCCCCTGAGCTGATGTGCCCATTTATTCTCATTTTGTTTTATGGGCCTGTCTAATCTTTGGCTGAAGGGTGAACCTCAAGAGTGACTATTACTGAGCCAAAAGGGTGTCCGGTGGCCATACTTTCGAGTTTCTCCAGTCTCTGTAAGTCCGGTAAGTCTGGTCTCTTTTCTGTGAGTTAGGATTTTGTTCATTATTTTTCTCCAGCTCTGTCCAGAGTCCTCTATTATCAGAGCAGTCAGTGGTGGTAGCCGGGCACCATCTAGTTGTGCTGAACACAGTCTGGTGGAGGCTGTGGTAGTTGTGGTCCATTAGTTGTTTGGACTAATCTTTCCCTTGTGTCTTCGGTTTTCTTCTTTCTCTGTTGCTCCAGTTGGGGTGGGATCAGTGGTATTTTAGATCACCGCTCGTAAGATTTTGAAAGTTAATTTTGATAGTTTTTTCTTTTATAGAGGAACATCTCATCACATGACTCTTGTAATCTGACCTGTGTCTGTAATGTTTGAATGATATCTAAATCACTAGTTACCTCATTAAGTTTAACCCAAGACTTTGAACTGGTTCATTCTGGTTCGACCCCCTGCTGAGAATTTGCATTGCCACTCCAGATATACTGAATCATAATCTACATTTTAACAAGATCCCCAGGTGATTCTTATATGTATCTAGGGATCTTCAACAATCACTGGAATGAACCAGTTCAAAGCCCTGGTTTAACCATCTCTTTAAAAATCTGAACTTGTTTTGGAAATAGCTGTGGTAGATTATTTTAATCTTCATCACATTTTGTTTTCCTTCCGTGCAGGTTGAATCAACACAACTGTTGAACGCAGGCATGGTCATGTGACTTGTAAGATTAAAGAGATGCGAGCATAAGACAATTATTACTTCCAGGAAGAAATTTTAAGGTTAAGTGAATATTTTGCCATAATCTATTTTTTCTCCACTGAGCTTAAATAAATATAGTCTAGTAGAAGCTACACCAACATCTTGGGTCCCTGAGTAAATAAGTTGGGGATGGCAATGGGTTTGATTTGTTTTGGTTTAAGCCCTCTTCGTGATTTGTCAATTTTGAACAAAACAGTATCACTTCACTGTAGAGTCATTGAGCTGCAACCGATAGTTTATCCAACATATAAAAATGTCCATTACATTTCCAGGAAATGATGAATATGTGTTCTAGAGACTATTGGTATTTAATTCTAAGGACAATGAGGCACTGCTTAAATATTTTAAACAGTGTGGGAGAAAAGCCAGAATGTACACATCACTTGAAGGGAGATTGAAAAGTCTTAACTCTGAGCTGCTTCAGTGTCTCCATTTAAAAAAATAAAAACAAAAACGAATGCCTCTATTATATTCCGTAAGAGTCATAATAAGAAAATGTACCTACAAACAATTTGTAAAAAAAAAACTTCCAAAAAACCAAACTAAACAGACTGCTGTCGAGTCAATTCTAACTCACAGCAACCCTATAGGACAGAGTAGGACTGCTCCATAGGGCTTCCAAGAAGTGACTAGTGGATTTGAACTGCCAACCTTTTAGTTAGCAGCTGAGATTTTAACCATTGCACCAGCTTAGCTCTATGTAAATTTAAAGCAATTATGTCAGAAATCACATTTCTATAAAGCTTCAAACGCTTAGCTTCATATACCCACCCTCTTCTCATTTGACACTTTTAGGTTAGGCTTGATCACAGAATAACAAGATATCCTATTAGGACCAGTGTAAGGGCTTATCTTGTCCAGTCCTGTGTTATACAGAAAAAGGGGCTGAGGTTCAGAAAAGGTAAGTAATTTTTTCAAGGCAACACAACCAGCAAACCACTTATCCAGGTTGAAACCAAGTCTTTATCCACATAATTTTCTAGCTCTGAGTCAACATTTAAGAAAACATTGATAACATATTTACTGAAATCTTAGCATTGAGAATCATTTCCTAAAGAAGTATTTTTTTTTAAACTTCCTTTAATACTCATGTTATTACAATTTCAGATAGCAAGAATCTATTCTCTTAAGAATTACAGCAATTCTGAAACGGAAATGCTTGAGCATACATTAACTTCCATATAAATTCACATTTGTAATCTAAGGGGGACTCTAAATAAACATCTCCATTTCAACTGGGCCCAAAGAAATTGTACAGAGATGGGGTGGAGAGTCCACTGTCAGACAATGGTAGGATAAGCATGGAAGAAAGACCAAAATGAGTCTCAGGCCACAGAGCCCGTCCACAGAATGAGGGGATTTGGCTCTTCAAAATGAGTCATAGTGGTAAAACAGAGTTTTGATTTTGTATGAGAGTCCATGTTTAAATGTTGTTTCCAAGTTGGCATGTTTTTCTTTAAGTTTATGAAAAAACAGACTATTTTTCCTCATGTGATCTTTTCTCCCACAGTAGATTTAACAACTGCTTATTAAAGGTGAGAATGTATGTGTCACTGTTGTTAGTTAAAGGTAACTTAATTTTATTTTATTTAATTAAAAGTGTAAGTAAATAATGCCTTGCAGTTAAAATAAGCGTTCCTCCATATGCTTATTTCTATGAGTATTAGGTAATTTATATTCAAGGCCAATCTGCAGGATCAGCCAACGCAGTTATTTCTTTGGACAGGGCACCTTGAATTTACCTAGTCACTTTAGATCCCAAAGTCAGTCTGGTTACCTGAGTGTTTGAGGGGGCTCCCTGTCACATAGACAAATAATCTGCATGATGATTTGGGGGGAGGGACATACCTGAAGATTGCAGACTCATCATCAGTCCACAGGGTATCACACACACCTTAATCTCTAATTGTCCATCATAACTAAAACAAAGCAAATGCATCTGTTCTGCCTGTTTGAAACATGCTCTGGGAGTCAGACAAGTTTGTTGCTTTTTTTCTTACTTAATATTGTTTTTATAGTTTCTGGGTGACACGAATTGTTAAGCTCTCAGATACTAACCTCAGGGCTGGTGATTCAAATCCATCCAGAGGCTTCTAGGAAGAAAATCCTGGTGATCTACTTCCGAAAGCTCACAGCCATTGAAAACTGTATGAAGTGCAGTTCTACTCTGAAACACATGGGGGTGCCATGGGTCAAAATCAACTCTATGGCAATTGGTTGGTTTGTTTTAGTATAGTTTTGGAGTCCTTGGGTGGTACAATGGTTTATGCAATCAGGTGCTAACAGAAAGGCTGGAAGTTCGAGTCCAGCCAGAGACATTTTAGAAGAAAGGCCTGGTGATCTACTTTTGAAAAATCAGCCATTGAAAATCCTGTAGAGATTAGTTCTACTCTGACACACCTGGGGTCTCCATGAGTTGGAATTGACTCAAAGGCAACTGGTAAAACATTGTTCTCCCTTAGTATCTTCTGGAAGAAAATGCTAGTGTTTTTTGAGAAGGGAAGGCCTTTGTGAATATTTGCTTCTGGCTCTGCTATCCTCAGGCAATACCCTGAGGCCAAGAACTCCGGGGGAGTTTTAAGATGCAGGCTCTGCTCACAAAGCAGTCATTGTGCCTGGGAGAATAGTGAAGAGGCCAGACACTCACCAAAGCGAAAACCTTGGGGATTCTGGTTGTCTCGGTTTTAAGCACATAACCAGTGCATCCAAGAGGCCTTTGAAACAACAAATGTGGATTTTACTTCTCTGGTTTTGTCCCTGTTTCACCAGAACATTAGGTTGAAATCTGCCTTTGACGTTTCCTGGGGTTGCATCTGAGCTGCTGACAGATTCTTTGATTCCTTCTGCAGCATCCTTTGGAGGGCTCGTAAAACTAGATCAGAAATACCCATGTGGTGACACATTTAGGCCACCTTATTAGAGACAAATTTGCAGGCAACTTTTGCCACAGTTTGTTGCGGAAGCTTGAACAAGAAACCTGTTTGCACACACAGTGTGCTACAAAGACCAACGTGATCCTTGCAAACTCGAAATGCTGCATCATAAAGTCTCAAAATACATGAGTCTGCCTGGAGAACTTCAACCATGACCTACTGTGAATTTCTAGTTGAAACCTGAAGTATAAATTTGTAAATTTGTTGGCTGTCAACATTTATGAATGCGTTAAAGTTTTATAAGCAGGCACTGCATTTTACCTTTACTAGCATGGTTCTCTCTTCTGCAGTGAAGGTTATGTAAATAGCTTTTCTGGTGAACTCTTATAAGCAAGTTGCTTCTGTTTCAGTCGTAGGAATTTATTTGTTTGTTTATAATTGCTATTGCATATGATGCACTACATCCTGTAAAGATAGATGCCATGAGTATTTTTAAGATCTTCTTAAATAAATTATGTTGCTTAACTAAATAGACCTTTTTTAAAATGCAAAGTGTTGCTTCAAAGAGAAAGCAATAGGTGCACTGGTAATTGAATGGTAAGTGGTATTCTGTAATTCCATTCATATTGCATGCAGTTATGGTATTAAAAATGTGGTAACCTGCTTTTGGAGCCCTGGTGGTGCAGTGGTTAAGAGCTTGGCTGCTAACCAGAAGATGGGCAGTTCAAATCCACCAACCCTTCCTTGGAAATCCTATGGGGCAGTTCTACTCTGTCCTATAGTGTCATTGAGTCACAATCGACTCAACAGCAATGAGTTTGGAGGTTTTTTGTTTTTGTTCTTTGGTTTTACCTTCTTTTGGCAATGACATTATAAGGTGTTTGAAGAGTTTATTCTTCAATGTTTCTAGTTAAAGTAATGCTTTGATTTGTAAATGAGTAGGTAAATACCCAGAAATTAACAGCTATTCCTATTGCTTCTTATAAAACAGGAATCAGAGACTTGTGGAATGGTGGAGTACTTATGCAAGGAATGCAGACCTTAAGTTTTGAGAAGTTTTCCATGTTTCGCCAAAAAAACAAACAAGAAGTAGACACTTCAGGTAATGTAATGAGCATTGAAAGACCAAGTGTTTAATAACTTTTTTATTATTATTACCTAACAGAGCATTCTATTAATTTTTCCTAGTTCTTGATTCAACATTCAGTTAAGTGACATCTGTTGAGTTCCTTTATATTCTAGACACTACGGCAGACACTTGGGCTCTATCAGTGGAAAAAACAAACAAATACTCTTATAACTATGGAACTTAAGTTTTAGTTGATAAGGATAATAAACAAGAAGTATAATAAAAAAGTAAATTTCATAGTGCAGAAATATAGTGCTTACACTACCAGTTGCTGTTGAGTGGATTCTGACTCGTGGTGACCCCATGTGTTGCAAAGTAGAACTGTGCTCCATGAGGTTTACATGGCTGTCACCTTTAGGAAGCAGATCACCAGCCTTTTCTTCTGAGGTACTTCTAGGTGGTCTGGAACTGCCATCCTTTCAGTTAGTGCTTACCTGTTTGTGCCACTTAAAACCAAAAACAAAACAGGTGTCTTCGAGTTAATTCCAGCTCATGGATCCCTGTGTGTCAGAATAGACCTGTACTCTGTAGGGTTTTCAATGACTGATTTTTCAGAAATAGACCTCTAGGTCTTTTTTCTGAGACACCTCCAGGTAGACTTGAATCTCCAACTTTTCAGTTAGCAGCCAAGCACATTTACCATTTGCACCACCCAGGTGTTGTTGTTCCCTGCATTGAATCAATTCCGACTCATCGCAATCCTGTATACAACAGAAAGAATACTGCCTGGTCCTGCGCCATCCTCACAATCATTTTTATGCTTGAGCCCATTGTTGCAGCCACTCTGTCAATCCATTTTGTTAAGGGTCTTCCTCTTTTTCCATGACCCTCTACTTTACCGAGCATGATGTCCTTCTCCAGGGACTGGTCCCTCCTGATAACAAGTCCAAAGTATGTGAGAAGAAATCTCACCATCCTTGCTTCTAAGGATCATTCTGGCTGTACTTCTTCCGGGACAGATTTGTTCACTCTTTTGTCAGTCCATGGTACTTTCAATATTCTTCACAAACACCATAATTTAAAAGTGTCAGTTCTTCTTCAGTCTTCCTTATTCATTGTCCAGCTTTCGCATTCATATGAAGTAATTGACAACATCATGGCTTGGGTCAGGCACACCTTAGTCTTCAAGGTGACCTCTTTGCTTTTCGACACTTTAAACAGGTCTTTGGCAGTAGATTTGCCCAATGCAATGCATCGTTTGATTTCTTGACTGCTGCTTCCATGGGTGTTGATTGTGGATCCCAGTAAAATGAAATGCTTGACAACTTTGATCTTTTCTCCATTCATCATGATGTTGCTTACTGGTCTATTTGTGAGGATTTTTGCTACTGCTATTAAAATACTGTACATATTGAAGTGCAATGATTTTTTAATGTTTACATAGAAATATAGTAAGGTTTAATACTTGAATAATACAAGATACCTGTTTTAACAAAAAAGCAGAATTTTACATATATTATAGCTCTCTCTCTCTGTCTATATATATATATATATATATATATATATATATATATACACACTTACAGATAGTAAGACCTGGTCTAGTGTCTTATATTTCTATATATTTACATCATAAGTTATTTGTTTTGTGTTTGAAGTAAGGTTACTTGCTTCTGAGCTGGAAATAGGAGAAAACAGCGAATTATTTCTTCTGTAAAACCAACCAAACTCATTGCCATGGAGTCAATTCCAACTCATAGTGACCGTATAGGACAAAGTAGAACTGCCCCATAGAGTTCCCAAGGAGTGCCCAGTGGATTTGACCTGCTGACCTTTTGGTTAGTAGTTTGACTCTTAACCACTGTGCCACCAGGGTCCCTGTGCAATGTAGTCCTGAGAGACAAGTACAGGATCATTTGATTTTTGGTATTTTATTCTCTCTTCTCATTCAGGGTACACTATTAGTGGACGGCAATATTTGTGATGGATTTACCGGTATTTCTTTCTTCAACCTCCAGGTGAGTGATGGTCTTGTTTTAGGGGCTTTTAAGAACATTTAGCTTTTAAAACTACATTTCCACCATGTCTACTGCTCATTTCCACACACTTTTACTTAATACTCACTATTAAATTGAAGAAACATAACTACTTGCTGGGAAATAGTCTATGTGTGGCCTTACATAACTACATTTCAGGATTGCAAATGATTTTCTGGGACTTTATCATAACAGGGATTCCAATGCCTCAGGACTCACTATCTGTATTAGTTTTCTATTGCTCTGTAACAAATTATCACAGACTTAGTGGCTTAAAACAATACTAATTTATTATCTTACATTTCTAGAAGTCAGAAGTCCTAAAAATCAAGGTGTCAGCAGAGCTGTGCTACTTCTAGAGGCTCTAAAGGAGAATCCATTCCCTTGCTTTTTCTAGCTTTTAGAAGCCACCTGTATTTCTTGGTTCAGGGCCCTTTTCTCTATCATCAAAGTCAGCCAGGTAGAACCTTCTAATCTGTGTCACTGATTCTGATTCTCCTGCCTCTCTTTTATAAGGGCCTAAGTGATAACCTTGGGCCCACCCAGATCATCCAGGATAATCTCCCTATCTCAAATTACTTAATTTAGTAATACCTGCAAGGCTTTTTTGCCATATAAAATATTCATAAATTCTGTGGATTTGGATGTAGACATCTTTAGGAGCCATTATTTAGCTACCACACTATCCATTTACATCCTTGGCCACTTTCTTCATGGGGCTTCTCCTGAAATTATTGAGAGTCATTACTCCCTTGTTTTGACACCAGAGACCAAAAATGCTTTCTTCTGTTCTTTCTTAAGGAAGGACTCAGTTCTTTACAACTTGAGGCACTTGTTCCCCAAATAAGGTGATTCTATTCTCGTAAGAAAGTAAGTTTGCTAGGCAAACCAAACAATCATGTTTTTCTTGCTAAATCACCATATAAATAGAACAGCATGCTAAGCCTTACTGGGAATGTCAATAAAAAGCACAATTTTTGTTCTCCTGCTAAGTGTAAAACAGTGTGTAGGGGGAAGAGGGGGAGCTTCTAGATTTAAAGCTAATATAAATCAGACTGCAACTTTCTGGAACTATATCTTTCAATGTTACAGTGGATTACCATTGTTAGGAGGTCTGTATACTAACTTGCCTAGTTGAAATTGTAGGGAACTAACACTTTGAGCAACTATTGCTTTCAAATTGGGCTTACTTTGTGTGTTGTAGAAATATAGCTAATCTCATTAAATGCACCAACACTTTATTATAGATGTTTTGTTATTTATTTGGCATAGGAGACAATTAAGACACTGAGAAGTCAATTAACAATCTCAAATTCTCCAATCTAGTAAGCAGTGAAAGCAGGATTTTAACCCCATTATTTAGGATTCCAAAATTTCTATGCTTCCCTAACAGATTTTAGAGTGATGCTTCCTGAAATATGTTGGGTGATGGTTTTACTTAACTTGTATTTCCTCAAAATAATAGTGAGGCAGGAGTCATAAAACCTGGGTTACATTCTCAAATTCTGGGTGCCTCCAATTTTCTTCCATCTGTGAAGAAGAGAGAAAAGAAAAAAAATGCCTTCCTACTTTCTGGAAACCCTGGTGGTATAGTGGTTAAGTGCTGCGGCTGCTAATCAAAAGGTCGGCAGTTTAAATCCACCAGACGCTCTTTGGAAACTCTGTGGGGCAGTTCTACTCTGTCCTATAGGGTCACTATGAGTCAGAATCGACTTGATGGCAACTGGTTTCTTTGTTTGTTTTTCCTACTTTATGGGGGGATTTTGCTGATCAAATGAGATAATGCAAGTGAAATCTTTGTGAAACACAAAGTACCATAGAAGTGAACATTTTTCATATTATAGTCAAGAATGCCACCATGATCACAGACTGAAGGCCTTAAACTGAAAACTGACCAGTAAATTTCAGGCCCTAAAGATCGTGTAGAGTACATATTTTCTCTATATGAGTTATTACCAAGCAGTCTTTATTACTGACTTGAAGTAGTATCACTTTTTAAAACATGCTATGGAGCATGTGTAATTTTTATAAGTGCACAAATCCAGCTTATTGACTGCGTATTTTTGGTCCGTGAAATGGACTTTCCAATCTTTACAAAAGAACTTTTGCCTGGAGCTATATTTAATAATATATTAAGCACTAAATATAGACGTATGGCACAAGCACATTAGTGTTTTTTCTTTTGTAACTGCCCTGAATTTTATATTCTTATACACATGCACTCATTGCCTTGTCAAAGAAATATAATTTTTTTAATTGTGAAATTTTTTATTGTTTGGCATCTACGCCCTCATAGACTATATATTGTGTTACATCTAATTTTTAGTTGATGTCTCACTAGTTCATACTTTCAAACTTTCTTAATCCCAAACTTCTAAGTCTTTCTTAAAAGTACAAGTAGAAATAGGAGAAAATGTTTCTGAAATTTAAATCTGAAGCAATCATAGCCCTGTGGATAGTGACATAGTTAAAAGTAGATGGCATAAAAAGTAATTGGCATTATGAACCAGTACAAGTTCAATAGGAGAAAATTTAAATTTTTTTTTTTCCTTCAAGCTAAGCTCAATACAGTAGATGTTTTCACTAAAATCTCAATTAGAGGCATAGACTGAGTTCTATGCGCTGCCCAGATCAATTGTATGTAAGTCGATCACTGAACAACCATCAAGAAAATGATCAAAGTTGAAATATATTCCACTTATAGCTTCTTGTTTCCAATACTCTAAAAAGCAAATATAATAATTATTCCTTTCAGGCCTGCTACTTGGAAGACAGGCAGGGGAACAGAGCTACAGGAACAGAGTGCTCTTGATGGGAGGAAGGGTTGGTTGAGTACTTGAGACCCACGGAAGTAAGATTGAGAAAAATCTGATTAATTCTCTGACAATGATACCCACTGACACTCAAGTGATATAATGTCGGCTTCTCTGGAGAAAATCAAAAATTTTGCAGCTAGTCATTCGGATTCAAAAGGTATCATGGAAAGGGGTTACTATACCCCAAATTCTTCACCTTAATTCAAATCAAAGCATAGAGTTTGATACTGATTTTTAAAGTTGTGGTTAAATGATTGTGGTGGACAGGCCCTAAAGGGGATTTGCCAATGATTTTCCCATCTCCTGGTATCCATGCCATTGTTTAACCCACTCCCTAGTGTAGGTGGATCTTGTGACTTGCTTCTAACCAATGGAATATGGCAAAGATCATGGTATGTCACACCCTTAATGAGGTTATGTTATATAGTCCAGGTGGTAGGATGTTATCCTCATAATTATTTTCTATTATATAAGACTCTGTCTTAGCATTTTATACAGACACTCTCCTGCTGGCCTCAAAGAAGTAATCATCAATGTTGTGAATTGCCTGCGGAAAGGGCTACAAGGCAAGGAACCCCAGAGGTCTTAGAGGAGCTGTCAGCTAGCAAAAAAAATGGTGATGTCGTTCCTACAGTTGCAAGATGATTGAAACGGATTCTGCTAACAACCTAAGGGAACTAGGAAAGTGGATCATTCCCATTCCAGTCTCCAGATGAGTATGTGGACTAGCCAATACCTTGAGTGTAGCCTTGTGAGACCTGAGTAGAGGATCCAGATTCCTGACTTATGGAAAATGTGAAATAATAAATGCGTGTTGTTTTAAACTGCTAAGTTTGTGGTGATTTTTACACAACATTGTAAACTAATAGAATAATAAAGGAATAATTTTCATGTATATATTTGGCAATAATATTACAGATAAAGTAATGATGAGACATTATAACTCAGTATTCATGGTGGTAAATTTGTCTTAGTGAAGGTTGTCCTGAAAATGAATTATTTATCTGAGAGGGTGTGCGTTGCATAGTATCTAAAAACATGAACTCTGCATTCTTGGGATCCAAAAAATGCCAGCTCTTCTAATTTCTAGTTGTGTGATCTTTGAACAATGCATGTAATCTTTCTGAGCCTGAGTTACTTCATCTGAAAAAAAGACAGTAATTGTACCTATCTTAGAGACTCGTCATTAGGATTAAATGAGTTGATATAATGCCATATGTATTTGTTAAAACTGAAATAAATATGGTTTTATCAGCATAACTGTGCTCTAAAATGTGTTATTTTTGTAAACATGATCACATTTCCAAGTGAAATAAGTAGTTCCACCAGTTTCACTGAGAGTTAATATCAGGAATGGTACTGGCAGTGGAACACTTGGAATTTGTAGATGTCCACAAATGGAAGCAAATAAATCCAATGAAAGAGTAAAAAGAACACTGAAAAATATTCGTAGGAGATCACTGTAGCAGATTACAGATGTTAGGGAAAGAGATTATGTAGAACTTTGATTTCCGAGAGAATATGTTACCTCTAGGTAACAAAAAGTTTCCCTGTGAAAAGTTTTGGTTAAGGAAAGCAATAAAATTATGGAAAAGTTACCTAACTAGGATACGTAAACAGGACAGAGAAGGATTAGTACAGGCATAATTATAACAATAGTAAAATTTAGCGGAATTCTCTGAGGCTAAAGTCATGAAGTACACCAAGGAAAGAGTGTCGAAGAGTAGCTCATCCAGTCACAGGTTTCACAAAAGTAGGATGGAGACCATATTCACATTTATCTGGCTGGAAAATTATTTCCAACTTTTTCCTTCAAGGCTTTATATATGTCATCCCATTGCCTTCTTGCCTGCATGGTTTCTGCTGAGCAGTCTGAGCTCAGTCTTATTGACTCTCTTTTTTAGATGACTTTTCGTTTATCCCTAGACACTCTTAAAATTGTCTCTTTATCTTTGGTTTCGGCAAGTTTGATTATAATATGTCTTGGTGACATTCTTTTGGGATCTACCTTATGTGGGGTTTGATGAGCATCTTGGATATATATCTTCTCATCTTTCACGTTATCGGAAGTTTTCGTCCAACAAATCTTCAACAATTCTCTCTGTATTTTCTGTTATCCCCCCTTTTCTCGTACTCCAATCACTTGTAGGTGATTCCTCTTGATAGAGTCCCACATAGGGTTCTTAGGGTTTCCTCATTTTTTTTTTAATCCTTTTATCTGATTTTTCCTCAAATAAGTTGGTATCAAGTGCTTTATCTTCAATCTTACTAATTCTGACTTCCATTCCCTCAACTCTGCTCCTATGGAATTATTGCTGACTTTTTAATGATATTAGATCAGTGGTCCAAACTAAACTCTATTATTTTGTATTTTTGGTTTTCATATATTCTTTAAATATACAGTGAATCTGTATGTTAGTGCACCAAATATGCAATTCTCATTCTCACAAAATGCATTTTATTGGATTCTTAGTCAATAAGGCAATTTCTCATTGAAATTACCTTCTTCAGTGGATTAGTCTGTGGCTAATTTTCCTCAGACTTCGCTCTTAGCCATAAACATTGCACTCACAGCGAGGCTCTGTATTTGAAACAAGTAGTGTCCTTAATTAAAATGGATATTTAGGGTTGGTTGTCTACCATTTGATTTAATTGTCTTTCAATGATTATATTCAGTAGGCACAAAGATTGAAAAACTAGGATCCTTCGTATCAAATTCTAGTTCTTTTGTATGTAGAGACATCCTTAGTTTTCTAATAGCAATGATTAAAGCAGTCATGAAATAAATAATCAACCTCAGAAGCCCACAAGCTTCCAGTGAAAACTGAAACTGAAATCCATTTGACATTATCTGGAGGCAAAGGCAGCTGGTGGGCAGGAAGAGAAGCAGTAACCAAGCCTTTAAAGAAGCTTTAGATTTTGAAATTTTCTTAGGTCTACTTTAGATTGTTGTAATAAATCATAAAGAAAATATGACTAACAAATCTCAGTCAACGTGACCTTTTTTAAGGGTTTTTAAATATCACTATATTTTTCTCTGTCATTCTTCTCTAATTTAGAAAGATAAATAGAATATAAATATTGCTCTGTTGCTGAGTCAACTAGTCATTAGTGTTTAGAGTCCCAATTGTTTTTTTCCACTTGAGTAGTCAAGACTTTCCAATAATTTTAGATATCCATTCAATTAAATGGAAACTCCAGTGGCACAGTGGTTAAGAGTTTGGTTGCTAAAAAAAATGTCAGCAGTTCAATTCTACCAGGCACTCCTCGGAAACCCTACAGTTCTACTCTGTCCTATAGGGTTGCTATGAGTCGGAATTGACTCGACTGCAATGGGTTTATTCAATTAAATGCTTTCAAATGTATTAACACTTTATTTATTTTTAATTTGTATGAGGGAATCTTCAATATGAATGTGAAATATGCCTATATTTAAAAAACACGGTGTATGTAATTGGCTTAGTTATCCATTTCAGACAACAGAAACAATTTTCTGAAATACAGAATGATAGGTAAAATTATGTGTGTGTGTAAGTTGTAATTTTTGTGAAGCGTCTTTTTTCTTTTTTTATATTTAGCTAATCTTAAAATGTTATCTCAGTAATGCTATTATTCCAATGTAAATTTTGGACAATTCTTCTTTTCAAATTACATGACTATTAGTATTGATTTGAATATCTTATATTTTCCTAAATATGTTTTGAATTTTATGGCTAAAATTCAGTGTATTATGCTAGTTCATGTCTAGTAAACTTAATGATGTGGCCAGATTGAAATATATGCAGTTAAAACAGAATGATATTTATACACTTTACTGGTTTTTCTTCTCTGTAGAACCCAGCCTAAGACAACATTACAGATAGGTATAAATAGACATAGACAGACAGGTGGTAGACAGTTACACAGATAGATGACAGAGAGATATATAGATAAGTAGATACAGACATGGACGTAGATAGAGATACATACCTGATCACGGTAAACATTATTCTTGTTTTCTATAAATAGTCACCTCATCAAAAAAGAAAAAAGAAAATTTGGGGAATAATATAGCTTTAGGAACAATTCCAAAGACAACTGACAAAATATTTTGCAAATAACATTGCCAGTGGAATAAATGCTTAACCTGTGAAAGGAATAGTGGGATTCAGCAAACATTTATTGAGAATTCATTATATGTCAGTATCTCTTTTAGGGTATTATTCTAGGTGTTGGGGATTTACTGCTTTTGTATTCAGATGTATGAATTTATAACTTTATTAAAGTAGCCTCATTCATTTACAGACATACTGAATAGGAAAATCAAAAACCAAACTTGTTGCTGTTGGCACAAGAGTTCAGCAAAAATCAGTGAGTGCATTCTGTGAGAATCAATTGGCCATAGGGTGGCACAGTGGCACCTAACAACAACATAATATGATGATTTACAAGAGAATATGCGGTATTTTATTATACTTGTAAACTGTGTAATACATATCCTTCATATCAGTAAAATTTATAATAAATCTATGTCTATATATAAAAACAAAACAAAAAAACTTGTTGCTGTTGAGTCAATTCTGACTCACAGTGATCCTATAGGACAGAGTAGAATCGCCCCACAGGGTTTCCAAGACTGCAAGCTTTAAGGAAGTAGACTGCCACATATTTTACCCACAGACTGGCTGGTGGGTTCCAACTTCTGACCTTTCAGTCAGCAGCTGAGTGCTTAGCCACTGTGCCACTAGGTCTCCTTTATTGAATAACTGTTGTTGTTGTTACACGCCGTCAAGTCAGTTCCAACTCATAGCAACCCTATAGGACAGAGTAGAACTGCCCCATAGGGTTTCCAAGGAGCAGCTGGTGGATTTGAACTGCCCACCTTTTGGTTAGCAGCTGAGTTCTTAACCACTATGCAACCAGACAGACTAAAATCCTAAACTTAATTAATTCATTAATTTATTTATCCCAAAAATCCTACCAAGTGCTGACATGTGTTGTTCAATGAGTGAAGGAAAGAAATACGTTCCTTTCCCTATGGAGCTTAGGAAGAATTAGAGAATTTTCTTGTGAATTTCTTAAAAGTGTATTCATTTATTTATTCATTTAAAAATATTTGTAAATTGAAGGAAGGGGTTTTAATGCTGACATATTAAATGGCAAAAATATCTTTCACATGGACAGTCACGGCCAATCCTCCCATTTGGAACAGGAACTTTGTGCAATTGTGGTATTCCATGTATATTTTAGTTGGATTGACACAGTGGCTGCAACAATGGGCTCAAGCATAGCAATGACTGTGAAGATGACTCAGGACTGGGTAGTGTTTTGTTCTGTTGTACATAAGGTTGCTATGAGTCGGAATCATTTTGAAGGCACCTAACAACAACATATGTATTTTAAATAACTTTACCAGTCAACAGTGATTACTTGTTTTCCTCTGAGGAACTATAAATTTAGTAATAGTTTAGGATATACATTCAAATCAATACAACTGGAAAACCTACAACTCATCCTTTGGTTCTTAAAGTTATTAAAACATATTTTTGTCACTATTCTTGAAGATAACTATTTTATAAAGTACTTTTATGGTGTTTCATGCACAATTTAATGGCGCTTCTGTCTCAGCAATTAGGACATGAATTGAGAGAGACAATAAAATCTGGCAGTTGCTCACCTGTTTATATGAACAAAAATCAGAAGATAATGTACAATCTATATGCTTTGTTATACTTACCACAAAAAACTGATTGCCAATTCAATCGAAGGAAAACAGTGGAGAGGAAAAAATATTAAATAGTGAGTGTTAAATTGAGAAACAAAAAGAAGATTCACTAAAGGTATGGTATTAACATAATGCCGAAGCTATCAATTGATGGAAACTATATCACTTCAAGGATAATGACAAATGAATTATTTTTGTACAACTGCTAGTGAATAATGCTGGGAATAGATGCGTCTAAGTTAGTTTGTGCTGTTGTAATAAATAACACCACAAGTGGGGGGCTTTAAAGAACAGGAATTTATTTTTTCACAGTTCTGGAGGCTAAAAACCCAAATCAAGGTCTTGGTCATGTTGTTTCTTTCTGTGGGCTCTCAGTTTGTGGTGTCTGTCGGTAATCCCTGGCATCCCCTTGCTCTTAGAGGGGTCCTCGCATGGCATCTGTCTTCCCCTAACATGTGTGCCCATGTCTATTCTGCTCTCTTATAAGAAATCGCACAGAAGTGATTAGGTTTAGGACCCACTCTACTCTGTTATGACCTTATTAACATAACTTATTAAGAAAACCCCTGTTTGCAAACAGGGTCATTTAGTACAGGGTCATTTGGCACAAGTACAGGGATTAGGACTTTCACATATCTTCTTTTGGGGACACAATTCAATCCGTATCAACACACTAACATAAAGTAATATCAATACATTTATTTTCATGATTTCTTAAGTTAATTCCTCTTTAATAGTTAGGCAATCTGTATAAAGGGCAGTTCTTTTATCCACTCATCTGTTCACTCATTCAACAAATATTATGTAAGAATTCTTTGAGGATGTTCAGGATATCTAGAATGGCCAGTCAATTATTTAATTTTTCAGTCCACTAGATAATTTTTTTAAAATCTAAATAAGTTATTCTTAGAAAACTGATAGAATGCATAACTAACAATATACCAAGGTCACTGAAGAGGAAATGAACATTGTCTTGATACTTTTGAAATTATTATTAATGTATTAGTTTCCTAGGGCTGCCATAACAAATATCACAAACTGAGTGGCTTATAAGCAGAGAAATTTATTATCTAATAGTTCTGGAGTCTGGGAATCCAAGATCACGTTGTCAGTCCTGTTGATTTCTTTTGAAGCTTTAAGGGAGATTCTGCTCCATGCCTCTCTCCTGCCTGCTGGTAGCTCCACGTGTTCCTTGATTTGCAGCTGCAGTGTCACATGAAGTTCTCTCTGTCTCACTGTATCTATATATCTAATATTTTTTATAAGGATGCCAGTCGTATACAATTAGGACCCATCCTACTCCAGTATGGCCTCATGTAAACTTGACTGACAGTATCTTCAAAGACCCTATTTCCAAACAAGGACACTGTAAAAATGGCTCGGAGGCAGTGTCCGACCTCCTCCAACCTCACAAAGGGGAAGGAGAACCAAGATCAACAGTGCAAGGCTGACTCCCATGAGGCAGAGGCCAGACAAGCCAGCTCTCTAGGCCAGCTCTACCAATTCTGACACCAACTGTCCCTCCTACAGCACCCTCTACTGGGTTGGATAATTCATTGCAAAGGCACACAGAACTCATAGACCATACTCACAATTATGGCGTTTATTAGGGAAGAAACAGTTATAATTCAGGCTCAGGAACACTTAGGGTACCGTTCTCCATCAGGACGGCCTCTCCCCAGCTCTCAATCTCTGCGCAAAGGCACTTACTTAGCTTTCTAACTCTGTGAGCCAGGAAGCCACTGCACCGTCTTCTGCATCTTCTGGCGGTTTCTGCTGCCAGTCTCTGCTGGTGTCTCTCCTTCCTTGGTGGTGGTGGACTCCTTCTCCCTACTCCAGAATGGCTCTCTTTTAAGGCAAAACTGACCAATCTCCTTGGTAGGCCACCATTACCCTATCACGCAATCCCCTGGGTGGAAGTTACAAGACCATGGCTAGAAAGATCACACACAAAAGCAATTAAACACACCACAGACACATTCACAGGTTCAGGGTTTAGGACTTCAACATATCTTTGCTGAGGGTCATAATTCAATCTATAACAATCTGTAATAACATTCTTCTCATGTAAAACAGTGGCTGTTCCTTTTTTTCTTGCCATATCATGGGTTTTAAATATTTAATTATGTTTTTATTCTTATATACAATTTCCTATATAAGTGTTTATATAATCAATTCTTTATATAAATACACATATAAATTAAACATATAGGAGTTCTGGTGTCATTTAGGCTGCTAACCAAAACGTCGGCAGTTCGAATCACCAGCCCTACCTGGAAAGACTATGGGGCAGTTCTACTCTGTCCTATAGGGTCATTATAGTTGGAATCCACTCAACAGTAATGAGGTTTGTAAATATATAAGTTCATATATGTGTGTACATATATAACTGGTTCTATATTAATACACTTCTATTAATACTAATATATCTTGTATACTTGTGTGTATGTGTATTGACTAAATGATACAAGTCTACAATTGCTAAACCAAACTTTTATTTGAAATGATGATTTTATTTGCATTGATTATGAAGTCTCTGAAACAATTGCTAACAAGAAAAAATCCATAGATGTGGGAATATCAATATGCTTCTTAGTCACAAATGATGAAGATATGTATCCAAGGTACACTGAGCTTCTGAAAATTATTTCTCAGTTCTCAGAGTGAATAGAAATAGAATAAAATCAGTTTGGGTTGATTATATATAAACAGCAATATCAAATGACAGAAGATAATAAATTGTAAGATTCTTGGTTACTTGTACTACATTTTGCAAAGCAGCATGTATACATATGTATGTATATATATTTTTTCTTCTTATTTTAAAATTATGATCACTTTTCTTATATTGTTTTTTCCTCTTCTAAACTGCCATGTAGTTTACTTAATATATTCTCAAAGTAAAATGGAAGCTTAAGAAAATATTAGAAAACTCAAGCAAAAAAAAAAAAAAAACAGATTCTGAGCTGATTACAGAAGAGAGCAGTAAGAGGATTCAATTGTTCAGAATCACTGACTCTCCAGTTTGATTTCTTTATTTCATGACTCAGTAATTAGCAACGGCAGTCATAGTGGGGTTTGTGTACAGAAATAGATTGAGAGAGCTGACATTATTTATTCTTCCAATTATGGAAGTGTCTCTGACTTTAAAATACCATCTTGTAAAAAGCTGTCTGATGGCAACATTTTAGTTATTAATTCTCTGTTATTTCTTACCTCTCATTTTATTGTGCTAGATATTTTTAATCTGTATCTTTATACAGATTACATAATACTTTTAAAGATTTGCTTTAAACAAACTTCTGAGAAATATTTTGAATTTGAGAATGTGTTAAATTTCAAATTTATGAACAATATATTTGCATTTTTACCTACTTCTATGAAACTTACATGCAGAATTACTCAGTTTCTCACAGGAATAATTGTTACTTTAGTTTAGAATTTTACTAGAACTTAGATTCAATTGCTAGAAACATCATTTTGAAATGTTTTGTTTGTAGAAATTTATATTAAAATGCCATCAGGAAATCACATCGGACCTTTGAAAACTCTATTCTCATCTAAATTACTTCTGCCTTTCTTATTTTTCTGTGGAAGAATCCTGTTAGCGTAAAACCCCTTTATAGGAAACCCAACATGAATAAAGAGGTTTTTTTTTCTTGTGTATTTTCTCCATTTTATAGGTAATATAGTTTTCTACAAACTGCTTTTTAAATCAGATCACCTTAAGGCAAAATGCGGAATGTAGATAGAGGCTGGCTCTGTTCACACATTTCCTGAATTCAGTACCTAAAGGGATGCAGAAAATGGGTGGTGAAGAATAGGTCTCATTTAACAGTATAGACTTAGAAAGGGTCTATTTGAGATATTTAGAAGAGAAAATATGTAGAGGAATTTTATGTTTGCAGTATTTTACAAAGAAAGTCAGAGCCCAAACTTTCTATCATGAATGTCACTTAAATCAGGGAGAGAGGGAGCTAACATTTATTGGATCCTATCATGAACCCAATAATGAAAGAAAGAGTGCAATGTGCAAGCCATATTGTACCCCCTTTTATTATATTAGCTATCTTTGGAGTTTTGCCTTTTAACTTTCAAATGCTGATGTATTTGCAATTCTTTAGAAAATATATGTTATTAAGAATTTTATTAAGTGCTTTTCCCCCCGGGAAATCTGTGACAATTGCTTTAATTAGCTGAATTATCTTTGCTTGTTATACTGTTGATGTGTCTGAAATTTAGAGAGCAGTTAATACATAATATTCTTTGCCATATAAATTATCAAATTTTGAAGACATACACTTTTTGTGTCCTCAGTTTTACTTATTATTATAAAATAATATTCATGCTATCATAAAATGAAAGACAAGGATCTTACAAGTATATTTTCATTACTTATGATTGGGAGTAATCTTAATATATATGTAGATGAATGCATTGATTGATTTTTCTCAGAATCAGCAGTTCATGAGATTATGCCCAAGCAAAAGTCTGTACTGTGTTGGGAAAGTATTTTCACTATGTACTTTGACATTCCCAAATACTCCCGCCCAAAATGTTAAGACATTCAATTGTTTGAGAGTGATTACATCAGGGAAAACTTTCCAGAGAAGGTCCATCAAGATACTCTGACTGAAAAAAGAAGGATCTATACTGAAATTATTAAGAGAATGGGGATTCCATTTGCTGTTAAATTCCATAAATATTTTCAAGTTAACATTTCTCCTTCCATGTTTAATGTCAAAGAATTTAGGCCTTGTTTGTGTGGTTGACAACAGTGTCACTTTTTTTTTAAGAAAACAGTGCTATATATAAACTTCTCTGTTGCCCATGTATGAGCCAATTTTCTCTATGGCAAGGACAAGTTTGATAGAAAGCCACCGATAATTTAGTAAGAACATCATACTCCTTATGTCTGGGATCTTAAGCATGAAACCGGCACTTCATCCAACAATTACAAATATTTGTACAGAAAACACTTGTTCCATGAACAAGGTTGTCTTTGTAGATGAATGTATGCATATTTTTTTTTCCCAGCTAGTTATGTTATCCTGCATTTTCCTAATCTTGCACTCATTTCCAGGAGGCACTTAAAAGCAAATTCAGAGCCAGACTGCCAGTAACAGTTACCCCCTATGAACTTTTATTTTATTGTTTCAGATCTGCTTTTATCTTTAACTACTCTATTTCACATTTTATATTTATTCATCCAACCTCCTTCAAATCATTTTGTGTATATATATTTTAAAACAGTAAATTATCAGTATATTCTCTCTGAAACACTAAAGGTAATAACGCACTCAATTGTGAAAGAAAATAAATCCACTGAGAAGAGATTGTTTCTTCATATCTTTGAAAATGGACATATTAATCACTCTAAGAATGAAAGTCATAAGGGAGGAAAGAGTGGTTAAGAAACTGAGATGGAAAATGACAGGAAATCATTAGAAAAAAAATCAATATGTTTAAATGATGAAAGATCAAAGCATCACATTTCTAAGAAGGGTACAAATATAGTAGTTTAGTTTTCAAAAAGCAGTAATATTACACTCTGGGGGAAAAATGGAATCAAGTTATACAGTATGGAAATAGGGGACCTAAAATAAAATTTCATGTTTTGCAGAAAATGGAAATGATGCTGAGTTCCAGGAAAGAAGGAAAATTGTGATGGATTATATAGCACTCTATTTGAGAGTCTTGCTGATAGCAGCGCATTATAAAATCTGTGTTTTTGTGTGCGTGTGTATATGTGTGCATGTGCTTATGTGCATATATGTGAGAGAAAGAGAGATTTAATTATGTGAAGTTATACAACTCTGCTATTTTTTATAAACTTAAACAGAAATATATTTTAACCAGCAATTACAATTCCAGGTAGTAACCCAAGAGAAACTAATACAGATGTTCACCAAAAGACTGGTACAATGTTTACAATAAGTGATTCATGTTGTTGTTAGTTGCTGGGAAGTTGATTCTGACTCAGGGTAACATAACCAAAATCCAACCAAACCTGTTGCCGCTGAGTGGATTCTGACTCAGTTGGCGCAAAATAAAAACAACCCAAGTATCTATCAACACAAAAATGGATACGTAAATTGTGGTATATTTACCAGCAATAAAAAAAGAATTAACTTGGTACACCTAAGGTTTGTACATTAGTGGTATGTAAAATGTAGCTAAACATATCAATAGATATTAACTCTAGTTAATATTATGAATGCTGAGGAAGGGTCTCAAGTTCGAAGGCGCTGGGAGAAAACTGGTTCCTTATGAAGCAAAATATTTTTTTCTAATTTGGAGAGCGTCAGCACTCCTTTCACTCTGAGGTCTTAATTCTGTTCTCCTCAGAGCCCTGGTGCTAACCAGAAGGTCAGCAGTTCAAATCCATCAGCCCCACTCTTGGAAATCCTATGGTGCAGTTCCACTCTGTCCTATAAGGTCGCTATGAGTTGGAATTGACTTGACAGCAAGGGGTTTGGTTTTGCTCTGACTTGTACTGATCAACATGCTATCCTGGTGTTGAGACAATCTGGAACTATGGTACATTTTATCTTTCTTCTCATGTGTCAAACTCTACTCTAAAAAGTACAGTTTTCCCATGTTTAGAACAATGAGGGCCACAGCATTTCGTAGCTCAGAGTCATGGGCTCTGAAAAACTCGTCGTGTCCATTTTCCTCTGGTGAAAGTTGGTACAATCTTGGCTAAAATATACAGACAAGAAGTCAGGTGATGCAGAATACACGTGAGTTTCTTCTTTTTATCCTTCTTCTCTTCCTTTTTCTTCTTCTTAATTATGATGGCAAACTTTCGAAGCATTAACTACGACTCAGGTTCTATTTTGAGTGCTCAGTTAATCTTTAGAACAGGACTTTTGGGTGGGTGCTCTTATTAACCCCATTCACATATGAAGACACTCAGGTAGGAAAGTCAAGTAATTTGCTCTAGTAACAAAGCTTGTAAATTCTGATAGAATTTGAGCCAAGGTATTCTGGCTCAAAAATATGCTCTTAGCCACTGTGCTATACTGCTTCTTGTGCATGTAGACCACACAAATACACACTGATATATATTTTCTTTTCAATTAATTGCCTCCTAATTTCTTTTTCTTCTTTTTTCTTTTTTTAAATTAAGGCCTCTTGCTTAGTCAGTCTAAGTTATCCTAATTTAAAATTTATTCATCTGAAAAAATAAAAATGTTTGATTTATTGTAGTGATTTTTCTAAACCAGAAAAAGATAACACTTATATCTTTATGTCTTGGTTATCTCCTCTATAAAACAGAAGCAAGTTTCTCCCAAACCCTTAGTACAAACATGAGATAATATAGGTTGTGATTAGGGTTATAAATATAACAGCATTGTTGAGCACATATTAGATCCCAGATATTGTTCTAAACTCTTTGCACGTATTAAATAATTTAGTCTTTTGGCTTTTGTATTTTATTTTCCACATACCACCGTTGAGAAATCTGAGGTCCTGAGAAGTTTTAAGGTCATTATATGGTAGAGCCAAGATTTTAGGCCAGATAATCTTACTCCCAAGACTGTACTCTTAGTCAATACAAAAATTCTGATGTTTTGGTTATAACATACTCAGAGATATATAAAACTAAGTAATAAAGCTTGCATATATTTTAACTTTATATAACCCATTAACAGAGCGTTAACTTAAGGGTGGCATATTGTTTTCTTCTTTTTGGTTTTCATAAACGGGGATACACTGACCTCCGTTCATAAAAGCAACAAATATTATTTCTTTCTGATTCTTTTCTGAGCTCATGAAACAGAATTAAGTTCCTTCAAGTTAGGCTGTAGACACCCTCTTCTGTCACAACATAATCAAGCTTGAAAAGACAAATTTTCTGATTTCTTAATAGGCATCACTAGTTTATAAATTCAATCTATTGTAATGAGTTCACTAAGGAAAATTGTGTTGTTTGATTTTATCTAACCTGAACTAAAAGGTTCATCAATAGTGTTATTTTGAAAATCAACTGTGCTATGTTTTCCATAATCATGGAAATTACTGTTTTACCTACCCATTCTATGCAGTGAATGATATTTAAAGCACGTGATGAGGTTTAAATTATAAGGGCATTTAACAGCTTTCTTATTTAAAAAAAAAAAAAAAAAAAAACAACAACTCTGGTGCCGTGGAGTCTATTCCGACTCATAGCGACCCTGTAAAATAAATATAAGCCACC
Organism: Dugong dugon; assembly: GCA_030035585.1. NCBI lineage: Eukaryota > Metazoa > Chordata > Mammalia > Sirenia > Dugongidae > Dugong > Dugong dugon. The sequence goes on from CM057472.1 coordinate 92,354,399, forward strand.
AGGCACACTTAAAACACACATACATACATACAGTTTAGTTTCTTCTTAAAGTAAAGTTAATTTCACCAGTCTTCATAAAGAATAAATACTAATACTTAACCACAGAGATATATATGAGAAGACATTGATAACCTCCATAAAAATATTTTGAATAGACAAATTTATCATGCATATTTGTCAAACAAATAAGTACTAGTAAACTCCCTGGCACTTTGTCGAAGCATATAAACCAGACCGGAATAACACCACTCCAGTGATATACAATATAAGGTGTATATAATGTTAGTCCTGTATGCTCATGAGAAGACTTGTAGACTAGCTCTTTACTGACTTCACTATCTCTCCAGTTTTCAGTTTTTTTAACCTCAGAGACATGTTTTTATTTATATAATTGGCACCTCAATATTTAATTAGGCAAGGAATTTTATAAATGTCTGCAGCTTAGCTTTTGGTTGCCCAAACAAATACAACTTTCTTTCCATCTATAAAATTAGCTTACCTGGTATAATGTACCAATGTTGTATATGATTGAGCTAAACTTTTGAAGAGCTGAAATAGGATAATTGCACATACAGAAAAAAACAAAAGTGCAAAGTCTATGAACGGGAAAGGACTTGGTGTATTCAAATAAAAATAAAATAATCTTGTGTATGCGTGTATAACCAAAAGCCAAACCCACTGCCATGGAGTCCATTCCGACTCATAGCGAACCTATAAGACAAAGTAGAACTGCCCCACAGGATTTCCAAGGTTATAAATCTTTACAGTAGCAGACTGCCAAATCTTTCTCCCACATAGCAGTTGTTGGGTTCCAATCCCTGACATTTTGGTTAGCAGCTGAGTGCTTTAACCACTGTGTCACAAGGAATTCTGTATGTGTGTATAAAAACCCCAAAACCAAACCCACTGCCGTCAAGTCCATTCTGAATTATAGCAGCCCTATAGAACAGAGTAGAACTGCCCCATAGGGTTTCCAGGGATAGGTTGGTGAATTCCAACAGCCAACCTTGTGATTAGCAGCTAAGCTCTTAACCATTGCGCCACCAGGGCTTCTTGTGTCTATATCCATTGCCGTCGTGTCAATTCTGACTCATATGTATCTTATGGTATTACTGGGGCAGAAAGTGTGATAGGAGATAAGGTCAGAAAAATCGTTGAGAAAATTTGAGATTGATACTTGTTGATCTTGGTTGGGAATTTGGACTTCATTTTCAGATGATGAGAAGCTATTTGAAGGTTTTTAAAAAATAACTGAAGACATTAAAAAAATAGTGTAGTGAGGGAGTTACGGCAAAATGGTGCTCTAGGCAGAAGTACCACAGCGTCCCTCCACAGCAAGGATCCGAAAAACTAAGTCGAACAGAGAATACAACAATTCCAAAACCCTAAAACATCAAATGAAGAGATAAAGAACTCAGCCAAGCACCAAATGGAGTAAGAAAACTGACAGAGAATGGAGAGCAAGAAGAGATTCATGCAGAGGTCCCCTACCAGCTAATGCAGCGCGGATCCACCGTCTTGGACTCCTATCGGAGACCAGAAAACAGGGGTACAAGAAAGCAGCCTCACGGAGCTTCCAGAAGGTGACAAAACAACCAGTAATTTGTGGTGTGCACTTTCCCACCCCCCACACCTTTTCACCCCAGGCTCGACCTCCTCTGCTTCCCACGGCCACGGTCTCTTGATCGGGAAGCACCGGCTGCTTGGATTCCACACACCCAAGCAGGCAACTCTCTGGGTGCCGTTAGTTGGCTGCTAGTGTTGCTTTATTTTCCTGCTTCTTTTGATTTCTCATGTGTCTCTCGCCACCTCCCCCTCCTTTCAGTCAAGTGCCTGGCTCCATGCGCCACCTTTGCTTCTTCCTGAGGGGCTGCAGAGCGCCGGCAATTTGTGATATACACTTTCCCACTCTCTACCCTTCTTCACCCACACTCGGTCTCCTCTGCTTCCCGCGGAAACAGTCTCTTGTCCAGAAACACCAGCCTGCACTAGCTGGCTCTCTGAGTGCCATTTGTTGGCTGCTGGTGTTACTTTTTTTTTTTCTTTCTGCTTCTTTTGATTTCCTGCTTGCCTCTTGCCACCACCCCCTCCTTTCGCTCAAGTGCCTGGCTCCGTGCACCATCTTTGCTTCTTCTTGAGGGGGTGCGGAGCTCCATTCCAGTGTGGAGCTGCTTCCCGGTCTGGGCTACTGTGCTGGTGGGATCCCGGGGCTTTTGTTCCTTTGTTCATATTGAATTGTTTGTTTGTTTTCTTTTCCTTGAGTTGGGACCCCTTTCTGGCTAGGCGGAGCTGCATGGCAAGAAACTCCCCTGCAGCTTCCACAGACATGCAGAGGGATCCCTGAGAATATTTCTCTTTTCATTGTTTTTCTTTTTTCTTTTTTTCTGTTTTTTTGGCGGGCCTTTCTTGTTCTTTTTTTTTTTTAATTTGTTCTGTTTTCTTTTCCCTCTTTTTCCCTTTTTGTCTTTCTTCATTGCTCAGTCTCTCATCTCTCTATATCTTCCTTCTCTTTCTGATCCCTGAATACCAGGCATTGTATACCTCTACGCCTTCTAGCCAGGCTGTACTGCAACACCTGAGAGCGACTACCCCAGACCTCATAGCTGCATCGGTGGGATCCCTGGGAACTTTGCAGTTCTTTAACCTTTCTGATTTCTACTTATTAATTCTTTTCTTTTCTTCCTCTTCCCCTTTCTGTTTTTCTCCTTTTCATTGTCTCTCATCTCTCCATTCAAATGGCAACCTCCCCTAGCATTCTTTTTTGTTTGTATGTTTTTGGCTCCTGTTCCTCTCTTCTGTCTCCCATATCCATCTTAGCTCCACACATTACAGTCTCCCCACTGCATCCTGCCTACCTGCACCGTGCACTTAACATCACACTCACAAGCAGCACAGGCACAGCCTACTGGAACCTGCCCTGAAATGATTACCGACCCGCCCTGGTGGCCGTAGTGGGTGCCACAAACAACCCGTACCAGTAACTCTTCTTCAGCTAGGCCTGCACTTCTGTACAATATCTGAGTGACTGACCTTGCCAGTTGGAGAAGGAGGCGAAAAGTATTGAGCACACAGATGACCAAACAACAAAGAACTCACAGTCTGCATGCTCAGACATAGTCAAAGTATTTTTTTTTTTAAAAAGGGATGAAACAAACAAATCTACAATCAATAAACGAGAAAAATAACTACTGAATGCCCCCAAAACACCAGACAATATCAAAACATTTACAAAAACTGGACAGGATGGTTCCAGTAGACACCCACAATAAAACACCAGATGACTCTCCTCTGGAGGAAAATGCACTAGAACTACCTGATAAGGAATTCAAATCTCTAATACTCGGAATTCTCCAAGAACTGAGGCAAAAAGCTAACAAAAATGAGGAAAAAATAGACAAATTCATGGAAAATACAGACAAAAAATTGGAAGAATTCAGGAAGATGGTGCAGGAACAAAATGCTAAAACAAATTCACATCTAGAAATTACACAAAGACAACAGTTAGAAATCCAAAAGATAAACAAGATTTCAGAAATGGATGATGTCAAAGAAGGGCTGAGAAGCAGATCTGAAACGGTGGAAGACAGGATCAGGGGAACTGAAGACAAACACTTGGATACAACTCTGTTTGAGGAAAACTCAGAAAAAAGAACAAAGAAAAATGAAGAGACCCTGAGAGTTATGTGGAACACAATTAAAAGCAAAAATTTTTGAGTGATTGAAATTCCAGAACAGGGGGAGAAAGCAGAAAACACAGAGAGGATCACTGAGGAACTGCTGAAAGAAAATTTCCCCAATATCATGAAAGATGAAAAGCTGACCATCCAAGAAGCTCAGCGAACCCCATATAAAAGAGAAACAAAAAGAAAATCACCAAGTCATATCATATTCACACTCACCAAAACCAAAGACAAACAAAGAATTTTGAGAGCAGCTCATGAAAAATAAGAAGTCACATACAGAGGAGAAACAATAAGACTAAACTCAGATTATTCGGCAGAAACCATGCAGACAAGAAGGCAATGGGATGGCATATATAAAATCTTGAACGAAAAAAATTGTCAGCCAAGAATAATATATCCTACAAAACTCTTGTTCAAATTTGATGGTGAAATTAGGTCATTTCCAGATAAACAGAAATTAAGGGAATACATAAAAGTCAAACCAAACTTACAAGAATTATTAAAGGGAGTTCTTTGATCTGAGGACAAACAGCTTCAGCTCACAGGCAAAACCTAGGACGCAGGATCGTACGAGCCAGATACCAATCTAGGAAATGAACTCTCAAGGACTATCCAAAACCAAAAGAAATACAACAGGGAGTCAGAGCAGTTTATCAATAAATGACAACAACATCAAAACAGTAAAAGAGGGAATAAACAGCATAGGCATAGAACCTTCTAATGGAGAGGAAGGCAAGGCAATACCAAGTAATGGGAGACTGCTTCAAACTTAGAAAGATAAGGGTAAAATTCATGGTAACCACAAAGAAAGTTCACCAACCATCTCATAAAAATGAAGACGAAAAACATAAAGTTTTGGCAAAAACAAAAAATACAAAAACAAAATAAATGAAAAAAAAAATCCACAAACAAAAGTAACTCAGCACAAGAGAGTAAGAAGAACAAAGAAAACATCAGCACCACAAAAAAAAAAGCACTACAAAATGACAGCAACAAACTCACAGCTATCAATAATTACACTGAATGTAAATGGACTCAGTGAACCCATAAAGAGACGGAGAGTGACAGAATGGATAAGAAAACAGGATCCATCAATATGCTGTCTACCAGAGACACACCTTAGAACAAAGATGTGAATTTATTAAAAGTCAAAGGTTGGAAAAAAATATATCAAGCTAACAATGACCAAAAAAGAGCAGGAGTGGCAGTTCTAATCTCAGATAAAATAGACTTTAAAACAAAATCTACCATAAAAGACAAAGAAGGACACTATATAATGATAAAGGGGATGATCCATCATGAAGAGATAACCATAATAAACATCTACGCACCCAATGACAGGGCTCCAAAATACATAAAACAAACTCTAACAACACCGAAAAGAGAAATTGACAGATCCACAATAATAGTAGGAGACTTCAACACACCACTCTCAGTAAAGGACAGAACAACTAAGAAGAAACTCAGCAAAGATACAGAAGACCTAAAGGGCACAATCAGCCAACTTGACCTCATAGACATATATAGAACACTCTATCCAACCGTTGCAAAGTACACATTCTTTTCCAAAGCACATGGAACGTTCTCCAGAATAGACGACATCTTAGGCCACGGAGCAATCCTCAACAAGATGCAAAACGTTGAATTAATTCAAAGTATCTTCTCTGACCACATTGCCATCAAGGTAGAATTTAACAATAGAAAGATCAAGAAAAAAAAATCAATTACATGGAAAATGAATAATACCCTGATTACACATCACTGGGTGGTGGAGGAAATCTGAGATGTAATCAAAAAATTCCTAGAATCAAAGGAGAATTAAAACACATCATACCAAAACTTTTAGGACACAGCAAAGGCACTCCTCAGAGGACAATTTATAGCAATAAATGAACATATCAAAAAAGAAGAAAGGGACAAAATCAAAACATTAACTACAGAACTCAAACAAATAGAAAGAGAACAGCAAAAAAAGCCCACACCCACAGGAAGAAAGGAAATAGTAAAAATCAGTGCAGAAATAAATGAAACAGAGTACAGAAAAAAAACAGAAAGAATCAACAAAACCAAAAGTTGGTTCTTTGAAAGAATCAACAAAATTGACAAACCACTGGCCAAAATGACAAAAAAAAACAGGAGAGGACACAAATAACCCAAATAAGAAATGAAATGGGGGACATTACAACAGACCCAACTTAAATAAAAAGGATTATAACAGAATATTATGAAAAACTATACTCCAACAAATTTGAAAACCTAGAGGAAATGAATAAATATCTAGAAACACACGGCCTACCCAAACTACAACAAAGTGATGTTGAAAATCGAAACAGACCCATAACAAGAGAAGAGATTGAAAAGGTAATAAAAAAAAACTCCCAACCAAAAAAGCCCTGGCCCAGATGGCTTCACTGGATAATTCTACAAAACATTTACAGAAGAGCTTGTACCAGTACTAGTCAAGCTATTTCAGAGCATAGAGGAGGAGGCAACACTTCCAAATTCATTCTATGAAGCCAGCATAATGCTGATACCAAAACCAGGCAAAGACATCACAAAAAAAGAAATTACAGACCAATATCTCTCATGAATATAGATGCAAAAATTCTGAACAAAATTCTAGCCAATAGAATTCAGCATCATATCAAAAAAATAATACACCACGACCAAATAGGATTCATACCAGGTATGCAAGGATGGTTCAACATTAGAAAATCAATCAATGTAATCCACCACATAAATAAAAGGAAAGAAAAGAATCACATGATCATCACAATTTATGCAGAAAAGGCATTTGACAAAGTCCAACACCCATTCCTGATAAAAACTCCCAATAAAATAGGTATAGAAGGGAAATTTCTCAACATAATAAAGGGCATCTATGCAAAACCAACGGCCAACCTCATTCTTAATGGAGAAAGGCTGAAAACATTCCCCTTGAAAACAGGAACAAGACAAGGATGCCCTTTATCACCACTCCTATTTAACACTGTGCTGGAAGTTCTAGCTAGAGCAATAAGGCACGAAAAATAAATAAAGGGCATCTAAATTGGTAATGAAGAAGTTAAACTGTCCCTGTTTGCAGACGATATGATACTATACATAGAAAACCCTAAAGACTCCACGAGAAATCTACTGGAACTAATAGAAAGATTCAGCAGCATAGCAGGATACAAGATAAACATTCAAAAATCAGTTGGATTCCTATACACCAGTAAGGAGAACAATGAAAAGGAAATCAGGAAAATAATACCATTTTCAAAAGCCCCTAAAAAGGTAAAATACTTAGGAATAAATCTGACCAGGGATGTGAAAGACCTATACAAAGAAAACTACAAAACACTACTGCATGAAACCCAAAGGGATCTACATAAATGGAAAAACATACCATGCTCATGGATAGGCAGACTCAACATTGTGATAATGTCAATTCTACACAAAGCAATTTACAAATACAATGCAATCCCAATCCAAATAGCAACAGCATTCTTCAAAGAGATGGAAAAACTAATCATTAACTTTATATGGAAAGGGAAGAAGCCCCGAATAGGTAAAGCACTACTAAAGAACAAGAATCAAGTTGGAGGATTCACACTCCCTGACTTCAGAACCTACTATACAGCTACAGTAGTCAAAACAGCTTGGTACTCGTACAACGACAGATACATTGACCAGTGGAACAGAACTGAGAACCCAGATGTAAATCCATCCATCTACGGTAACCTGATCTTTGACAAGGGCCCAAAGTCCATCAAATGGGGAAAAGACAGTCTTTTTAACAAATGGTGCTGGCAATACTGGATATCCATTTGCAAAAAAAATGAAACAGGACCCATACCTCATACCGTACACAAAAACTACTTCAAAATGGATCAAAGACCTGAATATAAAGCCTAAAACTACAAATTTCATAGAAGAAACTATAGGACCAACATTTCAGGCCTTAGTACATGACATTAACAGGATACAAACCATAACCATCAATGTACAAACCCCAATAGATAAGCTAGATAACTGGGATCTTCTAAAAATAAAACCACTATGCTCTTCAAAAGACTTCACCAAAAGGGTGAAAAGGGAAGCTACAGACTGGGAAAAAATTTTTGGACAGTACAAGCCAGACAAAGGTCTAATCTCCATAATCTACAAGAAAATCCAACACCCCTACAACAAAAAGACAAATAATCCTATTAAAAAATGGGCAAAGACAATGAACAGACACGTCACCAAAGAAGACATTCAAATGGCCAACAGACACATGAGGAAATGCTCACGATCACTAGCCATTAGAGAAATGCAAATTAAAACCACAATGAGATAACATCTCACCCCGGCATTACTGGCACAAATGAAAAACACTGGAAATAACAAATGTTGGAGGGACTGAGGGGAGATGGGAACTCTTATGCACTGCTGGTGGGAATGCAAAGTGATACAACCATTTTGGAAAATGATATGGCACTTCCTAAGAAAGCTAGAAATAGACATACCATTCAATCCAGCAATCCCACTCCTAGGAATATATCCTAGAGAAATAAGAGTCGTCACTTGAATAGACATATGCACACCTACATTCATGGCAGCATTGTTCGCAATAGCAAAACGATGGAAACAACCTAGATGCCCACCAACAGATGAATGGATACACAAACTATGGTACATTCACACAATGGAGTACTATGCAACGAGAAAGAACAACAATGAATCTGTGAAGCATCTGATAACATGGATGAAACTGGAGGACATTATGCTGAGTGAAATAAGTCAATCACAAAAGGTCAAATGTTTTATGAGACCTCTATTGTAAAAGCCCATGAAAAAGTTCACACACAAAATGTAGCAATCTTTGTTGGTTACCAGGGATGGGAGGCATGGGCAGAGGGGGGTGGATACTAAATAGGCAATAGATAAGTGGTATCTTGGGTGAAGGGTGAGACAGTACACAATACAGGGGAAACTAGCACAACCTGTACAAGGAAAGGTCATGGAAGCCCCATAGACACATCCAAGCTCCCTGAGGGACTGAATTGCTGGGCAGAGGGCTGTGGGGACCATGGTCTTGGGGAACAACTAGCTCAATTGTCATGACACAGCTTATAAAGACAGTGCCCTACGTTCTACCTTGGTGAGTAGTGTCTGGGGTCTTAAAAGCCTGTGAGCAGCCATCTAAGATACTCCACTGGTCTCATCCCTTCAGGAGCAAGGGAGAATGAAGAGATCAGTATACAAGGAAAAGATTAGTCAAGAGGACTAATTGTCTACAGCTACCAAGGCCTTCACCAGACTGAGTCCAGTACAGCTAGATGGTGCCCGGCTACCACCACTGACTGCTCTGACCATGATCACAACAGAGGGTTCTGGACAGAGCTGGAGAAGGATGGAGAACAAAATTCTAACTCACAAAAAAAGACCAGATTTACTGTCCTAAAGGAGATGGGAGAAACCCCGAGAGTATGGCCCACAGACACCCTTTTAGCTCAGTGGTGAAGTCATTTCTCAGGTTCACCGTTCAGCCAGGGATTGGACAGCCTCATAAAACCAGTGGGACTAATGAGGCACAGCAGTCCAGGGACAAGGGCCAGAAGTCAGAATGGGACAGGAAAACTGGTGATAGGGAGCCCAAGGTTGAGTAAGGATAGTGTTGATGTGTTGTGAGGTTGTTAACTATTGTCATAAGGCAACATGTGTACTAACTGTTAAATGAGAAACTATTTTGTTGTGTAAGCCTTCATCTAAAGTGGGAATAGAAGCACAATTGGAAGAGGGTAGTCAATGTCACTGAACTGTGTTAAGTAGAAATTTTTGAAATGGTGTATCTTTGGCTATGTGTATTTTCACCAAAAAAAAAAAAAAAAAAAAGGTTGAGAAGTTAGACAGTTGATATGTTGTGGGGTTGTTAACCAATGTCATAAAACAACATGTGTACTACTGTTTCATGAAAAACTATTTGTTCTGTAAGCCTTCACCTGAAGTACAATAAAATATTTAAAAAAAAATGGTGAAGTGAAATTATTTATGATTTAAAAATTCACCGCTGGATTTTTAATCCAAAAATCCAAACCTTCTGTGAGAAAATTACATTTTAGAGATTGGATTGGATATTTAATAGCTATTGCAGCAGGCCAGGCACAAGTTATAATTATTCAAATTAGGATAGCTGTAGTGAATGCACTGAAAAAGGAGGCATTTCTAAAACTATTTTGGAATCATAGAGTAGAACTTTCTAATGAGATGAAGTGTAGGTGTTGGAGGTGAGGCTAAAGCAGGCATCAGTGAAGACTGGTTTTAGACTTAGGCAATTGGACGAGTGGTTGGCCTGATTACTAGGATGAGAAAGTTTTAGGAAAAAACAGGATTGTGATCAGGATGTGGAATTAAAAGGTCTATTTTGGAAGAGTAAGTGTGAGATGCTTTTTAAACACAGGTGTGCAGAGGATCTCCTCCACTTGCCAGTTTCTATAAAAAGAACTTTTTCATCACCATGGTCTTGAAATGAACCTACCTTAGTAACAGGATCCTTGGTGACACAATGGTTAAGAGCTCAGCTGCTAACCCAGAGGTCAGTGGTTTGAACCTACCTACTGCTCCATGGGAGCAAAGATCTGTCAGTCTGCTTCCATAAAGATTACAGCCTTAGAAACCTTATGGGGAAGTTCTACTCTATCCTACAGGGTTGCTATGAGTTGGAATCACCTCAACAGCACACAACAACAGCTTACCTTAGCAGTTTTCACTCTAATTCCCAAATTCACTTTCATCAGTCCTAACTTCCCGGCTTCTAGCAATTTCCATCCTCAGTACTTGTCAAGGGTTCTTAAAGGGGTGAATCCTTTTCTCTTTTGCAAAACATTCTAATATGACATTTAAAAATATTTACGTATTAGCTTCTTTAACCTGTCATTAAAACTTAACTTACCTGTAACCTTTCCATATAGCTTCTTAAACAGCCATCCAATTCTGACTTAATCCATTCTGCCAACAAAGTATATATTCTGCATGAACATCTTCTCATTTTCAATGTGACACTTTAATAATGGCTGAATTATGTACGTGCCTAACTATTGAATATAGGTGAAAAACACAGTTCCTCCATTTAGTAATGAAAGGAATAGAATTCTATGCTCTCTTTATATCCATTAGAAAATCATGCCTCTGCTTGGTAAATAATAGATATTTAAATATATTTTGAATTAAATTGGATCTCCAACTTCACAAGGACAGGCAATTATCCAGTGGAGACAGTCTCTGAGGTAAATATTTGGATAAACTTTTGCGTATTACTTAAACTTCTGCTTGATGAATTTCTTTCTAATTTTATCTTCTTTCATTTTTATTGCTATAGTGAACTTACTGGGTTTCATTGTTAAAGTTATCAGGATATTTTTTTATCTTTAGAATATAGTTGTACAATTTAAAGTTCTATGTGATTTTAATTTTCTTGAACACTTCCATGAACAGCTCTGGAAAAAAAAGTCAAATAATTAAACATTATTTCTTCTGTGTTTCTTAAATGAAAATCATGGGAAAATAGAAAAACAAAGCTCAGTACCTGTTTTTTAGATACTGCATGTTTATTTGTAAAGACTTACATATTTGTGATTAATGGATCACATTTCCTTAGAATGCAGTTTTCTAGAAAGCAATATTTGGATTACAAAATCACTGAATGTAAAAAGAACAAAAAAGTCAACACCATAATTGATATTTTTCTCAAATTCTGAACTTAAAATGCCTCCTGATAAGATGCAGGTAGACCTGATGGAAGGTAAGAAAATACTAAGCCATCTAATTGTTTTATTATTTATAGACTAAGTTTCTATGTTAATATAGCAAAAATAGAGGATAAAATAAGTGCAATTAGTTTATGTTCTAAAACTGCTATCATTTTAGACGGATCAAATTTTCAAAGGTCTATGTCATTTTTGTGCTGTTGATTAAAAGGCAAAAAGAATGTCACATAAGCAAGTTTTAATTCATCTTGTATAAAGCAGCTCTTTGTAAGCTGAGAAACCCTTCCTTGTTTTACCCATACCTATGCACTGGTCAAAGCATAAAGATGACTTTCAAAATACTATCATGAATTTTCAATTAAATAAAGTTATCAACATTTATATTTATTAGAATTGATATATACATATAAATTGACCATACCATTTTTCTATAATAGAATTGAATTCAAATTAAAAATTATTTGCACATCTTTGTATTCAGCACTTTCTGAAATTTCTCAGAGTAAATGTTTCATTTTCACCTAACTCACATCCCTAGATTAAAACGCCAGGTGCTCACAGTGGTGACCAGCAGGTGATACACCCTTTTTTTCTTGATTCCTTTTTTCAATCTCCCATTTATGTGCTTGGAAACAATTACTAAAATAAATTGCATTCACTCAGGTTCTTTTCTCAGGCACTTCTATTTGGGTGACACAGATTAAGACATTTCCATAATCTGAAATCTAGTAAGTGATAACACTAAGGTTTGAATCCAACAAGGTTTGTGAGAATAAAATAAAACATAATAACCTGTTGTTGATGTTAGATGCCTTCGAGTTAGTTCTGACTCATAACGACGCTATGTACAACAGAATGAAACACTGCCTGGTCCTACACCATCCTCACGATGGTTACTGTGCTTGAACCCGTGATTGCAGACACCATGTCAATCCACCTCGTTGAGGGTCTTCCTCTTTTTCTCTGACCCTCTACTTTACCCAGCATAATGTCCTTCTCCAGGGAGTTGTCTCTTCTGACATGTCTAAAGTATGTGAGATGAAGTCTTGCCATCCTTGCTTCTATGAGTATCTGGCTGTACTTCTCCCAAGACAGATTTTTCTGTTCTTCTGGCAGTCCACGGTATATTCAGTATTCATTACCAACACCTGATTCAAAGGCCATCAATTCAACAGTGTCACAGCAACACATGAACCACCACTGCACGACAAACAGATAATAATCTGTTACTATCCACAAATTAAACCTATTCACTTTCTTTACATCAAATTTTATATTGTTCACTCTTTAAAATATGATTTTAAGATGTAGATTTGTTTATTATTTTATAGTTCTCTATTGTATCTACCTGTTAATATAACTGCTAAATGCTTATTTTTTCTTTTATTACATGCAAAAATACAAAATTCCATGAAGAAAACAATAACTACATTTTGAATTAGTACTGCTATCAACAGCCTGAACTTGAAAATCCTCCTCTGTGGAGTATGTTTCATGGAAACAAGATTTATTTTTCACAATTAAGTTCATTTATCACGAGATCCAGTTGCACTTTGTAAAGATACAAACAACTTAAGCTTCAGTTTTGATGTAAAGAAACTAGTTCATATCTTTGTAACCATTCTGTTTCTAAGATGCCACCCATGACTCACACCAAGGATAAGTAGATAAAGTTTTTATTTATTAGACTCAATATATAACTTTTAATGGTAGTTTTTTTTTTTTTTAATATAATACAATTGTCCTCAAGCTGGAGCTTATTTTGTTCTTTTCTGTCTTTAGCATTTCTCTGAATTTCTGGTAGAAAAGATGATGCTTATGCTTGCTCTCCAGTCCTTCCCCATAAAAATTTAACACTCCTGATTTTTTTTTTTTTTTAGGGGAAGCACTATGCCTATTAACAGAAATATTTAAGATATGAAATTAAACAAATACTGCACATTGAAAAATTTTCTTTTTTCCTTGAAATGTCTATTTCCCAAAAGTGCACCTTGCCTATGCGTTTTATAGTGGGCTAATTCAGTCATTGTCTCTCTCTCTGTCTGTCTCTGTCTCTCACTCACACACAAACATACACACAAACATGCTCTATTAAAAATGAAATTATTATATTTTTTCCCTGAAATTGGAGTAGATTACCTTTCCTAAAATTGATGTTTGTGGACCTCAGACTTCCCTACAATTTTATAACACCTTAATTTTCATGTCAAATTTAAAATGAGTACAAAAAACTACATCTTCTTAAATATCATGTCACTACTTGATTGTTTTTTTTTTACATTTCCAGTCTCTGTGTTTTTTTATCCATTTACAAAAGAATTGCTGTTTACCAAATTGATCTGACTTGCTTTCTCTTTCTAAAGCCACATCATAGCACCTTATAAAAGGTTTATATAAAAGGCCCATTCCAAAACCCTGTAGATAGCATAAACCATCATATGAAATGTAAGTAATTTGATTGATGGGAAAGTTCAGAATTCAGTAAAATATCCATAGCAGGAAAAATCTACTGTAAGAGAAGAGTTGGTCTACAGGTGAAAGAACAACTAGTTGGCATATATGGGAAATGTTTGACAGCAGAGGAAACAAGCTAGTAATAGGTCAAGAGTCTGTTATTGGCTAGAAATCCCGTCTTTTAGAAGAATCTAGTAGAAGATCCACAAGAGGATCTTCTGTATTCCTATTCCCAAAGGAGGCCTCTGAGTGCACACACAGGCTATGGAGCACTTGACACACAGGTTGCAAAGTTCTTGTACCATGAAAGAGATTTAAGAAGCCCCAGTTGCTTTAAGTAAAGGTTGTTTAGTCACCAAGTGTGATATTTTGGAGAAGGCACAGAGAGTCATGGTGACCTTGGTGTTAGTACACACCCTGTTATTAACTCACAGCATGACAAAATCAATCAGCATCATTGCATTTACAGCCTTAGAATAGGCTCAATCTAACCATTCTATTTAATGTATTGGGTTGTTTTGAGGAGCTAGTTGAATTAATTAATGAAACTGTATTTTTTAAAAAAATAGAGTAGCATTACATTTATATGTTTTTCAGTTGTGACAATTATTATTTTCAATGTATTAAAATATAAAGGCTATAAATTTTGAGCTGTGAGTGGAAAGGAATGTGACAAGAGGGTTAAGCAAAGGTTGAATGACCTGGATAAAGCCCCATACAATTATGACATGCACAAGGATGATCATAGAGGGACCATAGTAGGCAGTAATAGGAAAAAAAAGATTTTGAAATTTTAGTAGATTAGTTCAGAGTAGACCTTGAATGCTAGGCAGAGGTATTCACATTTCAGATCAATAAAGAATATTGTATTTATTAAGCAATGTACACTGCAAATAAAAATAGATCTTTTATGAGCACAATAGTAAAAAAAAGAATAATTCAAACATATTTTTATTTATATATATTTACATGAAAAAATGTACATTTTGCCTATTATTTTTAGGGTATTATCGGATTCAGCCAGGAGACTTTATCTAGCTGTGATAATGAACTGCTACTAAATGCTTCAATGTCTTACAATTTCTTATGATTATTTTTATTCATTTGTAATGAAGCTAGCTAGTGTGTAGAGTGCAATCTGCTTCCACGGACCATAGCAAAGCTGATCGACCTTTAATGAAATTTAACCTATGCATCCACCCTATTAGTCACATATTTAAACTAAATGACCTCGTACATTTATGTAGCATAATTATTCTGTAGTCTACATGTTAGAGTAAATAAGAAATAGCCAATTTAAGGAGATTTCTTACAATGTATTCCTATTAAACTACTTAAAACTTGAAGTCATTGTATGTTATAGATTGAACTGTGGTTCCCTCCAAATATGTATTGAAATTCTAACCCCTGTACTAGCGGATATGATTCTGTTTGGAAGTAGGGTTTTCTTTTGTTATGTTAATGAGGTCATACCAGAATAGAATGGGTCCCAAACCTATCAATTCTGATTTCTGAAAGACACACAGAGATGATGCCATATGAAGCAGATACACATGGCAGATGCAGCTACAAGCTCAAATTCCGGGCTAATAGAATTAGACAAAGTACTTACCCCTGGAGCTATGCCCTGAATTTAGGCCTTCTGAATTGTGACAAAATATATTTTTTGTTCTTTAAAACTACCCACTTGTGGTATTTTTTGTTACAGCACTAACAAAAGATATATTTTATAGATTTTCTCACCCAAAATATTAAGAAAATCTGATATATATTGGAATAGTTTGAAAGCTCTAAAAATGTTTTGAAAAAGGAAGATCTTATCTTCAGTAAATTTGAAAATCACAATATCAAATATCAACAACCATCCCAACCAGCTTACATTTTCTCTTCCAACATCAATATTCTCAGCTGTAGATGAGCTAAAGATTTATTAAGAATTTCCGTAAGTGCATTGTATTTCTCACATCTGTGTTGGTTAAATGATGGATTCATATAACTAAACACACAATCTGATGAGTAGGGATGATTATATGTAGTAAATTTTGAAAATAAATAGAACATACTAAAGGTAAAATTAATATCATGCTGAAATTGAGCATTCATATTTATGAACTGATTCTGAAAGTGTAATAAAAAATTGCTATTAATTGATCAACCACTATATCCCTGGACACATACTGGAGTCTTCAATAACACCTCCTCATGAAGATGTTGATTTTCACATTTTACAGATAAGCAAACACTGTTAGAAGGATGAAGAATTGTCACAGCCTCACCTAGCCAGTGAATGACAGTCAGAATTTGCCTGCAGATCTCTTGAATCCAAATCTAAAATTTTTACAATTTTGATATGTTTTCTCAGAGTCATAGGTGTAGCATTCATATCACAAAATCAATAAATGCAAAATCTTACTAATATTTAAAAACTATGACTTTATATAACTTTATATATACATATATATATATATATATATATATACATATAATGTTAAAGTGTTAAAAAGAAAAGAGGTTACTTTCAAGGCACCTAACTCAAGCCATGGTATTTCCAATCACCTTATATGTATGCAAAAGCTGGATAATGAATAAGGAAGAAGAACTGATACAATGAATTATGGTGTTTACAAAGAATATTGAATATACCATGGACTTCCAGAAGAACAAATCTTGGAAGCACAGTTAGAATGCTCCTTACTAGCGAGGATGGTGAGACTTCGTCTCACTTACCTTGGACGTGTTATCAGGAGGGACCGGTCCCTGGAGAAAGACATCATACCTGGTAAAGTAGCAGGTCAGCGAAAAAGAGGAAGATCCTCAAGGAGATGGATTGACTCAATGGCTGCAACAATGGGCTCCAACAAAGCAAAGATTGTGAGGATGACGCTGGACCAGGTAGTGTTTTATTCTGTTGCACATAGGGTTGCTATGAGTCAGGAACAACTGGATGGCACCTAATGACAACAACAACAACTATAACATGTGTCTAGAGCTATATACAGGTAGTCCCCAACTTATGATGGGGTTATGTTTCTGTGACTCCTGCATAAGTTAGTTCTGACGTAAATCAAATGCCTCATTTTTTTCATTATGATTGCCCTTTATTATTAGTATCTTTATAAATCTGATCTTCATTTGTCTTTGGGGATTGGAAGCATTGCATGTAAGCATCTGTGAGTGAACATCGGAGAATGATAACATCAGTAAATTATGCGCTGCAACATTGTATGTAGTACAAAAGAAAAAAAAATACAGATGATCACAATTGTGGTTCCTGGTAACTGGAATACATCATAAGTCAAGGACTACCTGTATATGGAAACACAATAATGGAACAATTTATCAGGAAAGATGGCTCTCAAACTGAATGTGGTTTTGAAGTAGGGGAATTAGGTTCAACCAGAGACCACATGCATCTGGGACCAGGACTTCCCATTTGCTTACCAGCAGATTGCTTCCAAGGAGCCCTGGTAGGTCAGTGGTTAAGCATTCGGCTGCTAACAGAAAGGTTGGCAGTTCAAATCCACCCAGCACCTCTGTAGGAGAAAAAACTGGTGATCTGCTCCCAGAACACTTTCAAATTCAATTACTTTCCCCTTCGAATTTGTGGGTGATACGATCAATTTTCACTAATGAAGGCATGCTGGTTAAAGGACCAATTCAGAATTTTTGTTAGGAGTTGTGAATTTTGATACCTATTATCTGGGATCACATATGTCCCAGCGGACCCTGGGCTAAGTATATCCTGCTGATAAGAGTCAGCAATACAATTTTTTTTTTAAATTTTATTTCTTGCAAATTTTCAAAACATGAGGTAAAACATGAAGGCACCTGGTGATGGCTGTACATGCATTTTATTTGTTTCCTTCTTCTTAGTTTTTTTATTATTTTTCATGAAACTTTTCTAAACATGGTACAATGCAAAAGCAGTACTTACAGCCCAAATAAGCAAAGCCAAGGGATTTTTTTTTTTTTTTAATCTCAGGAACATTAATATTATGATGCTTTCTTCATTAGTACAAAAGCAGTACATAGAAGCAAAATAAATAAAACTAAAGGAATTTGAATCCCAAGAAAATGACCACTACTATGTATTCTTCATTATAACAAAAGCAGTACTAACAGCTAAGAAGTAAAAACAGCTGTCCTGGAATACTGCAGAACTGCTCACGGTGGTATACTGCACCTGCTACACATGGAAGCAATGATTGTGCCTAAGACTGAATGCAGGGTAAGACTAACTTACTGGCAATAGCTTATTCTCTCGCTAAGTACATTCTTACGAGAACATAGTAACTGGGAAACATAGTGAGAAGGCTAGTCTCACAGAAATAAAGGCAAACCTGTCAAAAGTTTAGAAAATTCACACATCTGAGAGGCATCATCTAAGACAATGCTCAAATCTATGCAAAAATGAGGCTCCCACTCAGGATTTTCGAGTTTTATGCATTTCAAAAGGCTCCCACCTTGAGGCTAAATGTTAAAGTTGGGCTACATCATTTCCAAAGAACTCCAGAGGCATAAGAAGTGGGTGGGACACCGTATGTCCTACGGGTCTCCAAAGTCATAAAGATTACAGCCTAGAAAACTCTATAGGGCAGTTCTACTCTGTCACGTGGGGTCACTATGATATGGAATCTACTGAACAGCACCCAGCAACAACAGATTATTTCTTCTTTTTCTGTTTCATATATTTTGAACCCATCTAATATTTCAGTTGTAAAACGATTGTTTATATTGGCTCAGTCACTAACTACCTGTATTATCTTAGGAGAGTAACATTGTATTTCTTCGTCTGAAGTTTGGGCACATTTAAAGCATCTGTCTGTAGGGAAAGTTGTGAGGAATAAATAATATAGCAGTACAGAGTGCTTAGAAAGTGTCTAACATAAAGTAAGTTCAAATAGTGATCATTTATTATCAATATTTATTAATTTTATGTATTATTATTTATTATTATTTGCTATTACATTACACTCTGGGAAAATATTCATTATATTTTTATTATGACAAAGAGTTAAATATCACAATTTGTATGTTTCAACTCATTTTCCACCCGATCAACTGATATGAAGAATTCTTAACCTTACACATTTTAAATACTTAATATTGTATAAAATACACTAATAACAAACCTTATATCTAGATTAGTAAGGATAGTGCAAAATATGTCTGAATGGGCAAGCCTAAAATTTAATCTTAAATAATTATATATATATTTAAGAATCACAAGAGCTGCTACCATACCACTTCATAACATCATAGCAACATAAGTTTGAGTGGAACTATTTCTTAGGTTTTATTCATTTACTTTCAACAATATAAGAATAAGAAAAAAAAAAAAAAACATTGGAATATTTTCATTTAGCCTTTATGATAAAGGATAAAATTTTAGTTTTGGTTAAATTTAAAAGAAGCAAAATTCACTCATGTTGTCACTCCATGAACTACACAAGAGAGGGCAATTATTTCTCTAACTAACATCTTATAAATATATTTTTATGATTATGGAAGGAAGCCATTGCTCATGCAATCAGGTAAGCCAACACAAATACAGAATTACACACTTTATAACCCTTAAGTGTTACAAGAAGCAGGTGTTAAATAGGAAAAGTCCAGCTATTAAAAAGTACAAATACGGAACTGATCAAATCATGGTGTAGTAGGTGTAGGTTAACCTGAAAACGTATCAGTCATTCATGGCGGGTTAAAATGAAGAATGTTGCTGTTGTTAGGTGCCATCAAAGTGGTTCAGATTTATAGCAACCCTATAGGACAGAGTAAAATTTCCCCATAGGGTTTCCAAGGAGCGCCTGGTGGATTCAAACGGCCAACCTTTTGGTTAGCAGCCGAACTCTTAACCACTATGCCACCAGGGTTTCCAAAACGAAGAATAGTTATGCTTAATTTATTGGCTAGGGATGTTTTGTTGTTTTGGGATAACTCAATTAGTCGAAGTTTCTCAGCCTCCACACTATTGACGTTTTGGACTGGATAATTAATTGTTGAAGGGGGCTAGTCTTTGCACAAATAATTAAGCACTCCACTACTAACCTAAAGTTTGGCAGTTCAAACCCACCCAGAGGCTCCTCTGAAGAAAGGCCTGACAATCTACTTTCAGAAGGTCATAGCCTTGAAAACCCTATACACTGCAATTCTACTCTGCACTTGTAAGGTCACCAGGAGTTGGAATCGACTCCATGGCAATTGGTATTTTATCCTGTGCATGGTAGGGTATTTTGTTTAGCAGTATCTCCGGCCTATACTCACTAGATGCCAGTAGCACTTGGTTGTGACAAGCAAAAATGTCTCTAGTCATCGCCAATTTTCCCCTCTGGGATAATCCCTCCCCCTTGAGAATCACTGGGCTAACATAACAGAAAGCATAACTTAGAGCAATTGAATCCAGTAGGGATTTATTTTGCTCTCATGAGAACAGGCTGCCGTTTGCATTGGTTCAGCAGTTTGACTGTCAGGTTTGGGAACCTCTAAGATTCTCTTGCATTTTCCCTCATTCTTATAAGGTGGCTGCTGCAAATCAAGCATCATGTCCACATCTAAGAGAAAAACAAATCAAAAGAAGGTGGGTCACAGTGTAGTTGTGCCTGCCTATTTTTATCAGGAAAAGCAATGTTTTCCCTTACCTTGAATACCAGCTGACTTTCTTCAGATCTCCTGGGTGAACTGCATCTCCACAGCCACTCCTAGTCGCTAGGGAAACCGAGTAATGATCTTTCCTACACCTTTATGGTGAACGGGGGAGTGGAGATTGTGTCAGGCAACCAGCAGTGCCAACATGGCCTCTAAACACTGTAGCAAGAAAATAAAAATTCTTTATAAGCTATGAGGTATTATACAAATACAATGTAGTTTTAATTTATAATGCTCACTACTATTATAATCATTTTATTATTATTATTAGTTACTTGATTTTGAACTTGTTTCCGTGTATCTAAACCAAACCAAACCCACTGTCTTAGAGGCAATTCCGACTCATAGCAGCCAGATAGGACAGAGTAGAACTGCCCCATAGGATTTCCAGGAGTGGCTGGCTGATTCCAACTGCCAAATTTTTGAGTTAAATTTTGATTTTTATCATTTTCTCTTATGGAAATACATTTATTTTCTATCATAGCTTTTACCTCTTTGTTTCATGATATACCTTATGTTCTTGTTCTCAAATCCACTATATTTAAAGTATTCAGTATTTATTGTGCTAAATTAATTTGCTTTGTATCTACATTTACACATTATATAAACCCATGTATACATTACATATATCTGTGCATATCCTCATCCAGATAATGATTCCATAGCCACATCCCACCCAGGTGAGATGCAATCTCTGACATTCAAATGTCCACCGTATTATTTTTACCATCCATTGTATGCTTATCATTTAGATGACATTAGTATATACATTTTTATATTTCTATCATCAAAAAGATTTTAAGCTCTTAAGTAGCAAAAAATGTCTCTTCACTTATAGAGGTTAGGATCTATCACATAGTAACGAATCAATGTCATCTTGGAAATAAATAAATGAAAATATATAGTAAAAAATGTGTTTAATTGATAATCTTGGGAGGAATCTATTTTTTAGTGTTTATTTTTATTTTCAAAAAAGCATGACACCACCATGTCCAATTCCAATGGTGACACTTCGTGAAATCAAAAGCTCTTCAAAGAGTATCAAATTATAAGACAAGACCAAATGCAGAAACAAACAAACCAACAAAAAAAGCCCATGGATAGTTATGCCCTGTCATCCAATATTGCTTTCATTATTAAAGGCAAGAAGGCTATATCAGGAAATATGCAAACGCCCCCTTCCTAGAAGGAAACATTTTTGTCGGATAATGTAGCCACTCCAAATAAATATGAAAGATTAATGCTTCCACTAGCCTTCACCACTCAGCCTTCCTTATAATACCACCCCTCCTTCATGTAGCAATGGAAAAAGCATGAGCAATAAACCAATCAAAGGGACCCAGTGAGAAGCTATAAAAATATTCCTGAGTTTTTTTGGGTGGGGGGGAAGACAAAGATTTCCTTTCAGGTGTACAGTCCTGGGTATCCCACTATTAGGTTTGTCTTAAAACCCTGGTGCTGGTTTGAGGAGCAGGAACAGCCTCTGCTGTAAACCAGGTGTTGACAGAGAAATATTTTGTAGAAATGATTCTTTGACTGGTAGATTTTCTTCAGCTGCCTCTCTTCTCCCATGGGAGGATGCCAAAAATCCACAAGCATGGAAATAAAGGGAGTCTTAAGGGGAATTAAAAAAAAAAAAACTTTCTTTAGTAATTTGTATTTTGGGTCCCGTTGACGTTCATGAAATATACTATGAACACACTTGCCCGGCTTCCCTGCTGAGCTCCAGCTCAGCAGACGTGACAGTGAATCGAGTGAATTTTCCAGTGTTCTCAGAAGCTCACTTCTCCAGGGTAGGCTCTTAGAAAAAAAGGGATTAAAGTCCACTTAGTATATTCTGGTGTAGATGGATGTAGGAGCTTGTCAAAATACATGTCTCTGACGAGAAAGCATCTGGTATTAATAAGTTTAACATAAAAAGAACTAACCCAAGGCAATGGTTTTCAATCCATTTGTTCTGCTCTCATGCACAAGACTGACAACACTCATATGCGGTACACCACCTAGTGTCACGTTCAACATCAAATGAGAGCATAATATGACTAAATATAATCTCAACTCCATTCTTATGTAAGAAAAGTTAAATCGTTTGTAAAATTTGATGTTTTCACTCTTAGTAACAAATGACCAGAATACTCCTTGGAAGCAAGGATGGCAAAGATTTGTCTGCTTCCTTTGGACATGTTGTCAGGAAAAACTAATCACTAGAAAAGGACATCATGTTTGGTAATGAAAAGTTCAGCAAAAATGAAGGAAACCGTCAGTATGGCCCCAGACACCCTTTTAGCTCAGAGATGAAGTCACTCCAGAGGTTCACCATTCAGCTGGGGATTGGACAGCTCCATAAAACAAAATGGGACTAATGAGGCACAGCAGTCCAGGGACAAGGACTAGAAGGCAGGATAGGACAAGAAAGCTGGTGATAGGGAACCCAAGGTTGAGAAGGGAGAGTGTTGACAAGTTGTGGGGTTGTTAACCATTGTCACAAGGCAATATGTATACTAACTGTTTAATGAGAAAGTATTTGTTCTGCAAACCTTCATCTAAGGTACAAACGAACAAACAAACAAAAAAACTTATCTATGTGAGATCAAATTGACAACAGCAACTCAAAAGGTTTGATGGGAAGACTAGGGGTCAGTGAGTTGAAGATAATGGTGATGGAATAATTTGGAAAGCATAGTGAGAATAGCAGCACAACTGGAAGAATATAATCTATATCACTGAGTTGTACATGTAGAAATTTCTGACATGGTATATCTTTAGCTATGTATATTTTCACCAAAAAAAAAAAAAAGAAAAGGTCCTCCAAGGTTGAGAAGGGAGAGTGTTGACATGTCGTGGGGTTGTTAACCAATTTCATAAAACAATATGTGCACTGGCTGTTTAATGAGAAACTACTTGTTCTGTAACCTTCACCTAAAGTACAATAAAAAAAAAAATTTAAAAAAAAAATGAAGGAAACCCTCATTGAGATGGATTTGACACAGTAGCCACAACAATGGACTCAAATATATCAATGATCATTAAAATAGCACAGGACCAGGCAATGTTTCATTCTGTTACATATAAGGTCATCATGAGTTGAAGCCAACTCGATGACAACTAAGAACAACAAATGACATGCGACTTACTTTGTGATTACCTGGCACATCAGTGGGTTATGATACCCGAGTGAGAATTGCTGATTTCCTGCATATCTTAGGACAACCACATAAAATTAGCTGTTCTGGTTGCTTCTTGAAACCAGAATGGTCCTGGGAAACTCCGGCTGCAAGCCCATACACAGTATTTCCATTTTAAATTTGTCGTCTGGCACTACCAAACTTCCCTTGGACCCTAGGAAAGGTGTACTTTGCCAGGTCTTCCTGAATTCTGTAGCTGTGTATGTTCTCGATACTCTTCTTTGCATAACCTTGTCCAATAGCCATTACTTCTGGCACTCTTTATACTTTTTTATGTCTTCTACTTTCATCAAAGAGTCACTGTGTGTGTTTCGGTTTTCTGCTTATTGTGGGGTATTTTTCCAGAGGAAAGAAGGAAAATAACAACTTCATGCTGAACCTCCCAAGGGAAAATCTCACTCTAGAATTAATTTTTGTTTTTGTTGTAATGAAAGTTAAATACCCATATATTAAGTAATCCATTAATTCTATACTTAGTTGCAATGGTACCTGTGTCATATATCAAGTTACACATTTATATGAATCTCTTTCCAACTCTAATGCAGACTCTCCATTAGCCTATTTATCTCTCCAAGTGCTAGAAATGTTTTGTTGTTATTGGGTGCTCTCTAGTTGGTTCCAACACATAGTGACTCAGAGTACAACAGAACTAAACACTGCTCAGTCCTGAACCATCCTCACAATTGTTTGTATGCTTGAGTCCATTGCTGCAGTCACTGTGTCAATCCATCTTGTTGAGGATCTTCTTCTTTTACACTGACCATGTAGCTTAGCAAGCATGATGTCCTTCTCCAGGGTATGGTCCTTCCTGATAACATGTCCAAAGTAAGAGGAAGTCTCTGCACCCTAGTCTCTAAGGATTATTTTGGCTGTATTTTATCCAAGATAGATTTGTTCATTTTTCTGGAATGCCATGGTGTATTCAATATTCTTGGCCAATGCCATAATTCACAGACATTAATTCTTCTTCAGTCTTCCTTATTCATTATCCAGGTTTCACATGCATGTTAGGTGACTGACAATACCCTGGCTTCAGTCAGGCACCCCTTAGTCCTCAAAGTGACGTCATTGCTTTTTAACACTTTAAAGAGGTTTTTCGCAGCAGATTTGCCCAGTGCAATATGTCATTTGATTCCTTGACTGCTGGTTTCGTGGGCATTAATTGTGGATCCCAGTAAAACGAAATACTTGACAACTTCAATATTCTCTCTGTTATGATGATGTTGCTTGTTGGTTCATTGTAAAGATTTTTGTTTTCTTTATGTTGAGGTGTAACCAATACTGAAGGCTGTAGTCTTTGATCATCAGTAAGTGCATCAAATCCTCTTCACTTTCAGCAAGCAAGGTTGTGTTATCTACATAATGCAGGTTGTTATGAGACTCCTTCCAATCCTGATGCCCTGTTCTTCTTCATATAGTCCAGTTTCTCAGATTATTTGTTCAACATACAGATTGAATAGCTATAGTGAAAGGATACAACCCTGACCCACACCTTTCTTGACTTGAAACCATGCAGTATCCCCTTGTTCTGCTCGAAGAACTCCCTCTTGATCTATGTACAGATTCCTCATGAGCATGATTAAGTGTCTGGAATTCCCATTCTTTGCAATGTTATCCATAATTTGTTATGATCCACACAGTCGAATGCCTTTGCAGAGTCAATAAAACACAGGTAAACATCTTTCTGGTATTCTATGCTTTCAGCCAGGATCCATCTGACATCAGCTATGATATCCCTGGTTCCATGTCCTTTTCTGAATCCAGCTTGAATTTCTTGCAGTTCCTTGTCGATATACTGCTGCAGCTGCTTTTGAATGATACTCAGCAAAATTTTACTTCTGTGTGATATTAATGGTATTGTTTGATAATTTCCACATTCCATTGAATCCCCTTTCTTGGGAATAGGCATAAATATAGATCTCTTCCAGTCAATTGGCCAGGTAGCTGTCTTCCAAATTTCTTGGCATAGATGAGTGAGCACTTCCAGTGCTGCATCCGTTTGTTGAAATATCTCAATTGGCATTCCATCAGTTCCTGGAGCCTTGTTTTTTGCCAATGCCTTCAGCAAAGTTTGGACTTCTTCCTTCTGTACCATTGCTTCCTGATCATCTGCTACCTCATGAAGTGGTTGAACTTTGAACAATTCTTTTTGGTATAGTGATTCTGTGTATTCCTTCCGTTTTCTTTTGATGCTACCTGTGTCATTTAATATTTTCCGCTTGGAATCCTTCAATACTGCAACTTGAGTCTTGGATTTTTCTGCAGTTCTTTGAGCTTGAGAAATGCTGAGTGTATTCTTCCCTTTTGGCTTTCTTATCTCCAGGTCTTTACACATGTCATTATACTACTTTCCTTTGTCTTCTAAAGCTTCCCTATGACATCTTCTGTTCAGCTCTTTTACTTCATCATTTCTTCCCTTCACTTTAGCTACTCTATGTTCAAGAGCAATTTTCAGAGCCTCTTCTGATATCCATTTTGGTCTTTACTTTCTTTCTTGTCTTTTTTATGACTTTTTGCATTCTTCATGTATGATGTCCTTGATGTCATTCTACAATTTGTCCGGTTTTAGGTCATTAGTCTTCAACACATCAAATCTATTCTTAAGATGGTCTCTAAATTCAGGTGGGATATGCTCAATGTCATACTTTGGCTCTCGTGGACTTGTTCCACAGAATCCTTCAATATTGCAACTTGAGGCTTGAATTTGTTCTTCAGTTTCTTCAGTTTGAGACATGTGAAGAGTGTTCTTTCCTTTTGGTTTTCTAACTCCGGACCTTTGCATATTTCATTATAATACTTTACTTTGTCTTCTCAATCTGCCCTTTGAAATCTTCTGTTCAGCTCTTTTACTTCATCATTTCTTTTGTTCACTACATTCAAGAGCAAGTTTCACAGTCTCTTCTGACATCCATTTTGGTCCTTCTGTCTTTTTAATGACCTTTTGCTTTTTTCATGTATGATGTTCTTGATGTCATTCCACAACTCCTCTGGTCTTCAGTCATTAGTGTTCAGTGTGTGAAATTTATTCCTGAGATGGTTTCTAAATTCAGGCAAGATATATTCAAGGTTGTACGTTGGCTCTCGTGGACTTGTTTTAATTTTCTTCAGCCTCAACTTGAACATGCATATGAACAATTGATGATCTGTTCCCTATTCACCCCTTGCCTTGTTCTGACTGACGATATTGGCTTCTCCATTGTCCCTTTCCACAGATGCAGTCGATGTGATGCTTTTGTATTCATCTGTGAGGCCCAAGCGTATAGTTACCATTTACGTTCTTGTGAAAAGGTATTTGCCTTAATTACAATATTGTTGCAATGTATATCTTGAGATCCAATTTTAAAAACACCATACCTTCCTTATTTTTCCTCAAAATTATCTTGACTATTTTTAGAATTTTTCTTTTTTCATATGAATTTGAAGGCTAGCTTGTCTTCAAAAAAACTCATACTTCCAAGGTAAATGCTAGGTTATTTTCATTATAATTTTATTGAATTTACTGATTTAATCTGGTTAAAGATGGTAGCTTCACACACCATTAACATGGTATATCTTCTCATTTATTTATATTCACTTCTCTTTTATGTCTTTTAAAAAGTTTTGTAATTTTTTTTGCTAAGAATTCATGCAGTTTTGTTGTGTGTATTTTCATTAATCTCTTGTGCTTGTTGCCATTGGAAATAATTTTTTTTTACATTTTTAAATTTGTTATTACTGATATATTCAAACTGAATATTTTGATATGAATCAAGAGCTGACAGTGATTGTTAAACTTTTATTAAATTTATTATACTTTGATATTAGGCTATCTAGGATTTTCTACAGATAGTTAAAATACCTGCAACTAAACAAAAATTTTATTCTCTTCTGTCTACATTTGTGTTTTCTTCATTTTTCATACCTTTCTTTATTATTAAGTGTCCCGTAAAAAAAGAGGCATTAGACATTACTGAATCACACTAAGATGGATGTACAAAAGTCCCAGAAAAATATTAAAAGAATTTCTATGCTATGATAATGTTGCAAACAAATTTAAACTTCAGTTAGTATATATTTTTTGACTCATAATCCCCTTCTCTGTCCTCAGGTAAACTCTATTAATTCTATTTCCAGCAATTCAAGTTCCTGGTGGATAATCTCATTATGGCTGTTTTTGTTCTCCCTGAACATCCAGCCTCTGTTCAAATCTGACCTAATCTTTGTAGCCCAGCTCAAATCTTACCAAATTTCAAGAACTTCTCTGATGTCTTCAGCCCAAGGTATTGCTAACTTTTGAATTTTCATGACAATCATTTTTTTAGGCCAGTTTTTGAATATTAAACGTGTATGACTTTATAACAGTTCTCTCATCGTTGTAGCGATGCTACATGCAAGTTATACATTAATTTTTTCACCTTGATATCTTGTTTCTCAAGTCATAGTTTGAATGCTTTTGAAGTGAGAAACTGTTGTTTGTATATGTCTCACTTCACCAGTACTATGATTTACTGAAACAGACATTTGCTACATGTGTCAGGTTGTTGGTGTTAGTTGCTATCGAGTTGGCTCTGACTCAAAGTGACTCTATGTATAACAGAAGGAAACATTGCCCAGTCTTCTGCCATCTTCATGTTTCTTCTACAAGGCTTTCCCAGAATGTCTAGCAAATATCGGAATGTTGAGCAAATAATACCCCTCTAGCTAAAGAGACAAGCCCTGGGGGCATAGTGGTTAAGAGCTTGGCTGCTAACCAAAAGGTCAGCAATTCTAATCCACCAACTACTCCTTGGAAACCCTATGGGGTAGTTCTACTCTGTCCTATAGGGTCGCTGTGAGTTGGAATCAAACAGAAAGCAATTTTTTTTTTTTAGCTGAAGAGAAGATTCCATGGGTAGTGCAAACTGTTAAACTCTTGACTGCTAACTGAAAGGTTGGCAGTTTGAACCCACCCAGGAACACCTTGGAAGAAAGGCCTGGAGATCTATTTCTGAAAGGTCACAGCCTTGAAAACCCTATGGAGCACAGTTCTACTCTGCAATACGTGGATCTCCATGAGTCATGGTTGGGTATTTGGTTTAAGCTAAAGTGATAGAATCTTTCATTTTTTCACAGGGTAAAACCAATGGTAGTTTTTAAATGTTATATGAAAACTTGTATTTCTGAAAACATTTTGAGTATGGAAATCATTGCTAATCTAACCCAGAAGTAAAGACATATTTTTAAATTTAAGATGGGGCTTTTTTTTTTTATTTATTTTTTTTTATTTTATTTATTTTTAATATATATTTTATTGTACTTCAGGTGAAAGCTTACAGAGCAAATAGTTTCTCATGAAATAGTAGTACACATGTTGTTTTTTTTGACATTGGTTAACAACCCCACAACGTATTAAGCCTCTAAATTCTCAACCTTTTTTTTTGATGAAAATTACAGATGGCCAAAGATATACACCATTTCAAAATTTTCTACATTCACAGTTCAGTGACATTGACTACGCTCTTCCAACTGTGCTGTTATTCTCACTTAAGATGAAGGCTTACAGAACAAAATAGTTTTTCATTTAACAGTTACTACACATGTTGCCCTATGACAATGGTTAACAATCTCACAGCACATCAAGAATATCCTTACTCCACCTTGTGTTCCCTATCACCAGGGGGCTTCCTTGTCCCCTTCTGTCTTCTGGACCTTGTCAGTGGACTATTGTACCTCTTTAGTCTCATTTGTTTATTTATTTATTTATTTATTTTTATTTTATTTAAACACCATTTCAAAACTTTTTACTTACACATTTAAGTGATATTGACTATGCTCTTCCAATTGTGCTGCCATTCTCGCCCAAGATGAAGGCTTACAGGACAAAACAGCCTCCCATTTAATAGTTACTACAAATGTTGCCCTATAGCAGTGGTCAACAATCTCACAATACATCGACAGTGTAGATGGGGCTTTTTTAAAGAAAAAAATTACTGCATGTGCTCATGCTTCCTCTCTAAAATTCTCTCTCACTCAAGGGCTTCATCACTGAATAACATATATGTTCCATTGTTTCTGGTTACCCACCATCTAGCTTGGCTTTACTCTATGTGTTCAAAATTGTTTGACTTAGAGAAATACAAATTAAAGATAAAAAATGATACAGAGATAGTAAAATAAAAAGATCTTCATATCAACAGAATATTTCAAGCAGCTCTCCCCACGTCTAATTGGTGCAGTGATAAAGAACTCAGCTACTGACCAAAAGGTCAGCAGTTTGAATCCAACAGCCACTCCCTGGAAACCCTACTCATTACAGTAGGATCACTATGAGTGAGAATCAACTCCAGGGCAATGGGTTTGTTTTTATGTTTTTTCCCTACCTCTAAACACTACATTTTGATTATTCTCAGAGCCAGAATGGGTAACCTGGGAAAGGAATTAAGAAACAAATTACAATCTTTAGAAAAAGACAAAGGCTAGGAAAGTATGGGGTAAAAAAAAAAAAATGGTATACAGAAAGTTACTAAAAAGAAAATGGAGATGAAAAATTAATCCAAGGAAGAATTATTGGATAGATCTGTGACCAATGGATCAAAAACTGCCACGTGTGAAACTTAAAAAAAAAAAAAAAACAATGCCTCCTATTATTAAATGTGGAACGATCTGGGTGTGGTTTCCATGTGTACTGAATTCTGTTCCCTCTCTGGCAGGACATTGAAATTCCTTCCATTTTATATCAACAGGGGTATTTTTCACTGTTGTCATAGCCAGATTAAATGCTTTGAGTTTCTGGCAAGATCTTGAGACCACCATAAATTCTAACAATTTCAGCTTCCAGAAAAACGTATAGCTAGTTGGTCTTGACATTGAAAAAGAAAAGAAAAAAATGCATATATAAATATGTGTATGTATATATATATATATATATATATACAGGCAATTCTGATATAGTAAGGGGCAGATAATTTTGATATCTCTAAAATTTCAATTCCACTGATTTTGAAACTTTTAAGAAGAGATTGTGCTCAGGCTGATTAAATATACTCTGGAAAGGTTATTCATTTTTTTTCACCTTGATTGGAAACAGGATTTTTAGTTATACTGTAAAGAACATAGTTTAAAAGCTTTCAGAGGGCTAAACATGAACTCTTGTATAGAAAGAAATTACAACTAAGTGATTAATGTAATGAAAGATAGGCCAGGACCTCTCTCATTCATTCATGCTCCAGCTGTTAAACCAAACCCCATTTATTGATTTGTGCTCCAACTTCATTTCTTTCTCTATTTAAGTGAAACCTTGTAACACTTAAATCTGACTTGGAGTTCATCTGCAAACCCAAGCCATGAGGAGGAAAAAAGCTCCTGTCACATTCCCAATAGCAGGTGATATAAGGGTCTATGGTGGTTGTGCTTTTTTTTTCCCTCTTCTTTTTAATTTCCTGACTAGAAACTGGCATTTTCTACTTCCTTCACCTGTTCAGACATTGGCACATACCATATAAAAAGAGTAGCCACAGCTTTAACGTATTCATCTTCATTTTATACAAAACCTTCCAGGGTAGAGGATAATATGTTCCAAACTTCCTAGTGAAGAAATGACACAAATGATTTCTTTTAATTCTGATAGAAAAGCTTTAGAATAATTTTCAAATGTCATAAATATATTCTTTATTTCAAAATATAAGAAAAACTCCAACCTCTACCTCTATTTTTTTCTCTCTCTCCCTCCTATTCTTCCTTTTTAAAACCCAAAAGCACTGTAAGCTCTCCCTGTCATTTCTTCTTAGCCTTTTAAGGTTAATTGAAAATTTCAGGACAAATACCGAATAACAAATTTTCGAAAAAATCTTTTTCCTAATTTTTTTTGAAAATGTAATTTACATATATTTTTATTTGCAGATGACTAGGAAATATGATATGTTCCTCTATATGCAACAATACCGTATGTCACACATTCTAAAAGTTAGACTCTCAATTGACAAAGAATTTATTTCCCTGGAAAATCAACCTGAGTCTTTGTAGATTCTACATGCTTTACTGGACAGATATTTTTCAAATACATTCATTAGTGAGGCATTTGAATTGCCTTTTTCAAATTCAGCTTATGTCACAATTTCCAAATTCTTCCATGAGAAGTGTCCTGAGGTCTCATGTTCTGGGTTCTCTTGAGGACCTTCCTTCTTGCTAATCACAAGGTAATTCATGGAAAGGATCATAGATGATATGCATATATTACAGAAATTCTGCACTTTTGAGTTATAAATAGACTAGGGTGTGATGTTCCCTAGCCTCTGGCTGACATATTCTCCCACCTTCCTTTTTTTGGTGCAGTTCTTGCAAATGAAAATATCTCTGTTTTAAATATTCATTATTTGTTTTTGTTTTTATTTCCCTACAGGTGTAGTGCCAGAATAACGTTTCTGTGTGTTTAACCGCCAATTTATTTATTTTGTTTGTGAATGCTTTTGTTTTTTGAATAAATTCTTAATGACATTAAGTCTGTTTCATGCTTGCTTGTAACAAAAGTTTTCCATTTGTTAACATCTATTATGGACATAGAAATAACAAGCAGTTATTTACTAAGAGAATGCAAACTTTGCTAGTCAGGAAGTCTGGAAGTTATTTTTTAATTTTTTTTACTTTAGTATATAACTATTTTCTTATGTTGTTTTTGTTTGATCACCTATTTGTTTCTGAATCTAGAGGAGAAACAATATTTTAAAATAACATTTATGGATAATCTTTAAACCTAATTTATCTTATACATGGTGTGTTTGTCAGGGACTGGGAAAACTGCACAAAATATGATTCAAAACAAATGTATTACAGGGAAACACAAGGGGTAAGGAAAGTCAACAAAAATGGGTTACTTCTACATGATCCTGAAGGAAGAAAGAGCAGCAAGCGTTCTTGGAGGATTATCAGGACACAGACCTGCAGCCACAAGAAATCGCTATAGTTAGGAGAGGTGACGTTTAAGAGGGAAGACACCAGAGAGAAAGCACTCATTGCCTGGCAGGAAGGAAGCCAGAGACATAACTTACCCAGCCTTTCTCTTTTCCTACTCTTGGATTTACTTCAGGTCTCCCCCACTAACCAGACGCAAAAGGTACAAGAAGCCCAATTGATTAAGTCCATCAGTAGGTCTTCCTGCCACCTTGTGAGCAGAAGGAAGGAGTAGGGCGTCTATCTTGAGGGGCAAATGGAGACTGTGTAGCACACCTCAGAAAAGTTTATTTACTAAAAGAAAATAATATATGACTAGTTTTTAATCTGTTCCTCTAGAACTCCCTGTGGGAGGTATACAAATAATAACTGAGATTTCCAAAGTACATTAAATAAGTAAATATTTCAGATAATTCACAAAATATGGCTTTAACCTCTTAACAATACAATGAGTAAATAATGATCACACTGGAAATATTTCACTTTGATAAATAAGTTGAAACAGAAATAACCATCTATGAGTTTAATAACTCTAATGTAGTCTTGCAAACTTTATTGACAGTTTTCTCGCCTCCTGGAATTTCCAGCCAAGGAGGTGAATTCCATATTGAGGTGTTCAGCGGTGTTGGGAAGAGAGCAAAGCCTTGTCCTCTAGAGATCTGTTTCATCTGTTGCTCCGTGTCTATGTCTTGCACACTTTCCGTTCAGATGGCCTTGTTTTCTACATCACATCCGCTTCTTAGGAAAGAATATGATGCACACATCTTCCCAGGTGCTCAGTATGAAGGTGTACCTTAAAGAGGTACACCCATGATGGATGCATGCTGCAGATGGGGCCTGAGAGAATCCACAAGAGCTCCATATTACTGAAAGGTTTTGGAACAGGTAAAGAAAACTTTAAGGAAATATATAACTAGCGTAATTCACAATTTTTTTTTCAACCATGCGCTATCTTAGAGGTTACAAGGCACATTGTACATTCATTAATTCCACTGAGCTTCAGTACACTCTGTAAAGTAGACTTGGTAGACAGCTTTTCTTTTTTGGCAGATGTGAAACCTCACATCTTAGAGAGGAAAAATAATTAGATTCACACAGCTAATAAGTGCTGGCACTGATATTTTGAACAATTTACTTAATGAGAAAAATGTCATTAAATACTCCTTCATTTTTAAATGACCTTTATTTTTGAAAGAGTACTTATGGGATAAATAATGGTCTATGCCCCCATACACCTATTTGTGGTAAACAGAAAGTGGTTTGAAAAGCTGGCTTCACATCAGAGTCACCTGCAGATCTTTAATATGCACACACATTGACACCCTCCCCATATACAGTCTGGAGTTTCAAGCCAATGAACTAAATGAGAGTTAATGATGCCATTTTACAATATGATTGCATCATAGTTTATTTCTCTTCCTGAGAAAAAAATTAGAATTAATGTTTTTGGGGGCAGTAGGACAAAAAAAAAAAAAAAGCAATTTAATTGAAATAGCAAGAATGAAAGCTATCTTGAATTGGCACTAGCGTATTTATGCTTCCACCAAAATTTATTAAGAGCATTATAAGACTTAGTGATGAGGGAAGTATTAACAACTGACAGATACATCATTTGCTCTAAGAACTCGGCTTGGGAAAAAATCACTTCTATGACTTTCATAGCATTGAATGATTTCTTATGTGTAGTAAATCTTGGGATCCGTCTCTCATTCTTTATTTTGCCTTTTCCATGGTTGAACATAATGGCTACTTGAGGTACAACATTATAGAGTATAACGATTCCAACCACATTTCTTCATTGTGTGGCTGAGAAAAACGGGTGATACTTTTGAATCCTTCTGCACAAATGCAATGCCAAAGCGTTACTGGTTTTCAAGGCTTAATTTTGGGTTAAAATACATAAAATATCACACATTTAACCACAAATTATTTACTTAATGTTTTCTGGATGCCTAACTGAAATGTCTTTCTTTTGTGTAGCAAGGAAAAGAAGTTCAAGGTGATACTATTTATTTGCAGAGCCAGTGAATCATGTTTTCTTTGGACACATTTATCTATGCACCAGTTAGACAGGTAATGATTTGTACATTGAGCACTTGATCAATTTGAATGTGAATATTCCTCTCATACACCTTTCTTTTGCTTCTTTTCTAAATTCTAAAAAAAAATTGCTGTTAATTCTCTGGACGTTGCAAGTATCTATAAGTTTAGCCTAATATCTTCAATGCTTATGACTGAAGTTAACTCTACTAGTGAAAAAGAAGCACTATTTTTATCATGCAATTCCACGATGTCTTAGTAAATTACTTCTTTCAATGAAGTCACTATTCATTTATTTATCAAATATTTATGAAATGACCATTAGGTATGAGTCACTGTATACATAAGTCACTATGAATATTATGGATAAGAGATTTAGTGTATAAATTTGTTTGTCAGTTTGGCCAGTGGTTTATCAATTTTGTTGATCTCTTCAAAGAACCTGCTTTTGGTCTTGTTAACCCTTTCAATTGTTTTTCTATTCTCTGTTTCATTTAGTTCTGCTCTAATTCTCATTATTTCCTTTCTTCTGGCACGCGAGAGCTTCTTTTACTGCTCTCTTTCTACTTGTTCCAGTTGTAGGGTTAATGTTTTGATTTTGGCTCTTTCTTATTTTTGGATGTGTGCATTTATTGCTATAAACTGACCTCTCAGCACTGCTTTTGCTGTGTCCCAAAGGTTCTGGTAAGATGTGTTTTCATTCTCATTTGATTCTATGAATTTCTTTATTCCATCCTTAATTTCTTCTATAAACAGGTAGTTTTTGAGCAAGGTGTTGTTCAGTTTCCATGTGATTGATTTCTTTTTCCTTGCTTTTTCTGTTATTGATTTCTACTTTTATGGAGTTATGGTCAGAAAAGATGCTTTGTAATATTTCGATGCTTTGGATTCTGTTAAGGCTTGCTTTATGGCCTAATATGTGGTCTATTCTGGAGAATGTTCCAGGTGCATTGGAAAGGAAAGTATACTTGGCTGCTGTTGGGTGGAGTGTTCGGTATATGTCTATGAGATCAAGTTGGTTGATTTTAGCATTTAGATCTTCCATGTCTTTATTGAACTTCTTTCTGGATGTTCTGCCCTTCACTGAAAGTGGTGTGTTGAAGTCACCTACTATCATTGTGGAGTTGTCTATCACTCTTTTCAATGCTGTTAGAGTTTGTTATATGTATTTTGGAGCCCTGTTGTTGGGTGCGTAAATATTTATTATAGTTATGTCCTCCTGGTATATTGACCCTTTAATCATTATATAGTGTCCTTCCTTATCCTTTGTGGTGGATTTTACTTTAAAGTTTATTTTGTCAGAGAATAATATTCCCACTCCTGCTCTTTTTTCAGTGTTGTTTGCTTAATATATTTTTTCCATCCTTTGAGTTTTAGTTTGTTTGTGTCTTTAAGTCTAAGGTGTGTCTCTTGTAGGCAGCATATAGACGGATCGTGGTTTTTTTTATCCATTCTGTCACTCTCTGTCTCTATCGGTGCATTTAGACCATTTACATTCAGCGTAATTATTGATAGGAAGGAGTTTAGTGCTGTCATTTTGATGTCCTTTTTTGTGTGTTGTTGACAGTTTCTTTCTTCCACTTAATTTTCTCTGCTGAGTCATTTTTCTTTATGTATTTTCTTTTCATCTTTTTCATTGTTGTTGATTTAGTATTTGCTGAGTCTTTATATTTTTCTTGTTTTTTTTATTTTGATGTGTAGGATTGTCAGTTTCTTTTGTGATTACCTTAATATTTACCCCTATTTTCTAAGTTTATACTAGTCTTTTATTTCTTTATATTTCCTTGACTTCCTCTCCATATGACAAATCTGTGATCACATTTTTTAGTCCCTTTTTTGTTTTAATATTGTTATCTTTTACATATTGACATCTCTGTTTCCCTATTTTTGTGTTTTATCTTGGATTTATTTTTTGTGACTTCCCTAGTTGGGTTGATATCTGGTTGCTCTGTCGTGTGTTCTAGTCTTGGCATGTAATCTGATGTTATTGATTTTCTAATCAGAGGACTCCCTTTAGTATTTCTTGTAATTTTAGTTTGGTTTCTGAAAATTCCCTAAGCTGCTGTTTATCTGCAAATGCTCTCATTTCAGAATCATATCTGAGAGACAGTTTTGCTGGATATATAGTTCTCGGCTGACAATTTTTTTCCTGTAAGGCTTTATATATGTTTTCCCATTGCCTTCTTGCCTGCATAGTTTCTGCTGAGTAGTCTGAGCTTATTCTTAGTGACTCTCCTTTGTAGATGACTTTTAATTTATCCCTAGCCACTCTTAAAATTCTCTTTTTATCTTTGGTTTTGGCAAGTTTGATTATAATATGTTTTGGTGAATTTCTGTTGGGATTGACCTTACCTGGGGTTTGATAAGCATCTTAGATAGATGTCTTGTCATCTTTCACAATATCAGGGAAGTTTTCTGCCAACAAATCTTCAACAATTCTCTCTGTATTTTCTGTTATCCCCTCATGTTTTGGTACTCCAATCACTTAGAGGTTACTCCTCTTGATAGGGTCCCACATAATTCTTAGGGTTTCTTCATTTTTTTAATCCTTTTATCTGATGTTTCCCCAAATAAGTTGGCATCAAGTGTTTTATTTTCAGTCTCATTAATTCTAACTTCCATTGCCTCAGTTCTGTTCCTGTGATTTTCTATTGAGTCGTCTAATTCTGACATTTTATTGTTAATCTTCTGGATTTCTGAATGCTGTCTCTCTATGGATTCTTGCAGCCTGTTAAATTTGTCATTATGCTCTTCTTTAATCTTTTTAATTTCCTCTATTGCATGTTCTGTGTTTTGCTTAATTTCCTTCCTACTCTCTTGAAGAGTTCTGTATGTTAATCTTTTGTATTCTGCCTCCAGAAATTCCGAGAAATTCTCTTCCTCTGGAAAAATTGATTCTTTATTTTGGGAGCTTGCTGAAGCCATCATGGTCTGCCTCTTTATGTGATTTGATATTGACTGTTGTCGCCAAGCCATCAATAAGTTATTATATTTATTTATTTTATGTTTGCTTACTATGCCTTAGCTTCTTGTTTTGTCTTGTTTCGATATGCCCAAATAGGCTGCTTGTGTGAGCTGATCACCAGCACTCCTGAAGCTCCAAAGTCCTGCCACCAGGTGGCCAGAACTGCCACTAAATATGTGAGCCCGAGAGACTGCCTATTTCTCCTGTATGGATTCAGCTCAGGTGTCCAGGTAGTCGGCCACCCAGTGTGTGGTGCAAGCTCTCACCTACCGTCCTAGACAGGCATGGGTGATTGGTTTGGCACAGGCATCCAGCTGCAGCAGGGGGTCACTTGCTGAGCAAGCAGGGAGACAACAGTCACCCCACAGTGTCCGGGAGGAAAGCATGTCCCTGTTCCCTAGAGTGCATAGGTGGGTGGGTTTTGCAGCTGGACTATGAGCACCCCATGCTGTTGGCTGTAAGGACTGGGGGGCACTACTTATTCTTAGGCCCTTGTTGCAAGTGGCTAGGTGGCATGTGTGGAGCCACCAGCCCTCAAGCCTCTGATGTGGGTGGGTGAAGACCTTGCTCAATGGACAGAGCAGTGTCAAATGTCACAAACCTGCCCTTCACAGCTGAAACAGTTGCAGTTAGACTGCAGGTATATACCCTGCTGTACTGTGGTAATGAGGGCATATGCTGTTGAAATGGGCCCACACAAGTCTCTGCAGGGGGAAAGGCACTCAAAGTCCATGGACCCCTTATGCCTGTGCCTAGGCAAAGGAGCTGTGCCTACACTGAGTACCTGGCTTAGGGGAGCTGGCAGATTACTTTTTCTCCTATTTGTTAATTTGTTCTCTCTCCAAGGCCAGAAGAATGGCTCAGGGCACGTGATAGGTTCTACTTCTGGCCCAGGGGGCTCAGCAATTGCTGAAG
The DNA here is from genome assembly GCA_030035585.1 of Dugong dugon. Taxonomy (NCBI): domain Eukaryota; kingdom Metazoa; phylum Chordata; class Mammalia; order Sirenia; family Dugongidae; genus Dugong; species Dugong dugon. The sequence continues at coordinate 92,392,923 of CM057472.1, forward strand.
TCAGTCCCGGACTCAGTGCAGAGCAGGGAGCGGGGAGGTAAATGGGAGAGAGGTTTTTCCCAAAGGGGGCTGTTTTTGATCCATGCAGTAGGGCCAGACACAAGTACATATCTTTCACCGATCGAGGGTTTCTTCTCACTGGTTCTGGATGGCCGAGTCTTCTCTCTGCCCATGGGTCTGTCCTGGAGTGGAAAACGCCTCCCAAGCACTGCTGCTTGTCTGCCTCACCGTGCTGCCTGAGCTGATCCAGCCTTAAGGGCTCAGGCTCTCACTGGGTCCTGGGTTTTCTGTGGTAAACTGGACTACAGGTTGGAAAGAAGAGGTGGATGAAGAGCAGTGGAGAGTGATGATAGTTGGAAACTTGCCAGACATCTCTGCATTTGCTCATCATATCTGAGTACAGCAGTGTTCAGGCAGCAATGGTGGCTGCTTCACTCTGCTTTCCAAATCTGCCACAAGTTCCACCTTTGGCTAATTCTAAGTAAGGACCGTTTCTGAACCGACTGCTTTACAAAATACTGAAATAAATATTTAAAAAAATATATATGCTATATAATTATACCACGGACTGGCAAAAGAATGAATAAATCTGTCTTGGAAGAAGTACAACCAGAATCCTTTTTAGAAGCAAGGATTGTGAGACTATGTCTCACATACTTTGGTCATGTTGTCAGGAGGGATCAGTCCCTGGAGAAGGATATCGTGCTTGGTAAAGCGGACGGTCAGCGAAAAAGAAGAAAGCCCTCAATGAGAGGGATTGACACACTGGCTGCAACAATGGGCTTAAGCATAACAAAGATTGTGAAGATGATGAAAGACCGGGCAATGTTTTGTTCTGTTGTACGTAGGGTTGCTGTGAGTTGGAACAGTCTCAATGGTACCTAACAACAACATACTATATAATATATATATTTCTTTTTAACAATTTTATTTGATTTTTCTGAGCTCTGGTGGCACAGTGGTTAAGAGCTCGGCTGCTAACCAGTAGGTCAGCAGTTTGAATCCACCAGCCACTCCTTGGAAACCCTATGGGGCAGCTCTACTCTGTCCTATAGGGTCACTATGAGTCGGAGTTGACTCAGTGGCAACAAGCTTGGCATAACTTTTCTTAGATTCTATTTCCCAGAAGCAGTTCCTAAAACCAGGATTTATTTGAGAATGATTAATTAAGAAGTGTTCATAGGAAATGGAGGGAGAGGTTGGCACAGAGGTGGAGCTCCATAGAAAGTGTAGATCGTATCTCTAAGTAGTCCCTATAACGGCAAAGGAGATAGAGTATTTATGTTCATGCTTCCATCTGATGTTGTTTAATGACTGCCCCTGGAAGGGATGTAAATACCCAACTTTTCCATGTCTCCATAATTGTAGGCAAAATGGAATCTGAAAGCTTTAGGGAATTCCTCTAACATAGAGAGACCCAGCCGTGGCTATTGGTACTGAGAGCACAAAGGGAGCCAGAGTGCATTAATGACAAAGGGAGCCATGGAGATACAGACAGAGCATCTTCTACACAACTGAACCTAATCCTAAATAACACGTACACTGCTATATTAAGTGATATAAAATATACATATGAACAAAGACCCAAAAAGGTACTGTTTCGATTTTTTAAAAATGACTGATTTTTTTCCCCTGATTTCCAGATATTCTTGGAAATGTCTGTAAAAAATAAAGGGTAAAGAATGGTGACCTATGTGAGATGGTAAAAACTTTTCTGCAGGTTTAATGAATAGACCTCAGGAGTCCAGATGTGGAAATATATATACCACTTCACCACTTACACAATGCCCCAGTCATCCCATATATATAGCTAGAGTTTCAATTATCATAACTGAGCTGTGGCTCTCAAGTGGTTATCTTATCACCTGAATATAAACATATCTCCCATAATTCAGCCTGGCATGCCAATCATTGGACTAGCTATCAATGATCTTTGAGAGAAAAGGAAAAAGAAGTCTAAAAGACCACCAGCGCTCCTTCCTGTGAGGGTAGATAGCTAAAATTTATCTATATACTTCAAAGAAATATATAAATATATTGTAAGTATCAAAATCTGTATTACTTGACCTTAATGGCATGTTTTTGAAGAAGTTTCAAATCTTAGATTAATGTAATTTACCTTGAAGCAGTTCATTACTTTAAATAGAATTTTTAAAATGAGACAAATTTGAAAACAACCCACATTTCCAAATTTTTAAAAAGTTATCAGCATAAATTATAGAATCTCATGGCAAAATATAGTTATATACCAAAAGTATTTGTGTAAAAACAGTCAAATATTAGGAGGTTGTGAAACATACAGAAAATCATCATGAGTTAACTTTCCATTATTTCATTGAAAAAAACAAACCAAATAAGTTCCTGTGAGGCCAGCTAATGGAGACACATTTCACTGAAAGAAGGAGGAATTTTAGTTATTTTAGAATGCCTGCATAGAACATGGTTTGACATGCATGGCTTACATAGATTTTTAAAATTTAATCTCCATTAGAATGCTGCATTAAAGCTAATAAAACCAGGACATAAAAAGTCAAGTTACATTCCATTCATGTTGGAGGCAGAGTTTGAAATTATTTAGATCTGAAGACTCGAAATTACAAATATTTTTCAATAAAAAAAATTTCCTTTGATTATTCATTAATTCCCCTTTTCTCCCTTATGACCCACCCCTCAACAAATATCGAGTGTCTGTGACATGAAAGTCATTGTTCTAGTTAACAGTAAAAATGAACAAAAAATAAAAAAAGATGTATTTGCTGTCACAAAACGTTGAGCTGAATAGAGAACATAGACGGCAATTCAACAAAAAACCCAAAATACTATTAAAAACGTCCATATGTACCTGGCTGTGTCAAATCAGCACATAATAAAAAGATGTGCCTTACCTTGTGAAGACATGAAAAACATCTCTACACAATCATGGTGGCCTAGGAGACTGGTGTGTGGGTGGGCACGGTGGTAATCCAGGCTGAGGAACAAGAAAGTGCGGCCATAAACAAAGTGCTGAAAAACTGAGGTGAGTGTGGAAATGGCAAAGGAATGGGTGATTGGCAATGAGACTGGAGTAGTGCAGCTAGGACTAACAGAAGGATTCATACGCTATGCTAAGGGGTTTTGTCGTTCTCTTAATTAAGAAAAATGTGGTACCTTAAGTGGACCAAAATGGAGGAGAATGTATGATTTCAGAATTGTTTCATTTTAGATACCTTTGAGATATCCAAATGAAGTTTAAACCTGTCAATTAAATATACAACTCCGAATATTAGAAAAAAAGGTATGGGATAGAACATTCACGCAAGAATTAATGTAAACATACGTGACAAGTAGACATATTTGTTGTACAAATATAAGGTTGTTTAGAGTAGTATACCTATTATGTGCTAAGAGACATAATTTGAATGGTTTCAGGGCAAAGATTACTACATCCTCAGTAAAATCCTGTCATATGACAGATGCAACACAGTTCTACATAATTTTCTGTGTTTGATATTCCTGAGCCAAGATCACAGAATTTAATTGGTCTTTATGCATGATAATGCATTTCTAATAAGTCAGCTTTAAATCTTTAAAATACGTATTGTTTAGCATTAAAAAGTAATATTTGGAAACTGACAGCACACTAGTCTATATTAGAATACTTAAAATTCATAAGCTTACTTACATTGTTAAAAATGTTAGTGAATATATAAATATATATTCGACATTTACTTATCTATTGGTGCATCTATCTAGACTGTCATATATGGACATATCTATTCATCTAACTATCTGCTTTTGAAAAATATGCATTTTGAATAACTTAGGTTTATATTCAGAGAGCTAGGTATTAGTGCTAATACTATGTATTAATATTCAAAACTACCTATAAGTGTGCTGTACCTGATAAGCATTCCTAGCAATGTTAAAATACGTACACCTGATTAGCCATAAACAAATTAAGTAGCATTTTGTATTTGGTCAAACATGTATTGGCAACAGCATCTTTTTCTGCAATGTAATAAAAACACAGTAGGCTAACGCTTTTGCTGCATCTACTAGGAATGGCTGAATATATTTTATAAGTACGTATATATTTTTTAAGATGTCGGAGATCTCTGGATGGACTACATTCTGGAAAGAGGAGAACCGTTAAAGGTGAGCTGAATATTTCTGGCAATTTTCTCATTTATAAGACATTTGAGATTCTAGGTGCTTGTAGGGAGCTACTTCCTTAAATTGCTACCTCTGTGATAACTTATTGCTCTCATATTACCTTTTGTGTTATCTAGTTAACAGCTTTATACCTAGTAAACAATTCTATATATTAATTTCTCTCTGCTAAAATAACTGGTGTGATTTCTATCTCTTAATTGGACTCCGACTAATACAGGTAGGAATTTAATATCTTGTATTCAAAGTTGGGAACAGTATGTAGTGAGGGAGAGATTGAGGGTAGACTCTTGCTAGATTTATGCAGCTGTGCATATCCCCATACTGAGAATATACTTCTGTAAAATTAACCACACCGAATAATTTTGTGTATGACTGTACATGTTTTTTTTTTTTTTTTTTAGAAATAAATAGTAAGTGAATGTTAGGGCTATCACCCAAATCAAAGACTGCTTTAGAAGTGATGGTTTTTTCAATGTGGTTCAAAGAACTCTGTAGGGATGATCTACACAGCTAGCCCATTTTGTGGTATCCTGAGTTTGAGGGAAAGAAGAAAACAAAATTGTAAGGAAAAAAAGTAGGGAAAAGAGATTCTATACCTTGGAAACATTATGGGGCAGTTCTACTCTGTCCTATAGGGTTGCTCTGAGTTGGATTCAATTGGACTGCAACGGGTCTTTGTTTTTTTGGTTTAGGTTTATGAACAAATTAATATAAACATCTTTGGAGTAATGTTATAAGTAATATTGTAAATATTTTTATGATTACGTATTGCTGCACTGCACATTATGTATTGGTCAGTTATGTAATCTACAATAAACACATTCAAATAAACTCTGGATATAGCCGGTGTCTGCAGTGTGAGTTTAAGGTGTTTTTTTTTTTTATTTTCAATTAAGATTGTAGAGTATAAACATAGAAAATTGGGAAAGCAGGAAGGATTTTTTTTCTTGTACTTACCTTTCCTTTGAAATAGTTTTTATAGACTGACAAAAAACCAAAATTTTAATCAGCAATTATCGACTTTTCTCTTGATGTAAATCTATTTAATTAGGTAGCGATTCATAAAATTTCCTCTCAACATTTAAAGTAGTCAAAGTTATTTGCCATCTTGCCATTATTTCCACAAAATAATGAAAATTGTATTAAAACATAAACGTATGAACTAGAAATAAAATACACTTAGCTGTGAAAGCAGAGCAAAGTAGCCAACTTTGGCATCCAAGTAAGTCACTGAGCTTTTCAACATATGTTCCAAAATCTTCTAACTTGTTACTTACAGAACAATTCACTTCACTCTCCTCATCCTAAAAATGAAAATATATAAATCATTCATCTTTCCATATTTTCAGACATAAACCTAGAAACATCTGTGGCTTTTGGTTCACTATGCAATGTTCAGACTAGTCATTCAGAGGTTGATTTTTTTTTTTCCAATCCTGGAATCTGTTTTCATAAGAACAAGTATGTGGTACAAACCTGAATATTTTGACAGAATTTTCTGTTACTTTTTTAGTCTCCCTTGATAAGCCTCACTTTTTCCCCAGAACTTCTTAGCTAATGACAGCTATGACCTACCAGTGGTGAAAAACACAAAATGATATTTGAGGCAGGGACATCTGGTAGAGAAAAAAGCAAAAGAAAATATGAAATATTTCATCACTAGAGAGACTACAGACTCTTGAATTATAAACTGTGCTAATACTATCAGGGGTGTTCATTTCATTTTTCAATTTTTTTTGTTTTTGTTAGAGAGCACACTATGTACTGTCCTGAAATCAGTGAATATATTCACAGGAACTTTTTATAATATAGAAATAAAGCAGAGAATGTTATGCTGGATTTATTGTGTTTGGAGGCAGAAGAAGCTATGAAACAATGATAAAATCTTATTAGAAGATAATTCTTTTTCAGAAGAAGATAGCCTATTGCAAATCAAAAAAGAAGAGAATAGCAAATGTTGGAGAGGCTTCAGGGAGACTGGAACTCTTATGCACTGCTGATGGGATGCAAAATGGTGCAACCATTTTGGAAAATGATACGACACTTCCTTAATAAGCTATAAATAGAAATACCAAAAGGTCCAGCAATCCCACTCCTAGAAATATATCCTAGAAAAATAAGACCTGTCACACAAATAGACTTAAGCACACCCAAGTTCATTGCAGCATTATTCACAATAGCAAAAAAATGGAAACAACCTAAGTGCCCATCAACACATGAATGGATAAATAAACTATGGTACATACACACAATGGAATACTATGCAATGATAAAGAACAACGATGAATCTAGAAACATCTCACAACATGGAGGAATCTGGCGGGCATTGTGCTGAGTGAAGTAAGTCAATCACAAAAGGACAAATACTGTATGACACCACTATTATAAAAACTCATGAAAGGGTTTACATACAGAAAGAAACAATCTTTGATGGTTACAAGAAAGGGGAGAGGTAGGGAGTGAAGAACACTAACTAGACAATAGGTAAGTGGTAACTTTGGTGAAGGGTTAGATAGTACACAATACTGAGAAAGTCAGCAGAACTTTACCAAGGCAAAGTTATAGAAGCTTCATAGACACATCCAAATTCCCCGAAGGAATGAATTACTGGGCTGAGGGCTCGGGACAATGGTCTTGGGGGAGCATCTGGCTCAATTGGTATAACATAGTTTATAAAGAAATGTTCTACATTCTACTTTGGTGAGTAACATCTAGGGTCTTAAAAGCTTGTGAGTGGTCATCTAAGATATTCCACTGGTCCTACCCAATCTGGAGCAAGGGAGAATGAAGAAAACCAAAGACACAAGGGAAAGATTAGTCCAATTGACTGATGGACCACAACTACCACAACCTCCACCAGACTGAGTCCAGCACAACTAGATGATGCCCAGGTACCATCACTGACTGCTCTGAGAGGGACCATAATAGAGGGTTCTGGACAGAGCTGGAGAAAAATGTTGAACAAAATTCTAACTCACAAAAAAAGACCAGACTTACTGGTCTGACAGAGACTGGAGAAACCTGAGAGTATGGGCCTGGGACACAATTTTAACTCAGTAACAAAGTCACTCCTGAGGTTTACCATTCAGTCAGAGATTAGACAGGCCCATAAAACAAACAATAATACATGTAGCTCAGCCATGTATAGGAGATTAAATGTGTACACCAGCCTAGGGGCAAGGATGAGAAGGCAGGAGGGGACAGAAAAGCTGGAAGAATGGAAACAGGGAACCCAAGATAGAGAAGGGGAGAGTGTTGACATGTCGCAGGGCAATATCACAAAACAATATATGTATTAATTGTTTAATGAGATACTAATTTGCTCTATAAACCTTCAGCTAAAGCACAAGTTAAAAAAAAAATTAAGGTTGAATTATTTATATTTCTGGAGCCCTGGTGGCACAGTGGTTAAGAGCTAGTCTGCTAACCAAAAGGTTAGCAGTTCGAATCCAACAGCCACTCCTTGGAAATCCTATGAGGCAGTTCTATTCTGTCCAACAGGGTCACTACAAGTCGGAATCAACTCCACAACAATGGGATCTTTCTATGGTATACTTAAATAATTAAAATAATTTTTTATTTTTTTTAATTCATCATTGTTTGCCATATTAAATCAGAGGGTCTAAAATTAAAATGAAAACGTTATTAATACAAAACTTACAAAACTAAATGTGTCAAAGAAATGTAAATAAAAATTAAAAAAAGAAGATAGACTTAGGGTTAGACATTAATATGATGAAGACAATATGTTACTCTATGGTGTGAATTGTTTTTAAGAGTCTTTTTTTAATCATCTGTTTATCTTGAAAGAATCGGTTTATAAATTAAAATAAGAAAGTTGTATTAGATTGTCTCCTTTTTTTTGTTTGAAAATCTTAGCTGTAAGTCTGGTTGTCTCTCTTAATGAGTAATGAGGTACTCTATTGCTTCAAGTTTCAGCTGAGGTTGTCTAGTCACAAAAAAAAAAAAAAAAAAAAAAAACAAGAAAGAAAAAGCAGCCACAGGGAAGTATTTTTGTTTTTATTTATCTTCTGGAAATACCTTTTCCTCCAAATTGGCAACTTTTAGTCCACAAATGGGAACTGGGAATACGAAGCTACTCTCTCATTCATACTTTCAATCTTTCAAACATCAACTTCAATAAATGCTTGAAAAGACCTGAATCTAAAAAAATAGAAATTGAAATGCAGATGGGAAATAGATTATTACACACACTGAAAGGGAGATAACTAAAAAGTAAAACAGTAGAACAAAGGAGGTTTTAATGAAGGCTGCTTGATAAGATGTATGGCAAAAAGTTTCACTTCAGAAAAAATGCTTTAATTTAACTGGTCTGTTAACTGAGTTTTAAAGGATTATTAGGAATTCACCCATCAATCAAGATGAAGAAGATATTTTATTCAGAGGACAAGGTATGTGAACAAAACCAGAAGCATGAAGTGAGATATCATGCTGAGGATCTGAAATACATATATATATTTAATTTTGTTAGAGTAAACCCATTGCCATAGAGTCGATTCCGACTCATGCCAGCTCTACAAGTTACATAGTAGAATTGCTCTATAGGGTTTTCAATGGCTGTAATCTTTATGCAGGTAGATCACCAGGCCTTTCTTGCACTTGCACAGCACCTCAGGGTGGATTCAAATGACCAAGCTTTGGTCAGTAGCTGAGAGCAAACTATTTGGCTAACTGGGGATCAGAAAATTACACTCCATTGGCCCAAACTGGATGCCACCAGTTTTAGTAAATAAAGTTTTATTGGAATATAAACACACCCATTCAGAAGAACTGATGCATTTGAAGTGTGGTGTTGGTGAAGAATACTGAATATACCATTACCTCAGGCTGGGTTCTGTAGAGAAGAAAAATCAGCAAAGTGTGTAAACATATATATACATATATATATATATAGAGAGAGAGAGAGAGAGAGAGAGAGAGAGATTTATATCAAGGAAATGGATCACATGGTTGTAGAAGCTGTAACGTCCCAGTCCAGGGGTTAGGAAAGCAGCTTCTCCTGATTCAGGTAGCCACAGGGGCTGGGGAAACCAAGACTGGTAGGCCCGAGAGCAGGGGTCTTGCTTACAGGCTGTGAAGATCGACAAATCCCAAGACTGGCAGGCAAGACTACAGGTAAACTGCTAGCTCAAGTCCCGAGAATGGGAGATCAGATGAACAAGAGTCAGCTGCAGGACCCAGAATGAGAAAAAGCCCCCAAAGCCTTCCTGAACATCTGCCCACATTTGATGCAGGCCACACGCCCAAGGAAACTCATCTTCAATTGATTGGCTACTCACAGCAGATCCAATTGTGGTGACTGCGTATCAGATCTCAACAGGGGAGTGATCACAACATTATATGACTGCCAAAACACTGAGAATCATGGCCCAGCCAAGTTGACACACAATCTTAACCATCACAACCATGGATTGACAGAACAATGAACAAATCTGTCTTGGAAGAAGTACAGCCGTAATTTTCCTTAGAAGTGAGGATGGTGAGACTTCATCTCACATACTTTGGACATGTTATCAGGAGGGACCAGTCCCTGGAGAAGGACATCATGTTTGGTAAAGTAGAGGGTCAGCAAAAAAGAGGAAGACCCTCAATGAGATGGATTGACACAGTGGCTATAACTATGTGCTCAAACATAGAAATGAGTGTGAGGATGGTGCAGAACTGAGTAGTTGTACATAGGGTTGCTATGAGTTGGAGCCAAGTGGATGACATCTAAAAACAACAACATGACAACAACAAAATGGCTGCTTTCAATCTACAAAGACAGAAGTGAGCAGTTGTGACAGAGCTCATATGGTCCCCAAAACATCAAATATTTACTATCTAGTGCTTTACAGAAAGAGTTGGCTGACAATGGGTTAGAGTAAATTTATATATAGAAGGAAGGCAAAGGGAAATTGACATGGTCAATTCACCCTTGATGGTCCCTCTAAAGCTATGGAGTACTTGTGTTGCATTCCCAAGAGATCAGTGGTGGCCTGTGGATACTTGTTGAATTAGGAATAAGGTCAGTGACTTGAAAACCAATGAGGAGACTACTGTAACAATCTTAGATAAAAATATGTTATACGGATTGTATGACTTAGGGTCCAGTCATTATACTATGTGTTTCAAAAAAGAAGATTTAAGATAAGGAATTGACTTTAAAAAGTGTTAGGTGCCTGAAAAGGCCAAAAATAAAATAAAATAAGGGGCGCTGAGATAACACGGAGATCCATAAGTGGGAATTGACTACAGACAAACTCCAGAAAAACTAGCAACATTCACAATAAAGTCACTGCAGGAAGCAGCTACTCCCCCTAAGGCTGGTGGGAGTTAAGGGGAGGAATGGAAAGCAAGAGTAAAAATAGCATTAATAATATGTGAAAGTTCAATTGTGCTAATGCTACAATTTTTTTCTGGAAACCACAGAACCCTAAACCAAATATTATTTGCTGTTATTTATGAAATAATTAATTAACAATGCATAATAAGGAGACCAGCCTATGAAGTGCTTAAAATGTGTATTCCTCCAAGAATTATTTGCATTTAAATGGAGAAAACAAACAAACAAATATACAAAACAAAACTCCTTGCTGTCGAGTCCATTCCAACTCATAGTGACCCTATAGGACAGAGTAGAACTGCACCATAGGGTTTCCAAGGAACAGCTGGTGGATTTGAACTGCCAACCTTTTGGTTAGCAGATATAGGGTTTAACCACTGTGCAGCCAGGACTCCAGTAAAGTAGTACTGAAATGTATAAATACCTAAAGGTAGAATTCCTACCTTCAGTAAATTTCTGATGGGCTAGGTAATTTTATGGCCTTGGGTTGCTGGTTTTCAGAGTCTCCTAATCCAAGTTACTTACCTCCTCTACGTTTGCCACCTTCTCTTTTGTTTTTTTTTTTTTTTCTTATAACTTCAGTATCAGTACATATGCTATTGTTTTCTGAGTACTTACTTGGTGTTAATAGCCTTGCTAACTGCTTTAAATATCATATATACTCTTCACAATAAACATGAGAGATAAGTATTATTAGTGTTCTAATTTTACATATAAAGACACTAGTCTTCAATGTTTTAAATGGAGTCCTAGATAAAATAGAATGACTAAGTTGAACAGCTGGGGCTTAAATTCAGGTTTTTATGAAAAAGCTATCCATGCTTCTTTTTTCCATCCACTTGTCTGATATCATCGATCAGTGATCATACCTCTGAGTTTGCCTGGGACCGTCCCAGTTCATGTCTGTTGTAATTATTAATAGTTAATATATTGATGATATTAATATAATTATCAATAGTTAATATGATTATATTAAGAGCATTAATATAATTATTAATAGTTCCTTTCACTCTCCTGGAGTGGTGCAGTGGTGAAGAACTCAACTGTTAACCAGGAGTAGGCAGTTCGAATCCACCAGTTGCTTCTTGGAAGCCCTATGGAGGAGTTCTACTCTGTCCTGTAGGGTCACTATGAGTAGGAATCAACTAGACAGCAATGGGTTTTCAGTCCTCTGATTACCCCAGTTTGAATAATACATCATTTGATCACCCTATTGTTGAGGCTTGATTGTCTTATTTTTAAATAAAGTGTGCAATTATATCTAATACTTCATATTTTTCAAACTTTATCTGTGTATGTTTAAATCTTAGCCCAGTCACATTTTCTAAATCTTAAACACTAGGCCTCTGCCATGAAATTCATGCCAAGAAAATGCTTGGCACAAATTAACTAGTGTAACTGATACTCTAATGTAGCTGTCCTAGGTTTGGTGCAAAACAAGTCAAAATGCTGATAAATATCTGTTATGTTTCTGGCACTGATATTATATCATCATTCCTATACAAAGAATCTTTGAAGTATAATGTCTGAATATTTGCAAAAACAAAATATAAGTTATATATGTATATATACATATATATATATAGTCAGACATTATAGTTCAAAGATTCTTTCAAGACTCAAAATTTATGTAGTGTTGTTGAGAAATATCATTCATCTCTCCACCAAAGACGTAAGTGATCTGTTTTGAATCATCATGTATTTGAACTCCAATTTCAGTATTACCTTGGGTATAATCCCAGGGTTTGTGCAGTGTATTTAAAACCATGCTTTTTACTAATGGCTACTTTGAGTAGCCAAGATGACTACAGCAGGATCATTTTGGGATTATTTAATCATTTTGATGATTGTCCTAATAGAAGAAAAATGTATTAGCAGACTGTTCTTTCTCCTCTCTCATCTATAAATGAATTATATGTTCAGTAAATTCCAGTTTACAGCTATTGATTCCAAAGGCACATGGAATCACGAGTTACAGCTGGTTAACTTGGGCCTGCATTCAAGAGCCTTTGGCATCTGTACTTTGCTGCTTGGTCATTGTGATCTGACTTAAAGTGAAATGAGACCTAAGTAGGCAACTAAAATATTTTATGAGTATTTTAATTCCTATGGTGAAAAAATTGTCAACTGTTTTACTTTGATCATGAAATTATAACAGTATCTTTCTCTTTTATGAACACAGTGATAAATGTGTTTCAAATATTTAGTTAAAAAGAACCACTACAAAATTATTATTGTTGTCGTTAGGTGCCATCAAGTGGGTTCCTACTCATAGCTACCCTATGTACAACAGAATGAAACACTGCCCAGTCCTGCACCATCCTCATGATACTTACCACGCTCTTGCCCATTGTTGTAGCCACTCTGTCAGTCCATCTCGCTGAGGGTCTTCCTCTTTTTCACTGACTCTCTACTTTACCAGGCATGATGTCCTTCTACAGGGACTGATTCCTCCTGATAACATGTCCAAAGTATGTGAGATGGAGTCTCACTAGCCTCGCTTCTAAGGAGCATTCTGGCTGTACTTCTTCCAAGACAGATTCATTTATTCTTGTGGCAGTTCATGGTATATTTGATATTCTTTGCCACATCATAATTCAAAGGCATCAATTCTTTTTCAGTCTTCCTTATCCATTTTCTTGCAACTATGACATAATTTGATTACATACTCAAATATACTGCTTTTCTAATATATACTGTGCCATTTTAAAATGAAGTATTTATTTTCTGTATAAAGTTGCTGCAGAGCTGATTATGACTCACAGCAACCCTATAGAGAAGAGTAGAACCACCCCATATGGTTTCCAAAGCTGTAATATTTAATGAAGCAGGTTGCCACATCTTTCTCCCTCATAGCAGCTGGTGTGTTTGCACTGCCAACCTTTTGGTTAGAAGCCGAGGATTTTACCACTGTGTTGCCAGGGCTCTTTTTTCTGTATAGACTCACTTAAAATGTGACTGGTGATAAACCATTCAGAGAATGCAAAATGGAGGGGAGTAGAGAGTAATTTCATCATATGAAAATATCTACACATCTACAGTTATTTTACAGCAAAGTATTACAATTAACTATAGTTCATATTTTGATTTTTTTACATAATTTCTTTTTTACTTTAACAATTTTTCCTGTTGATGTGGTGACCTTTTTTTCATGTATCTTTCACTATGAGTCCATTTAAATTGAAATAAATTGTCATGACACTTTTTCTAATAGATGTCTTAATAAAATGGAAAGGTTATGGACTGAAGTTCAGAAAAACTTTACTGGCTCTTGTTCTCTCACTGATAGTTTTTGGATATGTGATCCATTCTAACATGCCAATTTCCCTAAGCCTTTGGTTAACCTCTACTGCATACCAAGGCAGTTCTGTCATTTCAGTTTGATTTAGTGTGGGCCACCACGTAATCCATGCTTCAGTGAACCAAGCAAATAAACTATATGACCTTTTTGTAACCTCTTGAGCTTCAACACTGAATGAAGAATGTGTGTTTAGTGGACCCATATTAATAAACTCTGACTGATCCAAGTTTATGTTCCTCACACCACTATCCCACACCCTTAATAGCCTTTCCCACCCATATTCCCATTTCCTGTTTGTATATATGAGAAAAATCAAGCAGTTCTTTTTGAGTGTAGCATAGCTCCTCATGGGTCACACTTTGTACTTCACCTCTTGGGGCTTGCTATACCTAGACTTAAGTCTAGTTATAGGTCTAGAATCAAAAATAAGTGGTAGGGTGGGTCCTGGGGACATTCAGCAATGTCTTGTAAGGCATCTGCCTCAGGCAATGCCCTGGGCAATATCTCAGACAAAGACTCTTTTAGACACAGGTGGGTTAATCTCATTAGATGCAGGTGGAAGGGATAATGGTTTTACTGGGACGGTGGTTTAGCAAACTAAGCTGGAGTAATCTCTTCAGATGGGAATAAGAGGGCTTGTTCTGTTGACAGGAGTGATTCAATGGAATTTAGGGGCTCAATATTCCCAGTTTCCATATTATCTGTCCACATGTCTCCATCCCAAGTTTCAGGATCCCATTTCTTCCCAGTGTCCTCACTTTAACTTCAGACACCATTTTAGGTTGGGAATTCAGTTGTAGTTGTAATTCAGCCACTCTTATGATTATGACTCTGCATTTGGATTTCAGCCATATCACCTCTATTACTATAATAAGTAAATTTTTCTTTCAGGGCACAAGTGGCAACTTTGAAGTCTTTTATGTGGAACTTGAGCTATAACTGAAGCCTTGAGCTCATCTCTTTCTTCACCACTTCATCTAGCAAAAGCAGGACCAACCAACCTGCTTCCTTGTACTTCTCAGTCTGACAAAATTGTAGAAAAGTATCAAATATGAGATCACCCAGAGCCTTACCTCTCACAAATATTTGATCCATTTGAGTATTTCTACTGCCAGCTCATGCCATGGATTAGTAGTGCACTCTTTAGTACTGGAGGCGGAGTCATCAGTTCTTTTAAGACTAGCCAGATTTAAATTCATCCTTATGATTTTGTTCCTCTAGAACCACTCTCAACACCAAATATCTTAGGCTGGGTTCTCTAGAAGAGCAAAACACTGAAGCATATATATATATATGTATACTGAGAGAGAGAGAGAGATTTTTTCAAGGAAATGGCTCACCCAGCTTTGGAAGCAATTAAGTCCCAAATCCACAGGTCAGTCATTAAGCTGGAGGCTTCTCCTGACTCATGTGGTTGCAGGGGGTGACAAGCCCAAAATCAGTGAGTCAGGTAGCAAGTTGCTGGCTCTTGTCCCAAGAACTGGAGATCAGAGGATGACAAGACAGATGCAAGAACATCCAAATATATTGAATGCAGGCCACACCTCCAAGGAAATTCCCCTTACAACTGATTGGCTGCTCACATCAGATCACGAAATTGTGGATGATTACGTATTTGTCAAACCACTGAGAATCATGGCCTAGCCAAGTTGACACAATCTTAGCCATCACAATGTGTGACTATGGGAAGTTATTTAAAAAAGATGGGGTACATTTTCATCACCTTTGTAAGCAAGATGAAGTTACCCTAGATTATTGGTACTGATATCTTTCCAGTCCTAAAATTCAAAATTTCTCCTCCATATCTTTACCATACAAACTAGACTAAATCTGATTATAGGTAATGCTCCATTTCTGACAAATTTCCATTTTAGGAATATAAATAAAAATACAGGACTTCAGAAGTAAATGTCCCCATTCTCTCCAACTCTTACGAATGTTTTAACACCTAATCTATGCCTGAAAAAAAAATTTATTAGGAATGAATCTTAATTTTTACAACCTTCTCTTGGTAATTGGTGGTGAAAAGAAGAATTATTTGTAGTAAACTTATGAACCTTAAGCTGCTTCTTGTAGATAGTGGATATCATGACTCAGTTAAGTAAGATAAAAACCCAAATCAAAATGTCATTATGGTAGGAAGAATGGTGGCCTTCCAAAGACGTCAACATTCTAATCCTTAGAACTTGTCACTAGATTTTGTTACATGGTAAAGAAGAATTAAGGCAGCAGATGGAATTAAGGTTGCTAATCAGCTGACCTTAAAATAGGGAGATTATTTTTGATTATCTGGGTGAGACCAATGTAATTACAGGGGCTCATAAATGTGGAACAGGGAGGCAGAAGAGTAAGTTTTAGAGTAATGTGAGGAAGACTTGATTAAAATTGCTGACTTTGAAGACTGAAGAGAGTTAGAAGTCAAGAAATGTGCACAGCTTCAGGAAGCTGGAAAAAGCAAAGAAATGGATTCTCCCCTGCAGTTTCCAGAAAGAAGTGGAGTCCTGATAATACCTTAATTTTAGCTCAATGAGACATTTGGACTTCTGACTTCAAGAAGTGTAAGATAATAAATGTATGTTGTTTTAAGCCACTGAGTTTATAGTAAATTGTTACAGCACCAATAGGAAACTAATGTAGTCATTAACAGGAAATAGGAGTAACTTACCAAAGAGCTATTTTGTATGTGGCTGTTGTTAGGTGCCAAAGACTTGGTTCCAACTCATAGCGACGCCATGTATAACAAAATTAAATTTTCTCCATCCTGCGCCATTCTCAGAATAGTAGGTATGCTCTAGCCCTCTGTTGCAGCCACTGTATCAATTCATCTCATTGAGGGTATTTCTCCCTTTTGCTGACTCTCTACTTCACTAAGCATGATGTCTTTTTCCAGGGACATATCTCTTCTGATATCATGTTCTAAGTAAGCCAGAGGAAGACTCACCATCCTAAGATCTACAGAGCATTTTGGCTGTACTTCTTCCAAGACAGATGTGTTCAATCTTCTGGCAGCCCATGACATATATATTAAATATACTCTGTTGATGCCATAATTCAAATGTGTCAATTCTCCTTTGGTCTTCCTCTTCCATTGTCTAGCTTTTACATGCATATGAGGCAATCAAAAATACCATGGCTTGGGTCAGCCACACTTTAGTCCTCAAGGTGACATCTTTGCTTTTTAACACTTTAAGGAGTTATTTTGCAGCAGATTTGCCCAATGCGATACATCATTTGATTTCTTAACTGCTGCTTCCATGGGCATTGATTGTGGATCCAAGTAAAATGAAATCCTTGACAACTTCAATCTTTTGTCCTTTTATCATGATGTTGCTTATTGGTCCAGTTATGAGAATTTTTATTTTCTTTATGTTGAGGTGTAAACCATACTGAAGGCTGTAGTCTTTGATCTTCTTCAGTAAGTACTTCAAGTTCTCTTCACTTTCAGCAAGCAAGGTTATATCATCTGCATATCAAAGGTTGTTAATAAATCTTCCTTCAATCCTAACGTCCTGCTCTTCTTCATACAGTCCACCATCTCAGATTATTTGCTCAGCATACAGATTAAATAAATAAGGAGAAATATACTACTGTGGTGCACAGTAGTTTTTGAGCCACACAATATCCCCTTGTTCTGTTCAAACGACTTCTTGGTCTATGTACAAATTCTGCATTAGTACAATTAAGTGTTCTGGAATTCTCATTCTTTCCAATGTCATCTGTAATATGTTATGACCCACAAAGTAAAATGAAATGCCTTTGCATAGCTAATAAAACACAGATAGAGGTACCGGCAAAATGGCACTCTAGGCAGAAGCACCACGCCATCCCTCCACCGCAAAGATCTGAAAAACTAAGCCAAACAGAGAATGCAACAATCCTGAAACCCTAAAACATCAAATGAAGAGATAAAGAACTCAGTCAAGCACTAAACGGAGTGAGAAAACTGACAGAGAATGGAGAGCGAGGAGAGATTCATGCAGAGGTCCCTACCAGCTAATGCAGCGTGGACCCGCCATCTTGGACTCCTGTTGGAGACCAGCAAACAGGGGGTACGAGAAAGCAGCCTCACAGAGCTTCCAGTGGGAGACAAAACAACTGGTAATTTGTGATATACACTTTCCCAACCCCCACCCTTCTTCACCCTGACTCGGCCTCCTCTGCTTCCCGCGGCTGCAGTCTCTTGACCAGGAAACAGTGGCTGCTTGGTTTCCACATACCCGAATGGGTGGCTCTCTGAGTGCTGTTGGCTGCTGGGGTTGCTTTTTTTCCACTTCCTTTTATTTCTTCCTTGCCTCTCCCTACCTCCCCCTCCTTTTGCTCGAGTACCTCGCTCCATGTGCCATCTTTGCTTCTTCCTGAGGGGCTACAGAGCTCTAGTAATTTGTGATATATGCTTTCCCACTCTCTACACTTCTTCACACACACTCAGCCCCCTCTGATTCCCACGGACACAGTCTCTTGTCCAGAAACACCAGCCCGCACTAGCTGGCTCTCTGAGTGCCATTTGCTGGCTGCTAGTGTTGCTTTTATTTTTCTGCCTCTTTTGATTTCTTACTTGCCTCTTGCCACCTCCCCCTCCCACCTTCGCTCAAGTACCTGGCTCCGCGCACCATCCTTGCTTCTTCCTGAGGGACTGTGGAGCTCCGTTCAAGTGTGGAGCTGCTTCCCAGTTTCGGCTGCCACGCTGGTGGGATTCTGGGGCTGTTGTTTGTTTGTTTGCTTTGAATTGTTTGTTTGTTGTCTTTTCCTTTTCTTGAGTTGGGAGCCCTTTCTGGCCAGGCTGAGCTGCATGGCAGGGAGAATCCCTTTCAGCTTCCACAGACGTGCAGAGGGATCACTGAGGACATTTCTTTTTATGTTGTTTTTTTTTTTTCTGTTTCTTTGGGGGCTTTTCTTGCTTTTTTTTTTAAATTTTTTTTTCTCTTTTTCCCTTTTTATCTTTCTTCATTGCTCAGTTTTTTGTCCTCTATATCTTCCTTCTCTTTCTGTTCCCTGAATACCGGCATTGTATACCTCTATGCCTTCTAGCCAGGCTGTACTGCAACACCTGAGAGCAACTTCCCCAGCCCTCATAGCTGTATCGGTGGGATCCCTGGGAACTTTGCAGTACTGTAACCTTTCTGATTTGTATTTATTCATTCTTTTCTTCCTCCTCCCCTTTCTGTTTTTCTCCATTTCATAGTCTCTTATCTCTCCACTCCAATGGCAAGCCCCCCTAGCATTCTTTTTCGTTTGTTTGTATGTTTTTGGCTCCTGTTCCTCTCTCCTCTCTCCCATATCCATCTTAGCTCCACACATAACAATCTCCCCACTGCATCCTGCCTACCTGCACCATGCACTTGACATCACACCACCAAGCAGCACAGGCATGGCCTACTGGAACCTGCCCTGCACTGAGTATCAACCCGCTCTGGTGGCTGTAGTAAGTGCCACAAACAACCCGTCCCAGTAACTCCTCTTCAGCAAGACCTGCCCTGCTGTACCATATCTGAGTGACTGACCCTGCCAGTTGAAGAAGGAGGCGAAAAGTATTGTGCCCACCGATGAGCAAACAACAAAGAACACACAGTCTGCCTGCTCAGACATAGTCAAATTTTTTTTTAAAGGGATGAAACAAACAAATCTACAATCAATAAATGAGAAAAATAACTACTGAATGCCCCGAAGACAGCAGACAATATCAAAACATTTACAAAAACAGGACAGGATGGTTCCAGTATGCGTCTAAAATAAAACACAAGATGACTCTCCTCTGGAAAAAAATGCACTAGAACTACCTAACAGGGAATTCAAATCTCTAATATTCAGAATTCTCCAAGAACGGAGAAAAAAGCTGACAAACGTGAGGAAAAAATAGACAAATTCATGGAAAATACAGACAAAAAATTGGAAGAATTCAGGAAAATAATGCAGGAACAAAATGCCAAAATAAATTCACAACTGGAAATTATACAAAGACAACAATTAGAAATCCAAAAGGTAAACAACAAGATTTCAGAAATGGATGATGTCATAGAAGGGCTGAGAAGCAGATTTGAAACTGTGGAAGACAGGATCAGTGAAATTGAAGACAAACACTTGGATACAACTCTGTTTGACGAAAACTCAGAAAAAAGAACAAAGAAAAATGAAGAGACCCTGAGAGTTATGTGGGACACAATCAAAAGCAAAAATTAACGAGTGATTGGAGTTCCAGAACAGGGGGAGAAAACAGAAAACACAGAGAGGATCATTGAGGAACTGCTGACAGAAAACTTCCCCAATATCATGAAAGATGAAAAGCTGGCCATCCAAGATGTTCAACGAACCCAATATAGAAGACACCCCAAAAGAAAATCACCAAGTCATATCATATTCACACTCGCCAAAACCAAAGACAAACAAAGAATCCTGAGAGCAGCTCATGAAAAACAAGAAGTCACATACAGAGGAGAAACAATAAGACTAAACTCAGATTATTCGGTAGAAACCCTGCAGGCAAGAAGGCAATGGGATGACATATACAAAATCTTGAAAGAAAAAAATTGCCAGCCAAGAATAATATATCCTGCAAAACTCTCGTTCAAATTTGATGGTGAAATTAGGTCATTTCCAGAGAAACAGAAATTAAGGGAATATGTAAAAGTCAAACCAAACTTACAAGAATTATTAGAGGGAGTTCTTCGATCTGAGGACAAACAGCTTCAGCTCATAGGCAGAACCTAGGACGCAGGATCGTACGAGCTGGATATCAATCTAGGAAATGAACTCTCGAGGACTATCCAAAGCCAAAAGAAATACAACAGGGAATCAGAGCAGTTAATCAGTAAATGACAACAATATCAAAATAATAAAAGAGGGAATAAACAGCATAGGTATAGAACCTTCTAGTGGAGATGAAGGCAAGGCAATACCAAGTAATGGTAGACTGCTTCAAACTTAGAAAGATAAAGGTAAAATTTATGGTAACCATGAAGAAAGTTAACAGACATACCCATAAAAAAAAAAGAGGAAAAAAAAAAGTCTCAGCAAAAAGAAAACCTATAAAAACAAAAGAAATGAAAAAAAATCCACAAACAAAAGTAACTCAGCACAAGAGAGTAAGAAGAACAAAGAAAACGTCAGCACAACAAAGAAAAGCTCCATAATCTACAAGAAAATCCAACACCCCTACAACAAAAAGACAAATAATCCTATTAAAAAATAGGCAAAGGAAATGAACAGACACTTCACCAAAGAAGACATTCAAATGACCAACAGACACATGAGGAGATGCTCGCAATCACTAGCCATTAGAGAAATGCAAACTAAAACCACAATGAAATACCATGTCACCCGGCATTACTGGCACGAGTCAAAAACACTAGAAATAACAAATGTTGGAGGGGCTGCAGGGAGATCAGAACACTAATGCACTGCTGGTAGGAATGCAAAATGATACAACCATTTTGGAAAATGATATGGCGCTTCCTCAGAAAGCTAGAAATAGACTTACCATTCGATCCAGCAATCCCACTCCTAGGAATATATCCTAGAGAAACAAGAATTGTCACTCGAATAGACATATGCACATCTATGTTCATGGCAGCATTGTTCACAATAGCAAAACAATGGAAACAACCTAGATGCCCATCAACAGATGAATGGATAAACAAACTATGGTACATACACACAATGGAGTACTATGCAACGAGAAAGAACAACAATGAATCTGTGAAGCATCTCATAACGTGGATGAAACTGGAGGACATTATGCTGAGTGAAATAAGTCAATCACAAAAGGACAAATATTGTATGAGACCTCGATTGTAAAAACCCATGAAAAATTTCACACGCAAAATGTAACAATCTTTGTTGGTTACCAGGGATGGGAGGGGTAGGGGGAAATACTAAATAGGCAATAGATAAGTGGTATCTTGGGTGAAGGGTGAGACAGTACACAATACAGGGGAAACTAGCACAACTTGTACAAGGAAAGGTCATGGAAGCCCCATAGACACATCCAAACTCCCTGAGGGACTGAATTGCTGGGCAGAGGGCTGTGGGGACCATGGTCTCGGGGAACAACTAGCTCAATTGTCATGACACGGCTTATAAAGACAATGCCCTACGTTCTACCTTGGTGAGTAGTGTCTGGGGTCTTAAAAGCCTGTGAGCGGCCATCTAAGATACTCCACTGGTCTCATCCCTTTGGGAGCAAGGGAGAATGAAGAGAACAGGATACAAGGAAAAGATTAGTCCAAAGGACTAATTGTCCACAGCTACCAAGGCCTCCACCAGACTGAGTCCAGTACAGCTAGATGGTGTCCGGCTACCACTACTGACTTCTTTGACCAGGATCACAACAGAGGGTTCTGGACAGAGCTGGAGAAGAATGTACAGCATAATTCTAACTCACAAAAAAAAAAAAAAAAGATCAGATTTACTGCTTAAAGTATACTTTAGAAACCTCGAGAGTATGGCCCCCAGACATCCTTTTAGCTCAGTGGTGAAGTTACCTCTGAGGTTCACTGTTCCGCCTGGGAGTGGACAGCCCCATTAAACCAAATGAGACCAACGAGGTACAGGAGTCCAGTGACAAGGGCCAGAAGGCAGAAGGTGACAAGGAAGCTGGTGATAGGGAACTCAAGGTTGAGTAAGGATATTGTTGACGTGTTGTGAGATTGTTAACCATTGTCATAGGACAACATTTGTAGTAACTGTTAAATGAGAAACTATTTTGTTCTGTAAGCCTTCATCTTAAGTGAGAATAACAGCACAATTCGAAGAGCATAGTCAATGTCACTGTAGTGTGCATGTAGATATTTTTGAAATGGTGTATCTTTGGCTATGTGTATTTTCACCAAAAAAAAAAAAAAAAAAGGTTGAGAAGTTAGAGGGTTGATATGTTGTGGTGTTGTTAACCAATGTCATAAAACAACATGTGTACTTCTGTTTCATGAGAAACTATTTGTTCTGTAAGCCTTCACCTGAAGTACAATAAAAAATAAAAATAAAAAATAAAATAAAAAAAACACAGATAGACATCTTTCTGGTTTTCTCTGCTTTCAGCCAAGATCCATCTTCTATCCATAAATATATCCTTCATCCCCTATCCTCTTCTGAATCCAGCTTGAATTTCTGGCAGTTTCCTCTCAGTGTACTGCTGTAATCATTTTTGAATTATCTTCAGAAAAATTTTACTTGCATGTGATAGTAATAATATTGTTTGATAATTTCTACCTTCTGTTGGATCACCTTTCTTTGGAATGGACACGAATATGGATCTCTTCCTGTTGGTTGGCCAGGTAGCTGTCTTTCATACTTTGGTATACAATTGTTTAAATGATTTTTCCAATGTTATATGGTTTTAATAAATTATAAAACGTAATCATGACAAAGTATTGTGTATCTGGTAGGATGATAATCAAGAAGATTTAAAAAATATGGAGAATTTATGAGATAAATGCACAAAAAATATAAAGTAATATGTACACTATTATAGTAATTGTATTGAACTTGAGTGCATATAGAGAAGACCTGGGAAATAACACAAAATACAAATGTTATAGTGTTGTTGGAATATGAATTTTTAAATTTTGAATGTTTTATTGTTAAATTATGTTTTTCTTATTTGTAAAATCTGTGTAAAAATAAATCAGTTGGCCCAGTGGGGAGCTGAGCCACTTTAATCACCAACATCAATGAGTCATGATTAAGTGGTACCAGGTTGGACAGTCAACACCCTACTTTGCCACTCCCCAAGTGTTAGTGGGGCCAATGGACAGCTGAGCTTCCACCTCAACCATGTATCCACAGGTGGAACAAGGAGGTTGAAGACCCGGCCAGTTGACACTATACATCCTCTGCTCCACTGTGCTCTGTATTCTTCTTCCTCTATTGTCAAAAGAGCCCAGAAGAGAACTGAGCTTCCACTGACACCAACTTGGAACAAAAGAATGAGAATCAACCTTTTATTTGTCTCTTTCTGGTGTTAACAAGCCCTACTAAGGAACTCAGCTTATAACCTAAGTTGGAAACAACAAGGTGGTGAGAATTGGTGTCCCACTTTCACCTCAAAGGTGAGGGGGAGCTGAATTTTCTCTAGGGGGAGAGTCCTTGAATTTGGAAAGGGGATTGCATGGTTTGATTTTTATCCTGGTGTCAAGGGAGGGAGAACCTAGGATTTCTTATCAGCTTATTCAGAGGTGATAGAGAAGGAAAGAAGGAAGATGAGACTTAAAAGCTGTCAGTAGTCAAACATCAAAAAATGTGATGAAACCTTTTGTTATACCATTTTACTGAGCGCATGCTCCAATATCTTTACTGCAACCTAAAACGCCCTACAGGATCTGACTTCACTGTCTCACTGAGCCATATTCCACCACACTCTCCCAGCACCCACTGTGCTTCACTGACAGGGGCCTCCTGTTCCTACAACAATCTAAGCAAACTTCCAGAACCTAGAATAGCACTCATAAAAATGCACTAAGTGATGAGGCAAGCTTTTACCTAAATAAAAATTAAAGTTATTCAGAAACCCCAAGAGTATGGCCCCCAGACATCCTTAAAGCTCAGTAATGAAGTCACTCCTGAAGTTCACACTTTAGCCAAAGATTAGACAGGCCCATAAAACAAAATGAGACTAAATGAGCACACAAGCCCAGGGACAAGAATGAGAAGGCAGAAGGGGACATGAAAGCTGGTAATGGGAAACCCAAGTTCGAGAAGGGGAGAGTGTGGACCTGTCGTAGGGTTGACAACCAATGTAACAAAATAATTTGTGTATTAATTGTTTAATGAGAAACTAGTTTGCTCTGTAAACCTTCAGCTAAAGTAGAATTTAAAAAAGACAAAAAAATTAAAGTTATTCAGTTTACTTGTCCTTCTCTCAAACAGATTAAGATTCTTATTATAATTTAACTACTTATGAAAATTGTGTCTACCAGTGTCCTTGTTAATGGCCTCTAGTAACTTAATTTCACTCTTTCAAATAAGTAAAAAGTAATTATTGTTATAGTTTATATTGATATTCAGTGAAAAACAAAAATCCTCAACAAATTCTAGCCAAAAGAATTCAACAACATATCAAAAAAATAATTCACCACGACCAAGTGGAATTCATACCAGGTATGCAGGGATGGTTCAGCAATAGAAAAGCAGTCAAGGTAGTCCATCACAAAAATAAAACAAAAGATAAGAACCACATGATCTTATCAACTGTTGCAGGAAAGGCATTTGACAAAGTCCAACACCATTTCATGATAAAAACTCTCAGCAAAATAGGAACAGAAGGGAAATTCCTCAACATAATAAAGGGCATTTATACAAAGCCAACAGGCAACATCATCCTAAATGGAGAGAGTCTGAAAGCATTCCCTTTGAGAACTGAAACCAGACAAGGATGTCCTTTATCACCACTCTTATTCAACGTTGTGCTGGAGTTCACAGTCAAGAGTAAGCAGGCTAGAAAAAGAAATAAAGGGCACCCAAACTTGTAAGGAAGAAGTAAAAGTAATTCTATTTGCAGATGATACAATCTTATACACAGTAAACCCTGAAGAATCCACAAGAAAACTACTGGAACTGATAGAAGATTTCAGCAAAGTATCAGGATACAAGATAAACACAAAAATCAGTTGAATTCCTCTACATTAACAAAGAAACTTCAAAGAGGAAATCACCAAATCAATACTATTGACAATAGCCCCCAAGAAGATAAACTATGTAGGAATAAATCTAACCAGAAACATAAAAGACCTATACAAAGAAAACTACAAGACACTACTGAAAGAAACCAAAAAAGAGCTACATAAGTGGAAAAACATACCTCGCTCTTGGGTAGGAAGACTCAACATTGTGAAAATATCTATTCTACCCAAAGTGAATCTACAGATACAATGCAATACTGATCCAAATTCCAATGGCATTTTTTAATGAAATGGGGAAATAAATCACCAACTTCATATGGAAAGAGAAGAGTCCCCGGATATGTAAAGCATTACTAAAGAAGAAGAACAAAGTGGGAAGCCTCACATTACCTGATTTTAGAAACTATTATACTGCCACGATAGTCAAAACAGCCTAGTACTGGTACAACAACAGATACATAGACCAATGGAATGGAATTGAGAATCCAGAAGAAAATTCATATACCTATGAGCAGCTGATATTTGACAAAGGCCCAAAGTCCCTTAAATGTGGAAAAGATAGTCTCTTTAACAAATGGTGCTGGCATAACTGGATATCCATCTGCAAAAAACTGAAACAAAACCCATACATCACACCATGCACACAAACTAACTCAAAATGGATCAAAGATCTAAATATAAAATCCAAAACGATAAAGATCACAGAAGAGAAAATAGGAACAATGCTAGGAGCCCTAATACATGGCATAAACTGAATATGAACCATAATAAACAATGCACAAACACCAGAAGAGAAACTAGATAACTGGGAGCTCCTAAAAATGAAACGCTTATGCTCACCAAAAGACTTCACCCAAAGAGTAAAAAGACAACCTACAGACTGGGAAAAAAAATTTTGGCTGCTACAAGTCTGATCAGCATCTAATCAGTAAAATCTAGAAGATACTGTGAAACCTCAACAACAAAAAAGACAAATAACCCAGTTAAAAAAGGGTAAAACGATATGAACAGGCACTTCACCAAAGAAGACATTCAGGTAGCTAACAGATACATGAGGAAATGCTCACAATCATTAGCCGTTAGAGAAATGTAAATCAAAACTACAAATGAGATACCATCTCACCCCAACAAGGCTAGCATTAATCCAAAAAACACCTAATAATAAATTTTGGAGAGGTTGTGGAGAGACTGGAACACTTATATACTGTTGGTGGGTATGTAAAATGGTACAACCACTTTGGAAATTGATTTGGCACTTCCTTAAAAAGTAGAAATAGAAGAATACAATCCAGCAATCTCACTCTTTGGAACATATCCTAGATAAATAGGAGTCATCACATGAGTGGATATATGCACATCATGTTCGTTGCAGCACTGTTCATAACAGTAAAAAATGGAAACAACCTAGGTTACCATAAATAGACGAATGGATAAACAAATTATGGTATATTCATACAATAGGACACTAAGCAACGATAAAGAAAAATGATGAATGTAGGAAATATCTCATAACATGGATGAATCTGGAAGGCATTATGCTGAGTGAAATTAGCCAGTTGCAAAAGGACAAATATTGTATGAGATCACTATTATAAGAACTCAAGAAAATATTTAAACACAGAAGAAAATATTCTTTGATGGTTACGAGGGTGGGGAGGGAGGGAAAGGGGTATTCACTAACTAAATAGTAGATAAGAAATATGTTAGCTGAAGGGAAGGACAAAACACAATACAAGGGAAGTCAGCACAATTGGACTAAACCAAAAGCTAAAAAGTTTCCTGAATTCAACGAAATACTTGGAGGCACTGAGAAGCAGGGGCAGGGGTCTGGGGACCATGGTTTCAGGGAACATCTAGGTCAATTGACATAACAAATTTATTAAGAAAATGTTCTGTATCCTGCTTTGGTGAGGGGCATCTGGGGTCTTAAAAGCTAGTGAGCGGCCATCTAAGAGACATCAATTGGTCCCAATCCACCTGGAGCAAAGGATAATGAAGAACACCAAAGACACAAGGAAAATATTAGCCCAAGAGACGGAAAGGGCCACATAAACCAGAGATTCTATCAGCCTGAGGCCAGAAGATCTAGATAATGCCCAGCTACTACCAGTGACTACCCTGACAGGGAACATAACAGAGAGTCCCTGATGGAGCAGAAGAGTGGAGTGCAGAACTCAAATTCTAGTAAAAAGACCAGACTTAATGGTCTGACTGAGACAGGAGGGACCCTGGAAGACATGGCCCCCAGACTCTCTATAAGCCCAGCACTGAAATCATTCCTGAAGCCAACTCTTCAGACAAAGATTAGACTGGACTATAAGACATAAAATGATACTCATGAAGAGAGTGCTTCTTAGCTCAGGTAGATTCATGAGACTGAAGGGGCAGCTCCTGTCCAGAGGCAAGATGAGAAGGCAAAAAGGGACAGGAGTTGGTTGAATTGACATGGGAAATCCGAGTTGGAAGGGAGGAGTGTGCTGTCACATTATATGGTTAGCAGCTAGAATCACATAGCAATGTGTGTATAAATTTTTGTATAAGAAACTGACTGTAAACTTTCACTTAAAGCACAATAAAAAAAAAAAAGGAAAGAAATAGAATATTGCCAGCATCTTAGAAGATCCTCTGATACCCCTGTCTAGTCACTCACCCCATCTTCCTTCTCAAAGATATCCTGACTTCTAACATGATAGGTTGTAAAGAAATGTATGAGTTTTCATTTTTTTCTTTTTACCTTTTATTTATCAATGCTGGGTCTGGAGCAGAGCTGAGAGAGAGCTGGGGCTTAAAGTGAGATCAATGATAATATCTCTCTAGAAATAGATCCAGATTAACATTTTTTAGACAATGTTTACCTTTGGGTCCCTCTACCAGAAGGTCCATGGTCATGCCCCAGCCTTCATCCCTGTGTGTTTCCACTAGTTGAAAAGGCTTGGTATCCTGGAACCAGCCTTTCTTTGATAATAGCAGCCAGTAAGCATAATATTTACTTTTTTGATGCTTAAATGGACTGATAATACCAGGTTTAGGAGCATTTACATGAGTTTTTTAATTATATTGGAATAACTGGCTATTAAGTATACACGTTTTTAACTTCCACCATAAAACTTCCTTTGCGTCATTTTCAGAGATAACATAGACCTAGCGAGATTGATCTGAGTTTTAATGTGTGTTTCTCATGTTAGTCCTGTCATTCTTAACTGATGCCTCCAGATTACTTTTAAATTTCTGTCCTCCAGATTTCTCTCCTCCAGATTACTTCTAAAATAAGTGACCTGGGACATTGCACATGTGTCTGTGTGTTTTTTAAATGAAATCTAAAACTGGTAAAAAAAATTATTTTGCTTTGACTTTTTTTTCTTATGTAAACCTCAAATGGGGCTCATGAGAAATGTCAGGTGAACTTGGCACAAGTTTCAGGGGAAAGTACTCCCTCCCAAAGGATATAAATAAAAGATTTATGACTCCAGGTGAAAAGCATAAGAAAGTTGGTGACTGTAGATGACTTTAGCTTTAGATTTCTGGTTCATTGGGAGTCTAAAATGAAACTTGGCAATTGCAGGAGGTATGCCTCTATAAATAAGAAGAAAGCCGTTGCAGAATCTGTGCAAAATGGGCCTCGGCCTCTGGATATCTATTCACATACATAATGTCTCCAAAGACTGTAGAGTTAGCTTGTAGAAAGTAGACTGCCTCTTCATCGTGGGCTTAAATGTCATCAAAGATATTTTATTAATAGCTTGGAAATCCCAGTTTCCTCAATTAAAGCAAATCTTGATAACATTTAGCAAGTGCAACTGAAATGCTAACCCTGAAGTAAACTTGTTCCACGTTCCAGCATGCTCTCCAGGATTCTGAACAGGAAATCAAGCCATGCCCGTCTGTATATCCCTCATCAGGTATATAATTCATTAAGGAATTAGAGCTCTGCGATTTTGGAGTATGTTTCCCTGCTATGGAATTTTTAATATGTAAACCAGAATCAGGATGTCTGTATGTGATTTAAAAGCCACCAAATTGAAGACATTTGCAGATGCATGTTGGCATGTGGGTGGGATCTAGACCACGGACTGGCTCACGTTTCAGCACTAAAGTACAAAATGGGCAAAGAATGAATCCTCTCTTGCCCCATTAACAACCGGCCACATAGGCAACATCTGGAGTTCTCATAGGTATTTTATAACTAAAATAGCAGTAGCCACACCACCATTGGCTGCAGAATTCCCAGGCTGAGAACCACAACATAATCACTGAAACAAAAGTCTTCTCATTGACTAAAGAGACCCAGCATTATGTCTCCAAATTTATTAGGAATTGTGTAAAAGCACCTTTTGTAAACATTGGTTCCACCTCTGTTTCTAATTTAATTTGTTCTAGTCAATTGGATTAGCTGGCTCATGTCATGATGGGGAACAGAGATAAACAGTATTTACAAAGAGCACCTGCTTTTGCTTGGCCTCTGATAATGCTGTCCCTGCTGTGCCTCCATCCTTGGGAGAAGAGTTCTTATTACACATGGGCAAATCAACAAAATTGGAAGATGACCATGATACAGCTTTTCTGGTCCATCCCAGAGATGGGATTGTCTTTAAGGCAATGTTTAGCCCTGTGTAGTTTCCAACATCAGATTTCTTAAAACAGTGAGAGTCCTTTTTCCCTGTTGTTCAGATCAGTTAAGTTGGGTGAGATGAAGCTCCCGAGGAATACTGAAACAGCTGACATCTTCAGAATGAAATTAAATCGAAAGAAGCTCCTGCATGCTTGGATAACTCATTCTTGTTGAGGTAAGAGGTTCTTTTATTAGAAGGGAGGAATTAGAAAGTGTTTCCTCAGCCCCTTTATAAGAGGTGAAACAGAAATACTACACAAGTGATCATCACTGGCATAATGTTAGAATGAATATATACATAATGTTTCAAGAATCATGCACTTTCCTTCTTCGATGTCCTGAACAAAAAAATCAGAGTTGTTGGAGAATTTAATTATGTCTTAAGACACCTGCAATAATTGCCAGAAATAAAGAAATATATGTCTTCAATCTCCATTAGGGACCTGTTAATATTGGGAATATGATTAATTATTTCACATTATTTCTTATTTTAGTGGAAAATTGTTAGTCATTTGCATATGTCTGATCAATATGTTTCCACTATTTAAAAAAATTCTTTTTTAAAACAACTGATTTTTTAAATCACTCGCACTAGGTTGTTCAGGGAGAAATAGTCCAGTAACCTCAAGCCCATTTTTGGATCAAAGGTTTTTTCAGATTTTCTCCGTGCATGTTTGCCTCTGGGTTCATTTGTCTATGTTTCTGTCTCATTGACTTTCATTCAGAAGTTTTCAAACATTGATGCTTCTTTAATTACTCATTTCAGAGCCTACAGAAGTTCAGATGGTCAATTCTGAATAAATAACAGAGAGGGAAAGAAAGGAGTCATGCAAGATACTTTTGAAGGTGTTTTAAATGTAGGAAGCAAAATAAGTTTGTTCCTCCAGTGTAAACTTGGTGCTGCTTCATCTGTAGGCTTTTGTGGTCTCTGTTCTTCTGAAATAGCAGGAAGTGTTTTAGCAATCAGAGTGAGCAAATTGTAAAGGGAAATATGGTAGTGCATTACCAGCTGAGTCCTTTTAAATAAAACGTTCCAGTCCTAATGTAGTCCTGATGCTGCTGCATCTTCTGTCAGTTAGGCCCATTGCATTGCCATAGGCAACCATCAGATATACAGTAGTTTCATAACAGTAATACACTCAGCAATAGAACAAAAACACAATTATTATTGGAGCAAAGAAAACGTAAACTGCATTTACCTTTAGGCATCTTCTTGGTTTCTCTTGAACAAATGAAAACACAGACTAATTTCAGTGATGTGTGTTTGTCTCATTTGCATTCTCTGAAAAGTTTTAACTTCTCTAAAATCAGATATTAGTTTATTTATTGTGCCAAACTTGGAAAAAGAAATGTTAGTGCATGAGTTACAGCCTTTTTTTTTGTGGGGGGCGGGGGTGGATAAGTATGTACTAGGAAATAAAAATAGTCAATGAGTAAGAAGAGAACAGGTAAAGAGGGTTAGGAGAAAATATATTTTTAGTAAAATGATACAAATATTCTTAAATTAAAATTTTCAGATACTAATGCTATGATGAATTAACTCTTCAAATCTCCATTACATCCTAGACATTAACAATTTGCTTTCACTGTTTTTTCCTCTAAACCTACCCCATATAAATTTTCAACTCTAAGTATATTTGCTGTTAGATGGACAAGCAAATGACCAGGTCCAAAAGCTGATTGAGGTAGATTCATCAAACATTGGACAGTAAATACTTTAGAAAAAATATGGTCCTCACTTGTAAGTTATACTATGCGATATTTGTTGTTAGGTGCCATCTAGTCAGTGCCGACTCAAAGCAACCCTATGAATGACAGAAGGAAACACTGCCCTGTCCTGCACCATCCTTAGAATCATTGCTATGTTTGAGCCCATTGTTGTGGCCACTATGTCAGTCCATCTCGTTGAGGGTCTTCTACTTTATCTCGGACTCTCTACTTTACCAAGCATGATGTCCTTCTCCGGGGACTGGTCCCTCTTCATAAGATATCCAAAGAACCTGAGATGAAGTTTCATCATCCTGCCTTGTAAGGAGCACTTTGGCTGTACTTCTTCCAAGACTGCCTTGTTTGTTCTTCTGGCAGAATTTGGTACATTCAATATTCTTCACAAGCACCATTAATCCAAGGCATCAGTTCTTCTTAGATCTTCCTTATTCATCGTCCAGCTTTGTATCCATATGAGGAGATTGAAAAATATCATGGCTTAAGTCAGGAACACCTTAGTCCTCAAAGTGAGTTCTTTGCTTTTTAACACTTTAAAGAGTTCTTTTACAGCAAATTTGCCTAATGCAATACATCGTTCGATTTCTTGACTGCTGCTTTCATGGGCATTGATTATGGATCCAAGTAAAATGAAATCCTTGACAACTTCAATATTTTCTTTGTTTATCATGATTTTGCTTATTGGTCCAGTTGTTAGAATTTTTGTTTTCTTTATGTTGAGGTGTAATCCCTACTGAAGGCTGTGTGGTCTTTGACCTTCATCAGTTTAAGTGCTTCAAGTTTTCTTCTCTTTCAGCAAGCAAGGTTGTGGCATTTGCATATCACAGGTTGTTAATGAGTCTTCCGTCCATCCTGACGCCACTTTCTTCTTCATATAGTCCGACTTCTTCGATTATTTGTTCAGCGTGCAGATTGATACAGCTTCTATGTGATACTCTTGGATATTAATTTTGTTTAAGAATACTGTTAATAGCCTTAGTCTAGTTTTAATGTGTGATTTTGACTGAGAATTAGCATCACCAACAACATAGGATTAGGTCCATGTTGACTCAAGTGCAGTAAACAATGAGAGGAGCCAAATGTAACTCCTTAAATTTATATGTGGTTTTTGGTCATGGGTGAGTAGATAGGAAGATTTATAGCTAGTACTATAATCGACTTCAAATATATAGTATACTTAGAAGTATATCCCATTATAGAATATTTGTTAAAATCTGAGACCAGGGTCAGACTTGAATGATTTAGGGTGAATCTCCATCACTTTACTAGCTCTGTGACTTCAGGTAAATATTTTAGCTTTCTAAGTTTCAATTTTCCAATTTAAAAAGCCATATAACAATATGACCTATAATAATGTGTTGTATGAGGCTGTAATGAGATAATAGTGTTCACTTTCATGTCACAAACAGTTAATGCTCGATTATTTAAAAGCAAATAGTTATGTAATTTAGGTGTTATCTAATCCCCACCTCCTCTACCCCAGCTTTCATTTTTAATTCATTTTCTAATTTGTGCATGTTTAGAAATTTTTTGAAGGAAATGAACATTTAATCATAACCAATTAGTTTTGCTAATTAGTACTAGATTTAGTAAAGATTTAGCAATAATCAACAGGCTAAACCTGTTCATTACTGGGAAGTTTGGTAGTTTCTTGTTCATTTGAGTTTCTCATATTATCTCTAGGTTGACTGTTGTTCTGTATCATCTTGTGCAGAGGGCAAATCTATTTGTTCTTCCACATTCCATGCAGGCCTGTAAGCTAAACCTGCTGAATCCTAAAGGTATTCTTTTTGCCTATGGTCTTTGAGCCCATCTTTTAATTATTTAAATTTAATTTTTGATGAAATTTAGAGTTCAAGCCCTTTTTTTCTGAAGAATGTTTCCCTTGGTAGGCTGCTTTTATCCATATCTGCTTTACCTTTAGTGTTAGTAGCATAAATTAGGTACTTAGAGCTATCCTTTATTGCTAGTTATGAATATAACATGTCCTCTACTATATTGTAATTTCTGCCATTTATCTCTTTGAATCCATAGTATTTAACACCATTCCAGGCATATATTTAGGACTAAATGAATGTGTGCTATTAATAATATATGATTGTAATAATATATGTAATGTGATAACTGTAAAACCTTAAGCAGTCATTCTGTTTATATTGTCTCAACTACAGCACTTAAAATGCTAATAAATTTGAAAGAGTTAAGTTAGAAGGAATTTCTAGGCATCTATTGTGTAAATGATTTAATTCAGAGGAAGACATGTATCTGTTCATTGAATCTGGAAAGAAAGCCACTTTGGAACATTTAGTTGAAACAAATAGCCTCAGCAAATAGGCAATTTATTGCAGGATTAAAGGTACATTTAAAATAGTGTCAGAGAGGATAAAAAAATAAAGAATGCATTCGAAGTTTAACAAATGTGACCAGAGATCTCCATGTGGAATCCATCAGGCTGACTTTAGTGGCACTTGCAAACTTCCCTTTTCTGTAACTGTTCCTCATTAAACTCAGAGGGATGGAAGATAACTTTTTTCAGTAATTTATGACACTTGTGTCTATTTGCAACAGTTGTAAAAGTACAGTATAACCAGGAAACAGCATAAAACACCCATAAACTCGTCTAACGGCAGCCAAAGAGCTAGACTTTCCACAGCAGTTAATGATACAAATGTGAACGAATTATCCCTCGGCAGAGGCTGTGTGAAATCTGTGAACTATGTAAGGGTGTTTTAGCATATATTTAGGGTATAAAAATAAAAACACAATCAGTTTTGTATAAAAGAACATTTGTTAATAAGCCCATCGACCTTAAATATGCATATTATGGGAAACACATATATATACACTGTTGTAAAATATCTACGCTGTCACAGTATTTTAAAATAACAAAATTTTCTCCAAGGGATTATAATTTTACTTACTTCTTAAAACCAATGAACTCAGATTATTACAGGTGAAAAGTAAGTTGGTTTCCCTACGGAGATATGTAGACTAATATTCTGCAGATGGACAATTTCATAAGAAATTGTAAACACAGGAAATGTGCATTTATAAAATTACTGAGAGTTGTATGTACATGCACATATCATCTCAGTTTAATTTTATTATAGATGACATATATTTTTATAGTTTTTAAAAGATATCTGAAGGACTTTCGGTGCTTTGAGAGTTCACACTTGGTAGTTCCTTGCATTATCTCACATGAAAGTAATTCCAAAGCAGTATTGGCAAAGAATGTTTGCTAACCAATTGATAGTACTTGCTGAATTCAATTTATTTTCTATTTTCTGAGTTCCAGCAATATCTTAGTATTTATTGGAATAAGTGAGACCTTTCCTCCCCAAACCATGCAAGAAATGCCTCAGAGTTGGATTGCAGTCATGAGACTGATCTTTTCCTCAGAAACTAAGCTGTTGAGAAGATTAAGATGAGATGGAGTTTTCATAGTTATGCTACTAGTTTGAATCTTTCCTAGACTGAGAAGGATAAAAATAAGGTTGTCGGCTAGGTTAACTTGGCATCAGCAATACAATTCCCACTGCTGCTATTGCCTGGACTTCCTGGCTATGCCTCATTCTGGAATCCAAAAAATTGTTCAAGTACAAAGATTAAACTTTTTTGGCTAAGACAGGCTCTCTCTTTCTAACTTAAAACAAATGGTGATAATAACTTGGACATGTCACTTCAGTCAGACTATACTTATTGAAGAAGGTGTTCTTCCCAAGAGATTAAAAAATAAAACATTAGAGGGAAACATAAACACATCATCAACACTATTTGGCAGTCTGCTAAAAATAGTAAAAATAGTTTGACTGGTCCCTTAGTAATAGAACACACTCAGATAAAACAGACACACTAAGGTTGGTGAAAGACAGTAAATGGGCCTTACGTAGAGATCTGGACAAGAAATAAATTCAGTTGACCTATATCATCTCCACAACTTCTCACCCTCAACAGACCTTTAGTCTCTGAGCGCTCACCTCTGCTCATCTATCATTAAAGATTTTAAGATCTGAATTACAGAGGAATCAAAGGGGAACAAAGGAAGCACATTTAAAGATGCGAAGAAAGGGAAAAAAGCAAGATAGCACAGCAGTGGAGGCTGAAATTACTCTGAAGGGATCAAGTAGAAGTGAAACGAAAAAAATGGAAAGAGCTGTGAGCCCTACATTCAGTACTTCAAGGGAAATGGCTCACTTTTCTTCCCATGATTATTTTATGACAAATACCTGTATCAGCATGGAGCCCTGGTGATGCAACAGTTAAGCACTTGGCTGCGAACCCAAAGATGGTTGATTCAAACTGACCCACCAGCTCCAAAGGAGAAAGACCTGGTGATTTGCTTCCATAAAGATTACACCCAAGAAACTCCTGTGGGGCAGTTCTTCTCTGTCACATGGGGTTGCTGTTGAGTTAGAATCTGCTGGACAACACCCAGCAACATCTATATCAAGAGGTGCTCTAAATGCACGTACACACACACTTAATGTATGCATGTGTAAAATGAAGCTGCTTAAGAGAATTTAATTTAAAAAACTATATAGAAAAATAAAAACTAAATCTTGATAAATAACAAAAACTAATTGAAATCTAGGATGGGCCAAGTCCCAGTGTTCCCTGTGATCTTGGTTTCTTTGTTCAGGCGCCAGCAATGTAGCATATTGACACTACAGAATGTAAACACACTCATGACCCTTACATCATTAGGTCACATGCTGTTAATCACCTAGCATGCTGTGAAATCTGCTAACCTGTTATAAAATACAACGTTTTCTTATTTGGAAATGTTTCAGCTCATTGCTTTTTCTGTCTAAAAATGACCTGAAATTGACGCTTTCAAGACGTGGCTACATGTTCATGACACTTGTTACAAAAGAACAACATAATCGTATATATGCTTACTAACCTCCCGCAGCAGTTAAGAGCTCAGCTGTTAACCAAAAAGTTGGCAGTATGAATCCATCAGCTGCTCCTTGAAAATCCTATGGGGCAGTTCTACTCTGTCCTATAGGGTCTCTATGAGTCGGAATCAAGTCAACGACAACAGGTTTGGGTTTTTTGGCTTACATCCATTCAATAACTTCCTGTTGAATATATGTTGCTTGTTGCAAACTGAGAGCCATATGACAATGGACTGAGATAGTTCCCTATCCTGATTAATCAAACGTGTATTGACTAACATTTTAAAGGCAAAGAGACAATGACGAGGTTACAACTGGTGAGATTTGTGTCTTAGATTTTGCTAGGAATCGCTGACATGCCATTTTCCATCTTTTCATTAAGATTATTATTAATTGGTGAAAATATGGGAGTAACAGCTAGGATGTTTTATAAACTTTGACAGTTGTTTACTTTCCTGATTCTCGTGGTTAGTGGGCAGAGTCCTCTAGATGTGGTCTTGATTCACTATCCTTTAGAATATAAAGTGTTTCAAGGACAAAATTTTAACAGATTTTGTGCTTTCAATATTCTGGTATTTAAAAGCAGGTCTATTATGACCAGATGCTACATTTATTCTTGTTATCTTTCTAGATTCCCTGAGCTACTTGTGGAAATTGTACAATAAGAATGATTTCTGTTAAGTTCCTATTGCATAAAATGATTTCTGTTAAGTTCCTATTCAATGTCACCTCATCCCACTCCCTTTATTTTCTTCATAGAAAACTCCTGTTCATTCTCAAACCTGTTCAAGTATTATGTCTTCTTTAAAGACTTCTCTATATTTTTTAGGCATAGTAATCCCTGTTTCTTTGATATTCCTATGGTAAATAACTGTTACAGAATTTATCAAACTGTATTGTTATTTTATGGCTGGTTGTACAACTAATCTATGGGTCTCTCAGTGGAACAGACAGTGTTTTATTCCTCCTTCCTCTCCCCATTTTATTTGTAATTTGTAGAATCTTGCACCAAGAAGACACTAAATGAATACTTGTTAGTCTTCCACGTCACGTGTGATCAAAGTCATTTCTTTTCCCAACTACTATTTAAGTATTCAGTGATAAAAATGCAGAGAGATGGGATAGTTGGTTTTAAATACTATTTTATGAGCATTGGAACAGTGGAAATGAAGCATTCAAAAATTGGGGCATAGCCTTTATTTTTTTCAAAAGGCCTTTACATGTGAATTTGGGTAATGGTGTAAATAATAAGTTCGTAGACCCCCACCCTTATGGTCATTCTTTCCTTTTCTTGAAGGATAACACATGTGCCCAGCCAACAGCTCTATCAACCAGTTTATTGTCTGAATAATCCCAGAAGTCAACAGTCTTTCTTCATTTTGTACAGTTTTCCTTTATTTTATACAGTCTCTGTCCCCTTCAGTCCACGCTGGTAGTGCTTCTGCTGAGATGATTGGATCGTGCATCAGATACCTAAGCTCTCCAGCAAAAGTTTGTCTAGGAACACCCTTGGTGATAACTCGAGAAAATGCTTTACCAACTTTTGCAATATGGATTGGCTGAGATCTTTCCAAATATTCAAGTTTGGGTTTCGTTTTGCTTAACAGTCCTATTATGACTTCAACATACTTCTCATATCTGTACTTACCAGAAGCACACTTAACATATATATTTCTAGCAACATTCTGTTCACATGGTATATGTATTCTCAAACACCATAGCAGCTATCTCTACAGCTCTCGTCACACCTTTCTGAGAACTCACCAGAATCACTTTGAACATCTATAACTGTACCAACAATCTTTTCAAAGAAATATAGGCTTTTACTCTCAAGAGCCTAAAAATAATTCTAGCCTCTAAAATTTACCCAATGTAAAAGATACTTCCATATTTTTAGGCATTTTTACAGCAGTAACTCATTTCCCAGCACCAAAGTCTGCGTTCCTTTGATGCGGCTGCCATAACAAAATACCACAAACTAAGTGGCATACAACAATAGAAATGTACTGACTCACAATGATCGAGCCTAGATCTCAAATGCTGAATGTACGTGCAGGGCCTTGCCCTCTCTGAAGGCTTTAGGGTAAGTTCCTTCTTCATCTCTTCCAGCTAGACACTCCTTAAATTATGGCAGCATAATTCCAATTTCTGCCTCAATCTTCACATGACTCTTCCATCTCCATCTCTCTATCACACTGGAATAGAGCCCATTTTACTCCAGAATAAACTCATTAGCTTAACTGACTACATCTGCAAATAACCTATTTCGAAATAAGGTCACAGTCACAGGTACTCAACATTAGGACTTCAGCGTAGCTTTTGGGGGGTGGGGGAGGGGAATACACAATCCAACCAATAACAGGTGTAGTTCCAAAACTATTCAACAGATATCCTTGCATCCCACTTCTAACTTGGGCATAAAAATATAAACAGTATCCCTTTGCAAATTCCCAGAAATCAGGGATTATTTTAAGTTTTAGCTTTTCAATTTTAGTAAATATTGATGACATCTTAAGCAAAATCTAAAATACAATATGAATACATTTTTAAAATGGTATTTTTTTTCCTTTAAAGTTGGACCTGAATGGATAAATTGTAATGTTTCTATTACTCTTTCCTACGGGGCCCTGGTTGCACAGTGGTTAAGCATTTGGCTGCTAATCAAAAGGTCAGCAGTTTGAATCCACCAGCTGCTCCTGGGAAACCCTATGGGGCAATTCTACTCTGTCCTATAGGGTCGCTATGAGTCAGAATTGGCTCGATGGCAATGGTTTTACGTTGTGTTCAAGCTTGCAGTGCAGGACAAAAAGTAACCTTATGTAACCTATTTATAAAGCAGAAGATTAAAGACCTTTGTTTCTATAACTTTGAAAACAACATATTGATCAGTGTTTTTGTTGTTGTTAGGTGGCATTGAGTTGGTTCACAGTGACCCTATATACGACAGAACGAAACACTGCCCGATCCTGCACCATCCCCACAACCTTTGCTGTGTTTGAGCCGCTTGTTGCAGTCACTCTGTCAATCCATCTTGTTGAGGGTCTTCCTCTTTTTCGCTGACCCTCTACTTTACAAAGCATGATGCCCTTCTCTGGGGACTGATCTCTCCTGGTAATGTCCAAAGTAGGTGAGACGAAGTCTTGCCATCCTTGCATTCTGGCTATACTTCTTCTAAGACAGACTTGTTCATTCTTCTGGAGTACCCAACTGATTACTTGTTATTGCCACTTATATAATAATAGATATCTTTAACTGTACATGTCCCAAAGGCAATGCAAAATCCATCATTTCTCAGGTTTTGTATAAAAAATTAAGTACATGACCATTAATTCAGCTGTGCAAACCCCAAACTCAGGATTGTTTATTGGTTCCTTTCTTCCCCTCATCCCATGGATTCAATTCATCAACAAATCTTCATTTTTATTTCTAAAATATATCCCATTTAATTTTCAGTTCTACTGTTATATTTCTAGTTCAAGCTATCATCATATTCTGCCCTGGTTACTGCAATAGACATGATAAACAGAGAAAAAAATGGAAGTTGTCAAGAATCTCATTTTACTTGCATCCACAATCAACATCTATGGAAGCAACAGTGAGGAAGTCCAACAATGCATTGTATTGGGCAAATCTGCTGCAAAAGACCCTTTTAAAGTGTTAAAAAGCAAAGACGTCACTCTGAGGACTAAGGTGTGCCTGAGCCAAGCCATGGTGTTTTCAATAGCCTTAAATGCATCTGAAAGCTGGACAATGAATAAAGAAGACCAAAGAAGAATAGACACCTTCAAATTGTGATGTTGGCAAAGAATATTGAATACACCATGGTGCCAAAGTCAGGAACAAATCTGTCTTGGAAGAAACACAGCTAGAATTCTCCTTAGAAGGGAGGATGGTGAGACTTCATCTCACATAATTTGGACATTCTATCAGCAGTGATCAACCTCTGGAGAAGGACATCAGGCTTGGTAAAGTAGAGGATCAGCAAAAAACAAGGAAGACCCTCAATGAGATGGATTGTCAAAATGGCTGCAACAATGGGCTCAAGCATAACAATGATTGTGAAGATGGCACAGGACCAGGCAGTGTTTCATTCTGTAGTACATAAGTTTGCTATGAGTTGGAACCAACTCGATGTCACCTAACAACAACAACAACACTGTAATAGATAACGAATTAGTCGTTTTCTGCTTTGTTTTCTATTGCTGTCATAAGTAATGACCACAGACTTAGTGGTTGCAAATAACACCTACTTATTATATTATTATTTCACAGTTCTGTAGTTAAGAAATAAGGGTAGACTTGACTGGT
Organism: Dugong dugon; assembly: GCA_030035585.1. Taxonomy (NCBI): domain Eukaryota; kingdom Metazoa; phylum Chordata; class Mammalia; order Sirenia; family Dugongidae; genus Dugong; species Dugong dugon. The sequence goes on from CM057472.1 coordinate 92,433,874, forward strand.
TTCTCTGCTTAGAATCTCAAAAAGCTAAAATCAAGACGTCACTCAGATTGATTTCTTATCAGGGGAAGAATCCACTTCCAATTTCATTGAGGTTATTGGCAGAATTCAGTTCCTTGTGATTGTAGGACTAAAAAATCTGTTTACTTGCTGGCTGTCACTGGATACCACTCTCAGCTTCCAGAGGCCACCTGTATTCCTTTTTGCTTGCCTCTTTCCCCATCTACAATCTAGCTTCACATCTCTTACTTCCCCCTTCTGCAATAAACCAGAGAAAAATGTTTCTAAAGGGCCCCTAGGATTAGATTATACCTACCCAGATAGTCTTCTTATTTTAAGGTCAATTTATTAACAACCTTAATTACACCTGGAAAATTCCTTCTGCCATGTGACAACATAATCATGGTAATAAAGTCAGGGGCAAGAGTCATGTAGGATATCTAGAATTCTGTCTATCATAGTGGCGCTACACTTTCTCAGCCCTCCTCCCCTCTATCTACTATTTACGCAGCAGCAAATATCAAAATTTTGAAACTAAGACATACGGTATCATTCTCCTACTTTAAACTTATTGGGACAATTTTCAATTTATTGTTCCTCAGTTCCAACATAAGCTTTTTTTTTTTTTCCTGTAATCACTAAAGTCCTAATCAGATAAACCTAGGTTTGTAGCAGCTATCCTTTGTGCCCTTTGACAGATGACAATGTCTCTGAGTTTAAGTCTCATCGTTTGTAAAATGCTATTTCATATCATTGTTTGGGGACTGAAATGAGAGGATATATATGTTAAATACCTAGCAAAAGCCCTGGCTTATTGTACACACTCAATAAAGGTTGCATACCAATCATCCCATTCTCTTCCCCACTTTACATATCTACTTAGAACCAGTCTAACCATGCTGCCTGTTTGTTTCCCCTATATTTTGTTTAAATGGCTATCTAGAATGAGCTGTCACATTTATAGGCATGGTATTAGAGAAAAAGTGACTGTTCATTTTAATAAACACAGAATAAGTGGTTAATCTCAGAACACTGTTCTAAGCCCTGTGAAAAGCAGGAAGAAAACACAAACCATAGACCATGTCCTTTAAAAATTTGAACTCTAGTGGTAGAAAAGGCAATTAGAAGAATGTAATAAAAAAAAATTGACACCTCTGCTGTAAACAGAACCAAGGTCTAGTTTCAGGCAATGAGTATGTCTGTCTCCAAATGATGTCTTCTCAGATTCAACCATTTATTCACTTTTGATTTGTGTTGGGAGAGATTGTCTGAAATGAGATTTATTAGCGATGTAATAGAATAAGCAAGGTAGCATGAATATTCTCTACTGTTTCCATGAAGAAAAATTGTTACACAACCTTAAACCACCATTGTAGATCGTCATTGGAAGGCAATGATTCTAATTCATTAAATATGTTTTTCATAATTACTAGTTAACGACTACGGTTAAATAAGACACGATCGTAAGACACGCTATGTTCAATACTCATTATTGAAAACATATAGTTAAGACTATGCAGTTACAAAGTGAGCTGTTCACCTCTTAAACTTGAATAAGCAGATCCATAGTAACTCACTTGTACATACTTAACAAGCAATAATTACTTCAGTAAGCCTATATTGTAAATTCAAACTAATAAAAATAAGGAACAAAAATTTTGCTCAATTCCAAGCTGTTATTTTCATTTTCAGAAAATTCTCTTGTGATTGCCACATTTGAGTTAATTACAAGAACTAAACTCATTTACCACAGTAGCTCTTATACTTAACCACTAAAAAACATTAGCAATGTTGACCCTTTGCTAATAAAATTATTATTCTTAATATTTGGAAGGCAAAATTTGATCACAATTTCACTTAGGTTTATATTCTTCCAATAAGACACCATCTGTCCCTCTTGTGACCTAAACTTACCACCTATTTTAGGTGCAAATTTATAAAAGAAGTGGTATTACTAGAGTTAAATGCTCCCATGCCTCCAGAAGACGACCATAATGTACAGCAAATTCTTTTTGAAACATTGTGTAGTATAATTGAAAGAGAACTATCTTCTCTATTTGCTCAGGCTGCTGTGTACACCATATTTTTGCTCTATCAGTATCTTAGTTTAGCCCTGTATTAAAAATGATCATTATATTATAATTACACCATTACTTGTTTATATTCTCTACAAAATTATAAGTACACAAACAGTGTCTTATTTACACATATAATTTCCGTGCCTTATAATGCATTGTCATAGATTTAGCAAGTACTCAGTGAATGTTTACTGAGTGAATCGTTAAAGAAGCATGTGGTCTTTTGATTTGGAGATAGAGCAACAAATCATTTAAACTATGTCTCATTTTTATTATTTATTAAAGTAGTTAGATCAGTGAACTTCAGCTTAATATATTAGAGTAAGATTATTTCACCAAGTCACACAATTTTATGAACTCTCTCATCTTAAATTGTCAATTTCTCTATTTTATTTACTTATATTTCTAGTGTCCTTGTATTCTGGGATTTGTTATATTATTTCACATCGTAACATATAGTGTCTAGATACTAAGTAGATGGGAAACATGTCCTTGGGTAGAATCTTTTGTTTAGAGAAACTAAAATGATAAAAGTTATTTTCATGAGGAAAGAGGCTCACTGGGAATTTCTATTGTTTTAATAGAAAGCTTTATAAGGAATTTTCAGGATTGTATCTGTGTTGTTCAGTGGAATTGACAGGGTAATAAATGGTATAATCGTTTGTGTTGTTGTTGTTAGTTGCCATCGAGTTGGTTCTGACTCATAGCAACCTAGGCACAATAGAAGGAAACTGCCCTATCCTCACCATCCTCACAATCATTGTTATGCTAGAGCCCACTGTTGCAGCCACTGTGCCAATCTGTCTCATTGAGGGTCTTCCTCTTTCTTACTGACCATCTAATTTACCAAGCATTATGTCCTTTGCCAGGGACTGGTCCCTCCTGATAACATGGCTGTCATGGACCGAATTGTGTCCCCCAAGAATATATGCATCAATTTGACTAGGCCATGATTCCCAGTATTGTGTGATTGTCCACCATTTTGTCATCTGATGTGATTTTCCTATGTGTTGTAAACCCTATCTTTATGGTGTTGATGAGATGGGATTATTGGCAGTTATGTTAACTAGGCAAGACTCAATCTACAAGATTGGACTGTGTCTTGAGCCAATCTCTTTTGAGATAGTAAAGAGAGAAGCGAGCAGAGAGACAGCAGGATCTTGCACCGCCAAGAAAGAAGTACCGGGAGCAAAGCGTATCCTTTGGACCCGGGGTCCCTGTACTGAGAAGCTCCTAGTCCACAGGAAGCTTGATGCAAGGGCCTTCCTCCAGAGCTGACAGAGAGAAAGCCTTCCCCTGAAGCTGACACCCTGAATTTGGACTTCTAGCCTACTAGACTGTGAGAGAATAAATTTCTCTTTGTTAAAGCCATCCACTTGTGATATTTCTGTTATAGCAGCACTAGATGACTAAGACTATGCCCAGAGCATGTGAGACAAAGTCTTGCTATCCTCATGTCTAAGGAGCATTCTGGATGTACTTCTTCCAAGGCAGATTTGTTTAGTTCTTTTTGCAGTCCATGGTATATTCAATATTCTTCATCAACACCATAATTCAAAGGCGTCAATTCTTCCTCGGTCTTCCTTATTCGTTGTCCAGTTTTCACACGCATATGAGGTGATTGAAAACACCACAGCTTGGATCAGGCTCACCTTAGTCCTTGAAGTGGCATCTTTGCTTTTTAACACTTTGAAGAGGTCTCTTGCAGCAGATTTGCCTAATGCAATGCATCTTTTGATTTCTTGACCTTTGCTTCCTTGGGTGTTGATTGTGGATCCAAGTAAAATGAAATCCTTCACAACGTTAATATTTTCTGTTTATGATAATGTTGTTTATTAGTCCAGTTGTGAGGATTTTTTTTTTTTAATGTTAAGTTGTAATCCATACAGAAAACTGTAGTCTTTGATCTTCATCAGTAGGGGCTTCAAGTCATCTTCATTTTCAGCAAGCAAGGTTGTGTCATCTGTATAACACAGGTTGTTAATGAGTGTTCTTCCAATCCTGATGCCCTGTTCTTCATAGAGTACAGTTTCTCAGATTATTTGCTCAGCATACACATTGAATAAGTATGGTGAAAGAGTAAAACCCTGGCAGACATGTTCCTTTACTTTAAACCATGCAATATCCCCCTGTTCTATTCAAATGATTGCCTCTTGATACGTGTATAGGTCCTCATGAACACAGTTAAGTATTCTGGAATTCCCAATCTTTGCAATATTATGCATACTTTGATATGACCCACACAGTTGAATGCCTTTGCATAGTCAATAAAACATGGTCAAACATCTTTCTGGTATTCTCTGCTTTCAGCCAGGATCCATCTGACATCAGCTGTGATATCCCTGGTTCCATGTCCTCTTCTAAATCCAGGTTGAATTTCCTGCAGTTCCCTGCCAATGTACTGCTGCCACCGATTTTGAATGATCTTCAGCAAAATTTTCCTTGCAAGTGATATTAATAATGTTGTTCAATAATTTCCACATTTGGTTGGATCACTTTTTTTTTGGAATAGGCATAAATATGGATTTCTTCCAGTTGGTTGGCCACGTAGCTGTCTTCCAAATTTCTTGCATGCATGAGTGATCACTTACAGCACTGCATTTGTTTGTTGAAACATCTCAATTGGTGTTCCGTCAATTCCTGGAGCCTTTTTTTTGCCAATATCTTCAGTGTGGCTTGGACCTCTTCCTTCATTACCATTGGTTCTTGATAGTATGCTACCTCCTGAAATGGTTGAATGTTGACCAATTCATTTTGGTATAATGACTCTGCGTATTCCTTCCATCTTCTTTTGATGCTTCCTGCTTTGTTCAGTATTTGCCTGTAGAATCCTTCACTATTGCACTTAGAGGCTTGGATTTTTTTCTCAATTCTTTTAGATTGAGAAATGCCGAGCATATTCTTCCCTTTTGGTTTTGTAACTCTAGGTTTTGCATATGTCATTATAATATTGTTCTTTGTCTTTTTGAGCTGCCCTTTGAAATCTTCTGTTCAGCTCTTTTACTTCAGCATTTCTTCCTTTTGCTTTAGCTACTCAATGTTCAAAAGCAGGTTTCAGAGTCTCTTCTGACATCCATTTTGGTCTTTTTCTTTCTTTCCTGTCTTTTTAATGATCTCTTGCTTTCTTCATGTATGATGTCCTTGATGTCATTCCACAACTCGTCTGGTCTTTGGTCATTAGTGTTCAAGGCCTCAAATATATTCTTGAGATGGTCTCTAAATTCAGGTGGGGTATACTCAAGGTCGTACTTTGACTCTCTCGGTGTTGTTTTAATTTTCTTTAGCTTCAGCTTGAACTTGCATTTGAGCAATTGATGGTCTGTTCAGCGTTTGCCCCTGGCTTTCTTCTGACTGATGATATTGATCTTTTCCATCACCTCTTTCCACAGATGTAGCTGATTTGATTCCTGTGTATTCCAGCTGGCGAGGTCCACCTGTATAGTCCCTGTTTATGCTGTTGATAAAAGGTATTTGCAATGAAGAAGTTGTTGGTTTTGCAAAATTCTATCATGTGATCTCAAGCATCATTTCTATCACCAAGGCCATATTTTCCAACTACCAATCCTTCGTTTCCAACTTTCACATTTCAATCGCCAGTAATTATCAATACATCTTTATTGCATGCTCCATTAATTTCAGACTACAGAGGTTCATAAAAATCTTCAGTTTCTTCATCTTTGACCTAAGTGGTTGATGCATACATTTGAATAACAGTCATATTAATTTGTCTTTCTTGTTGGCATATGGATATTTTCCTATCACTGACAGTGTTGTACTTCAGGATAGATCTTGAAATGTTCTTTTTGATGATGAATGCAAAGTCATTCCTCTTCAAATTGTCATTCCTGACATAGTAAACCATATGATTGTCTGATTCAAAATGGTCAATGCCAGTCCACTTCAGCTCACTAATGCCTAGGATACCAGTGTTTATGTGTTCCAATTCATTTTTGATGATTTTCAATTTTCCTAGATTCATACTTCGTACATCTGACATTCCTATTATTAACGGATGTTTACAGCTGTTTCTTCTCATTTTGAGTGGTGCCACATCAGTAAATGAAGGTTCCAAAAACTTGACTCCATCCATGTCATTAAGGTTGACTCTACTTTGAGAAGGCAGCTCTTCCTCAGTTGTATTTTGGGTGCCTTCCAACCTGATGGGCCCATCCTCCAGCACTGTATCAGACAATGTTCTGCTGTTATTCATAAGGTTTTCACTGGCTAATTTTTTTCAGAAGTAGATCACCAAGTCCTTCTTCCTATTCTCTCTTAGTCTGGTAGCTCAGCTGAAACCTGTCCACCATGGGTGACCTTGCTGATATTTGAACACCGGTGGCATAGCTTCCAGAATCAAAGCAACATGAAAGCCCCTACAGTATGACAAACTGACAGACGCTTGGGGGTAAAGTCATTTAGGGGAGACATATTTCTAGAAATAAAAATTGTATTTGTCTGGAGATACCATTGTCATGTACTTCTTTGGAATCCGAATATACCATCAATCTCATATTAGAATTACTATTACTACTAAAATTGTTAATAGGAAGATGAAGACTAGAACAATACTTTGGTCTATACCTAAATCATAAAAAGTAGCACCCTACTTGTATTCTTTGTCTGCCTCAGGATTCTCCCTAATCAGATTGCTACTCAGCACTCCTATTAGTCCATTTTTTGCTGTTACCTTCCTTCAAAACCTCAGTGACTACCTGTTACTCAAAAGATTGACTCAAAACTCTTCTGGTAATTTTTTAAAATCTTTTGTATCTAATCCTTTCTAATCAACCCAAGTTGCTTTCCCACATTATGCCTGCACATATGATTTGCTTCAGTCTGAGTGAGCTTTCTTTTAGTTATCTTGCTTGGTCTTGCCCTCTAACATTCACTTATACTATTTATTTTATTATTTTAAATATTCTCTTTTCTCCTTTCTACATACTGAATTTTCATCTAGCCAATGTTAGTCTGTTCAACTTCCACTAAGAGTTTAAATAATTTTTCCATTTATGCAAGTTGAATTATTTCTTCTCTGCAATTATATTCAGAACTAGATGGTTTGACATTTAATATATCTCAGGTTCCAATGTGTTAGGGAAGCTTCCTGAAGAAATGAACATTGCCTTACAATTTTTTTCATATCTTTCCAATTTCTTCAAGATGTTAATGAAATATCTTCTAATGATTGACAATAGCAGAGTTTACAATAGCCCATTAGAAAATCACTATCAGTATTGGTAATTGAATGGAAATGGGAAAAGATTTTTTTTAGTAGGACTGGTGTTTGTTAAGGATCCTTGGTGGCACAGTGGTTAAAGCAATTGACTGCTAACCAAAAGATTAGCAGTTCGAAACCACCAGGGCTCCAAGGGAGAAAAACGTGGCAGTCTACTTCTGTAGAGATTTACAGCCTTGGAATCGGAAATGACTCTAAGGCAGTGGGTTTGGTGTTTATTAAAGCTAAATTCTCTATGAGAGAAGAAAGATATATGCTTTATTTGTTCAATAACTACTTCAGTCAAACAAATAGAGAGCGCGTAAGGGAGATTTTCATACAAAAAGAAACTTTTTATTATAAATTCCCTTGAGACTTATGGGGTTTCCCATAGAATTTTGAAGTGTTCTTCTTTATGTAGGCTTGCTTTTTAATAGATTCAGCTAATGGTAACTTTATATTCCACCACCACCACCCCCACACACAACTAAAAAGAAAGACATCTCTGAGGATTTATGTTTTCATTTGTAGTCAATGAAAAATCAGAATTCTTAGTAAATAAATGATCTCACCATCAATATCTTCATTATAATCATCATAATCATCATCAGAGCTAACATTTATTGTAGGCTTCCTATATTCTAGAGAGTCCCCAGGGTATTACGCATATTCTGTCTCGTTTAACCTTCTCATCTTTCCTATGAGGGAGACAATATTACTATATTTATTTTATAGGTAAGAAATATGATGATTAGAGAATTCAGTTTCCTGTTCAGCGTCACACAAGCAGTAAGCTATACACATGGATTCAAACTAAAAAGCAGTCGTACTTTACTGTCTAACTTTATAAGATGAACCTTGTAGGTTCATTATACCTTGGAGTTATCAGCAACACTGACTTGGAATTATCAACAACATCAACTTATTGAAGAGACGTAAGAAATCAGCTACTCCAACTGTCTCTTTTTTCAGCTAAGGGTTCATAACAGTTGGTATCACTGATTAAACTGAGATATTCTGGGGATATCCAGATACCCTTAATAGCCTGTATAATCAGATCATAGGTGAATAGTCATAGAAGCAGTAGTTCTCCTTATCTTTGCATGGGACACATTACCTATTTTATATTATCTTATAAGAGGGAGTTATGAACTGTTCTTTAATTTTTAAAAAAAGGTTCTTATAGTTGTTGTTGTTACCTTTATTATTTCTTTTTGATTTTTCTCCTATGAGTTCCTTTAGCCTTTTAAGATGCCTCAGCTATGAAGTCAGAATTTGTTTTTGATTATTTCCGTCTTTATATGCATCCAAATTTATCCTCATTCTATTACAGTGAAACCTATGAGAACTGAAAATCAATGGCACTGTCTTGTTTACCTGGCTCTCACAAGTTTTCTGCCTTTGACAGGATACCATCTTACCACTTTTCTATCACTCCCTATTAGTGGACAATATATGGGTTTTCCTTGTCTGACAGGTTTCCACCTTACACAGGTTATGACTTTCTCAGGTTTTATTGTACATGTTTCTAAGATATATACTTCCTGGAAAAAAATTAGTTTGTCAAATTTTCAGTTAAATACATTTTGAATTCCATTTAAAGGTTTAGTGGAAGAGAAGAATTATATGGTAGGAAGATATTAGGATTAGAAATAGATTCATGTAGTTCTTTAATTCTGACCTTTGTCTTAGCTGGGGTTACTTTGGGAAATTTACTTAACCTCTATAAATTTCATGTACCTCATACATAAATTGTAAATAATAATATATAAATCTTTGAATTGTTAAAAGGAAAATTATAAAATAATATATGTGAAAGTACAAGCTTACAGTAACATTTAATAATTATTATTATTTATTATTGTTGTAATTATTAGTTGTTTCTGAAATTCCCACAGGCTCCCCTTTAAGAGGCTAGACTTATGCCACTTACTTTTTTCATGAACATATATGCCACGTTTCTTGATATGATGCCAAATAATGAGACTCAATACCTTGAAAATTCATAATCTTAATATCTTCTGGGCTGTGAGGCATATTGTTATGGAAAAACTGGATTCTAAGAGAAAGCCATCTTTCACTGTTGACTTGATTGTTTCTTTTTTTTTTTTTAATCAGTTGGACCTAACTTTAAAAGATCATATTTCAGATATATTCTTGATTATATTGATAATCTTTGAATTTATTACAAAGGCCTATCACTAGTATCACTAACTCAGCCACTGACAATACCCCCTGCAGAGGGAATTGTCCCTCCCTTACAGCTGTCAATTTTGTTGTTGTTGTTGTTAGATGCCATCAAGTAGTTTTTGACTCACAGTGGCCCTATGTATAACAGAACAAAACACTGCCTGGTCCTATCTCAACCTCACAATCATTGTAATGCTCAAGCCCATTATCAAAGTCACTGTGTCAATCCATGTCATTGAGGGTCTTCCTCTTTTTTGCTAACCCTGTATTTACCAAGCATGAAGTCCTTCTCCAGGGACTGATCCCTCCTAATAACAAGTCCAAAGTATGTGAGACTTAGTCTTGCCATGCTTGCTTCTAAGCATCATGCTGGTTGTACTTCTTCCAAGACAGATTTGTTCCTTCTTTTAGCAGTACATGGTATATTCAATATTCTTCACCAACACCACGATTCAAAGGCATCAATTCTTCTTCTGTCTTCCTTATTCATCGTCCAGATTTCTCATGCACATGAGGGGTCAGGCGCAACATAGTCTTTAAGGTGACATCTTTGCTTTTCAACACTTAAAGAGGTCTTTTGAAGCAGATTTGCCCAATACAATGTGTCTTTTGATTTCTTGACTACTGGTTCATGGATGTTGATTGTGAATCCAAGTAAAATGAAATCCTTGGTAACTTCAATATTTTCTCCGTTTATCATGAAGTTGCTTATTGGTCCAGTTGTGAGGATTTTGGTTTTCTGTCCTTTGAGGTGTAATCCATACAGAAAGCTGTAGTCTTTGATTTTTGTCAGTAGGTGTTTCAAGTCCTTTTCATTTTCAGCAAGCAAGGTTGTGTCAGCAGCATAGTGCAGGTTGTTAAAGAGTCTTCCTCCAATTCTGATGACCCGTTCTTCTTCATAAAGTCCAGCTTCTCAGATTATTTGCTCAGCATACATATGAATAGGTATGGTGAAAGGATACAACCCTGACGCACAGCCTTCCTGACTTTAAACCACACAGTATCCCCTTGTTCTGTCCAAACAACTGCCTCTTAATCTATGCACAAGTTCCTCACAAGCACAATTAAATGTTCTGGAATTTCTATTCCTCAAAATGTTATCCATAATTTGTTATGATCCACACAGTCAAATGCCTTTGCATTTTCAATAAAACGTAGGTAAACACCTTTCTGATATTCTCTGCTTTCAGCCAGGATCCATCTGACATCAGCAACGATATCCCTGGTTCCACATGCTGTTCTGAATCAGGCTTGAATTTCTGGCAGTTCCCTGTCAATGTACTGCTGCAACTACTTTTCAGTGATCTTCAGCAAAATTTTTTTTTGCGTGTGATATTATGATATTGTTCCATAATTTCCACATTTGGTTGGATCACCTTTCTTGGGAATAAGTATAAATATGGATCTCTTCCCATCAGTTGGCCAGGTAGCTGTCTTCCAAATTTCTTGGCGTAGAGGAGCGAGCATTTCCAGTGCTGCATCTGTTTGTTGAAACACTTCAGCTGATATTCTGTTAATTCCTGGAGCCTTGTTTTTCACCAGTGCCTTCAGTGCAGCTTGAACTTCTTCTTTCAGTACCATCAGTTCCTGATCATATGCTACCCCCTGAAATTGATGAACATTGACGAATTCTTTCTGATATAGTGACTCTGTGTATTCTTTCCATCTTCTTTGGATGTTTCCTTCATCGTTTAATATTTTCCCCATAGAACCCTTCACTATTGCAACTAGAGGCTTGCATTTGGAGGGATTTAAATCTTTAAATCTTTGTGGGTACCTGACCTTAGTTAAGATAAGTAATCCCTTCATTGGAAGCACTAAAGCTGTACAGGTAAATTGGGCCAGGAGTCAATGCCATAATTTCTCTTACTAAATGGAGAATGGTTTACAGAAAAAGAAAAAACAAAAATCAAAAAGAAAACAAACAAAACAAAGAAAAAACCCAGCACACCTAGAGAAGCAGAGAGAAAGGAGAGAATTCTGGTGGTATTTACATTCCTCAGAACACTAGTCTTTAAATCTGAAGTGCCACCTTGGCTTTCCCAGACCTTCACTATTGAATGCTGCCTCAGATTCTGATACCTCCCAACATCCTGATTCCATAGATTTTTTAAATTAAAGTTTTATTTTTTTGAATCTAATTGAATTTATTTTCTTTCACCTGAAATGTTCTTGATTTAAAAAAAAAAAAAATTCTACTTAAATGAAGGACTATATTTCATCCTTATTCAAAGTATATAAACACGTTGCCATCGAGTTCATTGCAATTCATGGAGGCCCTATAGGACAGAGTAGAACTCCCACATAGTGTTTCCAAGGAGAGGCTGGTGGATCTGAACTGCCAACCTTTTGGTTAGCAGCCAAGTTCTTAACCACTGTCCACCAGGGCTCCTCCTGAATATATAGTAAACCAAACCAAACTCATTGCTGTTGAATCAATTCCAACTCATAGCCATCTTATAGGACCTAGTAGAGCTGCTCCATAGAATTTCCAGGGAGCCCCTGGTGGATTCAAACTGCCTACCTTTTGGTTAGTAGCTGTAGCTCTTAACCACTATGCCACCAGGGTTTCCAAATTTATAGTAAGTGCTTAATAAACGTATTAAATCAAATAATATCAAATTCATTGGATTGATGATAACGAGACTAACTGGTTTGGAAGGGACTGAGGAAGGAGAAGAGCTAATAGTTTCCTTTGATTTATAACTTTCTTTTATTTCCAAAATAATCTTAAAGGAAAAGGAAATTACAAGCTTGTGCAGATAGACATTTGGCTATTTTTACTGGATTGCATTGCTGTAGTTCAGCAGTAAGAAGGAGCCTTTCAAAAGCTTAAGAAAAAAAAGTGAATAATAAAAGAACTGTTAGAACCTGAGCCGTTATACAAAACAGAGATTCGCTTTGGCCAATCCACTCAAATCCTGTTGCTGTTATTGGAACTGGTTTCTTTTTCAGTAAGTGGTTTGTTCAGTTGCCTAGCCTAGACCTGCGTCTATAGGCCCTTGGTTGAGAGTATGGTCATACAAAGACAGCACCAAGGAACCTTGCCTAGGGAGGAATTTTGGGGAGGAAAGTATGAGTATCCAGCATTGGATTGTTTATGTAAACGTCCACGTGCACTGCTTTATACAGTTAGTGGCTGAAAACTTTTCTCCATAAGAAAATCCATTGATTCTGTAACTAGAATCTTTCTCTTTACAATGCCATTGCTAGGAAAAAGAAATAAACTGAAAATCTTGACTTCTTTTCACATGTACTATTCTGATGAGCTACTCCTTGAACTAGTTTCAATGGTAACCCACCCCTGGACCACAAATGGCGATTTAGGAACTGATCATTTTGAATTATTCATGAAACAGTCAACCTTGACATTCTAAACGTTGTGTTTGAGAATAGAAGGATTGAACAAGAGACCTGCAATGGTCATTATTAAGAAGCAATAGCCGCTATTCAGATGATTACTAGCACTCAGAAGGAATAATCAAGTCTAAAAAGGAATTGCTTTACATTTGAAAGAGTTCCATACAAATGTCTTTGTGAAATATAACCACTTTAGGTAGTATTTATTTTCCATCTTTTTCAATTTGCTGGGTATTTTACAGTAGATTTTCTTATATTACATTCCAGGCAGAACTTTGGGGTGCGGTCACAGATGTATTGGAAGCTATAGACTGAATAAGGAATATGTAAATCAATTAATTCCTTCAGTCTTCCTTACTCACTGTCCAGCTTTCGCATGCATATGATGTGACTGAAAATAGCATGGCTTGGGTCGGGTGCACCTTAGACTTCAAGATGACATCTTTGCTTTTCAACACTTTAAAGAGATCTTTTACAGCAGATTTGCCCAGTGCAATGTGTCTTTGATTTCTTGACTGCTGCTTCTATGGATGTTGATTGTGGATCCAAGTAAAATGAAATCCTGACAACTTCAATCTTTTCAAATAAAAGGAGAAGTGAGAGAAGGCTGTTACATGAAGGAGAACAGTATTCTTAGCAGGAAATCTCTAAACTGCTGAGTTAGAGGCTGTTTAGCAAATTACTAAGGACGTCTGAGCTCAGCAGCATACACATCTCGATAACACTGGATTGTGTGATATATATTTTTAATGACCGTGGCTTGAATTAAGCACACACACAAATAAGCTCTTACAGACAAATCTCAAAGTCCCCCAGTAATTTACTCAAATAACTCTTTCCATGTAAGATGACTTCTGGTAAGATGCCAGGTTATATCAAATAAGATATGTCAGGGGCCAAAATGTTAACTTTGCTATATAAAAAAATTCAGAGATTATGCCCAAATTTACGTGCTCAGCCAAATCCTTATATTTGTACTCTTGCCTGAAAAACTAAAAGCTTGATTCCTTGAGACATCTCTGGTGACTGTTTAATGCAGCTCTAGAATATGTCATTAAAAGATATATATATATATGTATATATATATCTTCTCTCTATAAAACCAAAACCAAAACCCATTGTCGTCGAGTTGATTCCTACTCATGGCAACCTTATAGGACAGAGTAGAACTACCTCATAGGGTTTCCAAGGAGCAGCTGGTGGATTTGAACTGCTGAACTTTTGGTTAGCAGCAGAGCTCTTAATCACTGTGCCACTAGGGCTGTATACATGTATATATATATATACATCTACCAGTTTGTCGTACTGTAGTGGCTTGCATAAATGCTGTGATACTGGAAGCTATGCCACTAGTATTTCAAATACCAGCAGGGTCACATGGTGGACAGATTTCAGAGGTGCTTCCAGACTTAGACTAGGAGAAGGGCCTGGTAGTCTACTTCTGAAAAAGATTGGCCAGTGAAAACCTTATGAATAGCAGTGGAACATTGATACAGTGCTGGAACATGATATATAAAAATACCAACTATACTTTGGATCTAATGGTTTCTCACTAGAATGTACAGAAGACCTTAAGCAAAATGTACACGTGACCATTGTCAGAGATACATGATTACTTTAGTCCTCCTATCCATCATCATCTATGACATCATGGATTACCTTAATGCTCATATCAGCCATGACCCCTATTGCAATAGTTACCTTAATGCTCATATCTGGGGCTAGTCAAATGTCCAGAAGAGGACTTACAAAAAAATTCTGGAGGCTACTCTCATTTAGGAAACACATGATTTTTAACCAATAAGAATAATTTTCTTTTAGTTGATATTTTTGTGTTTTTTTTTAAAGAAAATAAGACATACATTTTTAATAAGCTAAAGTTCAAAGAGAAATGTCACAATACAAATTAGCAAATCATCTTATCAGAATCATCACTTACAGAATGCACCACAATAAACACTTAAATGAAAAGCGTTGTACCATTTTATGCTGCCACCAGCAGTGCATGAGACTTTTGTTTATTCCATATCTTCATGAACGCTGTTACTGCCCAGTTTAAGATCTTTTTTCCAGAAATATAATTATTTTCTACTCTTTAATTTAATTTAATTTTTTAAGTCTTTTTTATTATTGTACTATGGATGAAGGTTTACAGAACAAATAGTTTCTCATTAAACAGTCAGTCGAATATTATTTTATGACATTGGTTAACGACTCCATGACGTGTCAACACTCTCCCTTCTCAAACTTGGAGGGACTTTTTTTTTTTTTTGGTGAAAATATACATAGCCAAATATACACCATTTCAAAAATTTCTACATGTACAATTCAGTGACATCAATTACATTCTTCCAGTTGTGCTGCTATTCTCACTATCCTTTTCCAAATTATTCCATCACCATTATCTTCAACTCACTGTCCCCTAGGCTTCCCATCAAACATTTTGAGTTGCTGTTGTCAGTTTGATCACACATAGGTAATCCTTTTTTTTTTTTTTTGTACTTTAGATAAAGGTTTACAGAACAAATAGTTTCTCATTAAACAGTTAGTACACATATTACCCTATGACAATGGTTAACAATCCCACAACATGTCAACACTATCCTTTCTCAACCTTGGACTCCCCGTCACCAGCTTTCCTGTGCCCTCCTGCCTTCTAGTCCTTGTCCTTGGATTGCAGTGCCTCATTAGTCCCATTTTGTTTTATGGGGCTGTCCAATCCCAGGTGAACGGTGAACCTCAGGAATGACTTCACCACTGGCTAAAATAGTGTCCAGGGGCCATACTCTCGAGTTTCTCCAGTCTCTGTCAGGTCAGTAAATCTGGTCTTTTTGTGTGTTAGAATTTTGTTCTATATCCTTTTACAGCTCTGTCCAGGACCGTCTGCTGTGATCCCAGTCAGAGTAGTCAGTGGTGTAGCCAGGCACCATCTAGTTGTATTTAACTCAGTCTGGTGGAGGCCTTGGTAGCTGTGGTCCATTAGTCCTCTGGACTAATCTTTTCCTTGTATCTTGTTTTTTTCATTCTCTCTTGCTCCCAAAGGGGTGAGAGCAGAGGAATATCTTAGATGGCTGCTCACAGGCTTTTAAGACTCCAGACGCTACTCACCAAGGTAGAATGCAGAACATTGTCTTTATAAACTGTGTTATGCCAATTGAGCTAGATGTTCCCTGGATCATGGTCCCCACATCCCTCTGCCCAGCAATTCAGTCCCTCAGAAAGTATGGATGTGTCTATGGAGCTTCCATGACCTTTCCTTGTACAAGTTGTGCTAGCATCCTCAGTATTGTGTACTGTCTTACCCTTCACCAAAGCTACCATTTATCTATTGTCTATTTAGTTCCTCCCCACCCCTCCCATCCCTTATAACAAACAAAGATTGTTTCTTTTTGTGTGTAAACTTCTTCATGAGTTTTTACAGTAGAGGTCTCATACAATATTTGTCCTTTTGTGATTGACTTATTTCACTCAGCTTAATGTCCTCCAGTTTCTTCCATGTTATGAGATACTTCACACATTCATTATTGTTCTTTACCTTTGCATAATACTCCATTGTGTGTATGCACCATAGTTTGTTTACCCATTCATCTGTTAATGGGCATCTAGCTTGTTTCCAGCTTTTTGCTATTGTGAACAATGCTGCAATGAACATGCGTGTGCATATGTATATTCGTGTGATGGCTCTTATTTCTCTAGGATATATTCCTAGGAATGAGATTGCTGGATCGTATGGTATTTCTATTTCTAGCTTTCTAAGGAAGCACCATATCATTTTCCAAGATGCTTGTATCATTATGCATTCGCACCAGGAGTGCATAAGAGTTCCAATCTCCCCACAGCATCTCCAACATTTGTTATTTCCAGTTCTTTTGATTTGTGCTAGTAATGCCGGGTGAGATGGTATCTTGTTGTGGTTTTAATTTTCATTTCTCTAGTGGCTAGTGATCCCGAGCATTTCCTCATGTGTCTTTCTGTTGGCTGCTTGAATGTCTTCTTTGGTGAAGTGTCTGTTCATTTCCTTTGTTCTTTTTTTAACTGAACTATTTGGTTTTCTTTTTTTGTTGTAGAGGTGTTGGATTTTCATGTAGATTTTAGACATTAGACCATTGTCTGACTTGTAATGTCCAAAATTTTTTTCCCAGTCTATAGGTTCTCTTTTTACTCTTTTGATGAAGTCTTTTGATGAGCAAAAGTGTTTAATTTTTAGAAGATCTCAGTTATCTATCTTCTGGCGTTTGTGTGTTGTTGCTTATGGCTTGTATCTTGTTAATGCTGCGTATTAGGGCCTGTAGCATTGGTCCTATTTTTTCTTCTATTAACTTTATAGTTTTTGGCTTTATATTTAGGTCTTTGATCCATTTTGAATTAGTTTTTGTATATGGTGTGACGTATGCATCCTGTTTCATTTTTTTGCAGATGGACAACCAGATTTGCCAGCATCATTTGTTAAAAAGACTGTCTGTTCCCCATTTGATGGACTTTGAGCCCTTGTCAAAGATCAGCTGACTGTAGGTGGATGGAGTTACATCTGGGTTCTTGTTTCTGTTCCACTGGTCAATGTCTCTGTCATTGTACCAGTACCAGGCTATCATGACTACCATAGCTATCTAGTAGAATTTGAGGTCAGGTAGTGTGAGTCCTACTACTTTATTATTCTCCTTCAATAGTGCTTTACTTATCCAGGGCTTCTTCCCTTTCCATATAAAGTTAATGATTATTTTTTCCATCTCTTTAAAGAATGTTGTTGGTATTTGGATGGGGATTGCATTGTATTTGTAAATTGCTTTGGGTAGAATTGTCATTTTCACAATGTTGAGTCTACCTATCTGTGAGCATGGTATGTTTTTCCATTCATGTAGATCCCTTTGGGTTTCTTGCAGTACTGTTTTGTATTTTTCTTTGTATAGGTCCTTTACATCCCTGGTTAGATGTATTCTTATGTATTTTATTTTTTTAGGGGCTATTATAAACGGTATTGTTTTCTTGATTTCCTCTTCATCATTTTCTTAATTGGTGTTTAGGAATCCAACCAATTTTTATATGTTTGTCTTGTACCCTGCTCCTCTGCTGAATCTTTCTATTAGTTCCAGCAGTTTTCTTGTGGAGTCTTTAGGGTTTTCTATGTATAGTATCATCTCATCCACAAACAGGGACAGTTCAATTTCTTCATTACCAATTTGGATGCCCTTTATTTATTTTTCTTGCCTTATTGCTTGAGCTAGAACTTTCAGCACAATGTTAAATAGGAATACAGATGAAGGGCATCCTTTTCTTGTTTGTGTTCTCAAAGGGAATGTTTTCAGACCCTGTCCATTAAGAATGATGTTGGCCATTGGTTTTGCATAGATTCCCTTTATTATGTTGAGAAATTTTTCTTCTTACCTATTTTATTGAGAGTTTTTATCAGGAATGGGTTTTGGACTTTGTCAAACGCCTTTTCTGCATCAATTGAGATGATCATATAATTCTTTCCTCTCCTTTCATTTATGTGGTGTATTAAGTTGATTGATTTTCTAATGTTGAACCATCTATGCATACCTGGTATGAATCCTACTTGGTCGTGGTGTATTATTTTTTTGTTATGAGGCTGATTTCTATTGTCTAGAATTTTGTTGAGAAGTTTTGCATCTACATGAGAGATATTGGTCTCTAATTTTCTTTTTTTGTGGTGTGTTTCCCTGGTTTTGGTATCAGAGTTATGCCGGCTTTGTAAAATTAATTCAGAAGTGTCACTTCCTTTTCTATTTTCTGAAATAGTTTGAGTAGTGCTGGTATAAACTCTTCTCTGAATGTTTGGTAGAATTCTCCAGTGAAGCCATCTGGGCCAGGTTTTTTTTTTTTTGTTTGGAGTTTTTTTATTACCTTTTCAATCTCTTCTCTTATTTTGGGTCTGTTCAGATTTTCAGCATCACTTTGTGGTAGTTTAGGTAGATAATGTGTTTCTAGAAATTTATCCATTTCCTCTAGGTTTTCAAATTTGTTGGAGTATAGGTTTTCATAATACTCTGTCATGATCCTTTTTATTTCAGTTGGGTCTATTGTAATATCCTCAATTCAACTTCTTCTTTGGGTTATTTGCATCCTCTCCTGTTTTTCTTTTGTCATTCTGGCCAGTGGTTTGTCCAGATGATCCTTTCAAAAACCATATTTTGGTTTTGTTGATTCTTTCTATTGTTTTTCTATTTATTTCATTTATTTCTGCTCTGATCTTTATTATTTTCTTTCTTCTAGTGGCTGAGACCTTTTTTACTCTTCTCTTTCTATTTGTTTGAGTTCTGTAGTTTATGTTTTGATTTTGTCCATTTCTTCTTTTTTGATGTGTGCATCTGTTGCTATAAACTGGCCTCTGAGGACTGCCTTTGCTGTGTCCCAAAGGTTTTGGTATGATGTGTTTTCATTCTTGTTTGATTATAGGAATTTTTTGATTCCATATCTGATTTCTTCTATCACTCAGTGATGTGTAAACAGGGTGTTATTCAGTTTCCGTGTAATTGATTTTTTTCCCTTGTTCTTTCTGTTGTTAATTTCTACCTTGATGGTGTTGTGGTCAGAGAAGATACTTTGTATTATCTCAATGTTTTGGATTTTGTTGAGGATTGCTCTGTGGCCTAATATGTGGTCTATTCTGGAGAACGTTTCACGTCCATTGGAAAAGAAAGTGTACTTTGCAGCTGTTGGGTGTAGTGTTCTATATATGTCTTTGAGGTCAAGGTGGCTAATTGTGCTCTTTAGGTCTTCTGTATCTTTGTTGAGATTCTTTCTAGATGTTTTTTTTTTTTTTTTTTTTTTTCCCCCGAGAGTGGTTGTTGAAGTGTCCTACTATTATTGTTGAACGATCAATTTCTCTTTTCAGTGCTGTTAGAGCTTGTTTTATGTATTTGGGAGCCCTGTCATTGGGTGTGTAGGTTTATTATGGTTATATTTTCATGATGGATCATCCCCTTACTCATTATATAGTGTACTTCCTTGTCTTTTATGGTGGATTTTGTTTTAAAGCCTATTTTATCTGAGATTAGTATTGCCACTCCTGCTCTTTTTGGTAGCTGTTTGCTTGGTATATTTTTTTTCCATTCTTTGATTTTTAAGAAATTTACATCTCTGTTTCTAAGCTGTGTCTCTTTTAGACAGCATATTGATGGATCCTGTTTTTTTTATCCATTCTGTAACTCTCTGTCTCTTTATGGGTGCATTGAGGCCATTTACATTCAGTGTAATTATTGTTAAGTGAGAGTTTATTGTTGTCTTTTTGTAGCACTTTTTTTTTTTTTTTTTTTTGGTGGTGACGTTTTCTTTGTTCCTCTAACTCTCCTGTGCTGAATTCCCTTTGTTTGTGTTTTTTTTTTTTTCATTTATTTTGTTTTTGTAGGTTTTGTTTTTACTGAGACTTTATGTTTTTCTGCTTTATTTTGATGATTAGGTTTGTTAACTTGCTTTGTGTTTACCTTGAAATTTACCCTTGTCTTCCTAGGTTTGAACCAGGCTATTATTGGTATTGCCTTGCCTTCCTCTCCATTAGAAGGTTCTATACCTACACCATTTATTCCCTCTTTTATTGTTCTGATGCTGTTGTCATTTACAGATTAATCTCTCTGGTTCCCTGTTGTAATTCTTTTGGTTTTGCATAGTCCTTGAGAATTCTTTTCCTAAGTAGGTATCTGGCTAGTACAATCCTGTGTCTTAGATTCAGCCTGTGGTCTGATGTAGTTTGTTCTCATATCGAAGGACTCCCTTTAATAATTCTTGTAAGTTTTGTTTGGTTTTTACATAGCCCCTTAATTTCTGTTTATCTGGAAATGACCTAATTTCACCATCATATCTGAAAGAGAGTTTTGCAGGATATATTATTCTTGGCTGGCAATTTTTTTTCTTTCAAGCTTTTATATATATCATCCCATTGCCTTCTTACCTTCATGGTTTCTGCTGAATAATCCAAGCTTAGTCTTATTGTTTCTCCTCTGTATGTGTCTTTTTGTTTTCCCTGAGCTGCTCTCAGGATTCTTTGTTTGTCTTTGGTTGTAACAAGTGTGATTATGATATGCCTTAGTGATTTTCTTTTGGGGTCTATCCTATATGGGGTTAGTTGAACTTCTTCGATGGTCAGCTTTTCATCTTTCATGATACTGGGGAAGTTTTCTGTCAGAAATTTTTCAATGATCCTCTCTGTGTTTCTGTTTCCTCTCCCTGTTCTGGAGCTCCTATAAGTCACAGAATTTTACTTTTGATTGTATCCCACATAATTCTCTGGATTTCTTCATTTTTCTTTGTTCTTTTTTTTTTTTTTTTCCTCAGTTTTGTATCCAAGTGTTTGTTTTCAATTCCGTTGATCCTGTCTTACATCATTTCAAACCTCCTCCTTAGCCCTTCTATGACACTGTCCATTTATGAAATCTTGGTGTTTATCTTTTAGATTTCTGATTTTTTTTTTTTTTTTTTTACAATTTCTGGTTGTGAATTTATTTTAGAATTTTGTTCCTGTATTATTTTCTTGAATTCTTACATTTTTTGGTCTGTATTTTCCATGAATCTGTCTATTTTTTTCTCATTTTTTTGTCTGCTTTTTGCTTCATCTCTTGGATAATTCTGAGTATTAGAGATTTGAATTCCCTATCAGGTAGTTCCTGTGCCTTTTCTTCTACTGGAATGTCATCTGGTGTTTTATTTTGGATGCTTACTGGAACCATCCTGTCCTGTTTTTGTGTATGTTTTTATATTGTCTGCTGTCTTTGATGCATTCAATAGTTATTTTCCTTGATTATTGATTATAAGCTTGTTTGTTTTGTCCTGCTTTTTTGTTTTTTTTGGTTATGTCTGAGCAGGTGGGCCATGCGTTCTTTGTTGTTTGCTTGTCTGTGGACACGATACTTCTCATCTTCTCCAATGGGCAGGGTCAGTCACTCAGGTATGGTACAACAGATCAGGTCCAGCTGATGGGGAGTTGCTGGGATGGGTTGTTTGTGGCATGTACCAGGGCTGACTGTGCAGACCCGGAATCAGTGCAGGGCAGGTTCAGGTAGACCAGGCCTGTGCTGCTTGGTGGTGTGATGTTCAGTACATGGTGCAGGTAGACAGGAAGGAGGAGGGAGATTGTGATGTGTGGAGCTAAGATAGGTATGGAAAAGATGAGAGAGAGGAGGAAGGAACAGGAGCCAAAAACATGTACACAAACAAACAAACAAAAAAAAGTGTGCTAAGGGAGCTTGCTGTTGGAGTGGGGAGATGAGAGACTGAGAAATGAAGAAAAATAAAAGAAAAAAAAAGGAAAAGGGTAAAAGGAAAAAAATTAATAAATAAATATTAGAGAAAAAAAATCTCCAAAGTATCCCACCTGTGTGGATGGTAGGACTGAGGAACTTACTCCCAGGCCATGAAGTATAGACTGGCTAGAAGGGGTAGAGCTGTCACACAGCACCAGGTATTCAAGAGACAGGAAAAGAAGGTAAATATGCGGAGATGAGAAACTGGAAATAAAGAAATACAAAAAGGGAAAAAGAGAGAAAGAAAACAAACAAAGAAATAGAAAAAACATAAAACAAAAACAAAAAATACAAGAAAAAAGAAATGCTCCCAGGGAGGTCACTGTGAATCTGCGCAGAGTAAGGGAGTAGCTCCCAAGCCACGCAGCACTGCCTGGCCAGAACGGGCTCCCAAGCCAAGAAAAGAAGAAAACAAACAAATCAAAACAAACCAACAAAGAAAAGAAGCCTGTTGGTCCCATAAGCTTGTGGCATGGGCTGGGAAGCTGTTCTTCAGTTGAGCCCTGCCCCGCAGTCTTTCAGGAAGAAGCAAAGACGGCACACGGAGCGAGATATTTGAAGAAGGGGGGGGTGGTGAGAAGTAAGGAAGAAGTCTAAAGAAGCAGAAAAAAGCAACACCAGGAACCAACAAATGGCACTCAGGGAGCCAGCCAGTGCGGACAGGTGGAATCCAAGGGGCTCCGGGGTGAAGCCGGTGCTTCTTGGTCAATAGACTGTGGCCATAGCAAGCAGAGGAGGCCTAGTGGGGGGTGAAGAAGGGTGGGGGGCGGGAAATCGTATATCGCTGTTTACTGGTTGTTCTTTCTCCTTCTGGAAACTCCATGAAGTTGCCTTCTCGTGCCTGTTGTCCATCGATCTCTGGTAGGAGTCCAAGATGTGGATCTGTGCTGTGGTGGCTGATAGGGGACCTCTGCATGTATCTCTCCTTGCTCTCTGTTCTCGGTCAGTTTCTTATTCCATTCTGTGCTTGTCTGAGTCCTTTATCTCTTCATTTGGTGCTTAGAGTCTCAGGATTTATGTGTGTCTCTGTTTGACTTAGTTTTTAGGATCTTTGCTGTGGATGGGTGGTGTGGTGCTTCTGTCTATAGCTCCATGTTTGATATATTTGTGTTATTATTAAAATACATATACTTTAGAATTGGAAGCAATTTAATAAATTATCAATCCTTTATTTGTATTTTGGCTGAAATGAATTCTAGATCTTTTGCTAAAAGCTGGGGTTTACAGTGGAAAATAACAGAGAGTTCTTAGTAAGGGAGGAAATTGAAATTTTAATGAGAGTGAAATAAGTAAAGAATAAAATTTAAGAGAATATTAAAAACATTTCCTAAATTGTTCCTTCTTGGGTACTACAGAAGTGTATTTATAAATCTATTGGGTTTGCTTTTCTTTCTATTACATTTAAAATTATAGGTGTATAATGATGGAAAAAAATGAGAAAGAACATGTATTTTGTAGAAGTAAGTATAATAATATGTTACTCTCCTGGAGATGAGGGCTATTCTTTTACTATCTGATTTACTTTGACCTGAAATACTCTACATGATCTGGATGCCTCCTCACCTCACAGATCTCATTTCCCACCACTCTTTTCTCATATATTTAAATCTAGCTACACTTTCCCTCTCCCTGTCCTTCACATGCTCTAGTATCACTGTCACTTATGGGCCTGTCTTAGTCATCTAGTGCTTCACTAACAGAAATACCATGAGTGGATGATTTTAGCAAAGAGAAATTTATTCTCTCACAGTCCAGTAGGCTACAAGTCCAAATTCAGGGTGTCAGCTCCGGGGAAATGCTTTCTCCATCAGCTCTTGAAGAAGGTCTGTGTCATTAATCTTCCTTTGGTCTGGGAGCTTCTCTGCACAGGAACCTCAGGTCCAAAGGACACCCTCAGCTCCTGGTGCTGCTTTCTTGGTGGTATGAGGTTCCCATGTGTCTCTGCTTGCTTCTCTCTTTTATATCTCAAAAGAGATTGCATTAAGACACTATCTAATCTTATAAACCTCATCAGCATAACTTCATCACAGTGATAGAATTTACAACACATAAGGAGATCACATATAACCTCATCATAGTGATAGAGTTTACAACACATAAGAAAATCACATCAGATTACACAATCATACAATACTGGGAATCATGACCTAGCCAAGTTGCTACACACATTTTCTGGGGGACACAATTAAATCCATGACAGGGCCTGTAGTTCCTTGATCCTCTGCTTAAAAAACTGCAATCCCATTTATTAAGGTTGACTTCTTACCATTTAGATATCAAATCAAATATCATCTCTTTGGAGACTTTTTTTTGACCATTCTAGTTAAAATGACCTCAATTTTCTATTTCTCGTAGGCTGATTTATATCTTTAAATATTGTATCACTGCTTTGACATTAATTAATCTTTGATTTATTTTTATAAAAAATGTAAGAATCACAAGAGCATAAACTTTGCCTTGTCCATTAGTGTATCCCTAGTATCTGGGAGAGTGTGTGTGACAGATATCAGGGATTCAATAAACATTTCATAATGGATAAATGATTTAATTTAAATCCATGAATCTATTATTAGGTCTTGGAAGGATTTTGAAAGTGTTGAGAGTTAGCATTAGTTATTTATTTTGGTCTATTTATTTAATTATAATTTATTCTACATATGTTCACCTAGACACAACTTACTACCATGAATATAATTATATTATCTATGCCGTAGAGCCAGTGAAAGGTTTAAATAAAGGAATGAAACAATTATGCATAAGTGTATATACACACATACACACGTAGTTATGTATTCTGCTCAGCTACATGTATGTGTGTATGTGTGCATGTGTGTCTGTTTTCCCTAAGTAGATTATCCAAATATATGTAACAAAGATCGATTTGATGTAGGGAGATCAAATTCTTGTGGTAGCTTCAGTGGCAGATGATGAACAATTAAATAGTAAGAAGTGGACACCCCAATTATATTTTAGAGGTAAAATTAACAGCAATTATTAATTCTTTGAATGTAGAGGTGAAGGAGTCCTAACAGAAAGCTCCCATGTTTTGGAAGACTGAGTGGTTGATGGTGCCACAGATTTATTAAGTGAATGCCGATAGTTGGTAGGGAAAAGGTATGTAAGAGTTCGGTGTTTGACAAATTGGGTTGAGGCCCTACGGAACATCATTGTGGAGATGCCCACTAGACAGTTGAATACAGTGGTTTGAAGTTCTGGGAATGTTCCTTAAAAGAGTATATATACTTGGGAGTAATTGGTTGAAATGTGAGAAAATAAGGAATAGAGAAAGAGGAATGCACAAAGGAAAAAGAGGAGTAAAGTAGATAGTAGGAAAATTATGTGAGTATAGTGTCAAGAAAGAGAAATTGATCAATGGTATCAAATTGAGTAATGGCCAAGTATAATGAAGAGCAAAAAAATGATTAAAATGAGTAACCACGCTATTTCCTGTTAGTACAAAATCAGTAATTCACTATGCAACATACTAGTGTAGAGCATTTAACAAAATGCTGCTTCCCCGGACTCTTGAGAAAAGAAAAAAAAAAAACTTCTATGCCCTTTGATTTCCCATAACAGGTATAACTTAGAATAAGTGTTCTGTAGTTTTTATCCTCTCATTTTGGGATTCCAATCACACATATGTAAGTTTTATATTTTTAGTTATCCTATGGGTCCCTGATGCTCTGTTCATACTTTTTCCCTGTTTTTTTTCCTTTCTCCTCTTCAGATAGTCATCTCCTATTTATCTATTTGCTTACTGTCTCTTTTGAAAGTTCTTACTATTCTTCTGTCAAGGCCATTCTTTGCATTTTTTCATGTTTGAACTTACATTTTTCCATTCTAAAATTTCCAGTTGGGTATTTTCCGTGTTTCTATTTCTTTTTTGAGATCTTCAATCTTTTCATTCATTGTGAGTTTATGCTCCTCTTTTCTTATTAAACATAGTTATAATAGCTGCTTTATAGTCCTAGTCTATCATTTCCAATATCAGGTCATCTCAGTGTTGTTCTCTGTTGATTTTTGTTTTCTTTTGTTTTGTTTTCTTTAAGAATAGGTCACATTTTTCAACTTCTTCCTAAACTGAATAATTTTGGATTGTATTATGGAATGGTGATTGTTATATTGTGGAATCTTGATTCTATATTATTCTTCCAGAACTTTCCTTTGGTTATTTTTCTTGTGGTGGGCAATTAACATTGTCTGACTAAATTTGCAAATCCCACCTCTTGGGCAGCAGCTAGTTACGTTTAGTCCCTGTATCTTTAGTGTCGTTGTTGGCCATCTTCCCAATGCTTGTATGTTTCAGGCTTCAGCCAGAGATTTGAGAACAGTTTATACGTAGAATCTGTGGTTCTCTTTCTTTGGCTCTGTACCTTCCAGGATTACCTACTTACTTTCTAATGATTGTGGTTGACTTGATTCCTGACTTCACATGATTATACTCTGTCCTCCAGCAGAAACAAAAACCAAAAAATCAAATACAAAACAGAAATACCTAGAAGCTCTGGGGTATACACAAAATCAAAAACCAAATGTTCACTTTTCATCTTGTCATATAGCTTGAGAGCAACGAAAGTGAGTCCTGGGTTGGAGATACAGATATCAAATCCATTCAAGTGAACTTCTGATATGAACTTAAGTGTGAGAATTTTCACATGATACCTAAGGTCAAATAGAACTCTACTTTCAGTTGTGAAAGTAGCTTTTCATTTCTGAGATGCTAATAAAATACAGATTTTAGAATATATAGGTCCCTGGGCAAAGCAAGTGGTTTGTGCTTGATTACTAACCTAAAGGTTGATGGTCCAAATCTGCCTGGTGGCACCACAGAAGAAAGGCCTGAAAATTTGCTTCCATAAGATTAT
Organism: Dugong dugon; assembly: GCA_030035585.1. Classification (NCBI taxonomy): domain Eukaryota; kingdom Metazoa; phylum Chordata; class Mammalia; order Sirenia; family Dugongidae; genus Dugong; species Dugong dugon. The sequence continues at coordinate 92,460,833 of CM057472.1, forward strand.
AGACAAGAAAACCCTATGGAACAGTCTACTCAACACCTTGGATCACCATGAGTCAGAATCGACTCAGCTACAATGGGTTTATTAGAATATGTAAAACGGGATTATGCCTTTTTCCTAAAGTCATCAAACAATTCCACAATCATCATTCACATATTTAGATACATTTATGAAAAATAAACTCTTGTCAGACACTCACTCCTGTATGCACTGTGGATGTCTTGGTAAGCAAGATAAAGTTTCTACCCTCAAGGAGTTCATGTTTTTCCCTGTTTTAGTGACACATTTTGCAACCTAATAGGGTGTTCCATCAGGGCACTTCCTTTTTTTTTTTTTTTTTCTTTTTCTTTTTACCTGATGTGTGAATCAGCCCTTTGTTATATGTATCATTTAAATTTAACTCCAAATTTATCTTTTGAGAGTACCATACTATAATATATACCCTTAGTATTGTATCCTGGTAGCTATCCAAAGGGGGAGGAACCAGTAGACTGATATGGTGGATCCCATGAAGCCCTGACAATGCCTTCTTTAGACTCTGAGCTAACTGAGTGGAGAAACTATATGTTCACTATTTTTATATCTCCAACATCTAGTTCTATAAATGTAAGCTTTTTAAATTTTGAGAAAATGAAATAAAATGTAAAACACTTTTTGTTTAGTCCATAATCATTTCTTCATGAGTAATAATACATGGGAAAGTGTATGAGATCCACAGCTGAAACAATTTACTTGATACCACATTTTGGAACTTAATAACTACAGTCAGGTAAGCCAATATTTCTCACTCTCAGAGCCTGTTAATGACTGAATCATGCCTCCACAAAAGATATGTCAAAGTCCTAATCCCTGTGTCTGTGATTGTGACCTTATTTGGAAATAGGCTTTTTGAAGGTTAACATGAGGTCATACCAGAGCAGAATGGATCCTAGTCCTGCATGATTCCTGTTCTTTTAAAAGAGGAGAAAAAAACATGGAGAAATAGAAGAAGAATGGCTATATGATGATGGAAGCAGACAGAGCTGCAAGAAAAGGAATGCCAAGGATTATTGGAAGACACATGCAGCTAGGGAAGAGGCATGGAACACTTCCCCTCAGTGTCCTCAGAAGGAATCTACATGGCCAATACACTGATCCCAATCTCTTAGAATCCAGGATTGTGAGACAATACATTTCTGTGCTTTAAAGCCAACTACTCTGTGGTATTTTATTACAGCAGCCCTAGGAAACTAATACAGCACCTTAATCTACAAAATGACAATGATGTTACTTAACTTACTCAGTTGTCTGGGTCATTTAACATAATGTAGCTGAAAGTGTTTTTGAAGTAAATTGCCAAAAAATTCTCATCATGATACCTATGTATAACACAGGGTACTAGGTAGTATAGCAGACTTAAAATATTCATGATAAAGTTAATTGCAACAAAGAAGTTGCAATGGAGATTTGAATGAATGTGGAGCTTATAGATATTTATTTAACTTCTACTACGTGTAAGATTCTAAAGAAGTCCAGGTGGTGCAGTGGTTAAGAGCTTGGCTAAATGAAAATCTGGTATTTCTAACCCACTTGCCACTCTACAGCAGAAAGATGTAGCAGTCTGCTTTCTTAAAGATTACAGCCGTGGAAACCCTATAAGCCAGTTCTACCCTGTCCTATAGAGTCACTATGCATCAGAATCAACTTAACGGCAATGGGCTTTACACATACCATTCACATGTCCAAATAAATTATCTCTGATTGAGAATCTGAGAGACTCTTTGATGAGATGATATCTATAATCTTTGCAATATAACTTTTGTGGTGTCTTTTCTTTGTCTTTCAGAACACGTGTCTTTCTTTTCTGCTTCTTTCTTTGTTCTCAAACACTTGAGGAAGCTGAGTAAAGAAAATATATATACAAGTTAATAAATATTATTTTTAAGTGATAAGAATGCAATCCATTTTATTAGTGACCATGCCAGTAATGTGTCAGGCTCTCCTTGGTCTTTCAATCTTAGAGAATGTAGCCCAGTATGACAAATGCCAGGGAACTGGTACAAAGAAGGTGCTGGTGTGCAGACACACCTCCTATTTTGGTTAACAAGCAACATCTTTGTTTTTGAGTCCTGTTTGACTTTCCTTCTCCCTTTTGTATTGCCATATTAGTCAGAGTTTAGCCCCTAGTGGGAATTCTTAAGAAAAGAGAATTGGGATTACTTTTTTTAAGCAATGAATTCTATTTTCTTGATCCTAAATTAGGAATGAATAATAGTTGAATAGAAGCACTAGAAGTACCTTCTCTGTGATTCACACTCCATTCCCTTCCCATTTAAGGGCTTAGCTGAATAGCTTTAGTCAAATAAACCTAGTACTATAAAGTGCTAACTATATGTAAGCAGGAGATTTGCTAAATATGTTGATTTAAAATAGATTTTGTTCTTAGGATTTTAGTGTATCTGATGCATTATTACCAGAACATTCATTCACCTCCTTTTCCTAACATGGGCTTGTGGGAGAAAATACATTTTTTTTTGCTGTTTCCCCACGTAGTAAGAATCCCAGAAACCCAGTTACAGGCTGGTGTCTAAGATGCTCGGCCTCTTTGGCCCTTTGATCTGTCCTTTGGAAATGTTTAAGATCTCTATGTTCTGCAGATTAATTCCATTTTACACATTAAAGAAAAGGGTCTCCAATTTCACTGTGACATTTACATCATCTAATAGATACCTCATTGCTAAAGTAAATTTATACATAATATATCTCAGCTTTAGGGTTCTTGGATTTTAATTAGAGGATGAAATATAAATCAGAATTTCAAGCCTTAGCAGTTAATAGAGTTGTCCCCTTGCTTTCTATTAGAGTAACAGTACCAATCATGATTCTCAAACATAAATGTGCCAAATTCCTGTTTATTCTTGGGGAATACTTTGCCCAAATTTTCTCTTTTATTTTGTGTTGGTTAAAGGTGGAGTTTTGGTCAGTAAGGCATTCTGCAGTAAAATACGCATTGAAGTGTCCCACTAAAGGTAAACTCAAAATTTCTTGCATTTCTTGTTTCCTCCTTTACTCCATCCATATTTAACATGTGGTAAGATAAAACCAAAACTAAACCCGTTGCTATCAAGTAATTCTGACTCACAGTGACCCTATAGGACAAAGTAGAATTGCCCTATATGGTTTCCAGGGTTATATATCTTTAAGAAAGCAGAATGCCACATCTTTCTCCCATGGAGAGGCCGGTGGGTTTGAACTGCTGACCTTTTGATTAGCAGCGTAGCACTTTAACCATTGTGCCACCGTGGCTCCTTTTGGTAAGGTAGACAAAGCAAAAAACATGAATTGAGGTATGTATTTTTTTACCCTTTTTACTTTTAGGGACTTTAAAAATGTATTTAGCTTTTGTTACACATTTAACAACTCACAAATATAAGAAAATGTGTCTAGATGTGGTAGTTTCTAACTTCCATGGTCTATTTTTGGAAAACCAAGGAAAATCTGGAACAGCTGGTACTAGAGCAGCCTGTGAACATTTTCTGTTATATTCTTAGACAGCTAGAGATCCACCAAAGGCAATACCATACAAAAAAACACAATACATTCAGAATTATATATAAAACAAATAGGGAATACAATGGTGCAAGAAATGCGAAAGGCGAATCATTTATCGCATAGATTTTTATTCTGTTGTGGTAAAGAAAGCCATGTCCTATTGCAATGTTAAACTCCAAGGCACAATTAGCAGGAATATGTGTTTTTTTTTTATGCCAGTCAAGTGAAAATACCCAAACTATCTTCTTTTGATGATACGTTGTATTTGCTATTTAAAAATGTTCCTGAAAAACATATTAGAAAAATTTTGACTGTTGTGAAATATTAGGTAAACTTTGGGGAGAGAACTAGAGGGTGGAGAAAGACAAAGGCTGATTTTATACATTTCTTTATATATTTCTGAAAAGTTAAGCCCAATAGAAACTTAACCACATGTAACCATTGTAAAAGAAAAGCATGAATAATATGGAATCAAAGATATCTGAAAAGGGAGACTTCTGGACAACATGGCACTATAGACAGAAGCACAAGCCATCCCTCCACATCAAAGATCTAAAAAACTAAGTCAAACAGAGACACACATCAATCCTGAAACCATAAGCATCAAATGAAGAGATGAAGAACTCAGCCAAGCACTGAATGGAGCAAGAAACTGACCAAGAACAGAGAGTGAGGAGAGATACATGCAGAGGTCCACTCAGCTCATGCAGCACGGATCCGCCATCTTGGACTCCTATTGGAGATCGATGAACAGTAGGTATGAGAAAGCGGCTTCACGGAGCTTCCAGCAGGAGACAGAACAACCAGTAACCAGCAATACACACTTTGCCACCCCCCACTCTTCTTCACCCCCACTGAGCTTCCTCTGCTTCCTGTGGCCACAGTCTCTTGTTCAGGTGGCACCAGCTTTACCCCAGTGCTGCTTGGATTCCACCCACCCGCACTGGCCGGCTCCCTGAGGCCATTTGTTGGTTGCTGTGTTGTTTTTTTTCTGCTTCTTTTGATTTCTTCCATACCTCTAACCACCTCCCGTCCTTTCTCTCAAATACCTGGCTCTGTGTGACATCTTTGATTCTTCCTGAAAGGCTTTGAAACACCACTCGACAGTGGAACTGCTTCCTGGCCTGTGCCACCACGCTGGTGGGATCCCTGGAGTTTTGTTTGTTTGTTTTGATTTGTTCTGTTTTGATATGTTTGGTTTTTTTTTTCTTTTCTCAGCTTGGGGAGCCCCTTTTAGTCAGGCCATACTGTGCAGATTGGGAGCTACTCCCTCTGTCTGTGCAAACGCACAGTGGGATCCCTGGAGGCATTTCTTTATTCTTGTTTTCTTTGATTTTGTTTTTTTTTCTTTGTTTGTTTTGTTTTCTTTTCTTTTTCCCTTTTTGTCTATGTTCATTTCTCAGTTTCTTCTCTGTCAATACTTACCTTCTCTTCCAGTCTCCTAAATACCTGGCGTTGTGTGACACCTCTACCCCTTCTAGCCAGGCTGTACTTCATGGCCTGGGGGCAACTTCCTCAGTCCTTGCAGCTGCACCGGTGGGACCCCTGGGGGTTTTTCTTTTTCTTCTTTTTTTCTAATTTGAATTTATTCATTTTTTCTTTTACTCTTTTCCTTTTCTGTTTTCTTCATTTCTCACTCTCTCATCTCTCCATTCCAATGGCAAGCTCCCTTAGGACTCTTTTTTGTTTGTTTGCTTTTGGCTTCTGTTCCTCTCTCCTCTCATGCCCATCTTAGCTCCACACATCATAACCTTCCCCTTCCTTCCTGCCTACCTACAGCATGTGCTGAACATCACACCACCAAGCAGCAGAGGCACGGCCTACCAGAACCTGCCTGCACTGATTCCCGGCCTGCCTTATTGACCCTAGTATGTGCCACAAACAGCCCATTCCAGTAACTCCTCTTCAGCTGGACATGCCCTGCTGTACCGTAAATAAGCGACTGAACCTGCCCATTGGAGAAGGAGGAGAAAATTGTCATGTCCACAGACGAACAAACAACAAAGAACTCAGAGCCCACCTGCTCAGACATAATCAAATAAAACAAAAAAGCAGGATGAAACAAATCTACAACCAATAAACAAGGAAAATACCTACTGAACATCCCAAAGACAGAAGGGAACATCGAAATGTATACAAAAACAAGACAAAATGGTTCCAATAGGAGTCCAAAATAAAACACCAGATGACTTTCCAGTAGAAGAAAAGGCACTAGAACTACCTGATAGGGAGTTCAAATCCCTAATATTCCGAGATAAACAAGAATCGAAGCAAAATTCAGACAAAAATGAGAAAAAAATAGACAAATTCATGAAAAAGGCAGACAAATGCATGGAAAATACAGACCAAAAAATGGAAGAATTCAAGATGCTGTCTACAAGAGACACACCTTAGGAAAAAAGACGTAAATTTATTGAAAATCAAAGGATGTAAAAAAATATACCAAACAAACAGCTACCAAAAAAGAACAGGAGTGGCAATACCAATCCCAGATAAAATAGACTTTAAAACAAAATGCACCATAAAAGACAAAGAAGGACACTATATAATTATTAGGGGGATTATACATCATGAAGACATAACCATAATAAACATCTACACACCCAATGACAGGGCTCCCAAATACATAAAACAAACTCTAACAGCACTGGAAAGAGAAATTGACAGTTCCACAATAATAGTAGGAGACTTCAACACACCACTCTTGGTAAAGGACAGAAAATCTAGAAGGAAACTCAACAAAGATACAGAAGACCTAAAGGGTACAATGATCCAACTTGACCTCAAAGACATATATAGAACACTCCACCTAACAGCTGCAAAGTACACGTTATTTTCCAGTCTGTATGGAACATTCTCCAGAATAGACCACATCTTAGGCCCCAGAGTAATCCTCAACAAGATCTGAAACATTGAGATAATATAAAGTACCTTCTCTGACCACAGCTCTATCAAAGTAGAAACTAAAAATAGGAAGAGCAAGGAAAAAAGAATCAATTACATGGAACCTGAATAATACCCTGCTTTCAAACCACTGGGTAACAGAAGAAATCAGAGATGGAATCAAAAAATTCCTAGAATCAAACAAGAATGAAAACACATCATACCAAAACCTTTGGGACACAGCAAAGGCTGTCCTCAGAGGACAATTTATAGCAATCAATACACATATCAAAAAAGAGGAAAGGGACAAAATCAAAACCTTAACTATAGTGCTCTAAAAAATGAACAGCAAAAAAAAAAAAAAAAAAAAAAAAAAAAACCCACAGCCACTGGAAGAAGGGAAATAAAAAGATCAGAGCAGAAATAAATGAAATAGAAAATAGAAAAACAATAGAAAGAATCAAAAAAACCAAAAGTTGGTTCTTTGAAAGAATCAATAAAATCGACAAACCACTGGCCATACTGACAAAAGAAAACCAGGAGAGGACACAAATAACCCCAATAAGAAATGAACTTGGGGAACATTACAACAGACCCAACTGAAATAAAAAGGATAGTAACAGAGTATTATGAAAAACTATACTCCAACAAATTTGAAAACCTAGAGGAAATGGATGAATTTCTAGAAACACATTACCTACCCAAACTACAACAAAGTGATGTTGAAAATCTGAACAGACACATAACAAGGGAAGAGATTGAAAAAGTAATAAAAGAAACTCCCGACAGAAAAAAGCCCTGGCCCAGATGGCTTCACTGGAGAATTCTACAAAACATTTGGGAAAAGCTTATACCAGTACCACTCAAAATATTTCAGAACATAGAAAAGGAAGCAACACATCTGAATTCATTCTATGAAGCCAACATAACCCTGATACTAAAACCAGACAAAGACGCCACAAAAAGGAAAATTACAGACCATTATCTCTCATGAATATAGGTGCAAAAATTCTCAACAAAATTCTAGCCAATGGAATTCACCATCATATCAAAAAAATAATACACGATTACTAAGTAGGATTCATACAAGGTATGGAAGGATGGTTCAATATTAGAAAATCAATCCATTTAATCCACCACATAAATAAAAAGAAAGAAAAGAATCACATGATCAACTCAATAGACATGCAAAAGGCATTCGACGAAGTCCAACACAAATTCCTGATAAAAACTCTCAATAAAATAGATATAGAACGGAAATTTCTCAACATAATAAAGGGTATCTATGCAAAATGAACAGCCAACATCATTCTTAATGGAGAGAGGCTGAAAACTTTCCCCCTGATAACAGGAACAAGACAAGGATGCCCTTTACCACCACTCCTATTTATCATTGTGCTGGAAGTCCTAGCTAGAGCAATAAGGCAAGAAAAAGAAATAAAGGCCATCCAAATTGGTAGTGAAGAACTTAAACTGTCCCTGTTTGGGGATGATATCATACTATACATAGAAAACCCTAAAGACTCCACTATGAAACTACTGGAACTAATAGAAAGATTCAGCTGAGTAGCAGGATACAAGACAAACATACAAAAATTGGTTAGATTCCTACACACCAATAAAGAGAAAGATGAGAAGGAAATCATGAAAAGAATACCATTTATAAAGGCCCCTAAAAAATCAAATACTTAGGAATAAATCTAACCAGGGATGTAAAAGACCTATACAAAGAAAACTACAGAACACTACTACAAGAAACCCAAAGGGATCTACATAAATGGAAAAACATACCATGCTCATGGATAGGTAGACTCAAGATCGTGCAAATGACAATGCTACCCAAAGTAATTTACAAATACAATGAAATACTGATCCAAATACCAACAACATCCTTTAAAGATATTAAAAACCTAATCACTAACTTTATATGGAAATGGAAGAGGCCCAGATAAGTAAAAAGAAGAATAAAGTAGGAGGACTCACACTACCTGACCTCAGAACCTACTACAGAGCTACGGTAGTCAAAACAGCCTGGTACTGGTGCAATGACAGATATATTGACTAATGGAAAACAATTGAGAACCCAGATGAAAATTCATCCACCTACAGTCACCTGATCTTCAACAAGAGCCCATAGTCCATCAAATGGGGAACAGTCTTTTTAATAAATGGTGCTGACAAAACTGCATGTCCATCTGCAAAAAAATGAAACAGGACCCATACCTCACACCATATATAACAACTAATTCAAAATGATCAAAGACCTAAATATAAAGGCAATAACTATAAAGTTCATAGAGAAAAAATACGATCAATGCTAGAGGCCCTAATACACGGGATTAACAAGATACAAACCATAACCAACAACACACAAACTCCAGAAGATAAGCTAGATGACTAGGATCTTCTAAAAATGAAACACTTAGGCTCATCAAAAGACTTCATCAAAAGAGTAAAAAGAGAACCTACATAATGGGAAAAAAGTTTTGGACATTACAAGTCAGACAAAGGTCTAATCTCTAAAATCTACATGAAAATCCAACACCTCTACAACAAAAAGACCGATAATCCAATTAAAAAATGGGAAAGAAAATGAACAGACACTTCACCAAAGAAGACATTCAAGTGACCAACAGACACATGAGGAAATGCTCTCGATCACTAGCCATTAGAGAAATCCAAATTAAAACCACAATGAGATACCATCTTATCCCGGCATTACTAGCACAAATAAAAAAACTGGAAGTAACAAAAGTTGGAGAAGCTGTGGGGAGATCGGAACTCTTATGCACTGCTGGTGGGAATGCATAATGATACAACCATTTTGGAAAATGATATGGCACCTCCTTAGAAAGCTAGAAATAGAAATATCGTATGATCCAGTAATCCCACTCCTAGGAATATATCCTAGAGAAATAAGAGCTGTCACACGGATGGACATATGCACACCCCTGTTCAATGCAGCATTGTTCACAATAGCAAAATGATGGAAACAACCTAGATGCCCATCAACAGATGAATGGATAAACAAACTATGGTACATACACACAATGGAGTATTATGTAACTACAAAGAACAATGATGAATCTGTGAAGCATCTCATAACATGGATGAAACTGGAGAACATTAAGCTGAGAGAAATAAGTCAATCACAAAAGGACAAATATTGTATGAGACCTCTACTGTAAAAACTCATGTAAAAGTTTACTAACAAAAAGAAATAATCTTTCTTGGTTACGAAGGATAGGAGGCGTGGAGGGTGGAAATACTGTACAATAGATAGTAACTTTGGGGAAGGGTAAGAAAGTACACAATACTGGGGAAGCCAGCACGTCTTGTACAAAGAAATGTCATGGAAACTCCATAGATACATCCAAATGCCCTGAGGGACTGAATTGCTGGGCAGAGGGCTGTGGGGACCATGGTCTCAGGGAACGTCTATCTCAAATTGCATAACACAGTTTATAAGGAAAACGTTCTACATTCTACCTTGGTGAGTAACTTTTGGGGTCTTAAAAGTCTGTGAGCAGCCATTTAAGATACTCCACTGGTCTCAACCTTTTGGGAGCAAGGGAAAATGAAGAAAACAAGATACAAGGAAAAGATTAGTCCAAAGGACTAATGGACCACAACTACCACGGCCTCCACCAGACTGAGTCCAGCACAACTAGATCATGCACAGCTACCACCACTGACTGCTCTGACAGGGATCACAACAGAGGGCCCTGGACAGAGCTGCAGAAAAATGTAGAATAAAATTCTAACTCACAAAAAATGACCAGACTTACTGGCCTGACAGAGACTGGAGAAACCCCGAGAGTATGGCCCCCAGACACCCTTTTAGCTCAGTAATGAAGTCACTCTAGAGGTTCACCATTCAGCCAAAGATTAGACAGCCCCATAAAACAAAACATGACTAATGGGGCACAACAGTCTAGGGACAAGGACTAGAAGGCAGGAAGGGACAGAAAAGCTGGTAACAAGGAACTCGATGTTGACAAGGGACAGGGTTAACATGTTGTGGGGTTGTTAACCATTGTTATAAAACAATATGTGTACTGTTTAACAAGAAACTATTTGTTCTGTAAACCCTCACATAAAGTACAATAAAAAAAATTAAATATATATATATATATATATCTGAAAAGGAAATTTTAATTACTTATTTAAATCAATATTTTATTCCTTGCAACATGAATTCAATGCTGGGGAATGTATTCGGCAACAAAGATATATTGTAAAGGGCTACATAACACAGTCGTAATCAATGATCTTCTAGTCTAGAAGAGGAGATTGACAAGTGGTAGCCAACTATAGTAGAGTGTCCTAAGGGCTTTGATAGCACAGAAGAGAAAGATGAAAAGCAGGACGAAAGCCCAAGAAGAGGCAGTAATGTTTTTACTGAGTATTGTGGGAGAGGTACAAAATACCTAGTTTGAATAGTAAGGGGAAGGACAACCTGTACAGAGAGACAAGCATGTGTGAAGCATGGACTGGAAAAAAAAAACCTGGCAACTTTTGCACGAGCAAGTTGCTCAACACAGAGGAAAGTGAAAAAAAAAAATATATGCTTAGGGAAGTGACATGGAATGAAGTTACTTACATAAAGCATAGTTCTTTTATATTAACTAAGGCTCTCAATTTATTCCTGGGATGGCAGTATTGGGAATTAGAAAAAACTGAAAGTTTAAGTAGAAGAATAAATAATCAGATTTACATTTCATAAAGAATGTTCTAGATCAGCATGGAAAAATGGATTGACTGGCTTACTTTTCCAAGTGTGTTTCATGGAGAAAGGGTATGCTCATCATTCTTCCTTACCTTTCTTTTTTTTAACAATGATTATATGTGAATAAATTCTTATCACATAAATAATTTAAAAGTTCCATAATATACAAAATGAAGTTTGCTACTCACCTGAAAGTTGAAAATGTCAATATTATTTTACTTAATGTATTTTTACATATGTTAGCTGGAATGATTAGTAAAAATATGTGAAAATAGATCTATTTGAGACTTACATAGCTAATGGTTTACATATAGATGGGAAAGGAAAACAGAGGTAATGATAGGAGAGAAACTTTGGAATACTGAATGACTTATTATTAGCAATGAGATCGTGTGTTGGTTAAGTGAAAGAGGAGACTCTACTATAATCTCACATTTCAAATTTAGGTAACTGGGTGGGTAACTATATCCCTTACCCAAGGTTATATAATCAAGGTTTATGTTTTCTAGTAGTCATTGGAAGAGTGGTAAATATGTTGTTGTTGTTGTTAGCTACAGTTGAGTCAATCCCTGACTCTTGACAACTCCATACACAATGGAACAAAAAGCTGCTTGGTCCTGCACCATCCCCATGATCGGTTGCAGATCAAATCATTTTTATCCATAAGGTTTTCATTGGTTGATTTTTGGATGCAGATTATCAAACCTTTCTTCTTAATCCATCTTAGTCTGGAAGCTCTGCTGAAACGTGTTCAGCATCATAGCAACAAGCAAGCCTCCACCAACAAACAATACTGGTAGCTCATTATTCTTTATCTTGAATTTATTTTACCTACACTAGGCAAATTTGTTTTATTTTGCAGATGTATTTTCAGGTTCTTCTAGTAGATCATGCTGCTTGCAATCAAATCCATTTCTTTAGGCAATGTTCAAGTGAATTAAAAATTGAGGATCACTTATTTGACAACTAAAGCCTTGACTTTGACTTTATTTAACTGGCTTGGTGAGAATTTTATAGAAATATTGAAGCAAAAAATCAAAACAAAATAAAAAATTATACTGAGGACGTATATATGCACACCTGGTATCCAAACTCCCCACATCTGTTTCTCTCCTCAGTTGTACTGTCTCTATTAATGACTTCATCTTTCAACTAATTTCTCAAACCCAACACTAAGACTTATCCTTGAATGTTGTCATTCTTCTCATATATATAATTAAATTCATGTTGTCTCTACCCACAAAATATATCCAGAACACATCACTTCTTTCTCTGCTTCCACTGCTCTAGTGTAGCCATTTTCTTCTCACCTGAAATACTCCAAACCTTACCAAAATGTCTTCCTGTTTCTGTTTGTCTCTCTAAAGATCAGTTTTCTCACAACAGCCTAATTAATCTCTTACAAATTTATAATCATCAAAGAGTATTACAATCTTCTTAACTCACTCCAGTATTCCCTTCACAAACAGAAACCCTCAACTGCTTACCAATTCCTGCCATTCATTAGATGATCAGCCTTCAAAAACCAATTATCTCTACCCACTTTCCTCTCCTGGTTTCTCATGGACTTTGCTCTCCTTCCTCTTGGTTGAACATTCAAGTTCACTCCGACTTCAGAATCCTTGCACGTCCCATGCAAACATTTTGTGGCTGGATTCTTCTTGATCACCTAGTATCAGTTCATTCTGCAATTTTTTGGAACAGGACGATTGAGACAGCATATATAAAGAGTCACCTTAGTGAATTGCCTGGATTCTAAACATATAGCTCTTTGCAATAACTTTATTTCCTCTTGGTGACTGGGATCGATCATTCCTAACAAGTTCAGAGATGTTTCTTTTATTCTTTTTACTTTAGCATCTTGAGAAACTCCAAGTGCTAGGAGGAGGTTTAGCTCAAGTTTAATGGCATTGTGATATAATTCCCTGGTGAAGCATTCCTTCTTTGTGTACTACAATCTCTAAACACACCAAACCTGAAAACAAAGAGACAGAAGCAAAAATCCTTTCAGTAAGTTATTTGGTATAGTAGTAGAAGACAACTCCCCCACATCTACCCCTTAGTTTCCTGACGTATACGTTCTAGTGTATTTTGCATTCTGTAGGACTGTGAACCAATTTCACAGGATGTTGTCTCCCAAATGCTTTTTTAGTTGAGCCTATGGCAAACTATCTCACCATTCTCTCCAGCCTACTGCTCCCAGCAGGATGGGCCTTTTCTAAGAGGATGTACGTCCTTATACCATGAGAACCTGAGTTAGATTTTTGTCCAGCGAGTTTAAGAGCTTTTCATAGTTTTTTGTTCATCTATTTCATTCCTAAGAATTCCATGATCAACTTTCTGTTGGCAGTTATGGAGCAAGTAAAAAACATTTTATTACTTCTCCTCCTCTGTGGATTATTTTGAGAGGCCCTGGTGGTACAGTGGTTAAGCGATCAGCTGCCAACTGAAAAGTCGACGGTTAGAACCCCAGTGGCTCCTTGGGAGAAAAGATCTGACAATCAACTCTGGAAAAGATTACAGTCTAGGAAATCCTATAGGGCAGTTCTACTCTGTCCTATAGGGTCACTTATAGTCGGAATCAACTCAATGGCAATGTTTTGTTTTGTTTTTTTTAATTTTTTTTTTATGGCTTGTTATAATAATCTCACCCATTTTATTTTTGACATTAAAATACTGTTTTTTCCATCATCTGGAAATTCATTATTCTTATTGAAATGTGAAAAGCTTATTCCATTGTAACATCCCACACTGTCAACTATGGCCCACATAGGACAGCATAGCAAAGCTTGTGTCCACTTCACCATTTGTTATCTCTTCACTTAGGGGAGAACTCTATGGACCCTCCAGGGATGGGAGTATAAACTTAGAAGGTGGCTAAACAGATTGAATATTATAGATGAACATCTACAATTTTAATCTCCTCATCTTTCAGAATTATTCTTCTATACTATACCAAAATGTTACATTATTTTGATCTTATAAAATGTTAGCCAGCATTGAGTCCAGGCTTTTTTTTAATCCAACCTAGAAGACAATTACCATATTTTTACATGTAGCACACACAGGAAAATACCTCTCGGAGGGAGAGAGCAGCTGGCAAGCAAACATAGCAGGCATAAAATATGGTAACTGCATTCCAATTTGCTCAAGCCGATATATTACAATCCAAATACTGAGTGAATGAACCTGTATGGATATATTAGGTGTGATCAAATCTCATTTTTCATTTTCTATCATTCAACATCTGAGAAATCTACTCTTCTGCATGCTTCCCAGACTCCTGCCCTCCAAAATAAATATTGCATAGTTCGTACTGGGGTATAAGCTATCTCTTCCTTGAGCACACCTTGTATTTCTTTGTCAGGGCTGTATTCTGATCTAACTCTTTTTATTTCCCAGAAGACAATAAAGAATGATTATGGTTGGTCCTGTGAAGATGCAGCATCCCTTTGCAGATGGACATTGAAAAAAATGTATATTTATGTAGACTATTTCCCTCAGATTTTGAAGCTGCCTCTGCCAGACAGGGAGATTCAAGATAATCTGAGGATTCAACATTCTAAGCAACATTTGCGTCTACCCGCACTTCAAACTCTCACCCTTCGTTATCGCTATTCTTAGCTTAGCAGAAAGACTTGTCTGAGGTGAACATATAATGTGTGCTGCAAGGCTCTAGCTTTTTAAATCAGGCTCTGTGGTTAATTCTTGTCATATCTGCCCTGTGACTACAGCCATAGAGATTATTTGATTTTCTGCCCAGGTTCTACTTCAGGCTCTCAAGACCCTCAATTTGTTCTTATTTCTGTACATTTGAAGACCCTAAGAAGCAGCATGATAACTCTGTTTTGTTAAGAACTCTTGACTCCATGGTTCTTGAGGACTATATCCATCTTTTATCCTGACATGTATCTGTACTTCATTCGATGCCAAAATTACTGATAATTTGAGTAATTGTGATGTCACTACTTGGCAGAGATCACCAATGTGCTATTTCTCATCTGCCAAGGATTATCCATAAACTTCATAAATATGTGAACAACTTAATCCACTCATTTTGAGTGTCTGTTACCTGGGGCCAAGCAAGAAAGTGGTGGCTTAATAAAGAAAAACTATTTACAAAGGTATGAACAGGTTTAATAGAAATGGTAATGAAGTATTTTAGCACTAACAACAGTGGAGAGCAGCTGCTACCCTTACATAAACGAGGTAAGGGAGGTATGATTATAATAATTCAGAGAGAGTACCTGTAGGAGAAGACCACCTGATGGGGGTGGTAATTTTTAGTGGAGGGACACAGCCAACCAGCAGTAATCTTGCAAGAAAAGAGCCAAAATAGTCAGTACTGAACCTCTCTACTACCCTTTCAATCCCTGTTACTGCCAAACCTTGGGTACTTTGAAGCCATAGGGTAGAAAGCTCTTTCATGAAGATCTAGTAGTCACTTGGAGCAGTAGTGTGAAAAGAGTGAAAACTGGATCTGGAAGGGCCAAAGGAAAATATCCAGCACAGCACACACGCCCCTCTTCATTTTTATCAGTGAGAAGGAGGAGTTTGGAACACCATATCTCAGAGATGTTTCATACAATGCTGGTTCTGTAGGCGTGTTAATCATTTCACTTGAAAAACATTCAAGTAGTCAAGAAAGCTAAAGTCAAATGCAGTTAAAAATATTTCTGATTGCTGAGTATCGCAGATGGGCATTTAACGTATTAATAGTCAATTTACTCCTTAAATAACAAAACAAACAAAATCAAACCCTTTGCCATCAAGTTTATTCTGACTCATAGAGACCCAATAGGACAGAGTAGAACTGTCCCATAGAATTTCCAAAGAACACCTGGTGAATTTGAACTGCCGACCTTCTGGTTAGCAGCCATAGCACTTAACCACTATGCCACCAGGGATTCCTTACTCTTTAAAGGGAGTATAAAATATGCAGTGTTCTTAAATAGATTAGAATATAAACCTTTTTCTTAGAGATTAAATTGAAGGGCAACTTGAGATCTATGAAGCTATTCCTATAGTACATTAAACATCTGACCAATTCAGGAAAAAAAAAAAAGTCACTTAAATAAATCATTATGGTAATTTTTTCCCCCAGATTGATCAAAGGTGTTGACTGACCTGAAATATCCATCTGTCACAGCTAGCATTTTTTTAGAAACCTAACTTTTGCTTTCTTCATTTGTCTCTTTCACCGCCAAGGACTTCTCCTCCTTTACCAAAGTTCATTGGCAATATTAAAGTTTTTCCAAAACTATGTATGTGTGTAGTGTGATTTTTAGACATTTTTTCCTTTCTTATTCCACTGTTACTATTATGTGTTTTAATAGAAAAATCTTCTTGACATTTTAATTGCCTACGGGCTACCTAAGGACAAATATGGTTTAATTTCCTGGATATGGCTGAGAAGTCCATTAGGTATTTCCTAGTGATTAGTTCTTTAAAATCTCAAGTATGTTTTCTTGCCATTTTTTCCTTTCCAATATTAATTTTGAGGCCATTTTATGTATTGCCAGTTTTTAAATGAGGAACATGTATATCCATTGTACTTTTCAGTGTATTTTGTGACTTTGAAGGGCAGAGGATAAACTAGAATGCAGATGAAGAAGAGACACAAGAGAGTCAGGAAAGCTGCAAAATTACTGCAATAAATTCAAATAATGGAAAAATGTTAAAAGTCATATCCTTGCAACATATTTTGGGAATTTGATTAAGTTATTTACTTTTCCAGTTTGGCTCTTAACAGATTAATTTTAGTTAATATTCTTGGTCTATGAGGTGATTTGAATTGAATTGTGCCCCCAAAGATTTATGTTGAGGTTCTAACTCCTGGTACCTGTGAACATGACATTGTTTGGAAACAGGGTCTTTGAAGATGTTATCAGTTAACATGATGTCACAGAGAGTATGGTGGGTCATAATGTAATTTGAGTAGTGTCCTATAGAACAGAATAAGAGCCACAGAGAGACAGATAGAATGAAGATGAACCTATGGTGACACAGTTATGCTTCAGCTACAAGTCATTGAATGCTTGGTGTTACTAGATCTGGGAGAGAGAAGAAAAGATCTTTCCCTTAGTGCCTTTGGAGACAACATGGCCCTGTTACTGCCCTAAATTCAAACTACTAACCTCCAGAACTGTAAAACAATACATTTCTCCTCTTATAAGCCGTTCAATGTGGTACTTTGTTACAGAAGCCCTAGGAAACTAGTACAGACTGGCACACTTAATGTTTGGCAGATGACCCTTCATTTGCGGTTCTAAGACCACTTGCAAGAATTCGAGTATTCCAACTCCAATGTTTCCGCTTGTTTTCCCTTTCTTTTATTCCATTACAAAGTATGAATCATTCAGTTAGAAACTACAAGCATTCTTACTCCTAACTTTTGACGCACACTATTTTTTTTATCAATAAGTATACTTTTGAATTAATTGACTTCTCTGTTCTTTTTGATGTTACAACTTTGATTTAAATTGAATAGTTAGGGTAAGAAACATAGATTATTTTAAAATTTTCAGCACATAAAGTAGTACTTCACATACAGAGACAATCATTAAATAAAAAAAAAATGTATTATTGATTATAACCTGATCCCTCTGTCACATGTAAAAAAGATAGAGAATGTTAGTAATTGGGAAAGACAGTAGACAATCAATCATTACTATGTAGTTGTGATAATTAAGGTTATATGTTAACTTGCCTGGGACATGATTCTCAATCATTTGGCAGTTGTGATGTAGTTTGGCAGTCATATGATGATGTGATCACTTCCATGAAGAGATTTGATACAATGCTATCACATCCATGATGGAATCTACTGTAAGTAGCCAATCAGTTGAAAGGGAGTTTCCAAGGGGGTGTGGCCTGCATCAGATATATGAGTGGACTTCCTCGCAAGACTCATCATGGGCTTTTGCTCACTCTGGATCCTGCAGCTGGCTCCTGTTCATCTGCCCTCCGATTTTTATGACCTGAGCTAGCAGCTTACCTGCCTTCTTGCTTGCAGGTCTTGGGATTTGTAGATCTTCACAGTCTGTGAGCAAGAGCTCTGCTGTTTTACCTGCTGATCTTGGGTTCCCAGTCCCTGCAGCTATGTGAGTCAGGAGAAGTCTCTATCCTGACCCATGGACTTGGAATGTTCCAGCCTCTAAAACCAAGTGAGCCATTTCCTTGATATAAATGTCTCTCTCTATATATATTTATACGCTTTTACTGGTTTTGCTTCTCTAGAGAACTCAGTCTAAGACAGTAGTATTTCTGTGTCTAGTATTTTACCCTAAGAAGAATGAAATTTAACAACAAATGGAAGGACAAGGGTTGAACTGTTTAAGAGTTAGTATGTTATTAAAAAGGATAATATCTCTGCCCCTGAAACAGATTAATTCTCATTTACAAAAGTGCATTATTATTTATAATGTACAAATTCTCCAAAACAAAACTGTTGAACTGTAAATCCTTAGTTCAGTGTTATGAATTCAGATCACTGATGGGATGTCTTAAATATCTAGTACTGTTACAACAAAAATACCACAAGTGGATGACTTTAACAAACAAATTTATTTTCTCACAGTTTAGGAAGCTAGAAGTGTGGAATCGGCTCTAGTGGAAAGCTTTCTCTCTCTGTTGGATCTGGGGGAAAGTCAACTGGCTAAAAAACAAGAAATTTTGGTCTACACCACATTTGAGTGTTGAGAGCCATTTTTATGGGCGGATGCTTCCTGGAGGAGTGGTTGTGAGAAACTTTTGTGTCTTTTGGCTTCTGTACAGTAAGATAAGGCTTGCAAAAATGGTTACTATTTCCCTTGTTAATCAGGAAGGTACAGTTACCAGCATTAGGAAATATTCAAGTAACTGAATTATTTTGGAGGTGAAAACAGTTTGTGGTGCACTTTCCAGGCCGTGGTACTGATATGTACTGCATGTGTGATGTTCTTCATGGATTATGTTACCGATATAGCCCGCTTGCATTCGTCACCTCCTTGATGATGTCTTTTATAAAGTGTTTGCTGGAAAGTTGAGTAAGATACTTTATGAATCAAGTGTAACCAGCAATTGTGATGCGCCTTTTGGGGCATGGTAAAGATATATACTGCTTTTGTGATGTACTTCATGAAGTATGGTACCAATATGGACTACTTGCAATTGGCAACTCACAGCGACCCTATAGAACAAAGAAGAACTACCCCGTAGGGTTTCTAAGAAGAGGCTGGTGGATTCGAAATGTCGACCTTTTGGTTAGGAGCCAAGCTCTTAATCATTGTGGCACCAGCTGCCATAAGATATAAAATAATTTGGCGTATTAAAGTGCACTGAAGAGGTGGTGTTATGACATTGCTTTATCAATGCCACCACTGGGAGAGGCTGAAAAATATACTCCTACTCCTTTCGTCATTTGAGTATAATTAACATCACTTTAGTAAAAGAGGAAAACTGTGATCAAGAGGATTAAAATCTACTTGGCCAAGATTATTGGTGATGTCTAAGTACATTTGAGAATATACTCAATTGCATATGCAATACTTTAATTCTTATCTTAGCTCTTCTTTGTTAGCCATTAAACTAACTGGATCCTAGCCTGTTATTGTGAATCTTCCAGTCGATTCTGACTCATAGAGACCATATGACTGGGTAGAGCTGCCGCATAGGATTTCCCAGGCTATAATTTCTATGGGAGCAGATCACTGGGGCTTTTCTCCCCTGAAGTTGCTGGTAGGTTGGAACCACCTACTTTTTGGTTGGCAGCCAAGCACTAAACCATTATGCCACTAGGGCTCCTTAACTATAGCCTAGTAAGACTATATTCTACTAGGGAGACAAAAACATGTAAACAAAACAAAAATAATGGATAGATAAATAGCTCTATCAATAAATTTGTTGACTGAAGTACATATCATACTTTTAAAAAAAATTTAAACTATTAATAGCTAGTGACTTTAATTGGAAGGAAAGCATGCTAGTGAACATATCAGAAAACTATATCAGCACAGAACAGGAAACATCATGTCTACACTTTGAAGAATTCAGCACAATCTCAATTGTGCCTGAGAACTTCTGACATCCAGCCTTGCTCTCCCCTACCAGCGGTCAGCAATTTTTCTTCATGTCATGTAATCTCCAACTTGAAATAAGACCTGTTAACATTTATGCCATCAAAACCATTCCCTTCCAAATTCACATTGTAACATTTCACTATTGCCCCTCCCCTAGAGAGGAAAAATATCTACAAGGCTTAATATTCAAAGCCAAAAAGAAGGTATTCATGCTGTTTGTTTTCAATTCACACTTCTCCATCACATCAGGAAATCCATGGCCTGTAAAACTGTTATTTTTCAGCCACATGGGAGAGAGTGTGAGTTCCTCTTGTAAAGTTGTTACTCTCAAAAAAAAAAAAAGAAAAGAAAACTTTTCCTGTAAAAAATATATTGCTAGGGATGGCACTAAAAGAGAACAATAGATAATGAAGAGTTTCCTCATAACTCTGTTGTAACAGAAAACTTCCTGACATGAACATTTTTGATTTGGGTACATGCTAATGACTACATTGAAACCGAATTGTTAATCCATTTCTTAATAGTCTTCCACCTTCTTACCATGTCATATTACTATATACCAGGAAGTCTGCTAAATATTATAAGGTCTCTTTCCGATATTTAAGCATTTGAGGTAGACTTGTCCCTCTATTCTGCACTTAATTAAGTCACTATTCTGCTTTCTAGATGCATTTGAGTAGCAAATGAAATTAATAATTTAACATTAGTAGACAATCACAAAGATTTTTCCTTATTTTTCATATAACTCCCCCAATTAAAATAATATTTATTATACTGTATTATGTTTATTTCTATATTTGTCTATTTCCTTTATATTAATCATAATGCAGAGAGAAGAACCCCTTTTTTACTAGCAGAATCATCATTTCTAACAGGTCATCATTTATATGACTCCATATATACTTCTGCTTGTATTCATATTGGTCTTGTCACATATATTTTTATGTTTTCTTATTCATTATCATTGTAAAAAACCTTTGCTTTATCTGTACTACTTCTGTTTCAATGCTGATGGCTCAATGATAACCTCTCATCAAGGATAACTTAGGCCACATTATCCCTTACTATTTCCACTGATGATATAAGATGGCTTTTTTTCAAATAAATAATGCCACTTAAAATATATATATACATTTTGTGCTGTGGGAAAATTTTTGAAGGGTGATGTTATGGATTTTATTGTGTGTTACAAAAAGATAAGTTGAAGTAGTAATCCCTATACATGTGAATGCGACCTTGTTTGGAAATAGGATTTTTCACTGAAGAAGTTATCAGTTAACCAGGTCATACCTGAGTAAAGTGGATCTTAAGTCCTTCTGTGTGGTGTCTTATAAAATGGAAGAACAGACATGGAAAGACATATAAATAGTGGGAAGACAGATATTATGTGAAGATGCATTTTAAAGCCAAGAAACACTCTGGGCTACCAAGAGCTGAAAGAAACTAGAGCAGACAGAGAAATCACAGCCCTGCTAATGCCCTGAATTCTGACATCAAGTCTCTGAAACTGAGACAACACCTTTATGTTGTTTGAAGGCACTCACTTAGTGGTATTTAGTTGCAGCTTCCCTAGGAAACTAAGCCAAATGGTTTCTCTAGATATTGCAGGGTCCACACCAAGTACTTCTACTTCTGGCTGTGGCAGAGCAGTTTTATCAGACCAAGTCTTCCACCAGGAACAACCAAAAAATACACAACGAACAAACAAAATCCAGGTTTTTGAAGGCGTCAGAGAACCAATAAAGCAGCCTGAAGCTGAGGAGCTAAGATCCTTGAAATAAAGTACGCATATTGAGGTGACCCTGAACTTCTCTATAATTTTTCCTGAAGACAGTTGATATTTACAGAGATTAACATTCAGCTTCAGCAGAAAGAAAGAACATACAACATTTGTCAGTCTCATAGAAACTCAAGGCCCAAGACTCCGGAAAAAAAGAACAAGAGGAAAGTGAACCTTTCCTTCCACGAAGTTTTGCTCTTGAAACATTTGCTAAATCTTAAGATTCCTAGAGGAAAGAAACTGAGAAGTCAAGCAGAAAGCAGTTGTTAATAGCTCTATAGTTAAGCCGAAATATTATGCAGTTTCATGGTACCGGGCACACAAAAAATGAAATTTAGGTCTAGCTGAGACTCAGAGGCACTGGTTAATACCAATACTTTTAGCTGATATTCCTGAAGGATTTTAGCATTTTGCTAAATATAATCTAAAATCCAAATATGTGGACACTCAAAGTAATCTGCCCTTATTCTAACTCAGAAGAAAATACATTTGTCTCTGCAGAAATAAAGCATCATTGAGCACCTCTACAATATTTCACACACTATGTCCATCAACTATTAGAGAGTAGGTTAGGAAATAAAAATCTAAGACACAAAAATCCAAGAGAAGAAATAGTCAATAAAAATAGATATACACGTAATCCAGGTATTTGAATATGTATACATGGACTTTAAAATATCTATGATTACTCTTAATAGGTAATATGATTGATCTGTGTGATTGGAAATTGTAATTGGAATGAGGAAGGATGTGAGAATTCACATATACTGAGTGCCTACAAGGGGTAGCAATCTGTTGAGTGATTTTTCTTATATGACAACAGTTTATCTTCATATTAACCCCTTAAAGGTTATTTTGTCACTTTTTGTCAAATAGTGAGTGCTTTTAACAAAGTAGAACTACTGCTAGGGTTTTCTTGGCTGTAATTTTTATAGAAGTAGTTCACCAGCTCTTTCTCCTATAGAGCTGCTGGTGGGTTTGAACCACCTACCGTTAGGTTAGCAACCTAGGACTTAACCATGGTGCCACCAGAGCCCCATGTAGTGTATCTACAATATATTAAATACAACCTAGAGTGAGAACAATGATTATGCTTAGGGCATTTTTGAAGTGAGAAATTAACAGGGTATTTAAGGACCCTATAACATGAAAGAATAAGTCAGTCTACCAGCTTAAATGGAAGTGAATCAGTCATAGCAAAATCAATGGATCAAAATATATTTATCAAACATTTACAAATGGGCCCATAATAGGTCAACGAAAATTGGCTAATCTAAGTCCATCTATGGGAGAATCAATATCTTTGAAAAATAAATTTCTTTCATTTCTCATCCTCTTTATGCCCGCTCCCTCAACTTCTATCAGGCTAAAGACAATAATGAGTTATTAAAATCTGTATAAATTAGCCCAGTCAGTACAGTTCAGGAGTGGTAGCCCCTTCATCTGATCACCACATATATTAGTCCCCTAGGGCTGCTGTAACAAATTACCACAAATTTGGTGGCTTAAAACAACAGAAGTGTATTTTTTTTTTTCATAATTTTAGAGAGATCATCAGGGCAATGATCACTCTGAAGGGGCTAGGGAAGAATCCTTCCTAACTTATTCCTAGTTTCTGGTGGCTCCTGGCAATCCTTGGCATTCCTGGCTTATAGTTTTGTCACTCTATCTTCCTATGGCATTTTTCTCTGTGTGTCTTTCTGTGTTCTCTCCTCTTCTTGTAAGGACACCAGTCATTGGATTCAGGGCCCACCCTAATCCACTATGATCTCATTTTTTATCTTTAAGTAATTACATCTGTAAAGACCTTATTTCCAAATAAGCTCATATTTTGAGATTCTTTGTGGAGATGAATTTTATGGGGACACTATTCAATCCACCCTCTGGTACCCCAAAATTCAAATTTTTACCATGAGTAAAATACATTCACCCCATGCCAAAATCCCCAAAAGTCAAAATATTTACCCAGTGTAGAATCAACGCTATGTCAAAAATCTCATCTAATTATCGTCAACTCAAAAAGTCCCAAATATGATCTAAATCATCCTAATCAGATATGGGTGAGACTCCTGGTATGTTCTATCCTGGGACAAAATTATTCTCCATCTATGGACCTTTGATATTAGCAAAAAGGTTGTCTGTTTACAAAATACAATAACTAGACAGGCATAGACTATACATTGACATTCTTATAGGACAAATTGGAAAGAATAAAAGTGTCACCAGTCATAAGCGAGCCCAAAACCCAGGAGGGAAAATTATATTACGTTATATTAGGTTTTACAATACTGGAATAATCCTCTGTGGTTTAATAATCTGTCCTCTGGGCTTGCAGAGTCAGTCTCATCCTTTGGGCCTATGGAGTTCCTGTCAGCCTCGGTTTCGGAGCCTGCCTCTCTGACCTCTAAGTCTGCATCCATGGCTCTGTCCTCAAAGCCATTCTTTACATTTTAAAAAGGTAGTACATGCTTTCAACCAAGTAGCTCTACTAGCTGGTGTCCTGCTTGTAAAATCCCAGAAGTCCAACAGACTTCTTTCATTTCATCTAGTCTTTGTCCCTTTGAAGTGCTAGCAAGCACTGTTCCTGTCAGCATAACAATCTCTTAAAGCATGTATGTCTCCTCCGTATGTCAAGAGAATCAATTTTATTAAACATAATGATTCTCCACAGATCCTACCTGGATAATCCCATCTCTGTTCCTCGTTTCTGCAGAGTTGGTTAATTGGATCCATTAATGACAGGCTTAATCTACTCAACAAAAGATTTTTCAGTCACCCATTGGTCTTCTCTCCAGAGAGTGCTTTGTGTTTTTCTCCTATATGGATAAGCTGAGGATTTTCTAAATCATCATACTCTGGTTCCTTTTTGCTTAAAAGTTTCTCCCTCAATATTCTTCATTCCTATCACATATTAAACTGTAAGCACAAAGGAGAAACCAGGCCATGGCTTCACCACTTTGCTTGGAAATATCCTCAGCTAAATATACAAGTTACTGCTTACCCTTTCTGCTTTTCACCCAATAGTAGAAAAAATTCAGCCAAATCTTCTGCCGCTTTATAACAAGGATTTCCATCTCTCCAATTTCCCATAACATATTTCTCATTTCCTTCTGATACCTCACCAGAAGCACCTTTATAAATCATATTTTTGGCAACACTTCATTCATGATAATATGCGCATTCTCTAAGGTATAAGGAAGTTTTTCTACAGTGATCCTCACTTCTTTCTTAGCCCTCATTTGAATCATCTTTAATATCATATTTCCAATAAGTTTCTTCAAAGCAATCTAGTCTTTTACTACCAAGCACTTCAAAATCTTAATAGCCTTTACCAATCACCAATTCCAAAGCCACTTGCACATTTTCAGGTATATGCTTCAGCCGTACCCTGTTTTCTGGCACCAAAATCTGTATTAGTTTAAATTACCACAAATTTGGTGACTTTAAATAAGAAAAATTTATCTTCTCACTCTTCTAGAGGCTAGAAGTCTGAAATCAAGGATTCAGCAAAGCCACAATCCTGTTGAAGGTTCTAGGGAAGAATCCTTCCTAGTCCTTTGCTAGTTTCTAGTGGCTCATGACAATCATTGGCATCCCTTGGCTTGTAACAGCATCACTCCAATCTCTGCCTCATCTTCTTATGGCATGTGCCTTAGGCTGAGTTCTCTAGGGGAGCAAAACCAGTGAAGCATATGTATAAATATAGAAAGAGAGATTTATTTCTACAAAATGGCTCGTGCAATTGTGGAGGCTGGCAAATCCCAAATCCACGGGTCAGGCAGCAGGCTGGAATCTTCTCTCAACTCACATGGTACTAGGGCTGATGAATCCAAAATATGCAGGTCAATCCTAGGTTGTTGGCTCACGTCCAATGAACTGGAGGTCATAATATGATGAAGCAAATGCAGGATCAAAGGCAGGATCGAGAGAAAGTGAGATTTGAAAGAACATCCACATATATTGGCTGGAGGCCACACCCCCAGAGAAATTCCCCTTTCAACTGATTGGCTACTTAGATCATATCACAAAATGAAAGATGATTACATAATATCTGCCAAACCACTGAGAATCATGGTCTAGCCAAGTTGACACATAACCTTTACCATCACAGCATGTATTTATCTCTGCAATCTCCTTTTTTTATAAGAGCACTGGTCATTGGAGTTAGGGCCCACCCTAATTTGGTATGATCTCATCTTGATTCTTAACTAAATACATATACAAAGACCGTATTTCCAAATAAGGTCACATAGAGGTTCTCAATGGACATCAATTTTTGAAAGATACTTTTCAACCCACTGCACCATATATGAGGATCTTTGACTACTTCTGCTCTCCATGCTTTGTTTTTGACCACATATTGGTTTTGTTGCCCAGTACCTTGTTTTGGGGAAAATTATTATTTTACACTGCATATAGGCACCATAAAACGACCAAGTTTTTACAATGTGACCCCGTTTCTTGGCTGATTTGTTTTGGAGTGAAGACTTAACCACAGAAGGGCCATGTATGAATTTGTCAGTGGAAGAAAAAGAGAAATTCATCTCCAAGTGGTCAAAAATGAAGGTTTTGCAAATTTTGGAGATTATAGCAGCCATTTTCAGCAGTATAGATTAAGGGATAAAAAGTTTCCAAATCATCAAAATAAATATTTTTCTCTTAGAGTAGCTGGTAATCATATTCTGCTATACTAATTTAACAAAAAAAAAAGAGAAGTAAAGAAGATGTTTAGGTAATTAAATGCAAGACTTCCTTCTTGCAATAGAGAATGGAGCCAGAAAACAGGAGAAAGATGGAGACAGTGCACTTTTAATTTCCCATGTCATTCTGGTCTCTAGCTCCACCAACTCATGTCCTGTTTCCCATAAAATATGACAGGAGCTGTCCAAATTTTTTTTTTGTCTACATAACCCAGAGTCATATTCAATCAGTTGCACCAAAATATCCTCAATTATTATATTATTAAAAATTATTATAACAAATTATCAGAATGGTAAAATGCAAATATTCAGGAAAATTTACAGGTTAATTAAACTGTAACTTATTAAAATTAGAAAAGTCTATAATCTTAATTTTAACAAAAAAGTATTCAATTTATTCTACAGTAAAATATGCATACAATATTAATATAATCTGCAGAACCGATCAAGGAAAATATTTTTACATAACATTTTTAATTAGAATTATCAAAATATTTAAATCACTAATTTCATCAATTTTATCCTGTAGAACTACTGTATGAATATCACGCACAAAAAATTAACCCAAAATTTTCTTTACTTGCATGCAATGTTTGGAAGATAGGCAGTTTCATCAGAGCCCATCAGAGTATTGTGCAAATGAGCTGTTGTCATGTTAAAAAAAAAAAAAGTTAAGAGCTGCTGTTCTATGCTACTTAAAAAGAGATAAGATACCAGGATCTCCATAACAATATGAAAAAAAACAAAACAAAACACCAACCATATCAGTCCAGATATGTGACTCTTAAAGAAATCTATTCCCTGTTCATAAGGGGAAAATGTTATTAGAATGTTAGTCCAGGTAATAGGATGGATTCCCAGCAAAAGGAATTGATATAAGCTAGTGCCTATGAAAGCTGAAAAGTCAAGTCATCTTTCTGTATTCTTTTAGCATCTGCCATGCAATTGCATCGATCCTTTTCTGGAAGAAAGCCAGCATAGATAAATCTATGTTCACTGGGAAAAGAGTTTGTGTTTACGACAGTGCCCGGCATGCAGCAATTGCTTAATAAATGTCAAATCTGATGGATAATATTCATTTAGATGTTACATGGATGCTTTTGTATTTCCCATTGCAAAGCTGTGAGTTATAGACATAGCGTTAAATGTCCTTATACTAATATAATTTTGCAATACCTAATTATGGTAGCTCACCATTTTCAGCTGAAGTGTCTTAGGACTAGAGAACTGTTAACTCATTCTCTAATTCTTATGCACGTACATTCAGCAAGCATTTATTGAGACTTCTTAGGAACTAGACATGAAGATCTATGAGATACCGTCCCCATCATCAATAATATCCAAATCTAATGGAAGAAACAGATACAAAAGTAATTAACTATAAACCAATGCATTATATTACTTCGGGGCCTACATTCTGTACATTTATCTACTTTGGTTGCATCTGTCTTTAATTCTATTATATCCCTTTGTTTTTAATTTTAGATCTTTTTTTTATGCTGGATTTTTATCTTGTATTATACGGTTCTCTGCGAATTTTATCAAAATCCTCTTTTAAAACAAGTTTTGTTATGTTAAATAAAAAATTGTTTAAGAAATGAATAAATAACATCATTTATCGTATGTAATAATGTCTAGCAAAGTGCTAAGTAATTGAGAAAAGAAAACGGTTCCTTCTAAGGAACGTTGCACAAGTGGACTGTTTTTGAGTTGTATTCAAGGATGAGTACAATTCCAAGTTAAAATAAATGTATAACACAAATAAATACTACCAGTACTTTACCTATATCTAAAAAAGAAAAAAAAAGAAGTTGTCCTTGAGTCGATCCTGACTCATAGCAACCCCATGTGTGTCAGAGTAGAGCTGCGCTCCATATGATATTCAATGGCGGTGATCCTTCAGAAGTAGACTGCCAGGCCTTTCTTCTGAGGTGTCTCTGGGTGTTTTTAAACCACAAATTTTTCAGTTAGTAGTCAAGTGATTAACTGTTTGTGACACCCAAGGACTTCTCGACCTATAAACTTATTTTTTTCAATAACCTTGATATCATTTCTCACTTTACCATTTAACCATGCTGCCTGAAAATAATAAATTAACTTATTTGAAACACATTACCTTTTTGGTCTGTTTTCTAATGTTCACATGACACAAATGTCATTAAGCACAGAAGGCCTTCAAGAGGGAAAGGAGGAAAATAATGCTTATAAAGATGGCTATGGAAGTATTACTAATTTTTCTGTTTTCTCTCATTGTGAAGGATGTGGAGAAGGAATCTTATAAAAGCCCTGGTGGGGCAGGGGGAAGTTATTGTTAACTCTTTTTATGGAATTTCTTGCCTTCTACGATTAAAAAGCCAAAGACAGTTTTACAATGTTTGTTTCCACTACTTTAATTCATTCTCCACCTGAAGTACAAATGAAGAACTGTCCCTAAAAAACCCTAATATTGTCACATTACTCTTAGAAGTCTCCAAAGCCTGTTCGTGGTAGGCAGGACACAAAGAATTAACATTGATTATGAGGCCCTGGTGGCACGGTTGTTAAGAACTGTGGCTGCTAACCAAAAGATCGGCTGTTCGAGTCCACCATTTGCTCCTTGGAAACCCTATGGGGAAGTGCTACCCTGTCCTATAGGGTCCCAATTAGTGAAATGACTCAACGGCAGTGTTTCTGTTTTTGTTTTTTCAAATGGGTATGATGTTCTTTAAGATCTGGCCTCTGCAATCTATCTCCCTTGCACTTGAGTTTTCTACTATGTTTGAGTTTCTTTGAAAATAATATAGTCTTTGTCATCTCAGAGACAAGTGATGGCTTTGAATGGGATGAATTATTACCACAACTCACTCCTAATACATAACTGTGTCCCAGTTTCTTCATCGTAAAATGGGGATAATTATAATACCTAACTCATAGGGTTATAAGATGTTAACTAATAAGGAAAAGCACTTGGAACTGCTCCCAGTCCATAGTAAACAGATAATATATCTTGGCTATTAGCACCATGCATCTATTATTCTCAGTTTAAATGGAAGTGTTCTCAGGAAACACCTGAAAGTTATCTCTAGATGAGAATATGCCCTTTTATCATAATTTCCCAAGTTAAGACATTTATAATTGTTTGTTTAATGTGACTCTTTACCCTTAAAATTTAAGATAAATGAGGACAAGAACAGTTTCTGTCATTTATTATCACATTCCCAGAGTTTTGCATCATGCATTTAATAAATAATTCTTGACTACATGGATGGATGAATAAGTGAATAAAATAAGAGTTTTACACTTCTACATTGTTAAGGAAATTAAGCTCATTGGTATTTCAATTTTATTAAGGTATTAATAATGATGATAATAACAAATAATAATTAAAAATAATGAGCAAATAATCCTAGAAGCTGGACTGTATGAAGAAGAACATGGCATCAGGATTGGAGGACAACTCATTAACAACCTACAATATGCAGATAACATAACTTCGCTTGCCGAAAGTGAAAAGGACTTAAAGCACTTTCTGATGAAGATCAATGTCTTCAGCCTTCTGTACGGATTACACCTCAGTATAAAGGAAACAAAAATCCTCATAACTAGATCAATAAGCAACATTATGTTAATGGAGAAAATATAGAAATTGTCAAGGATTTCCTTTTACTTGGATCCACAATCAAAGCCCATGGAAGCAGCAGTCAAGAAATCAAAAGCATAGGGGACCTGCTTACCCTTCCCAAATTACCCATGGGTGGGTACTCTGTGGATCAGATATCATCAACAGTCTCTCAGCAGGTGTGTCATCATCTCAGGTCAGGTGTGCCATGGCTGTGTTCATTCTCTTTCTCTCTCTGTCTCTCTCCATGTCTTCTCTTGGCTAGATATGGCCCTCTGTGCTTACCAGTCCAGCTCTCAACCAGCAGCTTTGGGACAACCCTAAGCCAGTGCCAAGGTTTGACCGGCATTACAACAGCTCTTGAAACAAAACTATTTTATGCAACCATGTATGGTATATGTCCAAAACTCAAGGTAACCACTTGGCCCACTCAGTACAGGCCTCCCCTCAGCCCCCTTAGGACAGGTCTCCTCTTGGCCCCCTCAGGAAAGGCCTCTTCTCAGACCGTTCTAGACAGGCATCCTCTAGGCCTTAAGGGAACATTTCTGAGTATAGCCGGTGCCCAGCCAGAGACAGGCTAGCTTAGCCCCCATGCTGTCGCTTGCTCTGCTTGGGTGTCGAACTGATGGGTACAAACTTCAGCTGCTTCCCATTTATGGGGTACCCAGCTCCATGGACGACCTCTTGCCTGGAGGTACATAGCTCCGCTGCTCTGAATACTGTTGGCTGCAGGCTCATGCTGTACTTGGGATTTCTGCTGCTCTGCCCATTCTGGGTCTCTTCAGTGTTATCAGGTCAGAGTTACAGCCCTTGACTCATATTACAGTTCTTTTACATGGTTCTAGGAAGTTCTCAGTGCAGGGATCCCAGGTTCAGAGGATAGGCTTCTCACCATGCTTTTATTGATCAGGAAATTTGAAAAACTTTGAGACTGACCACATACTTAGGAAAACTATTTGTTAATTTCAAAGCATGACTTTCATAAAGCAACCAATCCTTTAGGTGGGCGGTAAACCAACCAATCCTATTGAGTGCCTTGAAAGCTACTTATGCAGACAGAAAATTGACCAATCATTGAAAGTCTGCTTATGCGGATAGCACACTGACCAATCCTTGCAAGCTGCTCAGGGAGATAGCAAACAGACCAACCACTTGGCAGATTGTGCCCTGACCAATGATTTTGGGAGAATTTCAAACCCAGGGCCAAAAAGGCTGCATAACAGAAACCCATTACACCACAGCTAGCTAGAGCCCAGAGTATGATACTGAATAAGAATGTACACTTCTTAATTGTGAAGAGACTTCTTTCAAAATTTCAACGTTAAATATATTTTTAATTTTATTAAAATATATATTACTAATGATTTTAAAATTAAGTGATTCCTATTCTTAGTGTGCTAAAAGAATGTCATTAAAATGTATGTTGTATATATATTTCATAATATTGTAAGATTACTGTAATGATTTTCTTTTTCAAATTTGCAGCCTGAGAAAATCTGTTTACCTACCTGCCTACTTATATTTACCAAAATTATGTATGACCTATGTATACTGTATATATAAAACTCCTGAAAGTTTCATATATATAATAAAACTTATATATAAATAATGTATAGATATATACGATATATAAATATATATAATGTATATATAGTATATATAAATATACAATGTATATGTAGTATATATAAATATATATAATTTATATATAACATGAAAATATACACATATAGAGCACATATATAAGACATATATGTAAAGCATATATGTATAAAAAATGTGTGTGTATATATATATTTATATATAACTTTTGGAAGTTAATTCAGTCATTGAAAATACCTGTGGAGGAAGTCCTTTGTTAAAATTAATATATAATATTAGCAGTAAAATGTTAGCAGAAATATGGTCAAGATTTCAACATTTGTTTTGTAGTTTCTACCAAGTATTCAGTTAACAACAACCGTGTATTTACTCTATAAAGCGTGTGTGTGTGTGTGTGTGTGTATACATTTCAATGCGGGTGCACGCATGTGTGTAGACACACACACAGATTCTTAAAATAAAACCAAAAATATAGATAAAATGGTATGTTAAAGAAAGAATTGAGACATTGAGAAGTATAGAATATGACAATGAGGGAAGACTTTAAAATATGTGAGACTTCCTGCTTAATTAAAACTAGAATGTGACTCTATCTGTAGTAATAGGAATACAGTATAAAAGTTTTAGGAGAAAAGATTTGTTTGTATAATCGTAAACATAAAATGTCAAAAAGGCATTTAATTTAAGATGTCCCATAGCATGTGAGTTGACATTACGGCAAGCTTGGAAGCATCCCAGCACTTCTAAAATGTCATGTCTGTCTTAAATGAGAAAATAAGAGAGGATAGATTTAAACTATGGTCTGGTTCAGCAAAGGAATTTAAGAATTTAACAAATGATGCAGCTGGTAGCCTTTGTCTCAAAGATAGTCCATTAATAGCAATTGGCAAATGGTATCTGTTCTCACCTGTGTTCAGATTCATATCAAATCTGCCAGTCAGCACTTGCTGAACACTAAAAAATTTCCTCAGTACCCCCACTTGACTCAGCCTTCTGGCCATCTGCTGATATGCATAGCATGAGAAAGTGCTTATTTTACAATCATTGAGCAGTTTTCTGTGTATTATTATTATTTCAATTTTTCCCCTCAAGAAAACATAGGCTATATTGACATTGACTCTTTCTTCAAGCTATTTTAAAATCAATTCAATACACGGAAGAAATTGTTTTATTTGACATAATTACATGCTTTAAAATAAACTGATGCTAATATGCCAACAGGAAATCTTTGAGTAAAAATTATAAAGTTTAGAAGAAAAAGAAAAACAGGCAATCAGATGATCATATGTGGTTCCTAATACTGAAAATCCAGGAAAAACAAAGTGTCGTAAATGCAGGTGTTTGTGTTTCAGTAATTCTCCACATAGAAAACATTGAAGCCAGGTGGTATTTTACAAAACAATGGAGAGCAAGGCTAATTTTTAAATAATATGAAGACTCTTCTTAGATTAAAAAAAAAAAAAAATCTGAACTCAAGACACTTCAAACTAAACTAGTCAAATATAGCAAATGAATATATAGAAAATCATAATCTTGAAAAGCTAGGTTTATATTAAGCCCAATTTTATGCCTGCATATTAAAATTACCAGGAAGAATAGATGGGATAAAAGAAGAAATATACAGATACTCATGTCTATATAAGGTCATATTAATTATTAAGTAATTTTATATTCCTTATTTAGCACAGAGAATCAGATAGGACCAAATGTATTTACAGTATGTAAAATCTGTCTTCGTTATTATCCCATGTATCCACCTTAGCATCTGTTTATAACTCATCTACTGAGATATTTGTTTCTTTAAGTTCTCACCAAGCTGTCCTATGTGGTAGTATCTTTGAAAGTCTTTCCTATATTACATTTCCTAAGACATCTTGATGCCTTAGATTATAACATTGTTAATCAGATGAAACAATCCTCAGATAAGTATTTTAAGAGTAATATATTACCCTTCCAATAGATAAAATGCCTCTTCTTAAACGGACAACATCTTTACAAAAACGTCCATGGAATGCACAATACTGGAACTGATGTCAAATAAACAAATATGTGAGAACTAAGGTGCAAGCTGTGGTATTTTCAGTTACCTCATATATGTGTGAAAGCTGGACTATGAATAAGCAGGACCGAAGAATTAATGAGTTTGAATTATGGTGTTGGCGAAAAATATTGACTGCCATTGTGATGGTTAAGATTGTGTGTCAACTTGGCCAGGCAATCATTCAGTGTTTTAGTAGTTGTATAATGTTGTGATCACCTCCATGATGGAATCTGCTGAGTGGTACTGGCGGAGGCGGGGCCTGTGGCAGCTCACCACCCTCTCAGTTTCATCTCTCTGCCTTCCGCTGGTTATTTTCTGCCTGCTCGCCTTGCCAAGGTTTTTGGCTTGTTCCAGACTCAGCAGCTGCCTCCTTTTGTCTCACCTCTGGTTCGTGGGACTTGAGCTAGCAGCTTACCTGTTGATCTTGGAATTCATCGAACTTCTCAGCCTGCAAGCAAGAGTCCGATTCCCCGACCTGCCGACCTTGGGTTCGCCAGCCCCTGCAGCTACGTGAATCAGGAGAAACATTGAGGTCTTGTCTGCTGATCTTGCAATTCACTGACCTTCACAGCCTGTGAGCGGGAGCCCCTCTCCGACCTGCTGACTTTGGGTTCACCAGCTTCAGTGGCTACGTGAACTGGGAGAGGCCCCTACCCTGATCTGTGGACTTGGGACGTTTTAGCCTCTACAATTGTGTGAGCTATTTCCTTGATATAAATCTCTCTGTATATATATTTATACGCTTTACTGGTTTTGCTTCTCTAGAGAATCCAGTCTAAGACAGCCATGAACTGCCAGAAGAACCAATAAATCTGTACTGAAAGAAGTACAGTTAGAATGCTCCTTAAAAGGAGAATGGCAAGGCTCGATCTCACTTACATTGGACATGTTATCAGGAGGGACCAGTCCCTGGAGAAGAACATCATACGTGATAAGGAAGAGTCAATGAAAAAGAGGAAGGCCCTCAATGAGATTTGACACAGTGACTGCAACAATGGGTTCAAACATAGCAATGATTCTGAGGATGATGTAGGACCAAGCAGTATTTTGTTGTGTTGTATATAGGGTTGCTAGGAGTCAGAACTGACTCAACAGCACCAAACAATAGGGAAATCGAAGAAGAAAAGTCATGGCTTTAGTTTTTATGAAGAATAAATTTTCTTTGGGCCTTTAAAGATGGATAAAGTATTCACAGAAGAAAGATCATTCAAAGCAGAAGAAACAGGGTTAATGAAAATCAGAGACAAGAAAATACAGGATGTCTAAGAGAAATGAAATTTATTCAACACTACCAAACATGGTCCCCACCACCCATCTGTCAGTTTGTCTTACTGTGGTAGCTTGCATTTTGCTGTGATGCTGGAAGATATGCCACCACTATTTCAAATAACAGCAGGGTCACCCATGTTGGACAGGTTTTAGTGTAGCCTCCAGACTAACACAGACTAGGAAAAAAGGCCTGCGATCTACTTATGAAAATTAGTCAATGAAAACCTAATGGATCACAACAGAAAATTGTCAGACTCATTTACTTTGGATTAGCCATTAGGAGAAATCAGTCGTTGGAGGAGGACATGGTGTTTGGCCAAGTAGAGGGCCAACAATGGTGAGCAAGGGAGTTTCTTAATGAGTGGCTTGGCTCAAAGGCCGCAGTGATGGAATAAACATACCAGTGATCACGAAGATGACACAGAACTGAGCAGTGTTTCATTCTGTTGTGCATGGGATCATCATGAGTCCGAGTCAACTGGATGACATCTTTCTACTTACCTATTCATCTATCTGTCTGTCTATCTGTCTATGTAAACATGTTCACTTGGGAGGATTGCATTGATGATGAGGAAGGAGATACTGTATAGGATGGCTAAAGCTGGAACTGATGTCAATTCAATAATTATTTATCGAACTCTGAGGAATTCAAAGACAAAGAGACACAGTTTTAATGTTCATGAAAGAATTGCTAAATGGCAAAAACTGCTAGATAATTACCAAATCTGTTTTCTTTTACTTTTTGGATGTAGATGTAGACTACATTAGTCAGAAACCTTATAGGCATATGGCTGTGTTCCAAGCAATGGCATTTAAGTAGGAGAGATGGTCAAGGTTTCCAAGACATATATACAAAGCAAATTTCCACACAAAATCCTCCATGTTCATTCCTTTTCTGTGGTGACTTGGAATCTATGGAATAAAGATGGTGGAGCCACCCATGATGGAAAGAACTTGGGTCTCCAGTCACTTCTTGAAAGAATCTGATTTATGTGTAAAAAAGAAAAGAAATTATAATTGCCTTAAACCCATGAGATTTTTGGATGTTTATCTGTTACATCAGTTTTCATTGCTTTAATGCATGCAGTGCAGCAGTAGATGGCATTGATTTTCATGTGAAAGACTAGAAGCATTTATTATCCATGGTTAGAATGTAAACAGTTACAAAATACGCATCCAATAAATATTAGCAGAGGCTAAGTGTTTAAAGAGGACACTCCCAAGAATGTTATCTCATCCCTTCCATTTTTTAAGGACTTCCCAGAACATTAAAACCGTTTACATATAATATTTCTTTTGAATCTTCCTAAAAATATATTGCGTATTCCAGTTATCTATTACATAAAACATGTTCCAAAAAAACTTAGTGGCTTAAAAAAAACAATTACCTATACTGCTCACAAAGCAAAAATTCAGGCAAGACTCAATGGGGACGACTTAACTACATGAGACTTCATGTGGCATCAGCTGGGGTGAATACAAAGACTGCAGGGACGGGATTGATACGAAGGATCATTTACTGAAGTCCGGCAGTTGATACTGAAAATTAGATGGGTTTAGCTGGGGCTTTCAGCTGGAACACCTACAGACACTTCTTTCTGGCTTCTTGGCTTCCCCGCAGAATGGTGTCAGGATTCCAAGAGAGACAGATCCAGATGAAAGTTTTATTGCCTTTGATAACTTAGCCTCAGAAGTTACATACCATCATTTTCAATTCTACTCTTTTGGTCCAGGCAATATCAAAAGTTTGCCCAGGTTCAAAGGCAGGGGACAGAGACTCTAGTTCTGGAAGAGAAAATGTCAAGATTCTACAAAAGCACGTGTAATGGGAAACACTGTTGTAGCCATTTTTGGAAATGTCATATACCAAATGAGATAGAAGTTATCATTCCCATTTTACAAACAGGGAAATTGATACTTAGATTATTTAAGTGACTAACCCAAGGTCACATAGCAAGCAGGAAGAGCTGAAGCTTAAAAATCAAGTCACTGTACTCCAGGGATAGTACTATTTCCTTGTACCACAGACACCTGACTGCAGTGGGAATTACATCTGTATAAACATCTAAAGTCAAATGTACTCCTTGTGCATCAGTAGTGTGTAGCATTAGCTCAAGAAAATACTAATACGAAATACAAATAAACAAGATTTAGTTAGAAAAAAATTCAAAAAAAACCTCATTGCCATTGAGTCAATTCCTACTCTTAGCAACGCTATAGGAAAGAGTAGAACCGCCCTACAGGGTTTCTCAGGAGCATCTAGTGGATTCCATCTGCTGATCTTTCAGTTAGTACCCGAGTTCTTAACCACTGCACCACCAGGGCTCTGAGATTCAGTTAGGAAGTAAGTAAATATGTAAATATTTTACAGATAGCAATAATCAACATTACTACTTTATAGTCATATTTCATGTATGATTTTATATAAATCCTGTTATAGTCAGCTGCGCGAGTGGATTTATATTACAATAACTATATTATATTGTTAATAAACCTTCTATGAGAATTTAAAGTTTAGATATCCACAAATGAACTTTCTTCAAATCAAAGGAGCATGGATACTCACATTCATGACATTCCCAACAAAACATTATAACTTGACTCTCCAGTGCTGCTACCCCTCCACCATTTCCTTGATAAATGAATGATGCCTCACCATCCACCTGGTCCTCCAGTAAAGACTGCTTATATTAATTACCACTCCTGTGACCATTTCTCCCCTTCCACATACACACATTCAGTTAGTCAAAAATTTAGTTTATTACACCTTGTAAATATTACTTAAAATTTTTAATGCTTCTCTATTCCTCTTACAACTCTCTATCTAAAATCAACTTATTTTTCCATGTGTCCATGGAATATTTTAACTGCATTCTTCTTGTCACTTGTCATAGTCTTTGTCCTTTCAACACATTTTCCCAACATCCACCAAGGTGATAAGGATCTTCTTAAAATATAAGTATGCCCCTTCCATTATTCCAGCTCATGATAAATATGATGAAAGCCCATGTCTAAAGGAAGGGAAATAATCACACCACCATGACCACAACAATGACAACTCTATGAGTCTTAAACATGTGGCAAGGATTGAAGGGGTAAACAACATAGACCATCACACACAATCCTCACTCCAAGGTAGGAAGTACATACCAGTTTTACAGAAACTGATGCTTATTGAGTATCACTAATGTGCCCAGAGTAACACAGACTCAAATAGGCAAAACTGCTTTTCCAGGGTCATATTTTGCCACTCTCACTACATCACTGTATGTTTCAACCATAAAGAATCTTTTTTGCATCCTTAAGAATATAATGTTTTTCACATGCCGTATCTTTATCCGGAATGCCAGGTAGAACATTCTCTGGGAAATGAGAACAGATTTTTCAATACCTAGATGGAACATCATTTCCTTTTAGGAGGTTTTTCCAACATAATCAAGAATTATTGGAATTATTTCTAATAATAGCTAATACTTATTAATGATTTTAATCCAGGACCTCTTCTAAATTTTACATGTGTTAATTTAATCTTCTCAATAACTCTATGCTAGGCAGGCTGGTTTTAGCACCAACATACTTAATCACTTACTATTGCCTATGATTCCAAAATGTTTTTCTAAACTTGCATGAGAGTTTATTTATGAGAGAAGGAAGCTATCAGAGTGCTTGACAAATAACATATTCCATAATATTCATTTTTCCTATTATGTTGTAGGTATATATATTTTATGTACCCTACTAATATGTGAGTCTTATAGTGTTACCGAACCCAGAAAAGTGGGTCCTTGTCTGGCGCACTCAGGCTTACCAATTATCTGGACACCAGTCTTTGAGAAAGAGAAAGTAACTTTATAGCAATGCGCAGATCCAGGTGCTGGGAGGAAGTTCCTCAGATCTGGCTCACCAAGCTATGGGGAAGCAGGGCTTATATGTGATTTGGGCAGCAAGACGGCGGTCGTGCAGGTGTTCTGGGGAGGGAAAACTCTAGAAGGCAGCCAGGAAACAGGAGGTGACTGGTTCTTGCTGAACCTCTCCCTTCAAAATAGGGTCCAGGTGATGATTTTTCTTCTGATTCCTTCCTCCTGTTTCTGTGTCCTCTCTTGAGGTCAATTAGCAGTCACAACTGACCCTTCTGGGCATGCAAGGCAGGCCAAATCTGATTTGGACTAATTTAAGAAATTTACTGGCATTAGCAGGGTCAGGTTACAGGAGCATCTAGAGAGAATATATCTATACCTATGTCTCTATCACTACCTCTACTTATTTCTTTCTATGTCAATATTATCTACATATAGCACTTTAATAGAGCGCCTCAGCATTGAATGATTTCTTGCAAAAATGTGTTGGAATACTTTAGTCTTTTTTCCCCTTTCTCCAACATTTTGAAAGGGCAAATATTGTGTTCTTGATATTTATATATTTTATTCAAGTTCTTGAGTATATATTAGGAATGCTTTTAAGATACTTACATTAAGCAGGCACTGATCATTAAAAATATTTTCACAAGCAACACTGCAAAAGTATATATGGTGAATGCGTTATATAGTTAGTAGGATGTTACGTACAGGATTTCTATAAAACACTTATTACCTTGAGGACTTAATAAAAGTATCACTGAAACATAAAAAAGCTTTTCACGATAGATTCCAATAGCTTAGTGGTTGCAAGGACTGAAATTCCCAGGGTCAGCAGGAAAATGGTTTTTAGATTTAGGACAAGGGTGTTGGAAGGGATTTTGTATTCACTCGGCATTTGATGGATAGGAGTATGTATCAAGACATCCTTATGTGAGAGATTTATATTACAAGATCCACGGAAGATGTTGAGAGCTGCTCTGAGATCACTTTTCTTTTCTTCCCACTCTCACTACCAAGACAAAATAAAACAATAAGTGCTGTTCTACCTCAGACTCCTAATATAACTAAGTTTAAAAGTATTTTTTTTCCTGTAAATTATTCAAGACACCTTTTACCTTTTTTTCCCATTTTGCACACAAGGGAACACAGAAACCATGTTATTCAATGTTTCCTTTTGTCCAATTTTACAGCTTTAGATATTGCAGAAAGGAAAGCTGAATCTGCCAGCATAAATTCAACACCCCCGCTGCCCATTTTCTGGTGCAATTTTTGGTGCTGGCAATATATAAATTCTTTAAGATGTAGAGACTTAGTATATGCACCTGGTGTCTCTGCCTTCAAATTATACCTGGGTAGCTGTATTCCTTGACTATAGTGATGAGGGCCGCCTACCAACCAAAGACTAGGGCAGAGAACCATCCAATACGACTCCAAAGTATTCTGTTCTTATCTTACAGTTACGTTTATCACATTTTACTCAAATGTATGTTATTGTTTTTCTCACCACACCTTTAGGTAAGAGACATTTAGAATCATCTTATTGATAATTTGCTAGCACCCAGCATTCTGCTTTGAAATTATTTGGTGCTTAAAATCTTGTTAAAAGAACGTTTTAATGAATGATAGAAGAATGGTTAAAGTAGTTTGTTTGTTTTTTTTTCCCTAGTTCTATACAGGTGCACATTCTATGATTCCAAGTGAATAATATTTGCCTGAAAAGGTAGTTTTTGGAAATAGCGTATTTTAGTATGTGAGACCATGGATTCTGGGGGCATGTTGCCTGGATTTAAGTCTCATCTCTGCTGTGGACAAACTATTTATTTGCTTAGTGGCTCAGTTTCCTCATTTATGAAATAGGGGTTTTGTAAAGATCAAGTGAGTTAAAATTTATAGAGTACGTACAACAGTGTCTCCTAAGTAGTATGTGGTAGATAAATAGTTCCTATTGTTATATTGCTGTTGTTAGTTGCTGTTGAGGCAATTTCGACTCATGGCAATCCTATATGTGCAGAGGAGAACTCCTCTTTAGGGTTTTTAAGGCTGAGACTTTTTGGAAGCAGATCATGAGGCCTGTCTTCCAACGTGCCTCTGGGTAAGTTTGAACTGCCAACCTTTCAACTAGTTGTCTAGTGCTTAACCATTTATGCCAGCCCGGGACTCCTGCCTAATGGTATAGAATTATTTTATGTCATCATAAAACTAGATAGCTTGGTTATAGGCACTTGACTAATATGATTCTCTTTGGAAGAAAGAAAATTATAGAATTTATCCCAGAGCCGATGATACTGTGGAGCCTGGAAAAATTCACTAGATTATGCAACAAATATACTACTGTTACATACAGAAAAAAATCACTACTGTTTATGTCATAATTGTAATTTTAGGTCTAAAAACAAAAGATAAACTTTCTGTCTTAAAGAAATAGCTAACATACCTGGCCTAAGCCATCTTTTCTGAAAATGACTTCATTATTATTTGTTTCCATCAGGTCCACCCCAACTCCTGCTGACCTTATGATAACAGAACAAAATGTTGCCTAGTCCTGCACC
This sequence comes from Dugong dugon, assembly GCA_030035585.1. Classification (NCBI taxonomy): domain Eukaryota; kingdom Metazoa; phylum Chordata; class Mammalia; order Sirenia; family Dugongidae; genus Dugong; species Dugong dugon. The sequence goes on from CM057472.1 coordinate 92,502,428, forward strand.
ATCTTCATCATCTTTGGTATAAATTTGGCTTAGGTGAATTACATTAACAACCTGCAATATGCAGAAGACGCAACCTTGCTTGCTGAAAGTGAAGAAGACTTGAAGCACTTACTGATGAAGATCAAAGATTATAGCCTTCAGTATGGATTACACCTCAACATAAAGAAAACAAAAACTCTCACAACTGGACCAATAAGCAACATCATGATAACCGGATAAAAGATTGAAGTTGTCAAGGATTTCATTTTACTTGGATCCATAATCAACTCCCGTGTAAGCAGTAGTCAAGAAATCAAAGGACACATTGCATTTGGCAAATCTGCTGCAAAAAAACTCTTTAAAAGGTTAAAAAGCAAAGATGTCACTTTAATGACAAGGTGTGTCTTATCCAAACCATGGTGTTTTCAATCACCTCATATGCATGTGAAAGCTGGACAATGAATAAAGAAGACCAAGGTTATAATCGATGCTTTTGAATTATGGTGTTGGCAAAGAATATTGAATATACCATGGACTACCAAAAGAACAAACAAATCTGTTTTGGAAGAAGTATTGCCAGAATGCTCCTTGGAGATGAGGATGGAGAGACTTCATATCACGTACTTTAGACCTGTTATCAGAAGAGATCAGTCTCTGGGGAAGGGCATCATGCTTGGTAAAGTAAAAAGTCAGTGAAAAAGAGGAAGACCTTCAATGAGATGGATTGACACAGTGGTTGCAACAATGGGCTGCATATCAATGATCATGAGGATGGCATAGAACCGGGCTATGTTTTGTTCTGTTGTACATAGGGTTACCATGAGTTGAAACTGACTCCATGACACCTAACAACAACAACATTCAGGGATTTGAAGAAAAAAACTATATTCCGATAAAGATAGATTTCTTTTACAAAGGTCTGTTTGCATAATCAGAATTCCTATAATGGTTTTGATTCAACCAGGGAGAAGTTATGGTGAAAATACAAAAAATAAATCTATTTAGCTAAATAATATTAATATCACGATTCTATAATTATGGTTGAAAAAACTTAAGGTAACAGAGGTGAGTCACTAAAGTTAGAATATAGTATTATTTCTAAAATTTTATAATGAATTTATAATCCCTAACTTTGAATTTTGCAAATTTAAAGCTTATCTGTGACTTTTGAAGATGTAGATTAATAGGTCAATTCTTCAGCACATTTAACTCTCACCTCTCCCCACACCGCCATGTTCTCCTTCACAATTGACAAGGTCTGTTCTCATTAGCATGCAGATTAGAGAATTGAAATTTAAACGATCTATATTTTAAGTCTGTATTGGATCTCTGAGGTATAAAAATGACAACGGAAAAGATAATCTGAACTTTTTCCATTCTTCTCTATAAAAATAAAATGTGAAGTAAAGATTTCAATTAGAAGGATATAGATATAGTTATAAAGATATGAGAAAGGCAGCTACCCTATAAATGGTGTTCTTAGAATTTTGCAGTGTCCAACCGGTACAACCACGTATAGCAACTCTGGTTCACAGGAAACTTGCATTAAAAAATTCCGTCAGAAATTAGCCATTCAAATAAAAGTTGAATTGCTCATAATAATCACCTCAGCAGGCTTGGCACAGGGCAGCCTTGTGAAACACACTTTTCAATAAAAACTGCTTTCAGAATCAGCTTAAGAACAACATTGCAAAACAACTACCTCTCTTTATTTTTGAGAGGTTTAGGGAGAAAAATATCTTGTTAAGGTAACCTACCATAACTGATCTAATTAAAATATGAGCACTGAATCTTGACACTACTTGGTTCAGATAATTTCTGTGAAAATCTTTAATGGCTTCTTTAAGAAAGCAAAATATGTACTTAAAAATGACTGAATGCATTTCATTTATTGAAAAATATTTGTGACAGATTTTACAACTAAGTTAATAAATACTCCAAAACATACAAAAATCTATTTAGATATGGTAACTTTCAATCTTTTGTAACTAAATAATTGTCTTATACTACAGGATGGTCACGGTATTTTTTTTTCTCAAGCTATTAAGTACAAACAGATTATTGTATCACTTCAAGGCCTATAATAACATACATAAATAATTCTGAGTCATTTGATCAGCAAATGCAGAAAGTTCAATTTCAACTAATATTTAATATTCTATCCTAAGAGCATGGTACTCTTCGAAGTGCTGGAGAAAGATTAAAGAGCAAAAACTGGCAATATGCGTATTAAAGAAATTTAGTTTCATTGCAAACACAAACAAAAACAAGAACAGTTTTATAGTGGCTTAAAAAAAGAATATGTATTTATTGTGTACACATAGAGCCAGTGGCATTTATTCCAGGCCTGCAGTGCATAGTATTAACAACAGCAAGCACTCAGACTTCTTCAGTCTATTTGCTCTGCCTTCCACAGCAACTCTGTTAGCCTTCATGGTCCACATGGCTGCTGAGTTTGAGCTGGCAGGAAGGAGGACAAAAGGTATACCATCTCATTTTAAGACTACTTCTTAGAGACTACACATCATAATTCTACTTTTTGCCAATTGATCAGAATGTAGACACTTTACCACATATAGCTACAAGTAAAATTTCAAAGTTTTATTTTAATAATACTGTTACTTATATAATGCTTAATATTTTCCAGGTATTAATGACTGAGTTGTGGAACAAGAATTCTAATTGCCAAAGCAATCCGCATAATGATAGAAATCCCTTTTATTTCTTAAAATTGAATAATAACTGGTAGGAAGACAATAATTACATTTCCCTAGACAGAACTCAAAGTAGAAGATGATTTTTTTCTTAATTATTACCCAGATTCTTTAGAAGAAGATCATTGTGAAAAGATAGATTCATCAGACTCATTTGTGTTTGAAAACCACTCATAATAGGAATATACATCTAAAGATTTTGTTATGCTTTTACAATAGCAAGAGAATATAGTAATTTGTTTCTTGTAAGAATCTTATTTTTTAAATAAATATTTTGGGGTAGAATGTAAAGAGAAGAAAATAAGTCATTTAGAAATAAATAGCAATGTTATCTTTCTTCCTTGGTCTAATGAAAATCAAGCCCTAATCGATTGAGTCAGTACTATCGATAAACATCTCACAGGATATTTAAATCTATCATTTTGATCCTCATTCCAGAGCAATTCCCCACTCCCAAATAGTACTCAATTTCCTATGTGTTTCACCCGGAGAAGTACATATCCTCTCTTTGTAGTAGAGAAATTGAAACTCTTGAGAAATATTGTGGCTGAGGGGTTCCCCTCTTCACCCCATCCTACCCTCAATCCTTCCTAAAATAGCATAACTTGCTGCCTCATTGCTTTGTACCCTTTGCATAGAAGAGAAGGGCTGGTAGCTAAGGGTATTGAGATTGCTGGGAGTTCTCATAACACAGCCAAATGGCCTCATTCTTCTGAATTTTCCCATATCCCTATTTCTTTTTCCCTCATGCATGTAGCATGGAGAAAAAGACATGTAGCCTCCAACTTCCTCTGTCCTGGCACTTCTCACATTTTATAATCTCTGTGCTTCGACTGGTCTAGCTTCCCTGCCCAACTGTAACCCCCATGAGGCCATGAAGTCTGTAGGCATGTTTAGTTTATAGCATGTGGTAGAGACTCAGTAAATATGCTCAATGAATGACTGGAGTAGACAGGTACCGATAAGTTGTAATTACAAATGATGACTTGGCAAGTATTCTGCTCCCTTGAATCACATGTAACTAAAATTGCATCAACTGAATCATGGCATTATAATGTGTTCTAGTCTTTAATATGCTCCTTTTAACATGAAAATGTCCCTGGGAATTGTTAAGACTTTTATGTAAAAATTTTGACATTAACGGTAGCCTTATTAAACAGGCACTTGAGAACCAAGAGGGTGGAATCCAAGGTAGCTGCAAGGTATTGAAAGGGGAAAGGAAAGAAGCATCAAAGAAAGCACCAGGAGAGAGGAAAGTGCTCTGTCAGCAAAAAGAGAGCAAGGAGCACCAAGCACTTACTTCTCAACTCTTCTCTGGGATACCTTAGGTCCTCCAGAAACTCTTAGTAGATTATTTGATTTCCCTCTGATACACTCAGAATTAAAGAGGTAATTCAACCATCTATCACTGTCTTAGTCATCTAATGCTGCTAGAACAGAAATACCACAAGTGGATGGCTTTAACAAAGAGAAATTTATTTCTTCACAGTAAAGTAGGCTAAAAGTCCGAATTCAGGGCATCAGCTCCAGGGGGAGGCTTTCTCTCTCTGTCGGCCTTTTCATCAATGTTTCCCCAGACTAGGAGCTTCTCTGCACAGGGACTCCAGTCCAAAGGACGCGATGTGCTCCTGGCACTGTTTTCTTGATAGTATGAGGTCCCCTTGTGTCTCTGCTCACTTCTGCCTTGTATATCTCAAAACATTGCCTCAGGATACAATCCAATCATGTAGACTGAGTCCTGTCTCACTAACACAACTGCTGCCCATCCTCCCTCATTAACATCATAGAGGCAGGATTTACAACATATAGGAAAACCACACAATACCAGGAATCATGGCCTGGCCAAATTGATACACACATTTTTGGGGGGACATAATTCAATCCATGGCAATCACATTGTTCTGGGCTCACTTACAGGCCCCTAAAGGTGTCTTAACCTTCCTACCACTAGGGTGTCATTATTCCTTCTCCAAAAATAGAATAACTTCTAACAGTATGATTTTTATTAACTAGGATGGGGAATGTTATGGATTGAATTGTGTTCTCCAAAAATGTATATTGGAAATCCTAACCCCTATATTTGTGGATATAGCCCCATTTGGGAGTAGTGTTTTCTTTATTATGTCAATGATGCCATATTAGGGTAAGGTGTGTTTTAAACTAATCACCTTCAAGATATAAAAGGAACAGATTTGGCACAGAGATGCAAGCAGAGACGGGGGAAAATAGATGTCAGGCCACATGAAGATAGCCAAGGAACGAGGAACAGAAACTGAAAAGAGACAGTGACCTTCCCCTAGAGCCAACAGGGAGAAAGAGTTCCCCTAGACCTGGTGCCCTGAATTTGGATTTCTAGCCTCTTATACTGTGAAAAAATAAATTTCTGTTTGTTAAAGCCACCTACTTGTGATATTTCTGTTATAGCAGCACTAGATAACTAAGACAGCGAGTCATTTAGAAAGAGAAGAGGAACCTAGTTAAGGGTCGAGAGGGATACTGAGAATGGAGAGAGTAGGAATGAAGACATTAAAGACATTAGTTTCCTATTTCAGAACAAAGCACTCTCTGGCCTTAACCACAACAATGTTCTGGAATATTCCAATAGCTCTCACTCTAGCAAAATGTTCAATGGAAGTAGTTAGTTCAAGGCGAAAGAAAATGAAGATGAATTTCTTCAAGCCTTCAGAATTCGATGTTCTTATCCAAACTTTTCAAAACCTTTAGTCTCTGTTGGCTGTCATATTTTTTTCTTTGATGATTGAGCCTGTATTAACAACAAAGACTCTGAGAAAATCACAATATTTTTAAAAGGAGATAGTATGGATGACTCAAAAACATATTTGGAAGACAGAGTATTGGTAATATAGAACAAATATGATGAAAAGTATTGCTAATTTCAAGCGTTTCTTAAGGGGGTGGTAAGCACTCTTAGAGATATGGCAAGCTACTTTGAAAAGTATAGGTCTAAGACAAAGAGAAAATGCATGGGTATTAGAGTAAAAAATCTTTAATACTATGTCAAATAATGAGAAGAATTGACTGGGTAGTATACAACCAATTAGAGAGATACAAGAAATGAAATATTCATTGACATGTAATAGACAATAATCATAAAGTTATATTGTCTTAAAATTAGAGTAGTTTTTTTCCAAGAATGAGTACTGATCTATAAGGCTGCTGTTGGGATTTATCATCTGTCAGTCAGAGTATTGACATGACTTTCTTAAGAAAACTTAATATAAACTTGACAGGGGAAGAGGTAATGAATTTTCTGACACATAAGTAAGTCATTATTTACATTGTTTTAAGACTCTGGTTTAGTATAAAATAATTTTACTCAGGGAATTAAAAAAAACTACCCATTACTGTTGAGTCAATTCCAACTCATAGTGACTCTTTAGGACAGAGTACAACTGCCCCGTATGATTCCCTAGGCAGTAATCTTTATGGAGGCAGATTGCCACATCTTTTCCTGCTGAGTGGCTGGTGGATTTGAACCACTGACCATTTGGTTAGTAGCTGAGCACTTTAACCACTTTGCCACTAGGGCACCTTAAAAGAAAGTAGCCATGAAGAAAACCAGGTTATTATCTATACTAAAGTAAATATAATATTCTCAATATCTATTCTGTCATTTTAACAGAAGTAAATTTTTTTTTATTTTCTCCCAATCCACTACTTCTGAGAGCAGATACCCCATATCTCTGAAGACCCATGTAATAGCTTACTCCTTACATTATTAAACCTTTAAAAAAAAAAAATGCTGTTGAGTAGATTCTAACACTGGTTGTTATTAATGCCTTACCCAAAGGATTATAATGGAAACGAAATGTTATAATGTGTTTAAAACACTTCTTAAATATCACAAATAATTATTAGTTCCCCTCTCTTCCTTCTAGCATTTTCCCCAAACTTTTCCTCTAAGAATTCCTATAAAGTATGTCTGATATAATTTTGTCCTCATATTATTTTATGTGTAAAAGGTGCCTGAAAAATACTATGCTGTTGAGAATCCTATTTATGTTGTTCTTTTTTTTTTTAATATGCTATTGATACATAGGACTCATTAACATGTTGTTATATTGATTTTATAAAGGAAATCTGGTCTTTCTTGCTGGTACTCTTCATTCAGCAGGTTATTGAAAATTTTATTGAGTGCTATTTGGAAAAAGTATCCAGGTCTAGCTGAAGAGGAGTTACTGGGACTGGTTGTTTGTGGCAGTTACTACAGTCACCAGAGAGGGTTGGTAATCAGTGCAGGGAAGGTTCCAGTAGGCCGTGCCTGTGCTGCTTGGTGGTGTGATGTTAAGTGCATGGTTCAGGTAGGCAGGATGTAGCGGGAAGATTGTTATGTGTGGAGCTAAGATGGATATGGGAGAGAGGAGAGAAGAACAGTAGCCAAAAACATTCAAACAAACAAAAAAGAATGCTAGGGGAGCTTCCCATTGGAGTGGAGAAATGAGAGACTATGAAATGGAGAAAAACAGAAAGGAGAAGAGGAAGAAAAGAAAAGAAAACAATGAGTAAATAAAAATCAGAAAGGTTAAAGGACCGCAAAGTTCCCAGGGATCCCACTGGTGCAGCTATGAGGTCTGGGGAATTTGCTTTCAGGTGTTGCAGTACAGCCTGGCTAGAAGGCACAGAGGTATACAACGCCACGTATTCAGGGAATAGAAAGAGAAGGAAGATATAGAGAGATGAGAAACTGAGTAGTGAAGAAAGACAAAAAGGGAAAAAGAGGGAAAAGAAAACAAAGCAAATTTAAAAAAAAGAACAAGAAAAGCCCCCCAAAAAACAAACAAACCAAAAAAAAAAAAAAAAACCAACGAAAAAAGAAATGGCCTCAGGGATCCCTCTGCACGTCTGTGCAAGCCGAGGGGGTAGTCTCCTTGCCACGCATCACCGCCTGGCCAGAAAAGGCTTCCAACTCAAGAAAAGGAGAAGAAAACAAACAAACGAAGCAAAGCCCCAGGATCCCACCAGCGTGGCAGCCCAGACCAGGAAGTAGTTCCACACTCGAATGGAGCTCCAGAACCCCTCAGGAAGAAGCAAATATGGCGCACGGAGCCAGATATTTGACCGAAAGGAGGGGGAGGTGGTAAGAGGTGAGGAAGAAATCAAAAGAAGCAGAAAAAAAAGCAACACCAGCAGCCAACAAACGGCACTCAGAGAGCCAGCTAGTGCGAGCTGGTGTTTCTGGACAAGAGACTGTGTCCGCAGGAAGCAGAGGAGGCTGAGTGGGGGTGAAGAAGTGAGGGGGTGGGAAAGCGTATATCACAAATTACTGGAGGTCTGCAGCCCCTCAGGAAGAAGCAAAGATGGAACATGGAACCAGTATTTGAAAGAAAGTGGGGGAGGTGGTGAGAGGTAAGGAAGAAATCAAAAGAAGCGGAAAGAAAGCAACACCAGCTGCCAACAAATGGCACTCAGAGAGCTGGCCCGTTCAGGTGTCTGGAATCCAAGCAGCCGGTGTTTCCCGGACAAGAGATTGTGGCTGCAGGAAGCAGAGGAGGCCGAGTGGGGGTGAAGAAGGGTGAGGGGTGGGAAAGCGTATATCGCAAATTACCGGTTGTTTTGTCTCCCGCTGGAAGCTCTGTGAAGCTGCTTTCTCGTACCCCCTGCTTGCTGTTCTCCAATAGGGGTCCAAGATGGTGGATCCATGCTGTGTTAGCTGGTAGGGGACCACTGCATGAATCTCTCCTCACTCTCTGTTCTCTATCAGTTTTCTCACTCCGTTTGGTGCTTGGCTGAGTTCTTTATCTCTTCATTTGATGTTTTAGGGTTTCAGGATTGTTGTTGTCTCTGTTCGGCTTAGTTGTTCAGAACTTTGCTATGGAGGGACGGCGGGCGTGGTGCTTCTGCCTAGAGTGCCATTTTGCCGGAAGTCTTCAAATACAATTTGATGAAATAAAATGTAAGGATTGTTAAAAGCAATGTGTAAGATTGCTGCAATTTCTGTAGTGACATTGAGGCAGAATCTAATAAAGTACAGAATAGGAAATTGATAAAATATTTACATGTATACCAAAGTATATCGTTTAGTTTATGTCAGAGAATGGGCAAATTATTTTTGCAGAAAGAAATTCCGTATGATATATTGATAGAAAAAAAAGTACATAAGTACTCAAAGACCTTTTAATTTTACTTTTTTAAATATGAAAATTCAAAAGTAATTGGAAGATCTCCTCAAATCTAACACTTATAACCTTAGTTATTTACTTGTCTTTTATCTACTGTTCTTGATAATGACAATCTGGGCTCATCAAATTGAAAGACTGTGTTTTCACAGTTGTGCTGGTTTCCCAGGATGGGACTTCTAGTATCTCATGTTAGCATGTCCACTGAGTGCAGGAGAATGAGTGGAAAAGCAGTTGTCCGAAGTAGTGTGATTTTGGTAGTCTCTTCAATTTAGGGTTTTGGTTGAGGTTAAAAAAGAAGAAATAAAAAAGATGCATAATTACTTAGGAAAAATCAGTTCCAACATTTCATGATGACTTATTCCTCTTTTTAACAGATCATATTCATTAATTATAAATGGTCCTATAGCCTATGGCTACCTGAATATCTGGAAAAAAGTCTTGGCAATAAAACCATTTTCTTCTCCCACTCAGGAAACAGGAAGCATTTGTCTGAACAAGCATTCTTTACTTCAATACAGAAAAAAGGAAATTGCTTTTTAGTAGTTCAGTAAAATATACCTTTAATATCTGAGGGTTCTGCATCCATAGATTCAACCAACTAGCTGTAGATGGAAAATCTTCAGAAATAAATATATAAATAAATAAAGTTAGAAAAACAAAACTTGAATTTGCTGTGAGCCAAGCATTCTACCGAATGTACGTGAATGAAACGATGTGTAGGCATCCCTGGCTGCTGCCTCCCGCCATTTCACAGATCCTCAGTCTCTCTCCAGCACCCATGGTTTGAGCATCATTCACCTGCATGTCTCATTGCTTCAATGCTTGTGTTGTGTGCAGTCTTTACTTTTTGTGACAAAATGGCTCCTACAAATCAACTAAGTGGTCAAAGTAAAATCTCAAAAGCTAAGAGGGAGCATAAAGTGCTATTTACATAGCACTTTACAACTATTTACATAACATTTACATTGTATTAGGTATTAGAAGTAATCTAGAGATGATTTAAAGTATATGGGAGAATGTGCATATGTTATATGCAAATACGTCACCATTTTATTTTTAATGTTTTTTTATTGTACTTTAGATGAAGGTTTACAGAACAAATAGTTTCTCATTGAACAGTACACTTATTTTTTTATGACATTGGTCAACAACCCTATGACTTGTCAACACTCTCCCTTCTCGATCTTGGAAGACCATTTTTCTTTTTTTTTTTTTGTGAAAATAATACGTCACCATTTTAAATAAGGGAACTGAGCATCTGCAGATTTTGATATCTGCAGGCGTCCTGGAAAAAAATCCCTCCCAGATACCTAGGGAGAGCTCTGTATTATTCAGTAAGCCAATCTCATTATATCCACACCAGAAGGAAAACCACCAACAGTTTCAGAATTTTTACAGCATTTTCTTAGATTTTAATATAATTTACAATAATAGCAAGGAAGATTTAGATAATTAAATTATACTTAATTTCTTCTCTCCTGGGTTCTCTGTCTGGTCTCCAAAATTATTTAAAACAATGTCTACACACAGATCCAGTATGAAGTCATTTTTGTGACTTTCAAGAGAATCAAGACTCAAAATGCACTTATTTCACTGATATCTGCATTGATAAAGCACAGAGTTTATTTCTTTATAAAATAAAATGTCACTTTGAATTACTTTTCACAAAATGTTTATGATTTAAGCATATCTTGTTTCAGTCATATAATTCTAGTACTTTGATAGAAACAGTATCTCTGACAACTACCTCCTCCTATGCTGACTCAGGCAACTAAATATGTGATTTTCATTTATGTTCAGGTGTTCTTAAGAGTTATCTTCATTCGTAAAAATCATTCAAAAAACAACAGCGACAAATAAAGATAACCACTTTTCTGATATAATTCAGCTATTAAACTCCCAAAAGCAAATGACTAAACCAGTTTATTTCTCAGAGAGTCCCTTCCAATAAATTGGTAATGACACCTTTTAAGCTAGCTATTGTAATATATCATAAATTCTGATGTGTAGCTCTATCGGGTTAAAACTGATTCGAACAAGTTTAGGAGACTTCGATGACTTGTTAAGAGAATATCCAACAGCACAACTATCTATCACAAGGTACACACTTCACCCAGCTCTCTTCTCCCCTCCCTTCCCACTTCTCTCAGTTCCAAATACAAATATATAATCAGCTCTCTTAAACTATGTTTACCATAAATAAACAAACAAAAAACAATCATATGGGTAAAATTATAGTCATATAAAAATAAATCAAATTATTTAAAGTCTTCAGTGGATAGAGAATTTACTTAAAACAGTTTGATTGGGTCTCCAGTTTAGATCTAGGGTAAATATTACAATGACATGTATCTGAAGCTATTATATAATTTGGGAGGATAACAAAGATCTCAAAGAATTGTTTTACTGATAAACAAATCAAACAACAATTGCTTGTTCTGTGATTTAACAGGGAAAAAAATAAAGTTATGGAATAATCAGTCATTATAATTATTGCAGATCTACTGGGAATGATACAACATGCATATCTGAAAAGTGATTTCATGTAACATTAATAACACCACCATATTCTTAAACATTGCCCCATTCAACAAAATAATCAAGTACATACAATATGTCAGGCATTTATTAATTCATTCATTAAATGCATACATACTGAGTGAGTACAATGCGGTAGACAATACTTCCTGCTGGGAAAACATAGATGTTTGCTTACAGAGTTGAGAAGTGGCAGAAAGAACATATGATTACACAAGAAATGATAGTGAAATCTAAAGTATGCCATGATAAGAGTATGCCCTTGCAGCATGGGACTGTAATGGTGGCTCTTCACACAGTGATAAGATCAGGGAAGGGCATCCATGGTAAGAAGACTCTTATTCTGGAAGGTGAAGAACATGTAAGATCAATCCAGTAAAAGGGGAAAAGGACATGTTTCCTAGAGACAGAATATAGTAATTTAAAATTTGCAGAAATTGGAAGATCTTTTTTAACTAAATTGTCTTGAGAGTTTTTCACATAATAGGAACATTATGCGTATATCTTCAATGAATTAAATGAAATGGTCAAGATCTTACACCCAACAATCAGGAGGACCAGACTGCTACCCCACATTCTTTCTCTTCATGTTTTTCATGCCTACCAAATCTTATGATGGAAATTTCTGAAAAACAATAATAGAAAAAAGGATAAGAACGTCCAGAGGAAAAGAGTAGAGGAATCTGGTGTGAAAAGAATTATATCACACGCGCAGTGAGAGAAAATAAAGCATCTCATATTTCCAGGACAGTGAAACCTGGAAATATGAGATGCTTTATTTTCTCTCACTGCGCGTGTGATATAATTCTTTTCATACCAGATTCCTCTACTCTTTTCCTCTGGACGTTCTTATTAATTGTCATTGTGCTAGAGACAGTGTTCCCAAATGAATTCTCTGAAAGAAGGTGGAACTGGCATTATAAAAGATTTTTGACCTGTAAGTTAAGAAATAGCGATCTGGAAATAAGTCAGCAAGAATAAAAACACAAAGTTATACTGGCATTCCCTCTCCCTAACCGTCCTAATGACTTAAATTTGTCTAATCTCTTTGACAACTGGTAATTGTAATAATGTGTGAAAATATTTTAGTCAACTGTCACCACTAAATTCTTCTCAGTCAACTTTTCAAGTGTCAAAGATTATTCTCTCAAGTTTTCAGGGGAAAATTCTGTTTCTCCTCTCTAAATTTGCATTTATTTAATTGTCAAATGTGGGTGGTAGTCTAACATTATATAATAATGTATGCTCATATGTAAGACTTTGCCTGGAATAGAATTTGCTTTCCTTTTTTTTTTTTTGATGCCATACACATGAATAGTCTAAAAGGTATTATCACTGTTTCCCTGACCCAAGGGCTAAATAGTACTTTTAATAAGTTCTATCACTATATCATCACATCTGTCTTCTTCTTTTTTTCTTTAGAGAACTTTTCCTTATTGGACATTATTATTATGTATTTACCACTAGTCTTCCAATTAAAATGCAAACTCCTTGAGGGGTAGTCATTTTGCCTCTTTTCATTATCTTCTATGTGATCAATAAATACTTGTTGGATGAATAAAGGAAAGCCTGAATTCCTCCATTAATCTACATTAATCCAATTTTTGTCACTATTACATTAACTGTGATCTAAGGTGAGATTTTATGATATCAGGATTGAAAGTGAATTTGGGCTTGTATAGTCAAAACTCACTTCTGCTAGATGACAATTCAACATCAGGATCTTCAGGTAATATCCGCACTCCTCCAGTCCTCATTCCTAATTCAAGTATTGTGCAGACAGTGATTGGACACTGTCAGGCACAGTGTGGAGAGCTTAATTATATTTATTGCTTTTAGACACACTTAGTGTGGGTTGGTAAATAGTTCCACTCAATGGTATTAACGTCCCTGGTGGTTTTCAGGGGACCATTGAGGATCCTTGTTTATCATTGACTGGGAGTACATATTGGAAACACTGGTGGCATAGCAGTTAAGAGCTATGGCTGCTAACCAAAAGGTTGGCAGTTCGAATCCACCAGGCACTTCTTGGAAACCATATGGGCAGTTCTACTCTGTCCTATAGGGTCACTATGAGTCAGAATCAACCTGACGGCAACAAGTTTAACTGGTTTTGGGGAGTATATATTATACAGGTGAGTATGCTACATGTGATTAAGAAATGTTGCTTGAATATGTGAGCCTTGGCTATTTTGTGATCATCTAATTATGAAGACATAACAATAAGAGCTATCAATTACTGAGGACTGATTTTGTGTCGGGTACCAGAATAAGTGTTTTGTCATGGATTATATAATTTCATGCTCAAGCAACTCTACTAGGGTGGAAATACTGTTATCCTCATTTGTAAACTAAGACAATTCTTTTGAGAAGGTAAGCAAATACCCAAGACTATGATTTAGCAAGTATTAGCCCCAGGATTCTCACCCAGGCAAGAACTGCTACTCTCAACCACTGTGCAACGCTGCTCCTCCGAAAGCAAGGCATTGGAATTTAATGAGGCTTCTCAAAAAGTCAATCTGCTATGAAATGTCCAAATAAAATGTATATATAAAGTACCCAGTACAAAGTCTGATAATAACATACCACGATAAATATTAGTTTCTTTCCTTGACAAAAATGCAAGTTTTCCTGTTTGTTTGTTTTTGTTATTTACTTTTATTAAGTGCTATTGCTCAAACCCATACTCTCTTATTTCACTCTGAGAAAGTGAAGAAAGGGGAAAGAGAAGGGAGTTGACCAATGTGAGTTGGATCTAAAGTAATGCACTTCAGTGGATACAAATGATAAGAGGACAAAGGGGAAGTCTGATACTCTAAGATACCTTGACCGTATGCAGCTTAGTGGAAATCAATGATTCCATAATTTGCTTATGTTTATTTATTTACTTTTACATTAAAAACTGATTATAGAGAAAGGATAAACAATGCAATGCTTTCTTTCTATACACTACTAGTTGGAGTATATATTGATAAAAATACTTTGTAAAACTATTTGGCAGTATCTAGTAAAATTAAACATAAACATAACCTTTGATGCAGAAAGTTCATTCTTAAGTACATAGTAAACAATAATGGGTACGTATAGTCAACCCAAGACACATATAAGAAAGTTCTTAGCACCAGTTAATAATAACCCCAAAATGGATACAAATCAAATCAATGCTCACTATCGATAGAATAGAAGAACAAAATCTTGTGATTTTTATCTACAATGGAATAGTATATAGCAATGAAAATAAGTCAGTCACTTTACCCACAACAATATAGATGACTCTCATGAGAGTGGAGTCTCTGGGTGACTCAAACAGTTAAGCTGTCAGCTACTAAAGAAAAGGTTGATGGTTCAAATCCACCCAGAGGTATCTCAGAAGAAAGTTTTGGTGATCTACTCCTGAAAGATCACAGTCACTGAAGATCTTATGGAGCACATTTCTACTCTGATACACATAGGTTCACCATGAAGTGGAATTGACTCAGCGGCAACGGGTTTGGTTTACGTGACAGTTGATGTCGAGTAAAAGAAACCAAAAGAAACATAGTGAAAAGGTTAGGGAAGGTTTCCATGGTGAGTTTATTTATGTAAAGTACAAAAACAGTCAAAATTAATCTATGCTGTTAGTCATTAACATAGTGGTTACCCAAGGAAGGTGTAGTAAATGGATGGGACCATGGGGACAGGGTGCTTCTGACATGCTTGCTTGTCAGAGTGCACTATCTTAACTTTATTAAATTAGGAATTACATTTCTAAAAATTCCCTTTCTTTAGGGTTCCAAGTTAGGATTAGACAAAAAGGAAACTTGAACACAATTTAGGAAAGGTAAGTGGAGCAGTGGCTGTTATCCTTAGGTTATCTCAGTTAGATATGTTGATGAGCAGACACAGTAGTTCCTGCAAATCCTAGATTTTCTTCTCTCTTATCTATTCTGCATCTAGCTCGTCATTTCAGCTGTTAGACCTAATGACCAACAGAAACCCCAGGCCCACCACCAGATACTTGGTTGTAGAACACAGGCCATCTCATAAACTGTTTTTAAATAACGTCTCCCTTCAAAATCTTGCTTGGCACAAGAAGGAGTTGAAAATTTTATATTTCCCTGAAAATGTCAACTTTTCTACCCTCCCCAGTGTCTGACTAGCAACTCTTCCTATGATCCTTTGACTTCTCATTCCAGACCTCACTTTCCCAACTCCTCCACATGTCTGTGAAGTATAATCTTGTAATAAGAGATTTACTCCCTTATTTCTAATATCAGATCTACTTCTTTGAGTAGAACTTGATTGATACATTGGTGATATTCCATTTCTTGATGTGAGTATATGTTACATGGGTGTGTCCACTTCTGGAAATTTCATTAAGCCCTACACTTATGATTTTTGTACTTTTCTGTTTACATTTTATAATTTAGTTACATTATTGCTTATAAAACTACTTCTAGGAATTAGAAAAATACTATATATATCATAGCATATATAATTCAGTTTTCTTCATACAATAAATATGTAAAACTTATGTATTTTTCCAAGGGAATAACAATGTTTGCCCTTCTATCTAAGGCAGTATTTATTATTTATCAAAAATTCTAAAGTAATAAATTGTTGTATAGCATAGTCTAAGGTTGTTATCTCAAAGCTGAATAAGTGTTCTTTAAAATGCTACTTATAGATAGTTTCCTTGAATTTGAAAACAGTTATTACCTGGCAGGGATAAGTGTTTTAAAGTACCATAATCATGATGGTATCAGTCTTGTGTTCAGGTGTTATTAACTGATAATAAGAATTAAGCTGACTAGGAAGTTGATAGAGCTATGGTGGTGCAGTGGTTAAGAGATAGGCTGCTAACCAAAAGTTTGGCAGATTGAATCCATCAGCTGCTCCTTGGAAACCCTATAAGGCAGTTCTACTCTGTCCTATAGGGTAGCTATGAGTTGGAATCGACCTGATGGCAATGATTTGTTTTGGTTTGGGCAGTTAATACAAATAGAAATCCCATATTCTTTACCTAACATTTTACTGAACACCAAGGAAATATAAAGATGAAGAATCAAGATTACATTTTGAATAATAATTATTGATCACAGGGAAAAGACAGAATAGACATCTATTCCATAAAAAGGTAGTAGGCTGAATAATGGCCACCAAAGTTATCCAGGTCCTAATCTCTGTAGTCTGTGAATGTTATACAGTAAAATGGATTTAGTAGATGTGATTCAATTAAGATTCTTGAGATGGGGATATTTTTCTGGATTATCTTGGTGGGACCTAAATTCAATCACAACTGTCCTGTATAAGAGGGATACAGAAGAAGATTTGACAGAGAGAAAAGGAAGAAGGTGATATGAAGAAGTAGCATTAGAAAACGTGATGTGATGTAGGACCATGAAAATATGAAGACAGCCTCTAGAAGCTGGAAAGGCAAGGAAATGGATTTTCCTCTAGACCCTCCAGAGGGAGCGTAGCCCAGCTAAATCCTTGATTCCAGCAGAGTGAAACCCATTTTGGACTTCTGGTCTCCAGAACTGTAAAAAAAATTAGTTTCTGTTGTTTTAAACTACTCACCTAAGCCAGTACATGCATGGAAAAAAAAAAAATGAAAAAAAGATGTAAGAATGTTTTGTATTTTTCTCATTTAAAGAGAAGTGAAATTCAAGAACTTCTACGTAGAATTAGAGGTCTCAGTCTTGATTATATTTCCCACATAAGACTCCAGGCTGCCTTCATAATGGCAATGAATAAAACATATACAATTTAATTAAGTCATAAATACAGGTGAGGTAACACTTGGTATAGTAACTTCTCATGGGAAAGGTCTAGAGTGAAGTTTGTTAATTATTTGAATCACTGACCAAGAATGAATCAATGTTAGAAATATCTTAAGGTGATCTGTACTCATGTATTATAAATATGCATGTAAGTATCCATTCGTCTATCCACTCTTTCACCCATCTGTCTTTCTATCTGTCTGTCTATCTGCCTATCTATCTAATTATTTATCTATACACACACAACAAACAGTTTTGAGCATGTGCACCCTAGTTTAGAGGTGGTACTATAAGGCACCTGTTTTGTTTCTAAAGTTGTTCGCATTATTAGGTGACTGCTATACATCATTTTACACATTTCTGATGGCATTCAACTAATAGCAGACAACACTATTCTCTAGAAAATTCCCACTTTTCTACTCTGTCATTAAGAACTTCCTCCCTGGACATCTGCTGTGATCTAAGTTTTTCTACTTTCTGGCTTTCTTTTACTTTTTTTGGGTACCTGACAAAGTCTTCATTTGCTTTTTCTGATTCACATGGAGCCGTTGGTAAGACTCTCACTTGGGCTCACTCTCTGAATTATGGACTCAGGCTACTCTGATCAAATACTGTAGTTTCGACTTGGCCTATATGCAGTAAGAGTAAACTCAGTAGGACTGTGTTGCACAAATCTTGCACATTCCAAGGAAGGGCTAACTTCATGACAGGAACTAAACTCTTGGAATGTTCTGTCTGATATGTTTATTTTTGCATGCCTGAAGCCTTGAGAGACACATATCATTTGGTCCATATAGTTTATATGAATAATGTTATTTATGATGAACATCTTCTTTCCCTCTAGTGGTCTGGTGCTTTAGTAACTGAGGCTATGACAGTTTAGTAACACAGGAATTTATGCATATATGAAAGACTTCCATTAAAAATCTTGGACAACCAAGGCTCAGGGAGGCTACCATGGTTGGTAACATTCTGCACATGTTGCCACACATCACTGCTGAAGGAACTTGAGTGTATCTTGGGTGACTCCATTGGGAGGGGATACTTGGAAGATTGTGTCTAATTTCCTCTAGACTTTGCCCCATGAGCCTTTTCCCTTTGCTGATTTTACTCTGTATCATTTTGGTGCAATAAACCTTAATCTTGAGTGTAACAATTTCTGAGTTCCCTGAGTCCTTCTAGTGAATCAGCGAGTCAAGGGTAGTCTTGAGGATACCAACACAGACTATTTCCCAGATCTATGCCGGAAAAGGTTTCTGTCAAAAAAAAACCCCATGGATAGTGCTACTACTGCATCCTTGCTAATTTCTCTAACAAAAAAATACTGAGCAAAATATAGCTAAAGCAATCAAAAAAAAAAAAAAATTTTAGCAGAAAGCATTTTTGGTAACCAGAGAAAGAAAACTTGTCATGTATCCTTGCATCTCTCTTAATATCTCTTGTTGTTTTTACCTCATTATGTGGCCCATAAATGCTAGTACCTATAGTGGATGGACCAACTCTGATATTTTCCTGTAATCTACTTAAGCCTGCATTATATTCTTATTTTTATTTCACTTTTTTGCAAAAATTGTCTTAACCTTGTGGTGCAATAGGTCTCTTTATAGAGCCGATGGCGCAGCGGTTAAGAGCTTTGGCTGCTAACCAAAAGGTTGGCAGTTCAAATCTACCAGCTGCTCCTTGTAAACCCAAAGCTGCAGTTCTACTCTGTCCTATAGGCTCACTATGAGCCAGGATCCACTGGATGGCAAAGGTTTTTTTTTTTCTTTAATTTCTGTGGCTCTGGGTTTGTAATCCTCCCAGAATGATTGGTTGGTCTACAATTTTGCAAGGGATTCGTTGGCTTACTATCTGCATAAGCAGCTTGCAAGGATCTGTCAGTTTATCCACCCTGTAGTTGACCTTTACCCTGATTTGCTGGGGAGCCTTGCCAAGTAGTTGACCTTTACCCTGATTGGTTAGAGGGACCACCTTATAATTGACATAGCTAGCATATAAAAACAGGGGATTAGAGGACACAGCTATTCTGATCAAGAGGAGATCTGCTTGAGCCTCACCCTGAGAGAAACATGCTTCAGCGGGGGGCTTTTCTGAAGCTGCCAGGGTTGAAAAGGGGAGAGACATACTCTGCTTTGGGATCTTCCCATACCTCACCCATATATCTTTACCCTGAGTTGTATCCTGAGTTTCCTGATGTTTACCCTGAGTTGCATCCCAAATTGTATCCTATTACTTCTGCATTGTGACCTTAATAAACCACATACCTGTGACTATAGTCTGTTTAAGTTCTGTGTGACCATTGCAGTAAATTATCAAACACAGCAGAGAAATAGAAAGTGAAATAATGGAAAAGTAGCAAGGTGGAAGTATATTTGAACTTTGCCTCCTAGGAACCAGCATTATGCTGATTCTCGTTCATGACATTGTCTTTACAGCTTAGTTCCCTTTTTGTAAAAGAATACAAGTATATAAAGTGTAAACACACTTTGCAAAGCATAGGTAAATATGTGTTAATAGGTACTGTGTGCATAATTGAATGAGGGCTCCACTGTCAAATTCTCCACTGTGAAACTACTAACGCACTTTCATGATAACTTAGAAACTATAACTTACATGTGATTATCTGTCATTGATCCAGGGCTTGCACAATTATCAATATGATATTTTTTTTTTAAATTTTGTTTTGTTCCATACTGTTTTAGGAAAAAAATAAATGACATATCTGCATAAAGGAGCTCTGGTGGCACAATAGTTAAGTGCTTGGCTGCTAACCAAAAGGTTAGCAGATAGAACCCACCCAGCATCTCTGCAGGAGAAAGACCTGGTGACCCATAAAGATTACAGCTTCAAAAGCCCTATGGGGCAGTTCTACTCTGTCACATGGTGCCAGTATGAGTCAAAATCAACTCTATGGCACCTAAGAACAACAAAAGGGTATCTTACAACCCAAATTTCTACACAAGTGTAGACCATGGACTGGGAGGCTGAGATTAAATTCAATGAATTTATTAATTCATTTGTACATCAAGGAGTAACTCTAGACTAAATAAATAATACCTGGTACACAATATTCCAAATTTCTAAATATATGTAGATGCTATTCTGATTATCAAGATACAAAATCATTTACAAGTGTTTCTAAATGCATTGTAGTGCTTCATTATTAATTAATGAACTCTAAGATAAAAGTTGTTATGTAGATTCCACCTGTTTTTGATGTTATACAGAAGTGATCATACTAAGGGTATATAATCTGAATAAGGACGTCCTCTTCAATTTTAAATAAAGCTGGAGAAATTTGTTTCCTTTTCTTTGGAAAAACAGCACAATGCATGTCCTGGAGCCATAATGGGAAAAGGTATCTTCTGTACCACTGATTTTCAAAATCCTTATTTGTAACATGAAGGAAAAAGTCACCAAGAGACTTTCATTATTTTCCTACAGTCAAAGACTTAATTATTTGTTGGCTACCAAACACATATCTGTGGGGATATATGCCATTTAAACATGGCTGCACTATTGACAACTGCAGCCCCCGCAGGCCTCTATGCTGTATACGACATGTTGGAGACTTGTCAGCGATGAGAAAGAGATTAGGCACGACTTGTTTTCCCAAACCTATTGTCCTGTTACTGATTGGCTTGTTTACCTGAATTCCTTCTCCCTTGCCTGAAACTTATTGTTACTCACCCAAAGCCCATTGTTCTGTTATTTGCTTCACTGCTTGCTGTATTGACTAAAAAATAAACTCCTGGGACTGAAGCCGGGGTTCGACTCCTCAGAGTGACCTTCCTGGCCCCACTTCTGTGTAAGAGTTGTGGCATTGGTTATTGTCTCCGCCGCCCTGACAACCGTCACTGCTGCGACAGATGTGCCCCGTGTGAGGAGCTGCGACACATATCATTCCAAGGGCAGTGTCATGGATTGAATTGTGCCACCCCAAAATATCGGTCAACTTGCCTAGGCCGTGATTCCCAGCATTGTGTTACTGTCCACCATTTTATCATCTGATGTGATTTTCCTGTGTGTGGTAAATCCTATTTCTATGATGTTAATAAGATGGGATTAGAGGCAGTTATGTCAATCAGGCTGGATAAAATCTACAAGATTAGGTTTCATTTTAAGCTAATCTCTTTTGAAATATAAAAGAGACAAGTGAGCAGAGAGTCATGGGGATCTCATACCACCAAGAAAGCAGTGCTGGGAGCAGAGTGCATCCTTTGAACTCAGGGTTCCTGCTCAAAGAAGCTCCTAGACCAGGGGAAGGTTGATGACAAGGACCTTCCTCCAGAGCTAACAGAGAGAGTAAGCCTTCCCCTGGAGCTAACGCCCCAAATTTGGACTTCTAGACTACTAGACTGTGAGAGAATAAACTTCTGTTTGTTGACGGCATCCACTTATGATATTTCTGTTATAGCAGCACTAGATAACTAAAACAGGCAGATTATCCAAAAAGCAAGGAAAGTACAGTGCTTACCATTCTTACCAGATACTCTGTAGTGAACAATCAAAGATGTGGTGAAACCCATGTGAAATTGTTCGCTACGTATTAGCAAGTAAGCACAAATAACCAGTGCTTACATTGTTTACCGGGTCATCCACCCCTGTCAGGGATCCTAAATTTGAAAAGAGACTTTAATTCTGTAGGAAGGTGCTGTGAGGTTGGGAGAGAAACAGCTGTCATTGATACCTGGAAGCGGAATCTTTGATGTGGTGAAAAATATGAAGTTGTTCACTACAGATGATCTGGTAAGCAAGGTGAGCACCGTGCTTACCTTGCCTAGTGGATAATCTACCCCTTGTACATTCAGTCTAGTAAAGGCAGTGTAGAACAGTTGTTTTTGTTTTGTGGAGTTGGCCTTAATGGGTTCAACTTCCAGTTTCACAACTCATAGCTGTCTGATATTCAGAAAATTAAATTAACATGTACACATCTCAGTTTTCTCACAAGTGAAATGGGGACTATGATTTCTTCTCACGGGACTATTGTGAAGAATAAAGGAGAAAAAAAAATGCAAAGTGCATGGCACAGGATGTGCTAAAAAAGAACCTTTTCCCTATAATCCCTGTTACAGTGCATCAATCTATCAATCTACCCAGTCCCTCCCCCCACTGACTGTGGAAGAAGGGAATAGTGATACTGAGAATGCTCTTGAGTGTTAGTAAAACAAAAAGTCATAGCTCCCCAGATGGACACAAATCAACTTAAACTCTGCTAATTTCACAGAAACTATATAATTGGATTTATAACTATAGGGTAGCTTCCTTCTCTGGAGCAATTCAATGGCTCTTGTGAAATTCTTAGTTTTTTTTTCTGAACCCAAAAGCCCTTCATGAGGTCAAAACATGGCAGTTGAAAAGCATTTTGGCACTGACTTCAAAATAACTGTCTGTGCCTTTATTCCAGCAATGCTTTCCAATAGTTTTCCTTTTGGAAACATGAGTGGTAAATATCAAAGAGAAAGAATTAATATGTATAAATCTCCTTTAAAAATCACTGATCTTTTCCTTCTTTAAATGAAACATGACACTGTTGGGAGTGAGGGTAATATCACCAGGTTAACAATTTAATTTTATGGGAGGACACACGCAATTGGATATTGCAAAGGAGGCTGAGCTTGCTCTCATCTTCAGCTAAATCAATGCAGTATAATATGTAAATCAGCCCTTTAAAAGATACCAGGCAAATCATTACCCAATTCATCAAACAGAGAACACTTCTTTATTAATTCTCTTTCTGAACATCCAGCAGGAGACTTCATATCACTTACTAATGTGTTACTTATTAACGTATTTGTAATTATTTTCTTTCATTTTATATTAGGGTGTTTTCTCTTATTTGATTGTTTCTCACTCTCCCCTACTCGCAAGAAAATATTTTGGAATAAAAATTTTACTTTTCTTTGGTCTTCTGACATTTCCAATTACTGATTATCCTCATTCATAAGAACAATGGCTGATAAACTCAAAAAATGAGACAGAAGCCCATAAATTGAATAGATATTTATAGTGCATTGTTTCAACTATGCATTGTAGAACATTTGGGTGTACAACTGAAAGTCTATTAAGTACAGTGATAACTGATATATCTTCAAAAGAAAGCAATGCAAAGTGACAGTATGGTAAGAATCTATTGCTTTTTATTCTTTCTGTTTGTTTCCTTTTTATAAAGAGGGAGCTATAGTATAACATTAACAAAGGTGTTAACAAAACTTATCCAAAGTTTGAAAATAAGACAAAAGGAGGATTTCAGGTTTTTCAACTTAATATTGGAGCATTGTCCAATAGGCCAACACAAGGAAAAATAAATTTTCTAGGAAGATTGTTTTTGTTTGAATTATTATTTTTGATTTATCAGGGCTCCCCAAATTCTGTGAAGCTGCATGTTAGCATGTAGATGTAAATTATTTTTGACTAGTAGGAAAGATACTCTCATGGAATACCCCAAAGGTAAAGGTAATGCCTCGAAGGGTTTCATTGCCCTTTAGGATCTTAGCCCATTTCATATCTAATTTAGTAATCTTAATCCTCCATTTTTTGTTTGTTGCCAACTGTCTTCAGTTCTCTGTCTCTTTACCATCTTGCTGGTTTCTTCATTAATGAGCTAAATCTCTGACTTATGCTCACTTTATGTAGTATGAGAGTCACAGTATTAACTCTTTAAAAATTATAATTGTATAAGGGAAAGCAATATTTCTAAAACAAGGTCGTTCTCATTACAAATGAAGAAAAGCAATAAGAAAGAGAACAGGAGCTATTTCTGTTAAAAGAATGCATTGGACTTAAAAATATATGCATCTTTGCAATTGTATATTTCTTGTATATTTGCATAGAACCAAATCTCTTAACCTCTAACTAAAATAGCTCCATCAACTCTGAAAATTTTATCTCAATCCCATCTTGAGGATTTTTAAGATTTTTAAAATTGAAACTATTTCCCCCTTATTAAAATTAGAAAGCTATTCTTAGTAACTCCTCAGTGTGAATTTTTTTTCCTGATCCTTCCTAAAGTGACAGTAACGGTCATAGCTTCTAAAGGGGCATGAGGAGGGAAAAGAGAGGTCAAAACCTCTATCAAGGGAGGGTGAGGCCAGTCCTTTATGAACTCTAACCCTTCTGACGAATATTTTATGGAAGTAGGGTGGGAGAGTATATCATTGGAGAACAACTGAAAGGTAGTTGAAAGGTGATCAAGATCATTGTCACTGATTGACAATCCTGTTTACAATCCTCCCTGTGTTCCTCAATGTCAGTGATCTATGGGGATTAGCTGTGTTAAGCATGAACTTAACCACAGAAGAATACTTTCATTTCAAAGTTCTCTGCTTTAGTTAGCTTTTCCCCAGCCCTTGCAAGAGCTCTGGATCAAGTTTAGTTATTACTCTTTTGGGGGTGAGGGTGGGGCGGGGGACTATAAATGTAGTCAGGTAAATAAAATGGATCTCTTAAAAACATGTTTTTGTTTTTTAATTTCTTTCAGCTTGTTAGAGAAAAAACTAAAATAATTTAAGTAATAACAGCAAGTAGTGAAGAGTCTTTTTGAAAAGTAAGTTACGTTTTTCTGTATCAACAAAGGAGCACTCAACAGATTACATTGAAACAGGAATTCATATAGAATCATTTCATTCAGAACTGTAACAGACATTTGAAGGCAATTAGTCTACCTCACATTTCCTCAAATAAAGAAACATAAAGTCACAATTATCCAGTGACTTATGTAGACTCATACAGCCATGCAGTTGTTAAGGTGACAGGGAAGAGATGACATATCACCAACAAAGGAGTCCTTTACTGTACTGGAGAAAATCTGCACTCCAGAGCTCATTTGCTTTCAAAATGTCTTTTCTCAAGTTTCAGGAATGGCTTCAAGACAATGACTTCAACTTTATTTATTCTGCAAAAGTAGCTCTGACCTAAGGTTACCTCTCAATGTTAGTATCAAATATTTTCAAACTCAACAATTCTGACTGCTGTTGAAATGAGGACAAAGCACTTCCAAGGATCATAAGTACGATTGGTTGTGTTTGATGCCTCTGGAATAGACTGCAAATACATTTATCATGTTTATGCCTTCACCACACTTGGACCGGAGTTCCTACTAGGTTTGCGTTAGCATCTAAAATCAATTTGTCTGTTCTACTCTGTGACAGCAATTTTGAAGTACTGTGAATAAGAAGGCATGTTCATCAGCTATAAGTAATTACTAATAAGTGACGAGCAAATATTTTATTTTGTGTCTATAATTAGTAATTGCAAAGTAATATATATCCCAGATTGCAGGATGATAAAAACGAATAGTTTAAATCATTTTAAGATTGATTTTTTTTGTTTCCTCTGAAAATAGTGAGTAAGAATTGAAAAATTATAATGTGTTACAATTAAATAGATGTTTCCAGGAGTGACGCTATTTAACTGAAAATAAGAAAAACTCACCCTATGTTCAATTTTACCAAGCTGCTTGACACTACAACTTCTCTCAGAAGATTTCTGCATTTTTCTGTTTCAACATTGCATTCCACTCTTTTTAATCCAAGTAATCAGCATCTTGGTTTGAAAACAAACCATTTATTATTTGATATGTGCCTATTTATTACTTTTGAGTTATGTTTTGCAGACATATAATAGAAATGGCAGTTAACAGATCATTTCTCTAGCAATCTGGAAATGAATTATAATGCCATTAAAAGTAGAGTGGCAGAATGCACAATTACTGATTCCCAAAAGTATGTTAATAAAACTGGCTACAAACAGAGAGATAGTTAAAGCTATATTTGCATTCGATATCAATCCTTTCCCAAAGGAAATCTGCTAAGCAAATATGAAGAGCCCAGGGATGTGAAAAGAAGTATAAGTGGGCCAGTATTTTCTCATCTTTCATAAAAATGTGTCAATATTCAAGTTTAATTTGATAATCAGAAGCTAGAAGTTTAGGAATATGGAAGTCATTATTATGAGCAACAGAACTCATAATCATCTAACAGTAATATGGGAGAACAGGTATAAAGTGATGCACCATATCATTTTCCAAAATGGTTGTATCATTTTGCATTCCCACCAGCAGTGCCTAAGTGTTCCGATCTCCCTGCAGCCCCTCCAACATTTGTTATTTCCAGTATTTTTGATTCGTGCCAGTAATGCCGGGGTGAGATGGTATCTCATTGTGGTTTTAATTTCCATTTCTCTAATGGCTAGTGATCGCGAGCATTTCCTCATGTGTCTGTTGGCCATTTGAATGTCTTCTTTGGTGAAGTGACTGTTCATTTCCTTTGCCCATTTTTAATAGGATTATTTGTCTTTTTGGTTGTAGAGGTGTTGGATTTTCTTGTAGATTATGGAGATTAGACCTTTGAGTTGTACTGTCCAAAAATATTTTCCCAGTCTCTAGGTTGTCTTTTTACTCTTTTAGTGAAGTCTTTTGAAGAGCATAGGTGTTTGATTTTTAGAAGATCCCAGTTATCTAGCTTATCTATTGGGGTTTCTGCATTGATGATCATGGTTTATATCCTCTTAATCCCATGTATTAAGGCCTGAAGTGTTGGTCTTATTTTTTCTTCTATGAACTTTATAGTTTTAGGCTTTATATTCAGGACTTTTAGCCATCTTGAAGTAGTTTTTGTATACAGTGTGAGGTATGGGTTCTGTTTCATTTTTTTGCAGATGGATATCCAGTTTTGCCAGCACCATTTGTTAAAAAGACTGTCTTTTCCCCATTTGATGGACTTTGGGCACTTGTCAAAGATCAGGTGATGGTAGGTGGATGGATTCACATCTGGGTTCTCAATTCTGTTCCATTGGTCAATGTATCTGTTGTTGTACCAGTACCAGGCTGTTTTGACTACCGTAGGTGTATAGTAGGTTCTGAACTCAGGTAGTGTGGGTCCTTCAACTTTATTCTTCTTCTTCAGTAGTGCTTTACTTATTCAGGACTTCTTCCCTTTCCATATAAAGTTAATGATTAATTTTTCCATCTCTTTGAAGAATGTTGTTGGTATTTGGGTCGGGATTGCATCGTATTTGTAAATTGCTTTGGGTAGAATTGACATTTTCACAATGTTGAGTCTGCCTATCCATGAGCATGGTATGTTTTTCCATTTATGTAGATCCCTTTGGGTTTCATGCAGTAGTGTTTTGTAGTTTTCTTTGTATAGGTCTTTTACAATCCTGGTCAGATTTATTCCTAAGTATTTTATCTTTTTAGGGGCTATTATAAATGGTATTGTTTTCCTGATTTCCTTTTCATAGTTCTCCTTACTGGTGTATAGGAATCCAACTGATTTTTGAATGTTTATCTTGTATCCTGCTTCTCTGCTGAATCTTTCTATTAGTTCCAGTAGATTTCTCATGGAGTCTTTAGGGTTTTCTATGTATAGTATCATATCATCTGCAAACAGGGACAGTTTAACTTCTTAATTACCAATTTGGAAGCCCTTTATTTCTTTTTCTTACCTTATTGCTCTAGCTAGAACTTCCAGCACAATGCTAAATAAGAGTGCTGATAAACGGCATCCTTGTCGTGTTCCTGTTTTCAAGGGGAATGTTTTCAGCCTCTCTCAATTAGGAATGATGTTGACCGTTGGTTTTGCATAGATGCCCTTTATTATGTTGAGAAATTTCCCTTCTATACCTATTTTATTGAGAGTTTTTATCACGAATGGGTGTTGGACTTTGTCAAATGCCTTTTCTGCGTCCATTGAGACGATCATGTGATTCTTTTGTTTCCTTTTATTTATGTGGTGGATTATGTTGATTGATTTTCTAATGTTGAACCATCCTTGCATACCTGGTATGAATCCTGCTTGGTCGTGGTGTATTATTTTTTTGATATGATGCTGAATTCTATTGGCTAGAATTTTGTTCAGAGTGTTTGCATCTATATTCAGGAGAGATATTGGTCTGTAATTTTCTTTTTTTGTGACGTCATTGCCTGGTTTTGGTATCAGCGTTATGCTGGCTTCATAGAATGAATTTGAAAGTGTTGCTTCCTCTTCTATGCTCTGAAATAGCTTGAGTAGTACTGGTACAAGCTCTTCTGTAAAATTTTTGTAGAATTCTCTAGTGAAGCCATCTGGGCCAGGGCTTGTTTTGGTTGGGAGTTTTTTTAATTACCTTTTCAATCTCTTCTCTTGTTATGGATCTGTTCAGATTTTCAACATCACTTTGTTGTAGTATGGGTAGGCCGTGTGTTTCTAGAAATTTAGCCATTTCCTCTAGGTTTTCAAATTTGTTGGAGTATAATTTTTCATAATATTCTGTTATACTCCTTGTTATTTCAGTTGGGTCTGTTGTAATGTCCCCCATTTCATTTCTAATTTGGGTGATTTGTGTCCTCTCCTGTTTTTCTTTTGTCAGTCTGGCTAGCGGTTTGTCGATTTTGTTGATTCTTTCAAAGAACCAACTTTTGGTTTTGTTGATTCTTTCTATCGATTTACTGTTCTCTATTTCATTTATTTCTGCTCTGATCTTTACTATTTCCTTTCTTCTGGTGGTTATGGGCTCTTTTTGCTGTTCTCTTTCTATTTGTTTGAGTTCTGTAGTTAATGTTTTGATTTTGTCCCTTTCTTCTTTTTTGTTGTGTGCATCTATTACTATAAATTGTCCTCTGAGGACTGCCTTTGCTGTGTCCCAAAGGTTTTGGTATTATATGATGTGTTTTCATTGTCATTTGATTCTAGGAATTTTTTGATTCCATCTCTGATTTCTTCTATTACCCAGTGATGTGTAAGCAGGGTATTATTCAGTTTCCATGTAGTTGATTTTTCATTCTTGCTCTTTCTATTGTTAATTTCTACCTTGATGACATTGTGGTCAGAGAAGATACTTCGAATTATCTCAACATTTTGGATCTTGTTGAGGATTGCTCTGTGGCCTAAGATGTGGTCTATTCTGGAGAACGTTCCATGTGCATTGGAAAAGAATGTGTACTTTGCAGCGGTTGGATAGAGTGTTCTATATATGTCTATGAGGTCAGGTTGGCTGATTGTGCCCTTTAGGTCTTCTGTATCTTTGCTGAGTTTCTTCTTAGTTGTTCTGTCCTTTACCGAGAGTGGTGTGTTGAACTCTCCTACTATTATTGTGGAACTGTCAATTTCTCTTTTCAGTGTTGTTAGAGTTTGTTTTATGTATTTTGGAGCCCTGTCACTGAGTGCGTCGATGTTTATTATGGTTATGTCTTCATGATGGATCATCCCCTTAATCATTTTATAGTGTCCTTCTTTGTCTTTTATGGTAGATTTTGCTTTAAAGTCTACTTTATCTGAGATTAGAATTGCCACTCCTCCTCTTTTTTGGTAGTTGTTAGTTTGATATATTCTTTTCCAACTTTTGACTTCTAATAAGTTCACATCTTTGTTTCTAAGGTGTGTCTCTTGTAGACAGCATATCGATGGATCCTGTTTTCTTATCCATTCTGTTACTCTCCGTCTCTTTATGGGTGCATTGAGTCCATTTACATTGAGTGTAATTATTGATAGACGTGAATTTGTTGCTGTCATTTTGTAGTGCTTTTTTTTTTGTGGTGCTGAAGTTTTCTTTGTTCTTCGTACTCTTGTGCTGAGTTACATCTGTTTGTGGATTTTTTTTTTCATTTGTTTTGTTTTTGCTGAGACTTTATGTTTTTCCTCTTTATTTTTATGAGTATGTTTGTTAACTTTCTTTCTGGTTACCATGAATTTTACCCTTATCTTTCTAAGTTTGAAGCAGTCTACCATTACTTGGTATCGCCTTGCCTTCCTCTCCATTAGAAGGTTCTATACCTATGCCGTTTATTCCCTCTTTTATTGTTTTGATGTTGTTGTCATTTATTGATTAACTGCTCTGATTCCCTGTTGTATTTCCTTTGGTGTTTGATAGTCCTTGAGAGGTGATTTCCTAGACGGTATCTGGCTGGTATGATCCTGCATCCTAGGTTCCGCCTGTGAGCTGAAGCTGTTTGTCCTCAGATCGAAGAACTCCCTTAATAATTCTTATAAGTTTGTTTTGACTTTTACATATTCCCTTAATTTCTGTTTATCTGGAAATGACCTAATTTCACCATCAAATTTGAACGAGAGTTTTGCAGGATATATTATTCTTGGCTGACAATTTTTTTCTTTCAAGATTTTATATATGTCATCCCATTGCCTTCTTGCCTGCATGGTTTCTGCTGAATAATCTGAGCTTAGTCTTATTGTTTCTGTTCTGTATGTGACTTCTTGTTTTTCACGAGCTGCTCTCAGGATTCTTTGTTTGTCTTTGTTTTTGGTGAGTGTGAATATGATATGCCTTGGTGATTTTCTTCTGGGGTCTCTTCTATATGAGGTTCGTTGAGCTTCTTGGATGGCCAGCTTTTTGACTTTCATGATATTGGGGACTTTTCTGTCAGCAGTTCCTCAATGATCCTCTCGGTGTTTTCTGTTTTCTCCCCATTCTGGAATTCCAATCACTCGAAAGTTTTTGCTTTTATTTGTGTCCCATGTAACTCTCAGGCTCTCTTCATTTTCTTTGTTCTTTTTCTGAGTTTTCCTCAAACAGAGATGTATCCAAGTGGGTGTCTTCAATTCCACTGATCCTGTCTTCCACCGTTTCAAATCTGCTTCTCAGCCCTTCTATGACATCATCCATTTCTGAAATCTTGTTGTTTATCTTTTAGATTTTAATTGTTGTCTTTGTATAATTTCTAGTTGTGAATTTATTTTGGCATTTTGTTCCTGCACCATCTTCCTGAATTCTTCCAATTTTTTATCTATATTTTCCATGAATTTGTCTATTTTTCCATCATGTTTGTCAGCTTTTTGCCTCAGCTCTTGGAGAATTCTGAGTATTAGAGATTTGAATTCCCTATCAGGTAGTTCTAGTGCATTTTCTTCCAGGGAGAGTCATCTGGTGTTTTATTTTGGATGCCTACTGGAAGCATCCTGTCCTGTTTTTGTAAATTTTTTGATATTGTCTGTTCTTTCCAGGGCATTCAGTAGTTATTTTTCTCATTTACTGATTGTAGCTTTGTTTGTTTCATCCCTTTTTTAAAAAAAAAATTGACTACGTGTTAGCAGGTGGACTCTGTTCTTTGTTGTTTGCTTGTCTGTGCACTCAATACTTTTCATCTTCTTCTCCAACTGGCAGGGTCAGTCACTCAGATAAGGTACAGCAGGGTAGGTCTTGCTGAAGAGGAGGTATTGGGATGGGTTGTTTGTGGTACTTACTAAAGCCACCAGAGTGGGTCGGTAATCAGTACAGGGCAGGTTCCAGTAGGCCGTGCCTGTGCTGCTTGGTGGTGTGATGTCAAGCACACGATGCAGGTAGACAGGATGCAGCAGGGAGATTGTTGTGGTGTGGAGCTAAGATGGTTATGGGAGAGAGGAGAGAGGACAGGAGCCAAAAACATACAAACAAACAAAAAAGAATGCTAGAGGAGCTTGCCGTTGGAGTGGAGACATGAAAGACTATGAAATGGAGGAAAATAGAAAGGGGAAGCAGAAGAAAAGAATGTATAAATAAAAACCAGAAAGTTTAAAGGACCGCAAATTTCCCAGGGATCCCACCAGTGCAGCTATGAGGTCTGGGGAAGTCCTTCTCAGGTGTTGCAGTACAGCCTGGCTAGAGGGCATAGAGGTATACAATGCCAGGTATTCAGGGATCAGAAAGAGAAGGAAGATATAGAGAGATTAGAAAGTGAGCAATGAACAAAAAAAAAAAAGGGAAAAAGAGGGAAAAGAAAAAACAAATTAAAAAAAACAAAAAGAACAAGAAAGCCCCCCCAAAAAAAAAACAGAAAAAAAGAAACCAATGAAAAAGCAAGTGCTCTCAGGGATCCCTCTGCACATCTGTGGAAGCCGAAGGGGAGTCTCCTCACCACGCAGGTCCGCCTGGCCAGAAGGGTCTCCCGACTCAAGAAAAGGAGAAGAAAACAAACAAAAAATTCAAAACAAACAAATGAACAAAAGCCCGGGATCCCACCAGCACAGAGCCCATACCGGGAAGCAGCTCCACACTCGAATGGAGCTCTGCAGCCCCTCAGGAAGAAGCAAAGATGACGCACGGAGCCAGGCACTTGAGCGAAAGGAGGGGGAGGCAGCGAGAGGCAAGCAAGAAATCAAAAGAAGTGGAAAAAGCAACACCAGCAGCCAACAAATTGCACCCAGAGAGCCACCTGCTCGGGTGTGTGGAATCTAAGCAGCCGGCGCCTCCTGGTCAAGAGACCACGGCCGCCGGAAGCAGAGGAGGCCAAGCCGGGTCAAAGAGTGGTGGGGGGTGTGAAAGTGCACACGGAAAATTACTGGTTTTTTGGTCTCCCACTGTACGCTCTGTGAGGCTGCTTTCTTGTACCCACTGTTTGCTTGTCTCCAATAGGGGTCCAAGATGGTGGATACGCTCTGCATTAGCTGGTAGGGGACCTCTGCATGAATCTCTCCTTGCTCTCCATTCTTTGTCAGTTTTCTCACTCCATTTGGTGCTTGGCTGAGTTCTTTATCTCTTCACTTGATGTTTTAGGGTTTCAGGATTGTTGTGTTCTCTGTTTGGCTTAGTTTTTCAGATCTTTGCTGTGGAGGGACAGCGTGGTGCTTCTGCCTAGAGCTCCATTTTGCCGGAACTACCATTATTACTTTTGATAACAGAAAAATGTGTGGTTGATTCCTGACTCTATTGTTGGAGAGATTACATTTGCTATTTGGGTCTCAGTTCATCATTCAAAAATTGGGGAAAGTAATTACTTAGAAATGCAATGTTGGGATTAAGGAGTCAAGGAATATAAAACACCTATCACAGTGTGTAACACATATGAGGTGGTAACACACTAATTAGTATCTTTCTCACTGGTATTGTTCTTTTTATTCTCATCTGCTCTCAATATATGAGTAAGGACTTATTCACTTATATTTCATACATTGGCATAAATTTCAAGACAATTAAGTTTGATTGCATATCAGAACTTCCTTAAGCATAACTGATGTGTCTACAATGTGGTATAATCAAAGGGACATCTAAAAGGATGATTTGGATCTATTGATGAATATGCACAGACAAGTTCAATGGCCAGGACAATTGTAGCATATTGCAGCAGATACTATCAGTACCCCCACACCTTATATCCCCTCAAACTTCCTCAGTAAACTAATTTGGAAAACCCAGGGTAACATCACAATATTCTAAGAATGTTTTCTCAGAATTTTGTTTTATTTCTTTATTTTTATTACCAGAGAAGGAATTGTATAAGACTAAAATCTGAAGCATGAATTGATGGATAATGGAGATGTGTAGGATATTTAAAGTTATATTCATTTATTCAATAATGTTTATTGAGCACTGGCTATTGCTACACGCTGTGGCAGGTTTTCTTTTCCTGCAAAAAGCTGTCTTTGTGTTGTTTGTGCAAGATGGAGACACAAAATAAGTTTATGATCAAATGTTCAAAATAATATAAAATTGAAATACATGTTAAGAAGCAGAATAAAAAAGAGGAAGACGGTATTCCACTGAGTGGTGGTAAAGATGCTGTTGTTGTTGCTAGGTGCCATCCATTCAGTTCAGACCCTGTGTACAACAGAGCTAAACACTACCTGGTCCCGTGCCATCCTCATAATTGTTGCTATGCTTGAGCCCATTGTTGCAGCCACTGTGTCAATCCATCTCTTCAAGGGACTTCCTCTTCTTTGCTGACCCTCTACTTTACCAAGCATGATGTCCTGCTCCAGGGACTAGTCTCTCCTCATAACATGTTTAAAGTATGTGAGACTTAGTCTCACTATCCTCTCTTCTAATGAGCATTCTGGGTGTACTTCTTCCAAGACAGATTTGTTCATTCTTCTGGCAGTCCATGGTATGTTCAATATTCTTCACCAACACCATAATTCAAAGACATCAATTCTTCTTCAGTATTCTTTACTCGTTTTCCAGCTTTCACAAGCATATGAGGGGATTGAAAATACCATGGCTTGAGTCAGGCTCACCTTAGTCTTCAAGGTGACATCTTTGCTTTTCAACACTTTCAAGACGTCTTTTGCAGCATATTTGCCCAATGCAATGCGTCTTTTGATTTCTTGACTGCTGCTTCCATGGGTGTTGATTGTGGATCCAAGTAAAATGAAATCTTCGACAACTTCAATCTTTTCTCCGTTTATCATGATGTTGCTTATTGGTCTAGTTGTGAGAATTTTTGTTTTCTTTATGTTGAGGTGTAATCCATACTGAAGGCTACAGTCTTCCATCTTTACCAGTAAGTGCTTCAAGTCCTCTTCACTTTCAGCAAGCAAGGTTATGTCATCTGCAAATCGAAGGTTGTTAATGAGTATTTCTCCAACCCTGATGCAGTGCTCTTCTTCATATAGTCCAGCTTCTCGGATTATTTGCTCAACATACAGATTAAATAAGTATGGTGAAAGAATATAACACTCATACACACCTTCCTGATTTTAAACCACGAAGTATCCCCTTGTTCTGTTTGAAAGATTGTCTCTTGGACTATACACAAGTTCTGCATGAGCACAATTAAGTGTTCTGGAATTCCCATTTTTCACAACGTTATCCATAATTTGTTACGATCCACGCAGTGGAATGCCTTTGCATAGTCAGTAAAACATAGGTAAACATCTTTCTGGTATTCTGTTCTTTCAGCCAAGATCCATCTGACATCAGCAATGACATCCCTTGTTTCACATCCTGTTCTGAATCCAGCTTGAATTTCTGGCAGATCCCTGTCGATATACTGCTGCAACTGCTTTTGAATGATCTTTCAGCAAAATTTTACTTGTGTGTGATAGTAATGACATTGTTCCATAATTTCTGCATTCTGTGGGATCACTTTTCTTTGTAATGTGCATAAATATGGATCTCTTTCAGTTGCTTGGCCAGGTAACTGTCTTCCAAATTTCTTGATATAGACAAAGGAGCTCCTCCAGAGCTGCATCCATGTGTTGAAACATCTCAATTGATATTCTGGTAATCCTTGGAGTCTTGTTTTTCACCAATGCCTTCAGTGCAGTTTGGACTTCTTCCTTCAATACCATAGATTCTTGATCAAAAGCTACTTCCTGAAACAGTAAAGGTAGTCTATTTTAAATAGAATAAATAGCAACAGCATTTCTGAGATGATATTTGAAGAAAGACATGAATGAAGTGTTGTAGTAAATAAATTCGTACTTGGTTAAAAGCTGTCCGGATTGTTTATTTGCATAATGAAAGATTAGTTTGTCAAAAAGAGAGGGCATATGCTAGCTATTTCCTTGCTAACCACTGCTTGATATTTTTCAGCAATAATTGAGAGCAAAGCCTAAGGCATCATTCTCATACTTTCTAATTAAAATGCCTTGAGAGGGTTATCTGTATTTATTATAATAGGATAAAAATCTGCATATGGCTTCATCACATTGATAAAAGGTAGAAAAAACAAAAAGAAATATTTCATCAGAGAGAAACATCTATGTAAACAAAATTGAACATGACAGAATTTGCAAAAATATTCTAGAAATTATTTTACCAGTTATATTAAACCACTAGTCCATGTGCTTTCAATGTAGAGTCTTCACAATGTCTTCATCATTGTGTTTGGCATATATCTCCATTCCTCTTCCTTGGTCTTTGCAAATGTCTACTTTTGCCTAGGAGACGATGGATATTTCTTCCTTCTTGTGTTCTCTTTCGCAATTAATGATTTCATCATTGGGTCATCTGTCTAGATAAGAGTCACCTCTACTTATCTCAGTGTCACCTTCCATATCTAATATTGCTCGTTTTAGTTTGTTTCACCTCAGGAATATATTTGATTCATCTTCTGTATCTCTTTTCTACTTACATTACTTTGAATGCATCCATCATTGCACAAATCTTCCCTAACTTTTCTTTCTATAGTTTTGCATTTATTGAGCATAAATTGTTTGCTTGATTCACTGCTGCGTGTATAATTGTAATAATAAGACAGTGATCTTATCTTTAAGAAGATCACAAACTAGTGAGTGAAACAGATAAAAAAACTTCATTATACAACAAGACTTCCTGGTACATTTATCCAAGGCTTCATCCTAAAACTTTCTCCTTATTATTATTATTTTTTTCTCTTCGGAGTAAGCCACCAGCTTTTCTCAAATTAAAATCCAGGGACTCTGTCTTATGACTCAGATAATTTTATATATATTATGCTTCAAAACATGACTCTATGGAAGGTAGTACTACTGATATTTACTTAGGGACAACAGACATAAACCAGCAATATTCTAGGTAACTGGGACATATGTTCACCCTACATGTGACCCAGGCCCTGGTGGCACAATGGTTAAGTGCTCTGCTGCTAACCAAAATGTTGGCGGGTCTAACCCTCACAAGGGGCTCTGTGGGAAAAAGACCTGGTAATATACTCCAGTAAAGATTACAACCTAGAAAACCTTGTGGGGCAGTTCTACTCTGTCACATCATGTAGGGTTGCTGTGAATGGAAACTGACTCAACAGCACTTAACAATGACGACATATGACTCATCTTCCACACTGTTGCCATAGTTAACTCTCCAAGTTATAGTTCTGATTATTTCAGTTCTATTTTTTTTTAAATTATGTTAAATATTTGCATTCAAACTACTGTTGCCAGGTGTAAAGTGAAGTACTGAACATTTTCACATGCATTGTGTCTCTTTCCATGTCACATAGAAATAGCAGAAATGAGTAAAGAGAATACAAATGAAAACAGAAAAATAAAGCTAAGTAAAAGAAACCATAGCCCAGGGTAGTCATCAGAAGAAAGTCATAGTGGGCAAGGATCATTCTTCAAGACAGAACTCCAGGGAGGCTGTAAGCACAGAGTTGGCAGGCTTAGAGGGCGGGAGAAGGATATTGACCAGAAAATATAATGAAAGCTACTTCCTGAGGAGCCAGACCAGTTGTTCTATCTGCAGCAGAATGTCTCCACTGACAGAATCAAAGCTCTCCTCTCTAAATAAATGAATAATCTTTCTAGGGAGGACAGGGGTTTCTAGAAGTGGATGGGTACCTCACTGTAAAGGCTTCTTCATTTCAAACATTTGAAGGAGGCAGACTTGGCACAAGTACTGTGGAAATAAAGGTACAGATTTTTTTTTTTCCAATTATGACTTTTGTCAGTTATTTAATATCTGCATGCAAGATGAAATGAGGGAGGTGGTAGCTGAAATTCAGAGGCAAGGACATTCACACCTAATTTTTCAACAACAATTTGGGGTCCTCTTAACATACACAGGTAGAGACCAATATCCCCACCCCTCTCCTTGTTTCCTTTCTCTTTCCTGGAATTGATGAAGGCTGCCTTTATGCTCATACAAAAATCCACTTTTGAAGCTGATAATATACCTCTGGAAAGCAATTTAATTTAATTTTGAAAACAGGGTTAAAAAGAACATGTTAAAACATGTATTTGAAAAAGAATATCAAATATGCATTGTGAAAAAGAGGAAAATCAATAAACAAGGTGATATATGCATATTCAGAAGACATTTCAAAAAAGGAAGGAGTTGCAGTATGAAATCAGAAGTACAAAGAATAGCATGTGGTTGATGAACAAATACTCTATGGACTTTTTTTGTGATTAGGTTTAGTTTTCAACGTTTAGAATTCTGACATAGGTTCTTTACATTTTGAGGGACCAACCAATGCTGTCATTACATGCATGTTTTAAAGCATAGCCCTTCTGAAGTCAGCCCACACCCAAATACACAGTACACTTAGTCAGCCCTCTAGCTCATTGAAAAGATTTTTCAGGAAGGAGACTCACATGTTAGGAAATCAATAGAATTACTTATGAAATTCAATCTTTGTTCCCCAACTTAATTCCTCAGTTATGAATATAAACATAAAACCAAGAATCTACACACACAAAGGAAAGGCACAAGATGAACACATGGCCCTCAGAATTGAGAAAACACATTTCAAGGACAAAGAGAAACTAACATAGTCTTTTAAAAAAGGAAGTTCAAAGGAAGAATCTAAAAACAGAAGGAAGAGTCTAAACAGTAAGATCCTTTGTCTCTCCTACTCTTCCTGTTGTTGTTTGTTTTTTAGTTTTTTTAAATTTATTTTTATTGTACTTTAGATGCAGGTTTACAGAACAAATAGTTTCTCATTAAACAGTCAGTACACATATTGTTTTATGACTTTGTTTAACAACCCCACAACATGTCAACACTCTCCCTTCTCGACCTTGGAGAACCTTTTTTTTTTTGGTGAAAATATACATAGCCAAAGTTACACTATTTCGAAAGTTTCTACATGTACAATTCAGTGACATTGACTACATTCTTCTAGTAGTGCTGCTATTCTCACTATCCTTTTCCAAATTATTCCATCACCATTATCTTCAACTCACTGTCCCCTAGGCTTCCCATCAACCATTTTGAGTTACTGTTGTCAATTTGATCTCACATAGATAATTATTTTTTTTTTTGTACCTTAGATGAAGGTTTACAGATCAAATAGTTTCGCATTAAACAGTTAGTGCACATATTGCCCTATGACAATGGTTAACAACCCCCCGACATGTCAACACTGTCCCTTCTCAACCTTGAGTTCCCTAACACCAGCTTTCTTGTCCCTTCCTGCCTACTAGTCCTTGTTCCTGGACTGTTGTGCCTCGTAAGTTACGTTTTGTTTTATCAGACTATCCAATCCCTGGCTGAATGGTGAGCTTCCGGAGTGACTTCACCACTGAGCTAAAAGTGTGTGTGGGGGCCATACTCTCGGGGTTTCTCCAGTCTGTCAGGCCAGTAAATCTAGTCTTTTTTTTCCGAGTTAGAATTTTGTTCTACATCCATTTCTGGCTCTGTCCAGGACCTTCTATTGTGATCCCGGTCAGAGTAGTCAGTGGTGGTAGCAGGGCACCATCTAGCTGTACTGGACTCAGTCCGGTGGAGGCCTTGTAGCTGTGGTGCATTAGTCCTTTGGACTAATCTTTTCCTTGTATCTTGTTCTCTTCATTCTCCCTTGCTCCCGAACGGGTGAGACCAGTGGAGTATCTTAGGTGGCTGCTCACAGGCTTTTAAGACCCCAGACACTACTCACCAAGGTAGAATGCAGAACATTGTCTTTATAAACTGTGTTATGCCAATTGAGCTAGATGTTCCCTGGATCATGGTCCCCACAGCCCTCTGCCCAGCAATTCAGTTCCTCAGGGAGTTTGGATGTGTCTATGGAGCTTCCATGACCTTTCCTCGTACAAGTTGTGCTGGCTTCCCCAGTATTGTGTACTGTCTCACCCTTCACCAAAGTTACCACTTATCTGTTGTCTAGTTAGTTCCCCTCCCACTCCTCTCATCCCTCTTAACCAACAAAGATTATTTCTTTTTGTGTGTAAACTTTTACATGCATTTTTACAGTAGAGGTCTTATACTGTGTTTGTCCTTTTGTGATTGACTTATCTCACTCAGCATAATGTCCTCCAGTTTCATCCATGTTATGAGATGCTTCACAGATTCATCATTGTTCTTTATCGTTGCATAATACTCCATTGTGGGTCTGCACCATAGTTTGTTTATCCAGTCATCTGTTGATGAGCGCCTAGGTTGTTTCCATCTTTTTGCTATTGTGAACAGTTCTGCAATGTATATGAACATGCATATGTCTATTGGTGTGACTGCTCTTATTTCTCTAGGATATATTACTAGGAGTGGGATTATTGGATTGTGTGGTATTTCTATTTCTAGCTTTCTAAGGAAGCGTCATATCATTTTCCAAAATGGTTGTATCATTTTGCATTCCCACCAGCAGTGCATAAGAGTTCCAATCTCTCTGCAGCCTCTCCAGCATCTTTTATTTCCAGTGTTTTTGATTCATGCCAGCAATGCCAGGGTGAGATGGTATCTCACTGTGCTTTTCAATTCAACTGAATCTGACAACATTTTTGGTAAAATAGAAGGTGAACAAAAACTCACAATAAGTCTGATTGACACAATAGCCACAATTATGTAATGGACTCAAACATACCAATGATTGTGAAGATGGTACAGGAACAAGCAATGTTTAAGTCAGTTATACTTAAGGTTTTCATAAATCAAAACCAACTCAACAGCAACTAATAACAACCTCTCTCTCTCTCTCTCTACATATATATATATATATATATATATATATATATATATATAAATAATATATGCCTTAGTCATCTACTGCTGCTATAACAAAAATACCACAAGTGGATGGCTTCAACAAACAGAAGTTTATTCACTCACAGTCTAGTGGGCTAAAGTTCAAATTCATGGTGTCAGCTCCAGGGGAAGGCTTTGTCTGCCGGCTCTGGAGGAAGGTTCTTGTTATCAATCGTCCCCTGGACTAGGAGGTTCTCTGCGAAGGAACCCTGGGTCCAAAGGAGGCGCTCTGCTCCCGGTGCTGCTTTCTTGGAGGTATGAGGTCCCCACTCTCTGCTTGCTTCCCTTTTCTTCTATCTCTTGTAAGATAAAAGGTGGTGAAGGCCACACTCCAGGGAAACTCCTTTATATTGGATCAGAGATGTGACCTTAGTAAGGGTGTTACAATCCCACCCTAATGCTCTTTAACATAAAATACAATCACAAAATGGAGGACAACCACACTGGGAATACTGGGAATCATGGCCTAACCAAGTTGACACATATTTTGGGGTGACACTATTCAATCCATGACTATATATAAATACTGAAAAACGAAAAAAAAAAGATATTTGATTTTAAGTCAGAACTGACTTATGACTGAATCTTTGGAAAGGATATAAGTAGGGGACTACCTGTATATCAATATTATTGTTATTTGCCATTGAGTCAATTCTGACTCATGATAACCCTGTGTATTCTGGAAGTGAACTGCTCCACAGGGCTTTCTTGACTATAATTTTAACAGAAGGAGATCACTGGGCTTTGGCAATTCAAATTATTGTATTTTCTTTCAGGCTTTACTAATTTTCTATTTATCTGTAATGAACATTCCAAAAGTGTATATGTAAAAGAACTAACAGTACTTTTTCCTCTAAAACTATTATGAATAGACTAGTGTCTTTTCATTATAAGTTATAATGGAGTTTTTCACAATTGGACACATTTTAGAGATGTGTACATATTACTAGTATTTAACAGTCAAAGATAGAAAATAAATAGGACTTTATTGTATAAATAATATATAACTTTAGGCAAAGATGACCTAATGGTACACTATTAGCTTAGATAGAGCACCATAAATATGACTTTTACACTGAATAAAGCCTTGTGATGTTTAATGACCACAGGTCACCATAAATTTGTACAGAATAAAAAAGAAATGCGTTTCCAAGGAAATTTGAGTAGGCCTTCAATTTTTTGTTTAAATCCTCCTGCCTGTAACTTGCCAGAGGGGCAGGAATTAGCCTGAAAGTAATTGTGCTTATAAAGGGTTTGTTAAGTAATATCTTTATTAGTTTTTCACTAAAATGAAGGCACTACTTCCCAATTGTATGTATAATTACCTTATAACTAGAGCCATTATTTTTCGCCCCAACATGGCAAGTGCAAAAGATTTGGGGGCCAAAACTGTGAATGTACAAATGATGAACTCTAAGAACGTAGCCATTCCAGTTATCTATTGCTGTGTTTCAAATTGTCCAACACATAATGCCTTAAAGCCCCCAGTCACTTACTAAATTTCATGATAGTGTGGTTCAGGAATTTTCAGAGCTCCCAGCTGCCTGATTTTTCCACTCTACATGATTTTGATAGTGATTACTTGGTGGTACACAACTGTGAACCAGCTTCACTCATGTATCTGGTACATTGATGGAGGTGGGTGAACAGCAACACTCCCTTTGGACTGTTGAACAAGCACCAGCATGATGACTTTGAGATAGTTGGAATTCTTCCATGGAGGCTTACAGCTTCAAGATCAAGTGTCTCAGAGAACAAGGGAGGAACTGCATGGCCATTTGGCTTAGTTTTGAAAGTCACTTGGCTTCACTTCCTCTGTATGTTTTTGGTTGGAGTAGTCACAAGCTCACCTAGAACAGGTGAGTACAAGAACGTCAAAGAATTTGTGGCTGTGTCTTAAATTTGGCATAACATACTAAGAAAGAAAGACGGGGAAAATAGAAAAATAAGTAGTTGCATGTAAGCACTACATGAGGATATGAATTCTGCTTAGCATAGATTGAATGCCAAAATTGAAAATAAAGTAAACTGCTAGTTACAAATATATGTGTGAAATCTGCATTACAGAGGGAAAAACATGTTACGGAATCAAAAAACTACACGGAAGGAAAATATCCTATTCTTTGAAAAGTAAATAATGTTTCTCTAAGTTTTCAGGTTTTTTTTTTTTTTTAAGCATAATATATATAATTTATAGATTATTTACTTTAGGCCAGACACTGTACTAAGTGTTCTGAATCCATTACACATTTAATTCTTGAAAAAATTAGAGGGAGGAAGTATTATTATCTCCATTTTATGTATTAGAAACCTGACATTTGAAGAAGTTAAGCTATGTACCAAAGATTACACAAGTAGTTAATATAGTCACAGTTCAAATATAGGTCATCAAACTCCAAAATCCATTGTTTTAACTGCTACATTTTACTATATTTAATTTCTTTGAAGAATAACTTTTAAGTTGAAATATCTTCAAGTTAAACTTTTTTTCCCAATATAATGATTATTGAAGTGTCACAGAAAATTATCTATAGAAATGACATACGTCCCTGGATTTTATGAAACAAAAACTATGCTGAAGCCTAATTCAATGACTAAAATTATACTTAGAATTATAGAAAGAAACCCACATCATTTTCTATGTTAATATAGAATAATATTTACCAATAATTTTTTATAAAATGCTTCCATTTTGAAAATGTCAGATGCAGAGATGATCTATTTGAACATTCTAATTTTATAGCTTGTTTAAAGTTGCAAAGTTATAGCAGAAAAAGTACTACAATGGTGACTTCTGTGTGTAATTAATGGAGCCCTAGTGGCACAGTTGCTAAGAGCTACAGCTGCTGCTAACGAAAAGGTTGGCAGTTTGAATCCACCAGCTGCTCCTTGGAAATCCCCTTGGGACAGTTCTACTCTGTCCTGTAGGGTCACTATGAGTCGGAATTGACTCATTGACAATGGGGTTTTTTTGTTTTTGTTTTTGTTTTGATGTGTTATTAATAGCATTAAAGTTTTCATTAGAAACTATAAATTTTACCAACTCCATCTATCACCTC
The DNA here is from genome assembly GCA_030035585.1 of Dugong dugon. Lineage (NCBI taxonomy): Eukaryota > Metazoa > Chordata > Mammalia > Sirenia > Dugongidae > Dugong > Dugong dugon. The sequence goes on from CM057472.1 coordinate 92,545,690, forward strand.
AAATTAACTAAAATATCTGTAAGTTGTTTTTGTTAGGTGCCGTCTAGTCAGTTCCAACTCTTAACAACCTTATGTACAACAGAATGAAATACTGCTTGATCCTGAGCCATCCTCACAATCTTTGCTATGCTAGAGCTCATTGTTGCAGCCACTGTGCCAATTCATCTCATTGAGGGTCTTCCTCTTTTTCACTGACCCTCTACTTTACCAAGTGTCTTAGTCATCTAGTGCTGCTATAACAGAAATACCAGAAATGGATAGCTTCAACAAAGAGAAATATATTCTTTCACAGTCTAGTAGGTTACAAGTCCAAATTCAGGGCATCAGCTCCAGGGGAAGGCTGTTTCTGTTGGAAGGTCCTTGTCATCAGTCTTCCCTTGTTCTCGGAGCATCTCAGCACAGGAGCCTCAGGTCCAAATAACACGCTCTGCTTCCGGCATTGCTTTCTTGATGGTATGAGGTTCCCACTCTCTGCTTGCTTCCTTTTCCTTTTATCTCTTGTAAGATAAAAGGGAGCACAGGCCACACCTTAGGGAAACTTCCTTTACATTGGATCAGGGATGTTGCCTTAGTAAGGGTCTTACAATCCCACCCTAATCCTCTTTAACATAAATTTACAATCACAAAATGGAGGACAACCACACAATACTGGTAATCAGGGCCAAGCCAATTCAATACATACATTTTTGGGGAGACATAATTCAATCCATGACATCAAGTATAATGTCCTTCTCCAGGGTCTGGTCTCTCCTAATTGCATGTCTAAAGTCTGTGAGACAGTTTGTAAGTAGTTATTGACTTTTCCCCTGAAAATGAAGATAAAAAAATTATCCAAACCTGAGAATAATGTTAGGAAGAGGTCTGATACTTTCCAAAAAATCTTGGATGATTTAATTATCCATCTTCATTAATAAGTCCTGAAAATATTTTGGTTAAAAAAATGCTAAATAAATAATGTATCAGTTATGCATCTGTGCACTAAGATATGAGGCATAGTCAGAAGTAATTTAAACCAGGCATGACAAATCTAGGTGATTTTCCATAGGAAAAGACAATGAAAGTTGGCTTGAAAAGGCAAAATTACAGTTTGTTATCTAAAGTTGTTGAAAACCAAAATTATTTAACCAGGACAGGGGGATTTGCCGTGATAAACACAGCATAACAATGCTTCATTTTTTTTAATCACTCAAAAGAAACCCAAATCCATCAGGAAAAGAAACAAGACTTGAAAATTGCTTCCTAGTTTTCGTTTTGAAATATTTTTTCTATAAATCATTTATAACTGCATACTATTGATAAATAAATATTTATATATCTACATTTGCTTTTGTTATATCCTGATGGTATATAAAATATAGTCTTTAAATTTACCTGCATACCATTCTAGTCTCTTCTTAAACTAGTTTCTTCTCCCAGCAAAATGAACATACCCAAACCACATGGAATCGCAATACTTTACTTTTGTTAAATATATAGGACATACTGAAATCTTTGCTCAGTATGAATCATCAGACCAGTAAAAAAAAAAAAAAAAAAAAAATTGCCATCCAGTTGATTCCAACTCGTAGCAACCCTATAGGACAGAGTATAACTGCCCCATAGAATTTCCAATGAGCAGCTGGTGGATTTGAACTGTTGACCTTTCTGTTTGCAGCCCAGCTCTTAACCACTGTGCCACTTTCCATTTTCCTGTAGAAGCCTCACTTCACTTTCAAGAAACAGCTCAAAAATTACTTCTTCCCTAAAACATTCCCTCAAACATACTCCTTTGCTAGAATATTTTCCCAAGTGTCTGGCAAGTAATATATGGTCCTGCTTTACTTTATCTGGAAGTAAACTTTACCTGTTGGAGTTACTGCTCCTCACTTTACCTAACCCTGGGGCTGGAACATCAAAAACACTTCATAGATATTTACTGACACAGAAATAAATAAGTTAACCAGTAGGGAAATTTCCAGTATTTTAATCAGACGTCCTAATTATAATCAAGAATTGAGTTATTTAACTAGAACAAGAATTTGAAGGTGAGACTGCAAAACATGGATGCAAACAGGGGTTGTCAAACCAAGTAAGGCAGAAGTTTGAGAATCAGTTAACTCAGCTTGTTCAGGACTAGTGGCTCAGCAGTGGGTTGCCTTTTATAATGAGAAGTGCTGATTTAAGACCTGAATTAAATGACAACAAACTGGAGAAAGTCAAAATTTCACACCTGGCTTTCTAGCCTCAATACAGAAGCAGGATTAGGGATTAAGCTAACCCTATGGTTAAATTTAGTCTAGAGACCTCAAAGGCAGATGCAACAAGGACAAAGGATGAAGGACATAGAAGCAGAGGAAAGAATCTAGAACAGCTCATCTCTGTAGCCTTGGAATCCAAACTCATCCTTCTCAGATCTCACAAGAGAGTTCAAGAGAAAGAACGGAGGAAATAAAGCAATAAAGTTCTACCAGTTTATTTCTGTTTATTTCTGTTTACTTATGACACAAAGCAGAACACTACTAATCTAAAGTTTTTGTTTATAGGGGCTGAAAATTTGGCAACGAATATTGGTGACGTTTGCACGACATGGTTGTCGTAATGGGTTTTATTGAGTTGTACGTGGGAAAAATGCTAAACCTGTAAATGTCATACTCTCTATATTTTTACAATAAAATTTTAAAAAGAAAATCCAATTCTGTTTCTTTACCTTTGATCATTTAAAAACAGAGCCAACAATTAGGCAGAGTGAATGAGCTGATGTTTTTGTTTTATTCACTTTACGCTCCTAATTTACCATTAAACTGGCAGCCCAAAAAAACCTTTGAAGGAAAAGCTCAAACACATCTTTTGTTGTAAAATAAGACTTTAGATTTTCAACAGAAAGAGTGAAGCAAAACAAATGTATAGCATTTGTATGTGTGGGTGTGGGTGTGCACACGTGTGTAGATTTTTAAGTGGTAGTTTGGGAAGCTCTCCGGGAACCTTTGCATTGTAATGGTTTATTTTCAGAATAAAGAAACTAGATGTCTTTGCCCATGATAAAGAAGTGGTGGGGCATCAGCAGCCCTTTTCTCAAGGACGGGTTGTATTTTGTGAATCAGGCCTGTTAATCCTTGGGATAAAGTCCAGAAAACGAAGGGGGAGTGACTTGAAGGCTATGTGTCTATTTGCTCTTGGCTCCAATTGTATTGATCTTTGGCTGCAAGCTATCATCTGAGTAGGATGAAGGGTAACAAAAAAGAGAAGTAATACTCAACATACCATTCAGAGTCTGTAGTCACCACAGCTTCAGTTCAGAAAGGAAACAAACAAATAGCCCAAAACTTTTTATGGGAGAAGAGCAAAAATTTTAAGGCAAGTTATTTCACCCTCAACACTATTGGCATTTTGGACCAGATAATTCTTTGTTGTTAGGGGCTGTCCTGCGCCAGGTAGGATGTTTAGCAGCATCCTGTTCTACCAATTAGATACCAGTAGCAATTCTCCCCCAGGATGTGACAATCATAAACCTACCTAAACTGCTAAATGTACACTGGGGTCAAAATACTCTACCCCAACAACTGTTTAACTGCTTTAGGGGAAGAGGAAACAAATGACAGGGAACTCAGGAGTGTCATAAGGATAATCTATTTCCTCAAATAAATAAAATGAATTTTCAGTGCAAAATATGGGGAATTGGAAACAAGACATAATAGTTTAGTCTGTCATAAAGCTAACATTAGTAATTAATTCATTTATTCTAACCAACAACAATATGTTAACTATATGCCATCCACTGGTCAAGCGCCTGGAGGTTTTAGTCTGATGGGAAAGATAATAAATAATGGGACACTTATAAAGCAATGAATTAGGTATATGGATAGAAAGATGAACATGGCATTATAAAACCTCTGTGTTGAGGGGGCTACTGAACTGTGCTAAATAGGACATTTCTAAATATTTCCCTCAATAAAATCCCTTGAAATAGTTCCTCCTCAGACATGGAAGACTTTTTCTAGAAACCTATTAAGACTCTATTCCCCTCACTCCACACCACCCATTTTGTTAGTATCTTGGTATAATGTTAGAGTTTTAAAACCTAATTAATTGTTTTTTTCTTTTTGTCCTTGGCATTATCAGCACAAGGCCCCATGTTGCAGCTGCTTGAGCTTTGCTGGAATACTCTCTCCCAGAATGCTGCAGCAGAAGCCCAACTGGCTTTTCTGAACGAAACTGTATTTGAAAGGGGCCGGCAGGTTGGAATGTGATAAACAACCAGCAAACACTTCACCCAGATTTTCTGAGCCAAATCTGAAAAGCATCTCTCATCTGCCATTGTAAAGTGAACAGTCAAAGTTGGTCTTGAGGGATGGTCCTTTCCCACTGCCATCTGGCCTGTTTACTAGGCTAATTGAAAGCGGGAGGAAAGCACGTGAATTAAAAGAGAAAGAAAACTTAAATTTTCAGAACACATTGCAATTTTTTTCAGACATGTCTCAAAAATAGATGCATTTTGACTATCCTAATATATATATGGAATTCTGGTGGCACAACAGTTAAATACTCAGCTGCTAACCAAACGGTTGGTGGTTCGAACCCACTCAGCAGCTTTACCGGAGAAAGACATGGTGATCTGCTCCTGCAAAGAATACAGCCTAGAAAACCCTATGGGACATTTCTACTGTGTCTCATGGGGTTGATATGAGTAGAAATTGACTCAACGACATGTACCAACAATGGTGTATATATGTGTATTTTTTTAATCTAGCCTCTCTATTCCAGTACACATAAGAGATTCAAAGGGAATGGCTGGATGGTATCCTGACTCAGCTCTTTGTGAAACTCTATTTCATTGGTTATTTTCAGAATGGGGCTAAGGGGTGGGAGGGGTCTGTGCTAACATCCCATAATTGGTTTGCTATTTATGAAATGAGTTCTATTATTTTAAAATACAAAAACAATGCCGTTAAAACAAAAGTTACTTGTTAATAATTTTATTTCTTTCTCTGAATCCTAAATGACCGGGAGATCCTCAAAGTTGAAATATTCCAGTGTATCTTAAACACATTGCATTGAATACGATAAATAAATAATTTGTTTAGATTTAAAAAAATGAACTGATCAAATAAACCATCTGTTGTACGAAGCCATATTGTTTCACCAAAATTATCTGGTGAAGACTGAGCATGATTTCTTGGGCCGTGAGGTAGCCCTGGAAGAAGACTTAACTGGGACCATCACAAGCAACAGTCACTTTATTCAAAAAAATGCATGCTAGCACAAAATGTAAAAATCATTACTTTCAGAAAAGAAGAGCTTTTAATATAAGACTGCTCCTGAACCTGTAGTCACTGTTGAAAAAACCATAGACCAAAGTAAAGAAAAAAGCTTACTTCTAAATTGTAAACTGGAAGTTAAAAAATTTTCATATCACTTTTTTTTTTTAATGATATGCCTACTTATGCTTCTGGTAAAATAAATCTTATTCTAGTGGAAATAAAATGGCATAAATGTAATTTACTTTTCTGACATTTATGTGTTTGTTTTCTTTTCTCATTTAACTTTAAGGGAACCATAAAACTGAATTAGTCAGAAAACCAGTCCTGTGTTTAAAAGTGTTTTCTGTGTAGTTGGTGTATATTTCACTGATATGAGATCACCATTGGTAATAATATTAGTAGGTATATATGAACATTTAAACTTAAATGGTATCCCCTTAACAAAATTTAATTGGACAACTATGATTTTGGTAATGGAATGAATTTCATAAAACTATGATTATACTTCTCAGAAGTATACTTGAGAGTTAGGGTGAGAGCTTCCTTATAAAGAGACATGTTTTCTGAAGGAGATGGGGAACCTCCAAAGCTTTTCAAAAGAAGGAGGCATTTTTTATTAAAAGTTTTTCAAATGAGTATCTAATATATTTGTTAATTATCCCATACACATTGTCGACATAGTATTATCAAATTGGGTCCTCTATGTTCAAATGGGAAAATCCTTTTTTCTTTCAATTTAGCTCAAATTATAACTTTTAAAAATATTTTGAATATATACTCCATCTGATCTTCTGGGCAATGAAGTAGACAAGGCTTACAGTGATAGTTGTTTTATACCAATGAGGAGAATTAATATCTGAGACATCACTCACTATCTCACAGTTGTGCACTGTAATGTAGCAATGACTGATCGGCTAGAGAATGATAGTAGGTGTATACACACACACGTATATATATAAATATAAAAGTTTACGTATATATATATACACATAAATACATAAAGTATATATATAAACATATATATATACCCTATTTTTATGCAAATAACGTGCCCCTTCTATGTTTATTTGCCAACTGTGCCCTCCCCCCATGAGGTATTTTCGTAAGCAATGCTATGCCAATTTTTTCACATGTTGTTGTTAAAAAATTAGCATAGTCCTCTTATGAAAATACCTCCTAGGGGGAGGGCGCACTTGAAAACAAATGTAGAAGGTTCGTGTTATTTTTGTAAAAATATGCTATACACACAAGGAGCCCTGGTGGTGCAGTGGATAAACTCTCTGGTATTAACCAAAAGGTCCATGGTTGGAACTCACCAACTGCTCCATGGGAGAAAGAAGTGGCAATCTGCATCTGTAAAGATTACAGACTTGGAAACCCTACTGGGCAGTTCTACTTTGTACTATAGGGTTACTATGAGTCAGAATCTAACAACAATATGCTTGTGTATATATATGTATGTGTGTGGGTGTACACATATATATTTAAATTTTAAATATACAAAAAGGTGTTGAATATGATAAATATTATACAACACAAGGGAAAGAATAAAAGAAACTATGGACAACAAGTATATTTCAGAGCAAAATTTCTTCTCAGATCTATATTATTTTAATATAATTATCTAAACTCATCAAATCTAATGTAATCAAATCCTCAAAAAGTATTTACTGAATATGTACAATAAAGTATCTAATTATAAAATAGTAAAGTATGCAAATAGTAGCATATAGTATTGAGAAAGGCAGAACAAAATCTTGCAATAAAGATGATGTTACTGAAAGATTAGCTTGGTTCAGTATGTTCTGTAAAATGTGCCTAACAGAGGTTATACACATAGATGCGCACACACACACACACACACACACACACACACACACAGAGTAACCAGCAAAAGGAGAAGAAGAATTGCATTTGTTCAATAAAAACCCTTTGATGGATTATTTTTGTTGTGGGAGGCTAGCTCTTAATGCATAATTGGGATGAGATAGAATAGACAAACAAGAGTTAAATTCCTCTGCAGAATAAAGTGGGAAATAATTTGAGTGAAGAGAAATGGTGAAATTGAAGTATAATTCTGAGTAACAGAGGGACATTATAGTACGAGGTAAGTGGAGTTTAGATGGAAAATCTGTTTTTCTTTATTGATTGAACGTATATCAAATGTTATAATCTTCTAATGAGAAATTCCCTGTGTTGCTTATAATTAAGGGTCTCATATGGACAGTCTCCAATGGAAGAATGTCTGATCCAGGTGATACTACCTCTCTTTCACTCAAAATTCTTTCTCTGTTTTTTTTTTTTTTGTTTGTTTTTATTATAGTCTATTGCCATTAGGGAAACAATGGTGGTATAGTGGTTAAGAGCTACGGCTGCTAACCAAAAGGTTGGCAGTTCCAATCCACAAGGTGCCCTTTGGAAACCCTATGGGGCAATTCTACTCTGTCCTTTAGGGTCGCTATGAGTCAGAATTGACTCGACGGCAATGGGTTTTTTTACAGGTTGCCATTAGGGCTAAGTCTTCAGCAAAATTTCAACACTACTATTTGTGTGAGTGGCATTTAGGGGAAAAATCAAGAAATGGTATTATGTTATAGTTTAAATCTCAGCAAGAAATAAGATAAGAAGAAGCAGAACAGGCCAAACTGGAATAAGATCCATGTCCTTTGATTCTAAATTCCTATCTTGTAACCACTGAGAATTTTAGTTACCAGTGTTCCAAGCTCTGTTCCTAAAAGTCTATGGACGGCAGAGTTGATATTTCCTTCCACGTTCAAGCCTCCTTGATTTAACAGATGGATGATTTTCACTCACTTCATAGTCCACACTTGCCTTAGTTAGGCTACTTTGCTGATAGCCTGTACCATCCATAATAAAAGCGGCACAGTTGTAAAGATTTACAAGTCATATCTAAATAATGTAACTTCCTTGTTAAATATTCATTAAACCACCACTAGAAACAGACATTTATTTTTCAGACATTTCATGGATTAACTGTTTAAAGGAATAGAAACAAGTGAATTATTTAAATTCTTATTCCATCTGATTTAAAAACAAAGTGAACCTGGGTCTAAGTTTGGCACGGAAGACTTGAGAATCCTCTAAACCTGACTAAGTTTGTTTTAAATGTTTACAAGTATACTTATCAGGGATATAGAATTAGTAAAGCAAATCCAAACAGTGTTAATCTTACATAAAATATTTGCAATTATATTCAAATCAAATGTATGCTGATATCAACTTTATACAAATTTTTAACCTTGCTACCCATCACCTCCTCATCCATTTCTACATATTTACAAAGAAGTCTGAAGTTTCTTCCAAAAGTCTGCAGGGACAGACAAGGAAGAATTCAAGGAAAAATGATGACTCTGATGTATCCGAAAAATACAGAGATATGAATAAAAAGCAGATTAAAATACTGGTCTAAAATTCATAATTAAAAACACAGATTTTGAACTGTCTGCATAAAGATGGTACCTGAAGCTTAAAGATGCAGCTGAAAATGGAGTATCTAAAGGAGGAAAATAGCTATGAATCATGACTGCTATTCTTCTTTTGCATATTCTTTATTTATCTTATTTGAATCAAACTTGAAGATTACAATCTCTCAAACTAGTGACACAGTAAATACTGGCCTTCTAGAGAGTTCTGTGGAAACATGTTGCTGTCTATTGTCCCCTTAGGGTTGAACCTGCCTTACTTGGAACAGTTGCTCTGTCCAGCTTGGTTGTTTCCAGTTCAGTTCTGCTTCTATAACTTTGAAAACATTTAGTCTGATAAAGTGCCTAAATAAAATATACATTACATCTGCATACAAATATAGGCACATGTGCAAACATGTGTTCATAATCATTTATCTTCAGTCCTTCAATCATGATGTACATTTTAACTTCTCTGCTATATTCCTGGTGTAGTGTCTTAGTTTTCAAAACATTGGTTTCCTAGAGAGCTGTTCAATCCAACATAATTGTCACAGTGACTTCATGCTAACCAACGTTTACGGAGTGGTCACTTTGGGCTGGCACTACTTTATGAAATCTACATATCCTGTTTGTTTGTTTCACATACTGCTAACCAGAGTGCCATGAGGTAGGTAGTATTGTTTGTCTTTTTGCACGTATGGAGTCTTCGCTTTAGTTAGATTAAGCTAATAGCTGAAATCTCAAGATCATAAGAGAATGAAACCCAGGTTTTCTGATTTCAGAGGCCTCCCTGTCAATGCCCATGTCATATTCAGGTTCATTTCTCAGGCCACAGCATTAAGCAGAGGATTTAAACAACTTTATTATCAGAAAATTATTAAAACTTACTTTGTAAAAATGGCCATTCTTAAGGAGAGGATAACTTTTCATCCAAAGAAAACTGCCGCAATTTTAAATGTCACGCTTGTAAATTCATTACTTGAGGAACAGGAATCCATTAATGTAGTCGGTAAAACTTTACTGATCACTTACTATACAGTCAAGCCTAATGATGGATTAGGAGAATAGCATACGTACAAGAAATAATCTCTGATTTTGACAAGTCCATAGGAAATTCAACAAGGCGAACAGGTTCCCATAAATTCTCAGTTGAATATGATGAGGATTAAGGTATAAAACAAAAACAAAAACAAAAACAAACCCACATTAGTTGCTGTTGAGTGGAGTCCCAGTCATTTTTAAAGTAACTGAAAGAAGGGGCACCGAAATCAGCAAGTGATTTCAAGTTGTTAATTTAGTCTTCCTTAGGTTTTCTCTTTTTTATGTAAATTTTAAAAATTGTATCTAATTTTGCATATGTTCACATAGAGAATTTTTTAAAGAATTCCATCAAAATGAATAGAGATAATTTACTATTGTACATGAATCCAGCCTAATGTGCTTGCTTGGAAATACGCTACCCTAAATCCCAAAGAAGTGAAGGTGGTAAGCTGGGATGGAAATCACAGATAGGTATGTTTTCAGAAGAATTTCTCATTCATTTCTATAACTGAAACACTCTGATACTTTTTATTTCTACCAAGTCCTTTTAATCTGCCTTTTACAAAGAATCCAATTACTAAGTACAAGCTTACTGCCTCATAAATAACATCCCCTTAACTTTCCAATCACACCATTCCAATTCTGTATTTTGTCAGCAAAAGTCCTGTTTTTAAAAATAATACTTCAGCCATCTGCTTACCCATATGTGCTGCATATCACTGAATGTTAGATTCTCTGTAAATTTTATAGACAGTACCACAAAACTTGAATGTGTTTTCTCTCATAATTAACATTTTATGACCACATGAAATTGATCACAGGTAAACTGTTTCATTTTGGTTGGTTATTTTGATTGTAATCAGACTGCTTGCTGGGAAGTGATTTTGTAGCCAATATACTGTAGTTATAAAGAGTTTTCTTTTCTTTTTTATAGCAAGTACATTATTTTAAAGGTCGCTCTTGTCAGACCTATAAACTAAATCCCAGACTTGCAATGTAAGGCATTCCTTGAAGGATGCATCAGTGTTTACATGAGGGTCAGGAATGTCCCGTCAGTTTCAATGACTGATGATGTCATTTGCAACCTCTCCAATTGACTCCATCCAAAACTGATTCCAAATTAGAAAACTGCTTGGTAGGATTTCAGCTTTCAGTTTTCCTATCCTCCTAAATTATGTTGTTTGACCATTTCTTCTTCCTACAAACCAAGAAAGATTATGACAAATAGTGCATAGTCAGAGCTGAAGTTGCCATTAGCCAGTCAACTGAGGAACCGATGTATTTATTGATGAAATATGGAAATTTTGAGCCCCCCAGGGAGCCCATCAAACTGAGACTTTGGTGCTTATTTAACACCAGCCTGAGGAATAAAACCATACAACTCCTGTTTTTCCTAACCTGCATTTTCATGGCTAAGATGTAAGTTGAATAATTACATATGAAATGTTTGCAAGGTTATTTCATTATCTAACATATTGCCTAGAGACCCTCGGAATTCCGTTAAACAATAGATATTCAAATAATTTTATATTTTTTAAATATTTTTCAGTTGAGGAAAATATGTGATGAGAATTTCCCTTAAGGTAAAACCAGCAATGACAAACTATCTCAAATTTACAGAGGAGAAAAGCAAGGGTGCTATTCACTGTCCCTTTCTCTTGCTATATTCATTTTTTTTTTTCTGAAATATTCTCAGTGTCTTAAACAAAAGCTGACTAACATAAAATATTTTCATATGTGAAGGACTAACCAATAAGAGAGAGAGAGATGTTTAAAAATTAATTTCAATATAGATAAGATAGATCAGTGGAAAAACATAGATCCTAAAACAGAAATGCTAACCTGGGGTGGAGGAAGAGGGAACAAAAGCAGGTAAAAAATTAAGAAATTGGATATCTGTGAAGACTATAGTATACAGGTTGATATTTAAAGGACTTTGGCCTCTGATAATGGCAGACTAGGTAATTAGAACACCCTGTTGTTGTTGTTAGGTGCCATCAAGTCAGTTCCAACTCATAATGACCGTATGTACAACAGAATAAAACTTTGCCCAGTCCTGTGCCATCCTCACAATCGTTGTTATGCTTGAGCCCATTGTTGCAGCCACTGTGTCAGTCCATCTCTTTGAGGGTCTTCCTCTTTTTTGATGACACTCTACCAAGCATGATGTCCTTCTCCAGAGACTGAGCCTTCGTGATAACATGTCCAAAGTACGTGGGACATAGTTTTGTCATCCTTGCTTCTAAGGAGCCACAGAGGAAGAAACACATGTGTGTGTTCTTAAATGGAGTATTTAATCTGTTTACCTTTTTCTTTGTTTTCTTTTATCTTTCTATAGATAACATTTGCCAATTCAACATTTTTCACATATACAATTCAGTGATATCAAATACATCAATCATGTGCAACCATCACCAATATACTTTGCCAAATTTTCCATTCCCGCAAAAAAAAAATTGTGTCAGGACCAGTAAAATCGATCTTTCTTATAACACTTAAGAATACCACTCTTGAGAGTAATTTTTTACAAGATAATTTTACTCATTTTTCACATCTTTTCACAAGTAAATTAATAAAAGGTTCTCATTATGTATGAGCTCTTTCAAATGTGAATTTATAAGGAGGGTATAATTAAAAGGCTCTTACAACTCATGTATAGTTATATTAGCTTTTGGAAATTCTTAATATACCTAATCATTCTAAGAGTGTATTAGAACTAGGGGATTTTAAAGCCAGGATGTATTCTGGTGACACATATAGGGAAACTGAGGACAAGTATAGTAATGTAAATTTTCTGAGATCATACATCTAGCTATTGACAGAGAAGAAACAAATTTGGGGCTTTTGACTTCCATTTTTCAATCTCTTCACTAACAGCAGCTTAATTATTGTTTGTTAACATTTATCATATAAACACCATACTATGCACTTCGTAGACATTATCTTATTAATTCTTGAATACATAATAGTAGCTGTGAAGCATCACCTATTATCATTCTTGTTTTGCAGATAGGAAATTAAATCTTGCAGATGTTAATATTAGTCTTTCCTAAATTCGTAGCAAAGGAAAGTGAGGTGAATGGCACTATTATCCGACGTTGGATACTCCAAAACCATGTATGTGTGTGTGTTTGTGTGTGTGTGTATGCACGTAGGTTAATGGTTATATTTACAGTCTCTCCAATTACACGCCCAAAGGCTCTTAAGAACCACATCATTAAAAAGTCAGTTTGTGGTGATGAGGTTTAGGCTTACAAAAGGGTCTTAAGGAAGCCTGAGTTTATTCTAATTAAGTGAACTACCAGGGTGCTAAATGAAATTCTGTGCGTGGCAAACTCTCCTTGCTTTTGCACGGAGTTATATTTGTGGATGAAATACTCTGAGGATAAATGTTAAATGCTCTTGTGACACCTAGACCCTTTCCAGAAGTATTTTCTAAAAACACTCCGCAGTTAGGCAGCTGCTTAGTAACCTGGGAGTGCATTTTAATTGGCATCACATAATTTTATGGCTGAGGGATTTATTCTTCTTTCCACAAATTCCCTCCTTTCTTTTAGCCTATTAGCTGAAATGTTTGAGTTAATAGTACAGGAATTTCCCATTGTAAGCTCTTCGGAGACATACTGCAATGAGATGGACAGTTTTCTTCCAAAATCAGAGTGAGAATCAACACTGTCAAAACATGGAAGTCGTATTAATATTTATATTTCATTTTTACTTTTCTTCTTTCTGTTTGATCTCAATCTACTGCTACGTTCCCAAAATGGAAAAATAAATTTGAGAGTCAATTTATTTGGAGAGCATACGTTTTCAATATTAGCATATCATTAAAGCTCTCAGAGAAGAAATTCTTAGCCCACTTAAGGTGTCTCCATACCTCAGATAATTTGAGACTTTCAGCTAATTGTAAGTAACTGTTTCTGTTTACTTCCCAGGAAGAGTAGCTCACAAAATCAGAGACATACTGTGTTTTTTTAAACGACAAACCAACTCTTACATGGCTCCTTAGATTAACTTGTAATAAAGCACAAAATGGAAAGCGAAAGTATAGTAACAACACAGACTTGGAGTCAGATGTACTTGAATTTGAATCTCAACTCTACCTTGAACAGATTCCTTTACTTTTTAAGGTTAATTCCTTAAATGAAATATGAATGAAATGATAGAAGTAAAAAAAAAACTTATGACATTGCATGTCAGGTACATATTAAGCAGTAAACTAGGAGTAATTAACTCTTGCAATTAAATAACATAACAAAAAAGTTAATAAGATATTAAGTCATGAGCTGACCAGAAATGAACTTTAGAGGAATCCTCCTACTTTCTTTGAACTATTAAGAACAACTTTAGTTAACTAATAATTTCAGACAGATGACAATGTTATTTCAAATATTTACAGTTCAGAAGACATTTCTGCGAAAATAAGAAAGCAATACATTTCACTCATTAAACTCATTCTGTTTTCCGTAAGATTTTGATGCATTTTTACTATATCATCTGATACCCAAGTAAATCTGAAGACAAAAAAACCAAAGTGCTTGTTCCAGTGAACAGGCACATTATTTAGATCAGAAGCAAAATACAATGGACATGCTCTAGGACTCTGGTGTTTTAATTGTAGAAGGCCGTGATTGATGCGTTTAAATTATGGTGTTGGCAAAGAATATTGAATATACCACGGACTGTCAGAAGAATGAACAAGTCTGTCTTGGACAAAGTACAGCCTGAATACTCCTTAGAAGCAAGGATAGTGAGACTTCATCTCATGTACTTTGGACATGTTATCAGGAGGCAACAGTCCCTGGAGAAGGACATCATGCTTGGTAAAATACAAGATCAATGAAAGAGAGGAAGACCCTCAGTGAGATGGATTGACAAGGGATTTTAACAAAGGGCTCAAACACAGCAACAATCGTGAGGGTGACACAGGACCAGGCAGTGTTTCTTTGTTCTGTTGCACATAGGATCACTATGAGTCATCAGAACTGATCTGAGAGCACCTAACAACAAAAACAATGATATTCAAATTCAAGGTTAGGTATAAAACTATTCTTCATCCTGTGGTTATAGCATTTCTGGTATTCCTACCTACTGTATTAATTAGAATCTAATATTCTGATACGGTATAGTATTTCTAAATATTATACAAGGGTTTAGAGAGTGATAGGAGCAGAATTGAAGGGATATGCCCACAGGAAATGCTTGGGATGTTATATTCTATTGTTTTCTAACAAATCTCTTATAAAACAAAAACTGCATAAAACAAAAACACTAAATTAACTGAAAAATAGCCTGATAACCAAATTTATATCTAGTTTTGTTTATCGCTTTATTTTGGTTTGGTTTTATTAATCTAGTTTTTTAAGTTCTATATGTGTATGTATTATACACCCACACACACACACACACACACACACACACACACACATATCCAAACCAAATCTATCAAATTAATTCCAATTCAGCGACCGTGCAGGAGAGTAGAACTGCCCCACAGAATGTCCAAGGCTATAATCTTTACAGAAGCTGACTGCCACATATTTCTCCAGAGAAGCAGCTATTGGATTTGAACTGTTGATCTTTTGGTTAGCAGCCAAGTGCTTAATCACCGTGCCATCAAGGCTCCATATGCCTACATATATACATATATACATAACATACTTACATACACACACACACATATATATAAACTCTCTCAATAATCTACTGAGTTCAGCCAACGTTAAAGTAAAACGATGCCATGTCGTGTCACAATCTTTCATTCACAAAGTGTAAAAAACCGCCATCATTAGAAATTAAACAAATAGAATTAATGTAGTTGCAACTAGTGAAAGGCATAGTAGTGAAAGGTGATGAACAGCCTGACATTGATCTTTGTCCCTTGAGCCCCATAAAATTTCACCTCCATGGCTCCCAGCTGCCTTACAATTATAGCTGATCTCTTCAGTTTTCGTAGCTCTGGCTTGGTGACTTACCTTGTGTCTAGTCCTGATACATGTCTATTCCCTTGTCAATTGCAGTTTATTCCAAAGGGGCCTTAAATCAGCCAGGATTTTTTTTTTTTTAAGTTGGCTACTAGGAAGGAAACCCAGAATTAATTATTTTCTGGATAGAGGTTTAAAACAAGAAGTGAAGTTCAGTAATTTCATGCCAGATTTGAACACGTTTCTGAATTTCTTGCAATTTTACTGAAGTGAAAGGTAGGTACATTAACTCTTTGTGGCCCTGTTTCTGGCTAAGGATCTGTTTCCCCACCCCTCCACACTGACACCAGTTTCAATTGTGAATAAAAAAATAAAATAAAATATGTTACTTAATTGCTCTTTTTCATCAGATCAGAATATTAACAGAAATGTTTTTGCTAATATTACTTAGAGTTTGGAGAGGAAATAACTCTTTTGATGTTGCTTAACTTGACAGAATGCTAATATCTGTTTTCCCAAAGGTAGAGGAAGAGACCTGAGAGGTTGGGGGTCTGGGAGCAGATGGTGCATTAAAGATTATTCTGACATTAGTTTACTTCTGGCTAATCAAGTCCAGGTGGCCCCAAATCATTGCTCAAGGCCAAACTCACCAAAAATATGGCCTTAGCACTCACTTGGATGTCAAAGTCTAGAGTTGATCCTATCCAGCACTCTTTTCTCTTTGCTCCTTAGCTCCCAGAATAAATTTGTCTATGTTCATCTTAGAAAAGTAAGTACTCGAAAAAAATATTCTAGCTTTGCAGATGTCACTGGCACTAAAATGTTTGTAAATCAATGTCCAGTGAAGTCACTATCAGTTGCTAACTCTCTCTGTATTCACTTGTAAGTGGCTAGATATCAGAGCTAAAACATTTTTTTCTTAAACTCTTATTTATTTCAAATTCTAAAAGTTGATTTTTTTAATAATATTTTATTTTATTTTCAGTGGAAGCATACACGACAAAACAAGCTTCCATCAAAAGTCTACACATATTGTTCAGTGATATTGGTTACATTCTTCACATTGTGTCAACCTTCTCGTTATACCCATTCTAGTTGTTCTATTCCCTTTAACCTAGTTAGTCTCACAGCCCCCAACCTTCTCGTCTATACTTTACAATGTTTGTTAACCATTTTGCGTCATATAAATTTTTTTTTTTTTAAAGTGCAGTTCTCTAGAATGATATTCATTACCTTATTAGCTAACCTGCTGTTTAGCTGAAAGGTGACTTGACAGGATAGTTTCCTTTCAAGGTTTAAAAACTGTCTCAGGGCAATAGTCACTGGGATTCTTCCTGTCTCAATGGGTCCAGTAAGTCTGGATTTTTTGAGAATTTGAAATTCTGTTCCACATTTTTTCTCCCCTTCTATCAGGATCCATCTATATGGTCCTGATCAGAATGTACAGTAGAGGTAGCCAGGTATCAACTTGTCCTTCTGATTTCTGGGTAGAGGAGGCCATGGTACATGTGGACAATTAATCCTGTAGACTGGTTCCTTCTCTGACTCTTGGATTTCCTTCTTTCTCTTTTGCTCCAGATAAGTAGATACCAACTGTTGTATCTTCGATGACCACTCACAAGCTTTTAAAACCCCAGATGCTACTCACCAGGCTAAGATGTATAGAACATAAACTTTATCAACTAAATTATGCCAACTGACCAAGTTGTCCCATAAGACTATGACTCTAAGTCTTCAAATGAAGAAAACTAACATGTGAGATGATTATGTCTAAAAAGTATCAGTTTTTGAGACGCTTATTTGTATACATATATATACATGTATACATATACATATGTATATATATGTATATATATATATATACACACATACACACACATGTATTTTGGTTCTTGTCATCGCAAAATTATATATAACATAGCATTTACCTTGTTTGTGTGTGTGTGTGTGTGTGTGTGTGTGTGTGTGTGTGTGTGTGTGTACAACCTAGTGGAATAAATTAACTTGGTTAAGCTGTGCATACTTCTCCCATATTCAGTGCTACCTTTTCCATTGCCATCAATAAACACTGTCTGCTGTCTAGGGAATTAATCCCCTTCCACCTCCAGCCCTTGTCATTACCAATGAACACTGGTTTCTGTATATATAGTTACTTTTACCGTTTTATAAAAGTGAACTCATACAATATTTGTCCTTTTGTGATTGACTTATTTCACTCAGCATAATGTCTTCTAGCTTCATCCACATTCCAAGATGTTTCTGGAACTTATTTTTCTTTATGGCTGCATAGTATTCTATTGCATGTATGTACCACATTTTGTTTATCCATTGATTGATTGGTTGGCACTAAATATTGATTTTTGATGATACTTAGAAACTTATTAAATAGAGAGGCTATTGAAATTTCTGTGGAGCCCTGATGGAGCAGTGGTTAAATGCTTGACTACGAATGGAAAGGTCAGTAGTTCAAACCCACCCAGCGGCTCTGCAGAAGAAAAGACCTAGTGATCTGTTCCAGTAAAGATTACAGCTTAGGAAACCCTATCGGGCAGTTCTACTCTGTTGCATGGGGTTGCTATGAATCAAAATTGACTCAACAGCACATAACAGCAACACTGAAATTTGCTTTTCTTTATGGAGTTTTGTACAGATAGAATTTAGTCAAGGAGCCATTCTACCATATCACCAAAAAATAGCTCTTAAGATAAATCAAGATTTTCGTTAGTGAACTCAGCTCTATAGCTGCATGAAGTTAAGTATATTAGACTGTAATCTGAAAAAAGGAGTTACTGACTATTGATAGGCAAGGCTTTGATATGCCAGGTGTGCCATTTATTCCACCTAACAAAAAAAACAAACTTGATTAAAAATACTTCTCCTAGCAATTAGCCTACAATGAGGTTGATTTATGTCTGAAAACATTTTAGAGTTGTAAGCTAGTAACAAATAAGAAGGGAGTATTAATAACTGATGGGAAGGAAATACATGCTAGAGAATATTGTCCATATAAGTCTTTGGGAAATGTGTCATTGAAATCCTCATGATAGACCCTACACAATGTAAAGTTTAAACATCTTTTTTATGATAAACTAGATATTTTTAAAAGTATTGTCAATAAATAGGTTAAAAAACCTTCCTTAGGATGAAAGTTGAATTAATTTTTCTTTCTCTAAGTCTTGACAGCAACTAAGAAAAATAAAGTTATCATCTAGAGTTAGAAAGAATGAAGTAAAGGTCAGAAAATAAGTCAAGAGGGAAAATTCTGGATTCAAACTACTTGGGTTTGAATTTTGCTTCCATCACTTTCCATCTGTTCTACTATGATCTTGTTATTTCACTTCTCAATGCTCTGTTTTCTCATCTGAAAAATGGGGATAAGAATCATATCTAATAGTAAGAGCATAAGTAGATACAAATCATTATCTATGTAATTAGACGTGATGAAATCCCTGCCATGCCTTCCTTCAAAAAATACTACTTGAGTTCTTTCTTTCCAGATAGTAAACAATATACATTCAACTAGACATAATCTCTAGTAGCCATGTTATATTTCATCTCTTTTCCTCATCATAACCTTTCCTTCTGCCAGTATTTTACCCAATTTACACAGGAGAAAACTATCTTTCCAGCTAAGAAATATCAGCTGTGAGTTGTGTACATGTATTCTCTAATAACATATTTCTATGCATTGAAAAAGGAAGTGCCTGTTTATGCTGGTTACAGAATAATTAGTGGAATGACAATGTTCTCAGTAATATTGCAGTGCTGCTTCAGTAAACACTGTTCTTAGGTCAGTATATAGAAGTGGTTAAGAGCAAAGATGCTGGTGTTGGGCAGACTTAGTTTGAGGTCTCTCTAATATGTACTAGCTATGTAGGTGACCACCATGGACAAATTACTTCATCTTAACTTTTCTGAGTTTCAGTTGTCTCGTGAATCAAATGAGACCATGACAGTATTTAGCTCATGGGGTAGTTTAGTGATTTAAATGTGATAATGGACATAAGGTATTTATCAGAATAACTGGCACATAGTAATTGCACGTAAAATCTAAACACTCCTTTTATTAGTATATTAAATGTATAATTCTGTCTCTTTCTCTTTTTCAATTTTTTTTACTGAGAATTTCTTGTTTCCGAGTAAAAACTACAGACCGGAAGAAGAAGCAGGAGAAAGAATTTGAACAGCCTGATGCTTTTGAGAATTACTAATCATCATTATATACATGATGGGGTAGGTGAAGCAGGTTATAAAACATTTGAACTCATTTCAGCAGTGGTGACCCTTTCCCAAACACAGATGTTTAAATGACTACTCAGTGGGGATGTGTGGGATTATAAATATGTCCCATCTGCTACTACAGTCTGCCCACTCTTGAAAGGTATAAAATCACTTCCTGCGCTCGGCAGCAGCAACAGTCCCCAACCCAATCCATGGGAAAATTAAAAGGTGGCCAGAAGCCTTTCTATAGAAAAGCCATTCAACATTTGCCTACAGGGAATACATGAAGGTTAAGGCAAACACTTTGGTAATGTGTTATTGGATAGAACTGCTATGGGAAATATTTTATGACTTAATTGAGAGATGTTACAATCTGGAAAATCATAAACAATCATGAAAGTGCATTTAAAAATGTTCAATTCTATAAGCCTAAAGGCATGTTTGCAACCAAAAATAAAACACTGTATGAAGCACATAATCCTGTTCTTCAAATGGGCTCTTGGCTGCAAGTATTTTAATATCTTAGGGAGAAAAGACCCTTCAGCTTACATATGTAATATGAACAGTATTATTATTAATAATAATATATTCAGGATAGAGTTTCTCTGCTCTCCATTATTCTGTAGCTTAGCACTCCAGTTTTTTGGTTATTTTCTTTGTACATCTTGCATTTTGTAATTATTTCATATGTATTTGTTTACTTGTCATCAACTTTTCTCTGCATTAGACAAGGTTCTCCAGGAGAACAGGGACTTTATTTCTCTCATCTCTTTACAAACAGTGTCAGAAAAATGACTCGCATACAGTAGACAATCAATAAATACTGTGGGGTATGTTGAAAAGTAAAGAAAGATCACCAGTATTTTTCAAATCATCCTGTGTGATGTGCATTAGAAACACTTCAATGACTATCAGCAGGACAATCATTCCAGATTTTCAGATATTTTAATCCCCTGGTTTCTCCTTTGACAGAAGACTATAATTTATATTTATACGTATACTCTGGACTGAAATAGTAAAGAAGGTAAAAGGGAAATAGTATTTATGAAAAGTATGCTGCAAACAGGAATTTGATCTAGGTGGTCTCTTAATTTAAGGAGAATACATATTGAAGTGATTTTATTGGAATTAAAGCTGAAGTGATTTTATTGGCATCAGAAAGAGGTAACCATTAGATGACTGACAGATAGATAGATCCTTCCATATTAATGTCTGAAACTATTTTAAATGTGTGTAGGATGTGGAAAGATGACCTGAGTTTTAATCTCATTATTCAAGTTCCAGTCTTCTTAATCTGAGCGAGCTACTTGACCTCAGTAATATCTTATATCTGTTAATTAAAATAAAATTTGGTAACTGAGTTTTGTTAGCATCAAACTATGTATGGCATGTGGAAGTAACTTTGCAACCTGTAAATTAGTAGCCCAATAATCTTGTTTTTTATTAATTTTTATTTTTTTTCTTTTCTTTTATTGTACTTCAGGTGAGGGCTTACAGAACAAATAGTTTCTCATGAAACAATAGTACACATGTTGTTTTATGACATTGGTTAACAACCCCACAACATATCAACCCTCTAACTTCTCAACCTTTTTTTTTTTGGTGAAAATACACATAACCAAAAATACACCATTTCAAAAATTTCTACATGCACAGTTCAGTGACATTGACTATGCTCTTCCAATTGTGCTGTTATTCTCACTTAAGATGAAGGCTTATAGAACAAAATCTTTTCTCATTAAACAGTTAGTACACATGCTGCCCTATGACAATGGTTAACAATCTCACAACACATCATTATCCTTGCTCAACCTTGGGTTCCCTATCACCAGCTTCCTTGTCCCCTTCTGCCTTCTGGCCCTTGTCACTGGACTACTGTACCTCGTTAGTCTCATTTGGTTTTATGGGGCTGTCCACTCCCAGGCTGAACAGTGAAACTCGGAGGTAACTTCACTGACCTAAAAGGGTGTCTGGGGGCCATACTCTCGAGGTTTCTGCAGTCTCCTTTAGGCCAGTAAATCTGGTCTTTTTTTTGTGAGTTAGAATTATGCTCTACATCCTTCTCCAGCTCTGTCCAGAACCCTTTGTTGTGATCCCGGTCAGAGCAGTCAGTGGTGGTAGCCGGGCACCATCTAGCTGTACTGGACTCAGTCCGGTGGAGGCTTTGGTAGCTGTGGACAATTAGTCCTTCAGACTAATCTTATCCTTGTATCCTGTTCTCTTCATTTTCCCTTACTCCTGAAGGGATGAGACCAGTGGAGTATCTTAGATGGCCGCTCACAGGCTTTTAAGACCCCAGACACTACTCACCAAGGTAGAATGTAGAGCATTCTCTTTATAAGCTGTATCACGCCAATTGAGCTAGATGTTCCTCGAGACCATGGTCTCCACAGCCCTCCGCCCAGCAATTCAGTCCCTCAGGGAGTTTGGATGTGTCTCTGGGGCTTCCATGACCTTTACTTGTACAAGTTGTGGTAGTTTCCCCTATATTGTGTACTGTCTCACCCTTCACCCAAAATACCACTTATCTATTGCCTATTTAGTATTTCCCCCCAACCCTTCCCATTCCTGGGAACCAACAAAGATTGTTACATTTTGTGTGTGAACTTTTTCATGGGTTTTACAATAGAGGACTCATACAATATTTGTCCTTTTGTGATTGACTTATTTCACTCAGCATAATGTCCTCCAGTTTCATCCATGTTATGAGATGCTTCACAGATTCATTGTTGTTCCTTCTCGTTGCACAGTACTCCATTGTGTGTATGTACCATAGTTTGTTTATCCAATCATCTGTTGATGGACATCGAGGTTGTTTCCATCGTTTTGCTATTGTGAACAATGCTGCCATGAACATAGGTGTGCATATGTCTATTCGAGTGACGACTCTTAGTTCTCTAGGATATATTCATAGGAGTGGGATTGCTGCATCGAATGGTATGTCTATTTCTAGCTCTCTGAGGAAGTGCCATATCATTTTCCAAAACGGTCGTATCATTTTGCATTCCCACCAGCAGTGCATAAGTGTTCCGATCTCCCTGCAGCCCCTCCAACATTTGTTATTTCCAGTGTTTTTGATTCGAGCCAGTAATGCCGGGGTGAGATGTTATCTCATTGTGGTTTTAATTTGCATTTCTCTAATGGCTAGTGATCGCGAGCATTTCCTCATGTGTCTGTTGGCCATTTGAATGTCTTCTTTGGTGAAGTGTCTGTTCATTTCCTTTGCCCATTTTTTAATAGGATTATTTGCCTTTTTGTTGTAGAGGTGTTGGATTTTCTTGTAGATGATGGAGATTAGACCTTTGTCTGACTTGTACTGTCCAACAATTTTTTCCCAGTCTGTAGGTTCTGTTTTCAATCTTTTGGTGAAGTCTTTTGAAGAGCATAGATGTTTGATTTTTAGACGATCCCAGTTATCTAGCTTATCTATTGGGGTTTGTGCGTTGATGGTTATGGTTTGTATCCAGTTAATGCCACGTATTAAGGCCTGAAGTTTGGTCCTATTTCTTCTTCTATGAACTTTATAGTTTTAGGCTTTATATTCAGGTCTTTGATCCATTTTGAAGTAGTTTTTGTATACGGTTTGAGGTATGGGTCCTGTTTCATTTTTTTGCAGATGGATATCCAGTTTTGCCAGCACCATTTGTTAAAAAGACTGTCTTTTCCCCATTTGATGGACTCTGGGCCCTTGTCGAAGATCAGGTGAACATAGGTGGATGAATTTACATCTGGGTTCTCAATTCTGTTCCATTGGTCAATGTACCTGTCATTGTAACAGTACCAGGCAGTTTTGACTACTGTAGCTGTATAGTAGGTTCTCAAGTCAGGTAGTGTGAGTCCTCCAACTTTATTCTTCTTCTTCACTAGTGCTTTACTTATACGGGGCTTTTTCCCTTTCCATATAAAGTTAATGATTCATTTTTCCATCTCTTTGAAGAATGCTGTTGGTATTTGGATAGGGATTGCATTGTATTTGTAAATTGCTTTGGGTAGAATTGACATTTTCACAATGTTGAGTCTACCTATCCATGAGCATGGTATGTTTTTCCATATATGTAGATCCCTTTGCATTTCTTGCAGTAGTGTTTTGTAGTTTTCTTTGTATAGGTCTTTTACATACCTGGTCAGTTTTATTCCTAAGTTTTTTATCTTTTTAGGGGCTATTGAAAATGGTATTGTTTTCCTAATTTCCTTTTCAATGTTCTCCTTATTGGTATATAGGAATCCAACTGATTTTTGAATGTTTATCTTGTATCCTGCTTCTCTGCTGAATCTTTCTATTAGTTCCAGTAGATTTCTCGTGGAGTCCTTAGGGTTTTCTATGTATAGTATCATATCATCTGCAAACAGGGACAGTTTAACTTCTTCATTACCAATTTGGATGCCCTTTATTTCTTTTTCCTGCCTTATTGTTCTAGCTAGAACTTCCAGCACAATGTTAAATAAGAGTGGTGATAAATGGCATCCTTGTCTTGTTCCTGTTTTCAAGGGGAATGTTTTCAGCCTCTCTCCATTAAGAATGATGTTGGCCATTGGTTTTGCATAGATGCCCTTTATTATGTTGAGAAATTTCCCTTCTATACCTATTTGATTGAGAGTTTTTATCAGGAATGGGTGTTGGACTTTGTCAAATACCTTTTCTGCATCAATTGAGATGATCATGTGATTCTTTTCTTCCCTTTTATTTATGTGGTGGATTACATTGATTGATTTTCTAATGTTGAACCATCCTTCCATACCTGGTATGAATCCTACTTGATTGTGGTGTATTATTTTTTTGATATGATGGTGAATTCTATTGGCTAGAATTTGTTGAGAATTTTTGCATCTATATTCATGAGAGATATTGGTCTGTAATTTTCTTTTTTTGTGATGTCTTTGCCTGGTTTTGGTATCAGCGTTATGCTGGCTTCATAGAATGAATTTGGAAATGTTGCTTCCTCTTCTATGCTCTGAAATAGCTTGAGTAGTATGGGTACCAGCTCTTCTGTAAATGTTTTGTAGAATTCTCCAGTGAAGCCATCTGGGCCAGGGCGTTTTTTGCTTGGGAGTTTTTTTATTACCTTTTTAATCTCTTCTCTTGTTATAGGTCTGTTCAGATTTTCAACATCACTTTGTTGTAGTTTGGGTAGGCCGTGTGTTTTCAGAAATTCATCCATTTCCTCTAGGTTTTCAAATGTGTTGGAGTATAGTTTTTCATAATATCCTGTTATAATCCTTTTTATTTCTGTTGGGTCTGTTGTAATGTCCCCCATTTCATTTCTTATTTGGGTTATGTGTGCCCTCTCCTGTTTTTCTTTTGTCAGTCTGGCCAGTGGTTTGTCAATTTTGTTGATTCTTTCAAAGAACCAACGTTTAGTTTTTTGATTCTTTCTATTGGTTTTCGGTACTCTTTTTCATTTATTTCTCCTCTGATCTTTACTATTTACTTTCTTCCGGTGGTTGTGGGCTTTTTTCGCTGTTCTCTTTCTATTTGTTTGAGTTCTGTGATTAATGTTTTGATTTTGTCCCTTTCTTCGTTTTTGCTGTGTGCATCTATTGCTATAAATTGTCCTCTGAGGACTGCCTTTGCTGTGTCCCAAAGGTTTTGGTATGATGTGTTCTCATTCTGATTTGATACTAGGAATTTTTTAATTCCATCTCTGATTTCTTCTATGACCCAGTGATGTGTAAGCAGGGTATTATTCAGTTTCCATGTAGTTGATTTTTTTTCCTTGCTCTTTCTTGTGTTAATGTCTACCTTGATGGCATTGTGGTGAGAGAAGATACTTTGAATTATCTCAACGTTTTGGATCTTGTTGAGGATTGCTCTGTAGTCTAAGATATGGTCTATTCTGGAGAACGTTCCATGTGCATTGGAAAGAATGTGTACTTTGCAGCGGTTGTGTGGAGTGTTCTATATATGTCTATGAGGTCCAGTTGGCTGATTGTGCCCTTTAGGTCTTCTGTATCTTTGCTGAGTTTCTTCTTAGTTGTTGTGTCCTTTACTGAGAGTGGTGTGTTGAAGTCTCCTACTATTATTGTGGAGCTGTCAGTTTCTCTTTTCAGTACCGTTAGAGTTTGTTTTATGTATTTTGGAGCCCTGTCATTGGGTGCGTAGATGTTTATTATGGTTACGTCTTCATGATGGATTGTCCCTTAATCATTATATAGTGTCCTTCTTTGTCCTTTATGGTAGATTTTTTTTTAAAGTCTATTTTATCTGAGATTAGAATTGCCACTCCAGTCTTTTTTGGTAGTTGTTAGCTTGATGTGTTTTTTTCCAACTTTGACTTTTAATTAATTCACATCTTTGTTTCTAAGGTGTGTCTCTTGTAGACAGCATATTGATGGACACAGTTTTCTTATTCATTCTGTCACTCTCCATCTCTTTATGTGTGCATTCAGTCCATTTACGTTCGGTGTAATTACTGAAAGATGTGAGTTTGTTGCTGTCATTTTGTAGCACTTTTTCTTGTGGTGATGAAGTTTGCTTTGTTCTTCTTCCTGTCTTATGCTGAGTTACTTTTGTTTGTGGATTTTTTTTTTTCATTTCTTTTGTTTTTTTAGGTTTTGTTTTTGCTGAGACTTTATGTTTTTCATCTTTATTTTTATCAGTTGGTTTGTTAACTTTCTTTTTGGTTACCATGAATTTTACCCTTATCTTTCTAAGTTTGAAACAGTCTACCATTACTTGGTATCACCTTGCCTTCCTCTCCATTAGAAGATTCTATACCTACGCCGTTTATTCCCTCTTTTATTGTTTTGTTGTTGTTGTGATTTACTGATTAACTGCTCTGATTCCCTGCTGTATTTCTTTTGGTTTTGGATAGTCCTTGAGATTTCATTTCCTAGATTGGTATCTTGCTGGTACAATCCTGCGTCCTAGGTTCTGCCTGTGAGCTGAAGCTGTTTGTCCTCAGATCGAAGAACTCCCTTTAATAATTCTTGTTAGTTTGGTTTGACTTTTACATATTCCCTTAATTTCTGTTTTTCTGGAAGTGACTTAATTTCACCATCAAATTTGAACAAGAGTTTTGCAGGATATATTATTCTTGGCTGGCAATTTTTTTCTTTCAAGATTTTATATATGTCATCCTATTTCCTTCTTGCCTGCATGGTTGCTGCCAAATAATCTGAGTTTAGGCTTATTTTTTCTTCTCTGCATGTGACTTCTTGTTTTTCACGAACTGCTCTCAGGATTCTTTGTTTGTCTTTGGTCTTGGCGAGTGTGAATATGATATGCCTTGGTGATTTTCTTGTGGGGTGTCTCCTATATGGGGTTCGTTGAGTTTCTTGGATGGCCAGCTTTTCATCTTTCATGATATTGGGGAAGTTTTCTGTCAGCAGTTCCTCAATGATCCTCTCTGTGTTTTCTGTTTTCTCCCCCTGTTCTGGAATGCCAATCACTCATAAATTTTTGCTTTTAATTGTGTCCCACATAACTCCTAGGGTCTCATTTTTCTTTTTTCTGAGTTTTCCTGAAACAGAGTTGTATCCAAGTGTTTGTCTTCAGTTCCACTGATCCTGTCTTCCACCTTTTCAAATCTGCTTCTCAGCCCTTCTATGACACCATCCATTTCTGAAATCTTGTTGTTTATCTTTTGGATTTCTAATTGTTGTCTTTGTATAATTTCTAGTTATGAATTTCTTTTAGCATTTTGTTCCTGCATTATTTTCCTGAATTCTTCCAATTTTTTGTCTGTATTTTCCATGAATTTTTCTTTTTTTTCCTCACATTTGTTAGCTTTTTGCCTCCATTCTTGGAGAATTCTGAGTATTAGAGATTTGAATTCCCTATCAGATAGTTCTAGTGCATTTTCTTCCACAGGAGAGTCATCTGGTGTTTTATTTTGGATGCCTACAGGAACCATCCTGTCTTGTTTTTTTAAATGTTTTGATATTGTCTGCTGTTTTCGGGTCATTCAGTAGATATTTTTCTCATTTATTGACTGTAGATTTGTTTGTTTCATCCCTTTTTTAAAAAAAATTTGACTATGAGCAGGCGGACTTTGTGTTCTTTGTCGTTTGTTCGTCTGTGGGGACGATACTTTTTACTTCCTTCTCCAACTGGTATGGTCATTCACTCAGATACGATATGGCAGGGCAGGTCTAGCTGAAGAGGAGTTACTGGGATGGGTTGTTTGTGGCACTTACTACAGCCACCAGAACGGGTTGGTAATCAGTGCAGGGAAGGTTCCAGTAGGCTGTGCCTGTGCTGCTTGGTGGTGTGATGTCAAGTGCACAGTGCAGGTAGGTTGGATGCATTGGGGAGATTGTTTTGTGTGGAGCTAAGTTGGATATGGGAGAGAGGAGAGAGGGATTAAAAAGAATGCTAGGGGAACTTACTTTTGGAGTGGAGAGATGACACACTATGAAATGGAGAAAAACAGAAAGGGAAAGAAGAAGAAAAGAAAAGAATGAATAAATAAAAATAAGAAAGGTTAAAGAACAACGAAGTTCCCAGGGATACCACCAGTGCAGCTTTGATGTCTGGGGAGGTCGCTCTGAGGTGTTGCAGTACAGCCTGTCTAGAAGGTTTAGAGATATACAGTGCCAGGTAATCATGGAACAGAAAGAGAAGGAAGATATAGAGAGATGAGAAACTGAGCAATGAAGAAAGACAAAAATGGAAAAAGAGGGAAAACAAAACAAAACAAATTAAAAAAAAAAAAAAGGAACATGAAAGGCCCCCCAGAAAAACATAAAAAAAAAAAACATTGAAAAAAGAAATATCCTCAGGGATCCCTCTGCACGTCTGTGGAAGCTGAAGGGGAGTCTCCTTTCCACGCAGCTCTGCCTGGCCAGAAAGGGCCCCCAACTCAAGAAAAGGAAAAGAAAACAAACAAACAATTCAAAACAAACAAACTAACAAAAGCCCAGGATCCCACCAGCATTGTAGCCCAGACCAGGAAGCAGCTCCACACTCAAATGGAGCTCCACAGCCCCTCAGGAAGAAGCAAAGATGGCGCACGGAGCCAGGTACTTGAGCAAAAGGAGAGGGAGGTGGCTAGAGGCAAGTAAGAGATCAAAAGAAGCAGCAAAAAATAGCAACACTAGCAGCCAACAAATGGCACTCAGAGTGCCAGCTAGTGCAGGCTGATGTTTCTGGACAAGAGACTGTGTCCGCGGGAAGCAGAGGGGGCCAAGTGTGGGTGAAGAAGGGTACAGAGTGGGAAAGCATATATATCACAAATTGCTGGTGCTCTGCAGCCCCTCAGGAAGAAGCAAAGATGATGCACAGAGTGAGGTAATCGAGCAAAAGGAGGGGGAGGTGGAGAGAGGCAAGGAAGAAATCAAAAGAAGCGGAAAAAAGCAACACCAGCAGCCAACAAATGGCACTCAGAGAGCTGTCCGTTTGGGTATGTGGAATCCAAGCAGCCGGTGTTTCCTGGTCAAGAGATTGTGGCCATGGGAAGCAGAGGAGGCCGAGTTGGGGTGAAGAGGGGTGGGGGGTGGGAAAGTGTATATCTCAAATTACTGGTTGTTTTGTCTCCCGCTGGACGCTCCGTGAGGCTGCTTTTTCGTACCCCCTCTTTGCTGGTATCTGATAGGAGTCCAAGATGGTGGATCCTCACTGCGTTAGCTGGTGGGGGACCTCTGCATGAATGTCTCCTCGCTCTCCATTCTCTGTCAGTTTTCTCACTCCATTGGGTGCTTGGCTGAGTACTTTATCTCTTCATTTGATGTTTTAGTGTTTCAGGATTGTTGTATTCTCTGTTTGCCTTAGTTTTTCGAATCTTTGCTGTGGAGGGACGGCGTGGTGCTTCTGCTTAGAGCACCATTTTGCCAGAACTCTCTCAGTACTCTTGGTTTTTGAACTCTCAATTACAAGACTTTGATGATCTAAATTTGAGGAAGGTATTGACAGTTTGATGGGAAAAAGTCTAAGTACTAGGTTGGGCCTGAATGAAAGGTCTAGAACAAAATAGTGTATAAAGCCTATCTCAGGATAGGAATCTAGCTACTTATATTACTCCATACCTACATATTTTATTTGTGATACATAGGGACAGTAACAACAAATATATATCTTATATTGATGTTTAAATAACTTCTGATTTAATTAAATGAAAATGACTTCTTTTTGGAATATAATTGTGTTACTTATTGTGGCTCAGTGGTTAAAGAGTTCAGCTGCTAACCTAAAGGTCAGCAGTTCAATCTCACCACCCTCTCCATGGGAAAGAGATGCAGCAGTCTGTTTCCCTTAGGATATACAGCTTTGGAAACCCTATGAGGCAGTTCTACTCTGTCCTTACAGGATCGCTATGAGTCAGAATCGACTCAATGGCAATGGATTGAGGTTGGTATTGCTTATTGTTCATTTATCAGTATCTGACATTTGCAATGCTTCTGAAACTTAAATGCGGATAGGCATCACCTAGAGAGATAGTTTCAACACAGATTCCGGGGTCCCAACTCTAATGATTCTGATACACTTGGGGCTGGAGGTGGGCCTAAGTCTCTGCACTTCTGACAAGCTCCCAGATGATGCTGATGATATTGGCCCACTGAACAAACTTGGAGAAGCACTGTTCTATAGAATGATAGTGTTAACTATCATGATAAGGGATTTCCTTTCTAATTAATAGGAAAGAAAAATATTCCAAATTGGTTATTGCCATGCTTTTTAAAGAGGTTTTGAAAATTTTCAAGAAAAATATTTTAGCATAGAAATAGGCAAAAAATATATATTACTGTAATGTATGGTGTGTAGGTTGGGTTCCTCAGGAATCAAACCTTGAGGAAGAGATTTGTGTAAAGGAATGCTAATGGGAAACCCTCAATGAGATGCATTGATAAAACAGCCACAACAATGGACTCAAGTACATCAATAATCATGAAGATGGCTGAAGATCGAGCAACATTTCATTCTGTTATACATAAGGTCTCCATGAGTCCGGGCTGAGTCCATGGTAACTAACAGCAACTCTTATAAGTGACACCTTTAAGGGAGTGAGAAGAACTGGACTGGACAGAGCAAGAAGTTGAACAGTGATGCAGTTGCAGCATTTGACTCCGCTAATCCTAGAGGAAACTCTAGAGCTACTAAAGATCTTCAGAACTTTTTTCAGATCAAGGATTGTTACCTTTACGTCAATCAGTTACTTGATGTAGGCGCCACCTTGGGGAGGGAGTGTAATGTTGAGTAAAACATGACTTTTTGGGCAAAAGTATCAGAGCAATCCCTGGAGAGGAATTCAGTTTTAAGGCCTCGGCAGTCAGCCCTTGTGGCATCGTGGGTCATGAGTGCCTCATACTGAGGGAAGTATGTTGTTCATAGCAGAATCAATACAGATTATCTATTTGATATTTTGTATTAGTTCCATTTCTCTAGGATCTAGGTAAGGAAGTTTATACTACAGTTGTAGGTATCTTGGATAAAAAATAACATTCCAATTTGAAATACCTAAAATTCTTGGATCAGCAAGAGTGATTCAAAACCTCACAAAATTGGGCCTCCTTTCCACCTTGCAATATTTTTGTTGCTTCCTGCTTTTGAATGAACTGGAAATAGCACATCAGCACTTCAGTTTCAAAACAGTCAGTATAAAAACTGAAAAATAAAAAAGGGTGAGGATAAAATGTTTTTGAATTATCTCATGTTTTCACAGAATCAATTTAATAATTAGTTTGGCCTGGAATTATAGTGTTTGCCCAAACCCACCCCACCAACTCAACAAATACTAATTAACTATGAACCAAATAGGATGGTTTAAGCCATCATTTTGTGTGAAATAATTAAATTTACCAAAACCTTCTATTCAAGAATATTATGTTGCTTTTATTCAGAAGAGAAAATAAGGATTAACTAGCACAAATCCTCTATTTAAAAGAACAGTGGTGGTCAAATGGTAGAATTCTCACTTTCCATATTGGAGATCCAGATTCAATTCCGGGCCAATACTTCACATGCGCAGCCACCACCCATCTTTAGGTGAAGGCTTGCGTGTTTCTATAACGCTAAACAGCTTTCAGCTGTGTTTCTAAGACAAACATGGACTAGAAAGAAAAGCCTGGTGATCTATTTCTGAAAATCAGCCAGTCACAACCTGTGGATCACCGTGGTCCACCCTGCAGCCGAACATGGTGATGGTGTAGTATTGGGCAGTGTTTTCTTCCATTGTGCATGGGGTAGCCATGAGTTGGGGGCAACATGATAACAGCTAACAACAATAATAACAGGGATTAGTTGGCATTAATTCTTTCAAATCAGTATTTATTGAGCCTCTACAACATACCAGCTATCTAGCTAGGTGCTAAAGATAAAATGGAGAGTAAAATAGACATTGTCTCTTACTTAAGCAGCTGAAGTTTTGAAGGATGTATAATAAAAAAAGAAAAACAAAGCAAAATAAACAATAAAATAATTAGATATCAGACAATGAAAACAATCATAAAATTATAAAAAGAAGAACAGGGATCCATTTGAGTGGGAGAAGAAGAACAGAAACAGGGATCCATTTGGGTGTGAGTCAGGGAAGTTCTGTCTGAGACCTGTAAAAAGAAAAGGAAAATCCACCAATTAGCAGTAAGGAGAATATTCAGGCAAATTCAAAGTCCATTGAGTTAGGTGTGAGTTGAATGTAATTAAGTTGCTTGGAATGGCAGGGTCTAGTCCTCATAAAATATTGAAGGGGATGTAAGGATACTGGATACAGATTTTATTCTAATTGTGTCATGAATTTACTAAGATGTTGTAAACTGAGTGTGGGTAGAAAAAGAATGACTTGAAACAATGTAAGTAAAACTTTCTAAATTAGAAACTGGATATCCAGTAGATTTTAGAGAATGCAGGGTGGACGTTGAGGATCAGGGCCAAGGGTTATTTTCTGGGAAGACAGAGAATTGCTATAATTACCCAAGCAAGGAATAATAGTTCACTTTATGATGGTCCTAGTCAAAACAGGAATTCAATATAAGTTTTGAATTGTGTGTTAATATAGTGTTAACAAGACATACAGGTAAGTTTTTTTTAAAAAAAGTAATTAAAGATAGTTTAAAAGGTAGGCTGCAGAATGGGTATGTCTGTGAGAGTAATGTCTAGATACTGAGATTTTGGTTTGAACATGCTAAATTTGAAATGCAGGTCATCCAAGCCAGGGTCAGAAACAGACAGTTGGGTATACCAGTAAAGTCTTATTCATCAAATGAGGATGTGATATTTTATACTTACATTGAATTCCCTCCAGTGGAAAACACAGCCTTAGTAAAGAAATGTACTTAGCCAAGATTGACAAAGAGCAACCCAACCTCCAAAATATTTTTATAGTAAGAAAAGATTGTGATTTTTGGTTTCTGCATGAGCTGACTAGAGCTGGAAAAAGCAGCAATTCCAAATTTATAATAAATAATTTTTAATTAAAAAAAAGGCCAACGAACAACAGGTTTACAATTTGTCCTGAATCCATTGGAATGCTGAGATTTCAGGACAACAAACTGGCTCAAAACTTAAGAAGAGATAAGCACCTGCAGAAGGAGACAATACCTAAACACTAACTTACCTGAGCAAGACATTGCTGTCCACTGCTAAGAAGTGTTTGTTGCTGTTGTTGTTAGGTGCCGTCAGGTTGGTTCTGACTCATCTCCACCCTATGTACCACAGAGCGAAACACTGCCCGGTCCTGCGCCATGCTCACAATCACTGTTATGCTTGAGCCCATTGTTGCAGCCACTGTGTCAGTCCATGTAGTTGAGGGTCTTTCTCTTTTTTGCCGACCCTCTACTTTATCAAGCATTGTGTTCTTCTCCAGGGACTGAGTCCTTCTGACAGCATGTCCAAAGTATGTAAGACATAGTCTTGCCATGCTTGCTTCTAATGAGCATTCTGGTAGTACTTTTTCCAAGACAGATTTGTTTGTTCTTTTAGCAGTCCATAATATATTCAATATTCTTTGCCAACACCACAATTCAAAGGCGTCAATTCTTCTTCTGTCTTCCTTATTCATTGTCCAACTTTCACATGCATATGATGCAATTGAAAATACCATGGCTTGGGTCAGGTGCACCATAGTCTTCAAGGTGATATCTTTGCTTTTCAACCCTTTAAAGAGGTCTTTTGCAGCAGATTTGCCCAATGTGATGCGTCTTTTGATTTCCTAACTGGTGCTTACATGACTGTTGATTGTAGGTCCAAGTAAAATTAAATCCTTGACAACTTAAGTCTTTTTTCTGTTTATCATGATGTTGCTTATTGGTCCAGTTGTAGGATTTTTGTTTTCTTTATGTTGAGGTGTAGTCCATACTGAAGGCTGTAGTCTTTGATCTTCATGAGTAAGTGCTTCAAGTCCTCTTCACTTTCAGCAAGCAAGGTTGTGTCATCTGCATATGGCAGATTGTTAATGAGTCTTCCTCCAATCCTGATGCCCCTTTCTTCTTCATATAGTCCAGCTTCTCAGATTATTTGCTTAACATACAGATAGAACAGAATAGAATAGAAATGTTTAGGTAGGGGCAAATTGATGTAGACTGAGTGTTCCCTAGCAAGGTAGTGGGCAAAAAATATAGGGGAAGTCTGGACTCTGAAAGGTATTCTCTCCATGAATCTCACTGGACACTCACAGAAAAGATTGAGAATGTCCTGACAATGCCTCTCTGGGAGTGTAGAGCTGAAGGAGGATAGCAGTAGCTACTGTAAGGAGGGCATGAACATTTCTGGAACCCATCTCCTGTATCTCCTCTATTAAACAAAAGCCTTGTTTTATAGAAGTGGCAATAAGCACATCACCCTTAAGACACGAGGAAAAGGTTATTGTAGCTGGTAATGGGTACCTGGTGTGTGTGTGTATAGAGGGGTACTTCTTATACTCTGGAGGCAGAACACACCCTAGGGAAACTCCTTTTTTGCTCTTAAGGCCTTCACCTGATTGATTACATTACATTAAATTATATGTAAGATAATTGCATTACATTACATTACATTATATTATGAAAGGTAATCTGCTTTATTTAAGGCTACCTGATTTAATCACATATAACTAGTTCATAACAGCATGTTATTACACCATAACAACATCAAGACGGGCCAGGAATAAATGTTGTGCTCAGAACTACAGGCAAGGGAGTATCACACTCACCAAGACCCAGGGGCAAAGTGTCCACTTAAGAGTGAGCATTATCAAAACAGAGGATCCCTTATACACATACCACCATTACCACCAGGCTAGCAATTATTAAGTAGGAAGTATCTTCCTTAAGCAGTTGACATCCAAATGGAAGCAGAAAGGGAAGAACAAAAGCTGGGGATGAGGCAGATATTGAAAAAATCCTTTAGCAAAGCAGCCACCATCCTTAACACAAGGAATTGCCAAAGGAATTTGAAACTTTTGATGTACTAAAGGTAACCACAGATACATCAAACGAACCCAGCCTAATTCTTAATTGTTGTTAGATGCCCCTAAGTTGGCTGACTCATGGTGACTCCATGTGTAACAGAACAAAACTTTGCCCAGTCCTGCATCATCCTCACAATTGTTGCTGTGCTAGAACCCATTGTGGCAGCCACTGTGTAAATCCATCTCATTGAGGGTCTCCCTCTTTTATACTGACCCTCTACTTTACCAAGCATGATGTCTTTCTCTAGCAATTGGTCCCTCCTGATGACATGTCCAAAGTAAGCAAGATAAAGCCTCTTTTCTAAGGAGTATCCTGGCTATGCTTCAAGATAGATGTGTTTGTTCTTCTGGCAGTCCATGATATATTCAATATTCTTCACCAACACCACAGTTTAAATGTATCAATTCTTTGTTCTTCCTTTTCCATGCACAAGGCAGTTTGTTTGGGTCCGGGAAGCTAGACAGAATAAATAATTTTTCTAAGAAATACACAATTGTGTGGGGAAGACACATATGTACAACGATCATGTAAATCACATGGAAATAATTGAATTAAATAGGTGACAGAATGAGACAGGTGTACAAAAAAGGGAGAAATCAATTCTGTGATGGTTGATTTTGTATGTTAACTTAGCTAGGCTATTTTTCCCAGTTGTTTGGCCAAACACTAGACTAGTTGCTGTTATGGCATAATAACATGCTATACTTACATGTGATTAAATCAATTGGCTTTAAGTAAAGCAGATTACGTTTCATAATATAATTTAATGTAATGCAATTATCTTACACTTAATGTAATGCAATGTAATATAATGCAATCAATCAGGTGAAGACCTTAGGAGCAAAATGGGAGGTTCCTTAGGATATATTCTGCCTCCAGACTACAAATAGATATTTTGGCAGGACTCTCACCTCACTCTTCCTGTTGACTGACCTATGGAACTTGGGACTGAAGCCTTCAAGAGTCTCCAGCCAGCTCTCCACAGTTACATGAGTCTTTTCTTTGAAGTAAATGTCTCTCTCTGTAGATATATCTATCTATGTATGTATCTATCATTATGTATGTATTTATATATACAGAAAAATATGTATCTTTTATATACATAAAATATATAATTTTACATATATAGAAATATTTATATATTATATCTCTCTACTTGTATCTACCTACCTATCTATCAATCTGTCTATCCTTCTATCTATGCATATGACTGGTTCGGTTTCTATAGAGAATCATGACTAAGAAAAATTCCTATCATGAAAATCAATAAAAGCCTTCAAGAAGGCAATGTCATTTGGTACAAACTTAGAAATTACATAGATATAGATATGTGTATAGAGAGATATAGAGAGAGATATCTGTACCCAATAATCATGCCAGTTATTTTCCAGACAGAATTAATAGCATGAATGAGCAAGAACATAGAAGCAAGAAAAATCAAATTTTTTCTTATCATTTAGTTCAAACATAAAACTAAACATACGATGGCTAAAATTGAAAAAAAAACTATTGTTTACTATTAGATATTTGAAATTTAGTAATTTCTAATACAAGCATTTATTTATAAGTGTTGTCAAATCAATGATCCAAATGTATGATACAGTGATCGAAATTTTAATCTTTGTAATATATTAATTATTTCAATTCATCAGAAACATCTTGGGAGTTATTTACTTTAACTCTTAGTTAGAAATACATACTTTCTCTCTTAATTATCCGAAGACATAAAATTACTACAAAGACTTGTAAATCTATCCCTAATTTCTGATTATATAACTGCTATCTTGTTTGTTTTTAAATATTCATCTAACCCTAATAATTTGTTACTCTAATGAAATATTTGAAAAAATAAACACCTATTTCAAGCTAATACCTTGCATTTCAAGTGATAAAGTAATGAAATATATTAAATAGATAACTGGGCAGTTCTCCTTCAGTGTATTGTAAATGGATATCTCTATCATTATAAGGCTGCACTGAGCAAGTGATTTAATTCTAGTTTTGGACATCATCTGTCATAGCAAGTTTTTACTTTATTAAAGCTTGATTTGGGCAAATTTGATAAAATTATTTCTAAATCCATTTATGCAATGTCAACTATTAGAACACATTTCTCCTCAATCTGTTTGAAGCTTTTCACTTCCATTCAGCTCAATGACCCATACACAGATAAAGATCAGATTTATAATTTTTTTATATTTGAAACAAAAGCACAGTTAAATGCACAAGAAAAGGTAGTTTATTAAACCACAGGTGCAAATGACTGTGAAGCCCTTTACAAATATTAGAAAGTCCTTTTACATCTTCAATGCTAGGTGACAGGAAAAACATTTGCATATAAATCACTGTTTATCTAGAGATAAGTTTTAACTTACCATATAAAGAGAAAGTGTGATATACTAAGAAGACATTTTATACAATCATTTTATCTTAAATTGCCTAACAGAATTTGGCACTTGATCTATCTTTTTCTATATCTGTATTTTCACATATCTCTTCAGTATCTCTTTATCTATACCTTTATATACTGGATACCATTGTTGATATCTATATTCATATCTTTAATAAATAAATGAATGAATGAAAATACATTTTTATGAAAAAAATTTAAAATGCATATTCGCATTTCAGAGAAGTACAAAGGTTGATTTTAAATAAATCTTTTCCAACAGCAGAACTGGATTATAAAAACAAACAAACAAAAAAAACAGGTAATAACAACCATAAAAAGCCACAGTATCAGAAAGAAAAGTTTCCCCATTTTTCCAAGAGAGAAAATCCTGTAAAATGTTTTATTTAAGGGTATTATAATCATAGTCTTGGACAAAAGTGTTGTTGTTAAGTATGCATAAGTGCCCTTTATTTAAGTGTATGTAATGTACCAGCAAGGCAAATAACTGGTGCCAAATAATAAATGCCAAGGATTGGTTTTCAATCAGCAGCCAGGTCTCTTTTGTGTTCTCTGCAATTAACACAATACATTTCTATGCTTGGAGTCATGGGCCCAGTGCCCAGAATAGAAAACTCAACAGTGGTCATAAATGTTGGTTATTTCATAGAGGAATTAAGTTTCTTACCCTCAGTTTTATTAACAACCAGCTGTTGGCATTTGGGCTCTAGGGGGTTGACATGATATTCTTAGTTACAAGTTGAAAACCAGTACTCCATTTTGTTAACTTAAAGGTCTTCAAAAACTGTAGCTATGTATATATTCAGATCAATATTTTGACAACTAAATCAGCAATTCAGTTTTGCTTTTATGTTAAAAACTATTGTGGCATGATGGTATACAGCCTGACATGAAATGATTTGCCCGTGGAAAATAAAGCAAATATAAGACATAAAGTTTAAACTGGTTCTATTTGCTCCCAGATTAGCAGCTTGCCACAAGGATGCTAGGACAAGTTAGCCTATCTGTAACCATAGATTTATTCCTAGCTGTATCATCAAACTCTTTGGACTTCTATGCCATCATCAGTACATGCAAAAAGATCTCTAAATCTTTTCTTTGTCATAGAATATTTGAGAGGATCAAGTAATTTGATAAAGGACTATCAGGTTAATATGGTTAGCTGCTTTATCTGGTTCATTCTCTACCATTTTTCAGTTGGAATGCACATCACATTACTCAAACAATTGCTTTCTAATACAGCCATGGGCATTTACGATCCCTACTCTCACCAATGCCCCTTTAACTAGCTCACATACCAATGCACATTTAAAGGTTCCATCTCTGAGAGTGCAACATATCTAGGGGCAGGAGTAGACTAATTATAGTACATTGCAATTTGAATTGTGAATCACTAATTAGAAGAGGTGAGGACAAGAGGCAGTTGGAAATGGGGCATCTATTCGCTGATGGGAGGAATTCCCATGGAAAATGTAAAAGAGATGAAATCAATGAGAGCAAAAATGGTAGCTATGGAACACTTACACATAGGATGTATGGATACAAATTTGCAAGGATTAGAATAGAATAAAAGGAAAAGACTCATGATGTATAATAGCGTGTAATTATCTAGATCTTAAGACCTATATCTGCAAATCAATACACTCACCAGATCCAAGAAAAATTAAAGCGACTCATCTTAAATAGTAGCTCTGTGAAATTTTGAGTTTCAAAAGAAAATGAAAAAATCTTTTTTCTTAAAATTTCAGTTCTTGAAATTAACCCAAAGAAATACTTCAGGGTATACACATGGATTTATATATGCATATGATTCATCTCTGAATTTTTATACTAATTAAATAAGAAGTAACCTTAAGGTTCACAGCAGAATAGTTAAATACATCATGATTGCTAAATACCATAAAAATCCACACACGCGCACGTGGACGCAAACACATCACGCTTCTAAGAAATGTATTTCCTATATGTCTGAAAAAAAGTACTAATAATCCTAGTGCTAATAATTATTTATATTAGAAAATGGAATCATAGACCATTTTTGTGTGTTTTTGTATAGTTCATATTTTAAAAGGGAAGTATATTGCAATAATGACATTAAAACATAAGATTTTGTGTGTTAGCATGTTTGATAAAGTACTTGGATTAAAACAAAATTAGATTTTCATTTCAAATCAGAGGACAGCATGTATTTTAAAGAGTTAATAAAAAATAAAGTTAGGAGGCAGGATAAATGTGGATAAATGAATAAAATGCAGATAAATGTATTTTAGATCTTAACAGAAAAAGACCTCATCTATAAAAGTGGAAAACAAAAAAAATCAGTGTTAATATAGGATGAGCTCTCACTTACACACTTGGTGAAAATATTAGCATTTCTGGAAAGCAAATGTACATAAATATCAAAGCGCTGTCACATTTTACCTCTAGGAATTTCAGAAAATGACATAATCACATATTCACATCAATATTTATGTATAAAGATGTTCATTATGGGAACAGTATAATATTCAACATATAGCAATGTTTAAATAATTTACCTTTTATCCACATAGCACACCATGTTGCAGAAATTAAATTATTAAAATATTTCTTTCAAATAAAGGCATATAAGATGATTATTAGGTAATACTAACGAAAGTGTCAGATACAAATCTGTGATAGCAATTCCTTAATTTTTTAATATAATATATGCTTTATCAGTAGAGTTTGACCAGAGATACAGAATCCTTCAGTACAACATAAATAAAGAATTTACCATAGGGATCAATCCTTACACAACTGTGGAAATTTATGGAGAAACCTCTGAGTCTGGTGTTGAGCCTGAAGTCATTACAGGTTGGTGGCGCCAGTCAGCAGAGCCAGCTATCAGGAAGGAAAGCTGGACATACAATGAGAGAGAATAAGGACAAATGGAGTCCAAGTGGACAAACTGGAATCTATGAGAACAAACTGAAACCTGTATCTATCTCTCACAGATCCTAGCCTCAATGAAATATATGGCATGCAGAAGAAACTGCCATCTCTGCAATAGTGATGAACACAGACCTGGGCCAGGACTCAAAAAAGCTGAAGGATAAGATCCCACAAGATCAAATAGCAAGTCACGCTATGTGAGCCACCATTGTGCCTGGAGCCTTAGTCCGTCCTTATAAACATAGAAACATCTGCTCTGTCACTTCTCCCTCAGCAGATTTCTATTGTGGTCAACGCTGACCTGGAATCATGCAGGGAAGGGGCTTGTTGAAAAGGTAGTTCCACCTGAGCTGAGTTGGCATGGAACAAAGCCATGTCATATACATATGTATGAATATATATATGACTCTGATAGGGAGATTAAGCAAGAGATAGAAATAAACGATTAAGCATTTCTTCTAGTGGAATGACAGAGAGTATTTATGTTCTTCTTTGTATTTCCTAATTTTAGGCAGTATATATTTTTTCTAATCAAAATGAAATAATGTTTGAAAAAAGTTAAACATAAGAATCCATGAAAAACTAGATGATAATAAGTATTTCTTAAACGTATTAAAAGAAACCATCTTGAACTGTCTATAAAGAAGAAAAAAAATAATCAAGACACATTAAAAGGTGAAAATCTGTATGAATATCAACAATTCTGATACACAGCTGGTATTCTAATAAAAATACAAATAAGTAATATATTAAAAGCTCAGTGATAAAGATAGATAAATAAGAGAAAATACATTGAATGCATACAAATACCAAGTATTAGGCTCAGTATTTAACAAAAAAATTAAAATTTTTTTAACTTATCAATTTATAAACTTTGTAAAAGATGATGATTCGCGCTGGTGAAGATTGGGTGAAAGGAAACATACCCTCAGTCACTGCTGGTAAAAGCAATTTGCTGGGTTTTTTTTTGTTTTTTTTTTTTTTTTTGCTTTGTTTTGTTTTTAAGAGATATGGGAAGATGTATATAGCACAATTTAAAAATATTTTATATCATTGACAAAAGATCTTCCAACCATCTCTATTAAAGAAGTATTTGGAAGTTTAGACATTTCCCTACTTTGTCAGGCAAAAATAATTTATTTTTAATTTTCATGTGTATTGTAAAATAAATCATTTAGCTTGATGTTACCCATGATATCTTTTTAACTAGATACTGGGGTGATCTATATAATTTCTGAGGTAAAAGGGACCTTACATGCTACTTAATCCAATTCACTCATTTTACAAGTGGTAACTTTGGACTGAGCTATCTTTACAAAATCAGCTTTAAAGCATCGTCAAAATAGAGGCAAGCTAAGACTCAGAAAATAGGAGTACTTGTGTTGCCTCTGACATTCCTAAACCTCTCTAAATTTATTATTATAGAATAAAATAATGTATTTTCTTCTCACTTTATATAATTATATGAGAAATAAATCCATAAGAACGTAAACAGTATGAAGTTATAAAGTAACAAGTGTAAACATGCAAACTCACACACACGTTTGTTCAGAAGAAAATCTAGGATCATTTTGTGGAATAAAACAACAACAACAAAAACCTCCTATGTCACTTTCCAATATTTAATATTGGAAGCATCGTTGGTATGTTAGAATATCCGTGCTGCATTTTTTAAATTTATATTGTTTTAATGGTGAGATGAAGGTGCTTGTTCTGACAATAAAATAATTGAAGTTTTTTTTTTTTTTAATAAAAAAATCATACTTTAGTTGCTAAAATTGGGCAACTTTCAAAACTCTGTACTAATAACACTACAGTAGATCCTTCCATGACATAACAGTTCAATTTCTTGCTCAATTCCTCCCCGTTACCTGAGTGCCAACCTTTTCACTGCTCCTTACAAATGGGCACTGGTTAGTCATTGTGTATTGAAATAGGTGCTGGCACTCATACTCTTTCCATTAAGTTCCTTTTGATCTACTGCATAGTCAAATGACTCCACTCATCAAGGCAGCCACATTCCAGCAGGACAGTTTCCAGGACGTGCTTTGCTTGGAACTGATGTGTAATCCACAGGACTCCAAAAGACCATACATTGTTGTACCAGCAACAGAGGCAAGTATTTTATGAGCAGTGTAGATTGATGATGGGCAACAACGTATTTTACTTCCCTACAATCAAACTGGAAATTTTCCTGTTTCAGAGTCTGTGATCTTTTAATCCAGTTTCTTGTGACAAAAATTTAATCTGCTACACCTGCCCTTGGTTAATGCCTTAATCAGCAACCTCTCTAGAAAAATCAATGACTTTGTATCTCCTGGTGTTAGCTATGCATTATTATTAAAAAAAAAAAAAAAAAGACAAGTCAGATGAGATTATTTATTTATTTTTTGCAAATTGATTGTTCTCTCCTGCCGATTATTCACTTGGCTGCACCTGCTCACCAATTACAGTTTACTGTAATCACATCTTTGGAGCCCACAGTGCTGTTAGCATTCTACACTTTCCTCCTAAGCTTTGATGTCAAAACACAGCTGCCGTCTCTCATACCTGGAGGTCTAGCAAATGTCTAAGTGGGCTCAGAAAGGATCTGAGTATCAAAGGCAAAACAAGCAGCTGATAATACTATCCCAAATCCCTGGTTTATGCCACTTGAAGTCAACAGATTTCCTTTAATTTTTCTGCTTTCAGGGATTAACCACCAGCAAGGATGGCTATTTTAAGGAGAAGATTAATCTTGAACATTGCATCAGATCTTGTTCAAAAATCTGCCTGGCTGAATGAAAACAGCAAGGAGTAGAACAAGGGTGTCTCGAGCTTTTTGGAGGAAGTCTGTAGCAATCAGGATAGAGGGTAATTCATTTTGGGCTGTATTTTATCCAGTCAGAAAAACGTGGAAAATGTACCAGGAAGTTTGCTGAATGTTTATGCCTTTCCTGTGCTTTGGTTTTGCTCTGAGCTTTAGGGTAGTCATACTTGGAGTCTGAAGGCACAGATGAGCATGTATACTATAGACACAAGGGTGTCATCTTAGAAGAAAAAATATAAATAAATCATTAAGACACCAATCTAAAAAAGGCACTTGGCTTATGTGTTCAGCTTTCTCAACCTACTAATAAGCCTGCTGTGTGAAACGATGATCTATGAAGTACCTTTAGAGAAGAAACTGATCAAGAGGACAGCATTAGTTAATACAACTACATAACGGAAAGCACTAACTCCCCTAATGACAAGATTATCAGTTCTCTTCCTTATCAGTGAATGGATCACCACACATAATATTACCCTTAAGCATGCTTTGTCTATTTTATAATACAAAAAAATTTTTTTTCTGCCTGTAGATATAAAGTTAGGAAATTTCGAAAACAGTAAGGCAAAAAATAAGCTCACTGCAAACATTTTGGTGTACTTCGTACATTCCACGTTCTGATTACTAATGGATGTTTATGGCTATTTCTTCTCACTTTGAATCGTGCCGCATCAGCAAACCAAGGTCCCAAAAGCTTCACTCCATCCACATCATTAAGGTTGACTCTACTTTGAGGAGGCAGCTCTTTCCCAGTCGTATTTTGAGTGTCTTCCAACCTGAGTGGCTCATCTTACACCACTATATTAGACAATGTTTCACTGCTATCCAGAAGGTTTTCATTGGCCGATTTTATTTTTTCAATTGTTTTTAAGAGGTAGATCACCATGTCATACTTCTTAGTCTGTCTTAGTCTGGAAACTCCACTGAAACTTCTCCACCATGGGTGACCCTGCTGGTAATTTTGTACAGGGGTGGATTATCCAGAAGGCAAGTAAGCACCATGCTCACCTTGCCTTTTGGATAATCCACCCTTATATTTGAAACAGTGGTGACGTGGTTTCCAACATCACAGTGACATGTGATCCACCACAGTATGACAAACTGACATACATTTTGGTGTATATGATTCAATTCCTTCATCTCTCCATGC
Organism: Dugong dugon; assembly: GCA_030035585.1. Taxonomy (NCBI): domain Eukaryota; kingdom Metazoa; phylum Chordata; class Mammalia; order Sirenia; family Dugongidae; genus Dugong; species Dugong dugon. Next base: position 92,590,138 of record CM057472.1, read on the forward strand.
ATTTGATTGTGTACACGCAAATCCATTAAAAAAAAAACATTGACATCGAGTCCATTCCGATCATAGCAACCTTATAGTACAGAGTAGAGCTGGCCCATAGGGTTTCCAAGGAGCGGCTAGTGGATTCACACTGCTACCCTTTTGGTTAGCAGCCAAGCTCTTAACCGCTACACCACCAGGGATCTAAACCCAGGGTACTTAAAATCATATACCCATACTACTTTGAATTTTTTTCACTTAATAAACTATTTTATCAACATTTGCATATTCTTCTAGAAGAATACTTTAATAGCTATATTGTATTGTATCAAACAGCTGAGTAGCTGTTTAGGTTATGTTGCTCTATTAAAGGACAATTTTTTCCCCAAATTATTCAGTATTATGAATGTTAATTTTTATTAGAAAAAAATCCCCAGCAGGGATATTAACAGATACAATGGCAAATAATTGTGATTCATGTTGCTCAATTGACCACCAGGATTTCATAATTGTAGCAGAAAAAGTTAAGGGTTCTTATGTCTTTGCTGTTGTGGGAGTATTTGATAGTATTTCTGTGTGACATGAGGCATGTGATTGAATATCTCTGTGCCTTAGTTTCTTTATCTGTAAAGCTGAGATAATAATAGCATTTGTTACTGCCAGGTCTTCGATGTTTCTAATACTAAGTTTACATGAAGAAAAGCTTATTCAAGTGTTATTTTAATTTTAGAATTAGTATGCAAGTTTTCTAAATACCTATATCTTCTTTAAGCTTTTATAGTCAGCCTCTGATTTTTATTATCATAGGCCTGGTGGTGCAATAGTTAAGCACTCAGCTGCTAACCTAAAGAAACAAAACAGAGGCTCCATTGGAGAAAGACCTTGCGATCGGCTCCCATAAAGTTTACAGTCTAGGAAACCCTATGGGGCAGCTCTACTCTGTCATATGGGGTCGCTGTAAGTCAAAATGGAGTGGTTGGCATCTAACTACATAACAACAATCAATTACAAGTCTAAGAAATTTCAACATTTTAAAATGATCTTTGATTGATATTTGACATCATAAATAAACATAGTTATATTAAGCCCAAACATTTTAAATTACTTTTATGCCATTTGACTTCAAGTCATTTAATTATCTTACAAACAAAATATTTTTAACTACTTATTATTAAATGGAATTATTAAAAGTACAATAAATTTACAAATATGATTAAAGAAGTTATTAAAAACTTTCTATTATTGTGTATAACTTCTAATATTTCAAATTCAAATTAAAAAGTCTGCGTCAGTAACTATACAACATTTTAAGTTATAATAATGAGGTTATCCCAGTAAGAGGCCTATTTCTCTTAAAGTAACTATTTTAACTTATATGTATAAATTTCTCTCTTTCAAATTAATAATTCAGTAAATTAGGCTTTCTTAAATATTTTTACACTTAATTCTAAACTCTTTTGGTTTAAAACTTGCTCATCCATGAAGGAAATAATTGTGCTTGAGGGCATATCTTACGAGTGTTATTTTTTTAGTCCTTTATTTTTCCTTCTAATTTTATTTTATTTTTAAAAAAGTATACAACAACATTCATTATTTTGTAGTCTACACTTTCTGAGTTTTAACACATGTATAGATTCATGTAACCACACCACAATCAGGATACAAAACTGTTCCATCACTCCCCCAACCACAATCACCACCAGCCCAAAAAAATATTTCCTCATTTTGGCCTTTTTAGTCACAAAATCCCTCTAGTTTTAACTCCTGGAAACCACCAACTTGTTCTTTGTCACTTCAGTTTTGTTTTTTTCAGAATGACATATACATAGAATCACTCACTATTACTATTTGGAGACCGGCCAATTTCCTTCGCATAATGCCTTGAAATGTATCCATGTTGTTGTGTGCATCAATAGTTCTTCCCTTTTTATTGTGGAATACTATTCCATTATATGGATGTACCACAGTTTGTTTATCCCTTCACCCACTGAAGGACATATGAGTTGTTTTAAGCTTTGGATGATTATAAATAGTCACTATAAACATTTGTGTACAGATTTTGCATGAACATAAGTTTTTATTTCTCTAAAAAAGATACTCAAGCTTGGAATTACTATGTCATAGGAGAATACTAGGTGTGGGATTATTAGGTCATATACTTAATAGAAACTGTAGAAGAGTTTCTTCAAAGAAACCACCCCATTTAAAAGAGAATTTTTTTTCCTCATAAATTTGACTATCAAGCTAGGCCCTTTTATGTACTTATTGTGTTCTTAAATTGTAAAACTTAAGAAAGCGAAACTCCATGTCTTTGAGATTAAGTTGTCTCATAATTTAGCTTTCAGGTCAGATTATAGTTTGTATCATAATCCCAGGTAGCTCTACAATTTGATGGAATCTACAAACTATTTATTATTTCATGTCTTTTTAATTACTTTTTTATTTTTCTATATATTCTAGAATTTCTACTATTACAGATATTTGAAGAACAACTGTCTGGAATCTGTGCATCTGAGACCTATAACTAACTCTTTGGTCTCAGATTTAAAATGGCCATTTCTATCAAAGTATACGTCAGTAGTGAATATAGCCTCTGTGCCTAGAAAATAATAAAAGTTGAAATAATACTAGCTTTTATGATTATTAATTATTTCAATTAATGATCAAGTGATTTCAAGTGTATCTTTGACTTCTAAGGCCTAACAACCTGTTTCTACAAAATAAAGCAATATTTGACTTTGTTGGCAAAACTGTGGTGGCTCTAGCCTTGTCTCCAATTTGCTGGAAGAGAAGTTTGTCTTCTAAGGAAGCATGACCCAGTTATTTTCTTGAGTTCTCAAAGGCTTGCCTTCCATGTGCCCACCAACTAGCTTTCCATTCTTCCTCTCCTACTCATACTCCAACTAAGGTACTTGGTATAAATTTTCTGCATTGACCATTGATGTGACAGCCTGCTTCCATAAAGATTACAGCCTCAGAAACCCTATGGGGCAGTTCTACTCCATCCTATAGGGTCGCTGTAAGTTGGAATCTGCTTGAGAGCAGTTGTTTTTGTTTTATTTTTGGTGGAACATCAAGAAACAAACAGACCTAGATCCTTACTTTTATGATCATGTATTCTAGCTTGGTGAGAAAATAAACATACATAATAAATATATAAGTGTACGGTATTTTACAAGCTGATAAATGCTCTGTTAAAAAAAAAAATGAAAAACAAAACTTAAGGTAAGGTTCTACCTCCCATGCTGAGTTCTAGAGTTCACAATTGCTTTACTCTTTCTTGACTTTTGTAGGTGCTATTAAAGCTTTCCTGAATATCCTTTCCTCAATTCTCCATTTGGGGAAATATGATATATTAACCAATTCATTAGTTTTTTTTAACATTAGCCCAGACATTGTGTGATATGCTGTTGCTACAGAAATGAATAAAATCTTGTCTCCATCGTCTTCAGGGAAGTCAGTGTGATGAGGCAGATTGACATTAAAACTTTAATTACAATATAATGTAATATGTGCTGATGTGCTATAGTAGTATCAAGTACAGTCTGTGGTCAATCTGGAGGACCCTAGAAGTCACATTAAGGGACCCAATTTATACTTGGGCCTATTGCCTGGGGACAGTAGAGTGAGAAGACAGTTTTAGAAAAAGAAGAGAATGTATACAAGCAGCATACCTTTCCAGCCCATTTCAAATATCACCTCCTCAGTGAGGTATTCAATTAACTCAATACTCCTCATTAACTCCCTTCTTTGTACTTGAAAAGCATTTGAGTACACCTCTCTATAATGAAACATATCAGAATATATTACCAATTTATATTACTGTCTTATCAGATAGGTGGCATGGTAAGAATCAAGAACCACAACTTATTGACCTTAATAAGTACCCTGTTCATCCTGCACTGAGATGGAAACCTGGCAGTCACTTACATGTTGGAGGGATGCCAAGCTGATCGCTCCTTCTGTTTTGTTAATAACATTGATGCCAGTAATTAATAACTACCCATGGATAATAAACTGCTGTTGTTGAGTGCCATCAAGTCGATTTCAACTCGTAGCAACCTCATATGATAGAGTAGAACTGCCCCCTAGAATTTTCTTGGCTGTAGTCTTTACAAAGGCAGATCACCAGGTCTTTATCCCACCAAGCAGCATGGTGGGTTCGAACTGACAACTATTGGTTAGCAGCTAAGCACTTAACCATTGCCCTACAAGGGGCTCTTTAATAAACTCTTAGGTTCCTAGAAATAATAGGTGATCAATTTATCTTCATTATTATTTTTAATTAAAAATGTTCACCTAAAATTGGTTGAATGTATGTAAAATTCATCACTGCAAGTCAATGAACTTTTGGTGAATTGACATATATGACTTTTTTATGTTGTGAATATGATAGACAATGTATTGTAAATTTAATTCTGTATGTCAAACTCATTTTGTGTTCTCAGCTAGCAACATGCCTGAAAGCAGAGAAGATGAACTAAATTTGTACTTTAAAGGAATATAAAGAATAGAAAATAGATGAATTAATTTTAAAAGATTACTTTTAAAAAGTAAAATACCTTGATGTTCCAAGCAAAGGTATTTAAAATCTACTTTTTCTAGGAACAACAGCAATACGTTTTGATTCTTCAGAGGAAACATCTATCACATGTACCTGGGTCAGCCCTCTCTTTCTGTCTTAGCTCCCTCCAGTTTCTCAGAAATCAGTAAAGACAGTGACTGAATTTAACCATGATTTGTCTTCCATCATGAGGAGCTTAAAAAGTATTACAAATATTTATTAAATCATATGTTGGTAAAATGCAGAAGAAAATCAGCTTGAGTTGGATGATGGGATATTCCACTTTTTTTTCCAGGAAGAGGGGAAAAAAAAAAAGTATTCAGGCTGCAGAACAATTGAGCAGAAATTCTCTGCTCAGAAATATCTTTTCTTAGCTACACATGCGATTTACAACTCAGGACAAAGGAGACAAAAGAAATTAAATTTCACAGTTTTTAATAGATTTAGTAACTTTTCCTGAACGAGCCAGAATAAATTCTGCTTGAAATCAGCCCCAAGGGGCAATTTTTGGAACCTCCTGATCATTGATATCCTGGGATCTCTCTCAGTTTATTCTTCTGCATCAGAGCATCAGTCTGCTGAGGATGGTGCATTGTCTCCTGCCTATGTCAACACACTATACCTCAGAGGAAGATAGAATAAATACTATGATAATCCAACAGATCTCTTATCTGGTGCTTTAGATGTGATTCTTTCTTAATGGTGCCAGTCACATTCTGGTGGAATACTTAGTATCATCAAGTTTTATGGCTTAAAAAATTGATGAGATGAAATCAATTAGACAATTTATACTAACTCACTCGTTTTTGCTTCTCTCTTCCTCCCAAAATATACAGGGGGCTCCACTGCTATCAACATACACACACATATGTACACTAAGAACAGGAATAACAGAGTTTCACTTTATTTAGAAACATATCTCAATTTTTTATTGTTTCAGCCATTTAATTTTTACTATCATGTAGTTCATTACATACACAATATAAACCAATGCTGCTGAGGCTATACTAGGGGTAATTAAAGTTATAACTTGCCTTTTGTCAAGTATCAGTACATTTTTACTTGATTGTCTTAGTGACATGGTTATGAATTAGATTATCTTACCTTTTACTATTTTGTTATTTATTTCTTCTTTTCTGGGGGAATCGCAATACACTTTCTAAATGCTCCGGAGAACAGCTACAGTAACTTTATATGCAGTACCAAACACCTGCATTCTTTTGGTCTGAGTTTGGAAAAATAAAGATACTTACTAGCTTACTCTTTATTGAATCACTGTCCAAACATGAAGCCAAATTTCAGACTCTGACTCTGCTATTTACCATCCCACAGTTGTTTCTCCACAATCCCATTACTTGGGACATTTCTATCACTTCCCCTTTTCTTTTTCTGGGCTCAAATTGCAATTACAAATATATATAGCTAGGAGGAAAGAGGAGAATAGGTCAAACAATAAGCTGGATTCAAAAATATCCATTTCAAAAACTAAGAAAATGTCCCCACAGGAAGAAGCATATTTCTTCTATCCTCTGGTCTTAGAAAACCCTTTGTTTGAGGTTCTTTATTCCTCTACTTCTGAATTATTTTATTGGATAGAACACACTTCATGGAGGAAAACCAGCATGCTTATTAACACTGTCTTTACTAAGCAAGCTGTGCTGTGGGCTGTCAGACGGGGAAAATATGTACCTTGGTATACAAAAACTTAGCAGGTGAAAAGACACTCTGATAAAGATCACACACACACAAATACACACACTCACACGCAGAGACATATACTTAAAATATAAAATCTCTAAGGTTCCAGTCCTGAGTGTCAGTGTTATTAAAATACATACAACATTTTACTCTGACAAGGTTATTTTGATATAAATGGGCAGACCAAGGAAAACAGCAGTATCATTTCCCTAAGCCATATGACTACAAGACTTATTGTTTAAAAAATCAAAACAAAACAGCCTCCAATTGATCCCCATTTTTGTATATTTCTGAAGACCTTGAGAAAGGACCTCGGAGTATTTAACATTTATAAAGGAAACAGTTTACAACTCAGTTTGAATCTTAGTATGGGTATTAAAATCACTAGGTAGCATTTTCCTCTGTCTAGATATAAAGTGTTATTCAAATAACCTTATATAAGATCGAAGAGTTATTACAAAATGCTCTTTTCTCATCAGTGGAGTTAGCGCTTAGAACAACATTACAGGAATTCCCAGTTCAAAGTCACCTAACTCAGTAAAATGATAAATTTGGTGCGATATCAGCACTTAGATCAGTTATATCAGTTCAAATCGTTAAGTATTTATTTAGTGAAAACTGTATCAGAATCTCAGTTTCCATTTTGTTTTGAAATTAAACACTATATACGTAAAATATTTAGCAAGTTAGCTAATACATAAATACTTCGGGTAAATGGTGATCCTTTCTTACTTTTTCTTATCCTACTTTACATATCCAGCATGGCATACAAAATTTGTGCTCACATAAAGTTTGCCGATGATGAAATCACAATATTTTATTTATTGTTTTTCCCTTTGACATCCTTGTGGTACCTTTCATTTCCCATTCGATTCACATTACTTCACTAACGTTGGAGCCCTGGTGGCTCAGTGGTTAAGACCTCGGCTGCTAACCAAAAGGTCAGCAGTTCGAATCACCAGCTGTTCCTTGGAAACCCTTTGAAGTAGTTCTACTTTGTCCTATAGGGTCACTATGAGCTGGAATCGACTTGAAAACAATGGGTTTGTTTTTTACTAGAAAAATTCCTGCACTGTGAATTTATATGTTTATTTCTATCTCTCTCACCCTTGAAAGCAAAATTATCTGAATCTGTGTCTCACTTACAAGAGTTTTTGCTCAATTTATCACATCTAAAAAATAATACCAAGTACCTAGCTTGTGTCATATAATATACAAGGAAAGCATGCAATCAAAATGGGTTGAATTCAGCAAGCATATTTCCCGCGTGGGATCATGATCCCTGGTTTTGGAGTGAACAGAGCACACTTTATTAACAAAACACGGTGTTTGCCTGTTTGAATCCGTCAAGTGACTACCTGAAGGGAGGTTCATTGTAATAAGCAACATCATGATAAACGGAGAAAGTAATTGAAGTTGTCAAGGATTTCATTCTACTTGGATCCACAATGCCCATGGACACACAGTCAAAAAATCAAACAATGTATTGCATTGGGCAAAGCTGCTGTAAAAGACCTCAAAAACAAAGGTGAGGACTAGGGTGTGCCTGACATAAGCCATGGTATTTTCAATCCCCTCATATGCAAGCCAAAGATGGACAATGAAAAATGAAGACTAAAGAAAAATTGATGCATTTTGAATTATAGTGTTGGCAAAGAATATTGAATACAAGCAGCCCCCAGGTTACTAACATCTGACTTATGGACAACTAGTACTTGCCCTTTAATGTTACATAATTTACCCTCACTTTGAAAGGATTACCAACTCCTAAAAACCAAAACTGAACCCGTTGCCATTGAGTTAATTCCGACTCATAGCGACTCTGTAGGACAGAGTAGAACTGCCCCGTAGGGTTTCCAAGGAGCACTTGGTTGATCCGAACTGCTGACCTTGTGGCTAGCAGCCGAACTCTTAACCATTACGCCACTAGGGTTTCCTGAACCAAAACCTACTAGCTACAAATTCTTCCTCAATCACCTTCAATTGCTGTGTATCTAACTTTTAAATCATTGAAAAGGTTTTGAGCCTTTTCTTACACTAAAGTAAGGCTAAATAAGAACCATATGCACCTGTTCCCACTAACCTACAACTTCGACTGAAAGACATAGTTAGGAACAGATCTCATTTTAACCTGGGTACTGTCTGTATACCATGGACTGCCAAAAGAATGAATATATCTGTCCTAGAAGAAGTATAGCCAGAATGCTCCCTAGAAACAAGAATGGTGAGAATTCATCTCACTTACTTTGGACATGTTATCAGGAGGGACGAACTCCTGGAGAAGGACTTCATGCTTGGTAAAAATAGAGGGTCAGCAAAAAAGAGGAAGACCCTCATGGAGATGTACTGACACAGTGCCTGCAACAATGGTCTCATACATAGCAAGAATTGTGAGGATGGCACAGGACCAGGTGGTGTTTGCTTCCGTTGTACATAGTGTGGCTATGAGTCATAACTGACTCGAGGGCACCTAACAACAACAACAACTTACTTAAAATATTGTAAACTACTCTTTTGTTTATCTTTTCTAATACAGTTACTATAAAATGATCTCAGATTTTACATGTTGATAAGTATATGTACATAAAAATTTTGGCAGAGTTTATTTATGTGGAGAAAAAATCATATGGTCTAGTTAAAATGTTGAAAATTGATGTAAGAAGTGATGTAATTAACCTAAAATTTTCTTTACATACTTCAAACTTACTTTTTTTCCTTTATTTTAAAAATAATTATTATTTTATCTACATCTGTTTCAAAGAAATATTTTCACTTCTTAATAACAGTCAAAGAGAGCCTTCAGGAAAAACTCCACCATGTCTGTCCTAGAATATCATACAATGAAGACAACAAACGCTCAAGCTCTGATTAAAGCTTTATTCAGATTGTATCTATTTTTTAGCACCATCCAAAGGTGACTAGATTGTCAAGTACAACTCACATAAAAGTGAACTGAATAACATAAAAAAAAAACACTATCATTTTACTCCCAGTGTGAACTCCCATATTAGCTGAATAATTTTTATCTTTTGAAAATGATGGGACTCAAAATGAAGCAAAAGCCGATTAAGGTTATATAAGCAGCCCATTTTATCATAGAGCTTTGATGAATGTGTTTTATTAATAATAGACATAGTTAATGCAGATACCTTAGCAAAGAGTTATTATATTGGGGCTTGCAATTGCATCCATTTATCTAAAACATAAAGCATGCAAAATAAGTTTCACTCTGTGTGTAGTAACTCTGGGAAGGAAACTGAAAGCTAACATAAATCATGTGTGAGGAAGAATTAATCATCTTTCCTTTTTGAGGTAGCAACATTAATGGGGTGCATTTTAAGTATTTAGATTGTAGTGATAGATCATTTGGGATTATTTCACATGCAGATTAGAAAAAAAGCCTATCAAACTGGCTTAAGTGAAAGAAAGGGATTTATTAGTTTATGTCACTACCAGGTCCAGGGGTAGGAAAATTCAGGTGAGGCTTGATCAAGTAACTAAAATGATTTCACCAGGACTCAGATCTTTTCATTTCACTGTTCTGGCTCCTGCTCTGTTGGCTTTTATCTCAGCTTTTACATCATAGTCCCAATGGCTCAAGGTTTACGTTGTTCTTAAGGCCAGAAGTCCCAGAATACATGATCACAGACCTTCCTCTGGAACAGTGGCTCTCAACTGAGGATAGTGGCAATGTCTGGGGACAAGTTTGTTTGGTCACAACCGGGACATGGTACAACAGGCATCCATTGGCGAGAAGCCAAGGATGCTGCTAATAATCCTGCAATGTTTATGGTAGGAAAGAGGGAATATCTGCTTATTTTTCTGAATAGTTACATGCCTTAGCCTCAGAAAATCTACTATGTCTGCTTACCGATTTTTAAGAATTAGTAATGGGTATTAGGTATTTCTCAGCCCATTAAGTGCACTATGTTAAAACATTATTCAAGTGTAAGGTGTCCATCCTTAGAAAAGCAGTGGGATTTAAATAGTAAATAAAAATTTTCAAAACATTCATTACTATTTAAACATGTATTTTTCTTAGGCCAAGAAAATTTGGGTTATTAAAAATATTCTGTTCACTTTTATGGTTCTAATTTAAATAAGATAATTAAATATATTAATGTACATATATATATATTTTAAACATAACTATGCACTTTTTATGTTATATAAAATACTAAAACTAAAAACCAAACCCGTTGCTGTCGAGTCGATTCCAACTCATAGCGACCCTATAAGACAGAGTAGAACTGCCCCATAGAGTTTCCAAGAAGTGCCTGGTGGATTTGAACTGCTAAACTTTTTGGTTAGCAGCCATAGCTCTTAACCACTATGCCACCAGGGTTTCCATATAAAATACATAATAATTTTAAATGAGAAAATTTACGTAACATAAAGTTTACCATTTTAATCATTTTCAGTATAAAATTTACAGTTTTAGAATATTTGCAATGTCATTTAACTCTCATCTAATTCCAGAATATTTGGATCACTGCAAAAGAAACCCAATACGTCTCAATTCATCCACTTCCCTCTCTCTGCCTCATTTCCTGGCAACCACAAATCTACTCTGTGTCTCTATGGATTCTCCTAATCTGGACCTTTCATATAAAAGTAAACCTATAATATATGACCTTTTGCATCTGGGTTCTTTCACTTAGCAGAATGTTTTCAAGGTTCATCCATGTTGTCGTATGTATCAGCACTTCATTCCTTTTAACGTCTTAATTATACTCTATTGCATGGATATATCACATTTTATTCATCTGTTAATATATTGATGGATATTTGGGGAGTTTCCACTTTTGGTCCATCATAAATAATGTTGCTGTGAACTTTTGCCCATAAACATGTTTGCAGATCATCACTCCTGGAAGATATTCTCTGTTTCTAAAAGTTTTTGTTTGAACATATATTTTCAATTCTGTTACCTATGTATCTACAAATGAAATCTCTGGGTTATAGGGTAACTGTAAGTTTAATTTTTTAAGAATCTGCCAAACTTTTTCTACAGTGGTAGCAACATTTAACATTCTCATGAGAAATATGCAAGTATTCCAGTTTCTCCACATCCTCACCAAAACAAACAAACAAACAAACAAAATCCCACTGCCATTGAGTTGATTCATAGTGACCCTATAGGACAGAGAAGAACTGCCACATGGGGTTTTCAAGGATTGGTTGGTGGGTTTGAACTGCCAACCTTTTGGTTAGCAGCCATAGCTCTTAACCACTGCACCACCAGGACTCTATCCTCACCAATACTTGTTATTTTCCACTTATACGTTATAGTCAGTCTGTTGCTGTTGCTGTTTTGTGTCGTCCAGTCGACTCCCACTCACAGTGACACGATAGGACAGAGTAGAACTGTCTCATAGGGCTTCCTAGGCTTTAATTTCTATGGGCAGAAATTGCCAGGTCTTTTCTGCTGCAGAGCAACTGGTGGATTCGAACCACCCACCTTTCTGTTAGCAGCCAGCTGGGCTTCTTATAACCATCCTAGAAAATTTGAAAGACAGCTACCTGGCCAAATGACTGGAAGAGATCCATATTTATATCTATTCCAAAGAAAGGTTATCCAGCTGAATGCAGAAATTATTGAACAATATCATTAATATTACATGCAACTAAAATTTTTCTAAAGATCATTAAAAAGCGGTTGCAGCAGTATATTGACAAGGAACTGCCAGAAATTCAAGCGGGATTCAAAAAGGACTTGGAATCAGGGGTATCATTGCGAATGTCAGCTAGATCCTGGCTGAAAGCAGATAATACTAGAAAGAGGTTTACCTGTGTTTTATTGACTATGCAAAGGCATTTGAATGTGTGGATCATAACAAATTATGGATAAAATTGAGAAGAATGGGAATTTCAGAATACTTAATTGTGCTCCTGAGGAACTTGTACACAGATCATGAGGCAGTCATTCTAACAAAACAAGGGGATACTGCATGGTTTAAAGTCAGGAAAGGTGTGTGTCAAGGTTGTATCCTTTCACCGTACTTATACAATCTGTATGCTGAACAAATAATCCAAGAAGCTGGACTTTATGAAGAAGAATGGGGCATCACGATTGGAGGAAGACTCATTAGCAACCTGCATTATGCTGATGATACAACCTTGCTTACTGAAAGTGAAGAGGACTTGAAGCACTTACTGATGAAGATCAAAGACTACAGCCTTCAGTATGATTATACCTCAACATAAAGAAAACAAAAATCCTCACAACTGGACAAATAAGCAACATCATGATAAATGGAGAAAATATTGAAGTTGTCAAGGATTTCATTTTACGTGGATCCACAATCAACACCATGGAAGCAGTAGTCAAGAAACCAAAAGCGGCATTGCATTGGGTGAATCTGCTGCAAAAGACCTCTTTAAAGTGTTGAAAAGCAAAGATGTCACCTTGAAGACTAAGACGTGCCTGCCCCAAGCCATGATGTGTTCAATCACCTTATATGCATGTGAAAGCTGGGCAATGAATAAGAAAAAACAAAGAAGAATGGAAGCCTTTGAACTGTTGCGTTGACGAAGAATATTGAATATACCATGGACTGTCAAAAGAATGTACAAATCTGTCTTGGAAGAAGTAAAGCCAGAATGCTCCTTAAAAGGGAGGATGGCGAGACTTTGTCTCTCATAGTTTGGACATGTTATCAAGAGGGACCTGGCCCTGGAGAAGGACATAATGCATGACAAAGTAGAGGGTCAGAAGAAGACCCTCAATGAGATGTATTGATACAGTGGCTACAACCATGGGCTCAAGCATAACAACGATCATGAGGATGGCACAGGATTGGGCTGTGTTTCATTCTGTTGTACGTAAGGTGGCTATGAGTCGGAGCATACCTGAAGGCACCTAACAACAATAGCAGATGTGAAAGCAGCCCTGGTGCAACTGGTTAAGTACTAGGCTGCTAGCTAAAGGTTGGTAGTTTGAACCCACCCAAGGGCTCTGTAGGAGAAAGACCTGGCAAGCTGCTTTTGTAAAGATTGCAGCCAAGAAAACCCTATGAAGCAGTTCTACTCTGTCACATGGGATCACTATAAGCCTGAATAGATTGAGGACACCTAACAATAATGCCAACAGTGAGTGTGAAGTGGTATCTCATTGTGGTTTTGATTTGCATTCCCCTAATGGCTAATGATTTTAAATATCTTTTCCTGTGTTAATTGGCCATTTGTATATCTTTTTTAGAGAAATGTATATTCAAGTTATTTATCTATTTTTACTATCTTGTCTTTTAATTGTTGAGTTGTAAGAGTTATTTATATATTCTAAATACAGAACCCTTATGAAATATATTATTTTCACATATTTTATCCCATTTTGTAGGCTGTCTTTTCACTTTCTTTATATTATCTTTTGATGTACAAAAGTTTTAATTTTTATGCAGTCCAATTTATTTAATACTTCTTTTGCCACTGTGCTTTTAGTGTCATATTTAAGAAATCATTGCCTAATCCAAGGTCACAGAGATTTACACCTAAGTTTGCCTCCAAGGGTTTTATAGTTTTAGCTCTTCCAGCTAAGCCATTGATCCATTCTGAGTTAATTTTTGTATATGGCATGAGAAAAGTGTCCAGCTTCATTCTTTCTCATGTGGCTATACAGTATTTCCAACAACCTTTATTGGAAAGACTGTTCTTTTCCCATTTAATGGACTTAGCACCCTTACGAAAAATCAGTGTACCATGTATACATGAGTTTTTGTCTCAACTTTCAATTATATTTCATTGGTTTATATGTGTATTCTTATGCCAGTTTCACACTGTTTTGATTACTGTAGCTTTGTGGTAAGTTTTGAAATCAGGATATGTGAGTTCTCCAACTTTGTTCTTTTTTATTTTCCCAAGTTTTTTTTTTTTTGCTGTTTGAAGCCTGTTGTATAGCCATAGGAAATTTAGGATCGTCTTTTCCATTTCTGCAAAAAGCTAGTGCTGCTCAGAAATACCACAAGTGGATGGCTTTAACAAAGAGAAATTTATTTCTTCACAATAAGGTAGGCTGAAAGTCCAAATTCACGAGGTCTGCTCCAGGAGAAGTCTTTCTCTCTCTGTTGGCCTTCTCATCAGTGTTCCCCTGGACTAGGAGCTTCGCTGCACAGGGTCCCCAGGTCCAAAGGATTCACTCTGCTCCTGGCACTGCTTTATTGGTGGTATGAGGTCCCCTGTCTCTCTGCTCACTTCTTTTATATCTGAAGAGAATGCCTCAGGACACAATCCAATCTTGTAGATTGAGTCCTGCCTTACTAACACAACTGCCACCCATCCTCCCTCATTAACATCATAGAGGCAGGATTTACAACAAATAGGAAAATCACACAGTACCAGGAATCATGGCCCAGCCAAACTGATAGAAACATTTTTGTGGGGACATAATTCAATCCATGACATTCTACACTTTGGCCCCTAAAAAATCACATCGTTGCAACATGGAAAACATATTCACCCCATCATATCATAGCAAAAGCCTTAACTCCAAGTCCAAAATCCAAAAATTCCCCTTCATCTGTGAAATCAAGAATATAAGTTATCTGCTTCCAAAGGTACAACAGCAGAACAGGCACAAGCTAGATGTTTCCATTACAAATGGGAGAAACTGGAGGGAAAGAAGGGATAACAGGCAACAAGCAAGTCAGCAGAACACATTACATTAGCCCTCAAGGCTTTCAAAATAATCTTCAGTTCTCTGAAACAATTTACACAATAGCCCTGCCCTCCAGACTCTAGGTGTTGGCCAGTCTCTGGATTCTGAGTGGAGGCCTATCGGACCTGGGCTTCAGCTCCATCTTCCAGGCCCCCTGGGACAGCAACTCTGCTCCCTCCGCTTTAGGCACACCATTCTCCTACTCCATCAGAGTGACAACTCCACCCTTAGAAACACCAGAGGCCATGGCTCCACCCTTTGAAACACCTGAGGTCATGGTCATGCCTTTTGAGACTCAGGCAGCTCAGCTTCTTGTGTTCCTTGTCTCTTTAGCTTCTGCTTTATGTGGCCTCTAAGTCCTCAGGCCTCACGCCCGCATCTGCCCTGCTGAGGCAAGTGTTGCAAAGCTCTGTAGCTCCACTGATAAGTGCCCGGAGGCACCCCACTCTGCCAGAAAGCCTCGTGCACACAGGCACTCACCTCTCTTGCTCCATGTGTCAGCAAGCCTAGCTCCACCGATAAATATCCAGAGGCACCCCACTTCGCCAGGAAGCCTCCCGCTCACAAGCACTCAGCTCTCTCACTCCGTGGGTCTGCTCCAGTGCCGTCTCGCACTGGTCTCCTGGTTCTGCTGCAGGTTCTCTGCTGCTCCTGGTCCTCTGTCACTGCCGCACCTCTATCCACTCACAGTTTTAAAACCGTTTCCACATTTTAGGTATCTGTTAGAGCAGCACCCCACTCCTGGTACCAAATGTCTTAGGCTGGGTTCTCTAGAGAGGCAAAACCAGTAAAGTGTATAAATATATAAAGAGATTTATATCAAGGAAATATCTCATGCAATTGTAGAGGATAAAACATCCCAAGTCCACAGATCAGGGTAGAGGCTTCTCTCAGTTCACATAGCCACAGAAGCTGGTGAACCCAAGGTCAGCAAGTCGGAGAGGGGCTCCTGCTCACTGGCTGTGAAGGTCAGTGAATTCCAAGATCAGCAGACAAGACCACAAGGTTTCTCCTGATTCACGTAGCTGCAGGGGCTGGTGAACCCAAGGTCGGCAGGTGGGGGAATCGGACTCTAGCTTGCAGGTGGTAAGCTTCTAGCTCAAGTCCCACAAACCAGAGGTGAGACAAGAAGAGGCAGCTGCTGAGTCTGGAACAAGCCAAAAACCTTGGCAAGGTGAGCAGGCAGAAAGTAACCAGCGGAAGGCAGAGAGATGAAACTGAGGGAGCCGTGAGCTGCCACAGGCCCCGCCTCCGCCAGTACCACTCAGCAGATTCCATCACGGAGGTGATCACAACATTATACAACTGCTAAAACACTGAGAATAATGGTCTAGCCAAGTTGACATACAGTCTTAACCATCACAGTTTATATGTGTATTCTTATGCCAATTTCACACTGTTTTGATTACTGTAGCTTTGTAGTAAGTTTTGAAATCAGGATGTGTGAGTTCTCCAACTTTGTTCTTTCTTTTTCCAAGGTTTTTTTTTTTTTTTTCTATTTGAAATTTCTTGTATATCCATAGGAAATTTAGGATTGTCTTTTCCATTTCTGCAAAAAGGTAGTTTGTATTTTCATAGTGATCATCTTCAATGGGTACATTAGGGGATATTACCATCCTAAAAATATTAAGCCTTACAATCCATAAACTTGGGACATCTTACCATTTATTTAGGTCTTCTTTACTTTCAACTATGTTTTACAGTTTTCATTGTAAAAGCCTTTTATCTCTTTGATTTACTCTTATGTAATTTATTATTTTACATGCTATTGCTACTGGAATTGTTTTGTTAATTTTATTGTCAGATTATTCATTGCTAGTGTATAGAAAACTAAAATTTGCATCCTACAATTTTGTATTTTTGTGTATTTCTTTGTTTCTTTATTTCGGATTTTATGTAATTAAGATACAGCCCTGGTGGTGCAGTAGTTAATAATTCTCTGCTAACGAATAAGTTGGCGGTTTGAACCCACCAGCGGCTTCTTGGAAATCCTATGGAGCAGTTCTACTCTGTCCTATAGGGTCACTATGAGTCGGAATTGACTTTAAGGCAATGGGTTTTTTGGGGGGGTTGTATAATTAAGATCATGCCATCTGCAAATATAACTTTACTTCTTAATCTCAAATTTGGATACCTTTTTCCTTTTCTTATCTAATTACCATTGTTAGAATTTTCAGGACAATGATGCATAGAAATGGTGAGGGAGAACATCCCAACCTTGAGGAAAGAGTTCAGTATTTTACTATTAAGTATGATAGTAGCTCCAGATTTTTCACAGATGTGCTTGATCAGGTTGGGGAAGATCCTCTATTCCTAATTTTTTAGTTATTTTTATTACAAAAGGATGTTAGATTTTGTCAAAACTTGTTCTGCATGTATTGAAAAGATTATGTTTTATTTTTCTTTATTCTGCTTATTTGGTGTTTTACATTGATACATTTTTGTTTTTTGATTTTATATGCATCTCAATAATGGTATATAATCCTTTTAATATCCTGCTTCTTTCAGTTGCTAGTAATCTGTTGAGAATTATTCTACCTATATTTATATGGGATATTAATCTGTATTTTTTTTCCTAATAATGTTTTGTCTGGCTTTGGTATCAGGCTAATCCTGGTCTCATAGATTCAATTAGGATATGTGGCATTATCTTCTTTTCTTGTGAAGAATTTTAGAAGTATTGCTGTTAATTTTTCTTTAAACATTTGGCAGAATTTCTCAGTGAAACCATCTGGTCCTGGGCTTTTCTCTCAGAAGTTTTTTTTTTTGATTATTAACTCAATCTTTTTACTTGTTGTAGGTATATTCTGAATTTCTATTTCTCCTTGAGTCATTTTTGTTGTTATGTGTATTTCTAGGAATTTGTCCATTTTATATAGGTTATTTAATTTTTTGGCAGAAGTTGTTTAAAATATTTTCTTACAATCTCTTTTATTTCTGTAAGGTCAGTTGTAATGCCCCACTTTCATTCCTGATTTAAATAATCTGAGTATCTTTCTTCATCAGTCTCACTAATTGTTTGTCAATTTTATTGATCTTTTCAATGAACCAGGATTTATAATTTTTTTCTGTATTGTTTTTTCTATTCTCTGTTTCATTTATCTTCTATCTAATCCCAGTACCAGTTACTGTCACATTGATTCTGATTCATGATGACCCCATGTTTTTCAGAACAGAACTGTGCTCCATAGGGTTTTCAGTGGCCGTGATCTTTTGGAAGTAGATCAACGGGACTTTCTTCTTAGGCACATCTGTGTGGAATCAAACTGCCCACTTATCGGTCAGTAGCTGAGAACTTAACTGTTTGTGCCACCTATTGGACTCCCTTTTATCTCTACAAGAGGACGAATAAATAAAAACTTGGAATGACGTTTCTAAAAGATTATCAACTCCTGGTATAAATTGTATAAGCAATGGAATGCAACTGAATTATAATTACAGCTCCATGATTTAATCTAAAAAGTAGGTATATTCATTTTCTTATGGAGAAGCTGAACTTTGTAACGTTTTCACTTTTAAAAGTCTCTTTTATTTTCATATTATCCTATTACTATGTTTTTCCAATTTCATTCAATTTCATGCATAAGATGAAATTGGAATGTTTAAGTAATGATGATTAGAGATTATCTACCCAAACTCTATCACAAATAATAAAACATGGATCCTATCCTAGCATTATTAACTTTCAGCTTCACTAGCAACTTAAACCCTCTTCATCTGGAAAGCTGCTAGTTCAATATAATTTATCTTCCTCTTTGGCTGAAAAAGTATGACAAAAATTCAACACATCATATATTGCAGCATATTTTGGTGCTCTCCAGAGCACCTAAAATGAGGACCTTGAATACAAAATTCCAAATTAGCTTAATTGCATCAGCTACTTCATTGCTTCTGCAAAAGGCACTAGTCCATGTAAGGGGTAGATATGCAGCATAGTTCAGAGTACATTCAGTGCAGCTGTGTATATCATAAATGTTTATCTCTAAATACAAATGACTGTCCTCCTGCTCTGATAGGAATCATCTGTGGAAAATTCTTTTCTCACTGACATGGTACGTAGACTTTCTAGAAGTCATCTGTGTGCTATAACATGGAAGTAAAAGGGAAAGCTAAAACCAGCCCCCCAATGTCAAATCCTTCTCATCATGGGTATGAACATCATTAGAAGGGTAAGCTATTACAGGGTAACGGTAAAATGTAAATAGTATTTGGGAGGCTTTTCATATTAAGCTACATCTTCCAGTAATGCCTCAGCTTTAATGTGATTCACAGATTAGCTCTAATAAAAAGCATGGCTCAGACATTAGGCATTGCAGGCAATTTCATTGAAGATAAAGAGAATGGCAAGCAGTTGTACTTATTTAAAATACAGATTCCTTGGCTGTCTCCAATCATTTTGATTTAGTAGGTCATGGGAGTGACCTGGGAATCTAATTCCTTACAACCACCCCAGGTGAATCTGGTGAATTTGGTCCAGTGAGAATACTCTCAGGGGTAAGAAGGGAAGTTTGCACGAACACCATCATGGGAAAAGCCTGGATGTAGTATGTGGATGGTGAGGTACAAGGAGGTTACTTTCTGGTTTTTCTCAGGATCTATCAGAAATTATTTTAGCAGTTATTAGAATAGCTTGTGATAATTGAAACAAACAAATGACACACGATCGTATAAACAAAATGTGGTACATGCATACAATGGAACATTACTCTGCCATAAAGAGAAATGAAGTTCTGATACATGCTACATGGATGAACCTTGAAAACATTATGTTGAGTGAAATAAGTCAGTCACAAAAGTACATATATTATATCATCCCACTTATATAAAATATCTAGAATAGGCATGTTTAGAGACCAAAGTTTATGGGTGGTTACCAGGAGTGTGAAAGAGGGTGGAAGAGGGAATCATTGCTTAGTTGACACTGAGCTTATGTTAAGGGTGATGGAAAAGTTTGGAGATGGATGGTGGGGTAGTTGCCCAACATGATGAATGCAGCTGATATCACTGAATTGTACACATTAAAAAATGTTGAGGTGACCAAATTTTTGATTTGTATACAGGCATACATATATATACGTATATATACATATATATGTACATATTTAAAAAAAAATAACCCGTTGCCATTGAGTCGACTCCAACTCATAGTGACCCTATAGGACAGAGTAGAACTGCCCCATAGGGTTTCCAAGGAGTGGCTGGTGGATTCAAATTGCCGACCTTTTGGTTAGCAGCCAACCATATAAATCCAACATTTGTAATTTCAGCAATGATAATATATATAAACAACAACAAAAAGAAAAAACACAAAACAATCCTGCCTAGGATGTACTCCTAAAGATCTGCTGTAGTGTGCCCTGATGAACATTCAGACTTGAAGGACAGATGGCACTTGTAGAAAGACAAGAACAAGTCTGGGATTTTCTGTTTACGTTTGAAAATATACATCAATATAAGTCTCCATTCATTATGAATTTGTCATAAAAATATTATGGAATAAAGCAACTTTTAGTCAAAGGACTCATCTTGACTTACACCATAAGTCACTAATACTGGTTTGAATCTCTGACAGATTCATAGGGACAAAAAATGACTACAATGTGCTCCGGTTTTTTGTTTGTTTGTTTTAATTTTATTGTGTTTTAGGTGAAAGTTTACAGTGCAAATTAATTTCTCATTCAAAATTTATACAAAAATTGTTTCGTGACATTGGTTGCAATCCCTGCAATGTGTCAGCACTCTCCTGCTTTCCCTTTCTACTGCGAGTTCTCCAAGTCCATTCATCCAGTTTTTCTGTCCCTTCCTGCCTTCTTGTCTTTGCTTTTGGGCAGGTGTTGCCCATTTGGTCTCATATGCTTGATTGAACTGAGAAGCATATTCCTCACATGTATTATTGTTTATTTTATAGGCCTGTCTAACCTTTGGCTGAAAGGTGGACTTCAGGGATGGCTTCAGTTCTGAGTTAGCAGGTTGTCTGGAAGTCATAGTCTCAAGGGTTCCTACAGTCTCTGTCAAACCAGTGAGTACTGGTTGTCTTTTGTGAATTTGAATTTTTGTTCTACATTTTTCTCCCACTCTGTCCAGAACCCTCTGTTGTGATCCCTGTCAGAGCAGTCAGTGGTGGTAGCCTGGCATCATCTAGTTCTTCTGGGCTCAGGCTGGTAGATGTTGTGGTTCATGTGGTCCATTAGTCCTTTGGACTAATATTTTCCTTGTGTCTTTGGTTTTCTTCATTCTCCTTTGCTCTGAACATAGCAGAACCAATAGATGTATTTTAGATACCTGCTCACAAGCTTTTAAGACCCCAAACACTACTTACCAAAGTAGATGTAGAAGATTTCCTTTATGAACTATGTTATGCCAGTTGACCTAGATGTCCCCCAAGGCCATGGTCCCCAGCCGTCGGCCCCAGTAACTCGGTCCTGCATGGTGTTTAAATGTGTCTGGGAAGCTTCTATGGCTTTGTCTTGGTCAGGCTGAGCTGACTTCCCCAGTATTGTGTGTTGCCTTTCCCTTTAAC
Source organism: Dugong dugon (assembly GCA_030035585.1). Taxonomy (NCBI): domain Eukaryota; kingdom Metazoa; phylum Chordata; class Mammalia; order Sirenia; family Dugongidae; genus Dugong; species Dugong dugon. The sequence continues at coordinate 92,611,552 of CM057472.1, forward strand.
AAAGTTAACACTTGTGATTTCCTCTCTCTACCTCTCCCCGCCCTAGTAATCATCAAAGTTCTTTTTTTTTTCTTCTGTGTGTAAACATTTTTTGGATTGTTATGATAGTGGTCTCATACAATATTTGTCCTTTTGTGATTGACTTATTTCATTCAGCATAATGCCCTCCAGATTCATCCATGCTGGGAGATGTCTCACAGATTCATCATTGTTATTTACTGTTGGGTATTGTTCCACTGTGCGTATGTACCGTAATTTGTTTATCCATTCATCTGTTGATAGGCCATTAGGTTGTATCCAACTTTTTGCTATTGTGAATAATGCTGCAGTGAACATGGATGTACATATGTCTATTCATGTGACAGCCCTTTTGTGTCTAGGTTATATATCTAAGAGTGGGATTGCTGGATCATATGGTATTTCTATTTCTAGCTTTTTAAGGAGACACCGTATCACTTTCCATATTGGTTGCACCATTTTACATTCCTACCAGCAGTGCATAAGAATTCCAATCTCTCCGCATCCTCTCCAACATTTGTTACTTTCTGTTTTTTTGATTAGTGCCAGTGAGTTCAGGATGAGATAGTATCTCATTGTAGTTTTGATATGCATTTCTCTGTTGGCTAGTGGTCCCGAGCATTTCCTCATGTGTCTGTCAGCCACCTGAATGTCTTCTTTGGTGAAGTCTCCGTTCATATCCTTTGCCCATATTTTAATTGGATTATTTGTCTTTTTGTTATTGAGGTGTCAAAGTTTTCTACAGATTTTAGAGATTACACCCTTGTTGGATATGTCTTAGCCAAAATTATTTTTCCCAGTCTATAGATTCTCTTTTTACTCTTTTGGTGGAGTCTTTTGATGAGCATAAGCATTTAGTTTTTAGCAGTGCCCGGTTATCTAGTTTATCTTCTAGTGTTTTTGCACTGTAGTTATGGTTTGTATTGTATTCATGTCATGCATTAGGGCCCCCAGTGTTGCCCCTAATTTTTCTTCCATCATCTTTATCATTTTAGGTGTTATATTTAGGTCTTTGATCTATTTTGAGTTAGTTTTTGTGTATGGTGTGAGGTATGGGCCCTATTTCATTTCTTTACAGATGGACATCTAGTTTTGCCAGCATCATTTGTTAAAAAGACTGTAGCTATTTCAAGCTACTAGCAGTTGACGCTGGCTATTAGCTGGGGCATTTCAACTTCCTCCATGTGGGTTTTCATTCTCGGGTGGTGCAGACAGACTTTTTTAACAACACGGAATCTGAGTTGCAAGAGAACAAAAGAAAAGTTGCCAGATCTCTTAAGTCCTAGTCTTTGAAACTCATACTTTATCATTTCTACCACATTCTGATGGTCAAAGAAAGTCATAAAGCAAGCAGAGGTTCAACTTGTACGGAGAGAGTCTCCAACTTCTGTTAGAAAAATATGCACACAAATACAGAGATGGAAGAAATTTCAGTGGCCGTCATTGCAGATAATCTACACAGTCTTAAATTAATTCATAAAATGCATTTTTATATTCTAGCAAATAGGTCAGCATAGATAAATCTACCCACGTGCCACTGAACAAAACATATTGGATAAAAACATATGCTTGTTTTATAACTTTATTTTTTAGTAGAATTCATAGTTAATCTTTCTAGAATTCTGAGTTTTGGAGAAAACAGGAGGGCAAAAATAAGGGCAGAAGATTTACAGAAGAGTCTTTTATTTTTTCTATGAGAAAAAGCAATGGATCACTACCTATTTTGAGGCAGAAATATATACATTAAATATATATAATGAATTAATTCTCCACTTCCTTTACTTGCTAATTTCAAAGCACTTTGCAACAATGTATGTGACAACCAATGTCAATATATATGCTAAATATCTGGAGAAAAGATAATTTATCACCATGATTGAATAACCCTGAGTATGAATATAACAAAACTTCCAGATTTAAAGGAAATAGCTAAATCCATTCCTCATCAAGAATTTGCAATCCCTTCTCACTATTTTTGGAAGTCCACTCCTACAACTCCTTCACCAAAGAACAGAGAGCTCTCATTGTATCATGAAAAGGAACCATGAAAATAAACTTTCACTTAAAGATGTCTTCATAAATATGGCAGGTATATTTAAGAGCCATTCATGAATTTTAAAAAATAAATTGCTTTAGCTTTAGCACAGTTGATGGCCAATTGCACTATGTGAATTAATATAGACATACATATTTCCTTTGGTGGTTTGATGATTATCTGGAGGCATTTATCATTAAACAGACACAAGATGTGTGGTTTTTTTTTTTTTTTTTTTTTCTGTTTGAGGAAGATCTGTGTTGTTTTATTTTATTGTGGTATTTGTGGAAGAGTAATAAATACTAGGTTTTCAGGAACTGCATCGTTCAAATACATTATTTGCATTGATGGGATGTAAAGAGTTCCCGTACTCAGAATAGAAGCAAGATGATGGCTAGGTAGGAAATTCCATGCTGTTATTCACTCCTGTGCACCACAAAGAGGACTCTGTTTGAATAACTTTAAACTACTTAGCATGAGCTAATCTCAACCTTTGTAAGTGATATTAATGGCATAACATAGAATAAAGTGACACAGAAGGGGCTATATTCTTAGCAACAGAGAATAATATAGTTATTTGAGTGACAAAGTAAAAATAAAATTCCCTGTTTCATTGCCTATTAAGACACTTTTCTTTTTTTTTTAATTGAGTTTCTTTTCATGGTTGTTAATAATAATTGCAAAAAGAAGGACATTTTATTGGAGTGCATATTTGCTCATTTGTGAACAAAGGCAAACATTGTGACTTTGGATATGTATTTTAGACATACAATGAATATTATTTTAATCAGCCTTAATTGTGTTTGAAGTTTTTTAAGGGTTGGAAGTTAGAAAAGCACATTCTAGCAACTAATAGCTGCGAATAAACTGCGAGCCAGGCCCCATGCTAAACTGTGGACATATAAGAAAGCATCTTTAACTTTAAGTCATTTAGAGTCAAGTAAGGTAAGAGAAAAGTCAATTGATCATTGAAATCCAGTAATTTAACTGATGATAAAAGAAAGCACAGGATGTTATGACACCTAAATTATATCTCATATCATGAAGAATTATGACACCAGCATCATGTCTTAAAGGAGCCCTGCTTGTGCAATGGTTAAGCTCTAAGCTGCTAGATGAAAAGTTCAAGGCTTTAACCCATCAACTGCTTCATGGCAGAAAGACCTGGCGATCTGATCCTGCAAAGATTACAACACAGGAAACCCTATGGGGAAGGTCTACTCTATCACATGGGGCTACTATGAGTCAGAATCAACTCAACAGAACGCAACAACAACAGCAAGCATCTATGACTTTTTTCTTTTTCAGGGATCTCTCTGGACCTGTGCATCATGAGGTAAGCAAGAAGTGTCAGGGAATTAATGTCCCAAGGAGCAGTCCTCAGCCAGTGATGAAAAGGAATTGAGATGAATACCATAAGTTCCTTGTGCCTCAAGTGGGACAGCTCTGAGAAGTGTTCCTTGCTGTCTCCCAGAGGTCTCCAGCAGGATTGTCCACCGTGGTAACCAAGTCATTTATACAAACTGTGTTGGCTTCTTCCTCTCCTTCCTTGTTTCACTTAGCTACTCCTCTACTGAAGATTCATAGAATCACCTCTAAATACATCACTTTCACCTTTGTCTGATGGTTTGCTCCCGGGGAGAGTCAGCCTAAAAAAATCAACTTGTAATAGCCTAATATAAATGGAGTAAAGAGTATGGGTAAACTATTTCTAAAAACTAAAAACTTCATGCAATGTAAAAATCTCAAGGAAAAAGGAACACAAAACAATACTCCTTCAAAAAAAAAACTAGTTGCCATTGAGTCCATTCTCATCCATGGCTAGCCTATGTATACTAGAAGAGAATTGTGCTCCATAGGGTTTTTAATGGCTCATTTTTTGAAAGTGGATACCAGGCCTTTCTTCCCAAGTGCCACTGGGAGGACTTGAACCTCCAACTGTTTGATTAGCAGCTGAGAGTTTAACTGTTCACACCAAGCAGGGACTCCTCAAATATACACGGAAACATATATACACACATACACCAAAAACTAAATTGCCAAATCATGCTACATATAATAATAAACCTTTATTGAGGGCTTACTATGTTGCAAAAGTTGTACTAAGCATATTATATATGGATTTTCTTATTTAAACTTCACAAGAATTAACTGAGGTATGTTCTAGAAATTCTACCATTTTACTGATGAAGAAACGAAGGCATAGAGTGGTTAAGTTGTTGTTGTTAGGTGCCATTGAGTTGGTTCCATCTCCTAGCGGTCCTATGTACAACAGAACAAAACACTGCCTGCTCCTACACCATCCACACTAGCCTTGCTATGTTTGAGCCCACGGAGGCATCGAGTGTGTCAATCCATCTCCTTAAAGGTCTTCCTCTCTTTCACTGTCCCCTGCTTTACCAAGCATGATATCCTTTTCCAAAGACTGGTCCCCCCTGATAACATGTCCAAAGTGTGTGAGACAAAGTCTCGCCATCTTCATTTCTAAAGAGTATTCTGGCTGTACTTCTTCAAAGATAGATTTGGCAGTCCATGGTATATGCAATTTTCTTCACCAACACTATAGTTTAGAGGCATCAATTTTCTTCAGTCTTCCTTATTCATTGTTCAGCTTTCACATGCATACGAGGAGACTGAAAACATCAAGGCTTGGATCAGTGGCACCGTAATCCTCAAAGTGACATCTTTGCTTTTTAACACTTTAAAGAAGACTTTTGTAGCAGATTTGTCCAATGTAATACATCATTTGATTTCTTGACTGCTGCTTCCATGGGTGTTGATTGTGGATCTAGGTAAAAAGAAATCTTTGACAACTTCAAACTTTTCTCCATTTATCATGGTGTTCTTATTAGTCCAGTTGTGAAGATTTTTGTTTTCTTTATGTTGAGGTGTAATCCGTACTGAAGGCTGTAGTCTTTGCTCTTCATCAGTAAATGCTTTAAGTCCTCTTCACTTCCAGCATGCAAGGTTTTGTCTTCCGCATATCGCAGGTTTTTAATGAGTCTTCCTCCAATCCTGATGTCACGGTCTTCTTCATATAGTCCAGCTTCTTGGATTATTTGCTCAGCATGTATATTGAATAAATATGATGAAAGGATACAACCCTGACACATACTTCTCCTGTTTTTAAACCACACAGTATCCTTTGCCCTTTTAGGATGACAGTCTCTTGATATATATACAGGTTCCTTATAAGCACAATTAAGCGTTCTGGAATTCCCATTCTTTACAAAGTTATCCATGATTTGTTGTTATTCACACGGTTGAATGCCTTTGCATAGTCAATAAAACATAGGTAAACATATTTCTGGTATTCTCTGCTTTCAGCCAAGATCCCACTGACACCAGCAATGATATCTCTCATTCCAAGTTCTTTTCTGAATCTGGCTTGAATTTCTGGCAGATCCCTGTTGATGTACTGCTGCAATCATTTTTGAATTATCTTCATCAAAATTGTATTTACATACGATATTAATGATATTGTTCAATAATTTCCAGATTTTGTCGGATCACATTTCTGGGGAATGGGCACAAATATGGGTCTCTTCCAGTTGTTTTACCAGGTAGCTGTCTTCCAAATTTCTTGGCATAGACAAGTGAGCACCTCCAGCACTGCATTTGTTTGTTGAAACATCTCAGTTGGTATTCTGTCAATTCCTGGAGACTTGTTTTTTGCCATTCCCTTCAGTGCAGCTTGCATTTCTTCCTTTACCATCGGTTCTTGATCATATGCTACATCCTGAAATGGTTGAATGTTAACCAATTCTTTTTAGTACAGAGACTTTGTGTATACCTTCATCTTTTTTGTTTGTTTTATTTGTTTGTTTGTTTATTGTTGTAGTTTCAGTGAAAGTTTACATTTCAAATTAGTTTCTCATACAAAAATTTATACATACATTGTTATGTGACCCTAATTGCTCTCCCTATACTGTGACAGCACACTCCTCCTTTCCACCCCTGATTTCCCATGACCTTTCAACCAGCTCCTAAACCTCTCTGCCTTCTCATCTCACCTCCAGACAGTAGCTGCCCATTTAGTCTCATGTATCTACTTGATCTAAGAAACATACTCTTCATGAGTATCATTTTATGTCCCACAGTCCAGTCCAGTCTTTGTCTGAAAGGTTGGCCTTGGGAATTGTTTTAGTTCTGGGTTGATAGAGAATCTGGGGGCCACGCTTTTCGGGGTTCCTCCAGTCTCAGTCAGATCATTAAGACTGGTGTTTTTACTAGAATTTGAGTTCTGCACCGTACCTTTCTCCTGTTCCATCAGGGACTCTCTGTTGTGTTCCCTGTCAGGGCGGTCATTGGTGGTAGCCAGGCACCATCTAGTTCTTCTGGTTTCAGGACGATGCAATCTCTAGTTTATGTGGCCCTTTCTGTCTTTTGGGCTAATACTTTCCTTGTGTCTTTGGTGTTTTTCATTCTCCTTTACTCCAGGTGGTTGGGACCAATAGATGGCTGCTTGCTAGCTTTTAAGACCCCAGACATCACTCACGGAAGTAGGATGCAAAATATTTTCTTATTAAGCTTTGTTATGCAATTGACCTAGATGTCCCCAGACCCCCGCCTCTGCTACTCTGTCCCTTGAAGTGTTTGATTCTATTCAGGAAACTTCTTAGCTTTGCTTTGGCCCCGTTGTGCTGACTTCCCCTGTAGCATGTGCTGTCCTTCCCGTCACCTAAGATAATTCTTGTCTACTATCTAGTTAGTGAATAACCCACACCCTGCCCCTCCCCACCCTCATAACCATCAAAGAATGTTTTCTTCTGTTTAAACCTTTTCTTGAGTTCTCACAATAGTGGTCTTATACAATGTTTGTCTTCTGTGACTGACTAAATTCACTCAGTTTAACGTCCTCCAGATTCCTCCATTTTATAAAATGTTTCATGGCTTCATCATTGTTCTTTATCTTTACATGGTATTCCATTGTGTGAATATACCATAATTTGTTTATCCGTTTATACGTTGATGGGCACTTAGGTTGTCTCCATCTTTTTAGTATCGCGAACAGTGCTGCAATGAACATGGGTGTGCATATAACTGTTTGTGTGATGGCTCTTATTTCTCTAGGATATATTCCAAGGAGCGAGATTGCTGGATCATATGGTACTTATATTTCTAGCTTTTTAAGGAGGCACCAAGTCCATTTCCAAGGTTGTTGTACCATTTTACATTCTCACTAGCAGTGTATAAGTGTTCCAATCGCTCCACAATCTCTCTAGCATTTATTATTTGTGTTGTTTGGATTAATGCCAGCCTTGTTGGGGTGAGATGGTGTCTCATTGTAGTTTTGATTTGCATTTCTCTAATGGCTAATAATCGTGACCATTTCTTCGTATGTCAGCCACCTGAATGTCTTCTTTGGCGAAGTGCCTGTTCATATCCTTTCCACATTGTTTAACTGGGTTATTTGTCTTTTTATTGTTGAGGTTTTGCAATATCTTGTAGATTTTTTAGACATTAGACCTGATTGGTTTTGTCATAGCCAAATTTTTTTTCCCAGTCTGTAGGTTGTCTTTTACTTTTTTGGTGAAGTCTTTTGATGAGCATAAGTGTTTGATTTTTCCTTCCATCTTTTTTTGATTCTTCTTATGCAGTTCAGTATTTTGCTAATAGAATGCTCCAATACTGCAACTCGAGGCTTGAATTTTTTTCCCGCAGTTCTTTTAACTTGAGAAACAATGAGTGTGTTATTTATTTTTTGTTTTATAACTCCAAGTCTTTGCACATGTCGTTATAATACTTTCTTTATCTTTTGGAGCCACCCTTTTAAATCTTCTGTTCAGACCTTTTGCTTCATCTTTTCTTACATTTGCTTAACTGCTGTACATTCAAGAGCAAGTTTCACATTCTCTTCTGACATCCATTTTGGTCTTTTCTTTCTTTTCCTGTCTTTTTAATGACCTTTTTCTTTCTTCATATATGATATCCTTGATGTCATCTCACAACTCGTCTAGTCTTTGATCATTAGTATTTAATGCTTCAAATGTATTCTTGAGATGGTTTCTAAATTCAGGTGGCATATACTCAAGATTGTACTTCAGCTCCTGTGAATTTGTTTTAATTTTCTTAAGCTTCAACTTGAACTTGCACGTGAGCAATTGATCATCTGTTCTGCAGTCAGCTCCTGGCCTCTTTCTGAGTGACGATATCAAGCTTCTCCATTGTCTCTTTCCACAGATGTAGTTGATTTGGTTCTTGTGTATTCTACCCGGTGAGGTCCACATGTATAGTCACTGTTATGTTGTTGAAAAAAGGTATTTACAATCAATAAGTCATTGCTCTTGCAGAATTCTATCATGCAGTCTCCGGAGTTGTTTCTATCACTAAGGCCGTATTTTCCAACTACGATCCTTCCTTTTTGGTTCCAACTTTCGCAGTCCAATCATCAGTAATTATCAATGCTTCTTGATTGCATGTTTGGTTAATTTCAGACTGCAGACGTAGGTAAAAATGTTCAATTTCTTCATTTTGGCATTAGAGGTTGGAGAGTACATTGGAATAATAGTCTTATTATCTAGTCTTTTTTTCAGGTGTAAAGATATCATCCTATCATTGACGGGTTTGGACTTCAGGGTAGATCTTGAAATGTTCTCTTTGACAATGAATGTGACATTCCTCTTCAATTTGTCATTCCCGGTGTAGTAGACCATATGATTGTTCCATTCAAAATGGTCAATGCCAGTCCAGTTCAGCTCACTAGTGTGTGCTAATGTCTAAAATATCAATCTTTATGTGTTCCATTTCATTTTTGACAACTTCCAATTTTCCTAGATTCATTCTTCAGACATTCCACATTCCGATTATTAAGGAATGTTCACAGCTATTTCTTCTCATTTTGAGTCTGTTACATCAGCAAATGTAGGTCTGAAAAGTTTGACTCCCTCTATGTCATTAAGCTCAACTCTACTTTGAGGAGCCAGTTCTTCCCTAGTTGTATTTTAAGTACTTTCCAACCTGTAGAGTTCATCTTCTGGCACTATATCAGACAATGTTCTACTGCTACCCTTAAGATTTTCACTGGTCAATTTTTTCGGAAGTAGACTGTCAGGTCCTTCTTCCTAGTCTCTCTTACTCTGGAGGCTCTGCTGAAAGTTGTCCACTATGGGTGACCCTGCTGGTATTTGAAATGCCGGTGGTATAGCCTCCAATATCACAGCTCAAGCAAGCCACCACAGTATGACAAACTGATAGACGATTTGTGGAGTGATTAAGTACTATCTGACAAATGGTAAATGAGTTGATCTAGAACATAAGTAACACAGTTAGATACTGTTGCAAATGATCAACCTTGGGAAGGTGGAAGAATGAGGAGGATAGCCTGAGCAAAATACATTTGAAAAGTTTATATATGTTGAGGAACAGTGGGGAAAATATAACTCTTTGCCATAGACACTAAACAAGGAACTATACAACAGGGAAAATGTACCCAAATATACAGTTATAGTGAATATAATGAAACAGTTATAACAATGATGTGTTTATATGGTGTCAGGCACTGTACTAGAAGACACACTGTATTCTCACAAAAATATTCAGTACTGGTATTACTCTCATTTTTCTGATGAAACTGAAGGCTACAAATTTCAGAGGACATGTAGACCTAGAAGCTGATTAGAACTTCAGAGATCTTGGATTTACCACTATCTTCAATCATCTATTCCCTAACATTGGTCTGGCTGCCTGTTTTTTATCTGCTGCTCTGCAAATCCTAATATATCAATGTATAACCAGTTGTGGTGGAGTGGACTCCAATTCACGGTGGCCTCTTTTGTGCCAGAGGAGACCTGTGCACCATACGGTTTTCAATGGCTGATTTTTCAAACTGATGGCTATGTCTTTCTTCCAAGGCTCCTCTGGGTGGACTTGACCCTCCAAACTTTTGGTTAACAGCTGAGCACGTTAACTGTACCACCCAGGGACACTTGTTTATGTGTAGAGTTGACAAAAATAAATAAATAAAATTCTACTATTTAGTGGTAGGACCACCTACTTGAGTTTTATTCTCAAGCAACACAAATGTCTTCTATTCCTGAGTGACTCTTATGACAATAACACTTATAAGAGAGGAGACTGTTATACCTGCACATTCAGCCACTTAAACCACCACAGGCCCAGCTGGCTATTTGAACAGTTTCTGAAGAAAATTCCAACTGATTGCTTAACCTCGACAACTTATTAGACCAATTTGACTAATCATTCCAGTTTAGCTATTCCAATCCTAAACATTGCTATGGTAGGCCCAGAGTGATTGATATTAATTCAGCTACTTAAGGAAATTTAATAGGAAAGAAAATACAGACAGATCCTGAAGGAATCAACAGCATACAACACGATTAAATTGAAAACTTTAAAGATGAAGTTCAGTCAATTTTTATGTGGGAGGGCACATATTTCATACCAATTAATTTCTCCAGACCTCAATTCTAAATTCTGAGTGTCAAATTCAATGCACAATATTATTATTACTTTATGATTTTATCATACCAACTCCTCATACCTGCAACAGCATTTTAATTTGGGTTACAGAATAACATACAGAATTAAGTTCAAGTAAATAAGATAATCAAAGCAAAAGGGAAAATTTGGTCGATTCCAACTCATGGTGACCTCATCTGTGTAGAGTAGAACTGCTCCATAGGGTTTTCAAGAATGTGATCTTCAGAAGCAGATCCTCAGGCCTGTCTTCTGAGGAACCTCTGGGGTGGGTTTGAACCATCAGCTTTTCAGGTAGTAGCTGAGTGCTTAAGCATTTGTACCACCCGGAGGAAATATGAGTAAATAAAGAAGATGAGCCCAAGCATAACATTCATAACAGGAGAGTGTGTGTGTTACATTGTAAAAGAGATCTATGAATTTACCACTGAGATTTTAGAGGCCAGGACAAAAGAAGGAAATATATTTACTTACAAGTTTTAATCAGTAGTATGACTCAGGTTTGCTTCATACAAAAAGAAGATGTTTATGTATTCTTTTAAATTATATTTTAGATAGTTGAGAGCATATGGAAGCTCAAAGTTTTTACCACTTCAAAGATTTATTAGTTGCATTGAACTAGCTCTGAAATTGCATTATATAATATTATTTATTTATTTATTTTTCCTTTTTTTTTTTTTTTTTTTTTTTAATTGTACTTCAGGTGAAAGCTTACAGAACAAATAGTTTCTCATGAAACAGTAGTACACATATTGTTTTATGACATTGGTTAATAACCCCACAACTTGTCAACCCTCTCCCTTCTTGACCTTTTTTTTTTTTTTGGTGAAAATATACATAGCCAAAGATACACCATTTCAAAAATTTATACATGCACAGTTCAGTGACATCGACTACGCTCTTCCGATTGTGCTGCTATTCTCATTTTAGATGAAGGCTTACAGAACAAAATAGTTTCTCTTTTAACAGTTAGTACACATGTTGCCCAATGATAATGGTTAACAACCTCACAACACATCAACACTATCCTTACTCAACCTTGGGTTCCCTATCACCAGTTTTCCTGTCCCCTTCTGCCTTCTGGCCCTTGTCGCTGGGCTGCTGTGCCTCCTTAGTTCTATTTGGTTTTATGGGGTTGTCCACTCCCTGGCTGAATGGTGAACCTCGGAGGTGACTTCACCATTAAGCTAAAAGGGTGTCTGGGGGCCATACTCTCGGGGTTTCTCCAGTCTCCTTTAGGCCAGTAAATCTGGTCTTTTTTTTGTGAGTTAGAATTTTGTTCTACATCCTTCTCCAGCTCTGTCCAGAATCCTCTGTTGTGATCCTGGTCAGAGCAGTCAGTGGTGGTAGCCGGGCACCATCTAGCTGTACTGGACTCAGTCCAGTGGAGGCTTTGGTAGCTGTGGTCCATTAGTCCTTCGGACTAATCTTTTCCTTGTATCCTGTTCTCTTCATTCTCCCTTGCTCCCGAAGGGATGAGACCAGTGGAATATCTTAAATGGCCGCTCACAGGCTTTTAAGACCCCAGACACTACTCACCAAGGTAGAATGTAGAACATTGTCTTTATAAACTGTGTTATGCCAATTGAGCGAGATGTTCCCCGAGACCATGGTCCTCACAGCCAAATATTATTTATTTTTAAAAGATTTTATTTTTTAGAACAGTTTTAGACATCCATAAAAATTAGAAAGATAACACAGAGAGTTAAAATATATCTCTACCCAGTATCCTACATTATTAATATCTTACAGTAGTGTGGTATATTTGTCACAATGAATGACCCAAAATTATTTTCACTAACTAAAGCATATACATTATTTAGATTTATTAATTTTTACCTAATCTTCTTCTTGTGTTCCAGAATCTCATCCAGAATACCCCATCAGGTTTAGTTACCATGTCTTTTTAGTCTCCTTTCGGCTGAGAGATTTTCTTAGATTTTCCTTGTGTTTTATAACCCTGACAGTTTTAAGATGTATTGGTCAGAGAGATGGCAGGATGCCCTGCTACTGAAATTTATCTGATTTTTTTTTTTTCTCATGATTAGGCTGGGGTTATGGGATTTTGTCAAGGAGACTGGGAGAAAAATGGACAATTTTAGCACATGATAGGAAGACTACAAACTATCAACATGGTCTATCAGTACTGATTTTGATCTGATCACCTTTCTGATACAGAGAGTATCAGTGTTCAATACTATGACATTGCTCTTTTTCCCCCCCTTTCTATACTGTACTATTTGGAAGGAAGTCACTACATGTATGCAGCACTTAAGGAGTGTGGAGTTAGGTCCTCCTTCTTGCAAGGAGAGTGGCTAAGAAAATTATTTGGAATTCTTCTGCAAGGCGGATTGGTCGCTTCTCCCCCTGTATTTATTTATATAATTATTTATTTGTATCAGTACTGACTTGGAGATCTTCACTTTTTAATTTGAATTATAATCCAATACTACTATATTTATGTGTGTGTGTGTGTGTGTGTGTGTGTATACATATATATATATATATTTGTTGTTTTACTCATATTGTTCCAGCTTTGACAACGGGGAACTCTTTTAACTGGCTCCTTCATCTCCTTCACAAAGCTCCATCATCCCATCATTGTGTCTGTGTTTGTGTTTGACAGTTTCTCACTTTCTGCCACTACAAAGCACATTGGGCTCATCTTGGATATTTTCTGCCCCATTGCGAGAATCAGCCAGCCCTTGTTCCTTTTTGTTTTTTGAGAATGGTGTAAGTGCTAGATGTGTTCATTGCTATTGGCATCGTAATTTCGTTTTAAAAATCATTTGTCTTGTTTGGAAGTCAGAGAGAAGGATGAAGGCATTTAAAACAAATGCGAAGCACTTTATAATTTTTAAAACCAAATCGTTTTACCAAACATAGAGACATGACGATAACTTTATTCTCCACTGCATTTCAGTCCCACGGACAGTTGCTCTAGAAACTCCAGCACAGGATGCTGTTACAAGGACTAAGGACCAACCTGGTCTATTGAATATACCTTGAAAACGTCCTCCTGGAGAGATGAAAACTGAGATGACCCTTAAGCATTGGTTTGAATGAAGCTAGGACAAAATGAAAAAATATTCCAAGCAGAAAACAAATTTAAAATTTAAAATCAAGGAGGCTGGTGATAGGGAACCCAAGGTTGAGTAAGGATATTGTTGATGTGTTGTGAGATTGTTAACCATTGTCATAGGGCAACATGTGTAGTAACTGTTAAATGAGAAACTATTTTGTTCTGTAAGCCTTCATCTCAAGTGAGAATAACAGCACAATTGGAAGAGCATAGTCAATGTCACTGAACTGTGCATGTAGAAATTTTTGAAATGGTGTATCTTTGGCTATGTGTATTTTCACCAAAAAAAAAAAAAAAAAAAAGGTTGAGAAGTTAGAGGGTTAATATGTTGTGGGGTTGTTAACCAGTGTCATAAAACAATATGTGTACTACTGTTTCATGAGAAACTATTTGTTCTGTAAGCCTTCACCTGAAGTACAATAAAATATTAAAAAAAAAAGGAGGCTCGGTTTCATTCCCTGTAAAATTAATAATGTAGCCTAGTTATCTCTAGAACCTTTTTATTATTTAGAGTCTCTTAAACTGTGTTTCTCTCTGAGTGAATCTAGTGACTTTCTGTCCATATACTTTCTTTCTTATTCAAAATAACATTAAAAACGTGTTCTAGTAATGGTAGAAATACAAGTAATTCATAATTTCATCTTTTATTGAATGCTCAAGAGGTTACAAATTATAAGTTATTATTTAATGCATTTTCTTTCTTTTTCATGTTTAAAGTTTTTCTTATGAATGTTATATTTTTAACTGCTTAGGATAACAAAATATATTAAATATCAGATTGTATATGCTAAAGGAAATAGTATCTTTTAATTTGCTGAAAGAATAATGAGTACTTGAGGAAACTTATTTTGAAAGTCATATGTGAAGCCTGTATGCCTGTAAGAATAGGAAAAAAAGGAAAATGAGTTCTTCTTGACAAATGCTATCAGTGTTGCATTTATAAAACTTCTGAGACCAAGGTCCTGATGACTTTAAAATTAACTACAAAAGAAAGCACCAGGCTCAGATGCTTTTACTGATGAATTCTAACAAACATTGAAGAAAGAAATAATAGCAACTAACCACACTCCCTTCCAGAAAAAAAAAAAAAAAAGAGAGAACACTTTCTAACCATTCTATAAGGTCAATAATAACCTAATAACAAATTCAAATAAATAAATTACACGAAAGGAAAGTACAAACCAGTATCTCTCTTGATGATTGTGATGGTTAAGATTGTATGTCAGCTTGGCTAGACCATTATTCTCCGTGTTTTAGTAGTTGTATAATGTTGTGATCACCCCCATGATGGAATCTGCTGAGTGGTACTGGCGGAGGTGGGGCCTGTGGTGGCTCACCGCCCCCTCAGTTTCATGTCTCTGCCTTCCACCAGTTACCTTCTGCCTGCTCGCCTTGCCAAGGTTTTTGGCTTGTTCCAGACTCAGCAGCTGCCTCCTTTTGTCTCACCTCTGGTTCGTGGGACTTGAGCTAGCAGCTTACCTGTTGATCTTGGAATTCATCGAACTTCTCAGCCTGCAAGCAAGAGTCCGATTCCCCGACCTGCCGACCTTGGGTTCGCCAGCCCCTGCAGCTACGTGAATCAGGAGAAACATTGAGGTCTTGTCTGCTGATCTTGCAATTCACTGACCTTCACAGCCTGTGAGCGGGAGCCCCTCTCCGACCTGCTGACTTTGGGTTCACCAGCTTCAGTGGCTACGTGAACTGGGAGAGGCCTCTACCCTGATCTGTGGACTTGGGACGTTTTAGCCTCTACAATTGCGTCAGCTATTTCCTTGCTATAAATCTCTCTTTATATATATATGTTTATACGCTTTACTGGTTTTGCTTCTCTAGAGAACCCAGCCTAAGACAATGATAGACAGAGAATATTAGCAAATCAAATCCAAAAATGTATAAAAAGAACTATACATTATGACCAGGTGGGATTTACTGTAGGTATGCAAGACAGGGCCAATGTATGAAAATCAATGCAATCCACTACCTTAGTAAGCAAAATTAGAAAAAAAAAAGTATATGATCATGTAAACTGGTGTACCAAAAGTATATTTGAAAATATCCAACACCCATATATGATAAAAACCCTCAGCAAAATAAAAATAAAGAACACTCTCAAGTCGATAATGAACATCTACAAAAAAACTTACAACTAGATTCACACTTAACAGTGAGAATCTGGATAATTTACCTTTATTACAGGGAAAAGGCAAGGTTGTCCTCTCCCAACACTCCTATTCAACACTGTACTGAAAGTTCTAGCTGGTACAATAAGACAAGGAAATAAAGGAAATATAAAGAGATAGAAAGCAAGAAATACAACCTACTTTGTTCACTGACAATATGATATTTTATGAAGAACATCTCAAAAAATAAAGAAACAAATTCTGGAACTAATATATGAGTATATCAAGGTAGCAGGACACAACACTAATAAACAAAAGTTAATTACTTCCCTATATACTAGTAATAAACAATTGAAATTTGAAAATGGAAAAAAACTTCAGGGTCAAAAAAAATTTCAATCAGGTATAAATCTAACAAACTATGTATAGGTATTATAAGTAGAAAACTACAAAACTTTAATGAAAGAAATCAAAGATCTAAATAAATGAGGAGATATTCTCTATTCAGAGTTTAGAAACCCCAATATCATTAAGATGTCTGTTCTTCCTAAATTGATCTAGAGATTCAACACAATACCATTGTTATGGATTGTAATGTGTCCTCTAAAAATGCATGTTGTAAATTCTAACCCCCAGTACTTGTGGTTATAATCCCATTTGTGAATGGGTTTTCATTATGTTAATGAGGCTATATTAGTGTAGAGTGTCTTCTATTAATCTCTTTGAGATATTAAAGAGCAGATTAAGTAAGCAAGCAAGCACAAATGGAAGGGAAGATACATGCCACGTGATCACCAAGGGATTTAGGAATAGAATCTAAAAACAGACAAGGACCTTCCCCTAGAGCGGACAGAGGTAGGGAGACTTACCCTAGAGCCAGTGCCCTGAATTTCAACGTATAGCATCCTAAACCATGAGAAAATAAATTTCTGTTCATTAAAGCCACCCACTTGTGGTATTTCTGTTATAGTAGCACTAGATAACTAGGCACCAATCAAAATCCCAGCAAGATAGTTTGTCGGCAGTGACAAAATCGTACTAAAAGTTATATGGGAAACACACACACACACACACACTAGCCAACACAATACCAAAGAAGAACAAATTTGGAGGAGTGATATTTCCAAACTTAAAGATTTACCATAAAGCTACAATGTTCAAGACTGGTACTGGCGAAAGAATAGACATGTCAATAGAACACAATACAGAGCTCAGAAACAAACCCACGAAAATATGTGAACAGATCTTTAGCATAGAGGCAGACTAAATTCAATGGATAAAAAACTGATTCAAATGGTACAATTGAACATGCACGTGCAAAAAAAAAAACCAGAATCCATTCACAGAGAGTTCATCTTTCCCCCAAAAAGATTAACTCAAAATGGATCACAGACTTAAGCACAAAACACAAAACTGTAAACTATTTAAAAGATAATACAGGAGAAACTCTAGGTGAACATGAGTTCAATAATGCATTTTTTGATTCACCACCAAAAGCACGACCCACGAAAGAAAATATTATTAAGTTGGACTTGATTAAAATTAGAAGTTTCTACTATATGAACAATACTGTTTCAAAAAGAGTGAAAACACAAGACACAGACTGGAAGAAAATATTTGCAAAGGTCATATTTGATAAGCGTCTTGCATCTAAAATTTACAAATAACTCCTAAAAGTCATCCATAAGAAAATACACAATTTAAAAATCGGTAAATGATCTGAACAGACATCACACCAAAGATAAAATATAGACGGCAAAAAAAAAAACAAAAAAAGAAAAAAAAAGTTCAACAACGTTTTTTATTATGGAATTGCAAATTAAATCTGCAAAGAGATATCACTAAAAAACCAAACAAACCAAAGCCATTGCCATCAAGTCAATTCTGACTCATAGCAACTCAATGTGTTTCAGAGTAGAACTTTGCTCCACAGCGTATTCAATGGTCGATCGGAAGTAGACTGTCATTTTATTCTTCTGAAGTGCCTCTGTGTGGACTCAAACCTCTAACCTTTCAGTTTTGGCACAAATCAGGAACTCCACATACCTATTAGAATGCCTAAAACCAGTATACCTGACAATACCAATACCTGGAGAAGGTTCAGACCGTCAGGAACTCATGAATTGCCTGTGGGAAAGCAGAATTGTACACTCAATTTGGAAGACTGCTTGGAAGTTTCTTGCACAGCTAGATACAGTCTTACCATTTGATCCAGCAATTGAACTAGTTTGAAAATATATGTCCACACAAAAACCTGCACATGAATGTTAATATAAGCTTTGATGAAAACTGCCCCAAACTGAAAGCAACCAAGCTGTCCTTCAATGAATGAATATACAAACAATGAGTGCATACATACAATGGAATCTTATCTAGTGATTTTAAAAAACAACTTTCAGACCATAGAAAGACACCGATTAATCTTAAGTGCATATTGCTACCTATAAGAAGTTCATATGAAAGGTTTTATAATATATGATTACAATATGATTTTGGAGAATACAAAACTATAGCCACAGTAAAAATATCATTGGTTAACAAGGCTTCGGGGAGGCTAGTAGTGGGAGATGTTTACTGAGTAAAGCACAGGGAATTTTTTAGGGTGGTGAAGCTATTAATTAATACTGTAATTGTAGATACATGACTTTACACGTATGCCAAAACTTATCAAAATATAGCACATAGAGTGGTCTTTTTCTATGCAAATTAAAAAAATCATTTAGGATGTGTGTGGGAGGGGGGTAGTTCTAAGACAGAATGCAGAATATGATAAAAATAATCTGTGTATTACAAATGTATGAAACTATCTCATTAAAGGAGACAGGAAAAAAATTGTTACCCTAAGTAACTCTGGAAATCAATGCAATTTGTAAGACTAAAGGCAAAAGAGACTGTGCATAAGCACTGTACTCTAGCTGATGTTTTCATTTTCCCCCTCAAGGCTGTCCATGGATTAACAATTTTGATACGCTAAACATGTATACTTGAACTGAACAATGAAGTAAAGAGATGACACTGTTACAGTTGGAGTTCACAGATAATCCAGTAAAAGATGCTAGAACTATCCAAGTGATGATGCAATACAGTTGGAGACGTCAGTATGAATTCATGTTTAGCTTAATATAAATACAGATGTTTACTTACAGACATATTGGTAGATATGTGTATATATGCAAGTTAGTATACACATAATTTTCCTTGCTCTTTCAGCTGAGTGGGCATAGAAACAAGAAAACTCCAGCAGCAACAAGAACATTTAGCATCAAGATACTGAATTTTAATATAATTCTCCAATAATAGGAACCAGGAATCCTTGGAGAAATGGCTAAACCTAGGACTGGGGAGAAAATATACACGATGAGCCTGAAATATTTGTAGTGATAGAAAATAAAGGGTTACTAAATACACATATACACACAAACACAGACATAAATAAATAATTGAATCGAAAAATAAATACGGAGAAAAAGACAAATCTCTCATGCATAAAAATTGCAAATCCTTTATGTAGTTACTCTGCCCTCAAGGAGATGAAGCGTAACTCCCTTCCCCTTAGTCATGGGCTGTTCATCACCAGTTGCCCTTGAGTCAGTTCCAACTCATGGAGACCACGTGTGTGTCAGAGTAGAACTGTGCTCCATAGAGTTTTAAACGACTGATTTTTTGAAGTAAATCACCAGGTCTTTCTTCTGATGTGACTTGGACTTCCAAACTTTGAGTTAGCAGTGAAGTGAGCTAACTAGTTGCCTCACCCAGGGACTCCATATCTGCTTATAGTGATTCCTTTCAACAACTACAGTATGGAAAGGGTGGGGTGGGGAAAGTGAGATTTCAGTGGAGAAATCTGACAAGCACTATTTCAGTCAGATGATCAAGGTTAACATCAACAACGATAAGTCATGCTGATAGTATGCACCATTGATATGATGTGACGAAATGGCCCTTTACCTCTGTGGTCTTCCTTCCTGAAATCCATACCCCAAGTCTAATCATGGGAAAAGCATCAGACATGAGTCAGAATAGACTGGATGGCAACCAACAACAATAACAACTCCTCAAAGCTGTCAAGGTCACAAAACACAAGGAACGTCTGAGCCATTGCTACATCCAAGAGAAGCCTAAGGAGACATGACAGCTAAATGTAATGTGGTTTCCTGAACTGGACCATGGAACAAAAAAAAGACATTAAGTAAAAATAAAAGTAAGGGAATCTGAATAAAGTATGGATTGTAGTTAATGGTGATATATCAATATTTGTTCATTAATTGTGACAAATGTATCATATCAATGTAAGATGTCAATAACAGGAGAATCTGGATTTGGAGTACATGGGAACTCTCTTTACGTTCTTCACAATTACCTTGTCAATCTAAAACTACTAAAAAATAAAACTTATTAAAAAACACATGAGGTTTAGAGGAAATACGGGATTAAAGGCACAACATTAAAAAAACTTTGACAGTAACACATAAAAAGGTTAGGAACTCAGTAAGAATGGTAGCAGAGGTTGACACATGTTGAAAGGTTAAGAAATGCATAAATACGAGAATAAATTACTCTTTACCTAGAAACAGACTTAGCATTTGCTTGTGGAAATGGGCAGCTGTGCTCTTGCCTGGTTAGCCTGCCTGGCTCCCAAGCCTGCCAACCTGTGTGTCCGTGGAAAGGGACAAAAGAGAGATAAAAATAGAATGAGATAGAAGAGGGGAAAAGAGAAAACCGTAGGAGAAAAAAAGGAAAAATACGGGTTGAGAAAAAAGAGGTAATCACAGGGCTATGTCTGAGGGTTGTATCTCGTGAGTTATTGTGATTTGATGGAAGGATGGTTACCTGAAATAGGATAGAAATTGTAATTCTAGATGTGGATGGTTGTGGCTCATAATACAAGAGGTAAACTGAGGTAGCTGATGGCTATTTGAGGTGAGTGTGTGTGTGTGTGTGTGTGTGTGTGTGTGTGTGTGTATGAATGTTTTGTGTTTCCTACATAGCTTAGTTAAGCTGGATGCAGTTTTCCCAGTGTGTCTTTAACGTAGTGTCTCACCTGCAAAATTATGCATATGCGTAAGCAAATGTGAAATTCATGTTATGCTCAAATTGTTCCCTAATAAATCAATCACTCTGAAACAAATTCACAGTTTCAAAAGAAGTATTACAGCACAACCGATTGTACAAGAAAATATGAATACAAATAAACATTCTTATCCCTCTCGATAGAGACAGTAGGTGCAACAGTGGACTCAGACCTACCAGGGATCATGAAGATGACAGGACCTTGAAACACTCTTTTGTAAATACAGTTGCCGTGAGTCGGAGGTGACTCTACAAGCAATAAACAGTAATTCCTCTCTTTCTCATACAAAAGTAACTTATTCAGTAAATACATTATCCTATTCTTCATCTCTTCTTTGAGCCTATTCTAGGTGCCTGAGGATGTCCAAACTTAAAACCAATATTTCAATAAAGATATCTACATTAGGTTTGATGCTGTACAATCTAGAAAACTTCGTCAAACATGCAACATGTAAGTCAGGTATTTACAAGCCTGTCTTCATGCTTTCGATACTTCTATGGCTTTTTAAATAGATCTCCAAGCCTTATTCTAAACCAGTGTGTCTCAAACGTCACAGGCATTAAAAAAAAAAAAAGTTAAAATTAAAAAAAATCTTGGCATACTTATTAAAGATATTCACTCTCAGGTCTCCTGCAGAGCTAGCAAATCAGAATCATGGGCAGAGTAGGTGAAGTCCTGTACTTATGTATTTAACAAATATTGCATGTGATTTTTATGCAAAGTAAGTTTCTGAAGCATTGTTTTAGATCCCCTGAATCAGAATCTCTCAGGTTGGAGCTCTAGTGTCTGCATGTTTAGTAACTACAACTGGTGATTATCATGAGCACCTACATTTGAGAGAACTTAGCTCAGGGCCATCCTTACTGCCCAGTAGCACAAAACCACGATTCCTCTGGTCAACTCTTTTACCAAGATGGGCATTTAGTGACATACTGGTCCATTTTAAAACTTCTCCAATAGAAACTGGAATGATCTAGAGCAATACACTAGAAAAGTATTTTAAAATTACTATCATAAATGATTTTTCTAAAACTTCCTTGTAAAAATCAAGCTCGAAAACATGTAAGTCATAGCCTCTCCGGAGGGTAAATTGTATTGTTTGTCTATCTTCTTTGCTACATCTGGAAGCTTATTCTTTATTGTCCCGGATTGCTTGGCTGTCTGTAAGAGTGATTTTGCTCCATTCATTGTTGGCTGGAGTCTGGCTAAATGCTTTGCTGATACCGAAATCACACCAGCTGTGCAGATTTCCTTGTCACCATTTTAAAGGCTTCGCTATCTTTCTCTTTTATTCCTATTCTTCTCTCTCTTTCACTCCTTTTTTTTTTTTTTCCCTTATTTTTTTAAGCCAGCCACCTACAAAGTATGTGAACTCCCATCTGCTCAGACCAAGCAGAGGCTAGACCAGATGTGACCTGCAATTTGCTGAATGGGAAACAAACACAAGGAAGGCAGCCATCTGCCATCTGTTGATGCAGAAAGCAGCAGGGCATGCCTGGCATTTCAACGGGGCTCCCCTGCTGGGAAACTGAAAGAGAAAAAGCATTTGTTTCCTTTTTTTCCCCTTTCCTGACCTGACAGCTCCTGTGAGCAAGGTGGGGAGGAAGGCAGGACATCTTGCCATGAAGCAGTGACAGTTTATATCTAAATGTTTGAACTCAATAAATACACTCTATTTTGCATCAGAAAGTCTACCCATCAGGGACACAACAGAAGGTCCTGGATAGAATGGGAGAAAAATGTCGGCCAAAACTCAAATTCCTAAAAAAGGCCAGACCTATTGAAAGTATAGAGACTAGAAGAACTCCCGAGGCTATTGACCTAAGATACCCTTTGAACTTGAAATTGAAGCTATTTCTGCAGGTCACCTTTTCAGCCAAATAATAGATAGGCTTATAAAATAAACAATATCACCCATGAGTAACGTGCTCCCTGAAACAATTAACTATATGAAGTTAAACAGTCAACAGTTACCCAAAAGAAAGGTGGGAAGCCAGATCAATGGAAACAGAACAAACAGAATGGAAATAGTGAGAAAGCTAATAACATTGTAAAAATTTTAACCAATGGTATGGAACCATTTGTATAGAAATTGTTAAAGGGGAACCTAATTTGCTGGGTAAACTTTCACCTAAAACACAATAAAATATTATTTAAAAAAAAGTCTACTCATGCCAGAAGTGCAAATCATGGTTGCCTCTACTTGTGGTATTGAGTATCTAATTTCCGCAAGAATCAGAAATGCAGTATAATGGTAGATTCCCTTCTACCAAATTCCTAGTCGATTTTTCCTCTTTTTTTTTCTGAATGCCACACAGAAGGCTTTTGGAGAAGTTAAAGGTAATGAGACAGATGTTAGCAGCGGATATAAACAAAAAGCATGGCTGCGGAGTCCTTGTCTTACATGGTTAGAGAACATCTGGTTCACAAAAGAGGTGAATGTGATAGAACAGTTTGACCCTGTTCCATAGATGTGTTAACTGGGACTCCTCTCTTAGGCCAATTGTGTGAATGGTGCCATTTCATTCAAATTCATAGGCACTAAGATAGCAATTTCTTTCCCTTATGCACATTCTTAGTAGAGTTCTCTCTTGGTCACTGAGGTGGACCGTGATGAGTAAAACACAGACCCTGGTTTCACGAGGCACGTTATCTAACACATCAGTGTTTCTTAATATACTTTAAAGAAAGTAAACTTAGGTTTGATGATGTTCTTGTTTACTAAAAGAGACAAATCTGAATTTTTTTTTTTTAAGTGTCTTCTTCTAAGGAAGATTTTCTTAAGCTCGCTGTTAATTAATTCAGGCATAACATTCCCCCTCCCCCCCAAGAAAAACAATAACAACAACATCAAACAAACCCATTGCTGTTGAGTCGGTTTTGACTCATGGCAACTCTATGTGTTATAGACTAAAACTGTGCTCCATAGAGTTTTCTAGGCTGTAATCTTTATGGAAGCAGATTGCCAGGTCTGTCTCCCATGACTCTGCTGGGTGGATTTAAACCACCAACCTTTTGATTAGTAGTAAAGGGCAAACCATTTGTACCACCTAGGCAAAAATTTCCTCCTTCGTACACAGAATTGTCATTTGAAGCAATACCAAATAGGTGCAAAATTGATATTAATACAGAGTTTATAATTTGCAATATTACTGATCCCTGTTTTAAACATGGATGGTGTTCCAACCAAGCAAAACCTTCACATTTGAAGCCTGGAATTCTCCTCATATTATCATAAAGTACACTAAGTTTTTGCATTGAGGCTAGTAAAATAATACATTAAACAAAAATTCATACTAATATTAATTTTCAAACGAAAACCTACTAAGTGCCAATCAATGTAGAATTCATATTGTACGCAAAAATGTGAGTGTTTCCCTTCTCCCAAAGACCTTATAGCCCTTTGTAGGAATTGTGTGCTTTTGAGTCAATTCTAACTCATAGCAACCCCACAGGACAGAGTAGAACTGCCCTAAGGGTATTCTAGTTGGTAAACCTGTACAGGAGCAGATTGCCAGGTCTTTTCTCCTTCAGAACAGCTGGGTGATTCAAACTACTGACCTTTTGGTCAGCAGCCAAGCACTTAACCATTGAGCAACCAGGGCTCCTTTGGAGGGAGAGCTCTAAACATAAGCATAACTATATACACATGAAGGTATTAGTGGCACCTGTAAATACGTAAAAGTACGCATTCTTCACAACATGTCAGAATAATCCTCAAAGACGAAAAAAAAGTCCTAACAGGAGGAAATGTCATAAGATGAATCATGGAAAGTAATTTGGTATTTGCTTTATCAGTTTAGGTAAGTTCAGAGAAGAAATTGTTCAGAGAAAGAAGGCGGCAAGATGAATCTTTGTAAAGTAAATGCCCTTTATTTATAAAATATAATTTTGAAATTCTTTCCTATACCAGTTTATATTCCTCAAATAATGAGCTAAATCTGTGTTGTTGCTGAGGAGGATAATTTTCCAACTATTCAGGCAATTTTGAAAATGCATTAGACTGTGATGAATGGCACAGCGAAGGTACAATGCCAGCCTGCATTCAGCACACCCGCTTCTAGGGAGAAATTTCTGTGACTAGGCCAGGTGATAACATCACTTGTGTTTTCAACTAAGATCTTTATCTTTAATTAAAGATGAATGAAATTTCAGTGTATTTATATCATGTGTAAACCAAATATCCCAAGCCCCATCCTTCTGTGTCTACAAAATAGGTGCCCACTTACTGGGTATCCCCAAACTCTAGAATGGGTTCATATAAGCTATATTGCTGGAGACTAGCTACACCTAAATGAGTACCCAGTTGTTTCTGAGAATTCCAAAATATGGTTTCACATGTACTAATGAACAGCCTGTCATTTGCATGCCCTAGATGCTGTTTTCTCATTGTTTTTTCCCTTTCCTGCTGACTCATACTGTCTGCTCTTAAATGTACATTAGAAAAGCTCGTTTTGGTTATTGTGTATCAAAAGAAAGTCATTTTCAAAATAATATCAGTCCTTAAGTTTGTCAGATACAATGCTGGGTCTGGGAAGAGGTAGAGAGAAGGGCCATCGCCTCAAATGCGTATCAGATACTGATACTCAGGTTTTATTACACCTTGAGGCTACGGTGCTCAGGGTTTAACAAAGTCTCTATTAAGTTGCAAAGTTCTATCTCTTTTTTCTGTTTCAGTGAGGCTCACAATCAGGATAGGGCCCAGGTGGAGGACAGATAATGTTGCTTTTAATTTATTAATTCAGAAAATGTTTATTGAGAATCTGCTATGAACCAGGCACAGCTCTAGGTGGGAGAGGGGGTGGGATATGGCAGCAGATAAAAGACTAAAATCCATGTCTTCATGAAATTTACATGTTAGCATGGGAGGAAGATATTTTTAAAAATTAAGTAATAAAACATATATTAGATGGTGTTGATTACTATGGAGACAAATAAACCAGGGATTATACTAGGAACTGTCTGAGATTTGGTTTTATGAGGGGTGGTAACAGAAGGTTTCATAAGAAAGTGATATGGCATCAAGACTTGAGACAGTGGCAATGTGAGTCATGTGGATCTCTAGGGGAAGAGTTCTCCAAGCAAAGAGAAGAGCAGGTGCAATGACCTTGAAGCTGAATCATGCCTGACGAGTTCAAAGAAGAGAGAGGCATGGAGTTGGTAGTAAGATACAAGTCAGACGGGAATAGAAATCAAACCATGGAGGACTTCATGCGTCATTGTAAGGGCTTTGGCTTTTTCTCTGGGATAGAGATGGAGAACATTTGGGAGGTGATGAGTAGAGGAGTAATAGGATCTGACGTAGCCATTCTGGCTGTGATACTGAGACAAGACTAAAGGCATTCAAGAGTAGAAACACAGATATCAATTTGGAAGCAATTTTAAAAATTTGAGCAAGAAACCATAGTTCATTGGAACAAAGCAGTAGTCTTAGAGATGACAAGAAATGGTAGAATATTTTATATATTTTGAATATAAATTACATAGGATATGATAACGGATTGGATGTAGATTCTGAAAGAAAAAAGAAGAAGAAGAAGAAGAAATGGTTACTCCCAAGTTTTTGACTTGGGCAACCGGAAGGAAGGAGTTGCCACAGACTGAGACAGTCAAAACTGTGGAAGAAGTAGATTTGGGGAGAAAAGCAGATTTCAGTTTTGTTCACTTAAAGATTGAGAAGACCGTTAGACAATTAAGTAGAGATCAGGCTGGATATAAAAGTTTTAGATTTGGGGATGCAATTATTACTTATCAGCGTATTGTTTTTGTTAGCTGCTGTTGAGTCAGCTTGGACACATGATGACCTTCAGCGTAACGGAATGTCTGATCCTGTGCCAGCTTCATGATTGTTGTTGGAGTGTTAGAGTTCATTTTCTGACTATTGTGTCAATCTATCGCTTTGAGGATTTGCCTCATTTTCATTGGCCCTCTACTTTACCAGACATGATGTAGTTTTCTAGCAATTGGTCTTTTCTGTAGATAGTATTAAAACCCAAAAGTTTTAATGCAATTGCCAGGGTAGTTTATAAAGATAGAAAAGAGTAGAAGCTCAAGAACTCAGCTCGGACACATAAATGGTCAGAGTTTAGGAGACTACAAAGGAACTAAGTAAAATATATCCTTTCTGGAAATAGTGCCAGAGAGGGCAGGAGAGACATGGAACACTAGCTGGAAGAGATGAAGAAAATAAAAGCTGTTTTTATGCTGATGAAATGATCCAGTTGAAAGGGAATAAATTGAAGTAGGTGAGAGATAAGAGCAAAATTGCTGATGTGATATCCTTTAGTGGTAAGAGAGGATGGAGTCCAGTCCACAAGCAGCAGGATTTACTTTTACTAGACCTATCATAGACATATTTTCCATAGGGACACGAGAGAAAGCAGAGCATATGCATATGGATGCACATAGATGGAAAAGATTCAAAAAATTGGTAGGAAAAGGAGATTTTTGAAATTGAGTTTAAGGAAGGTTGAAGTTTTGGGTAGAGACAATATCTACCAAGGTATCATCATGAATTGAGTGGCTTTGGTGGGATGGGAGACAAGAAGGTCAATTAACAGAGAGGCTAATTTATTGAAAATTTCATCCATGTGGATGTTAAAATCACCGTATGCTCTAGAAGAAACAGTGTTAAAGAAAGAAACAGTGAGGCAGGAGGTAAAATAGTAAGGCAGAAGTTGAAGAGTGGCCTGGAAGTTGGTGGAGGACATTATTAGGAGAGGTGGTGAATGATAGAGTCTGATGCCATGTGATAAAAAGCTCAGTGTTTTTATGGAGGAGGAAATGAATGGCAATGAGGAGCAAGAAAAACTGCTAATTTTCCTTTTAGCTGAGTAGCAGGAGTAAAGTCAAAAGAAACTCACCTCTTTAGAGGTTTCCAGTGGAAGATGTACCTCAGAGGAGGACCAATTTTCTGTTTGAGAAAAAAAAGATGAAGAAAGCTTTGAGGAAAATGTCTAGTATATACAGAATTTTGCTGATAACAACAATGACTCCTAGAAAACACAAAGAAAGGAATCCCACAGTTGAGAGGAGATAGAAAATTGAATAATGGGGTTATGGAGTCCAGTGGTTGATATCATGACCTAAGAGATACCTGGGTATTTATGATGACTGGTGTAATCAAGAATAAAGGAAACAAAAGAGTAGTCCTGATGATCCTAAGTCAGAGAGTGGTGTTGATTCTCAGGTTGGAGCATGGAAGATCAGTTGTCCAGTCAGGGTTATGCAGAATTCTGTGGTCCTATCTGACTCAGCTGATAAGCGTGTGGTGGACCACAGAGGAAAGTGTTATCCAAAGAGCACAGATCCCCTCTTGTTTTCTGCCCGTGTAGGCTCACAGACCATCAGAAAGATTCTCATACTTCAAACAGTTTCTTCTTCACTCTTTTTCTGAACCTGTCAGTATGATTGACATAAAAATAATAAAACTAAAGCTTCATGAAAAAGTGTAGGTGTATGTTGTATTTACACTAACAGACTAGATTGTGGCATTATAGGCTTTTTTTTTTTTTTTTTTTAACTACTGCTTTGATATCTTTCCCAGCAAAACAAGTAATGAAATATTGAGGAATATATATTTTCCCATCCCAGAAACAATTTTCAAAATTTCCCTCTGTGGATCTTGGTTTAGATTGTAGAATCTAGGTTGTTACTATAGTTAATATTATTATTATTTTTTCATTAAGAAGATAACAAGTCTTAACTAAAACTTCTATCAAGTGGAGCCCTGGTGGTGCAGTTGTTAACCACTCAAGAACCTAAGAAAGTACAGTTTCTTGGTTAGAAACTCATCTTTCTTACTTAAAAATTTTCTGAAAAAATGTTATTTAAAAAGGTTGAATTATCAGACAATATCTTCAAACAAAATCAACTGCATGATATCCTATGGTGAACGCAAACACCATAATAAATATCATTACAAATCACTCACTGGCCCAATAGAAATGGAAGTCAATGTCTTGTAAACCAGGCATCCTTTTCATGACTGGTGGTATTTACGGTTGCCCACTAACATCTTCTGACTCTCAGGTTCATTGGGAAGCAGCTTTCCCACAGGCAATGCACGCTGCTGCAAGGCAAGGGCCTTTATGATTGAAACCGAAAAAAAAAAAAATGGGCTTGTGCTGTAAATTACTGTTTCTATAGTGTGCTGTATGAGATGTGTGCATTTTTGGCAGGAAAAATAGAAATTGTGAAAAAAATTGTGGGACACATATGTCCCAGTGAACTCAGGGTGTACTCTGGGGATAGAATTAGTGGGACAAAGTATATCCCTCTGGACTATAAGGCTAGGCTTGTGGGAGGAGGCTAGAAAAAAAAAAATACTGCCTACCAAAAATTCACCAACACTCAATGATTCAGCATGTTTCCATTAATTAAAACATATGTTATCAAAAAAAAAAAAAAAGAAAGAAAGAAAATAATCAAGTCTTGAAAGGGGTATGATGTTCATGCTATCTTTTGTTATGTCGCCTTTTTCTGAATCTCTGACTTGGACACATCTCTTAGCTCATTGCTATTGATCCATTAACATGTCTGCCTTTACTATAATAAATTACTTACAATAAATAGTTTTTTGTTTGTTTATTTATTTTAGTTTGTTTTCTCAACAGAAGCTTTTTATGAAAATGCTATGCATGTTTAGAGGGAGTCCTCTCTCTCTCCCTTTTTTCCCCCTAATACTACAGTCTTTTCTGAAATACTACTTTTTAAGTCCCATTTATACTTGATTCATGCCATCTAGCCTCTCACTTTTTTTGTTTTTTTGGAATGCTACTTCATAGAAAACACAGATTATGATAGAATTATGATAGAGATGCATGGGAAAGAAACACGCATCCTTTTCTCATTTTTGTCTTTTTCCTGGTTGAGTTTACTACCCAAACTGAAGAGAAACAAAGACAGTTAACAATCAAAATGGAATACTCTTTACCGAGAAGGAAAGCCTGAGTTCTTTCCAGTCAGATTCACAATGATCTTAGTGAAAATGCCCAGTTTTGAGAGAGGTAACAGGATGATGGATTTACCCGAGACACATGAAGATGTAAACTGTCAGGACGTGGAAACAGAAGTTAACCCAATACCTCTGTCATGGACAGAATGCCAGCTCTGAAGCAAAGTCAAATACCCCTTGAAATGAGAAGCCTGTAGAATCTCAGAATATTGGCCAAGTCCATTTTTTTTTTGACTTGCTATTTTTGGAGGGTGGTACGGTACTGGGAGTTGGAGATACCTCAACACACTTTGTTATTTCATTAGTAATTTACTGAAAGATAAATCTTCCTGCTTTTGCCCTATTTCTACACTGTGAAGGAGTGATCAGTCATCAGTGAATGTGCTGCCAAAAAGTTTTGTAAAGTCAGGAGTCATTCCAAATGGGAATTAATGGGGAACAAAAACGATCTTTTCATATTCTCAGCCTTTATAATGTACGGCAATCTGTCATTAGTAGGGGCTGCAAATCAATTAAGCATGAATGATGTATATGAGTGTGGAATGTGACCCTAACAAGTTGTCTTGTCTCTGCCTTGATGTTTCCATCTGGTTTGTGCAAGGAATGTTCAGATAATATAGCAAAGAGGCAGACTATGATTTCAAAGGAAACAGCCATTATGGGTCACTATCTTCCTGGGCCTGATAAGTTTAATCCAAGTTGCCTGGGAGGAAAGAACTCATAAAATACTTTATCTGAAGCAAGTGCAAAAATACTCATAAACTCAAAGGTTAATCACTGCACCAGAAGAACAGATGAAGGAGACAGGGCACTTTTATGTTTCTTTACTGTGGTGCACTTATTAATCATGTTGTGAGTTGCTTTAAAATATGTGTCTGCACTTTATATTAAAAGCCAAAGTGGATAGACGGACAGACACTGAAAATGAAATTGGAATGATGATGATAAAATTTGTTCAATCTTTCTTTCTATTTGCCAGAATTAGTAGGGGATATAATCAAGGTTAAGAAGTGCTTTTAGATTTGGGTTTTTTATTTTGTTTGTTTTCATATCTCTTGTATTTTCACGCCATATTTATCTTACTATTTACTTTTTATTTAATGTGAAAATTCAATATTATTATGTATACTGGGATGGAGGTATTTATTTCATCTATCTTTCTTTGCAAGTGGTGTTATTTTACTATGACAGCTAGATAGCTTGATCATCTAGGTAATGATCCCTTTAGATTTCACTAACAACATTTAAGTGGATGGGAGACTTATGCTTATGTGATTGCTGTTGACAAATCAGCAAATGGGTTCCATTTCTGCCACTGGATTTATGCAGAGTATCTTCGGCTAGAACAAAGGATTTGGGCTAGTGTAAGGAAAATAAGGTACATAGGAAGTTCCTTATATATTGTGTATGCTTATGTGACAAAAACTATTCATAACTCAACAATCCTACTCGAAATTGTTCTTTTATTTAGACCAATGATTGACAAATGTTTCCTTTAAAGGGCGAGAAAATAAGATTGTTGGCTTTACAGGGTATATGGTTTCTAGCGTTGTAGCATGAAAGCAGTCATTGACAGTTTGTAGATAATTTCCATGTCCATGTCTCAATAAAACTTTATTTACAAAAGCAGGCAGAAGATGCAGTTTTGCTTTGGGCCATGGATTGTCAACCTCTGATTTTGACCATTTCTAAAATTAAAATTAATAAAGAAAATGTTTAGGAATTGCACTTTACTTAGTACCTAGTTTACCACTGTTATAGATTAAATTGTGTCCCGCAAAACTATGTTGGAATCTTAACCCAAACAACTGTGCATATAATCTCATTTGGAAATAGGGTTTTCTTTACTATGTTACTGAGGCCATATCAGTGTAGGGTGTGTGCTTTAAACCAAATAATTTTTGAGATATACGAAGAGCAGATTAGACAAATAGAAGCAAACACAAATGGGGAAGGATAGATCACCAGGGGACAAAGGAGTACAGAAAAGCATGTTACAGAAGCTGAGACAAGGATTTTCCTCCAGTATGGACAGACAGGGAGCCTTTCCCTAGAGTTGGTGCTCTGATTTCAGAGTTTTAGCTTCTGACTGTGAGAAAATAAAGACATCCACTTGTGGCATTTCTGTTATAGCAGCACTAAGAAACTAAACTACTTAGACTGTTCGTATAAAATTTTTCAATTCTCTTTCCTTCTTTAATTCCTCTGTAGGAGTTATAGACCCAAGTGTTTACAGTGGTCTGGAAATAGCTTAAATGTATAAAGCTGCCCTAGTACAGTACATAAGATGTGGTGGGGCTTGTGATTAACTGGAACATAAATGCTCCGCTTAAAAGCATTAAAAGTCTTAAAAATATACATAAATAAACAAAACTGCAGGAAGAGTTTGCCCAAGGGCGACTAGTTTGACACTTCTGCTCTCTAAGGTAGTTAGAGCTTCCTCTGTTTCCTATGTCTATATATGTTCTGCCTGAAGAAGATTTACTCATTCTTTCAAGCCCCAGACCGAACGTCACCTTCTCCAGGAAGGCTGATTTGGAAGACAGCTACCTGGTCAACTGACTGGAAGAGATCCATATTTATGCTTATTCCCAATGAAAGTTACCCAACCAAATGTGGAAATTATCACAAGTAAAATTTTGCTAAACATCATTCAAAAGCAGCTCCGGATTCAGAAGAGGATGTGAAACCAGGGATATCATTGCTGATGTCAGATGGATCCTGGCTGAAAGCAGAGAATACCAGAAAAATGTGTACCTGTGTTTTATTGACTATGCAAAAGCATTCTACTGTGTGGATCATAACAAATTATAGACAAATTGTGAAGAACGGGAATTCAAGAATACTTAATTGTGCTCATGAGGAACCTGTACGTAGATCAAGAGGCAGTCATTCAGACAGAACAAGGGATAATGCATGGTTTAAAGTCAGAAAAAAGTTGTGCATCAGTGTTGTATCATTTCACCATACTTATTTAATCTGTTTGCTGAGCAAATAATCTGAGAAGCTGGACTATATGAAGAAGAACAGGGCATCAGGATGAGGAAGACTCACTCATTAACAACGTGTGTTATGCAGATGAATGACACAATTTTGCTTGCTGAAAGTGAAGAGGACTTGAAGCACTTACTGATGAAGATCAAAGACTATACAGCTTTCAGTATGGATTACACTTCAACATAAAGAAAACAAATATCCTCACAATTGGACCAACTGGGGACTACATGATAAATGGAGAAAAGATTGAAGTTGTCAAGGATTTCATTTTACTTAGGTCCACAACCAACACCCTTGGAAGCAGCAGTCAAGAAATCAAGACACATTGCATTGGGCAAATCTGCTGCAAAAGACCTCTTTCAAGTGTTAAAAAGTAAAGATGTCACCTTGAGGACTAAGGTGCACCTGACCCAAGCCATGATGTTTTCAATCACCTCATATGCATGCAAAAGCTGGAGGATGAATAAGGAAGACCGAACAGTTGATGCCTTTGAATTGTGGTGTTGGTGAAGAATACTGAATATACCGTGGACTTCCAGAAGAATGGACAAACCTGTCTTGGAAGAAATACAACCAAAACGCTCCTTAGAAGTAAGGATAGCCAGACTATATCTTACATACTTTCTATATGTTGTCAGGAGGGATCAGCCCATGGAGAAAGACATCATGCTTGCTACAGTAGAGGGTCAGCAAAAAAAAGGAAGATCCTCAATGAGATGGATTGACACAGAGGCTGCAACAACGGGCTCAAGCATAACAACAATTGTGAGAATGGTGCAGGACTGGGGAGTGTTTCGCTCTGTTGAACACGGGGTCTCTATGAGTCGGAACTCGCTCGACGGCAACTAGCAACAACAACAACATCCATGAAGATTTTCGCTGGCATTGGTGTATACAATTCATTGTTCCTTCTTCTATGCATTGAAAATGTACGCTTTTTTGTTTTCCTATAGGGTGCAGTTGCTTCCACCCCGCTAGACTGTCATCTTGAATTATGAAATATATTCATACAATGCCTAACTCAATGAAAACCTTATTTTTTTCAAAGACATATCCTCTACTTTCATGAAATTTCTTATGTCTAATTTATATGAAAATATCCCATGCCATCCAAAGATTTATTTTCTAAACTCTAGTTAGCTGAATTCAGGAAATGAACAGATTTGGATATATTTGTATGTAATTTTGCTATCTGAAATTTTGTACTTGCTATTTCAAACTCAGGAAAAAAAGATTCAAATAATTTTAAATAATTTCTTATATTGACTGGTGCTGTCCAAGTTCAGGAAGTCAATAGATTCGGGTAGAGAGGGATACTTTTACTGGATTGAAGCTCAAGGCATGTGATGACACTCTCTTTTATAATTCGTTAGGACCATTTAATAGGCAGAAATATGTTCCTAAGAATTCACTCCCTTCTGATGACTTTCAAAAAAATCAAAATTTGCTAAGGCCTCCAATACAATATGTGAAGTAGGCTCTGCCTACCTCTCCAGCATAACTCTTGCCATATCCCACACTGATAATTCTGCTCAAATCACTTTGACCTTATTTTGGTTTTGAAAACATTCTTTCCTACCTTTGGACATTTTAGCTACTCTACCTCTTTAATTTCTCATTCTTCACATCATGATTTCATCCTCACCCTTCAAGTCTATACTTAATTGACATCTCTAGAGAGACTACCCATTGTCATTATGGAAAGATATGTTATCCATTCATTCATTCATGAAGTTCACAAATAAAAACTGAGTGTTAGTATGGGCCAGACACTAAGCTAAGCACTAGGGATATGATGTTATTCAAGACAGGCAGACCCCCTGCCTTAATGGGCCTCGTATTCTAGTAAAACTTAAAGTTCTGTGGGGGTTATTCTTTCCTAGTATATGCAAGTTTATTTGTACTTTAGTGCTTGTTGCAATCAGGAATTTTTTTTCATTAGCTTTTTTGCTGCTTCCATATAATAACATTAACTCCAGGAATTATGTCTGTCTCATTCAACTATGTCTGTCTCAAGGAATCTTTGACCTCTAGCACCGGGGCTGGCACAGAGCCAACATTCTATAGGTATGGACTTAATGACTAAGTCCAACAAAGATTTTTTCTGAGCTTTCATGTTTATATTTGACTGAAATTTTCAATGGAACTATTCTCAGATGCAATGTACTCAGACTAGCAAACACAAAGAAAAAATATGTTTTAGTATTTTAGAGTATAGGGAAATATCTATAAAATTAAAGAGTTTTACCATTTTACAGCTATCAATACAAGTAAATATGCAGGCACTGAAAAAAGTCAACAGCTCCAGCAAGTATAGTTTTATTTTTTGGTTCTTATTTTCATCAAGTAAATAGGCAATTCTTATATAAAGGTAGTTCAAATTTAATTTGAATATAAATATATTGAGATGAATTATCTCCAAAGAGAATCACAGATTTGAACTGAGCATGATATGTAGCCATTTTTATATTTTATTTCTAAGATCAATCAGTTATATCAAACCATAAAGACCTGATTGGACTATTTATGTAGATTCCATGAAAACCCAAAACCCATTGGCGTCCAATTGATTTCCGACTCATAGTGAGGTTATATGACAGAGCAGAACTGCCCCATAGGATTTCCAAGGCTGCAGATCTTTACAGAAGCTCACTGCTACATCTTTGTTTGCGGAGCAGTTGGTGAGTTCCAACAGCTGACCTTTCAGTTAGCAGCCTAGCTCTTTAACCACTATGCCACCAGGGCTCCCATAAACAGATACTATTTTTTGTAAAATAAGGTTCATATTTCATCTCCAAATGATGTTAAATTCCTATTATCAAACCCAAAAAGACATAATTTTGCTCATAGAAAAAAAAATTACATTGATTCTATTTTTCATAAAATAAGGAAATAGATTGTGGAATAGATGCAAAAAGCTACTTTCAGGGATCAATTTAAAACTTAATGCATCATAACTATATCTGGATAATATATTGTCTATTAAATGACCTTTTTTTAACTTTTAACATTTGCTTTCATAATAAGTAGATGATTAAGCATTAGAATATATTGTTCTGTGAGCAAAATTATCTTTTTAGGTTTGAAAATAGGAATATAGCATCATTTGCAGATGAAATATGATCTAATTATATTTATGTTGCTGATATAAGAAGGTCTGCAAAATGTAGATCTCATTTATATTAGTGACCTGAGGTAAAGTTTGAGTTACAGTACCTAATAAATAACTTCATTTATATTTTATACCACTGTATTGAACAGCTCCGGTATGTTCTCCTAGGGAAAATGAGAACACTCCTAGGTGTATTGACAAATTTTTAAGCAGATCTATGATGTGGTACAATTTTCTATCAAATGTAATCTCTATAATCAAAGCTGTAAGTAATGCTTTTAAGGAGGAACTCTTCACATTCTCGATTCCTCATAAAGTTTAGATGTGCATGTTGAAAATAATTTCTCAGAAACTGAAATTAAAAAATAGAGTTGCATGAAATTGAAACAGAGAAAGTTCCTATCCCTATCACTTCCACTGATCTCTCAGGTTGTACTATTTTGGTTCCATGGTTGTTGGAAAATACGAGAAACATTCAAATAATCCAGGATATTAAACAAATATGGATACAATAAGAACAACATTCCCGGAAGAGCTGGGACAATAGTCACACTGAGATTAGGCTAATTTAGGGCCACTTGGGACCCCTGGTGACACAGTAGTTAAGAGCTCAGCTGCTAACCAAAAGGTTGGCAGTTTGAACCCACCAGCCACTCCTTGGAAACCTTATGGGACAGTTCTACTCTGTCCTATAGGGTCACTATGAGTTGGGATCAATTTGAGGGCAATGGGTTTGGTCTTTTGGTTTTAATAAGCCCTGGTGGTGCAGTGGAGCCCTGGTGGCATAATGGTTAAGAACTTGGCTGCTAACCAAATGTTTGGCAGTTCAAATCCACCAGCTGCTCCTTGGAAACCGTATAGGGCAGTTCTACTCTGTCCTATAGGGTCGTTATAGGACTTGATGGCAACAGGTTTGATGATGGCATAGTGGTTAAGCACTGGGCTGCTAACCGAAAGGTCGGTGATTGGAACCCACCAGTTGCAATGAGGGAGAAAAATGTGGCAGTCTCCTTCCATAAAGATTTACAGCCTTGGAAATCTTATGGAATAGTTCTACTCTGTCCTATAGGATCGCTATGAGTCTGAATTGACTCGATGGCAATGGGTTTGTTTTGGGTTTTTTTGGAATGAGGCACTCACAGATAACAGGGAAGTTAGACTTGGGGAATAATTGTTAGGTGAATCTTTTGCATAGTTCTCTATGTGCATGTTGGAATAGAGATCAAACAGAGCCAAAAACTGGGAAAACTTTGTCTCAATGGAAACTTTAGGTAGTTAATACACTTAGAACTCATGTCACATAGGAGAGAAATATCTGGAACCCCTCCAAAGTTCATCAAATTCCAAGAAATTAGTGACAATCCAATGTCTATCAGGGACTCTGATGATAACTATAACTATTGTGTCTCCTGGCAAGAATCTCTGATTCTCATCAGAATGTTGGACTTAACTCTCAGTCTGGGGATGTGACCTCAGTGCCTGAGGAAGCTGGCATCTCTCTTTGACTCACCACATATAGTCTTCAGTGTCAAGATAAAAAAGAAAAAAAACAAGCCAAACTCATTGCTGTTGAGTCTACTGCAACTCATGATGACCCTGTTTTCTTGGCTGCAATCTTTAAGGAAGCAGGTTGCCAGGCCTTTCTTCCTTGGTGACCCTGAGTGGGTTCAAATGCAAACCTTTAGATTAGTAGTCGAACACAAACTGTTCGTAGCACCCAAGGACTTTCTTAGTTCCCGAAGTGGGGGTGTGGGGGAGAAGAAAAAGAAGAGAAGAGAAAATAGAGACTGTTGCTGTAGAATCGTTTTCTACTCGTGGTGACTCCACGTGTTTCAAAGTTGAACTGAGTGTCCACAGGTTTTTCAATGGCTGTGATCTTTCAGCCTTTCTTCCAAGGCACTTCTGGATGGATTCAAATCACCAACCTTCATACTCAGAAGTTGAGCGCTTAACTATTTGCGCCATCCAGGGCTCCTAGAGTGGATCAGTGCTCCATTAAGGCAGCACTGCTGGAGTTTATCAGTGGCTGTCCCACTGATAGGACACATAGTGTATAGTTTACATTACCTTTCCTCAAAATTTGAATATACTTTCACTCATTTATTTGCTGCTCCTATCCGTGCCCTCAACTGTAGATAACTTCATGATTTCTGAATTTTATCTTTATTGATTTATTGTAATATAAAATTTGCATGACATTAAATTCCTCACTAAATATACATATATTACCATTTTTCTGCATATCTAAAAGGTTTGTTTCTTCTATTTTAACACTATGTGATTGGGTATAAAAATGATTCCTGACTTTTTTTTTTTCTTTTTCTGGATAACAAGTATTTGTTCTCCTGATTATAGCATGCAGTTTTTTTTACTTCAACATTTGTAACCAAAGATAAATTTTAGCATTAGTATACTTACTTAAGGAGATGTTCTGTTTGTTTATTCTAAGAAGCTTTTGTTAAATCATTGAGGCATCTCGAAATTTTTGGTGTCATAAAATTTAAGAAATATGACAACTTAATCTTTTGACCCACTCTAAGACAATTTTTTTCTGGATGTTAATTCATTTAGAGTTACTAAATCTTATTTAATATCTTAGCACAGTCTTGGTGGTTATTACTTTCTTGTTGTTGTTTAAACTGAAAACAGTTGTTAGAAGTGCATAATACAACCAGGAGTACACAATAGACCCTTGGTGTAAAGTTTAATTTCAGTTTTTTTCTTCTTACTGTCCACAGAAAAATAAACATAAAACTTCCCAATTGTACATTGTATCAGGAGACACATATCCTGTAAAATGGAAGTGTTTGGAATTCACCTTCTTATAATACCAGGCAAATTACTAAGATCCAAAAATTCATTCATGGCTTTCATTTGTGTTTGGTTTTACTTGGCATCGACTCTAAATTTTGAAAGAAAAACTGCCCGATATTGACAGTTGCTAGAAATCTGGTATCAAATAGCACCACCCACTCTCTAGGGGCCAGTGGTAGATAATTGCTTATTTGAGTAGCTGCTGTGATAATCTGTCTTGATTTAGGTATTGAACATAAGCCAAATGGCTCTATTAAAGAAGCTCTTAATAACATATTTCTGTAATCTCAGTTATCAAAGTAGAGAACATTGGAGACTCCTCAGGGAATTTCAGATTAACTATTGTTTTTGGGTCCTAGGTTGTTCTGATTTGGTTTTCAAGGAAGATTTAGCTAGAGAATAGAGTGTCAGAAAAAAGAATACGCAGAGATATAAAATGTAATGCTGTGTGCAAATGAAACTATGCAATTTAATGAGCTAAGTCTTTTCGGGTGATTTTAAACATTAAAAGTAAGAAACATGATTCTTCTCAATCAGGCAATATGCTTTACTATTACATTAGTTGTGTAATCATTTTTAAAAATGAAAATTGTCAGGGAAATGGAAACTATACTGACAAAGTTCTGATAAAGCAGAACTAATATGCTAGTTGATTGAAACTGAATGTGGCCATTATATTAAAAGAAAGATAGATGTTTCATCTATTAAATATTTTTCACCTGTACAGAACTCAGTTAAGTGAGATGTTGAAAGAAAAGTTCCCAAGCCAAATCCCTAAACGATTACAAATTGGTGGGTGTTATTTTTTTATCCCAGGGAATTTATCAATTTGTAGCCACTGGAACAGTTAATTTGTAATAGGTTTCCTCCCCCCCCGCCCCGTTTCTGGCTATAGTAAAATGCTATAAGTCGATGAAGTGAGCCTTAATAGCAGTCTGATTTGCTTTAAAAAAAGTTTTTAAGTAACATTTTAACTAATCTAGCTATTTATTTGTATAGTTATTCTTTTTTGTCTTGTAAGTCCCTGTGCCAGGCTACTAAAACATTCTTTATAGCAATTATATATGAGTAATTTTCAGTGTTAGGATTTGAAAATAACCGCAGTTCTGTTTGCATTCATGTTTTATTACTGAGTGAGTTTAAACAAATGGCTTTAATTTGAAATTATGTTCCTTTCAGATTGTGAAATGTCTTACTCTTTGACCAGTTGCTTTGCAGCCTGTAACTTTACATACCACTGAGTATTAAAAGGTAATTGCTTTTATTGAATTGTACTAGTGAAAAATGTGAATTGGCAAATGTTGTGTTAACTATATTTTGACAATTAAAAAAAAAAAAAAAAAAGGAAGGGACCACAGAGAACAATTGATACCAGCCTGAAGACTGGTACTAGTTTAAAAACTATACCAGTTTATGGTCTCTCCATTAACTCATATTCATTGCATGGTAGAGGTAGGATTGAATGCTAGTTTCCAGGTCTTAGGTCCGTGCTGTTTGCACTCCGCCACTGTGCCAGTTTTTATTTAACTGCCCAAGTATAACTCTTCTAAAATTCAAAAGAAGCACACCCTCTCTTAATATTATTACAATCTATGGGATCAGAGCCATAATTACCCTTGATTTGGATGGCAATATCTTATTGAACTTTATATGTTTGGATAAAAATGTTTCATCTCATTATTTCTTTTTGGAAAGCTTCATCTTCATGCAAATCACTCTCTAAAGGGCATCCATTTGCAGGGCTTTCCACTGCATTAAGGCATCTTTTGCACATCAGGAGGACCTTGAGCTTGTCCCAATCTCTGGTCATTTCTACCAATAAGATTAATGATGAGAAGACATGTTTGTACCCTTTAAGGATTAGTTTCAATTTATATTAATTAATTATAAAAACATATATAGAGGTATAAATTACACAAATAATGACTCAAGAAACACCTACAATATGTGTTAAAAAAATATTACTAATGCCCACAAAGCCCATGTACGACTCTTCCCAATCCCATCCCTTCTTTTCTTCTTCATGGATAATTGCTATCCTAAATTTGTTTTTATTTAAATCTTGGATTTCATTTATACTTTTGCCACATGGTTGTATCAGTAAATATTATATTGTTTAGTTCTGGGCAATTTTTTTTTTTTTTACTTTATATAAAAGTAATCGTAGGGTATTACATTTCTGTCTATTAGTTTTTGCTCAATATTATATTACCAAAATTCATCCATTTGTATATATTATTTTTGACATTTTCTATATTCATTTTCATTATATGCATATGCAGTATTTTTTATTCATTGTATTGATACTTGATATTAAGGTTTGCTTCTAAATGTTTTCTATATCCAACAATGTTGCTTATTGAAATTCTTAAATATTCATATTTTTTACATTTTTCTGCATCACATGTGCAATATTCCCTTTAAGATATATGCCTGGAAGTGGAATTGCTGGGTCATAAGTATGCCTATCTACAAAATATGAGAAATTGTAAATCACAAAATCATTGTACAACTTCCAATGTTCAAAAGATTCAGTTGCTCACTATTCTTCCTGAGACTTGATAATGTTAGAAATTTGACTTGTCCTTACTGGTAGGTATTAGACAATATTTCAATATTCTTTCTAATTATTATAATGATACTTAGCATCTTTACATTTATTTGTTGGCTATCCAGGTTTCCTCTTCTGTGATGTGCTTGCTTAAATCACTAATATCAGAAAGAATAGAAAGGATCTAAGGGGCCCTGGTGGCACAATGGTTAAAGTTCTCAGCTGTTAACTAGAAGGCTGGTGGTTTGAACACACCAGCTACTCCGTGGGAGAAAGATGTGGCAGTCTGCTTCTGTAAAGATTACATCCTTGGAAACCCTATGGGGCATTTCTACTCCGTCCAATAGGATGGCTATGAGTTGGAATTGACTCAATGGCAGTGGGTTTTGGTAAAGACATTAAAAAGATAATATAAGAAACAGATAACAACTTAGGCCAGTAACTTGGAAGGATGGACAAATTAACTGAAAAACACAACTTTCAAAACTTTTTAAGTGAAAGGTAATGAAATGACCATCTCTACGGTACATGTTAGCCTGCCTATGTTACTAAATGTGTTTTAAAAAATAATAATACACATATAAAATATTTCAAAAATATAAATCACAATTTTTCTCAGGGACATATATTCAGAACATAGCACCAAACAACCTGTGGATGCAGTCTTTCCAAGGTTTTATGGAGCATTTTTCAAATGTGGAACATTTACCAAGCAACACAATAAATAGTATAAATTTCAAAATTTCAGCATCACAGAAACCAAATTCTCTAAAAATTGCACAATTAAGTTATAAATAAGTACTTTGGAAATTGAAAATCTACTTTGAAACAACTCACAAGACAAAGAAACAGTAACGATGGAATTGAGAAACATTTAGACCTCTTTACACGTAAAATAACCCAAAACAAATCTGAGCAGAGCAAGTGTGACTATCTGGCTCTAGAAGTGCTTTCTATATACTGGACAGAGAGGCATTGGAGCAGGTGAGTTCTCCCATTGGGTAGTCACAAAACCTCGTATCTGAATAATATATTATTTCATTAATGACAAATCCTAGACTTAAAAAATGTTAAAGTAAAGGAAGTTTGTAACATTAAGGCCAATGAAACTGTTTTCTTAAATCTGAGATGCCTATAAACACTGCCTATAATAATTACACTTGAATAAGGTCTTAGCCTGATGCAATTGGCAGGACCCTATTTGAGATATAGGTGTCTGTGATAGTCAAGTGCAGAACAATAAAACTCAGCTCTATTTGTGCACATCACTGTTTCCCACACTCACTCCAGGGCTCATATTAGAGCATCAGGAAATCTTTAATACTTACCTGATCCTTGGAGCTTTATTTATTTTACCCAAGCCACTTACTCTGGGGACACGCAATGAATTAGGATATAATAATGGATCCACACCATGAATAATTAATTATAAGTAGCCAACATTAATAAAAATTTTATGACAGTCTTAGCTCATTACTTGATAATGCTATAAAGAACGACTAAACAGAAAATAGCATTATCACATGTAATACATTTTAGATTTACAGTGAATTTGACATCTGGTTTGAATAAGAGAATTGTTTGAACTCAGAAATGTTACGGATGGCGGGAATTTTCCTTATTTAAAATAATTATTAACTTATGCTCCAAATGCAAAGAATAGAGAGACCTATCACAGTCCCTTTCTCCGAGTTGGAATGTGGAAAACTTTTTTTTTTTTTTGATTGTGCTTTAGATGAAGGTTTACAGAACAAACAGTTTCTCATTAAAGTCAGTACACATATTGTTTTATGACAATGCTTAACGACCCTATGACATGTCAGCACTGTCCCTTCTCAACCTTAGGCTCCCTATTACCAGCTTTCCTATCCCCTCCTGCCTTCTAGTCCTTGTCCTTGGACTGTTGAGTCCCATTAGTCTCATTTTGTTTTACGGGGCTGTCTAATCTTTGGCTGAATAGTGAACCTAGGGAGTTACTTCATTACTGAGCTAAAACGGTGTCTGGGGGCCATACTCTCGGGGTTTCTCCAGTCTCTGTCAGGCCAGTAAGTCTGGTCTTTTTTTGTCAGTTAGAATTTTGTTCTACAGTTTTCTCCAGCTCTGTTCGGAACCCTCTGCTGTGATCCCTGTCAGAGCAGTCAGTGTTGGTAGCTGGCAACCATCTAGTTGTACTGGATTCAGTTTGGTGGAGGCCGTGGTAGTTGGGGTCCATTAGTCCTTTGGACTAATCTTTCCCTTGTATCTTGTTTTCTTCATTCACCCTTGCTCCCGAAGGGGTTAGAGCAGTGGAATATCTTAAA
Source organism: Dugong dugon (assembly GCA_030035585.1). Classification (NCBI taxonomy): domain Eukaryota; kingdom Metazoa; phylum Chordata; class Mammalia; order Sirenia; family Dugongidae; genus Dugong; species Dugong dugon. Next base: position 92,655,047 of record CM057472.1, read on the forward strand.
CGGCTGCTCACAGGCTTTTAAGACCCCAAACGCTAATCACCAGGGTAGAACACAGAATATTTTCTTTATAAACTGTGTAATGCCAATTGAGCTAGATGTTCTCTGAGACCATGGTCCCCACAGAGGACAAAGCTGGTAAAGAATAACTGCAACTGTCCCATCTTCCCTTTTCTTCTAAATGGCTAGTGTGAGGTGTCCCGTAAGCGTGAGATGTTTGCAGGGGTGGGAAGGGGTTTATTTTTCTAATATCTACCTTATTCTGCTACTGCAAATGTGAGCTAACTGTTAAGAAAGGACTTATCCAGCCCATTTGCAGACACAAAATAAATCATATCTTATACTGTGTTACTCATTACTGGATTTTACCAACAAAATATTTCTGAAACGTAAACACAGGAGCACACTGTCTTCTTCTTCCTAATAACACAGGAGGGAAATTGGTAGCAATGTCATTAGGCATGATCGATGCTAACTCGTCCTAAGATCTGTCTTGGTGCATAAATCTAAGAACCATGGAGGCAAATATGGTGGTTGTTTATTCGGAAAACATCCTCCAAGGGATGCAAGCGTGTCTCCACAATAATAGTGTTTCTTGCCAGTTAATGTTGAAAAATATTGCTTATTAGCATGCATACCAAGAAATAGGCTGATGGCAACGAGATAGGCAGATTTTCAACTAAAAATTCTACTCTTCTGAAATTTTTGAATCTTTTATTCTATGTAAACAAATACTTAAACGTTTCTTAAATAACAATTTCTCTGAAATCTCAACTCACCCTGATTCATTTCCTTGATTTCTCTCATTGAGCACTTAGATTTTATTATTATTATGATTGTTTCACCTTAGATTGTTTGTATTTTCTAAATCCTTCTTTCATACAATATTAGAAAGACCATCCAGATTAGCCTATTGATTTAAAAACAGGCATTTGGGAATTAAGTGACTTGTCTAAAATCCAAGTGTCAAATCTTAGCCCAAAACTGAAATTTTAAAATACTGTGGTTAGGCTCTTTTTGTTTTACTTTATGACACATTTTAGTTCACTCAATTTGCTCAAAAATTAAATGGAAGCAGTTAAAAGTATGAGTTCCTCATGTCCCGATGCTGGTCTAGTATCTGACACATAATGGGATATATAACTGTTCATTTATTCAAGAAATATGTATGAAGCACCTATTATGATTTAAGAACTGAATAAATGCTTAGAGTGCAAAATTTTATTTCCCGTCTACACTGGCTCTAAAAGCTTTCATCCAGTTGCATGGTTTTAAATACCATTTATATATCAATTGTTCCCAAATGTCTTTCTCCGGCCCTGACTTCATCACTGTCTCCAGACTTGTATCTCCAACTGTCCTCTTAGCATATCCATATCACTATCTAATAAAGATGTCAAATTTAACATTTGATTTGGACTTTGTCTCAAAACTTACTCACTGAGTTGTCCCCATCTCAGTAAGTCTATCCAGTTATTCAAGCTAAAGCCATAAGGTACTTTTGAGTCCTCTCTGAAACATATCCTCCACTTATAATCCACCAGAGTCCTGAAAGCTTTATAGTTAGTAGTATAGTGCATGCAGTATGCAGTTAGGTTGCCTTCGTTGAAATTCTGGCTCCACAATTTGTTAGCTATATGACATTGGACCAGGTACTCAACACCTCTGCACCTCACTTTCCCCATCAAAAATGGGAGCAATGTTAATAATGTCTACCCCACTTGATGGCTCTAGCAAATGGAATAGCACATGTGAAGTGTTCAGTACAACTTGCTGTCATTGTAACAGTGATTCTTTTTATTTTTGTGTGCGTCTGTGTTTGTGTTTTAAGGAGACAAAATCAATAGAAATTGATTAGAGAATGGCTACAGGATAGAGACGAGTCCCCGGGTGGCACAAAAGGTTAATCACTTAACTACTAATGGAAAGAATCATAGTTTGAACAAATCTAGAGGTGCTTTGGAAAAAACGCCTGGTGAACTGCTTCCAAAAAGTCACAGTCTTGAAAACCCTATGGCATACAGGTTTAATCTGCAGCACATGGGGTTGCCATGAGTCAGTGACAGAAACTCTTTTTGTTTGTTTTCATAAGGATGAAGGGAAAAGAAGAAGTTAAGAAATGCATATAAGCTTCTATATTGGCTAAGTGGGTGATTGGCAGTAACCATGTATCAAGTTAGGTATCATGAGAAGAATCTATCTGATGATAACAATGAAGAGTTTAATTTGGTACATGTTTATTTTAGTTGCCTGTGGCATGTTTAGGTGGAGAAGTCCAATAAACAGTTCCGTGTATGCAGGGATACCATATAGGGCAACTCCATCAAGGACTATTCACATTGTGATCTAAGTAATTGATGCTCCTGCACTCAGGGGAGCCTTCTAGCAAGAGACATTTTTGATTGTTTAACCTGCTAATATTTGGTTGACAATTGAAGTTTTCAGAATGGGTTTGGTAACTTAGAATGCATATATATTGGGAGAAGATGCAAGAGTTAAAAATGGAATCCTGGGATTCCTTCCAAGTGCCAAACAAACTGAGAAACATTAACCAGTGAGACAGAATAAGTAGTAGATAAAGCTGTCATAGAAGTGAGATTAGAAGTATAGAATATTCAGTGCAGCACAGGTCCCAAACAAGCAACTGGAATGCCCATATTGACTGATGCTAAATATCAGTCCTAGATGTATGGGGGGGGGGGGGGGAGAGTAATAGTGTCTTAGAATTCTGTACAGTAAAGCACTGATGAAATGAATTAATGAATATATGAATGAATCTCCACTTAATGAGAATTCACATTTAAATAGTCTAAAGGGAATTCAAAATGAAGTGTTTATAGATGAAACAATATGGTGTTGAGGATCAAATAACACTGTTTTTGAATCTCAGTTCTATCTACACATCCTTTAACAATGAAGATGATGGTGATGATGATGACAGTAGTCTCATATCAACACTTAGCCATGCAAGTAGCTGTGTAAACTATGTCATGTGCAAATACAATTTCCAAATAGATAAAATTACCCTTACAAAGTTACCCTTAACTGCCTTAAAACGATACAGCCAAAAGAGTGGGAAAATCCAGATTTGACCCAGGCAGCCGACTCTAGATCCTCCTCTGTTAACTGATGCTAATATCAGTCATATCTTAACCACCAAGATTTTGTATGTTCTCAAGTGACAAAAATCATTATAAATATCTACCTCAAATTTTTATTGTTACAATTAGATTAAATTTAATGAGATGATGTCTGTGAGTTCCTACCAGGTAGTTAAAACTTAGATGACACTCAACAAATGCTGCTGTAGATGTTTAATGACTTTACCCAACCCATTGCCCTTGAGTCAATTCCGACTCATAGGGACCCTATAGGACAGAGTAGAACTGCCCCATAACCTTTCCAAGGAGTGGATGGTGGATTCGAACTGCTGATCTTTTGGTTAGCAGACAATCCCTTAACCACTGTGCCACTAGGGCTCCTTAATAACTTCAGTTACTTTAATTTCATTTAAATTCTACCTATTGTACTTTTGCCTTATTCTACCCATCTTTATCTGTATTTTAAGATACATTTGAAGTGAAAATTCCATTTGTCTGAATTATCTAGTGCTGCTATAACAGAAATACCCCAAGTAGCTGAATTTAAAAAGCAGGAATTTTTTTTCTCACAGTATGAGATTCAGGGCACCGGCGCTGGGAGGAGGTCCCTTTGTCTATTTCAGCTTCTAGTCACTGGCAATACTTGCAGTTTCTGGGCTTTTAGATTCATCTGCCTTTGTAATCATCAGATAGAGTCTGTCGCTTCCAATATGTGCATTCTTATCTCCGTGTTTATGTTCCTTATAACTCAGCAGTAATTTGGTCTAGGACACACCTTTCACTGATAAGGCCTTATTAACATAGTACAGAAATCTCTATTCAAATGGGATTAAATCCACAAGTAAGTGTAGGGGTTAAGATTCCAATACATATTGTTAGGGGACACAATTCAATCCATAACATAGTTAATTACACTTTTGAGCAATTCTATATTTGCAACTAATTTTCAGGCCAATAATGAAAGCCTGGCCTATCTTGAAAATGAGAACTGTCTTCTCTACAAATGCACTGTGCAAAAAAAGAAAAACACTGGATAACAACCAATGCCAAGGATCATAGATTAGTTCATGCATATGAATCCGCAACACACACATTGCCCTCTGTTGGCTCGACAACCACTTCTGAAGTTCTGAGATATGTTACATAGTTCTTGCGATCGGAAATAATTGGAACAGGAGTCGATAAATGCACATGTTTCAGCAAAGGGAGAAATGGTCATGAGCAGTATAAAAATAACACTTATCGCTAATGCAACATAAAAATGTCATTCTCTGGGTAGCAACTTAGCTGCTAAAATTGCTCTGGGGAGGGAGAAGCAACTGTAATTTCCTCTGACCTCCAGGGGGGGTCCAAATTTCTCTGGTTGAAATAATCCATTGCAAAAGATTGATTATAAAATCAAAAAGAAATAACTTATGCAGCAGTTAATATGCTTCCTCAGTGGGATAAATAGATTAATTGTCAATGTATGTATATTTCAGGAACCTATATAAAAATGGCACAAGGTTTCTGATGTCAATTATGTTCATTCTAGTTAACTTCTAAATTCTTCTCTTTTGCAATTAGAAAGATAGAAAGACACAAAAAAATTAGTAAAATATAATTGTTCTTACTAAAATCATAGAAATAAATTGTATGCTTTGGATTCAGTCTAAACTTCTACAAGTTTCAAATCTCTTTTCATCTCCTCTGTAGTCACAAGTGAAACTCAACTCATCACCTTTAAAAAACATTTACATAATTTTTTTAGCATTTATTACAGAATATTTTGCATAACATTATGTTGCCTGCCATTAATTGCTAATTGATCTCTGGTTAAGATGTTTGCTGTGTTTTGCCTATTTCTTGCCATTGGATTTTACATTGGTTTTGAACTCTCAGATGGATCCATGTTCAGAAAAAATGAATGAGGATCAACCATGAGGAAATCTGCCTAGCCAGAAGAAATGTTTTCCATTCACTTTCATTTGTAAGCTATTTACCTTTGTGGGGGACAGGTTTGGACCAGTAACCAACCATAAACATGACCCTAGATTTTTATTTTCTGACAGGAGTTAGAAAAGATTTATGTACAAGGAGTTCTGTCAAATGAAGCTGGGGGACCCCTTCCTTAGAGACAGGCTTCTCTGTTGTCACTTATCTGTGAGCAGTGCTGTTTTAGCAAATTCCCGACGGCCTCAGACAATGACAGTGGTGGATTAAGGCAGCAAATTTTAAATCATAAGAAAGTGTTTGACTATAAATAGTACGCAAATTACCCATTCATAAAATAGTTGAAGTTTTCTATGGTACCATAGGAGCCCTGGTGGTGCAGTGCTTCTCATCACAAATAAATAATCACACTGGCACACTCACAAATAAAACACTTGTTTGGTATTAAATGTGAATTGTAGCACACTGTTGTAGGGTTAAGCCAAAATGTGAGGGAAATTGTAGCGTACTCTGTACACTGTTTACACAATTTTTCAAAAATAATGATGTCTTCATCTATAGCCAGTAGATAACTTGCTTTCAAAAGTTGATATTACACATTGACTATTTCTTAAGGGAACTGGAGACAAATTAGAAGTAACACAATGTTATTAAAATAGTGTTTCCTCAAGGAGTACTCCACAGAACTGGGCAGCAATGCTGCACAAGCTATAAAGGCAAAACAGATACACTTTCATCATGATCATATGTGCTGAATGTATATTTTATATCTAAAGGGAGGGGAGTGAGTCAGAAAACTGGATTAAACACTATAGTGGTCCTTTCATATTTAAACATTTTAAGCACAATTGTTAAAAATTTACTTCCTCAACAGAATATTATATGATGCCAATATTAACTTTGCATTCCACTGTGATGGAAACGCTAAAACTATGCCTACATGGAGGTAGATTAGGAGCAGTGACGCCAATTAAAACAGAAAGGAGGTTCAAATTGGTCATCAGAGGACATGAGACAACACTATGTCTTAGACAAGGAATCACAATAGAAAAAAATAGTATGTAATCAAGATCCAGCCAGAGGACCTGCCCAGGTTGAATCATTGTTACTTAAATGACTATAACAATACGGCTCTGTTCATGTTAGTGTACATTTGCTTGCTCATCATCAATAGGCAGGAGGTATGATCAAGGGTGTTCCTGAAGCTTAGGCTCATTTCCTACCGGGAAGAGAGAAACAGCTCTCATAGAAGCCCTCTAGAGATGCCAGATACTGATTTTCCTTACCAATCTTTTTCTATCAAATAAATCAGTCTGTAAAGTTCTTTAAACTTTGCTTTTTGTCCTGCAACACCAGGATTGACTAAGGCCAAACATGGAGAATCTGAATAATGCAAACACGTTTTTCTGTGATTGACAGGAGTGAAAAGGCGTGGAAATGTGATACTGGCAGCCTCCCATCCCTTTTTCTTAGTACTGTTACATTCTTAGAAATAAAATAGTTGTAGCTTGTGGTTGCATACTCATGAAGAAACTCTTACCCAAGTAGTTATAAAATGTCTTATTTTAAATTAATATAATTAAATCAAACATGTTCAACTGAGGAAGAGATATTTGGTTCACCTGTATTCTCCACTGGAGTCCCTGGGTGGTGTAAAGGAGGAAGTGCGTGAATACTAACTGAAAGACTGGTGGATTGAATCCCAGCCAGAGGTGCCTGAGAAGAAAGTCCTGACAATCAGCTTCTAAAAGGTCACAGCATTGAAAACCCTAATGAATGCAGTACTATTCTGCCGCATGGGGTTACATGAGTCAGAATTCACTTGATAGCAGTTGGTTTGGGCTTATACTCTCCACTACGGCACATTTCAAGATCTATCCTGAAATACAACTCTATCAGTGCTAGGACAGTATCCATATGCCTACAAGAACAAGTTAATATGACTATTATTCAAATTTATGCACCAACCAGTAATGCCAAAGATGATGACGTTGAAGACTTTTGCCAACTTCTGCAGCCTGAAACTGATCATACATGCAATCAAGATGCATTGATGATTACCGATGATTGGAATGTGAAAGTTGGAAACAAAGAAGGATCAGTAGGTGGAAAATATGGCTTGGTGAGAAAAATGATGCCAGAGATTGCATGCTAGAATTTTGCAAGATCAATGACTTATTCATTGCCAATGTCTTTTTTTAACAACATGATGGCAACTATACACGTTGACTGCACTGGATGGAATACATGGGAATCAAATTTACTACATCTGTGGAAAGAGACGATGGAGAAGCTCAATATCATCAGTGAGAACAAGGCCAAGGGCCAAAAGCAGAATAGACCATCAATTACTCATATGCAAATTCAAGCTGAAGCTTAAGAAAATTTTCAAAAATTCCATGAGAGTCAAAATATGACCTTGAGTATATCTCATCTGAATTTAGAGATGATCTCAAGACTAGATTTGACATGTTGAATGCTAATCACTGAAGACCAGATGAGTTGTGGGATGACATCAAGGATATCATACATGAAGAAACCAAAGGACATTAAAAAGATAGGAAAGACCAAAATGGATGTCAGAAGAGACTCTGAAACATTATTTTGAATGTACAGTAGCTAAAGCATATGAATGAAATATTGAAGTAAAAGAGTTGAAAAAAAAGATTTCAAAGGGCAGTTCAAGAAGACAAAGTCAAGTATTATAAAGAATTGTGCAAGGACCTGGAGTTAGAAAAGGGAAAGGGAAAAACACCCTTGTCACTTCTCAAGCTGAAAAAACGAAGAAAAAAGTCAAGCCTCGAGTTGCAATATAGATAGATTCTACGGGCAAAATGTTGAAAAGACTCAGGAAGCATCAAAAGAAGATAGAAGGAATACACAGAATCACTGTACCAAAAATAATTGGTCCACGTTCAATCACTTCAGGAGGTAGCATATGATCATGAACCAATGGTACTGAAGGAAGAAGTTCAAGCTGCACTGAAGGCACTGGCGAAAAATAAGGCTCCAGGAATTGACAAATATCAACTGAAATATTTCAACTAATGGATGCATGGCTGGAAGCACTCATTCGTCTGTGCCAAGAAATTTAAAAGACAGCTACCTGGCCAATTGACTGGAAGAGACTCATATTTGTGCCGATTCAAAAGAAAGGTGATTCAACAGAATGTGGAAACCAGAGAACAATGTCATTAAGATCAAAGGCAAGAAAAATTTTCCTGAAGATAATTCAAAAATGGTTTCAGCAGTACACTGACAGGAAACTGCCAGAAAGTAAAGCCTTATTTAAAAGAAAACGTGGAAGAGGGGATATCATTGCTAATGTAACATGGATCTTGGCTTAAAGCAGAGAATACCAGAAAATGTTTACCTGTGTTTTATTGACTACCCAAAGGCGTTTGACTTTGTGGATTATAACAAATTATGGATAACATTGCAAAGAACAGAATTCCAGAACACTTAATTGTGCTCATGTGGAACCTGTACATAGATGAAGACTCAGTCATTCAAACAAAGGTATACTCCAAGATTTAATATCAGAAAAGCTATGAATCAGAGTTGTTGCCTTTCACCATACTTATTCAATCTGTATGCTGAGCAAATAATCTGAGAAGCTGGACTATATGAAGAAGAATGTGGCATCAGGATCGGAGGAAGACTTATTAACAACCTGCAATATGCAGATGACACAACTTTGTTTGCTGAAAGTGAAGAGGACTTGAAGTACATACTGATGAAGATCAAAGGCTATAGCCTTCAGTATGAATTACGCCTCCACATAAAGAAAACAATAATCCGCAAAACTAGACCAATAAGCAACATCATGATAAACAGAGAAAACATTGACGTTATCAAGGATTTTATTTTACTTGGATCCAAAATCAATGCCCATGGAGGCAGCAGTGAAGAAATCAAACATATTGCCTTGGGTAAATCTGCTGCAAAAGATGTCTTTAAAGTGTTAGAAAGCAAAAATGTCACTTTGAGGACTAAGGTGCACCTGACCCAAGCCATGGTGTTTTCAATTGCCTCATATGCATGCAAAATCTGGACAATGGATAAGGAAGACGGAAGAAGAGTTGATGCATTTGAACTGTGGTGTTGGCGAAGAATATTGAATGCCAGAAGAAAGAACAAGTCAGTCTTGGAGTTTGGGCTGCCAGAATACTGTTTACAAGTGTGGATGCTGAGACTTTGACTCACGTACTTTGGACAAGTCATCAGAGGGACCAATCCCTGGAGAAGGACATCACGCTTATTAAAGGAGAGGGTCAGAGAAAAAGAGAAAGACCCTCCAGAAGATGGATTGGCACAGTGGCTGCGACAATAAGCTCAAATCTAGCTATGATTGTGATGATGGCATAGGACCAGGAAATGTTTAGTTCTGTTGTACATGAGGTTGCTATGAGTCGGAACTGACTCGATGGCACCTAACAAGAAAAACAACCACAGAACCCATTTTCCAATAGACACATTGAGTGACTATACTTTGAATTACTTTCAATGATCATATTTGCACACAAATGTTTGGCACTTGCCATCATCAACATACCACTCAACTTAATGTGTGCTTTTATCATTACATCTGGAAGTAAAATGTACTTTCTGATTTGTGAGCTGCTTAACTAAAGTGACTAAGTCCTTATTTTTCTATATCCTTCACAAGGTCTAAAATTCTTTCAAGTATCGTACTTTATGGTGTTTTAATATATAGGCCAATTCTTAGGATTTTTCTGAAACAAAAGATGGAAAACTTAGATATAATTGTAAATTTACTGATGCACATACGTTGAAAATAATGCATATTGATTTTGGTGTTTCTCCCAAGAAAAAGAGTAGTGTATATAGGAAGTTGAGGTCAGTTCAGCTGAACAAATATTTATGATGTCTCCTTTACATCTTTCACCCCACTAGGGGCTGAGGAATCTAAGATTCCTACTTGGAGAAATCAAGAGAGGAGTGGAGGAGACACCAAAGCAAAAACCAAACCCATTTTTGTTGAGTTGATTCTGACTCAGAGTGACCCCATGTTTATCAAAGGAGAACTGAGCTCCACACATGACCTTTAGGAGCTTTTCTAAAAATTCGTGGAGAATACTATTAGAACACAGACGAAGGACACTGAAAAGAGAGAGCTGGGTGAAGGTGCAGTAAATGTTTAGGGGTAGAAGACAACTGGATTTGTCTTGAAGAAAAAGCTGAGTATTGGTGGCAGAAGAAACACCACACCAAAATTAGAGCCTTAAGAGTTCACATTATATAAAGTAAAAGCAATTTGGTATTAGTGTATCATAGAAGAGGTAAAGGAATTAGTAGGCTATGAGTATGAGATGATGAATATTATTTTTTATCATTTGTATAGTATGAGATGTAAATAACCATACTTCACAGACAAGAAATAGCATAAAAAATAATGTTTGATGTAGGCAGAAACTGAGTAAAGGCAAAGGAAAGTTTGTTTTGCACACCGTTATTAAAATATAATTGAATATTTTTATGTGGTTCTATATCCTTGGGCAGTTTTCTCTCACACACATGTTCAAATCTGTCCTCAACTTAGGACACATGGGGCACCGTCAACAGTTCTTTGATGTTCTGTTTTGTGTATCTCTCTTTTCCAGTATTTGGCCGTGCCAGCTCTAGACATTTTGGCCTTCCCATACTCTGAGCTCTTTTTTCTCAATTTAGGGAGACAGATTTCCTCTGGGTTCTCCCTCCTTGGATTGCATCCTGAGTATTTTCTATAGGCAGTAAGCATGGAGATCCCAGGGTACTACATGTAACTCCAGTCTTTTTCCTCCCACTCATGGAGGTAGATCAGCACGCAAGTGAATGAATGTGACATTATAACGAAGGTAATATTGAATTGCTATTTTTATAAATAAGGCATTCATTTTCAAATGGTAAATCTAAAAATTCTCAAAATTCATTAAATACTCATAGTAACAATTTTTTGCCACAAATATCAAGAGTGGACCACTACATTTACGATGGGGACTATTGGCTCATATAATCCATGGAGGAGGGAAGATAGAGATTTCTCACTAGGGTAGGTAGAGCAGTTAAACCCATTTTTGGTTTTCGTCTTCATGATAAAGTGGTTAACTTGACATCATGAAGTTGAGAACAGATGTAGTTATGGGAAATTAATAAGTCAAGTTGCTACTACTCTTGGTGAGTTTTAGTTTCTATGTCCAGGAAAATTAAATCTCAAGTAATAAAGTTCATTTTACTTGTGATCATAGAAAATCAGAGATGATAGATGTTGCATGTCGGACTTTCTGTGCAGCAGACTCTGAGACTGAGATTAACGTGCAAGGATATATTAGGCAGTGTTCTTCAGTAACTTCTGGGAAAGAGAAGGAAGCACAATCGGGCAGAGGGACAACTTGATCCCCACAAGGCCACAGATGATCCTCCAGGAGCTCTGAAGCTGGGATGGTCCTTCAAAGTTGTCTCATTTGGTGAGGAGATATTTCCACATGTGAACCAGTCATGAGAAATAGGCTGTCCCCCCCAGAAAATGAGAGTATAAACTTGGAACAATTTTCCTTCTTCAAACAAGAGCAATTCTCAAAGAGAAGCTGGAAGGTGAGACTGTCTTCTGTCTGCAGTCCCAACTACTGGCAGACAAATCATTTCATCCTTAAGGAGGGATGTGGGCTTTGACACCCAGTGTTTACTACCGAGGTAGACTAGAAATGGGACAGACTCAAAATGCAGTCCACTGTAATTTAGTGGACATACAGTCTGGCAAAATGAGGAAATGGATGGTAAAAAATTAATGTGAAATTTCTAGGATTGTCATTGATTCATTAAAAAGTCAAATTAACCTCATTTCTTTTGAAAATATTTAATCTTTTATTAGAAAAGTGACATCTATAACTAATCTTCATTTCAGCACAGAATTTAATGAAACAAATTGTGATAAACTTTTGCACACTAGGATGAATGATAGAACAGTTAGGAAAAGTCGGAGCTAGTTGACTGATTATACTCAAGACATGTTGACAAGTGAATCCTGGCAACTTTGACTCCTTCACTTTCTCATGCCAATCAGATTTGTTGAGACATGAAATGAGAAAAGTTCCCTAGAATATTTGACAACAGAATCAAAGTCATAATGATATTTCCAAACCAACAATGAATACAGTGGAAAACCAAGATTCTGCATTATGTTTTAAAATAAATATATTAGAATCATGTTTATTTTACTTACATAAATTATATATCTAGATCTAGATCTGTAGTTTTGTTAGCTGTACTCCAGTCGGTCCTGGCTCTTCGCGACCCTGTGTACAACAGAACGGAACACTGCCCTGTCCTGCTCCATGCTCACAATCATTGTTATGTTTGAGCCCGTTGTTGCATCCACTGTGTCTGTCTGACTCATTGAGGGTCTTCTTGTTTTTCTCTTTCCCTCTAGTTTACCAAGCATGGTGCCCTTCTACAGGGACTGGTACTTCCTAATAACATGTCCAAAGTATGTGAGATGAAGTCTCCTCATCCTCACTTCTAAGGAGTATTTTATTTGTACTTCTTCCAAGACAGATTTGTTTATTCTTCTGGCAGTCTGTGGTAGATTCCATATTCTTCACCAACACCATAAATGGCAAAGGCATCAATTCTTCTCCAGTCTTCTTTATTCATTGTCCAGCTTTTGCATGCATATGAGGTGATTAAAAATACCATGGCTTGGGTCAGGAGCACCTTAGCCTCAAAGTGACATCTTTGCTTCTTAGCACTTTAAAGAAGTCTTTTGCAGCAGATTGACCCAATGCAATAGGGCATTTGATTTCTTGACTATTGTCTCCATGGACGTTGATTGTGGATCCAAGTAAAATGAAATCCTTGACAACTTCATCTTTTCTCCAATTATCATGATATTGCTTACTGGTCCAGGTATGGGGATTTTTGTTTTCTTAATGTTGAAGTGTAATCCAAAATGAAGGTTGAAGTCTTTGATCTTCACCAGTAAGTGCTTCAAGTCCCCTGGCTTTCAACAAGGAAGATTGTATTATCTGCATATCACAGGTTGTTAATGAGTCTTCCTCCAATCCAGATACTTCATTCTTCTTCATATAGTCCAGCTTCTCAGATTATTTGCTGAGCATAGAGATTGAATAAGTATGGTGACGGGTACAACACTGACATATCTTTCCTGACTTTAAACCATGCAGTACGCTTATATTCTGTTTGAGTTACTGCCTCTTTGTCTATGTACAGGTTCCTCATGAGTACAACTAAGTCTTCTGGAATTTCCATTCTTTGCAGTGTTATAATTTGTTACAATCCACACAGCCGAATGCCTTTGCATAGTCAATAAAACACAGGTAAACATCTTTCTGGTATCCTCTGCTTTCAGCCCAGAACCTTCTGACATCAGCAAAGATATCCCTCATTCCATGTCCTCTTCTGAATCCAGCTTGAATTTCTGGCAGTTTCCTGTCTATGTACTGCTTTATCTGTTTTTGAATGATCTTCAGTAAAATTTTACTTGTGTGTGATATTAATGATATTGTTTGATAATTTCCACATTCTGTTAGATCATCTTTCTGTAGAATGGGCATAAATTGGATCTTTTCCACTTTTTCGGTCAGGTAGCTGTCTTCCAAATTTCTTAGCATAGAAAAGTGGGCGCTTCCAGCCTTACATCCATTTGTTGAAATATCTCGTTTGGATTTCCATCAATTCCTGGAGCCTTGTTTTTTGCCAATACCTTCAGTGCAGCTTGGACTTCTTCCTTCAATACCATTGGTTCTTGATCATATGCTACTTCCTGTAATAGCTGAATGTTGACCAATTCTTTTTGTTACAGTGACTCTGTATTCCTTCCATCTTTTTTTGATGCTTCCTGTACCTTTCAATATTTTGCCCTTAGAATCCCTCAATATTGCAATTCCAGGCTTGAATTTTTTCTTCAGTTGTTTTAGCTTGAGAAATGCTGAGTGTGTTCTTCCCTTTTGGTTTTCTAAATCCAGGTGTTTGCACATGTCATTGTAATACTTTGCTTTTTCTGGCTGATTTTTGAAGTCTCCTGTTCACCTCTTTCATGTGAGCATTTCTTCCCTTTGTTTTAGCTACTCTACTTTCAAGATCAATTTTCAGAGTCTCTTCTGACATCCATTTGGGTCTTTTCTTTCTTTCCTGTTTTTTTAATGTCATTTTGCTTTCTTCATATATAATGTCCTTTGTGTCATACCACAATGTGTTTGGTCTTCAGTCATTAATGTTCAATGCGTAAATATATTCTTGAGATGGTCTTTAAATCCAGGCGGGATATATGCAAGGTTATACTTTGGCTCTAGTGGACTGTTTTAATTTCTTCAGTTTCAACTTGAACTTGCATGTGAGCAATTGATGATCTTTTCTGCAGTTGGCCCCTGGCCTTGTTCTGGCTGATGATATTGAGCTTCTGCATTGCCTCTTTCAACATATGCAGTTCATTCGATTTTTGTGTATTCCATTCAGTAAGATCCACATGTATAATTGTGTTTATGTTGTTGAGAAAAGGTATTTGCAATAGATAAGTCTTTGGTCTTGCAATATCCTATCACGTAATCTCTGGCATCGTTTCTCTCATCAAGGCCATATTTTCCAACTATTGATCCTTCTTTGTTTCCAACTTTCACATTCCAATCTCCAGTAATTTTTAAGGCATCTTGATTACATGTTTGATCAATTTCAGACTGCAGAAGTTGGTAAAAAAACTTCAGTTTCTTCATGTTTAGAATTAGTGTTTGTTGTGTAAATTCAAATAATAATTATATTAACTGGTCTTCCTTGTAGGCCTATGGATATTATCCTGTCACTGACAGTGTTGTACTTTAGGATAGATCTTAAACTATTCTTTTTGATGATGAATGCAATGCCATTCCTCTTCAATTTGTCATTCCATTCCCATTACAGTAGACCATTATATAATTGTCCAATTCAAAATGGCCAATAATAGTCCATTTGAGCACGCAAATGCCTCAGATACTGATCATCAAGCATTCAATTTCATTTTTGACAATTTCCAATTTCCCTAGATTCATACTTCATACATTTCACGTTTCAATTGTTAATGGATGTTCGCCGCTTTTTTTTTTTCCCGTTTTGAGTTGTGCCACATCAGCAAATGGAGGTCCCAAAAGCTTACTCCATCCATGTCATTAAGGTACACTCTACTTTGAGGAGGCTGCTCTTCCCCAGTCTTCTTTTGAGTGTCTTCCAACCAGAGGGGCTCATCTTCTGGCAATATAGCAGACAATGTTCCATTGCTATTCATAAGATTTTCACTTGCCAGTTTTATTAGGAGTAGGTCACCTGGTCCTTCTTCGCAGTCTGTCTTCGTCTAGAAGTTCCAGTGAAACCTGTCCTCCATGGGTGACTCTGCTAGCATTTGAAAGACTAGTGGCATAGCTTCCAGCATCACAGCAACACGCCAACCACCATGGTATGACAAACTGACAGATGAATGGTGGTATCCATGTATCTGTACCTATACCTATACTGACACCTATACCTATACGTATATCTATCTATCCCTAGTTCTGAGAGAATCTTTGTAGTATCATTTGACTGTTTCCAATTATAACAGGATTATGAGATTATAGTCAGCATGGTAATTATCACAAAATTGGCAAGTAAAATCAGCCTCCTATTACAAATATAGTTCCAACTTTAAGTGAATATGTAAAATTTTCTATGAAAATATCCTAGTAAATTTAATTTCCCAAAACAACTTAGTCTCAAGCTGACAAAACAATAATCCTAGGAATTATTTAAATACATTTTTCCATTTTTATAGGAAAAATATTGTACATTTAAGAAACCATCCAGAAACTCAAATTCATCATATAAATGTAAAAAGCAGCACAGATTTAACTTAAATTTGATGGTAGCCAAATATAAACATTTTCTAACTTTCTTTTCTATATAAGCAAAGCAAATAAAGAACTCAGAGCTTAAAGTCATTTCACAGAGCTACTTTGCTTAAAGTTTCGCATTAAATGCCACTGAAAATTAAAGTATTAAATGTTTTCAGTATGGCTTTTTAATAAGACCTTAATCCAAAATATTTAAGACACACACACATATTTCATATTTCATAGATTTCTTATTGGCACAACAACGTCCATTCCCTTTTTCATCCTTAGCAGCAGAACACTGATTTATAGCTGGCACATTACTCACCATATAAAACACAACATTCATCAGCCTGCTTTGGGTCATGTGACTATGTGTTGGCAGATAGATCTGTGGAACTTTGAATTCTCCAAATGAAAAGGGAACAGTGTTCTTTTAGTACTTCCATCCTACTGTCAGGAATGAAGATTTGATGGCTGGAGATCCAGTAGCCTTTTTGGAACAGGAACTTGTGGTTCTAGTAAATATAGATTGATCACACTGGCCCTGTACCCTTGACTTCTAGAAGTCTTTTACATGGCAGGAAATAAATTTCTCTCATTTTAGTCACTGTTTCTTTTCACTTTTTTTTATAAAGACAGCTAAACTATCATAAAGGATTAATGCAAATTTGTACTCCTAGGATAAATAATCACATATGTTAAAATCCACAGCAACTTAAAAGAAAATAACCAGGTTTTTAGCTGACTACAAATTCTCAGTGAATCACTAGCAAGGCACAAATGCCCTCTTAGAATATTTGAACAGAAGTTCGCTGGTGTGGGGAACATATGTTTCTATTATCCTCCCATAACTGATTTTTCTTCATATCATTCATCTTTTATAGAATTTATTTTCCAAATTTTCTAACACATGGTTATACAGGGAGCTTCCTGACTTTAGCTGTACCACATCAAATCAGACAAGTGAGGGTCTGCCTAAATGGTGTATTGAAATTGGAATTAGCTAAGAGAACACACCTCTGTCTCTAGATATATTTCCACCGAGATATTTCTACTGAGAGCCACGACAGGCCTCTGGCCTCCTTCAAAATGCTGGAGTATAAGAATGAAGCTCAATCACAAAGAGAAGCAGAGGCCAGAGAAAGAGCCTTGGTGCATCCATTTCCTGCTCTTATATTCCCCCTAATGGTGACAGTCCTACTCTTCTGCTGTGTAAGCCAGTGTACCATCATTTTATATGTACACATTGCCTAAGGTAATTACAATTTGATACACAGAAGACTACCAACTGGTCAAATCTTTGAGGGGCTGCCACATATGAAACAATTGTAATTTATATCCAAATGAGAGGGCCAAGTAAATGGCTGAAAATTCCCAAGAGGCATATATTAGCATAACTTGAACAAAAAAATATGTATCAACATTACATTTGCAACAAAATTGAAGCATATTGCTTTGTAAGATAGCCAATGTCTTCGTACTATGTATCTTCAAAAAATAACTAGAAAAATCCCAATTAAGGAGAGTGTGGAGAGATCTTTCTTTGCTAGAAGTTCATCTGGTATGCTCTAAAGTCCCTTAAACTAACATTGTTGTTATTATTAGCCACGTCCAGTGGGCCCCGACTCATGGTAATCCCATGCATAATAACCTTACACAAAACAGAAAGAACCACTGACTAGACCTGCACCATCCCCATGATTAGTTTGCAGATAAGACCTTGTGATCCATAAGGTTTTCATTGGCTTATTTTTGGAAGTAGATTGCCAGGCCTTTCTTTTTAGTCTGTAAGCTCCACTGAAACTTGTTCAGCATCGTAGCAACACGTAAGCCTCCTCTGACAGAAAGATGGTAGCTGTGCGTGAAGTGCATTGGCCAGGAATCAGCCCTTGGTCTCCTGCATGGAAGGTGAGAATTCTACCACTGAAACACCAATGCTTCTAACTAAGATACTATGGCTTTAACCTCTGTACTCTTGATGTCACGGGCAGAGTCAGAGACTCAATAGATGTTTGTTATAAAGAAATAGATGAATCTACGTTCTATTCAAACTTTATTTATTTATTTTTTTGCCTTTGAGATGGTGCTTTAATTTTATTTTTTCCCATACAAAAATTTATACATACATTGTTGTGTGAGTCTAATTGCTCTCCCCATATTGTGACAGCACACTCCTCCTTTCCACCCCTGATTCCCCATGTCCATTCAACCAGCTCCTGACCTCTCTGCCTTCCCATCTCACCTCTGGACAGAAGCTGCCGTTTAGTCTCTTGTATCTACTTGAGCTAAGAGGCACACTCCTCACGAGTATCATTTTATGTCCCACAGTCCAGTCCAATCCCCGTCTGAAGAGTTGGCCTCAAAAATTGTTTTAGTTCTGGGCTTATAGAGAATCCAGGGGCCATGCTTCCCAGAGTTTTTCCAGTCTCAGTCAGACCATTAAGTCTGGTCTTCTTACTAGAATTTGAGTTCCGGACCCCAGTTTTCTCCTGCTCCATCAGGGACTCTCTGTTGTGTTCCCTGTCAGGGTGGTCATTGGTGGTACTCAGCACCATCTAGTTCTTCTGGTCTCAGGCTGATGAAGTCTCTGGTTTATGTGGCCATTTCTGTTGCTTGGGCTAATACTTTCCTTGTGTCTTTGGTGTTCTTTATTCTCCTTTACTCCAGGTGGTTGGGATCAATTGATGCATCTTAGATGGCCACTTGCAAGCTTTTAAGACCCCAGATGCCACTCATCAAAGTCGGACACAGAACATTTTCTTAATAAGCTTTTGTTATGCCCATTGACCCAGATGTCCCCAGAAAGCATGGTCCCCAGAACCCTATCCCTGCTACTCTGTCCCTCAAAGAGTTTGATTGTATTCAGGAAACTTCTTAGCTTTGGTTTAGTCCAGTTGTGCTGACTTCCCCTGCATTGTGTGTTGTCCTTTCCTTCACCTAAGATAATCCTTATCTACTATCTAGTTAGTAAATAACCCTCACCCTCCCTCCCCACCCCTGTAACCATCAAAGAATGTTTTCTTCTGTGTTTAAACCTTTTCTTGAGTTCGTATAATAGTGGTCTTACACAATATTTGTCCTTCTGTGACTGACTAATTTCACTCAGCATAATGAACTCCAGCTTCCTCCATGTTATGTTTCACGGCTTCATCTTTGTTCTTTATCATTGCTTAGTATTCCATTGTGTAGATAAACCATAATTTGTTTATCCATTACTTCATTGATGGGCATCTAGGTTGTTTCCATCTTTTTGCTATTGTGAACAACACTGCAGTGAACATGGGTGTGCATATATCTATCCGTGTGACAGCTGTTATTTCTCTAGGTTACATCCCAAGGAGCAGGATAGCTGGATCTTATGGTACTTCTATTTCTAGCTTTTTAAGGAAGCACCAGATCGATTTCCAAAGTGGTTATACCATTCTACTTTCCCACCAACAGTGTCCAAGTGTTCCAGTCTCTCCATATCCTC
Source organism: Dugong dugon (assembly GCA_030035585.1). Taxonomy (NCBI): domain Eukaryota; kingdom Metazoa; phylum Chordata; class Mammalia; order Sirenia; family Dugongidae; genus Dugong; species Dugong dugon. The sequence continues at coordinate 92,674,405 of CM057472.1, forward strand.
TCCAGCATTTATTATTTTGTGTTTTTTCAATTAATGCTAGCCTTGTTGGAGTAAGATGATATCTCATTGTAGTTTTGATCTGCATTTCTCTAATGGCTAATGATGGTGAGCATTTCTATATGTGTCTGTTAGCTGCCTGAATATCTTCTTTGGTGAGGTGCCTGTTCATATCCTTTGCTCATTTTTTAATTGGGTTATTTGTCTTTTTGTTGTTGAGGTTTTGCAGTATCTTGTAGATTTTAGAGATTAGACACTGATTGGATCTTTCATAGCCAAAATTTTTTACCGGTCTGTAGGCTGTCTTTTGATTCTTTTGATGAAGTCTTTTGATGAGCATAAGTGTTTGAGTTTTAGGAACTCCCATTTGTCTAGTCTCTTTTCTGGTGCTTGTGCATTGTTACTTATGGTTCTTATTGTGTTTATGCCATGTATTAGGGCTCCTAGCATTGTCCATACTTTTTCTTCCATGATCTTTACCATTTTCAGTTTTATATTTAAGACTTTGATCCATTTTGAGTTAGTTTTTGTGCATGGTGTGAGGTATGGGTCTTCAGTTTTTTGCAGATGGATACCCAGTTATGCCAGCACCATTTGTTAAACAGACTGTCTTTTTCCCAATTAAGAGACTTTGGGCCTTTGTCAAATATCACCTTCTCATAGGTGGATGAATTTATGTCTGGGTTCTCAATTCTGCTCCATTAGTCTATGTATCTGTTTTTGTACCAGTACCAGGCTGTTTTGACTATGGTGGTGGTATAATAGGTTCTAAAATCAGGTAGTGTGAGGCCTCCCACTTTGTTCTTATTCTTCAGTAATGCTTTACCTATCAGAAGCCTCTTCCTTTTCCATATGAAGCTGGTGATTTGTTTCTCCATTTCATTAAAAAATGCCATTGGAATTTGGATTGGGATTGCATTGTATCTGTAGATCACTTTGGATGGAAGTGACATTTTCACAATGTTGAGTCTACCTATCCATGAGTAAGGTATGTTTTTCCACTTATGCAGGTCTCTTCTGGTTTCTTGCAGTAGTGTCTTGTAGTTTTCATTGTATAGATCTTTTACTTCCCTGGTTAGATCTATTCCTAAGTATTTTATCTTCTTGTGGGCTATTGTAAATGGTATTGATTTGGTGATCTCTTCTTCGAGGTTCTCTTTGTTGGTGTAAAGGAATAAAACTGATTTCTGTACGTTTATCTTGTATCCTGAAACTTTGCTGAAATCTTCTATTAGTTCCAGTAGTTTTCTTGTGGATTCTTTGGGGTTTTCTGTGTATAAGAGCATATCATCCGCAAACAGAGATACTTTTACTTTGTCTGTACCAATTGGATGCTGTTTATTTCTTTTTCTAGCCTAATTGCTCTGCGTAGGACCTCCAGCACAATGCTGAATAAGAGTGGTGATAAAGGGCATCCTTTTCTGGTTCCCGTTCTCAGGGAGAATGTTTTCAAAGTCTCTCCATTTAGGATGATGTTGGCTGTTGGCTTTGCATAAATGCCGGTAATTATATTGAGGAATTTCCCTTCTATTCCTATTTTGTTGAGAGTGTTTATCATGAATGGGTGTTGGACTTTGTCAAATGCATTTTCTGCACTAGTTGATAAGATCATGTGGTTCTTGTCTTTTATTTATGTGATGGATCACACTGATTGTTTTTCTAATATTGAACCATCCCTGCATATCTGGTATAAATCCCACTTGATCAAGAGGAATTATTTTTCTGATATGTTGCTGAATTCTATTGGCTAGAATTTTGTTGAGGATTTTTGCATCAATGTTCGTAAGGGCTTTTGGTCTGTAATTTTCTTTTTTTGTGGTGTCTTTACCTGGTTTTGGTATCAGGGTTATGCTGGCATCATAGAATGAGTTTGGCAGTATTCCATCATTTTCTAGGCCCTGAAATGCCTTTAGTAGTAGTGGTGTTAACTCTTCTCTGAAAATTTGGTAGAATTCTCCAGTGAAGTCATCTGGGTCAGGGCATTTTTTTGTTTGGAATTTTTTAATTACTTTTTCAATCTCTTCTTTTGTTATGGGTTTATTTAATTGTTCTACCTCTGTTTGTGTTAGTTTAGGTAGGTAGTGAGTTTCTAGAAATTTGTCAGTTTCCTCTAGGTTTTCAAATCTGTTAGAATACAATTTTTCATAGTATTCTGTTATGATTCTTCTAATTTCAGTTGGGTCTCTTGTGATATCACCATCTCATTTCTTATACAAGTTATCTGCTTCCTCTCCTGTTTTTCTTTTATCAGTTTGCCCAATGGTTTATCAATTTTGTTGATCTTTTCAAACAACTAGATTTTGGTCTTGTTAACTCTTTCAATTGTTTTTCTATTCTGTATTTCATTTAATTGTGCGCTAATTCTCATGATTTCCTTTCTTCTGGTAACTGAGGGCTTCTTTGTTGCTCTCTTTTTACTTGTTCCAGTTGTAGGGTTAACATTTTGATTATGGCCCTTTCTTCTTTTTGGATGTGTGCATTTATTGCTATAAACTGACCTCTGAGCTTTGCTTTTGCTGAGTTCCAAAGGTTCTGGTAGGATGTGTTTTCATTCTCGTTTGATTCTATGAATTTCTTTATTCCGTCCCTAATTTCTCCTATAACCAGGTAGTTTTTGGGCAAGACGTTGCTCAGTTTCCATGTGTTTTATTTTTTTTTCCTTGCTTTTCCTGTTATGGATTTCTACTCTTACGGCTTTATGGTCAGAAAAGATGCTTTGTAATATTTTGATGCTTTGGATTTTGTTAAGGCTTGCTAATTTCACCATTACATTTGAGAGACAGTTTTGCTGGATATATAATTCTTGGCTGGCAGTTTTTTTCCTTCAAGTCTTTATATACGTCATCCCATTACCTTCTTGCCTGCATGGTTTCTGATGAGTAGTCCAAGCTTATTCTTATTGACTTTCCTTTGTAGATGACTTTTCCTTTATCCCTAGCTGCTCTTAAAATTCTCTTTCTATCTTTGGTTTTCACAAGTTTAATTATAATATGTCTTGATGGCTTTCTTTTGGGATCTACCTTATGTGGGGTTTGATGATCATCTTGGATAGATATCTTGTCATCTTTCACCATATCAGGGAAGTTTTCTGCCAATAAATCTTCAACAATTCTCTCTGTATTTTCTGTTATCCCCCTCTGTTCTGGTACTCCAGTCACGTGTAGGTTATTCCTCTTGATCAAATCCCACATAATTCTTAGGGTTTCTTCATTTTTTTAAATCCTTTTATCTGATTTTTCCTCAAATAAGTTGGTGTCAAGTGCTTTATCTTCAGTCTCACTAATTCTGAATTCCATTGCCTCAGTTCTGCTCCTATTACTTTCTATTGCATTGTCTAATTCTAAAATTTTATTGTTAATCTTCTGGATTTCTGATTGCTGTCTCTCTATGAATTCTTGCAGCCTGTTACATTTGTCATTATGTTCCTCTCTAATCTTTTTAATTTCCTCTATTGTGTGTTCCATGTTTTGCTTAATTTCCTTCCTAATTTCTCAAAGAGTTCTGTATATTAATCTTTTGAATTCTGCCTCTGGTAATTCCAATTTTCCTCCTCTGGAAAATTTCTAGTTTGTTTATTTTGGGAGCTTGCTGAAACCAACATGGATTGCCTCTTTCTGTGAATTGATATTGATTGTTGTCTCCGAGCCATCAATAAGTTATTATATTTATTTGTTTTATGTTTGCTTACTGTGTCCTAGTTTCTTGTTTTGTTTTGATATGCCCAAATTGGTTGCTCATATGATCTAGTTTGATTATTGGCACCTTTGAAGCTCTAATGTCCTGCCACCAGGAGGTTAGATCTGTTACTAGGTATGTGAGCTCAGGAGTCCACCCACTCCTCCTGTATGGATTCAGCTCAGGTGCCCAGGTAGATAGCCACCAAGTGTGTGCTGTGGGCTCTCACTTACAGTCCTAGACAGGCATGGGTGATTGGTAGGCACAGGCATCTATCTGCAGCAGGGGGACACACTCTGAGCAAGGCAGTGGGCTGATGGCCACCCCCGAGTGTCCAGTAAGAAGGCGTGTCCCTGCTCCCTAGAGTGCGTCGGTGGGTGGGTTTTGCAGTTGGACTATGAGTACCTAATGCTGTTGACTGTAAGGACTGCTTGGCACCTCTTATTTATGGGCCCCTATCGCAGGTGGCTAGGTGGCGTGGGTGGCACCACCAGTCCTCAGGCCCCTGATGTGGGTAGGTGAAGACTCTGCTTAATGGTCATAGCAGTGTCAAAGGTCAAGGACCTGCCACTGCACAGCTGAAACAGTTGAAGTTATAGTTCCAGTATATACCCTGTTGTACTGCTGCGATGAGGGACTACGCTGTTGAGATGGGCCCACACAAGTCTATGTATGGGGAAAGACACTCAAAGTCCATGGATCCCTTATGCCTGTGCCTAGGCAAAGGAGCTGTGCCTACCCTGGGTTCCTGGCTTAGAGGAGCCGGCAGTTTATTTTTTCCTGTTTGTTAATTTGTTTATTCAGGCAGGGTGAATGGCTCTAGGTGTGTAATGGAACCTACTTCCAGCCCAGAGGACTCAAAAGTTGCTGAACCCAACCCGGGACTCAGTGTGGAGCAGGGGGCAGGAAGGTAAATGGGAAAGAGGTTTTATCCCTAAGCAGAGTGTTTTTGATCTGCGCAATAGGCTGTACGCAAGTAGTTATCTTTGGTGGAGGGCCACTTCTCCCTGGTTCTCGGTGGCCGTGTAGACGCTCTGGTTCTCGGTTTCTCCCGGTGCAGAAAACCTGCCTCCTGCACACGGCTGCTTGCCTGCCTCATCCCTCACCCATGAGCTGCTCAGGCCTGAAGGGTTCAGGCTCTCGCTGGGTCAGGTCTGGCAACTCCTCACTGCTCCCAAACCATCTCTCCCTCTCCCTGCCACTCAGTCCAGTTCCTCAACTCTGCCTGTGATGTTCAGGGCTCCCAGATTGCCATATATAATTGAATCACTTGCTCTTTCGGTTCTTTGTTGTAAGAGGGTCCACTGGAGGTGTCTGACTACTCTGCCATCTTGGCCCCGCCTCCTCTATTCAAACTTTAAATTGTGTCTGAATAGGTCAGCTGATTAACCCATATTGTAAATGGGACAACTTAATTTCTAGAAGGTGCAGAAAACTTTTTCAGGAAATTAGTCTTTTCTCAAACTGGCCATTTATGAACTGTTGATTGTTTCTAGAGAAAGAATCCAGGGAATTTACAAAAACTGATGGAAAAAAAAGTCTGTCATATCGATAGTAAATCATGAGCATCATGTGCCAGGTTTTTTGTTTCTTGTTTTTTTATATGCATCATGGCCATAAAAGATGACATTGCTTATTGCATTTGAGCCTTACTTTTTTAAACCAAGATTTACAATCAACAAAATATTTTGTTTTACATGTCTTATTTTTACCTCTTCACCTTTATTATAATAATTCAAATTTTTTTTTAAAAAATAAGTAATTTTTCAGAATATAAACCTGGTTGGTGCCACTTGTATATATTTGGTTTTTCCTGCTTACTCTGACACATTTTTTTTTTAAATTTCTTCAACATAGTCAACAAGTAGATGTCAATTTTGTATTTGAAAAGCAATTAACTTTTATAGAAACCTTCTTTCAACTACAGATAAAAGAAGTATACCGAGTTTAGGTGGATGGAGAGAAGAAACTCTTTTTTACAGCAAAGTGTGACAAAAAGATTGTTTCACAGTAGCCACAATGCTCAGCCTGTAAGAGAAATTAATATTCACACAATATTCTCATTCCATACTCAATGTTAAATTTATTAAACTATCTTGGGTCTTGAGAAAAAAATGTTATTTCAGCTGGTAGTGCATTTGATACAATCTATATTTTGCTAATACACCATGTTCCCCCTCCCACTTTTCCCAATGTATGAAAGGAAAAGCCCACCTAAGCCAAATTTCTCAAATGTGAGAAATGTCATTATTGCACAAGGCACTGCTCTGGGGGAAATATCCTACTAAGGCACCCCATTTACTGTTGATAGTAATATTTCAGTGAGATTCACTTCAGAAAAATTATTCTTGTCCTCATTTCTTTATTTTGGTATTTTATACAACGACTTAAAATATAAAGTCTGATTTGGATACAGTATCACTTCTGTTACACTACTCCAGAGTTCCAAGGAGTAGTCTCCATTAGGTTCATTTTGAGAAAGGGATAGCATGAAATTTAGCAGGCAATATGACCCAGCAGCTTGATAACTACCACCTCTCTCTTAACTTATACTGTGAATGTGATGATTAGAGAAAGTGACTTATTTTAATAGGCCTTGTTTTCTTTTCTGATCTTTAATCCCAAAAGATCAGGGTATATATATTCTGATATATGTGCATATATATACACACATATACATATGTATACACACGCACACATATATATATATATATTTGCTGTTGTTAGGTGCCTTCGAGGTGGTTGCAACTCATAGCAACCCCATGTAAAAGAGAAGGAAACACTGCGGGGTCCTGCGCCATCCTTACAATCATTGCTATGTTTGAGCCCATTGTTGCAGCCACTGTGTCAATCCATCTCACTGAGGGTCTTCCTCTTTTTCACTGACCCTCTACTTTACCAAGTATTATATCCTTCTCCAGGTACTTGTCCCTCCTGATAATTTGTCCAAGGTACATGAGATGAAGTCTAGCCATCATCCTTCTGAAGATCATTCTGGCTGTACTTCTTCCAAGACAGTTTTGTTTCTTCTTCTGGCAGGGGTATATTCCATATTCGTTGCCCACACTGTAATTCAAAGGCATCAGTTCTTCTTCAGTGTTCCTTATTCATCATCCAGCTTTCACGTGCATATGAAGTGATTGAAAATACCATGGCTTGGGTCGGGCGCACCTTAGTCCTCAAAGTGACATCTTTGCTTTTTGACACCTTAAAGAGATCTTTTGCAGCAGATCTGACGAATGCAATGCATGGTTTGATTTCTTTGACTGCTACGTCCATGGACATTGATTGTGGATCCAAGTAAAATGAACTCCTTGACCACCTCAATATCTTCTCCATTTATCATGATGTTGCTTAGTGGTACAGTTATGACTATTTTTCTTTATTTATGTTGAGGAATAATTCATACTGAAGGCTGTACTCTTTGAAGTGCTTCAAGTCCTCTTCAGTTTCAGTAAACAATGTTGTGTCATCTGCATATTGCAGGTAGTTAATTAGTCTTTCTCCAATCCTGATGCTGCAATCTTCTTCACCACCAGTTTGTCTTCCTGTGGTGGCTTGCGTGTTACTCTGTTGCTGATCCATTGGTATTTCAAATACCAGCATGGTCACTAATGGTAAACAGGTTTCAGCAGAGCTTCCAAATTAAGACAGACTAAGAATAATGATCGGGCAATCTACTTCTGAAAATAATGACCACTGAAAACCTTACGAATAGCAGCAGAACATTGTCTGCTATAGAACCAAAAGATGAATCCCTCTGGTTGGAAAGCAGTCAAAATACGAGAGGAGAGGGGCTGCTTTCTTAAAGTAGAGTCCACAGTAATGACTTGGATGGAGTAAAGCTTTCAGAACCTCATTTGCTGATATGGTACGACTCAAAACGAGAAGAAACAGCTGCAAATATCCATTAACAATCAGAACGTAAAACGTACGAAGTATGAATCTAAGAAAACTGGAAGTTGTCAAAAATGAAATGGAATGTTTGAAGATCAATATCCTAGGCATTAGTGAGCTGAAATGGACTGGTATTGGCCATTTTGAATTGGACAATCATACGGTCTACTATGGCAAGAATGACAAATTGAAGAGGCATGGCACTGCATTCATCATCAAAAAAGAACAGTTCAAGATGCATCTGAAGTACAATGCTGTCAATGATAAAATAATATCTATACACTTACAAGGAACCAGTTAATATGACTATTATTCAAATTTAAGCACTACCACTAATGCCAAAGATGAAGACACTGAAGATTTTTACCAACTTCTGCTGTCTGAAATTGATCAAACATGCAATCAAGATGCATTGATAATTACTGGAGATTGAAATGTGAAAGCTAGAAACAAAGAAGAATCGGCAGTTGGAAAATATGGTCTTGGGGATAGCAATAATGTGGAGAATGAATGATAGAATTTTGTTTAAGAGTGAGGACTTATTCTTGTACAAAGACCAAGAGAGAGCCATTTAAACAGAACAAGGGGATACTGCATGGTCTAAAGTCAGAAAAGGTGTGTGTCAGGATTATTATCATTTCACCATATTTATTCAGTCTGTATACTGAGCAAATAATCTGAGAAACTGGACTATATGAATATATACAGGCATGAGGACTGGAGGAAGACTCATTAACATCCTGTAATATGCAGATGACACAACATTGTTTGCTGAAAGCAAAGAGGACTTGAAGCACTTACTGATGAAGATCAGAGATTATATCCTTCGGTATGGGTTATACTTCAACATAAATGAATAAAAAATCCTCACAACCGAACCAACAAGCACCATCATGATAAACAAGCACCATCATGATAAATGGAGAAAATATTGTAGTTGTCAAGGATTTCATTTTACTTGGATCCACAATCAGTGCCCATGGAAGTAGCAGTCAAGAAATCAAAAAAGTATTACATGTGGCAAATCTGTTGCAAAAGGCCTCTTTAAAGTGTACAAAAGCAAAGATGTCACTTTGAGGACTAAGATGTTCCTAACCCAAGCCATGGTATTTTTAATCACCTTATTTTTCTGTAAAAGCTGGAAAATTAATAAGGAAAACCGAAGAAGAATTTACTCATTTAAATTATGATATTGGCAAAGAATATTGTATATACCATGCACTACCAGCAGAACGAACAAGTCTGTCTTGGAAGAAGTACAGCCAGAATGCTCCTCCGAAAGCGAGGATGAAGAGACTTGGCTCACGTACTTTGGACACGTTATCAGAAGCGACCAGACTTTGGAGAAGGACACCATACTTGGTAAGGCAGAGGATCTTTGAAAAAGAGGAAGAGCCTAAAGGAAATAAATTGACACAGAGCTGCAACAATGGGTTCAAACACCGCAAAGATTGTAAGGATGGCGCAAGACTGGGCAGTGTTTCGTTCTGTTGCACAAAGGGTCTCTATGGATCGGAACTGACTCGAAGGCACCTAACAAAAACTAACAGCTTATTTAAGTCAATATTCACGAGATGAACTATGTTGTCCTACATATAAGAATGATCTACATATTACATGAAATGCAAGGAGAATTTCTTTCATATGTTTGATAGTGCAAATTGCATAAAAGCTTATGACTTAAATGAAATATAATTAATTTCATACAAAGTATTATCCAAAAATTAAGGAACCTTGTGTGGTGCAATGGTTAAGCTATTGACTGCTAACTGAAAAGTTTGTAATTCAAACCCAATAGCCACTCTGTGGGAGAAATGACCTGGCTATCTCCTGTAAAGATTATAGTCTTGGAAACCCTATGGAGCAGCTCTATTGTCCTGTGGAGTCACTACGAGTAAGAATTGACTCTAGGACACACAACAACATTACCTAGCAATTAAATTGCATCAAATATGTGAATTTTGTATATGGAAAGATGTGTAAAAACAACTCAAATTTCAGTGCTAATCAAGTCTCCTGTATAAAAAAACATTAATATGAGACAGGAAGAAAAAGAGTGTCACTCATGCCTTTAATGTTTTTTCTATCTTTGTTTTCTCAACCTCTTAAAAATAAGAAATGAAACTGACATGCATCACACAGAGGAGAGATGGTAACTTTTTTTTTTTTTAATGAGTTCTTTGACTTAAAATTCAGAGAATTCTGCTGCAGTGTGGCTCCAAACTACCAACGAAAATCAAAATGAATTCTGTGGACACCCAGATGTATCAGTGTCTGTAACATGTCTGAACAGCGTATATTTTACATATTTATTTTTTTCAGCTGAAGTTTATTCTCCTATTCTTATCTTCTTCTAAAGTAATTGAAAGAAGAGAAATGAGTAGATTTTTGTGTGTGTGTGTATGTGTTTTAGGAGGGGGTAGACAACAGTACGCAAAAGAGAAGGAAATATGCTGTGTTGCATTTAGTGGCATCTTACACGTAGCTGTGAACAATTGTATCCATGCCATATAGTCTGTTGAGATATCATTTAAAAATGGGTTTATTAGAGAGCATATATTTAGTAACATAAATCTTGAAATTAGCAGAAAAAATTCAATGGAGGTTTTTGGAAGCATCAAACTCTGAATGATTAGCACTCTACTTTGCAAATTTTGGAAACCAGAAGATCATACTTTCATAAAAGCATCCTTCCAGATGACAAAAGTAGGAGGAAATGCAAGTTCAGATTTACATAAATTCTTAAACTCAAAAGATTACAGGAGATAGCTAGAGAATTTATGTGTTCCAACTTTCAGGTTTTTAATAAAACCATGTCACTTGGCAAGGTTCGTTTTGAATGACTAGGTTAACCCTGAAGAACCTGGAAGTAGTAGTAATAATCCTTGATTTGGGATTCATCAGGGCTTTGTCATTAAAGTTCAATGACAAGTGGGTGGCTTAGTTATTAAATAATAAAAATAATATTTAAAAAAACACAGAATGACAGTTTAACTAAACTTTGACTGACAAAACATATAAATTTGTTATTTAACAAGTATGTAGAGCTTTAGTAAAATGATTCTGTTCTTAATGGACCTCATTATTATTTAGAATAAGTACAATTCCATGAACATAATCCTAAAAATCTATTTCATGCATAATGCTTGCAGTGACTGATGTGGTCATTTTTTTTTAACCCATAGAGTTTAATTGTTACAGATTAGCATATTTTTATTTTGTGTTAAAGCACAATTCAAGGAACACAGGGATGAAATTTTTATCATCTTTCTTAAAATATTCAAAAATTCTTGATTTGACCACATTTTTTATTAGTTTTATTATCAACTATGTCAATGCATTCTATGATATAAATTTTTTTGAATTATATTCTGGTACTAATTATTGAATTGCATATGTAATCTAATTCTTGGATATCCTTACCACTTTAGTTGTTATGGACATGTTTTGAGATAATGGAACCAAAAATATGAAGTAGCCTCCATATTCTAGTTCATGGAGGGAGAGGCAGCTGACAGCTGACCCATAGAGAAGTCCAGGTCTACAACAGACACTTCATGAGTGATGCATTTTTATAACATTATAAGAAGCAACACAAGTTACTTGTTACTATAGCATTGTCTATTGTAATCTTTCCAATGTTCTGTACAGTTATAACAGCTGATAGAATAGTACTGATTTTAATTTAATAGAAAAATGGCACAGTGTTAGCAATTTTCAAAATGCCTAAGAGTGAACAAGATTTACATTTTTATTATACATCTACAGGTAATGTATGTGATATATGAATTCATTCACTAAACGTGTTATGTGCTGATTGGGATCAAATGGAATGTACAGGAGTATTATAGAAAATTTGGAATATTTATACATTGTAAGGATGGTGCAGGAGTGGGCAGCTTTTAGTTCTGTTGTGCATAGGGTCACTATGTGTAGGAATAGACCGCATAGCACCTGACAGAAACAACAACATAGATAAAAATAATAAAACAAAATTGAAATCTCAGTAAGTTATTTTTCAAAAGAATCCTTAATTTCTTATCTACCAACTGAATTGCGTACCCGTACATCCATACACCCATATTCCCACTGAGGTCTCATTTTGCCATTTTATACATAAATGTGGAGATGTGTAACTGCAGGTATAATGGTAGAAATATAATTTAATGACTACATATTTTCATCTTGAGCAGCCATGATTTATCTAACATTTTACATACAGTAGACAGTTAATTCTAATTAGTAATAATCATTGGATAAAGGTCCTCAATTTAAAATTAAACTTCATCTCGGATTAATTGCTAATAGGACAGATAAGACTGATATAACTAATAAATTCAAAACATTATATACTGTAATACTGTTCTAAGAGATATGGAGACCAAATAATATGAATAGCATGAGAGTATGAGGAAAGATTTTTAAGCACTATTTATTAAGTAATAACCTTATGAAAATAATTTTGGTGAGTGTTTTGCATATATTACTATTTAATGCATTGCCAACACTCACAGGAAATAAAATATTATTTTGTCCCATTTTAGAAATAAATAACAGAGAGTTTACACAGCACAGGTATAATATACAATTAGGTACTGGTGGATCTGGGGCTCCAACCCAGAGCTTTTTGACTTCAGAGCACATGTTTTAACCAGTATTATACTATAATGCCTCTCGGATATAATGACTAAGGACTGTTTTTTGGTCTTCAAAAAGAACAATATAAAAAAATAAAGTAAAAACAAGACAAAACACACACAAAACTTGGAGTATAATTTTAAGTTAAAAGAATCTAAAGATACATGAAATAATACATAAGATATAACATGTGATTGAATCCTGCAAAAAAACAAGTAATAAAATCAAAAAGCAGCAGTAAAGATATTTTGGAAACAATTATAAGAAGTTTCAACTATGAGAATATTGACTCTATATTAATGGCATTGTAGAATGACTGTCAATTGTCTTAGGTGTGATACTGTACTGAGACTACATAGAAAGATGCCTGTATTCTTACAAAATGTGTACTGAGCTATTGAGGGATAAAATGTAAAGATACCTGTAGCTTATTACCAAATGGTTCATAAAAGAAAGGAAGAAAAACTATACATGTAAAGAGAGCGATAGAGAATGCTAACATGTCAATAATTGGTGAAAACTAACTGCAGTGAGTGAGCTCCTTATATTCTACTTTTGATATTTCTGTAGGTTTGAAAATATTTTAAATAAGAATTTTGAAAAAAAAGAAAGCCTTGAAATGTGTCCTATTAATGTGTTGAAGAAGGAGAGACAGTGAGAGAGGAGACAGAGAATTTACATGCATGTTTTTCTTTTTCTGTTTTAATATTATCCTCTTTTTTTTTTTTTACATATTGATATCTGTTTCCCTATTTTCAATATTTTAGCTTAGATATAATTATGATTTACCTATATGAGTCAATATCTGGTTGCTCTATCCTATGTTCTAGTCTTGCGTTGTTAGCTGGTGTTATTGATTATCTAACCATAGGACTCCCTTTAGTATTTCTTGTAATTTTGGTTTGGTTTTTACAAATTCCCTGAACTTCTGTTTATCTGGAAATGCCCTAATTTCACCATCATATTTGAGAGACAGTTTTGCTGGATATATAACTCTTGGCTGACAGTTATTTTCCTTCAAGGCTTTAAATATGTCATCCCATTGTCTTCTAGCCTCCATGGTTTCCGCTGAGTAGTCTGAGCTTATTCTAATTGACTCTCCTTTGTAGATGACTTCTCTTTTATCCCTAGCCGCTCTTAAAATTCTCTCTTTATCTTTGGTTTTGGTAAGTTTGATTATAATATGTCTTGGTGACTTTCTTTTGGGATCTACCTTATGTGGGGTTCGATGAGCATCTTGGATAGATATCTTGTCATCTTTCGCCATATCAGGGAAGTTTTCTATCAACAAATCTTCAACAATTTTCTCTGTATTTTCTGTTATACCCCCCTGTTCCAGTACTCCAGTCACTCATAGGTTATTTCTCTTGATAGAGTCCCACATGACTCTTAGAGTTTCCTGATTTTTTTAAATTCTTTTATCTGATTTTTCCTCAAATAAGTTGGTGTCAAGAGCTTTAGCTTCAATGTCACTAATTCTAACTTCTACTGCCTCAATTCTGCTCCTATGACTTTCTATTGAGTTGTCTAATTCTGAAATTTTATTGTTAATCTTCTGGATTTCTGATTGCTGTCTCTCTATGGATCCTTGCAGCCTATTAGATTTGGCATTATGTTCTTGAATAACTTTTTTAAGTTCCGCTACTACTGTGTCTGTATGTTGCCTGGCTGTTTCTGCATGCTATCGAATTTCCTTTCTTATTTCTAGAAGAGTTCCGTATATTAATCTTTTGTATTCTGTCTCTGGTAATTCCAAGAAGTTCTTTTCCTCCAGAGAATTTATTGATTCTTTATTTTGGAAGCTTGCTAAAACCATCATGGACTGTCTCTTTATGTGACTAGATATTGACTGTTGTCTCCTAGCCATCAATAATTTATTATAATTTTATTTTGTGTTTGCCTAGTGAGACCTAGCTTCTTATTTTGTTTTGTTTTGATATGCCCAAACAGGCTGCTCATGTGCATTAGTTTGATTTTTTGACACCTTTTGATCTCTAATGTCCTGTCGCCAGGTAGTTGGTTCTGTAACTAAGTATGTGCATGCCGGAGTTCGTTAAAATTTCCTATATGGGTTCAGCTCGGGTGTGCAGGCAGTCGATCACCAAGTGTGTGATGCAGACTCTCACCCACAGTCCTAGAGAGGCACGGGTGATTGGTGCAGGCACTGGACTCTGGCTGTGGTAGGGGATCATGTGCTGAGCCAAGCAGGGGGCTGACGGCTGCCCCTGAGAGTCTGAAAGAAAAGTGTGTCCCTATTCTCTAGGGTGAATAGGTAGGTGAGTTTTGCAGCCAGGCTAAGAGTGCCCCACTATGTTGGCTGCAAAGATTCGAGGGCACCACTTTTTCTTGAACTCCTGAAGCAAGTGACTAGGCACTTTAGGAACTATCACCAGTCCTCAAGACCCTGCTGCAGATCGGTAAAAGAGCCTACTTGAGGGGCAGGGCTGTTTCGAGGATCACAAATCTGCCTGTTCACAGCTGAAGCAGTTGAAGTTAAACTTCAGCTGTTTGCTCTGTTGTACTGTGGTAGTGAGGGCTAATGCTGTTGAGTTGGGTCCCCACAAGTCTATATAGCGGTGTATGGCACTCAGAGTCTGCGGACCCCTGATTTCTGTGGCCAGCAAAGGAGTTGTGCCGACCCTGTGTTCCTGGCCTAGGGGAGCCAGCAGCTTATTTGTTACCTCTCTGAGGCCAGGAGAAAGGGTCAGGGCACCTTTTGGGATCTATTTTGGGCCCAGTGGACTCCCGGTGCAGAGCAGGGAGGGAGGCGGTAAAGGGAAGAGAGGTTTTTCCCAAATCCAGCGCAGAGCAGAGCCCAGAGGTAGCAGGTAAAAGGGAGAGAGGTTTTTCCCAAACGGGCTTTTTTTTTAACTCACCGCGAAAGGGTGCGCCTATGTACTTATCCTAGCCTCTTGGGAGCTGCTCTTCACTGGTTCTGAGTGTCCAAGCAGAAACTCTGCTGCCGGGTCTCTCTTGATGTGGAAACTGTTTCTCGAGCAGTGCACAGCACAGCTGTTTGCCTGCTTCACTGCAGCCCTGCGTGGCTATGTCTCTGCCGTGTTGCGGCCGCGGCTCTAGAGCTCCTCACCTCTTCCAAGCGGTCTTCCTCTCTGGTATGACTTGGATGGATTTCTTAACCTTGCCTTGTTCAGGGCTTCCAGATGTTCACACAGAATCAAATCACTTGTTTTTCCAGGTCTTTGTTGTAAGAGGGATATAGGAAGCATCTAACTAGTCCGCCTTGCTGACCACACCTCTGTTTTTCTTGATAAAATCAAGATTGTAGGAGAAGGAGAACCAGAAGTAAGAGGGATAAATAGCTGAGTATAAATTTACAAATCAGACATTAACATTTTTAAATAAATTCTGCAGTGACTACACATGTATGGGGATGCAGGTGTATGTATATTTTAAACGAGCATATTAAATGGCATATGCCACACATGTACAAACACTCTTAAAAGAAAAAGGAAAAGCAGAATCTTACCAAAAATTTAAGATCACTGTGCAACATTCGTCCTGAGAGTTCAACAAAGGAAATTGTTCAAACTTTTATTATGAACTCTTCTTACTGTCATGCTTTTCGTCCTCATGGAATTTAGGGGTAAGAGAAAACCTGTTTGTTTGGGGTTGTTCTTTGGTTGTACTCCTTTTGGACAAACGGCAGTTTACATAATCTCTGTAGTTGAACAACTGCCTTATTAAAATGACTTTTCCAGCTTTACAAACATGGTAATAATGACTGGGAGTTTTGGTTTATATTTTTAACAGAATAAATTTTTGTAAACTGCCCAGTCAAACAGAAGAAATGAGAACTGGTATGTCATTCACATAAAAAAGTAATTTAAAAAATTACCTTTGATAAGAAAAGTGCCAGTATAACAGGTCTTTTTCTTTTTCTTTTTTTTAAGTTCCCGTTTGCAATCTGTCTGAACAAACAAATCTGTCTCAGAAGAAGTACAGCCAGAATGCTCCTTAGAAGCTAGGATGGTGAAACTCCATCTCACATACTTTGGACATGTTATCAGGAGGGACCAGTCCCAAGAAGACATCATGCTTGGTAAAGTACAGGTACAGCGAAAAAGAGGAAGACCCTCAAGGAGGTGGATTGACACAGTGGCTGCTACAATGGGCTTAAGCATAACAATGATCATGAAGATGGACAGGACTGGGCAGTGTTTCCTTCTGTTGTACATAGGGTGGCTATGAGTAGGAACCAAGCTGAGGGCACCTAACAACAATTTGTAATCTACTTATTACGTTTGTAATTCTATATTATAAGCTATTGCAAGAAAACATCTTGTGTTTATTTTAAATAATCTTCATACCTAGCACATACACACAAAAAAAAGCTAAGTAAAAAATTATATATCTAGTAGGTATTTAGAAATAATCAATGGCAGTATCTTTTGTCTGGAGGAGGATTAGTTTTAGTCACACTTTTTATCCAATTTAGAAATCTCTTCAATTTTTTTTTAATTTGGTAGAAATCTCCTGAGCCCCAAGACAGCTTTTCGTTTAGCAGAAAAATGGTTGGTCAATTAATGTTTTGTTTTTCCTAACAAGGAGCCCTGGTGACTCAGTGGTTAAGAGCTCCGCTGCTAACCAAAATGTCGGCATTTTGAATCTACCTGCTGCTCCTTGGAAACCCTATGGGGCAGTTCTCTGTCCTATAGGGTCACTATGAGTTGGAATCAACTTGATGGCAATGAGTTTGTTTTCTGTTGTTGTTCTTGTTTGTTTGTTTATTTTCCTAACATAGAGACAAAATCTGACTCCTTAAAGCTATTATCAGTTGATCCTTTACTCTTGGAGCACTACAATATGTACCTTTTCCTTACCATTGATAAAGCTCTAAATATTTGAAAAGACTTAGAATTATTTCCCTTAGTCTTCTCTTTATTCGTCCCAAGGTGTTGCAACTAACTGTGGAGATTCTGGACTCAGACTGAAAAAGGTTCATCAAATCCTGACTGTAGCACTGACACACAGGTGTCTTATCAGATGAATTGGTCTAAAAACAGAATATAACCTTCTTTGCTTCTTTGAGGACAAAAAAGCATGATGTTTGTTAAAAACTAACCTGACACAGTAGATGTCTAATAAATGTTAGAATTATTTTAAATCATTCTTGATTCTTTCTGAATAGTTAACATAATATGATTTCCAGATATTTCCAACAAGTAGCCCATTCATAGCACGTAAGTAAGTTGACCTATAGTAATTTGATCTAAACATTGGGAGTGTAATTCCTATACTCTTTTTAATTGTTAGGAATTTAATGTAATTTAATGCGATAAAGCAGAACACTGAGCTCAGAGACTGAGCATGTAAAAGAGGGACAGACAATATTGTATTAATTTATCAGATTTCTCCACTTAATACTGTTGCTTAAAATGCTACTTGCCTAGAAGTATATATTGAATGTTGTTCAAAGAAAATTAAAGAGAGGTTTCACTAAGAGATTTTAATTGAATACATATATACATACATACAATAATTTAATACAAGAAAATACAGAATTATTTCAATGATTTCAACTTGATTTATGACAAAGTTAGTACAATAGAGGCTGCAAAAAGATGGTCTGTCACTAAATACTGTTGGCCAAGTTGGCATCAATAAAGAACAATTAAAATCTGTCCATAACATCATACCATATGCCATATTCACAAATCACAGATCATAAAGATAAAGATTGATGAATTTGACTGCATTAAAATTAAAAATTTTACTTTATCAATAATACCATTAACAGTGAAAAGAAAAGCCACAGAGTAGAAGATATCTGCAATGCATATAACTGACAGAAATAATGTTTAAAGAAATTTAACAAATCAATAAGAGAAACCATTTTTTTTTTTAAGAAATGGCTAAAAGGCTTGAACAGAAACTTAACTAACGTGAAGATTTACATGGCCAATTGACCTTTGAAAATGATCAGCCTCATTAATAATCAAAAAAATCTTATTAATAAACAAGAAAATGTAAATTAAAAATCAATGTGGGATACAACACATATCACTAGAATCGCTAAGATTGAAATGCCAATAATAATAAGCGTTAATAAGAAGGACAAGGGATGAGAAGTCTCAGGTGGGAGTGAAAACTGGAGCTTTTGCTCTGGAAACATGCTTTTTTTTTTTTTTTTAAATTGTGCTTTAGGTGAAAGTTTATAGCTCAAGTTACTATTACAAAAATTTATACACACATTGTTATGTGATCCTACTTGCTATCCCTATAATGTGACAGCATCCTCCCCTTTTCCACCCTGAATTTCCCATGTCCATTCAACCAGCTCCGATCCCTTTCTGCCTTCTCATCTTGCCTCTGGACAGGAGCTACCCATTTAGTCTCATGTATCTACTTGAACTAAGAAACACTCTCCTCACGAGTATCATTTTATGTCTTATAGTCCAGTCTAATGTTTGTTTGAAGAGTTGGCTTTGGAAATTATTTTAGTTCTGGGTTAACAGAGAATCTGGGGACCATGTCTTCTTGGGTTCCTCTAGTCTCAGTCGGACTATTAAGTCTGGTATTTTTATGTGAATTTGAGTACTGCACCCCACTTTTCTCCTGCTCCTCTGTTGTGTTCCCTATCAGGACAGTCATCAGTGGTAGCCAACCACCATCTAGTTCTTCTGGTCTCAGGCTGATAAAGTCTCTGGTTTACGTGGACATTTCTGTCTCTTGGGCTACTACTTTCCTTGTGTCTTTGATGTTCTTCATTCTCCTTTACTCCAGGTGGGTTGAGAACAACTGATGCATCGTAGATAGCCACTTGCTAGCTTTTAAGACACCAAACGCCACTCACCAAAGTGGGATGCAGAACATTTTCTTAATAAACTTTGTTATGCCAATTGACCTAGATATCCCCCCATAACCATGGTCCCCAGACTACCGCCCCAGCTAATCTGTCCCTTGAAATGTTTGGTTGTGTTCAGGAAACTTCTTAGCTTTTGGTTTAGTCCAGTTGTGCTAACTTCCCCTGCATTGTGTGTTGTCCTTTCCTTCCCCTAAAATAATTCTCATCTACTATCTAGTTAGAGAATAACCCTTTTCCTCCCTTCCCTCCCTCGTAACCATCAAAGAATGATTTCTTCTGTGTTTAAACCTTTTCTAGAGTTCTTATAATAGTGATCTTATACTTGTCCTTTTGCAACTGACTAAATTCACACAATATAATGCCTTCCAGCTTCATCCATCTTATGAGATGTTTCACGAATTCATCCTTGTTGTTTATCATTGTGTAGTATTCTATTGTGTGAATACACCATAATCTGTTTATCCATTCTTCCGTTGACGGGCACCTAAGTTGTTTCCATCTTTCTGCTATTGTGAACAGTGCTGCAATGAACATGGGTGTGCATATATTTATTTGTGTGACTGCTCTTATTTCTCTTGGATATATTCCAAGGAATGGGATTGCTGGATCGTATGGTACTCCTATTTCTAGCTCTTTAAGGAAGTGCCAAATCGATTTCCAAAGTGGTCGTACCATTTTACATTCCCACCAACAGTGTATATGTGTTCCAGTCTCTTCACATCCTCTCCAGCATTTATTATTTTGTGCTTTTTGGATTCATGCTAACGTTGTTGGGGTGAGATGATATCTCATTGTAGTTTTGATCTGCATTTCTCTAATGGCTAATGATCGTGAGCATTTCTTCATATGTCTGTTAGCTCTCTGAATATTTTCTTTGGTAAAGTGCCTGTTAATATCCTTGACCATTTTTTAATTGGGTTATTTGTCTTTTTGTTGTTGAGGTTTTGCAGTATCTTGTAGATTTTAGAGATTAGATGCCAATCGGAATTTGTCATAGCCAAAATTTTTTTCCCAGTCTGTAGGTTGTCTTTTGATTCTTTTGGTGAAGTCTTTTGATGAGCATAAGTGTTTGAGTTTTAGGAACTCCCATTTGTCTAGTCTCTCTTCTGGTGCTTGTGCATTGTTACTTACGGTTCGTATTGTGTTTACGCCATGTATTAGGGCTCCTAGCATTGTCCATACTTTTTCTTCCATGATCTTTACCATTTTCAGTTTTATATTTAAGACTTTGATTCATTTTGAGTTAGTTTTTGTGCATGGTGTGAGGTATGGGTCTTCAGTATTTTGCAGATGGATATCCAGTTATGCCAGCACCATTTGTTAAACAGACTGTCTTTTTCCCAATTAAGAGACTTTGGGCCTTTGTCAAATATCACCTTCTCATAGGTGGATGAATTTATGTCTGGGTTCTCAATTCTGTTCCATTAGTCTATGTATCTGTTTTTGTACCAGTACCAGGCTGTTTTGACTATGGTGGTGGTATAATAGGTTCTAAAATCAGGTAGTGTGAGGCCTCCCACTTTGTTCTTATTCTTCAGTAATGCTTTACCTATCAGAAGCCTCTTCCTTTTCCATATGAAGTTGGTGATTTGTTTCTCCATCTCATTAAAAAATGCTGTTGGGATTTGGGTCCGGACTGTATTGTATCTGTAGATCGCTTTGGTTAGAATTGACATTTTCACAATGTTGAGTCTTCCTATCCATGAAGAAAGTATGCTTTTCCACTTCTGTAGGTGTCGTTTGGTTTCTTTAGTGTCTTGTGGTTGTCTTTGTATAGGTCTTTTACGTTTCTGGTTAGATTTATTCCTAAGTATTTTATCTTCTTGGGGGCTATTGTAAATGATATTGATTTGTTGATTTCCTCTTAGAAGTTCTCTGTTCGTATAGAGAAATTCAACTGATTTTTGTATGTTTATCTTGTATCCTGATACTTTGCTGGATAGCAATGACTTTGCTGAAATCTTCTATCAGTTTGAGTAGTTTTCTTGTGGATTCTTTAGGGTTTTCTGTGTACAAGATTATGTCATCTGCAAATAGAGATACTTTTACTTCTTCCTCGCCAATTTGGATTCCCTTTATTTCTTTTTCTAGCCTAATTGCTCTGACTAGGACCTGCAGCACAAAGTTGAATAAGAGTGGTAATAAAGGACATCCTTGTCTGGTTCCCATTCTCAAGGGGAATGCTTTCAGACTCTCCATTTAGGATGATGTTGGCGGTTGGTTTTGTATAAATGCCTTTAATTATATTGAGGAATTTCCCTTCTATTCCTATTTTGCTGAGAGTTTTTACCATGAATGGGTGTTGGACTTTGTAAAATGCCTTTTCTGCATCAATTGATATGATCCTGTGGTTCTTGTCTTTTGTTTTATTTATGTGATGGATTACATTGACTGTTTTTCTAATGTTGAACCACTCCTGCATACCTGGTATGAATCCTACTTGGGCATGATGAATTATTTTTTTGATATGTTGTTGAATTCTATTGGCTAGAATTTTGTTGAGGATTTTTCTGTCAATGTTCATGAGGGATACTGGTCTGTAATTTTCTTTCTTTGTGGTGTCTTTACCTGGTTTTCGTATCAGGGTTATGCTGGCTTCATAGAAGAGTTCAGGAATATTCCATCCTTTTCCATGCTCTGAAATACCTTTGGTAGTAGTCTTGGTAACTCTTCTCTGAAAATTTGGTAGAATTCTCCAGTGAAAGCATCAAGGCCAGGGCTTTTTTTGTTGGGAGTTTCTTAGTTACCTCTTCAATCTCTTCTTTTGTTAGAGGTTTATTTATTTGTTCTACCTCTGTGTTAGTTTAGGTAGGTAGTGTGTTTCTAGAAATTTGTGCATTTCCTCTTGGTTTTCAAGTTTGTTGGAGTAAAATTTTTCATAATCTGTTATGATTCTTTTAATTTCAGTTGGTCTGTTGTGATATTGCCCATCTCATTTCTTATATGGGTTATTTGCTTCCTCTCCTGTTTTTCTTTTGTCAGTTTGGCCAATGTTTTATCAATTTTGTTGATATTTTCAAAGAACCATCTTTTGGTCTTGTTAACTGTTTCAATTGTTTTTCTATTCTGTATTTCATTTAATTCTGCTCCAATTTTTATTATTTATTTTCTTCTGGTGCTAGAGGGCTTCTTTTGTTGCTCTCTTTCTATTTGTTCCAGTTGCAGGGTTAATGTACTGATATGGACCCTTTCTTCTTTTTGGATGTGTGCATTTATTGCTATAAGCTGACCTCTGAGCACTGGTTTTGCTGTGTCCCAAAGGTTCTGGTAGGATGTGTTTTCATTCTCATTTGATTGTGTGAATTTCTTTATTCCATCCTTAATTTCCTCTATAACCCAGTGATTTTTGTGCAAGGTGTTATTCGGTTTCCATGTATTTGATTTTTTTTCCCTTGCTTTTTTTTGTTATTGATTTCTACTTTTACGGCTTTATGGTCAGAAAAAAAATGCTTTTAATATTTTGATATTTTGGATTCTGTTAAGACTTGCTTTATGCCCTAATATGTGGTCTATTCTGGAGCATGTTCCATGTACATTGGAAAAGAAAGTATACTTGGCTGCTGTTGGGTAGAGGGTTCTGTATATGTCTATGAGATCAAGTTGGTTGATTGTGGCACTTAGGTCTTCCTTATCTTTATTGAACTTCTTTATGGATGTTCTATCCTTTGCTGAAAGTGGTCTGTTGAAGTCTCCTACTATTATTATGGAGCCGTCTATCTCTCTTTTCAGTGCTGTTAGAATCGTTTTATATATTTTGGAGCCCTGTTGTTGGGTGTGTAAATACTTATTACGGTTATGTCCTCCTGGTGTACTGACGCTTTAATCATTATATAGTGTCCTTCCTTATCCTTTGTGGTGGATTTTACTTTAAAGTCATTTTGTCAGAGATTAATATTGCCACTCTTGCTCTTTTTTGATTTGTTTTCTTTTTTTTTTTTGCTTGATTTTTTTTTCAATCTTTTGAGTTTTAATCTGTTTGTCTCTTTGAGTCTAATGCATGTCTCTTCTAGGCAGCATATAGAGGGATCGTGTTCTTTTTAATCCATTCTGCCACTCTCTGTCTAAGTATTGGTACATTTAGTCTATTTACATTCCAAGTAATTGTTGATAGGTATAAGTTTAAGGCCATCATTTTGATGGTTTTTTTTTGTGTGTGTGTGTTGTTGACACTTTCTTTTTTCCACTTATTTTTCTGTGCTGAGTCGTTTTTAACCAAGTGGCACTATTGGTGATACTGGTATCCAGTGGGTAGAGTCCAATGACGTAACTAAACATCCTGTATTGCCCAGGACACCCTAACCCAACAAAGAATTAACTGATGAAAAATGTCCAAATGTGCCTTTGTTGACAAAACCTGTCCTAGATACAAACCTACAAAAATGCATGAACACATGCTCCAGGAGACATGTAGAAGAATGTTGAATGTTTGATGGTCATGCTAGTATGTAACTAGAAATAATCCTAATGTCTAATGACTTAAGAATTCACAAATAAAATGTGTGTATTCATACTACCGTACTCTATACAACCAGATAAATGAACAAAACACAGCTACATACAGCATGACTGTATCTCGCGACCGTAATGCTGTTTAAAAGAAGAGAGACACAAACAATACATACTGTCAGTGTTCAGTTGGGTATATTTATGTGACAAAACTAATGAGTAAAATAAGAGTGAGATTATCCTAAAAGTTAATAGGGAGGGAAGGGTTGGGATTAGAAGGAACATTTAAGGTTTACGGGATGCTAACAATACTCTGGTTCTTCTTCAAGGAGGCTGTTATTAAAGTGTTCATTCTTAAATGATTCAATAATATCTATATTTATATTTTATGCATATTTTATATGTGCACTATACTTCCAAGTTAAAAAAAAAAAACTTCAGCAAATGCATGCATATATATATATATGTATACACACACACACAGGCCATCTCAAGTATTTTAGTTAAAGGATGCTCATCCACTTTTGTGGTAATTCATTAAGTTTATTCATTTTTCACAAAAATCACAAAATAATAAATACATATCACATCATAAATGCTTATCAGTTTTTTTTTCCAAAAAACTTCTTTTCTTCTTATTCAGTTGGTCACCTACTGTTTATTTGTATTAAGTTCTTAATGTTGTACAAATTCAGGAGCTTTTGGATTGGAAAGAGACACAATTAATTTTCTCTAAAATGAAGTAGTGTATAATCATATTCTGGAAACAACACTTTGTCCATGAAATCATTAGGGGACAATTAAATGCTAAGATGTGTGATGCTAATTCCAAGTGTACTCAAAGTTCAGATATGGGAGAGATTAGAGTCTAAAATTACTGAGTTAAAAAAAAAAGGAAGAAGAAGCTTCGTGGAAAAATATAATTTCAGCTGAACCTGGGAGAAAGATTGGAGGAAGTCACAGAATCAAAAAAAAATATGACAAATTGTCTCCAGGCAACTGCAAAAAGGTTGGAGTTCACTGCTCAGGAGAATCATTTATTAACCAAGTCTTCTTTATGCTTTGAAACAGTGCATGTCTTTTCCAAAGTGATGCTCTTACTAAAGAAAGAAGTTTAATGGAAAATCCTTTCTTCTCCTTACATTAGTTAATCTCTAAGTCAAGAGTCATGTGCTTTTATAATGGATCTCCTATTAACACAAATTAATTCTTAAGTACAGAGCAATGTGTTTTCATAATGATTGCTTACATTTCTTTAAAAAGTGCATCTGGTTTCATTATTTTAAATGGAATGGTCTTAATTTGGAAAGCTATACTTAGCACTATTTCCAAGCTAGCTTACCATTATATGAGGAGCTTATCATTTATAACTCCAGTTTCCATTAGCAATGGGAGGATGTAAGTGTTTTTTCTCTAGTCATTTACAGAAAAAGAAAGTTTCCATCTTGGATTTACTGCTTCCACATAAATTCAAGAGCCAATTAATAGTTGATATAAGGAGTACTAGATTGGGAGTTAGTTTACCTGGGTCTCACTCTGCCACCATTTAGATGTGTGGCTTTAGGCAAGACCTTTTATATCTTTGGATCCCTGATTCCTTTTTTTAAATCTGTAATGTGATGTGTTTAGACGATCTTTAAGGTCTTGTCTAGCCCCATGAACTGGGCTAGACGTACTGCATATACACTAAGAATTTGTGAATTGTCTTTTTTATGAATGAAAGGTGCTTGGGCTTCGACAACTGAATATTTCCTGTTAAGTGATACCTGTTTTAGAAATATTTGGCTGCATTTTTGCTTCCCTTCTCCTTCTTAACAACTTCAATTTTCATTTAAGTCCTCATGTGGTTCTAGGGAAGATTATGGTAACTTGCAATTCCAGTAGGGAAAAAGAGGCTTTGGACAAAAGGAGGCAACACACTCCATTACTCTAGCTAACGATAGATTTAATCCTTCATGAAACAAGCTCACTCTGGACCAGTCAATCACAGCTGAACATGAACAAGGAAGCACTTACCCTGAGACTTAATAAAAGTCATCTTGAGTCTATGTAGGGACCCAGAGTTAGATCAACATAAAATTAGGTTTTCAGCAGCATTGTTGCTCCACTTGATCATGTCTTCACTGAAGCCATTGCATTTGCTTTACTTTTTTTATCTGTTTATGTTGGTTTTTTTTTTTCACTTTTTGCAATTAACAAAAATAATAATCCATCTCATAGCATGTGTTAAACTGATTTTGCAATGGATTCAGATTTATCATTCATGAGGAAATACGTAGAGATCACTTGAATCCCCTGAAATCTGCTATCGAACTTCCTTCTCCTATCTTGAGCATCTTCTCCTCCAGTTCTAGCAGCTCTGATTTGGAACCCAATTTCTATTGAATAAGAAATACTATTTTTGCTATCTAATTAATTTATCGGCTCAATGTTTTCTTCTTTTAGTATTCTCAATCTGGAGACATAACCATAAATAGGATAGGGTTTGCTGTGGAAAATGTGTATGGGATAACAAAATATTATTCAAGAGAACCATTTTCTCTGTGAATTCTGTATAACACTAGATTGAGAAATGAATGTGCAAGCAGAACAGAGGAAAGCTCTTCTGTTGGTTTGAGCCTGAGGTAGTCTTGGAGTAGGTTAGGATACAGAGAATGGGAAAGAAATATGCATGACTGCATAATTCTTTAAACTTTTAAAATGATTTAAATACAGTAATATATCACTTCACGTTCACAATACGTTCTGTGAACTAGAACATTATGTGATTTGGATGATATACAAACACCACATTACAGTATATACAGGCAGTCCCCAGGTTACACACACACCCCTCCAACTGTTCCGTCCACACGAGGAGCAGGTGCAGCCAGGGCCTGGCAGCCCCTGCCACTGCCACCTTCCTGCCTGCCCACCTGACAAAGTATAGAGCTGTATCCACTGGAGACAGGAGGCCAGACTTGCCTGGTGTGGTGCTGGCCAGATGGGGGCTGCCTCTGCAGCTGGATCAGGACTTTGTGCATGTCTGGGCACAGGGCTGGAAGCACATGAGGGGCATGGGTGGGCAGGTGCTGGGAGTACAGCTGGTGGTGGCAGCCCTGGCTGCCTCCTGTGCAGCCTTTTCCTGAGCTTGGGCAGCCCCTGCCACCACCCACCCGAGCCAGTGGCAAGAAGGAAGGAGCCACTGCAGGTGCTGCCCTGCACCGGCAATGAAGGGCTACACTGCTCCTGGGCAGGTGGATGAAGCCAGGAAGAAGGGAAGGAAGAAGTGGAGGAGAAGGCACTGCCGGCATAGGGATGCTCCCTGGAGCCCCACAGCTTATTCTCTCTTGGGGTTTAGGGTCTTTAAAACCATTAGGGGAAAATAATAAACAAAAGGAGAGCCGCTTTCCCTTCAAAGAAAAGACCCTGGACATACATGTGGTTGGACATCGCCTGCATAGACATTACGCAGTACATGAATGTATATATGTGTGTGAGTGTGTGTATGTATGTCTGTATATATATGTACATGCATAACTACCAAAACCATACCAGTTCCCATCAAGTTGATTCTGACTCATAGCGACCCTATAGGACAGAGTAGAACTACATCACAGGGTTTCCAGGGAGTGGCTGGTGGATTCAGACTGCTGACCTTTTTGGTTAACAGCCAAGCTCTTAATCACTGTGCCACCAAGGCTCCATATACATACATATACACATATATATACACACACACACACGTATGTGTGTATATATATGTGTATATATATAATGCATGTATATATAGATATTTATGATGTATATGCATTTGCATACATATATATTTGCACATTTTGGTTATGATGCAAGTATAAATAATTCTCTTACTTAATTAGTCCTACTCAAAATTGGTCAGTAAATTTAAGCTACTAAACCTGCAAGTACAAAAAAGATTAGAATATTCCATTACTCACTAAACACAGCCCAGAAAAGAGCTGATACATTCTTAATAGTTAATAGCTCTGCAATAATGTCAAAGACATCAAACTCTAATTTTGTGTAATTTGTAAGATAACAAATGTATTCCAGTGTACTATTAGCAAAGAATACTTGAGGGAGGGAGGAGAACATGAAGGTAATGAACTAAGCGTGTAAATTAAAAGGTCATAGGCAAAACACAAATTAAACATAGCAGGAAACTATATGCTGTTTTTTATTAACTAAATTAAAAACAAAATGTAATTATGGCTTTCATGATGTGTGTTCTTTTACTTTTTTTGCACTGCTTAATTATATTAGCTGGCTGATGCCAGCCTTACCAATCTCGATGTGAGGTTTTTACTCAGGCAGCAGCAACTTCTGTACTTGTTGTTTAAGTATCATCACTCATGTTTACATTTGAGGATTGATTGGAAGAATATTGCTTTTTAGAATTTTGCATTATGGTAATTTTTGCTTAAAGCCAATACGTTAGTTTGCAAGGAGAATAAATGACTAATGATTCTTGTCAACTCAACAGTGTCAGGTGACAAGGGCCGTGTGCTGTGTCGGGCCAGTAATGGGAGCCACAAACACCTTTAATACTGGGTACTTCAGTGGAACTGAACCTTCCATCCTGAACATCATTGCATACAACTCAGAGGCGCTATCAGATTTCATCATGCATACCCATGCTCAGCCTTCATCCAAGTGTTCGGTGTCATCACTACCATCGTCTACAAGGATCATCTTATCTCTATGAACAGTGTTAGTTTGGTTTGGTTTGGTTTTGTCTTCACAGCTCATCCACACATGTCATACACTGCCTAAGGTTTATGTCTTGTCTCCCCAATTAAAAAATTGTGGAATACACACTTTAAAAAAAAATAACAATGCAAAGTCTCATTCAAAGAATATGTTCTCAAGCCTTTGTTGAAAGAGGTAAAGAAGAGGTGGTTCTTGATCAACAGCCCAGACTTGGGTACAAAATTTTTTTATTGTTAGTTGTGGTGGAGTCAATTCTGCCACATTGGGACCCCATGTGTTACAGCAATTAGAACTGCTCCACAGAGTTATCTTGGCTGTAAACTTAAAGGCAGCGGATCACCAGGGCTACCTACCTCAGTACCGCTTGGTGGGTATGAACTACCAACCTCCAGGTTAGCAGTCCAGTGCAAACTGTTTTCACCCAGTACTACCTTCTTGGCTACAAAATAACAAGTGGTAAAAATGCAAAATCTTGATCTCCAGTGGTTATGACAGTGTCTATTGCATCTAAGTAATAAATGCTTTTGGAAGAATGAGTGAATGAAGAAATGAATTAACTAATCTGCATTTGTCTAATACACCCCTCATTTTATACCGTTTAAAAATATGCTCAACTCTCATCATGCTACTGAAGTTCAACCTCAATGAGATTTGTCATACAAATATTCTGTTTCTCATCAAAATTTTCCTCTAGATTAAGCATCCATTTATGATTCTTTTTTATCCAATCTTTACTATGATGGTTGCAGTAAAAAAAAATTATTACATCTATTTAAAAAATTGGAATATAAACAGTAAATTTGATAAACATGCAAATTACTGACAGTCTGCATTCTACTATGTGCAAGAGCTTTTTCATCTCTTCTATTTATTAACTGATCTTGTGAATGGTATAGACTCATGACTTTCCAATTTGTCTATTGATTTACAATTAATTACTCCCTTCAGTTATTTTGGTACTTAAATGTTCCCAAATTTGAACATGATGATCTCCTTCAAACTTGTTCCTGCAACAATGTCTTTTTAATGAGATCTGTCAGGTTTTTTTTTTTGAATCTAAGTTGAGACATCAATGTGATTATGGCAGTAGCTGAAATAATTGTTTGGGTTCAGTATGGCAAATTTGGTTTATGCTATATAAATCTCAATTATCCTACTCCAAATTTTTTTTTCCTTCGAACTACTGCAAATGTATTTCAATGCAGTGAAAAATTTATGGAATCACTTGGCCAGCCCTCAGGTGTATCCATAATATATTTACCACTTTGTTTTTCTGTTAGCCTATACCAATAACATCAGTATTGCTTGTATCCAACACAAGCAAAAGCAAAAATGTACAGGTGACCAACACAATTACATGAGTATACATGGGGTGGAAACCCTGGTGGTGTAGTGGTTAAAAGTTCAGCTGCTAACTAAAAGGCCAGCAGTTCAGATCCACCAGGCACTCCTTGGAAACCCTATGGGGCAGTTCTGCTCTGTCCTGTAGTAGGGTGGCTATGAGTCGGAAATTGACTCTACAGCAACGGGTTTGGTTTTCAGGTTTGGATACCTGGGGTAGCTATGAGCTGAAAAGTGACTCCATGCCAGCCAACAGGAACAAAATTTTATTGAGCTCATCCAGATGATCCAAAACTGACATGTTACTATTAAGTTTTGGTCTAAATTTGTATGGAAATGAAAGTGTAAAAAATTGCCAGATCCATGGAGTCTAGAAAGCATGTTAAAGAAGTTGTAATCCATAAACTTCTGATGTACATAAACCCTTTTGCATTCAAAAGTATTGAGTGGCACAACATATATTTGTTACTGTTTTGTTCTGTTATTTTGTTTGCTTATCAACAATATTACTTCACATTTCCACAGCTTGTCTGTCAGTTTGTCATGTTGTATGGCTTGTGTGTTGCTGCAATGCTGGAAGCTACGCCAATGGTATTTCAAATACCAGAATGGCCACCCATGGTGGACAGGTTTCAGTGGAGCTTTCAGACTAAGACAGACTAGGGAGAAGGTCTTGGCAATCTACTTCTTAAAAAATTGGCCAGTGAAAACCTTATGAATAGCAGAAGAACATTGTCTGATACAATGCCGGAAGACGAGGCCTTCAGGTTGGAAGGTGCTGAAAATATGACTAGGGAAGAGCTTCCAGCTCAATGTAGAGTTGACACTAATGATATGAATGGAGTCAAACCTTCAGGACCTTTCATTTGCTGATGTGTCATGACTCAAAACAAGAAGAAACAGCTGGAAACGTCCAATAATAATTGGAATGTGGAAAGTACAAAGTATGAATCTAGGATATTTGAAAGTCATCAAAAATGAAATGGAACACATGAAGATTGATATCCTAGGCATTAGTAAGCTGAAATGGACTTGTTGGTCATTTTGAATCAGACGGTTGTATGGTCTACTGTGCTGAGAATGACAAGTTGAAGAAGAAGGGTACCACATTCATTGTAAAAAAAGAACACTTCAGGATCTATCCTGAAGTCCAATGCTGCCAGTGGTAGAATAATATTCATATGCCTACAAGGAAGACCAGTTAATACAACTATTATTCAAATTTATGCAACAACCACTAATGATAAAGATGAAGAAACTGAAGATTCTTGTGAACTTCTGCAGTCTGAAATTGATCAAACATGTAATCAAGGTGCATTGATAATTACTGGTAATTGGAATGCAAAAGTTGGAGACAAAGAAGAGGATCACTAGTTGGGAAATATGGGCTTGGTGATAGAAACGACACAGGAGATCACATGATAGAAGTTTGCAAGACGAACGACTTATTCATTGCTAATATATTTTTTCAAGACCATAAACGGCAACTATACATGTGGACCTCCCCAGACAGAACACACAGGAAGAAAATCAACTACATCTGTGGAAAGAGACAATGGAGAAGCTCAATATCATCAGTTAAAACAAAGCCAGGGGAGAACTACACAACAGATCGTAAATTCCTTCTATGCAAGTTCAAGTTGAAGCTGAGCAAAATTTTAAAAAGTCCTTGAGAGCCGAAATATGACCTTGAGTATATCCCACCTGAATTAAAAAGATCCTATTAAGAATAGATTTGACACATTGAACACTAATGACTGAAGACCAGATGAAGTGTGGGATGACATCAAGGACATCATACAGGAAGAAAGCAAAAGGTCGCTGAAAAGACAGGAAAGAAAGAAAAGACTGAAATGGATGTCAGAAAAGACTTTTAAACTTGCTCTGTTGAACACAGAGTATCTAATGAAATGGTAGAAATGAAGAAGTAAAAGAGCTAAACAAAAGAGTTCAAAGGACGACTCAAGAAGACAAAGTAAGAATTAAAAAGAAATGTGCAAAGACTTGGAGTTAGAAAAACAAAAGTGAAGAATATGCTAGACATTTCTCAAGGTGAAAGAACTGAAGAAAAAATTCAAGTCTTGAGCTGCAATACTGAAGGATTACCTGTGCAAAATATTGAATGACGTAGGAAACATCAAAAGAAGATGGAAAGAACCATACAGAGTCACTGTACCAAAAAAAATTGTCGACATTCAAACATTTCAGGAAATAGCATATGATTAAGAACTGATGGTACTGAAGGAAGAGATCCAAGCTGCACTGGAGTTAATGGCAAAAAACAAGGCTCCAGGAATGGACGGAATACCGATTGAGATATTTCAACAAGCAAATGCAGTACCGCAAGTGCTCACACATCTATGCCAAGAAATTCAGAATACAACTACCTGGCCAACTAACTGAAAGAGATCCATATTTGGGCCCATTACAAAGAAAGGTGATCCAACAGAATGCAGAAATTATCGAATAGCATCATTAATATCAGACACAAGTAACATTTTTCTAAAGATAATTCAAAAGTTTTTTGTAGCAGTGCATTGAGAGAGAGCTGCCAGAAATTTAAGCCAGATTCAGAAGATGTGTTACAAGGGATATCACTGATGATGTCACATGGATCTTGGCTGAAAGCAGAGAATACCTGAAAGATGTTTACCTGTGTTTTATTGATTATGCAAATGCATTCTACTGTGGAGATTATAACAAACTATGGATAACATTGCAAATAATGGGAATTCCAGAACACACTTAATTGTGCTCATGTGGAACTGCACATAGACTAAGAGGCAGTTGTCTGAGCAGAGTAAGGGGATACTGCATGCTTTAAAATCAGGAAAGATGTGGGTCAGGGTTGTACTCTTTCATCGTATTTATTCACTCTGTATTTTGTGCAAATAATACGAGAAGGTGGACTATATGAAGAACACAGCATCAGGATTGGAGGAAGACTCATTAATAACCTTTCATATGCAGATGACATCATCTTGCTTACTGAAAGTTTAGAGTACTAGAAGCACTTACTGATGAAGATCAAAGGCTACAGGCTTCAGTATGGATTGCACCTCAACATAAAGAAAACAAAAGTCCTCACAATTGGACCAATAAGCAACATCACGATAAACTGAAAAAATATTGAAATTGTCAAGGATTTCATTTCACTTGGGCTCACAATCAATGTCTATGGAAGCAGCAGTCAAGAAATCAATGTATTGTACTGGGCAAATCTGCTGCAAAAGACCTAAAGTGTTAAAAAGGATATGTAGCTTTAAGGATTAAGGTGTGCCTAACCCAAGCCATGGTGTTTTTAACCACCTCATATGCATGCGAAAACTGGATGGTGAATATGGAACTCTGAAGAATTGATGCCTTTGAATTACGGTGTTGGGGAAGAATATTGAATATACCATGGACTGCCAGAAGTACAAACCAATCTGCCTCAGAAGAAGTACAGCCAGAATGCTCCTTAGAAGCAAAGATGGCAAGACTTTGTCTTACTTACTTTGGACATATCAGTAGGGACCAACCCCTAAAGAAGGACATTATGCTTGGTAAAACAGAAGGTCAGCAAAAACTGGGAGACCCGCAAGAGATGGACTGACACAGTGGCTACAACAATGAGCTCAGACATAGCTTTGCTTTTGAGAATGGTGCAGGACCAGGCACTGTTTCCTTCTATTGTATGTAACAGGGTCACTCTGAGTCAGAATCAACTTGAGAGCACCTAACAAGTTCACACTGGACTGATATCTACAGTGAATTGCTCATGACCAAGGCAATAAGGAAACTCACCACAAAACTTCTTGGTTAAATCAGCATGATCTTCTTTATCAGAAAAACAATAGTAGTTGAGATGTTGAATAATCTGAATTCCATATCCAGTGTCTTTCTCTTGTATCCCATTGCCTTATCTCTCAGTAAGCTCTTTCTTTTAGGAAAATAGAGTGCTAATTTCCACCTAATCCAGAGTGTAACACATTTTTATATCTTCTGAGTAAACATGTGATATTATAGATCCAATAGCCCTCACAATAAATTGCCTGAAATAAAAAAATAAAAAAAAGGCACAGGAAAAAAAAAAGTTAGTTCTACTGGTTTATAGCCACATTCAATTATAACTGTAGAACAATGTGTTCTAAGTAATCAGTGAGTTTTTTTAAAAGAACCAAAAGGTATAAAGCAGAGTAGACAAATGTCAACACTCATAAGCATAGTAGCTAATCTTACATAAAAATAAATTCGATCATCACCATTATTCCAGATTCAAGCTAATATACCATCTGTATGCAGAAATTTGCTGTTTCTGCAACATTGCCTTTTCATTCAGATAGTTTAATGTTGATGCTTCTGCCACAAAATATTTATCTGAAGCCCATCAAAAGATATATAATTTTTCAAGGGAGAATAGACAGTTTTTTTTCTAGTAAATTAAAAAGGATATTTGAGAAATACTATATTTCCATTAAATAAATCCCAAAGCACACTACACTACCTTACCATTATTATTAATTTTTAATAAAAAAATGGATCTGAATTGCTGTGATATGAATTGAAAAATAACAGGGCCTGAATTAACTCTACATCCAAAAGCCTGTGAAATTTGCTCTCAGTTAAAACAAAGAGAAATGAGAAAGGTGTTGTGCTACATGAGTCGATTATTGGTAAGTGTTTACCAGATTTGTGTGGATACGTTCATTGCAATGGGAACGGAGTAAAATTGAGGTTTTCAAAAGATTGATAATGAACAGGCTTACTTTCTCTTTTACACACAAGAGATGGATGAACACTTAAAAGTATAATAATACCAAGTTCTGTCAAAAATGCAGAGCATCAAAAATTTATATCCTGCTTGTAGAAGAGTAAAATTTGTATAAAATTTTTGAAAAAAAGTTTGATAATGTCTAGTAAATTGCAAAATAGGCATACCCTGTTGTTGTTGTTAGGTGTCCTCGAGTCGGTTCAGACTCATAGGGACCCTATTATGTACAACAGAAGGAAACTGAGCTCAGTCCTGCACCATCCTCACAATCATTGCTATGTTTGAGCCCATTGTTGCAGCACTGTGTCAATCCATCTCTTCGAGGGTCTTCCTCTTTTTCATTGACCCTCTACCAAGCATGATGTCCTTCTCCAGGGATTGGTACCTCCTGATAACATGACAAAAATACAAGACACGAAGTCTCAACATCCTAACTTTTAAAGAGCATCCTGGCTGTACTTCTTCCAAGACAGATTTGTTTATTCTTCTGTCAGTCCAGTGTATGTTCAATATTCTTCGCCAACACTGTAATTCAAATGCATCAGCTCTTCTGTGGTCTTCCTTATTCATTGTCCTGCTTTCATATGCATATGAGGCAACTGAAAACACCATGGTTTGGGTCAGGCACCTTTGTCCTCAAAGTGGTATCTTTGGTTTTTAACATTTTAAAGAGGTCTTTTGCAGCAGATTTGCCCAATGCAATGAGTCTTTTGATTTCTTGACTGCTGCTTCCAGGGGGTTGATTGTGGATCCAAGTAAAATGAAATCCTTGACAACTTCAATCTTTTCTCCTTTGATCATTTTGTTGCTTATTGATCCACTTGTGAAGATTTTTGTTTCCTTATGTTGAGATGTAATCTATACTGAAGGCTGTGGTCTTTGATTTTCATCAGTAAGTGCTTCAAGTCCTTTTCACTTTCAGGAAGCAAGGTAGTGTCATCTGCATAATGCAGGTTGTTAATGAGTCTTCCTTCAGTCCTGATTCTGAGTTCTTCATATAGTCCATCTTCTCAGATTATTTGCTCAACATACAGATTGAATAAGTGTGATGAAAAGATACAACCCTGAAGCACACATTTCCTGGCTTTAAACCACACAGTATGCCCTTGTTCTGTTCAAACAACTGCCTCTTGATCCATGTACAGGTTCCTCATAAGCACTATTAAGTCTTCTGAAGTTCCCAATTCTTCCCAGTGTCATCGTTAATTTGTTATGATGCACAAATTGAATGCCTTTACATAGTCAATAAAACACAGGTAAACATCTTTCTGGTATTCTCTGCTTTCAGCCAAAGATCCACCTAACATCAGCAATAATATCCCTGGTTCCACATCCTCTTCTGAATCTGGCTTGAATTTCTGGCAGTTTCCTGTTGCTGTACTGTGGCAGTCACTTTTGAAGGATCTTCAGCAATATTTTACTTGTGTGTGATATTAATGATATTGTTTGATAATTTCTGCATTCGGTTGGATCACCTTTCTTGAGAATAGGTGTACATATGGATCTCTTCCAGTCATCTGGCCAGGTAGCTGTCTTCCAAATTTCTTGGCATAGAAGAATGGGCACTTCCAGTACTGCACAGGTTTGTTGAAACATCTCAATTGGTATTACATCAATTTCTGGAACCTTGTTTTTCTCCAATGCCTTCAGTGAAGCTTGGACCTCTTCTCTCAGTACCATTGGTTCCTGATTATATATTATGTCCTGAAATGGTTGAACATCAACCAATTCTTTTTGGTATGGTGACTCCGTGTATTCCTTTCATCTCCTTTTGATACTTCCTGCGTCGTTTAATATTTTCCCCATAGAATCCTTCAATATTGCAACTCGAGACTTAATTTTTTTCTTTGGTTCTTTCAGCTTAAGGAATGCTGAGCATGTTCTTCCCTTTCAGTTTTCTATCTCTCGGTCTTTGAACATTCATTATAATACTTTACTTCAACTTCTTGAGCTGTTCTTTGAAATCTTCTGTTCATCTCTTTTACTTTATCATTTCTTCCTTTTGCTTTAGCTACTCGACTTTTAAGAGCAAAGTTTCAGAGTCTCTTCTGACATCTATTTTGGTCTTTTCTTTCTTGCTTGTTTTTTAATGACTTTTTGCTTTCTTCATGTATGATGTTCTTGATGTCATTCCACAACTCGTCTAGTCTTTGGTCATTAGAGTTCAAGGTGTCAAATCTATTCTTGAGAAGGTCTGTAAACTCAGGTGGGATATACTCAAGTTGTACTTTGGCTTTCGTGGACTTGTTCTAATTTTCTTCAGTTTCAACTTGAACTTACATATGAGCCATTGATGGTCTGTTCACAGTGAGCACCTGGCCTTGTTCTAACAGATGATATTGAGATTTTCCATCATCTCTTTCAACAGCTGTAGGTCGATTTGATTCCTGTGTATTCCATCTGGCAAGGTCCATGTATATAGTAGTCTTTATGTTGTTGAAAACAGTATTTTCAATGAAGAAGCCTCTGGTCTTGCAAAATTCAATCATGTGATCTCATGAATCGTTTCTATCACCAAGGCCATATTTTCCCACTACCGATCCTTCTTCTTTGTTTCCAGCTTTCTCATTCCAATCACCAGTAATTATCAATGCATCCTGATTATATGTTTGATCAATTTCAGACTGCAAAGGTTGATAAAAATCTTCAATTTCTTCCTCTTTGGCCTTAGAGGTTAGTGTGCAAATTTGAGTAATGATCATATTAACTGGTCTTCCTTGTAGGCTTTTGGATATTATCCTATCACTGACAGAGATGTACTTCAGGATAGATCTTGAAATGTTCTTTTTGATGATGAATGCAACATCATTTCTCTTCAAGTTGTCATTCTTGGCATAGAAGAACATACTATTGTCCAATTCAAAATGGCCAATACCAGTCCATTTCAGCTCACTAATGCCTAGGATATTGATGTCTATGCATTCCATTTCATTTCTGACAATTTTCAATTTTTCTAGATTTATACTTTGTACATTCCACATTCTGATTATTAATGGATGTTTGCAGCTGTTTCTTCTCATTTTGAGTCATGCCACATCAGCAAATGAAGTTCCCGAAACCTTGACTCCATCTACGTCATTAAGTTCGACTCTTCTTTGAGGAGGCAGATCTTCCCCAGCCATCTTTTGAGTACTTTTCAACCTGAGGGACTCATCCTCCAGTACCATATCAGACAATGTTCCGCTGCTATTTTTAAGGTTTTAACTGGCTAATTCTTTTCAAAAGTAGACTGCTGGGTCCTTCCTACTCTGTCTTTGTCTGGAAGCTCAGCTAAAACCTATCCACTATGGTTGACCCTGCTGGTATTTGAATACCAGTGGCATAGCTTCCAGCATCACAACAACATGAAAGCCCCCACAGTACAACAAACTGACAGATACATGGAGGATGATTTGTATAAATATTGCTAAATGTAGCTCCAATTCATTTATTTCTACTTTGCTATAGTATGCTCCAGTTTATAAACATAGACAAATTTATTTATATTTTCCTGTTAGTGGACATTCAAATTATTCACAATTTGTCACTTTTACAAACAGTTTTGCTGTGAACAGTTGTGTACATATTAAGTGGTATAATGTTCTTAAATATGTTAAACGTGCATGCCAAGAAGTAGAATTGCTAAACCATAGGGTATGCCTATGTAGAGGGTCAGTGAAAAAGAGGAAGACCTTCTACAAGATGAATTAACACAGTGGCTGCAACAATGGGCTCAAACACAGCAATGATCATTAGGATGGTGCAGGACTAGGCAGTGTTTCATTCTACTGCACATAGGGTCTCTATAAGTCAGAATCGACTCAATGGCATCTAACAACAACAACACAGTGGTTAAGGGATGGAATCTATATGCATCAACACGAAGAGAGCTTGAAAAAGATAATATTTTAATTATATACTTTATAATATTTACATAAAATATATGATGTAATGTTTAATAACTTATCACTGTTCTTTCTTTAATGAGAAAAAATAACTATGAATGCATATATAAAATGTTAAATTGTGTATGGCTCCCTTGAACCTTTAGAATTAGGAGACAACTTTAATATCTTGGCTATGAGACCTTACCCAATCATTCTTCTTGGTTCTGCTGGGTATCGATTCTCAACCATTATTGGAGAGTGAAAACCCCTGTGTTTGCTATTTCATCTCTCCGTAATTAATTATTTAATGCTTGTTGACTATATGTCTTCTCTAAGCCTTTGCTTTGATTGTCCCAATATGTGAAATATTGTTCCTGTGCTTGCCTCCTGCAGTATCCCCATTTCAGCTGTTACATCAAACTTGTGCCACCCTCCAGAAACAAGATTTTCTTGCACTTCAAGAAGAATGGCAACACACAACCCTGATTTGCATTTCAGGGTCCTCATGTTTATCACTGGTATGCAAAATATCTGTGCATAGAGAATTGTAGACTGCAGAAAAATCTCTGCCTCACACTCTTAAGTGAAAGGACACTCTGCTCAGATTGGAGCCTGATAGATTGTAAATGTTTAACAGTTTTATTGATATCTTATGCCCTTCACTCAGTGGTTACACATGAAATTTATATTTATATTTTTAACTCTTATCTAAAGACACCTGTCTGAAGTTTTAAAATGCATGAATATAAGAGATTGTTCTTCTTTACTTAATTCCCCTGTCATAATTTTCCTTTGTGTCTTAAGGAAGGAGTTTGTATTATTTAGCTAATGTCACAACCATACTCACTTATCCGTCTTGCATTGGCTGCATCTGCTCTACTCTGGGCTGCAGGCTCACTGGGTGGCTCTGTTCTGCTTGTTTCCAGACTCAAGCTGATGTGGCAGTTCCTATATGGGGAGTGTTCTTCTCATGAGAGTGGCAGAAGTGTAAGAGGACAACTCCAACAGCTTCTCTTGTGATGTCCTGCCACCCCATTGGATAAGGCATATCAGCAGGCTAAGGTCAAGACTAGTATATAGAGTGTAGAGAGAACCAAGTGTACAGAGAAGGATGTTTTGCCTACCATGATCAAGAGAACATATGGATGCATCTTTCTATAACAAGGGGTAAAAAATTGAGACAAAATGCAATCTTCCCACTTGAATTGTAGTGCTGAAAGACATTATTGGCTCTGCTGGGCATATGAATTTGTAGGCTATCTCTTGTCAGAAAAGAAAATCAATGTAAGCCGACAGGCTTCCTTAGTTAAGACAAAAAGTTTTCTTAATTGCCAGAAAACTAAGAGTACATCCAGAACCCAATTACAATGGTCTTTGCATCTCAGAAACCTGGAAGTTCCTAAGTTTGTTTTGTTGTTTATTTGGCTTTTCTCTGTTTTGTTTGTTTTTAATTAGATAGGCTCTATTTTATTCGCAATTGTCTGGTTCTGCATCTTGTTTTAAATTACAAGCTTTTTCAAGTCCTCTTGGAATTAGTCAGTGCTCTTGAAACAAATTCTAGTGTGTGGTGTAACCAATTATTGAGTACTTTAATAAGTAGGAAAGCAGCAGACCAAATAAATATATTATTTCCCCAAAATTCCTGTAGGCAAATGTTAGGAAGAGAGAGTTGTAGATACGTAGGTCTTTATAGAGAACTAGAACAATATCTAGATTTTATTTTAATGTAATGAGATATATTTCTTGTCATCCTCCCTGAGCTGTCATCAAAAGTTCCTTAGTTTTTGTGGGGATGGGAGGGGAAAGATGGTGGTTGATTCTCTAGTCACCTTTCCCAGAGATTGTTTGACTTTACAAAGATGTCTAGATATGAAGGGTAGGTTTGAACCTAGTAATATTATTAGGAATAGATTATAATTATTCTGCCCCTAATCAACAGAAATAATAACGGTAACATTAAAATGTAGCTATAGTCTAACAGAAGAGTCTAGCATAAATTCTAGAGACTTTCTAAAATTAAATAATGATGATTATTATGTTTTTTTTTGCTTCTCTGTCAAGGTCAAATTTGACAAGGGAAAAATTAAAAAAAGGATAGTGTATTGAAATAAAAACTACAGGTTAATCTTTTCAGTGAAAACTACTTGATGACATATCCCAACTGGAATACTAGGATTTTTAATATATATATTCACTTAACAAGCATTTATCCTGTGACTAATGTATGCCAGGCACTGTTCTGGGAGCTGATATAAAGCAAAAAACTAAACAAACTCTTTACTCTTATTGGTTTTTGTTTCAGTTTATTGTTAACACCAGAGATCTTTCTTCTCTTTAGCTAAGAAAAAGCACTAGATACTGTCAAAGAATCAAAATTAAGTGAACATTTTTATTGAAACAGTCCAGTTTTAATATTAGTAATATCATTTTGATCATACTATTGTAATAGCTACCAGTGTTCCTGGGAGTTATGGGTACCTATTTCTTTTCTTTTTTTTTTTTTTTTTTTTGTACTTCAGGTGAAGGCTTACAGAACAAATAGTTTCTCATGAAACAGTAGTACACATATTGTTTTATGACATTGGTTAACAACCCCACAACATGTCAACCCTCTAACTTCTCAACCTTTTTTTTTTGGTGAAAATACACATAGCCAAAGATACACCATTTCAAAAATTTCTGCTTGCACAGTTTAGTGACATGGACTATGCTCTTCCAATTGTGCTGCTGTTCTCACTTAAGATGAAGGCTTACAGAACAAAATAGTTTCTCATTTAACAGTTACTACACATGTTGCCCTATGACAGTGGTTAACAATCTCACAGCACATCAACAATATCCTTACTCAACCTTGGGTTCCCTATCACCAGCTTCCTTGTCCTAAGGGTACCTATTTCTTTTCATAAGAGTTCAAAGTTTACCTTGGTGAATCAAGTTAATTGTCGACCAAGTCTTAGCTTAACAATAGCAGTGTGTCATCAGCAGGAGTGGGTAGATTACAGTTAATCTACCCTAAGAAGAAAGAGAAAAAAATATATTAAATTTCAAATTAATTCCAGCACTGTCTGTCAGCTTTGCTCCTAGAGTCTGTCTACATCTTTTCTCATTCTTTCCATGTGTCCCATGTGGTAGAATTCCTCTCATGCTTTGAAACTCTCCAAGTTACCCTCTGGCTACTCTCTCTGACTGACTCTTCTTTCTTCTTCTTATCCTTTTAAGGGCTAATGTGTTTACTCCACCTAGAATCTAGGATAGTCTCCCTGTTTTAATAAGGTCAATAGATTCTAACCTTAATAACACCTACAAAGTCCCTTAAAGCAGTGCCTAGATTAGTGTTCAACTGAATGATCAGGAGATGGAAATGTGCCTACTACAGTCCTGTTCAGCCCTGTGAAGTATCATAAGCATAATGATGATGGTAGTGGTGGTGATGTAAGACTTACTATTGTATCACTGAAATATTTTCTGCTACTTGTAAAACAATAAAGTTTAAAAAAAAAAAAGTATTTCCATTGGAAACTGTGAAAGAGAGGAGATTGTGTGTGAAGAATTAAGACATATAAGTAGGTAGTCCAGCCATGGTCCCAAGTTCAAATAGAAATTATTTAAAAGGAAACAAGGGTTCTCACTCCAGGGACATTAGCTACTAACAGAGAAAGCTAAACAAGTAACATAAAACAGAGAGGGTATTGAATCAACATATATTGTCAAAACTGTTCACTAAAGTATTCACTAAGAAGGTGATCCAACACAATGTGGAAATTATTGAACAATATAATTAATATAACACGCAAGTAAAATTTTGCTGGAGATCATTCAAAAGTGGCTGCAGCAGTATATCTACATGGAACTGCCAGAAATTCAAGCCAGATTCAGCAGAGGATGTGGCACCAGGGCTATCATTGCTGATGCCAGATGGATCCTGGCTGAAAGCAGAGAATACCAGAAAGATGTTTACCTGTGTTTTCTTGACTGTGCAAAGGCATTTGACTGTGTGGCTCATAACAAATTATGGACAGCATTGCAAAGAATGGGAATTCTAGAACACTTAATTGTGCTCTTGAGGAACCTATACATAGACCAAGAGGCAGTGGTTCAAACAGAATGGGATAGTGTGTGGTTTAAAGTCAGGAAAGTTATGCACGAGTGTTGTAGCCTTTCACCAAACCCATTCGATCTGTATGCTGAGCAAATAATCTGAGAAGCTGGGCTGTATGAAGAAGAATGGGGAGTCAGGATTGGAGCAAGACTGATAACAACCTGTATTATGGAGATAGCACAATCTTGCTTGCTGAAAATGACCAGGACTTGAAGCACTTACCGATGAAGATCAAAGATCACAGCTTTCAGTACGGATTATGCCTCAACGTAAAGAAAACAAAAATTCTCACAACTCGACCAGTAAGCAACATCATGATAAATGGAGAAAATACTGAAGTTCTAAAGGATTCCATTTTACTTGGATCTACAATCAATGCCCATGGAAGCAGCAGTCAAAAAATCAAAGACATGCTGCATTGGGCAAATTTGCTGCAAAAGACCTATTTAAAGTGTTAAAAAGCAAAGAAGTCACCTTGAAGACTAAAATTTGCCTGACTCAAGCCATGGTGTTTTCAATTGCCTCATATGCATTGGAAAGCTGGACAATGAATAAGAAAGACAGAAGAAGAATTGAAAAATATTGAATATACCATGGACTGCCAAAAGAACGAACAAATCTGTCTTGGAAGAATTACAGCCAGAATGCTTCTTAGAAGTAAGGATGGAGAGACTACATCTCACATACTTTGGACATGTTATCGTGAAGGATCAGTGCCTGGAGAAGGACAACATGCTTGGTAAAGTAGAGGGCCAGCGATAAAGAAGAAGACCCTCAATGAGAAGGATTGAAGCAGTGGTTGCAACAATGGGCTCAAGAATAACAACAACTGTGAGGATGGCGTAGGACGGGGCAGTGTTTCATTCTGTTGTACATAGGGTTGCTATGAGTCGGAAACGTCTCGAGGGCACCTGACAACAACAACAATAAAGGATTTCACTAAAGCAGATG
This sequence comes from Dugong dugon, assembly GCA_030035585.1. NCBI lineage: Eukaryota > Metazoa > Chordata > Mammalia > Sirenia > Dugongidae > Dugong > Dugong dugon. Next base: position 92,717,604 of record CM057472.1, read on the forward strand.
AAATGTATTCTAGAAATGAAATTGATCAAATGAGGAAATTGAGTTACTCTGTTGGATGTGTAGTGGAACCTCATTGTTTTAATTTGCATTTTCTTTGTAACAGTACTAAGATAGAGTACATTTTCATATGCTTATTAGCTATTTATTTCTCTGGTTTTTAGATTGGCTTATTTATTTTTATTTTTAATTTTTATTGTGCTTTAGGTGAGAGATTACAGTGCAAATTAGTTTCCCATTCCAAAATTTATACACAAATTGTTTTGTGTCATTGGTTACAATCCCAGAGATGTGTCAGCACTCTCTCCCTTTCCCTTTATATCTGGGTTCCCTGTGTCCATTAGTCCAGTTTTCCTGTCTCCCCTTGCCTTCTTCTCTTTGCTTTTGGGAAGATGTTAGCCATTCGGTCTCATATATTTTATTTAACTAAGAAACACATTCCTCACTTGTGTTATTTTATAGGTCTTAGGTTCCTCATGGCTGTGACAATTTCTCACACTTTCCTTGTATTTTATGACCTTGACAGTTTTGAGGAATACTAATCAGGCATATTGCTGGATGTTCCTCTATTGGAATTTGCTTGTTGTTTTTCCATGATTAGATTGTTGTTATGGGTTTTTGGGAGGAAGATCACTGAATCAACATGCAATTTTCATCACATTGTATTAAAAGTACATGATATCAACATGATTTATGACTGTTGATGTTAAACTTGACCACTTGGCTGAAGTAATGTTTGTCAGGTTTCTTTACAGAAAAGTTACCTTTTTTTTTTTTCTCATTTCTATACTGTACTAGGTAGAAAGATGTTACCATGCATAGTACACATTTAAGAAGTGGGGAGTTACAATCCCTCTCCTTTAGGGTGAAGTATCTGCATAATTTATTTTGAATTCTTCTGCATAAGACATTTTTATCTTCTTCCTCATATTAATTTATATGATCATTAATTTATGTCAGTATACCCAAACTCATTGCCTTCAAGTTGATTCCGATAGAGGCACAAAGATATATATTTTATACTATGATTAAGATCCAATAGTATTTTATGCATTTCTTTGATTAGATTATTTCAGCTTTGGCCACTGGGAGTCCAACTGATATGTACTATCCATGTGTGTGTGCATGTAAATGTGTGTGTGTGTCTGAGCATTTCCTCAATTTCTGGCATTAGAAGATTCTTCACGCCCATTTTTATATTTTTTTCTGCCCAGTTCTATAATCATCCGTTTCCCAATGAAGCCCTGGTTCCTTTTCATGGGAATGGTATTAGAAATGAAGACCTGGTTACTAGGTGTGCTTGTTGCTCCTGGGGTGTCATTTCTTTCACAACTTCTTAGGTGACAGAGTAGAGAAACATATTTACATATGTCTACCCTTGTATAGCCCTGGTGGCATAGTGGTTTGCTTGGCTGCTAACCAAAAGGTTGGCAGCTCAAATCCACCAGCTGAGTATATTCTGGTTGTATTTCTTAATTGATTATCAATATATTATTTTTAGCACTACATTTTCCTCTCAGAACTGAGATTTTCTGCTATGGAAAGTTTTACTGTTAATCTATTTTTTTGATGCTGAAGGAATTTGCATACTGCATTCTTTGATTCCTTCTTTTACCCATAAAAAATTCTGCCTTTTCATCACCTGCTTTCTGCATTGTGCTAGGGCATATACTAAAAGCAAGAAAACGTTTTCAACCCTATAGTAGACACAGTTCTGTAAAACCAGACAGTGGGGAAATTGTCCTTGGTTATTGCAGACAAAATATTTATCTGTCCCCAGTGAGCAGTCACAAGATTGTGTAAGAGTCAAACGTGTATCCTCCTTTGTTCCAGGCTGTGTAATGATGCAGAGTCAGACTTTCTTGGGGATGGAATCTGGATTAGGGTCAAGTATTATACTGTTCTCTCCTGTTACTAACATGACGGGCAATGTTTGATTATCAGGTCTCCTGATACACTAGAATGTTTTTCTCTGGTGATCAGACTTTCTTCAAAAGACTCAAATGCCTGGATCAAATTAGTGACTGTTCCCAGGTTAGTAGAGACAGTTAATTCTCTTCCTTTCACTTTCTAAGAAGAAAATGAGAGTATCAGAAATATGTTTTACTGTGATTCTCCATCCCCTACAAATGTCCCCATATTTCTAGCTCTCTTATTAGCATCTATAACCAGAAATAGTTCATACTGTAGGAAAAATATTTTATTTCCACTAAATCTGGCATTATCTATGAGCTAACATCATGGAAGTGTCAACTTACGTACATATGAAGTGTCTTTTCTACTCTGTTGATTGAAGCTGTTGACCTACATTTTCAGAAGATCAAAGTAAGAAAATTACTGTCTGTATTAGCAACTGCTTGGCCAAACTCATCTCTGCAAAGTGAAGCTACATTCATTTCCTTCCCTATGTTTGTTTTCAGGCCTGGCCCCATCCCCCCGCCAAGCACCCTCACAAGTGCCTCAGTGCTAATCCTCTTCCAGGTGTTGCTGTTAAAAGAAAAAAAAAATTAGCACAACATGCTTAAGAAAATACGTAGGGTGGGGGAGGGTGAAGCCAGCAAACAAACACAGAAGACAGCAAATTATCTGTGTAAAAATATGTACACTATTTTCGTTAGTGATGCTTTTCTATATGAACTACTGTTACTGGGTGGAAACCCTAGGCTCTGCTCAGTATAACTTGAATTGGTCAATAAATGAGAGACTGAGGTGGGAGAGCAGGAAAGGCACTTTATTTCTTTGTGCAAGGAAAGGGAGTCAGTGGTGCTGCCTCGGCCAAGACTGCTTCCCAAGGGCAAGGGGAAAAGTTACTTTTAAGGATTTTACAAATAGGGAGTTCATACAAGCTACACCAGCAACATACTTAATCATACTACGTGGGCACAATGGGGTTTACATATAACTTCCAAGCAAAGAAAGCAGGATTTTTAATGCAAAGCTGTGGGGGAGGAAGCCAAGCAAAGAAAACAGAATTTTCAGTGCAACACTGTGGGGGAGGAGGCCAAGCAAAAACAGTATTTTGATGCAAAACTGTTTGAGGTTCTGTCTTACTACAACCTCAAATATTTATTTCTTTGCCATTACCTTGTTTTCTCAGACATCTATATGTGCTTTTCCTTCCCTTCCGCACTGTGGGACTTACGTTGGTTCAGGCTAGGCAGCCACGTATTTTGCAATAGCGCACTTTGTTCAAGTGTCGCTATGCCTGGAATTCTACCAATGGAGATCAAATTCATTTTTTCTTTTGAATCACCAGCATCTAATTGATATCATTCATAGAGAGATAAAGAGATAGACAGGTAGGTACGCAGATAGAAAGATAGATAGATAGGTAGGTAGGTAGGTAGGTAGTATATATACATAGCAAATGCATCTCTGTAATAAAAAACGAAGCTCACACGAATAATTTATGTCTTATTATGGCATAATCCCCCTTAGTGTTATCAAATTAACGATATACATTAGACTAGAAAGAAAAAAACTTACAAAAGCTAATCCAACTGTGGAAATAGCCATGCAAGAGTGATCACCTATCTAAATCATGGTATTACCAAGACCAAATCTAAGAGGATCTAAGCCGGTTTGTGAGGACAATGTGATCGCTCCTATTCAAACACGGAGCTCAGCATCAGGTTTATAGTTTCTAAGATTCAGTATAATTTCAACAAAAATGAAGAACTAACAACTAACCAACTAAAACACATAGAGTAGATAAGTTGTGTTTTAGTTATCCAGTGCTGCTATAACAGAAATACCACAAATGGGTGGCTTTAACAAAGAGAAATTTATTTTCTCACAGTTTAGGAAGCTAAAAGTCCAAATTCAGGGTCCCGGCTCTAGGAAAAAGCTCTCTTTCTGTCAGCTCTAGGGGAAGGTCATGCCTCTTTTCAGCGTCTATTCCTTTGTTCCTTGGTGATCACAATCACGTGGCATGTATCTTCCCCTCTGTGTTTGCTTGCTTCTTGGTTAATCTGCTGTTTTATATCTCAAAAGAGACTGACTGAAAACACAACCTACACTAATCCTGCCTCATTAACATAACAAAGAAAACCCATTCCCAAATGAGATTATAACCACAGGTATAGGAGTTAAGATTTACAACACATATTTTAGGGGACACAATCCAATCCATAACACAGTGGTAAAGTGAAAAAGCCATCTGTCAAGTAAAACCCATTGCCTTTAAGTCGATTCTGACTCATAGTGACCCCATAGGACAGAGTAGAACTGCCCGCACAGGGTTTCCAAGGAGCACCTGGTGAATTCACACTATGGACCTTCTGGTTAGCAGCCAAACTCTTAATCACCACCACCAGGGCTCCCTGTCAAGTAAAGGGAATTTCAATAGAGTTATCGTGTCCTTAAAAAAAAAAAAAGTTAACGTGGAGTCAATTCCAACTCTTAGTGACCCTCTAGGACAGAGTAGAATTGCCCCATAGGGTTTCCAAAGAATGGCTGGTTGATTCAAACTGCAGACCTTTTGGTTAGCAACCAAGTTCTTAACCACCACACAACCAGGGCTCCAGTATGGCCTTAGGAAATTAAACTAGAATTTAGGATAAAGATCCATTCTTAAACAAAATTAGGCTAGAAATAAACAATAAACTTAGACAGAAACCCAAGAGGATGTGCGCATGAGGAGGGTTAGGAAAAAGGAAGCTACGAAAAGCATGTGGGTGTCCAAGGCTTGGTTGCTCAGACTCCTTCTAGGTACAGCCATACCTAGCCTAATCCCCCAAGTACCCAGTACAACACCAGTTTTGCCAGCTAGCTCAGATGTAGACTGCTTCTGATCAGCAGGGCTGGTAGCTAAGTGAGACTGAGAAAGGCAAAGACCCAGGTGAGGGCACAAGGTTAATGGAGATAAGAAGGAACAGACGACTGTTGAGTGGCGTTCTAGGATATGCTAGAGAGAGTAAAAGGAAAGGAAAACAAAAGAGGGAAGAGCCCTCCACCTCACCCCAAATAAAAGACAAGATGTATATCTTTTTTAGTTTTGCTAAGGGTTGGTCCTGCTCATAGTTCAGAACATAAGAAACATTTTGTAGCTATTTTGGACCAATGAAATGTAGACATCATCTGTTCTGATGTATAATATTAATGAATTAAAAAACGATGGCTGAGAGTTGGAGTCACTTGCAGCATTTCATAAAGCATAGACTACCTACCGTCACCCCTTGTCCTTTTTATTTCCTCCGTTCTTCCACAGGTTGGGTTCCAGAGGACACGGACTGAGACCAACAATAGTGAGCAAAGGATTTATAAAGGATGTCTCCTGGGAGCAACAACTATGGAAGTGAAGAGAAATAAGCAACAGTGGGCAATAGCAAGGGGGAGTTCTGAAAATGAGATGATCATTCATAGCTGTCCCAAGGAGAAGGCCAGCCTTTATCCCTTTTGCTGCTATTGGTATAACAGTACACCAGCCACTTTTTATGCCTCTGGATGTCATAGTAATAACATATGTTTATTCAGGTTCTAATGCATTTAGCGCCAAGGTAGGTCCCTTTTGAAATGCATGAAGCTCAGCAGACCTGAGTTAGAGCCTCATTGTGTAGGTTGAGCATTCTGTTAGGTGATGCTTCTTGGATGTGTTAATTTTGTAAATTTTTGCCTTTTTGTCCTTTATTTGTGTGAAATAAGGCTTGTAAGCAAAATTATGACTTTCCTCTGTGATACTTAGGGAGACTTGACGGCTTTGTTTTGGTTTTTCTGTGTTATATTTGGAAAACCAGAGGTTCCCCATGTAACCTAATGGTAAGGGGCCCACAATAAATTATCTACTTAGTTCTCATTGTTATATGGTCATACCACAGATTGGTGGCACCACAGTGCCACTTGCTTCATTGGTGGCTTGTATTACCAGATCATACTTCTCAAAATCCATGTTACCAACCAAAAATTTAAACACAGTAAGCATGCATTTCAGTACTGAGAACACATGCCATCAAAAAAACAAATAAATAAAATAAGGAGAAAAGATGTGGTAACAAAAGTGTTATACTTCTGCATTGATCAATCATTGGATGCCATTGTCCTGGAAAGGCAAACCAGCTTTGAACAATGGGTTCAATTCAGCTGAGCCAATCCTGAAAAAGGCTAACTGAAGAGGCTTCTCGGGTAATGAGTTCTTCATTCTTGAAAGGGTACCTGGGTGGCACATCACAGTGTATACCTCACATACTTTCTTCCTCTAGCTGATGAGCCAAGGAGAATGAAGCAATCACAGAGGCAGAGAACTCCTCTAGCTTGAACCACAGATCAAAACTGGCAATAGTTGGAGAGGAGCGTATTTTAAAAAAAGGTTATGACCTCAAGAGCAGAGAATGAATTGAAGTGCAGTGGACATTCCTGCAGCTATTTTCAGAAGGTGTGAACATCACTACTGAATATTACTTGATCATCACTTACTGAGACTCACTTTACTCTAGAGGGACAATAATCTTGGCGTCTGGAGATAAGAGTCCTTACTCTGTCTCTCTCATTATGTGATAGATCAATTTCTCAGCCTTTCAGTCATTTCTTTCTATCACTTAACGCTCATTACTACTATAAGAATAAGATAAATATTTATACAAAAATACTTTCTAACACGGAGAAGGTAGCATTAATGTTTATGTGGAATACTTTGGGATAATGCAAGATGGATCTATTAACATTTAATTAATAGATCTTTCTTTGGATTTCTCTTTTGTTTGTCTTTCATCAAAAAGTTTTTCAATCATCACTAGTCAGGGTCTGAATTGTTTTTAAAAACACTTTTTTTCTTTTAAACATGCAATTATTTCTAGCAATACAGACATCTTTCTTATCCGTTGTGTAACTTAAGTCCAATCTTTCATGTCTTAGTTGTCTAGTGCTGTTAAAACAGAAATGACACAATTGGATGGCTTTAACAAAGAGAAATTTATTTCTCGGAGTTTAGGAGGTTAGACATCTAAATTCAGGGCGCCAGCTCTAGGGGAAGGCTTTTTCTCTCTGTGGGCTCCGGGGGTAAGGCCTTGTTCCTTGGCTCCTTAGTGATCTTCATGTGGTGTGGCATCTATCTTCCCCCATCTCTGCTTGCTGGCTTGCTTCTTTAATGTCTTTTATATCGCAAGAGATTGATTCAAGACACACCCTACACTAACCCTGCCACTTTAAGATAGCAAAGACAGCTCATTCCCAAATGGGATTATAACCACAGACATAGAAGTTAGAATTTACAACACATATTTTTGGCGGACACAATTTAATCCACAACATTTCATTTTACCTATCTCTCTCCAACAGAACAGTTCTTGTTTGCGCTTATAAAAGGGGCATATACCTCTTACTTTATTAGATCATTAATTCTAAGCCTGAGCAAAGTTATGGTGCCCAGATATAACCTAGTACTGTCATAAATACCAGAAAAATAGAAGTTGAAATCATGGATATAATTTAATTTTGTAACCTCCAGAAAACTTTAAACTCTTTTGTACCTCAATTTGACTCTCTCCTAAATAGGAATTTAAAAATAATCATATTAAGATTCACAAATGGAGTGTAATTAGTAATAAAAATTATGAACAATAGAAAAGTTCTTTTCATTAACGGTGGCCATAAAGATAATAATAGGGTACTTTTAGAAATGCCTTTCACAGAAATCAAAAGTTAAATTCGCTTGCTGTAGTCAAGGGTCTAATGATTAATCCATCTCTGAATATGAAATTTCAGATTCTCCAAATACAACTTAACCTGATATGTTCAGATCCTGCTAAACAATATTAATGTTGGCTTACATTCCCACTATTATCCCTTAGACTTGAGACTTCTAAGGTCACTTACAAAGCAAGAAGATCATCTCCATGAAAACCTCTATCTCAAACAAAAATTTGCTCAGTTTTGAAGGTAGAAAATGGTTTATCCTGTGATGGTGTAAAGCTGGTGAGTTTTGACTGAAATAAAGTAGAAAGGTCAGATATGGGGCCATTATCTTGAGCAGCTGTACCAAAAAAAAAGGATTAAGAGAATTCAAAAATTAATCCTGAAGGCTTACCTCAACTAATTCAAAATTTGTTTAGAATTGATGTTTTGAACAGATGGACATGCTAAATTTCTGTTTTCTAAAAACTTGATGGTATTAGACAGGCAAGCAAGTGATCAAATTACAAAATCTGCATATTTCTGACATCTTCATATGCTCATGTCTTGCTTTTAAAATCAGCAATAAACCAGGAAGCCTATAAAAACAGACTGTGTAATTGTTGTGAGTTACACTGACCTTTTATATGAGCTATGATCAGCTCTGCATCATCAACCATCCCTCATATCTACCAACTGCAAATTATCTACCACTCTTCAGCCATCATGGCGAGTATATTAGACCTGAAAACTTTGTTCCATGAAGGGCAAAGTAGCAAGATACAAAAGTGACCAGAGATTCTGATGTGGAACTCAGTTATTGACAATAATTAGGATAATTTCTCAGTCATTAATCTGAGAGCTCCTCGAGGGCAGGGTACAAGACTTAATTGTATTCAAATTCTAAGAATATTAAGTAAACTCCATCATGTCACAAGTCGTAAAAGCATGCGTTTTTTGTTTGTTTGTTTGTTTGTTTTATTTGGTTAATGGGGGAGATATTATCAGGATAGATGGAGAAGGAAAAGATTGAGAAGAGCTGTGCATCTTGGACTCATGGAAAATTCCCCCAAATTACATCTCAATAAAACGTAGATCAGGTAAACTCTCAGAGAAGCGACTGTGTGCCCAAGTCTTCCCATGCTAAGAGTATCTGCTTGTATTTCCTTTCTACTCACAAATAAGTAAACTTTCTCTCTTTTACTTTTATTCACCCTCATAGTTTCTTCTTTTCCTTAACTGTATTACTTCCACACCTTTGTTCTCCTATTCTCTTTGGTTTACTGCGTTCTCTTTGTGTATCACTACATGTAGACGCTTCTCTTTTATGTATTTCTTATTCTTTTGTATTTCTGTATCTCTTTTCTTATAAAAAAAGAAGATATTATTGGTTATCCAACTTCATTCTAAACTGAAGCACCTATTTTGGGTTGAGCATTCATTCCAGGCTATATAGTTTTTTGTTGTGGGAGCAGGTGGTTTATCCCTGGTTCAATTACTTGCTACGAGGATGGTAAAGTCACACACTTCAAAGTATGTTTGCTTAGTTCAGAAGAACATTGGGGGTAGTCAGTCTCTTTGCTTCTTCTCAGAAAAGTTAGAGTCATATACAGTTATTCAGCCCATAAGACAGAGTCTTGGATGCCAATACTTGTTCAAAGGATATAGGCAGGCATGAATAATTTCATTAGCTAGTATGGGCAGAAGCAGTTACATTTTTAAAAATAATTCAACAAAGTGCTTAGCAAATTTCCGGTTATTAAATCAATGATCACTGTCACTCATTTGCTATGTGAGTCATGTTTTTCCTAAGTGAAGTTACAGAAATTGTGATGTCACATTGGCTAAAAATTGGGAAAATTAGGTTCTAGTTTTCCTTTTGCCCAGAACACACATGCATCTGGGTATGTTGTTTCTCATATGAGGATAAACAGTGTAGGCCTGCACAAGGAAATGTGGCTTGGTGAGTTGAGTATAGAATGAATTTCTTCTCCATTCATTCCTTTATAGGTAAGACCTAAGAAATAAAATGTCTTCTTTTAACTTATCCAAAGGTGCCATTTTTGACTTGCAACAGAGCTGGTTCTGCTGGAAGATAACTTTATGACCTTGAGAAACATACTTAACTCATAAAACCTATTGCCATCAAGTCTATTCCAACTCATAGTGACCCTATAGGGAAGGGTAGAACTGCCCTACAGGGTTTCCAAGGAGCTGCTGGTGGATTCGAACTGCCAACCTTTTGGTTACAGCTGTAGCTCTTGACCACTGAGACACCAGGGCTCCTCATTTAACTCATAGGGGACTTAAATTTTCATCCATAAATAAAGAAATTTGCTTAATTGAATATAAAAACAGATCCATTAAAATTCTGTAATTTTGTAACTAAACTGAGAAATGCGTAAAAGTAAATAGGCTCATTTCATCAGGGCAGCTTTTCATTGTACATTTCCATAATAATCTAAAAATAAAACAAGTTTTCAGTTTCTATGATGTGACTCTTGATGCTGAATCTGTTAACCCCATCATGTATTTTCCAAAAATTTGTATTTTATTTCTTTTTAACATGGGAGAGAAACATTCTGTGTTAGCATAATGAAAACTCATTTGTAATAGATTATTTCTTTATGGTAGACAAAGTGTTACATTTAAAGAGGCCAGTACACCTAACAAAGACTGGAGAAACCCCAAGAGCATGGCCCCTGGACAACGTTTTAGCTCAGTAATGTAGTCACTCTCGAGGTTCACCATTCAGCCAAAGATTAGACAGCCTCATAAAACAAAATGAGACTAATGGGACACAACAGACCAGGTACAAGGACTAGAAGGCAGTAGGGGACAGGAAAGCTGGTAATAGGGAACCCAAGGTTGAGAAGGGACAGTGTTGACATGTCGTGGGGTTTTTAACCATTGTCATAAAAAAATATGCGTGCTAACTGTTTAATGAGAAACCATTTGTTCTGTAAACTTTCATCTAGAAGTACAATAAAATAAATAAATAATAATAATAATAAAGAGGCCAGCACAGCTTTGTAACAATTCCTATACCATCATTTTCATAAAATTTAACTATGGCTTTCTGTCTAGCTTTCAGGTCACTGGTGTCACAAATGATTTACACTCAGTTACTAACCTAAAGGTTGGCAGCTCAAACTCACCTAGCAGTGCCACAGAACAAAGAGGCACAACTAAAGTTAGGCCTGGTGATCTGCTTATCTAAAGACCACCAAATCCAAATCAAACCTTTTGCCATCAAGCTAATTCCTACTCATAGTGACCCCGTAGGGCAGAGTAGAATTGCCCCATATGGTTTCCAAGGCTGTAAATTTTCAGGAGACTGTCACATCTTTCTCCACCCAAGCAGCTGGTAGGTTCAAGCTGCCAACCTTTTGGTTAGTAGCCGAGCACTTAACCACTGCACCACCAGGGTTCCTCTGTAAGGATTACAGCCAAGAAAACCCTATGGAGCAGTTCTACTCTGTAACACATTGAGTCGTCATGAGTTGAAATCAACTCAACAGCAACGGGTCAGTTTCCAGATTGTGCCCAAAATAGCAGAAATTCCAGTCTTCTTAGGTCTCATACGCTCTTGTTATCTTGCCTCTGCATTCTTCCCAGGATCACCCCAGTCTCCTTGGCCTTCTTAGCTTTCTCTGACTTCCACCATTGTGCCACCCCCATGCTGCTTCTCATCAAGATGATTTTGCACATGCTGTTTACAACTTCTGTGCTGCTGTTTCTCAGTCTTAATCACAATTTCTAATTTTACATGTATTTTTCAGTTAATCATCCATCAGTGTTTTCCCAATTAGACGTAAGTTCCATGTGAAAGGAATTTTCTGCCTGCTGTTTTCAGTACCGGTAAAAAATAATTGAATAAATAAATGAAAAGAAGAATAAGCTTCTACTTGTGCCTTTTATGTATAAAGAATGCTACTTTGAGGCTCTGTGGATTTTCTGTTCATGCCATAATTCATTTTTCCACTGAAAATTAGTCACTTTTTTTTTTAGAAAGAATATGGGATAAAATGGCACAGTTATTTAAAGACCAAATGCACCTCTACAACAACCTATGACTGAACATAAAGATGTGTGAGAAACATGGAAGAGTTTAGATTAATTGTCAATGAACTAAGTAAGATTTTCAAGTTTAAATGTGAAAAGCCCACCAGCACCTGGAAGTTGCCAACAATGCCTCTACAATCGGAAAGGATCTTTGGCCTTTGAAATATCTAAGTTCTTCTTTTAAATAATAGACTCTTCTCATCATTCATTTACTTCAACATTTTAAATGGGCTTAGCATTAGTGAATGATAAAGACACATTTCCTGAAATGTCCACACATACAGTTCAAAGGCTCAACAAGATGATTCATCAAACTTTAAAAGATAACCCTGAGTTTGGAAAGGAAAGACCTTTTGTTTTCTGTTACAAAATTGTGCAAAAACACAAGGTTGAATTAGAGATAATTTACAATTATGTGTGTGTGTGTGTGTGTGTGTGTGTGTATATATATATATGTACATACATTCTCCCTTTACTTCTCAGTGAAAGGAAAATGGAAGAGGATGAGCACAACTGGAAAAAATGTCAATAATTAAAATATCACCTAGAAACTATTGAAACACTGGCATGAAGTTTAGTATTTTATTTGAAACTAAAGATTTCACTATCTTGTGTTCACAGTTGGGATTTTGCAACAGAATTACACAGCTGTGTCTACATCGAGCCAAAACACCATGATGAAGAGTAACATTCAACCCAACATTTACAAAAAGTTCCAGGTAGCCAGATGTGAATTTTTTGATAAGCTTTGAGATGACTCACTAAATGTTTCAATTTTATCTTTGTTTTTTCATTACATTGGCATCGGTTGACCTTGGAAATGTTTGTGATACTTTAAATAAGCTGTTCAGAAGGAAATATTGGTAGAGACATCTTCTAAACTTTTTGTTTCTTTCTTTTTAATTTATTTTAAGATGTGCAGCTAACAAGGCACTGCTATCCTATAACTCTAAAAGTCAGCAAGAACTATGATTTAATCCCAGCTCGATTACTTACCATCTGAGTGACATTAGTCAGCTAACTTAACCTCTCTGAATCTTAGTTTATTTTTTATAACTCAGGGTTAATAAATACTACATTCCCAAATCACAGTTAAAATTAAATAAGTTACTATAAATCAAAACATACAAGATAAGTTTTGGCTCACAGAGATCCATAAACATACCCATTTCAAAGAAAGTTCATCCAATGGAATGCAGAAATTATCAAACAATATCATTAATATTACACACAAAAAAATTTTGCTGCAGATAATTCAAAAATGTGTGCAGCAATACACTGAAAGGAAACTAGTAAATAGGCGATAGATAAGTGGTATCTTGGGTGAATGGTGAGACAATACACAATACAGGCAAAACTAGCACAGCTTCTACAAGGAAAGGTCATGGAAGCCCCATAGACACATCCAAACTCCCTGAGGGACTGAATTGCTGGGCAGAGGGCTGTGGGGACCACGGTCTCGGGGAACATCTAGCTCAATTGGCATAACACAGTTTATAAAGACAATGTTCTACATTCTATCTTGGTGAGTAGTGTCTGGGGTCTTAAAAGCCTGTCAGGGGCCATCTTCGATACTCCACTGGTCTCATCCCTTCGGGAGCAAGGGAGAATGAAGAGAACAGGGTACAAGGAAAAGATTAGTCTGAAGGACTAATGGGCCACAGCTACCAAGACCTCCACTGGACTGAGTCCAGTACAGCTACATGGTGCCTGGCTACCACCACTGACTGCTCTGACCAGGATCGCAACAGAGGGCTGTGGACAGAGCTGGAGAAGGATGTGGAACATAATTCTAACTCACAAAAAAAAAAAAAAAAAAAAAGACCAGATTTACTGACCTAAAGGAGACTGGAAAAACCCCAAGAGTATGGCCCCCAGACACACTTTTAGCGCAGTGGTGAAGTTATCTCTGAGGTTCACCGTGCAGCCTGGAAGTGGACAGCCCCGTAAAACCAAATGGGACTAACGAGGTACAGGATTCCAGTGACAAGAGCCAGAAGGCAGAAGCGGACAAGGGCGCTGGTGATAGGGAACCCAAGGTTGAGTAAGGATATTGTTGATGTGTTGTGAGATTGTTAACCATTGTCATAGGGCAACATGTGTAGTAACTGTTAAATGAGAAACTATTTTGTTCTGTAAGCCTTCATCTTAAGTGAGAATAGCAGCACAATTGGAAGAGCGTAGTCCATGTCACTGAACTGTGCAAATAGAAATTTTTGAAATGGTGTATCTTTGGCTATGTGTATTTTCACCAAAAAAAAAAAGAAAAAAAAAAAAGGTTGAGAAGTTAGAGGGTTGACATGTTGTGGGGTTGTTAACCAATGTCATAAAACAATATGTGTACTACTGTTTCATGAGAAACTATTTGTTCTGTAAGCCTTCACCTGAGGTACAAAAAAAAAAAAAAAAGTGTGCAGCAATATACTGGCAGGAAACTGCCAGAAATTCAAGCCAGACTCAGAAGAGAACGCGGAACAAAGGACATCATGGCTGGTGCCAGATGGATCTTGGTTGAAAGCAGAGAATACCAGAAAGACGTTTACCTATGTTTTATTGACTATGCAAAGGCATTTGATTGTATGGATCATAACAAATTATGGAACATTGCAAAGAATGGGAATTCCAGAACACTTAAGCGTTCATGCAAAATCTGTAGGTAGACCAAGAAGTAGTTGTTCAAACAGAACAAGAGGATGGTTTAAAATCAGGAAATGTTGGCGGGGTTGTATCCTTTCACCACACTTATTCAATTTTGCTGAAAAAATAATTCCAGAAGTTAGACTATATGAAGAAGACCGTGACGTCAGGATTGGAAGAAAACTCATTAACAAATACGACCTTGCTTGCTGAAAGAGAAGAGGACTTGAAGCACTTACTGATGAAGAGCAAAGACCACAGCCTTCAGTATGGATTACACCTCAACACAAAGAAAACAAAAAACCTCACAACTGGACCAATAAGCAACGGCATGATAAACGGAGTAAAGATTGAAGTTGTCAAGGATTTCATTTCACTTGGATCCAAAATCAACACCCACGGAACCAGCAGTCAGGAAATCAAATGACTTATTGCACTGAGCAAATCTGCTGCAAAAGACCTCTTTAAAGCGTTCAAAAGCAAAGATGTTACTTTGCGCCTGACCCAAGCCATGGTGTTTTCAATTGCCTCATATGCATGTGAAAGCTGGGCAATGAATAAGGAAGACAAAAAGAATTGATGCCTTTTGTGGTGTTGTGGTGTTGGCGAAGACTATTGAATACACCATGGGCTGCCAAAAGAATGAACATATCTGTCTTGGAAGAAGTACAGCCAGAATGCTCCTTAGAAGCAAGGATGGTGAGACTTTGTCTCACATACTTTGGACATGTTATCAGGAGGGACCAGTCCCTGGAGACGGACATCATGCTTGGTAGAGTAGAGGGTCAGTGAAAAGGAGGAAGACCCTCAACGAGATGGAGTGACACAGGGGTTGCAAGAATGGGCACAGACATAGCAATGATCTGAGGATGGTACAGGACCAGGCAGTATTTTGTTCCATTGTCATAGGGTCGCTTTGTGTAGTACTTACTCCTTAGTACCTAACAATAACAACAACAAAGACCTCAATAAGTATTAATTACTATTATTTTACTGACAATATTGACTAGTGAAAAATTAATGAACTCTTCCTCAGAACATTTAAAGGAAAGGAATCTATAAGCAATGAGTTAAGAGAAGGTTGGGAAGAAAAAATGATAGATGATCTAAAATGATCTATCAGTCATAGAGTAATCACATGTGTTTCAAGTATATCTAAACTACAGCTAAGATAAAATAATGGGAATGGGCAAGGACCTTCTGTGAAAAAAAAAGAATACTTACCAGTAAGCTAAAATAAGAATTTTGAGACCCATTTTCTCCTTAATATTTTGAAACTTAGATGGATCTATGAATAAAAATAGAGGGAACTAAATCATCCTAGCTTTGAGGAGGAAAAGAAAAAAGAAAAAAAAACTTTTCAAGGACTGGGATATGTGGAAAGATCATTTAAATAATGTGACTTCTATTTTTATGGTTAAAACACAATATTATGCATTCCAAGGTTTACCTTGTAAAAAGACAGTATTTCTTTAAATCTAAATATAAATGCATAACAGAAAAAAGAAGACAGAAACAGTTTGTCAACCTGTAACAGCCAACTGCCAAATTATAAATGAACAATGATAGTAAATGGAGACATATGACATAAAATCTGTTTTTAGACTCGGGAAGAATTACATTTGGCGTCGTTGTATATTTTTCATGGAAATCAAGGGCCAAAAGGGAAGCTAAGCATATTTGAGAATGTATTATCTCTCTATAATTTTTGGAATTAAGACACACCTCCCCCAGCTTCTAAACACACTTAATCTTCTAAACGTTTAATTTTATCTCTAGGAGGTAATTGTTCTGCTTGTCAAAAAAGGTGATGACTTATTTGAAGTCCTTTTGACTACCCTAAACCCTTCTAGCTAGTTTTCTTTTTTTTCTTCTCAGTTTATGTACTTCTAGAAGAGACAAGAATAGTGCAAATATGAATGTTCTGCTACTTTACTATGAAAGTAGTTCAAATAAAATGAGCTAGTTGAAAAACATAGAATTAAACTCAGAATGTTTCAGTTAAGTTCCAGATCTATGACATACTAGCTATGCAATTTTTGGTTTATCATTTCTGCACTCTAAGCATTGTTTCATCATCTATAAACCAAAAATTAAAAATCTCTTCCCTTTCTGGATCACTAGTTCATTTTTATCTGTTCATTTGAAAATATTTTTGATAATCAAATGATACTATGTACCTGAAAAAGAATTTTCAAATGTTAAAATATTTTGTGAGCCAACTGGACTAAACCAAAGCTAAGAAGTTTCCTTAATATAATTAAACACTTCAAGGGACAGAGGAGCAAGGGTTGGAGTCTGGGGACCATGCTTTCTGGGGACCATGCTTTCAGGGGACATCTAGGTCAATTGGCAAAACAAAGCTTGTTAAGAAAATGTTCTGCATCCTACTTTGGTGAGTGGCGTCTGGGTCTTAAAAGCTTGCAAGTGGCCATCTAAGATGCATCAGTTGGTCCCAACCACATAGAGTAAAGGAGAATAAAGAACAACAAAGACACAAGGAAAGTATTCGCCCAAGAGACAGGGCCACATAAACCAGAGACTTCATCAACCTGAGACCAGAAGAACTAGATGGTGCCCGGATACCACCAATGACCTCACTGACAGGGAACACAACAGAGAGTCCCTAATGGAGCAGGAGAAGGGTGGGGTGCCGAACTCAAATTCTAGTTAAAAGACCAGACTTAATGGGCTGACTGAGACTGGAGGAACCTCAGAAAGCATGACTCCCGGATTCTCTATCAGCTGAAAACTAAAACAGTTTTCAAGGCCAGCTCTTCAGACAAAGATTGGACTGGACTGTGGGACACAAAATGATACTCATGAAGAGTGTGCTTCTTAGCTCAAGTAGATAAACGAGACTAAATGGGCAACTTCTGTCCAGAGGTAAGATGAGAAGGCAGAGAGGGTTAGGAGCTGGTTGAATGGACATGGGGAATCAGGGATGGAAAGGAGGAGTGTGCTGTCACAGTACAGGAAGAACAATTAGGGTCACATAACAATGTATGCATAAATTTTGGTATAAGAGACTAACTTGCAATGTAAACTTTCACTTAATCTACAACAATAAACAGAAAATATATATATATATTTTTTAATGGGGTAATACAGTTTTATTATCCCATGAACTGATTGTTGCCTGAAGGGTTAAATTAAATGTAAATCTCTTTTTAATGCCGATTCAAGCTTTGGGTGACATGGATATCTATCCAAGTAACCCTGACATATCGCTGACCAGCATCACATTCTGCCCTTGACTTTTAACAGGCTTCCTGTCAGGAGAATCGCATACTTCTTCTCATTGCTGATATTTTCACTCTGTCACAGTTCATAAACCAGCCCAATAATAGAAAGCAAAACAATGTGAAGGAAGAAAAAGAGCAAGTCAATTTGTAGTCTCTTTTTTTAATTGAGGTATAATTTACATAAAATAAAATGCACAGATAAGATTTCATTTTGATGACTTTTGGCAAATATACGCATGCTGCTGCCTTCTCAAGCAAGTTGTAGAACATTTCCTTCATCCCAGAAAGTTCCATCATGCCCAGTCCCAGTTACTCCCCTTCTCCCCCTACTACATCCATTATTCTGAATTCTATCTGTATAGCTTGTCTGTTTAGCATTTAATGTAAATGGAATTAAACAGTGCATGGTCATTTGTGTCTGAATTAATTTATTCAAGAAAATGACTTTGAGATTGATTCAAGGTGAATGTGTGTATCAATAATACCTTCTTTTTTATTACCAGGTAGTATTCCATTGTATAAATATAGCATGATTTGTTGAATTATTTTCCTGTTGATGGAGATTTAGATAATTTTCAATACTTTCGATTATGAATAAAGCTGCTATGAACATTCATATACATTCATTTTTGGAAACGTTTTCATTACCACTGCATAAATATTTAGCAGTGATATTCATTAGGGTGGTGGTTGTTGTAGTTGCTGTCCAGTTCATTGTGACTCATGGTGATCCCATTTATTTCAGAGTAGAACTGTGCTCCATGGGGTTTTCAAGACTGTGACCTTGCCAAAGCACATCATTAGGCCTTTCTTCTGAGGTGCCTCTGGTTGGGTTTGAACTGTCAGCCTTTTGGCAAGTAGTTGAGTGTTTAACCATTTGCTCCAGCCAGGGATTCCATTTCTTATGGTAGATGCACATTTAGCTTTACTCAAAAAAAAAAAAAAAAAAAAAAAAAGCCAAACCATTTTCCAAAGTGATAGCATATTTTTCATTCCCACTAACAATACAAACAAGTATTAATTGTTTCACATCTTCCCTCTTTTTGGTATTTCCAGTCTATTTTGTTATTGTTAATTTTAGCTGAATGGTATGTAACTGTGGTTTTAATGACAACTTAACTTGTAAAAATAATTTCGAATATTTTTCCATGTGACAAATTGCCAGATAGTCATTTATACAGTTTTATTTTCTGAAGAGTTTGTTCAGGTATTTTGTCCACTTTCATTGGACTAAAATATTTTCACTGTATATTTATAGGAGTTATTTATAGTTATGGATACAAATCCTTTGTCAGGTATTTCTATTGCATATATTTGCTCCAGGCCACTGCATTGCTATTCAGTTTTTTAATGGATAAAGTAAAAAATGTTATTAATTTTGAAAAAGTTCAACTTATCTTTTTCTTAGTGTTAGTTTTCTTTATGTCATTTCTGAGTAATCATTGCCTCCTCCAAGTTTGTGAAGCTATTTGCCTTTGTTTCATCTAAATTGGAGCTTAGTAATTTTAATTTTATATTTAAGTCTAAGATCCACCTTGAATTAATTTTTGCATTTGAGATAATGTATTGTACGGTGCCCACTTGTTGCTCCAGCATCGTTTGTTGAAAAGATATTCTTTTCTCCATTGAATTACCTTGGCTTGCCTATTGAAAATCAATTGACCGTACAGGTATGGATATATTTCAAGACTCTATTTGGTTTCTTAGATCTGTTTGACTATGCTTATACCAATACAACACCGTCTTTGTCACTAAACCTTTAGAGTAAGTATTTTTATTTTTATTTTATTTTAGGGCTTGGCATTTCTGTATAAATTTTGGAACCAAATTCCTAACTTCTATAAAAACTCATCATGCTAAGCTTTTGATTAGAATTCCATTGACTTTATAGACCGTTTGAGACAAGACTTTGAGTCTTTCAATCAATAAGCATGGAATGTATACCTCATAATCTATTAAGGCCTTCTTTAATTTTTTTTTTTGCAACATTTTGGTGTTTTTGGTGCAGAATTCTTGAAATATTTCAGAAGTATTTTATACATTTTTTATGCTATTACAAATAGTAATTTGTTAAAATTTTCCCCCAGTTGTCTTTTCACTAATATATAGAAATAATTTATTTTATGCATATTGACTTTGTATATTAATGGCCTTGATAAAATCACTTAATAATCCTAATAGTTTATGTATGTATGTATTATGTATTTATGTTTATATTTGTTAGGATTTTTAATAGTAAACAATCAGATCACATATAAATTATGACAGTTTTATGTCTTTCTTTCAAATTTGTGTGCTTTTTAGTTTCTTTGTTTTTCCATATTTTATAGCATGGACTAGGAATTCCAGTGTATTATTGGATAAAATTTGGGAGAGTGGATATTCTTATTTTGTTCTGCTGTTACAGAGATGGCATTCAATATTTCGCAGTAATGTGATGTTAGATTTTGGTTTTATGTTCTGGATTCCTCTTTTTTCTAGGCATTTTTTTTTTAATCATAATTGGATGTTTAACTTTGTTAAATGCTTTTTAAAATTTATATTGAAATAATTATATCGCCTTTCTACTTTATTCTTTTATTATGTGAATTGCATTAATTGTTTATTTAATGCTGAAATAATCTTCATTATTGAGATAAAATCCTTTTAGTCATAATGCATTATTCTTTTGCATATAGCTAGATTTGTTATACCGATGTTTTATTAACAATGTTACTTCTGTGTTCATGAGTAATACTTGTCTATATATATTTTTTCTTGTAATCTCCTTGTCATATTTTGATACAGAGTTATGCTGGCCCCAACACATTACTTTTAATTCTTTTTGCTCCCTTTGTGTCTGTTTCTTATGAGGATCATTGCCTTTTGTTTCTTTTAAATCAGGTGTGTGGAGCTTAAAAGGAGAGAAAGAGGAGTTACCTTGATGTTCAACCAAAAGGGAAAATGGTTAAGAAATAAGGCTAGACTGTTTGCTTTTCTTGATTCAAGTTGCTACTTGTACAAGTTGTTTGATAGTGAGCTGCCCAAAAAGCATACTCTTTGCAAGCTTTAGTTTGATTGGGTCTCTCATTAGAATCTCTACCTTGAAATACAAGTAGCCTGAGGAATGAGGGTGGGTCCCGAGCAACCTTGTACCTATACCTTTTGAAAAAATATGGCCATGGAGGTGGGAGGCTCAGCAGACCAGTTGATTATAGCATCTTAGCAAGGATTCCTCAGTGTTGGTGAGTTATTTTTAGAGCTAAATCCAATGGATGTTGATTTCATGAATAGGCTTCAGCTAAATACATTTAAAATTTATTTTTATTATAAAAGAAAAAGTATGCTGAGTGGGGGGAAACAAAGGGTTTTACGAGTGAATCATAAAGATCGAGTCAATTTAATTAAAAATCTGAGTCATCACAGTTTTTTGTCATTTCAGTGGCATAATAACTGACTATAAAATACCTTTTTTATTTTTATTTGAGATAGGGCTTTATGGAAAGCTGAACAGATTTAAAAATTCAAACACACTTAAAACTATGTGAAGCTTGAAAAAGTTCTTTTTTAAAATTTTTGATCCCATTTAGCAGATTGTTTATAATTAATGTTTTCAACCAATCTTCTCATGTAATTCACATTTATTGACTGATGTAGTGAATACAATCACATAAAAGGAATTACCGTTTGTGGCTCTAGCAGGTGGTCCAACAGGATTAGGTATCATTCTGGCTTGCATTGATTCAGTTTGCTTACTAGTAAAATTATTTCTAAAGATTTGATTTCTGTTTCTCAATCTGAGTGATCATATAGCTTTTATTTTGGTAATCAGATAATGGAGACAGAGACTCTGTCATTTTTAATAATTTATCCAAACAGTAAGGAATTCCTGTTGGTCTTATTTTGTACATGTTATTCCTCCAAAAAAATGAAGACTCATGTCTCAGACCCAGCATCTTTACATATTTTAAATGTAGGCCAATACTATCCACAGTGTGAAAAGTTCACATAAAATATAGAGTTATTTATTGTTTTTACTAGAATTGCAGGAATTAAAAGACATCAAACTCTTTAATTTAATAAAGAGCTTGGCCAATATTGACAGGTCATTCTCCATATAAGGCTCTTTTTCTTCCTGAGAACACAGCTAGACTATGTTTTCCAGGGTTTTTTTTGCTGTTATCTGTGACCAGGTGCCTGACTGATAGCCAGTGGGTTGGGATGAATTTGAGAAATAACACTTCCAGGCCTGATCAATTTAAAAAAAAACTAGAACAAGAATAAAACAAACAAACAAAGATCTCCAGTGTGGTTTTCCATCCTCTCTTTCTTCCTCCATCTGCTGTCCAAATGAATATTCTAGACCTTGTCTGCTCATTACACTCTTTTTATTGGCCTTACGTACTGTTGAACATTTATCTTTCTTTTGTTTTAATTTGTAGAAACAGATATCACTATGGAGAAATTTGACTTACCAGTCTCCTAACCACTGCACCACCAGTGCTCTTTTTCATAAAATAAGGCTCTCTTTTTGTATAATTTACTTACACCTAAAACACCTTTGCGTTTTAATTAATCTAAGACTACAGAATTTAATAGTAACTCTTCCATTCAGGAGACATTAAATGGCATCATAAGGTAACAGTCATGTTTATTTTTTCTATTTTTCTCGTCTAGTTTTTATATTCTCAATTCTTAAATGGTGTCTATGTGTGTGTGTCTTTAGTAATTATATTAGTTCATCACTAGAAGATAAGTTTTTTTTTTTTAAATTCAGAGGTGAAAGAGAGTGTTTAAAAATAAAATTGAGAATATTATGGTGGAGTAGCCTCTATTAGACCAACTCTTTCTCGGATGACAACTATAAACTCTGGACAAAATATGAAACTCAAATACTTAAAGGCATTTGAGAATTACCCAAAGCAGGCAGAATCAGAAGTGATAGTCTTCACTTTGGGGAAGAAATTGAAACTGAGTTGTTTTTTTTTTTTTTTTAACAGAATTTTTCCCAGAACAAGCTCCAGGCAGTGTCACATATAGCTAATACTTGGGTAGAAACCCATCCTTTCCTGATAAACCAGAGCATATTGCTTGGGAAGACCACAGTAGATAGAAAATGAGGTGAAGTACAGGAGGCAAGAGACACAGAAAGGGAGAACCTTAACTTTAGTGTATTAACTCCGTCCAAGTCTCTGGCTGGCCCGTGAATTATGAGTGCATGGAGAATGCTCCAAGCAGGTCAACTAGACTGAAAGATCTGAACAGATATTTTAACTGCTGCCACCAACAGCAAGGGTGACAGAGCTTGGAGTTTAATTCTATACAGATAAGTTGCTATTGAAAGGAAACAAAGCAAACAAACACACCAAAAATCCAGAGTCTTCATAATGTATCTCACAGTGTTTAAGATACAATCTTAACTTACTGGATTTGTAACAAAGCAGGTACTTTTGACTCATTCAAAAACCAAACGACACCAATAGAATTATAGACTATGAGACAGAAAATAAAATTATATGCTTTTACTTCTTTTCTTCCTTTCAAATTAGAAATGATACGCTTCTATTTTCTACAGATAATTCTTCTACCTGTGATCTGGATGTTTTCCCCTAATGTTTTCTCCATTGTTTTTCTTACTTGTTCTTGTGTTTCTTCTTCACCACTGCTGGATTTTTCTCTACAGAATCTAAGTATGTCAGAGGCATGCATATATTAAAATAAAAATGAAATTAAAAGAGCCTGTGTCTGTCCAGAGGTTCCTCTTAAGAAACGGCTGTGGATCTACTGTATTCTTCCGCAAATAACGTGTGCCTTCTACATTTGTTTGCCGATCATGCCCTTCGCCCATGTGGTACTTTTGTAAGCATGCTATGCTAACTTTTTTTTACAGCAACATGTAAAAAAAATTAGCATAGTGGTTTTTACAAAAATACCTTGCTGAGGGAGGGTGTTATTAGCAAACAAATATAGAAGGTGTGCATTATTTGTGTAAAAATATGGTACTTCTGAAAAAATCAGCCCTTGAAAATACTATGGAGCAGTTCTACTTTGACACCTGTGGGGTCATCATGAGTCAGAATCGACTCGATGATTTTGGTTTGGTGTCCCTCCTATGTCTCTTTCCAGCTAACATTTTCTTTCTTTCTTACCATTCATTACCAAATTTCTTGAAAAACGCCTCTACATTTTCAGTGCCTACCCTTTTCCCCTCAAGCAGTTTCAGTGTAACTTTAATCAGCACCACTACATTAAAACTTTCCTAATCAAGGTCACGGTGACCTCCTTATAGAGAAATGAAAAGATGGTTTCTCAAACTTTTTCCTGTTTGTCCCCTACTCACCATTTTAAAATATTGTGAATTTCCTATTTCATGAAACTCTTCTCATCCTGTTTTCAGGACATCACTGTGTCAATATTTTTCTTTTATAATCTGGCTGATTTTCCTCTCTGTTCTTCAGGATAAGTTATTTCTATATTCAAACTTTAAGCAGTAATGTACCCAAGGATATTTCCTTTTGCTATCTTCTGTTACTCAATATATACCCTTCTTCTCAAAGAAGCCTGTAACTAAGATCTATGTATGGATGAGTTGTTAATCTATTTATCTAGCCAAACATTTACTCTTGAACTTCAAACCCTTATATCTGACCATTTAAGAGGAATCTCTGCTTACATAGCCTAAAGTTAACTTAATATATACAAAATAGTGTTCTTCAAATTTTTTCAAAATCTGACCTTTATTGTGTATCCCATACCCCGATAAAAGGTACCACTGTCCACTTAGTATCCCACCTAAATTTCTCCAACTCCTCATCTTCTTCAAATAAGATACCAGATCCTACAAATTCTAAACATGTAATACGTTTACTCACTGCGTTTCTCCATCCCTATTGCCACTACTTGGAGTTTGTTGTTGTTGTTAAGTGCTATTGAGTTGGTTCCGACTCATAGCGACCCTATAGGACAGAGTAGAACTACCCCATAGAGTTTCCAAGAAGTGGCTGGTGGATTTGAACTGCTGACCTTTTGGTTAACAGCCAAGCTATTAACAACTGCACCACCAGGGTTCCTGGAGTTAGACCTTCATTATTTGTCACATTACCTATAGTTGACTCTATGCAGATCTCTGAGTTTCCATTCCTTATTCTCCCTAATCTATCTTTTTACAGTTCTGATAGATTCTTTTTTAACAGATCAGTTTACATTAAGTTCCCTAAAATTCATACTTGATTCCCAGTTAATTTTGATCTATTGTAAATCCTCTTCATTCTATTCAAGACTTCATGTCCCCCTGCCTTTCGTACTCTGGACTTCCATTATATTATCATACTGGAAGTCCCCAAATATGCCACAATCTCTCACTCCTTCATGCTTCCATACTTATGCTGACTTTCTGCTAGTGTCTTAATCAACTTTGTTAAAATCGTACTAGAAAGCAAATTATCTGCAAACTTAATGGCTTAAGACAACAACAAAAATATTTCTTACCAACAACTCTGCAGATCAGCTAAGGCACTACTGAATTTAGTATGGATCTAGGTACTGGATTGGCTTGCAGGAGGCTGGAACAAACTCTAATCAATAGATAACTAGACTTACTCTTCTCAGAGCAGATGGCAGAATCACAAGGAAGTGATTGGTTTAACGTGCCGCATGATAAATTCTCAGTTCAGAAATAGTAAAGCGTCCGTTCTTACAAAACTACGTTGGTCAGAGCAAGTCACACAGTCAAGCTCCAAGTCACTAGATCAATGTGTATACTCTGCCTATTTAACTGGAAAATACTAGAAACTTATATAGTAAAGGATATGAGAGTTAAAGTAGTGGAGAACTTGGAATAATAATAGAATCTGCTTCATTAGCAATGACTTTCCAGTCTTTATTTGACTGCTTAGTATTACTTTTCTCTTTGAATATGCTTCAGCTACTTTTTCTTTTGTAGAGTCTCTCCTCTTGACCTAAATCCAGTAGAGTAAACCCTAGAGGTTCATTCCATGGGCTTTTATATATATGTAATAACACATATCTCTCTATATATTTTCACTGATTTACTTTTCCACTTTTCTTCTTCACTATAGTGGAAGTTCTCATAGGTAATACTTGGCGTCTTTATATTGTTTCTCCAGTACTATGCATCTGAACTAGCACATGATTAGCATTTCAAAAATATTTGTAAAAAAAAGATTAATTGAATGACTTATTACCTAAAAAATGAATAAGATATCAAATAAATATAGAGGCAATATGTCAAATGAAAAATATGTCTACATACAGTATATTTAAAATACTTTCAATTGAGTATAACTCATTCTTCCTGTGATTTGCATAAAATCTACTTTCATTTAATCATTTCATTTAGATGTTGTTTTTGTTTTATTTTGTTTTTTCTCACTAATAGTCCTGTGTGTAGGATACAAGAGTAGGGAGTGGAACCAACCTAATGAAATTTTAGGTAATCAATCATGATTTTGTACAAATATTTAAGAATTACCTTTGTGTGCTAGGTGTTTTCTGTATATTACAAATACAAATATTTACAACAAACCTGGGAGAGAGGTGTGTTTTTATTTCCATCTTGGAGGTGGGGGTATAAATTTTAGATGGCCAACTGCTTTATCCAAGACATTAATCTATTAATGACAGAGCCAGAATTAAAACACAAACCTGTATTAAATATTACGTATAATATTGTTAATTTCACAAATAGTATATCTACATGAAAAAAAAACAAGGAAGAGTAAACAAACACAAATTCTCAATTTAAAACACTGAGGCTAAGTGTATGATTGTCTTATTGTGTCTAGAATTATCTTCCCCTTAGCTTCTCTGTCTAAAATTCATGAATATTTTTCCACCTCCAATGCTAATAGCTAAAGAGGTGAAGTGAGACTTTTTCTTGTTTAGTTCTTGTTAAGAAGATAACTGCTTCTACCCTTTTATTCATTTTTAGCCTTTGAAATGGGGCCTCAGCATGAGCATATTCTTGGCAATTAACGTCATCTGGAATAACTTTTTATCTTTCTATTGCAGGTGGCCTTTTACTTAGTCCTCAGTATTCACCACCAAACAAGATGTCTTCCTCTTGTTAACACGTTTTACCTCCATTCCCTTTCAACTGTGATTTATTATCAGCATATACTATGTATTTTGGCAAAGTGGTTCCTTTGATTTGTCTAATCAAATCAAGTCATAACGCATAATGGAGAGACTTCCAAAGCAGCAGCTCTACATGTCTCCAGATAGTTCCCAAAGCCTAATATACCCCAAACATCCACTAATTAACACATATTTAAGGAGTGGTCCTCTTTGTCTAAGACATGACAGTGTTCTTTGCAGTAGGGTTTGATAAAGATTAGACCCATCTGTCTCTGGAGCCCTGGTGGTGCAGTGGTTAAGAGCTCAGCTGCTATCCAAAAAGGTCAGCAGTTCAAATCCACCAGCCACTCGCTGGAAACCCTATGGGGCAGTTTTGTTCTGTCTCATAGAGTGGCTATGAGTCAGAATTGACTCGACAATGGGTTTTTGGGTCTCTGCCTTAGAAAGAATTTAGCCCATCTTTGCAGACTTGAAATAGGTGTGTGAAAATATGACATACTATTTTAACAAAGTTTTGGGTATGTCCTCATTTGGGATCTGTGCTAAACACTGAGGATACAGTAGTATACAAAAAAAAAAAGAAAGAAAGCAAAAATAGCATTCTTGCTTGGGGACATTATATTTTAGTTGGGAAGACAGACAATAAACAATAAATATAATAAATGATTCAGCAATATACATAGGGTGTTATAAGTGCTTTGAAAAAAATAAACAGGTTAAGGTGGGTGGGAAATACTAGGGTGTTATGGAATTACAATTTTATATGAGTGACAGGATTGGGCGTACTGAGAAACAGCATGTGAGCTATGTGGATATCTTGCTCATGAGAGTCCCAGGGAGATGGAACAGATAAGGCAAAGACCTTGCAGTAGAAGCACCTGGTAGTTTGTAGTCAAGAAACAATCAATAGAGGAAAGAAACAACACAGCAATTAACATGGGGACTAATAGGAAATAAGGTTAGAAATTTAACAGTGGGTGATTTTGAAGAGTCTTTGTGGCCCCTGTAAGTTCTTTGGCTTTTGTTCTAAAAAGAGCTTTAAGCAGAAGAATAACATTATTTGACATTCTGGGTACAAATATATTAACCAAAAGATCAGTTAGAAGTATACAGAATTAATCCACATCAGTGATAATGAAGGCTTGCATTGGGGTGGCAAGAATGGAAGTGATAAAATCTTGTCTCACCAGAGAGGAGAAGTTCTAGATATATTTTGAAGGAAAATGTCAACAAAATCTTATGACAGATTGGATATGTGGTGTCAGAAAATGAGAGGTATGACTTCAAGATTTCTCGAACCAAAGCAATCTAAGACAGAAAATCCTAACAGAATATTATTATGTATTTCTGGATTGGGGATAACTTGATACAACCATAATAATGCATTATTTTCTGCATTAGTGAGTTCATCCAGAAAAACAAAAACCTTACAGATGAGGCAGTCTTAAAATTGAGCCTTATGTGACAGTAGGGTTTAGACTGAAAAGACCAGAGGAAAATAGTTCCAATGACATAAACATCACATGCAGGAGAAGTCAGACAAATACATGCATACATCATTCTACCTGCATATATTTGCTGTCGAGTCAACTCTGACCCATGGCAATCCCATGTATGTCAAAAAAGAACTGTGCTCAATAGGGTTTTCAATGGCTATTATTTTCAGAAGTAGGTTGCCAGGCCTTTCTTCAGAGGCACCTATGGATGGATTTGAACAACTAACCTTTCGGTTGGTAGTCAAACGTTTAACAATTTGCACCACCCAAGGACTATATACACATGTGCATTGTTGTTGTTTTATGCCGTAAAGTTGATTCCAACTCATAGGGACCATATCTGACAGAGTAGAACTGCCGATAGGGTTTCTCAGGCTGTAATCTTTATGAAAGCAGATTGCCGGGTCTTTTCTCCCATGGAGTGGCTGGTGGATTTGAACCACTGATCTTTCAGTTAGCAGCCAAGCACTTAACCATTGTGCCACCAGGGCTCCTTATATGTTGTAATATGGTAGTGTTAGTGTCAGACCTCATCTAACCTCAGGGAGAATGAGAATCACCATCAAGATTAGCTCAAAGCTAATTCCTATGAGATGGAGGTAGGCATACCTCCACTCTCCAACCTTTACCAATTCTGCCACCAACTATCCTCCCCATGACAATCTCTACTTCTCTTCTGGGTTTGATAATTTGTTGAAAAGGCCACATAGAACTCATAGACCATACTCACAGTTACATGGCTTATTAGGGAAGTAATATGGGATCAGGATTAACTTGGAAGTTAAAGGAACAGGATCAATGTTATGAAACACACAGGCAAGGTCTGGAAGCCTCCCCCAAAATGAAGAGCACGTCTCTCCTTTCTTTAGTGTAGGATAGCTCTCTCTCTCTCTCTCTCTCTCTCTCTCTCTCTCTCTCTGTTTCTCTAGGCCATCCATGCCCACTCTTGACTGTGTGTGCTTTCCTTAGGACAGGCCTCATCTTGGCCCCTGCCCTGCTCAGACCAGTGTTATAGCTATTTTAGCTCTGTTGACAAGTGCCTGGAGGTACCCTACTCTGCCAGCAAGCTACCTGCCTGAAGGCACTCAGCTGTCTCTCACTCTATGGGTTGGCAAGCTCACTGTAGCCACCTCGCTCCATGGGCCAGGAAGCTCACCATGCCATCTCATACCATTCTCCTGGTTCTGCTGTTGGACTCCGCCATGCTGGTTGCCACTTCTTGCCATCTCAAAATGTCTCCAGTGTTACAGCTCACTCTCTCTGTTTCCTGGATAGAAGAGCTTCTCAGCACAGGGAACTCAGGTCCAAAGGACACACTCTGCTCCAGGCTCTTCTTCTTGATGGTAGTGAGGTTCCCCTCCTCCAATCTCTATGGGATGGCTGCTCATATTGGCAAGTGGCTCAATTCTATTGGGCAGATTTTACCCACCCTATTTGCATATTAGATTGACCTGTCCCCTCACTGGACTCAACTGACCAATCCTCTCACAAGTGGCTCCATCTATTTGCATAATAATTGACATTTGGTGCCTGCAGGGACTGGCTTCTTCTCTGGGCAAAAGCAACAAGCTTCTCCAAAGAACTAGGTAGGGGAACTGAAACAAGGGCAACTGTAGCAACTCTTCAAGGTCCAGGGGAAAAATCTCCCAAGCTGTTTTCTTTTTCTCTTTTTTTCACAGAACCAAAGCAAAAGATTACATAGAGGAACTCATTCCACCATATGTATATATATGAGATATAAGATAAAGAAATACAGATATACAGACAGATATACACACACTCATACATAGCATATTGTGTAAATCTAGTAAACTTGGTCTGAGTCAAGAATCTGGGTAGAAAAATACTGGGGAACACTATTAGGGAGTTATTTAGGGATTAAATTGGGGAAGCCTATGGAGGTTAGATCAAGTTGAATGAGATAAGTAAGTAGGAAATGTATCTGATAACCAAAAAATATCTAGAGATAATAAGAGGGAAAAAATGATACTATTTAATTTTATTGGAATCTATTTTCTTTCCAAGTGCCAATGCAAAATTTGGTACATATGCTGAAATATTTAATGCTTAAGCTGGGTTCATCATGGATGTGTTTTATTCATTAGAAGTCAATTTTTAGATGTCAGTGAGAAATGGAGCTACTCAGTGTTCATAACAGTGCCTAGTTAATCTGGTTGTCATTTCAAAAATGCAACAATTACCAAACCTTTATACATCAAGCTTGTTTTACGGCATTTAATTGAGTGTGACACAGTTGTTCCTGATATATAATAGGGAAATCATCAGAGAGACACTGGTGGCTATAAAGTGATGTAACAATATGTCAGAAGAATGATTTATTGTTTGCTTTCCACTGTTCAGTAACTTAACAAAAGGTACCCTGGTGAGTGTCTTTAACACATTGTCTTCTTATTAGATGTAGCGTTACACATAGGCTTTGCTCAGTCAAATGCCTGTGTTTTTCTTTCTTTTTTTTCCTCCCGACAGAAGGTGTCTGGTTGTGCATATGTAGATTCCTTACTAAAGCCATATTGTAATTATGCTCATTGACAGAAAAATGAAGAGAAGATGTGGAAGCACAATGTTGCATTTCTACAAAATTGTGGTATCTCAAGAAGAAAAGTACTAAAAGCAGTACGATGTGGTTTGTATGCACACAAAAAAGACAAATCTTATGTCAAATTAGCTTTATATATGCAATTTTACACACATATAAAAATACATTTTAAAAGGGTGACCCTTTGTATAATAAAAAAATATTCTCAAGGGAAGTAGATAGAGCCTCATTGATTAAATAATTTTGTAGGAGAAGTTTTCCTAAAAGTTACTTTCTAAAATCTACTTTCATACTAGCACCTTTGAAAGGTGCTAAATGACCAAAATGGTTTAATCTAAAGGCACTGATGCAGAAAGTATTCTTCGCTATAGTACTCTTGCAGGTGTAAAGAGGTACTCATCCTTGGAATTAGTTTCATTACTGCTTGTTGCTGACTTTTGTGCACCTTATAGTGAATGTTGGAGAGCTCTATCTGCCTGTCAGCAAACCCCCAAGGCCCCAGAGTTTAAGGAATAGCACATTTATTTACTCACAGTGACTGCCTCCAAATAATAACTGATTTACCTATAGAATGAGTCTTCTTGTCAATTGTCTCCCTCACATAACACTTTCCTTACCATATTGCCCCAAAACTGTTCTCCAAGCTTCAGTTATCCCTGTCATCCATATTGTTCCACCACTTGTACTATTTTAATGGTTCCATTAAGTAACCTATATAAACAATTCCATATGTGCTAATAATATTTGTTTCACGATAATATAAACATACAAAATTACAACATAATATATTTTTATCTGTGCACCAATGGAAACGTTCCTTCATACCAAGTATCATGTTTTGACATGGACTGACCCCTGAATTATAATTGTCAATAAGGTAGAATTCTCCCTAAATCCATATTGAGGTAAGGTGCAACTAAATTCTCACATTGTAAAATTGTGAAAAGCATCTAATCAAATTCATTCAACAGAAGCATGCTCGACACCTGTATGTGTGAGTACTCTTTCTATAATCAGGGAATCACAGGAAGATAAGACTGGGATTCTTATTTTCAAAGAGATTATAAGACACTGGAAAACCAAATTTGTTACCCGTTCTGACTCACAGCAACTCTATAGGACGGAGTAGAACCACCCCATAGGGTTTCCAACACTGTAATCTTTAAGGAAAGGAGTCCTGGTGGTGCAGTGATTAAGGGCTCAGGTTTCGGTTTTTAATCTTTATGGAAGCTGACTGCTACCTCCTTCTCCCATGGAGTGGCTGGTGGGTTCAAACCAGGGCTTTGAACTGGTTCAGTCATGGCCAATGATGCAAAACCACAACAGACTGGAGTTTTTACAATATGTGTGAACTGGAATAACTGGAACAGGAAAAATTATGGGTTGAAGCCCTGGAATGGGAGACTTGGAAGAGGCGTAGTGCGCCCTTTCAGGAGCCTGATGAATGATATTGGATTATTGCCAGAACTGTGGAGAATGACACACATTCAAAAGGGTGCAGTTAGTCACCATGTCTGAGCAGGGCACCACTGTTCATCACTGCTCAAAATCTGAAAGGCAAGGGATTTGTTTGCTGTGCAATTTGTACGCTGCCTTTGTTTTCTAAGAGGGAGATTAGGTTTCTAGCAGGGCTTCGACTCGTACATTTTACAGTTCTCGTTATTGTTCCAGTTTACCTAAATTTAAAAAAAATGGACTCTATTCCAATTATGCTTCATCAACCATGATTGAACAGGGAAGAACCAGTTTGAATTCCTGGTTCATACTGCACCTTACAGTTAGCAGACAGGCACTTAACCACTGTGCCACAAGACCTCCTTTGTAAGACACCAGGGATACAAATTAGCATGTTACAGGAAAATAAGAGAGTATTGATAAAGCTAGAAAAGAGTTCAGAAAAAGGAAACAGACTTCTGACTGGGAGATAAGGAAAGAATGTAGGAATAATGCAGAGTTTGTCCTGGGCTTTTAAAAAGGCAGATTAAACATTTCATCTTATGAATATTAGGAGGGTGGGTTTAGGAAACAGAAAATGGTGCTGAAGGCCATTTCTGATGGTAGGAATGACATTAACAAAGAAACTGAGGGGAAAGTGCTGAGCAGGACCTGGGATTACGTCTGACTCTTAGAGTACAGGGCACAGGAATGGCCTCTTTGGGGGAGACATTTTTAAGCAGGGTTTGGTATTGAGTCACAGAATACTGTAAATGCTAGCATAGGGGTTTTAGCATTCTGCCCTAAGGGATTCTTTATTTTTTTCTTTCAAGAGCATATTTATTCCCTTCTTGTAAGGTATAATACATTATCATTATAAAATATGTATCATCTTCATAATTATTACCATTATAATAATAATATATAATCTTTGCTACTGTTATTAATGTGATATACTACCTTATAAATATATATGTGTACTTATGTGTATATATAAATGTATATTACACACATAAACACACACACACACGCCTCATTGTGTTTTGCACATTATGTGACTTTTAAACTGAAAAGGAAAATACCCTCACATACTGTTAGGTAGACATTATTATCTATCTTTTACGAATCTAGAAACTGATGATCAGGAACATTAAATCACTGCCTAAGATCGCAGAGCTACAGTTCATCCCTTGTCTATAATAACTCAAACTATGCTTCTGTGCAGTAAACCTCCATG
Organism: Dugong dugon; assembly: GCA_030035585.1. Classification (NCBI taxonomy): domain Eukaryota; kingdom Metazoa; phylum Chordata; class Mammalia; order Sirenia; family Dugongidae; genus Dugong; species Dugong dugon. The sequence goes on from CM057472.1 coordinate 92,750,952, forward strand.
GCAATCATCAAATGGAGTAAATGAGTTACTTCAGGTGATTCGATCCTGATTCCTGAGTTAAAAGCAGTTTCTCTGTTTCAGAACAAATATATAGTCTCTCTAACTACAGATTCGTAAAATTGCCATTGATATTCTGAGTGAAACATCCATATACCGAGGGTCAATGACACAAGAAAACTTGGATACATAGCCTCTAACCATCTGGGTACTTTACAGAAGTCACAACTTTACTGAACCTCAGTTTCTTCGTTTGGACAACAAGGGTCTTTGAGCTCAATGATCTTGAAAATCCTTGCCAAGTCTATGAATCTAGGATGACATACCACGGCATGCAATGTAGTCCTTAGTCATTTACCGTGTTCTTGACTTTTGTGTTCAGTATGGTCCCTATCACAGAAAGAAAAATAGTTGAGACTGTTTTGAAGACTCTTATTTCTGAGGACTGCATAATCAGAGAGATCATAGTTGTGTTTCAGTTGCGGCATAGTGAAGACACAGGTTCAAACCATGGATCTGTCACTTCTTTGCTATGTGAATGTAAATAAAGTATGAGTGGACTACCTGAGTTATAGCTTCTTCATTTCTAAAATACAGGATTATGAGTCTTAGAAATAATGTATTTAAAAGACTAGTCATATATCTGACATTTAACACAATGGGAAGAATATAGCACACTGTTTAAGAACACAGCATTTGCCATCAGCCAGAGCCAGTTGGTAAGTTGTATAACTTTGAAGACATATTACTTAAACTTTCTCATATTTTAAATAGGGGCAATAATAATATCTATTTCACAGTATGACTGTGAGAAATAGGGGAATAATGCCTAAAAAATGTTCAGCACAGTGCCTGGAACAGATGATATAAATAAATATCTATTATTATTTTGTTAATAATTATGTAGAAAATACAACTATTAATAACTCTGATAATAATAATTACTACTGCTATCAGTGTTCACATAACAGACACTTGCGGCTACATTATGACATACTGACTATTTGAAAAGTGTAGTTTAAAATACCATTTGATTTACAATTTATTTATTTTTTCTTTTTTTTTTAATTGCAGTAGTTTAAGTGAAAGTTTACAATTCAAGTTAGTCTCTCATACAAAAATTCATACATACTTTGTTATGTGATCCTAACTGCTCCCCCTGTACTGTGACAACACACACGTAACTTTCTACCCGATTTCCCCTGCCCATTCATCTAGCTTCTAACCCTGTCTGCCTTCTCATCTCACCTCCAGACTGAAGCTGCCCATTTAGTCTCATGTATCTACTTGAGTTAAGAAGCACAGTCTTCAAGAGTATCATTTTATGTCCCACAGTCCAGTCCAATCTTTGTCTGAAGAGTTGGCTGAGGGCATTGTTTTAGTTCTCGGTTGACAGAGAATCCGGGGGCCATGCTCTCTGGGAATCCTCCAGTCTTAGTCAGATCATTAAGTCTGGTTATTCTACTAGAATTTGAGTTCTGCATCCCACCCTTCCCCTGCTTACAGACTCTCTGTTGTGTTCCCTGTCAGGGCAGTCATTGGTGGTAGCCAGGCACCATCTAGTTCTTCTGGTCTCAGGCTGATAAAGTCTCTGGTTTATGTGGCCATTTCTGTCTCTTGGGCTAATACTTTCCTTGTGTTTTTGGTGTTCTTCATTCTCCTTTACTCCAGGTAGTTGGGACCAATTGATACATCCTAGATGGCTGCTTGCTAACTTTTAAGACTGCAGATGTCACTCACCAAAGTAGGATGCAGAAGATTTTCTTAATAAATTTTGTAATACCAATTGACCTAGATGTCCCCAGAAACCATGGTCCCAAGACCCCTACCCCTGCTACTCTGTCCCTTGAAGTGTTTGATTTTATTCAGGAAACTTCTTAGCTTTGGTTTAGTCCAGTTGTGCTGACTTCCTCTGTAGTGTATGCTGTCCTTCCCGTCACCTAAGATAATTCTTGTCTACTACCTAGTTAGTGAATAATCCTCACCCTCCCTGTCCACCCTTATAACCATCAAAGAATGTTTTCTTCTGTGTTTAAACATTTTCTTGAGTTTTTATAATAGTGGTCATATACAATATTTGTCTCTCTGTGACTGACTAAATTCACTCAGCATAATGTCCTCCAGAGTCCTCCATGTTCTAAGATGTTTCAAAGCTTCATCATTGTTCTTTATCGTTGCATAATATTCCATTGTGTGGATTAACCATAATTTGTTTATCTATTCATCCGTTGATAGGTACCTAGGTTGTTTCCATCTTTTTGCTGTTGTGAACAGTGCTGCAATGAATATGGGCATTCATATGTCTATTCGTGTGATGGCTCTTATTTCTCTATGGTAAATTCCAAGGAGTGAGATTGCTGGATCACATGGTACTTCTATTTCTCACTTTTTAAGGAAGCACCAAATCAATTTCCAAAGTGATTGTACCATTTTACATTCCCATCAACAGTGTATAAGTGTTCCAGTCTCCCCACAACCTCTCCAACATTTATTATTTTGTGTTTTTCAGATTAATGCTAGCCTTGTTGGGGTGAGACAGTATCTCATTGCAGCTTTGATTTCCATTTCTCTAATGGCTAATGATTGTGACCATTTCTTCATGTGCCTGTTAGCTGCCTGAATTTCTTCTTTGGCAAAGTGCCTGTTCATATCCTTTGCCCATTTTTTAATTGTGTTATTTGTCTTTTTGTTGTTGAGGTTTTGCAATATCTTGTAGATTTTAGAGATTAGACCCTTATTGGATTTATCATAGCCAAATTTTTTTTTTTCCTAGTCTGTAGGTTGTCATTTGACTCTTTTGGTGAAGTCTTTTGATGAGCATAAGTGTTTGATTTTTAGGAGCTCCCAGTTATCTAGTCTCTCTTCTGGTGCTAGAGCATTGTTACTTACGGTTCATAATCTGTTTATGCCATGTATTAGGGTTCCTAGCATAGTCTCTATTTTTTCTTCCATGATCTTTATCGTTTTCAATTTGATATTAGGTCTTGGATCCATTTTGAGTTAGTTTTTGTGCATGGTGTGAGGCATGGGTCTTGTTTCAGTTTTGCAGATGGATATCTAGTTATGCCAGCACAATTTGTTAAAGGGATTGTCTTTTACCCAATTAATGGACTTTGGGCCTTCGTAAAATATCAGCAGCTCGTAGGTGGATGAATTTATGTCCGGATTCTCAACTTTGTTCTATTGATCTATGTATCTGTTGTTGTACCAGTACCAGGCTGTTTTGACTATGGTGGCCATATAATAGATTCTAAAATCAGGTAGTGTGAGGCCTCACACTTTGTTCTTCTTCTTGAGTAATGCTTTACTTATCTGGGGCCTCTTCCCTTTCCATATGAAGTTGATTTGTTTCTCCATCTCATTAAGAAATGCCATTGGAATTTGGATTGGATTGCATTGTATCTGTAGATCGCTTTGGGTAGAATCCCTTTCTATATGAAGTTGGTGATTGGTTTCTCCATCTCATTAAAAAATGCCATTGGAATCTGGATTGGATAGCATTGCATCTGTAGATCACTTTGGGTAGAATTGACATTTTCACAATGTTGAGTCTTCCTATCCATGAGCAAGGTATATTTTTCCCACTTATACAGGTCTCTTTTGGTTTCTTGCAGTAGTGTCTCGTAGTTTTCATTGTATAGGTCTTTTACGTCTCTGGTTAGATTTACTCCTATATATTTTACCTTCTTGGGTAAACAGTATTGATTTGGTGGTTTCCTCCTCAAAGTTTTCTTTGTTGGAGTAAAGGAATCCAACTGAGTTTTGTATGTTTATCTTGTATCCTGATACTTTGCTGAAATCTTCTACTAGTTCTAGTAGTTTTCTTGTGGATTCTTTGGAGTTTTCTGTGTGTAAGATCATATCATCTGCAAATAGAGATACTCTGACTTCTTCCCTACCAATTTGGATGTCCTTTATTTCTTTTTCTAGCCTAATTTCTCTGGCTAGGACCTCCAGCACAATGTAGAGTAAGAGTGATGATAAAGGGTATCCTTGTCTGGTTCCCATTCTCAGGGAGAATGCTTTCAAAGTCTCTCCATTTAGTATGATGTTTGCTGTTGGCTCTTTATAAATGCCCTTAAGTATGTTGAGGAATATCCTTTCTATTCCTATTTTGTTGAGTGTTTTTATCATGAATGCGTGTTGGACTTTGTCAAATGCCTTTTCTCCATCGATTGATAAGATCATGTGGTTCTTGTCTGTTGTTTTATTAATGTGATGGATTACATTGATTGTTTTTCTAATGTTGAACCATACGTGCATACCTGTCATAAACCCCACATGATCATGGTGAATTATTTTTTTGATACGTTGTCAAATTCTATTGGCTAGAATTTTGTTGAAGATTTTTGTGTCGATGTTCATGAGGAATATTGATCTATTTTCTTTTCTTGTGGTGTCTTTACCTGGTTTTGGTATCAGGATTGTTCTGGCTTCATAGAATGAGTTTGGGAGTATTCCATGCTTTTTTATGCTCTGAAATACCAATAGTAGTAATGGCTTTAACGCTTCTCTGAAAGTTTGGTAGAATTCTCCAGTGAAGCCGTTCAGGCCAGGGCTTTTTTTTGGTTGGGATTTTTTAAAATTTCCTTTTCAATCTCTTCTTTTGTTATGGGTTTATTTAGTTGTTCTAGCTCTGTGTGTTTGTTTAGGTAGGTAGTAAGTTTCTAGAAATTTGTCCATTTCCTCTAGGTTTTCAAATTTGTTAGAGTACAATTTTTCATGGTATTCTGTTATGATTCTTTCAATGTCAGTTGGGTGTGTTGTGATATTACCCATCTCATTTCTTATACAAGTTATCTGCTTCCTCTCCTGTTTTTCTTTTGTCAGTTTGGCCAATGGTTTATCAATTTTGTTGATCTTTTCAAATAACCAGCTTTTGGTCTTGTTAAGTCTTTCAATTATTTTTCTACTCTCAGTTTCATTTAATTCTGCTCTAATTCTTATTATTTCCTTTCTTCCAGTGCCTGAGGGCTTCTTTTGCTGCTCTCTTTCTACTTGTTCCACTTGTAGGGTTAATGTTTTGATTATGGCCCTTTCTTCTTTTTGGATGTGTGCATTTATTGCTATAAACTGACCTCTGAGCACTGCTTTTGCTGTGTCCCAAAGGTTCTGGTAGGATGTGTTTTCATTTTCTTTTGATTCTATGAATTTCTTTATTCCATCTTTAATTTCTTGTATAACCCAGTAGTTTTTGAGCAAGGTGTTATTCAGTTTCCAAGTGTTTGATTTTTTTTTTCCTTGATTTTTGTGTTATTGATTTCTACTTTTATGGCTTTATGGTCAGAAAAGATGCTTTGTAATATTTTGATGCTTTGGATTTTGTTAAGGCTTGCTTTATGGCCTAATATGTGGTCTATTCTGGAGCATGTTCCATGTGCATTGGAAAAGAAAGAATACTTGGCTGCTGTTGGGTGGAGAGTTTAGTATATGTCTATGAGATCAGGTTGGTTGATTGTAGCATTTAGATCTTCTGTGTCTTTGTTGAGCTTCTTTCTAGATGTTCTGTGCTTCACTGAAAGTGATGTGTTGAAGTCTCCTACTATTATAGTGGAGCTGTCTATCTCTCTTTTCAATGCTGTTAGAGTTTGTTTTATGTATTTTGGAGCCTTGTCCTTGGGTGGGTAAATATTTATTATAGTTATGTCCTCCTTGTGTGTTGACCATTTAATCATTATATAGTGTCCTTCCTTATCCTTTGTGGTGGATTTTAATTTAAAGTCTATTTTGTCAGAGATTAATATTGCCACTCCTGCTCTTTTTTGATTGTTGTTTGCTTGATATATTTTTTTCCATCCTTTAAGTTTTAGTTTGTTTGTGTTTTTAAGTCTAAGATGTGTCTCTTGTAGGCAGCATATAGATGGATCATATTTTTTTTATCTAGTCTGCCACTCTCTGTCTCTTTATTGGTGAATTTAGTCCATTTACATCCAGTGTAATTATTACAGGTATGAGTTTAGTGCTGTCATTTTGATGTCTTTTTTTGTGGGTTGTTGACAGTTTCTTTGTTCCACTTGATTTTCTGGGCTGAGTCATTTTTCTTTATGTATTTTCTTTTCATCCTTTTCATTGTTTTTCATTTTGTATTTGCTGAGTCTTTATATTTTTCTCATTTTTTGTTTTGATGTGTATGCTTGTTAGTTTCCTTTGTGGTTACATTAATATTCACCCGTATTTTTTTTAAGTTCATACCAGTCTTATTTCTTTATATCGTCTTGACTTCCTCTCCATACTAAAAATTTATGTTTACATTTTTTAGTCCCCCTATTTTGTTTTAATGTTGTCATCTTTTACATGTTGACATCTCTGTTTCCCTATTTTCAGTTTTTTAGGTTTGATTTATTTTTGTGATTTCCCTATCTGGACTGATATCTTGTTTCTCTGTCCTGTGTTCTAGTCTTGGCTTGTCTAATGTTACTGATTTTCTAACTGGAGGACTCCCTTTAGTATTTATTGTAATTTTGGTTTGGTTTTTGCAAATTTTCTAAGCTTCTGTTTATCTGGAAATGCCCTAATTTCTCCATCATATTTGAGAGACAGTTTTGCTGGTTATATAATTCTTGGCTAGCAATTCTTTTTCTTCAAGGCTTTATATATGTCATCCCTTAGCCTTCTTGCCTGCATGATTTCTGCTGAGGAGTCCGAGCTTAGTCTTTTTGACTCTCCTTTGTAGATGACTTTTCATTTATCCCTAGCCTTTCTTAAAATTCTGTCTTTACAGTGAGTTGAAGATAATGGTGATGGAATAATTTAGAAAAGTATAGTGAGAATAGCAGCACAACTGGAAGAATGTAATTGATGTCACTAGATTGTACATGTAGAAATTTTTGTAATGGTGTAACATTGGCTATGTATGTTTTCACCAAAAAAAGGTCCTCCAAGGTCGAGAAGAGAGTGTTGACATGTCGTGGGGTTGTTAACCAGTGTCATAAAATGATATGTGTACTGACTGCTTAATGAGAAACTATTTGTTCTGTAAACCTTCATCTAATGTACAATAAATAAAAAAATTTTTTAAATTCTCTATCTTTGCTTTTGGCAAGTTTCATAATGCTTTGTCTTGGTGACTTTCTTTTGGTATCTACCTTATGTGAGGTTTCGAAGAGCATCTTGGATAGATAGCTTCTCATCTTTCATGATATCAGGGAAGTTTTCTGCCAACAAATCTTCAACAATTCTCTCTGTATTTTTGTTATCCCCCACCCTGTTCTGGTACTCCAGTCACTCGTAGGTTATTCCTTTTGATAGAATCGTACATAATTCTTAGAGTTTCTTCATTTTTTAAAATTTTTTTATCTGATTTTTCCTCAAATAAATTGGTATCAAGTGCTTTATCTTCAATCTCACTAATTCTGACTTCCATTGCCTCAGTTCTGCTCCTATGACTTTCTAATGAGTTGTCTAATTCTGAAATTTTATTGTTAATCTTCTGGATTTCTGATTGCTATCTCTCTGTGGATTCTTGCCACCTGTTAAATTTGTCATTATGCTCTTCTCTAATCTTTTTAAGTTCCTCTATTGCGTGTGCTGTGTTTTGCCTAATTTCCTTCCTGATGTCTTGAAGAGCTCTGTACATTAATCTTTTGTATTCTGCCTCTGGTAATTCCAAGAAATTTTCTTCCTCCAGAAAATTTCTAGATTTTTTACTTTGGGAGCTTGCTGAAGCCATCATGATCTGCCTGTTTATGTGATTTGATATTGACTGTTTTCTCCAAGCCATCAATAAGTTATTATATTTATTTATTTTATGTTTGCTTACTGTGTCCTAGTTTCATGTTTTGTTTTGTTTTGATATGCCCAAATAGGTTGCTCCTGTGAGCTAGTTTGGTCATCGGTGCCCCTGAAGCTCCAACATCCTGCTACCAGGTGGCCTGAACTGTCACTAAGTACATGAGCCCAGGAATCTGCCCACTCCTCCTATATGTATTCAGCTCAGGTGTCCAGGTAGTCAGCCACCAAGTGTGTGTTGCAGTCTCTCACCTACAGTCCTAGACAGGCATGGGTGATTGGTGTAGGCACAGGCATCCGGCTGAAGTAGAAGAACACATGCTGAGCAAGGCAGGGGCTGACGGCCACCTCTGAGTGTCCAGGAGGAAAGCATGTCCCTGTTTCCTAGAGCACATAGGTGGGAGGGTTCTGCAGCTGGACTACGAGCACCCAATGCTGTTGGCTGTAAGGACTAGGGGGCATCTCTTTTTCTTAGGCCTGTATCACAGGTGGCTAGGTGGCATGAGTAGAGCCGCCAGTCCTCAGACCCCTGATGTGGCTAGGTGAAGACCCTGCTTAATGGGCAGAGCAGTGTCATATGTCAAGAACCTGCCACTTCACAGCTGAAACAGTTGAAGTTAGACTTTAGGTATATACCCTGTTCAGGTATATACTCTGCATAATGAGGGCCTACGTTGTTGAAATGGGCCCACACAAGTTTCTGCGGGGGGAAAGGCACTCAAGTCTGTGGATCCCTTATGCCTGAGCCTAGGCAAAGGAGCTATGCCTATCCTGAGTTCCCAGCCCACAGGAGCCAGCAAATTATTTTTTCCCTCTGTTTGTTAATTTGTTCCCTCTCCAAGGTCCGGATAATGGCTCAGAGCATTTGATGAGTCCTACTTCCAGCCCAGGGGACTCAGCAATCCTTGAAGCCATCCTGAACCCAGTGCAGAGCAGAGGGAAGGGAGGTAAATGCGAGAGAGGTTTTTCCCTAAGGGGAGTGTTTTGGATCCGTCTGGTAGGCCAGATGCAAATGCTTATCTTTCTCCAACTGAAGGCTTGTTCTCACTGGTTCTGGGTGGGGAAGTAGACTCTGTGCTGCTGGGTCTCTCCCAGGGTGGAAAATGCCTTCTAAGTGCTGCTGCTTGCCTGCCTCACTGCTCACCCCCAACCTGATCCAGGCTGAAGGGCTCAACTCCCGCCAGGTCAGGTCTGGCAACTCCTCACTGCTTCCGAACTGTCTCTCCTTCCCCCTGCCACTCAGTCTGATTCCTCAACTTTGCCTTTGATGTTCAGGGTTCCTAGATTGTCATATATAATTGATTCACTTGTTTTTTGGGGGCCTTTGTTGTAAGAGGGACCACCGGAAGGGTCTGACTACTCTGCCATCTTGGCCCTGCCTCTGATTTACAAGTTAGAAATGATTATATATATTTTTAGTGATACAACTACTGGACTATTTATTCCCATAATTTTTTAACACTGGCTACTGAATAATAGGTGCCAAGTGCAGAATTTCCCTAAGCAATAAAGCAACATTTGGAAAATTCTTTCAGTTTTTTTTGAAGCTGTTAAATAACAGACTGACTGAAGTTGTCAAACTAGGCCATTACCAGGAAATATTTTCTAATGTGATGTGATTAAACAGTGAGAAGGGGCAGTAAAATACCTTAGTTTTAATTCTGAAAGGTCTGGGAACGATAATATCCCCATTCCATATGTTGGTCATCATTTACAAAAGCTAAAAGACACATTTTTTCTTCCAATTGCAAATGCAAGAGTATATATTCTATTTACGTAAAGTTATGGTGTCTAAACACAAAAAATATCAAAATATGCATTGGAAGCAATTTATAATGATTAGGAGTTTGAGTAAGAAGCAGTGTATATTTGGTGTCATTTTCCTTCAAATACCAGTCGATTTTATTATTTAATCATAACCACAAGCTGTTCCATTTTCAGAGTAAAATAGGCAGTATTAATTTTCTCCCTATGTGACTGCTCCCCAAGTTTATTTATTCTTGTCCAAACTTTTGCCCTAATGAATGCATTATCTGTTCTTTTCTAATGCTGCCACACAGAAATGGCAAGGGATATCAGGCATGAGTGCCTTTTGACCTTAATTTTGAGTTCATTGCAACATTCCTGAAAGTCAAACTGGCATGCCTTTTCACTTCTCCCCTCCTGAAACTCCATACTTAAAATGTGTTGAGTTTGTCTGCTTGATTTGCCTCAGGATAGGAATCCTGACCTTCTAGGCCATTCACTCTACCATGCCCCGCCCCCTTTTTTCCTAGAAGCTATTTTACCTTGGGGAAAATGAGATTGAGCAAGGAAAATGAAAACTCAGATTATTTTATAAATATAGGAAAGGTAGATGTGATTAGAATGAACTATTCAGGCTATGTTTGAATTCTTTCTTTATAATTTAGACTTGATTTTTTTTTTGGAGGGGAAGGTATATGGACTCTTGAGCTTATATAAGTTTTGATGGACTACTATGTGTAGAGAGAGTTGGTGCTATGAACAGGTCACATGCTTAAAAAGCACACAGTCAAATTTACATCCATAATAATGGTTGAATCTTAGAAGCATAATGTTGAGTCAAAGGAGTTAGACACAAAAGAGTGCACACTTTATGATTCCACCTATACAAAGTGCAAATACAAATCTATACTGTTGGAGATCACACTATTGGGTATCCTTAGCAGGATGGTAGTGACTAGACAAGAGTACAAGGAGAATTTTTTGATGTGGATCCGTTTACATGGATGTGTTCAATTTCTAAAAATTCATCAAGCTAAATTATTATGATGTGCACTTTTCTTTATGTATATTCAAATTTAATAAAGCATTATAAAAAGCATTTCATCTAATCTAATTTACAAACTCTTATTTATAGAAGGGATTGCCTTCTTTTATTTTATCTGTTTTAAAAGGCCCAAACAATTGCATTTTCTGAAAATACCACTTCAATAAGAAACAATGAAAGGGGCTATGTTTTAGCAAAACATTACTAAAAATTCATAATCATTCCTTAAATACATCTCAGCACTTGTCATTTCTATAATAACACTCTGCCAAATTTCAGAGACACAGAGGTGAATAAATGGGATTCCTGTCTGCTAGGAACTCACCATCTAGAGGGAAAGACAAGAACAAAATTAAAGGAACTTAACAGTATTAATGTGATGATTGCTCTAATACAAGTCTATTGCACTTGGTGATACGGTGATACTGGAGTTCAGAGGAAGAACACATGGGAATCCTCACATATAAGCCTGAGTGTATGAAAACATTTCAAAGAGAAGCTTATATTTGTGTTGTCTATTGGAATAAGTTTGCATTAGACAAACAGACAAAGTCCAAAGAGTGCTCTAAACATCCTATAGATGTCCTACAGGTAGCTGATAAATAGATAACTAAATATGAAATACATGAAAATTCATTATTCTTGACATTTTCTCAATCAGACTACCAATGGCACACTAATGAGGCTTTCTAAAGAACAGCGGGAGGGGAAATCATGCTCTAGATTGTTAAAACTTGTTATTTTTAGTGATGAGAAAAGTAGCAGTGAATGTGGGTTTAATGAGTATACCTTGACAAAAGTTAACAATGCCACTAAGACAGGTTCAAGAGAAAAGGATGCTTGCACTAAAGATTTTGTGGTGTATAATTTGGCAACAACACCAACAATGACAAAAAACAAGTGTATGGTCATATACATGTGTGTATAGGCACATAGGTATACAGGTAGGTACGGGCGTCTACATACGTATACACAGATAAAAGAATCTATATGTATATTCATAGAATTCAAATTATAGATACTTCTCAGGCATAACCAAACACCTTGTAAGGTTGGTTTTCTAGGTTTGAAGGCTTAGGATCTTAGTCTCATAGGACAACTCAGTCAATTGGCACAGTGTAGTTCACAAAATTCACATTCCATATCCTAGTGAGTGAGTAGCATCTGGGGTCTTAAAAGCTTGTGATCAGCCATCTAAGATACAACTGTTGGTCTCTACTCATCAGGAGCAAAAGAGTAAGAAGGAAACCAAAGGAATCAGTCTACAGGTCTACTGGTATACATAAGCCACTGAGACCAGAAATATTATATGGTGACCAGCTACCACTATTGGCCATTCTGGTTAGGGCCACAATAGTCAGACCCTGATAAAAGGGGAAAAAATTGCAGAACAGAACTCAAATTCTTAAAAAGCCCAGACTTACTGGACCAGTTGAGACCAGAAGACTCACTGTAACTATTGCTCTGAGATACCGTCTAAACCTTGAACTGAAACTATCTCCTGAGCTCTCCTTTTAGCAAAACAACAGAATCACACACAAAATAAAGGACACTAACCATAAGTATGGTCCTCTACTTAAAAAAAAAAAAAAAAAAAAACTATATGAAACCAAATGTCAACATTTACTATAAAGCAAAGAGGAGAAGATAAGGGGGCAGAGGAACTACAGTACTAGAAACAGAACAACCAGAACACAAAGTGAATGTTGACACATTGTAAAAAATGTAACTAATGTCACAGAACAATTTGTATAGAAATAGTCAAATGGGAACCTAATTTATTGTGTAAACTTTCACCAAAAAAACACACACAAAAATATTATTTAAAAAAAAAAAGATCAGGGCAGAAAAGGAAATGTGTATGCCTTCTCAGTGTCTCAAACCCTGGTACCCCAGAAAAAAGAAATGAGCGTGAGAGGAAGATTAAAAATAAAAAGATACAGCCTAAAAGAAAGCATTTTAAAGGTAATTCATTTCTGCCCAGAGCCCTGGTGGTATAGTGGTTAAGAGCACAGCTGCTAACCAAAAGATTGGCAGTTCAAATCCACCACCCACTCCTTGGAAACCCTATGGGACAGTTCTATTCCATCTTATAGGGTCGCTATGAGTCGGAACTGACTCCAGGGCACCTAACAACAAGAACAATTTCTGCCTTAATGGAAACATACCGTAGTACATGTGGGATGGAATATCAAGGAATGAGAGAGTTGTGGGCTATTCTTCTCCTTTTTTGCAGTCCAGTCATGAAGTTTCCAGTATTTGGATCAACACCATCACAAGTTTATAGATATCCTGATCCCCCATCACCATGCCCATAACATAAAACAAGCTCAGAAGCCGTAAGTCATTGTGACAACAGAAATTCCAAAGTACTTGAAGGTAAGAATATTAAATTCTCAACCTTGGCTATCAGCCAAATTAGGATTAAAGTAGCTCTTTAGCAGAGTTTCAGTGAGGAGTTTCAAAAAGTATGATCTTAACTCCAGACAAAACACAAAGAAGACAAAAATTGAAATATTTCTGGTGAGGGGTTAAAAAGCAAGCAGACAAACATAATAAAATAATTTTTCCGGAAGAGAAGCAAGTGTCAAAAATACCTACTCTCCTGCCAGGGAGTAAATGGGTGGATACATATCATGTTTAATCAGCTCCCTAAAAAAAATATTGAAAAGTAAGTTTCTTTGAGAGTCCAACGGGCTAAAATTTTAGCTGAATGACTAGAATAACAACTGTAAAGAAAGTGTTTTAGCTAATCTTAAATTTTATCTTTGAAATATATTATAATGCAAATATAGACAATTTACACATAAAGATTCCATTTATCTACATAATAAAGTCAAAACTCTTCATTATGGTATACAGAGACGTCATCAGCTGGATCCTGACTGTCTTTCCAATGTTTCTTTTCTCTATTCTCCCACACTCACAAAATATATTTCTTACACAAAAAGAAACCAAACCCATTGCTGTCAGCGTCGATTCCGACTCATAGTGACCCTATAGGACAAAGTAGAACTGCCCCAGAGTGTTTCCAAGAAGCAGCTGGTGGATTCAAACTGCCAACCTTTTTGATTTGCAGCCAAACACTGTGACACCAGGGCTCCATTTCTAACACAAAGACCTTACATTTTCCAAATTACCTGTCTTTCTTATGCTTCTAAGCTTTTAAGCTTTTAAGCACTTGACTGCTAACTGAAAGGTTGGTGCTTTGAACTTACCAAGTGGCTCTGAGGAAAAAAAGAGGCTGGCGATCTCCTGTAAAGATTACAGCCTAGAAAACCCTATGGGGCAGTTCTACTCTGTCACATGGGTGGCGTCTCTATGAGTCAAAAATTGACACAATGTCATCTAGCAACAACAATGTTTCAGGCACAGAACTCACTAACTTTTGTTAAAATTATTTCATTGGATGTTTACTATATTTTATTTTTTACCATGTAAGTGTTAAAAACATAAATATGTGAAACCCCTTACCCTAAGTCATATATTTATGTAGTTTATTGGCAATACTAGAGTGCATGTTCTTTCACTCTAATTAAAAGTAAAAAAAAGAAAAAGGGAAGTATCATTTTTTGGAAGAAAGAGCAAGTAATTTCACAGATGCTTTCAATATTACAATAGTGTGGGAATATAAAAATAATTACAAATAAAGAAGTAAAGACAGATGTGGATGATAGGGGTACCACCAAGAAATTATGATGACAGGTAGATTTTCCAATTATTTCTAAGCATGCTTCTCTACTTGGTTTAAAAGGATTAGGGCTTTACCAAAAGTCATGCACAAAGACAGCTATGGAACTAGAATGTTTTCAACCATTCATTATGCAATTTTAGAAGCATGCTCAGGCATTGTCCTCTCTGTTCAAATGAGGCTCTTCCATGCTACACGGAAGACATTTGTCCTCAACCTCTTCACTCCTGTTTCTACTTCCTCTTATAATGAATCATTCTTACTTAGAACACTATATAAGAATACAGAATTATTGCTCAAAACAACACCTAGTTAGTGGCATAGTGGCATTGCTGGGATAACAACCCAGATCTTTTAATTTATTCCTTTCATTCAAAGCCAATATATGCAATGTAATATTCACCATTTTACTCTCAGGGCCCAGGGCAAAAACACTGCTCCTACAGAAAATAGTTCACAGTCTAAAACAAGAGAGGAAACTGAAAATACTTACAATATACAAGATAAGTATAATAATGTAGAGGATATGAAGCATTTTATGAGCCCATAAGTGTAAATTAATAATTTAGCCTGAAGAAGTTGAGAAATAATTTGTAGAGGTGGGATTTTCGCCAATGCCCTCCTGGAGGTTTAAGGTAGGATACTTGTGCCTGATAACTATGGCTACTTAGTTTTTAAGAAGGAAATTTTCCTTGCAAGTGCTCATTTCATTTTTTCAACATAATGCAGTTTTACTGTTATCCATAATTTGTATGTATTTAATTTGAGGGATAAAGAATTCTCTAAATCCTTGAGTGAAATTGAAATGCCAGGAAGAAGTGCCCTGTCAGAAAGGCACCCCAGGTTGAGAACCAGAGCTTGAGTAGAAGATTGCCCTTGGGTGAGTAGAGGGCCTTGTGTGGGAGGAGCCTCAGTGTGTGCAAAGGCCTCAAATTATAGAAACTGAAGAGGACTTGCCTGTTTGCTGAATGATGGGTTATTCAGGGCAAGCAAACAGTGAATTCCACTATAAGTCTGAGTTAATTTTGGCTTTCTGGAGATTGATAACCTAATCATAATTAGAAATTTGTGTTTGGAGATGCTATCAGACATTTTTAACATAAGTTGATTCCCCAGATAGTTCTCATAGCAGGTTGTTTGTTTGGGTTGGGGATATCTTCACTTAGCGAGCAGGCGAAGGGAGAGCTATGGTTTAAGTTCTTGCACCAAGGCCATCCCTAATTTCCACTCTCTTCATTCATCCAGCCATAGAAAGGCAGAAAGTAAAGCCTGGAAGTGGATTTACCAACTAGTACTCACAAAACAATGTGGGGGTATGACACACCAGGTTTTTGCAAGAAAAACTTTATTATTGGTGTTATTGTTGCTTTTGTTGTTGTTTGCTTATTTTTAATGTCAGTGATCGATTCTTAATTATTATTAGGGCATTTTTCTAAAAGAAAACTCCTTGGGGTTTCCATTAGTAGAAAATGACTTTGCAGCAACTGTTTTTTGTTTTGTTTTATATGTTAAGTTCAACTCCTGATACCACCCTCAGCTGAGAAATAGGCATCTGCCTCCAAACACAGACAGATACACACATATACTTCAGGTCTTCAGATTATTCTGTTCATTTAAAGTCATTGCTTTTATGTATTGCAAGCTGCAATTGCTTCTAGCAGCATAATGTCTTAACTACTAACATAATCATATTGCAGTTACTAAATATTTTTACATGGCAGTATTTGTCGTTGGATAGATATTATGTTGGATATTATTATAATTCTCTTTGTACCATTGTAGTTTGAAAATATATAGAATAGAACTGGCTTCTATCTGCTGAGCAATTAAATGAAATATCACAAACAGGAAAGACTATCAATAAAGACTGACTGTTTACTTGTTGAATAGGTGTTCAGAAAAGGAGCAGCTGCAGCCCAAAATGCACTGGGAAAGAATACATTTCCTCTAAAATAATGCAGGTGGTAGGCTTCCCTTACATTATTAGACAGCGATTATAAGGCATGTATTCTACAGGGTTTGACTGCATAAGAAGACAAGGAAGGATATCAAAACACTCCCTCTTTAGTTCATATTCAGAAATTCTGCTGATTGAATAGAATGATAATAACAGTCAGAAACTGGATTGTGACTTCATCCAAAGATCTTGACCCATCTAGAAATCATTTCTCCCTTTCTACAATATGGTCATCATCACTGGTGTAGAAGACAGTTACATTTAAAGAACTTAGTCACCCCTACCAAAATGTCTTAATACCCTCATCCAGACAAGAATACATGGAAATACGATGCAATCAATGAATTAGGATTATACCAAAATCTGAGGCTACTTTTTATTCTTCTTTTTGATAACACTTGCGATAGCTAAGAGAATTTTGAGACTTAGTTTTACTTTTTATCTGAATCATGATCCAATATTAGTCATCAGGGTCATAAACTAAACCAAATTCTTTGCCACTGAGTCAATTCCAACTCATAGCAACCCTACAGGAAAGAGTAGAACTGCCCCAAAAGATTTCCAAGGAGCAGCTTGTGAATTCTAACTGCTGGTCTTTTGGTTAGCAGCTGAGCTCTTAACCACTGTGCCGCCAGGGCTCCATCAGGGTCATAGGCCCCAGAAATTCATCAGGGAGAGATATTAGCAAGTTTCTATACTACATTTCCTTAAAATGAACTAGGACAAATACCTGTTTTCATTAGCCTAACCCCAATCAGTTTCTTCTCTTCTGAATTTCATATAGTATTTTACTTCAAACAATTTCTTTTATCTTTACACATTTTCTTAAACTTTACTTATCCCATTAAGAATAGAAACTGGTTGAAATGTAAGATTGCAGCTTCTCCTCTTTGGACCAACCAGAGTATAGATGTTAGTATGTTTTAAATGAATAATTGACAATTGATAAAGTAGATGGTGTTATGGACTGAATCGTGTCCTACAAAAAGATATGATGAAGTCCTAACCACTGATACCTGTGAATGTGACCTTGTTTGGAAATAGGGTCTTTGAAAACGTTATTAGTTAACATGAGGTCATAGTAGGATGGGTCCTAATCTGATCTTAACGCCTCCTTATAAAATAGGAGAAGAGGCACAGAGAGAAAGACAAAGAGGGACAATGACCATGCAAAGATGCACATCAAGACAAGGAAGGTCAAGAAATGCCGGAGCTACCAGAAACTGGAAGAAAAAAGGAAGACTGTTCCCCTTGAGTGGACAGAGAGATCTTGGTCCTACAGATGCCCTGAATTTGGGCTCTTAGCTTCCAAAACTGTGGAGAAAATAAATTTCTGTTCTTTAAAGCCACCCAGCTTATGGTATTTGATTATAGCAGCACTAGGACCCTAATGCAGATGGACTGAGAAAGAGTTTTACACTAGATTATCTCCTCATCCATTTGAAATATAGAATTCAATTTATTCACTTCAAGGCACAATAAATGGAGATTATTTCATAAAGTAATATGTTTCAGTAGAAGTAACAGACACTTTAGGTTAAATCGTGTGAAACTATGGCAACTAACAACAACTACAGCAATGGGCTACTTGGATTTAGGACTTCTGTATAATTATGATTTATCCACACTGTAGTTGCTTAATGACCAGACCAAAAACAAACAAACAAACAAAAAAATACCAAACTCATTGCCATTGAGATGGTTCCAACTGATAACCATGCTATAGCACAGAGTATAACTGCGTCATAGGGTTTCCAAGGAGCAGGTGGTGGATTCGAACTGCCAACCTTTTTGATGAAGTAAAAGCAAAAGACCTCAAAGCACAGCTTGAGAAGACAAAGTATTATAATGACATGTGTAAAGACCTGGAGTTAGAAAACCAAAAGGGAAGAACATGCTTGGCATACCTCAATCCGAAAGAACTGAAGAAAAAATTTAAGCCTCGAGTTGCAATATTGAAGGATTCTACAGAGAAAATAATAAATGACACAGGAAGCATCAAAAGAAGATGGAAGGAATACACAGAGTCACTATACCAAAAAGAATTGGTTGGCATTCAACCATTTCAGGAGGTAGTATATGATCAGGAATTGATGGTAATGAAAGAAGAGGTCCAAGCTGCACCAGCGAAAACCTAGGCTCTAGGAATTGACGGAATACCAGTCGAGATGTTTCAACAAATGAATGCAGTGCTGGAAGTGCTCACTTGTCTATGCCAAGAAATTTGGAAGACAGCCACCTGGCCAACCTACTGGAAGAGATCCATATGTATATCTATTCCAAAGAAAAGTGATCCAACCAAATGCAGACATTATCAAACAATACCATTAATTGTCACACGCAAGTGAAATTTTGCTGAAGATCATTCAAAAGCAGCTGCAGCAGTACATCCACAGGGAACTGCCAAAAATTAAAGCCAGATTTAGAAGAGGACATGGAACAAGGGTATCATTGCTGATGTCAGATAGATTCTGGCTGAAAATAGAGAATGCCTAAAAGATGTTTACCTGTGTTTTATTGACTATGCAAAGGCATTCGACTGTGTGGATCATAACAAATTATGGATAACATTGTGAAGAATGGGAATTCCAGAACACTTAATTGTGCTCATGAGGAACCTGTACATAGATCAAGAGCTAGATGTTTGAATAGAACAAGGGGATACTTTGTGATTTAAAGTTAGGAAAGGTGTGCTTCAGGGTTGCATCCTTCCACCATACTTATTCAATCTGTATGCTGAACAAATAATCTGAGAAACTGGACTATATGAAGAAGAATCAGGCACGAGGATTTGAGGAAAACTCATTAAAAACCTACTTTATGCAGATAACACAACCTTGCTTGCTGAAAGTGAAGAGGATTTGAAGCACTTACTGATGAAGATCAAAGACCACAGCCTTCAGTATGAATTACACCTCAACATAAAGAAAACCAAAATCCTTAAAACTGGACCAATAAACAACATCATGATAAATGGACAAAAGATTGAAGTTGTCAAGGATTTCATTTTATGTGGATTTACAATCAATACCCTTGGAAGTAGCAGTCAAAAAATCAAATAATGCATTGCACTGGGCAAATCTGCTGCAAAAAATCTCTTTAAAGTATTTAAAAACAAAGATGCCATTTTAAGGACTAAGGTGCACCTGACCTAAACCATGGTGTTTTCAATTGCCTTATATGCATATGAAAACTGGGCAATGAATAAAGAAGACCAAAGAAGAATTGATGCCTTTGAATTATGGTGTTGGCTAAGAATATTGAACCTGCTATGGACTGCCAAAAGAGCAAACAAATCTGTCTTGGGAGAAGTACAGCAAGAATGCTCCTTAGAAGTAAATACCGTGAGACTTTGTCTCACATACCTTGGACATATTAGCAGGAGGGATCAGTCCATGGAGAAGGACATCATGCTTGACAAGGTAGAGGGTCAGCAAAAATTAGGAAGACCCTCTATGAGATGGATTGACACAGTGGCAATGGGCTCAGTGGTCTTAAGCATAGCAAGGATTGTGAGGAGGGACCGGACTGGGCAGTGTTTCATTCTGTTGTACATAGGGTCGTTATGAATCGGAACTGACTCAATGGCACCTAACAACAACAACAACCTTTTGGTTAGCATTCTGAGCTCTCAACCACTGTACCACCAGGGCTCAAACTACCAGATAGATAGACTTAAACTCAAGGAACTTATAGCCCAAATCTATTAAATTTAGGAACTGATCGAAAGGTACTTCTACAATCAAGAGTAATAAAACAAGATAAATTTCTAAAGTTAAATAGAGAATTATCTACAGCAAAAGGATATAATTCTTCTGTCAGTCACTCTGTTGTCATGGACTGAACCTAATCTTTGTCACCCAGGCAGGACCCCAACTCCCATATCCAGATTTTGTTAATGGTGGATGGGTGGATAAAGGAGAGAGGGTGTATCTTTAGTAGCATTTGTTAAATTGGAAGCAAATTAATCCTGCCAACTTGAACCAAAAAATAAGCACAGCTTTGAAAGAAGGGTAAGTGCTCTCTAAATTATTTAAACCTGTACCATAATTAATATACAGTACTATTGATTTAATTAAACTAAGCTTCCTCAAGACCAGGGAAGGCCCAAAGTTAATTAGTACCATAGCCCTGAGCATTTCAAATGCACAGATAAAGTAATTTCGTGGTAAAATTCATGTTTATCTATTGTAATTTCAAAGACCTTAGCTACATGAGTAATTTGTTATCATTAGTAATTTTTTTTCCCAAAGTGTTCCTCTTCTGCACAGCTATATTAAATTGGGATGTATTACCTATTAAATATTAACTATACTGAGGGTGCTATCAATTCTACAAATATTTCTACTTACTAAAGACTCAGAGCTCCCTGGAGAATTGGTAGAACTCTGGATTCAGCTTTCCCGCTGATGAAGAGGACTTTTCTGCCCACTTTCCTACTTTTTATATACCTAGATGGTGCAAACAGTAAAGTGCTCTGTGGCTAACTGAAAGGTTGGTAGTTCTAGTGCATCCACAGGCAGCTTAAATTAAAGTCCTGGAGATCTATCTCCAAAAAATCAGCCATTGAAAACCTTATGGAGCACAATTCTACTCTGACACACATGGGGTTGCCGTGAGTAGGAATTGACTTTAAAGCAACTGGTTTGTTTGAGTTTTCCTTCTTTTTATTTTCAGCATTTATTAAGTACCTACTAAATGAATGGCAGTTCAAAGAGCACAAGAAGAAACCGAGGTGTGGAACCTAGGAATCATCTGCCAATCTTTTTCCTTGACATTCTAATTCCAAAAAATAATCACCTGTGATTATTTTTATTTGTCGCCTTGACTAGGCTATGGTGCCCTGTTGTTCTGTCAAACACTTGTCTAAATGTTGCTGTGAGTATTTTGTAGATATGATCTAACGTTCACAATCAGTTGGCTGTAAGTAAAGAAGAGTACCCTTGATAATGTGTATGGGCCTTATCCAATCAACTGAAGGTCTTAAGAGCAATAACTGAGGTTTCCCAGAAAAGAAATTCGGCCTCAAGACTGAAATACAAAAACCCCGCCTGAGTTTTCAGCCTACCAATCTGAACTAAGGATTTCAAACTCAAGATTGCAACATCAGCTCTTGCCTAAGTTTCCCATCTGCAGGCCTGCCCTGTGGAGTTCAGACTTGACAGCCCCCACAATCATGTGAGACAATCCCTTATAATCTCTCTCCCTGAGAAATGAAGTCCCAGTACCTGCTAAAACATGAAGGAACCTTGAAAACATTATGCTTAGTGAAGTAAGTCGATCACCAAAGGACAAACATTATATGATCTCACTCATATGAAATATCTAGAACAGGTGAATGTATAAGGATCAAAGTTTATTAGTGGTTACCAGGGGCAAGAGGGAGGAGGAAAGAGGGAGTAATTGTTTAGAAAGCATTGAGTTTCTGGTTATGGTGATGGAAAATTTGGTGATGGTTGTACAACATGATTATTATAATTGATGTCACTAAATTGTACAGGTGAAAAATGTTACATTGGTAAATGTTGTGTTATATATATTTTTATAACAAAACAATCTCTCTGTCTCTAGATAGTTAGATATAGATAGGCAGTAGATACAGGTAGATAGTAGATAAAAATAGAGAATATATGTTTCTCTGGAGAACCCTGCTCCCAGTTCACCAACACCATTTGCGAATTTTGCTTCATAAAGGCCCTTATTGCAAGCAGAAGTGAGAATAATGTCTTCAGAATGGACTTTTCTAAAACTGTGGTCTTTCTCCAGTTCAGATGCTCTGTTCATTCAAACTGCTGCTATCACTTTCTAACCAACATCTCTGTAGACCCTGACATTAATTCTCTACATTTTCTAGGGGGATAATTTACTTAACACCTATTTGTCCATATCACCCCTTTGCTAACATCACTTCAGTGACTCCTTGTTGCATCAGAAATAAAGTCCAAACACCTTAATACGGAAACCAAAGGTCCTGCTCAGAAATTAAAATGAACCAAAACCCACATTCACGTTTGTAATTTATACATTTGCAATCATGAGCCACTATAGCTAATTACTAGCAATCTCTTGTGCTTTTTCTTACTGTGTTCTCCAGTCTAAGGTCCCTGGGTTGCACAAGCAGTTTGCAATTGACTACTAACCTAAATGTTAATGGTTCAAACCCACCCAGTGGTGCTGGGGAAGAAATGCCTGATGATCTGCCTCCCTAAAGATTACAGTCAAGAAAACCGTGTGGAGCAGTTCTACTCTGTAATGCACAGTGTAACCATGAGTTGAAATCAACTCAGCAGCTATTGGTTTTCTTTCAATCTGGGTCGCCCTCTCCAATTCCCACCCCTCTTCACCACATGAACTCATTTTATTTGGTGGTCACCAACCCTCATTCCTCAACGTACCCTAAATCTCCTGGGTTGAGTCACATGCTGTTTTTGAGATTTCATACTACACTATGCTCACCTCTAACACTGCTTTTTGACACTGCAATATGATCCTTGTTTATAGTGTGTCTGTCCCACCAGACTATGAGCTCTTTGAGGAGCAGAAACATAATTTATTCGTCTTTATATCTGCAGTGCCTACTACATCACCTGGCTCATTAACTGGCTTTCATAAATGAATTGTCCACATACTTAAGAGCAAATGATGTATTTGAAATATATAATATTAATACCTATTTTTGTTTACCTTCTAAATGCTTGGCACTTTGGATATATTAATTTATACCATTTTTTCAAATAACAATGAAATAATTCTCTTACTTGATAGCTGAGTAAATTGAAGCTCAAAGATTCTCAGGAAATTAACCATGTGTTTGAGAGAAGAAGTGTGAACTCAGTGACTCCAGACCCAACGCTCTTAATCATTACTCTGTCGTAAGCAATAGCTGATATTATCCAACTGAAAAGCTGGTCAGTTATTGGCATGTTACACATAAATACCATTGATATTCAATGAATCAAAGCAACATCACAGTCTGGAGGCCCGGGTGAAGTTTCATAAGAGAGTTCAGGCTTGTGTCTGATTTTCTCTTACTTCTCCCAGCTGATTCCTTCTATCCCTCCTCATGCGTGCTAATTTACACTTTTGTAACTTCCTTGAAGGTTATTCCCATAAGCAGCAAACTTTTGTATGTTTTATTTTTATATCTCTTGGTCTTTAATCTCTGTAGATGATAATGGCTTAATCTATAAAGATGTTAAAAATTTTAGTGACCTTGACCTCACACTGAGAATATGCATTCTCTTTTGGAGAAAATTAATCAGATAAACATATGTTCTCATAAAACCAAGAGCTGACATATCACATCTTATAGTGACCTGTCAAAAGGAAGAGCTATTATAAATTCAAGCATCTGTAAAATGTAAATTTAGAGGGCATAAAAAGCCTATGAGATGATACAAAGCAGAATCTAGTCAAAGGAATATAAGGAAGATGGGAAGGATTTAAGGGCTCGCTATAAATTTGGATACACTAAAAGTAAAGCACCTGATTAAAGTTTCTGTTCCTCTCCTTTGTTTATTGTCTAGTATATTTTCTAAAGGGAAGCAAAAGACAATGAACTATGTTTGTTTAGAGATTGGAAAAGCCCTTCAAATCTTGCCTACAATTGGGGAATATGAAGGCAAAATGTATGCACTCCTTCTGCACTCAGGATTCTCACAAATACCAGCTTCTCTCTTCCCCCTGCCAAGACTCTATGTCTTCCTCCCTGTGGCAACTTATTAGAGAAAAACCTTATAATTACCTATGTTGTTGTTGGTAGTTGCCATCAAATCAATTCAAACTCATGGTGACCTCATGAAGATCCTCCTTAGGATTTTCAAGGCTGTGACTTTTCAGAAGCCCATCAGTTGACCTCTGGGTGGGTTCAAACCATCAACCTTTTGGCTAGTAATCAAGCACTTAATTGTTTGCACCACGCGGGGACTCCCAGTTACCTATATCTTAGTATTAGTCATTAGATATTATATCACCTCGATGGGTGTTTTAATTTCCAGTCTACTTCTTCAGCCCAGTAAATATGAAAAAGTATTATTGTTTACTTTTCAAACTCTCAGAATCTACCTTCTGCACATATCATTCTATAAACAAAATGCTCTCAAAATTAGTGCTGTCTTATTGCCAAATCCAACATTCAATTATTCATTTTCTTACTGAAAATCTATAGCCTCAAATAATGTTGACCGATTGCTTTTTTTTTTTTTTTTTAATTTTGGTACTCCTCTATTTTCAACAATTTCCTCTCCGCTTTCTTTCTGCTACTCTATCTGCTTACTTCACAAATGTAAAAGTTGCTCAGACTTCTTTTCTCAGCTTTTTATCATTCTATACATTTACTCTGGGTAATGTCACCACCTGTGTGGCGATTTGTGTTTTCAGTGATCCTAAAATATAAATCTTTAGCCTCAAATGTTCACCTGAGCTGCAGATACATGTGTCCTATAATTTCCTGGGCACTGTTAGTTAAATGCTGTTTAAATGTTTCCAACTGAATGTCACCAAAGTCTAAGGCATAATCCCTCTTCCCTCATTCTCTCTCAACTTAAACTCTATGTGCGGACCCAGTAGATGACTCACCCCTCCCCAGCCTTTCAAAGAAAGCTGTTCTGTAATTTACATGTTACAGATTTTACGTTTAAGGTCCCCAATGTTTGGAGCTCTCTCAGAGAAGCAGAACCAAGCTGTGCTTCAGTCAACATTGTAGACACTGGGGGCAAAACGTTCTCTGATAAAACACATGACTATCCCAGATTTCCAACTATTTGGCATATATATGGAGGCTGCCAACATCAACTTGGCAACCCTTCCAACTGAATGACCCCACATGAGGTACAAGGAATTCTCCTAATAATAAGAATTCTTGCAGAGCTAAGAGATACTTACTCTTCAATGCAAGTGGAAGACATTCTCGGAGATCAAAATTGTACTTCAATATAGGGTTTAGATACATTTGACTAGAGGTCTTTGGGTAGCCTGCCCACCGTAGAGAGGGAGGATTGACTGCTATTCCCTAGAAAATGTTCCAACACAGCTGGCACCATGGGGATTTCTTGTCTGCATTTTTGACTGTGTTCCAAGGCTTCAAAATGGAACTGCTGAATCTAAAATGCCAGGTGCCTATAAAGCACTTTGTCAGAGTTTAACGGCCTCCCTCTGTGTGAAGGTAAGGTAAAGGGAGAGAGCGCCTCTAAACTTGATAGCTCATTACAAGTTGACTCACTTTATTACGGCCTTGCCCTTTCAGAAACACCTGCTCTGACATCTCCGCAGCCCCTCACATGCAGAAGTAATGCGGGGGATTTATAACACACCTTCCTTCTGTATAACTCCAAGGATTGGAAGGCAAGCCACAGATGAGTGGGATAAAGGGAGTTTTCTAGGATCCCAGACTAGGTTGTTTGTTTTCATATTTAGAAGTTATAGAAAATCATTCTTTCCGAGCACTAAGGAGGGCTCAATTCCTGTATCAGCTGTGGATCATTTCATTTTATAGTCCAAAGCCCACAGCTGTGTTAAATACCATACCTTAGCAGAACTGAAAAAACTTTGTTTATTCCTTTTAATTAAGATCCAGATTTATAAATCATTTACTGATCAGGGATGATATTTACAAAGTTTAATGAGAGATTTTGATCTTCATATAGTAGCCTCCTATTAAGTTGATTCATTACCTAACATTTAAAGGATTACACCCTTATTTGCCTTTTCACAAGACTGTATCTCCTCTATCACCAGTCCCAAATAAGAGCTAAAAGGGAGAACATTTAAAATGTATTTTAAATATTATTTAGTCAGGAGTTTAGAAGCATGCTTCATCTATGCAGCTAACTAGTCAGCAACTAGGCCACACGAAGAACTGCCAGACACTTTTCAGTATGGAAGGCTGGTCTGTCTACTTACAAGGGAACAGACACTGTCCAGTCGAGTTATTATATACATTCCAGCAGACCACTTAAACTTTTCACTTTGATGAAAGTATGGTGCCCATATTATTTGTTTTCCACCCCTGGGTTTAAACATTTTGCGGTTAGGGTAGGGGTTTGAATTCCACTGTCTTCTCTTTTTAGAAATCATTTTATTAGGGACTTTTCTCCCATTACCACTTCTAAACAGTTGTCTGTACTTATTTTATCTGCTCACTCAGCTATATACTCCTCTTATTGGAGTGGGGAGGGAGGAAAAGAACCCAAAATGTGATATTTAATTAGTTCTGCATTCTTTCCAGTGTTGTTCCTAACTTAAAATACCGTAAAAAGTAATTTCTTGTCAGAATGCATTTTTATTGAATTTCCTCCTGTGCTTAACTTCAGTGGCACTGCCTAGTCTCAGAGTCTTGCTTCAACGTCTACTCACTGGCACAAATTATTTGTATCACATTTCAGGAAACCATCAGTGGAGCTCTTTTGCTTCCTTCGATTAGAGAATCAAATCTCTGGACCAGATCTTAAGTGCTAGGGCTATACAAATAGACATGTGCTTTCTTGGTAAGTGAAACGTACATTTATTGTATCAGATCCTGTCCTCATCTCATTTCTTTACTTCAGTTTGAAAGAAGTGCAGGAAATTGTGTTTCTGGAGGATAACCTTCCTAGGGCTTTGATGATAGGTTGCTTTGAAATAAAGACCTCTATAGACTGTTCATAAACATCGAATTCTCTGTAATTACTACCAGAGAAGGAAAAACAAAATCCTGTTTATATAGTTGATAAAATAAATATTAAGTGCTTCTGAAGCCAATATCAAGTTGTTTACAATTCCTCATCCAGAACATTCACATCTTATGTCAATAGATCAATTCTGCTATTAAATAACTAATCAAATCATTCTTAAATGCCTGCCTTTTATAAATATCTCCAAATAATCTTCTAAAACTAGATTAGGAAGGATACCACTAACTAATTGAGACCTAATAGAAGGTGTCTGTTTGTCTGAGGCATAATTGTGTCTAACTTATGCCAATCAATCCTTCCCCATCTTTAAGGCATAGTTAACTGTAAGTGACAATAAAAAGTAAAGGGACTCTATGTTGTCAAATATTACTGATGATCCTTTCCATTCTGATTATTTGAGAATAAGATGATGTAGTGTATTGGATGGTTGGATTCTTTAGTATTACTGGTGTTTAATTTTATCAATGGAATATTTCAATAGACTCTTACCTTTGCCATTGAGGAATCTTAGAGAGTTCAAATATACTACAATAGTGGCAGTGGAAAGTACAATTAGGAAAGAGAAGTAAAATAAGGACTATATACATGACTGATTAAATAGACACGGCAGGAATATACTAGGAAGTACAAGGAATCTGAAGGAACTAAAAGGCAGGACACTTTCTACCCTATAGAAGCTAAAATGATGCTGAAAATAAAAGCTTTACAAAAAGAAAATACAACACCATACACTGTAGTATAAAATCACATGGACTATAGTTATGGGTAGCTCACTTTCATGAAGAAAGATAGCAGAGTGCATCATGCTGGCAGTCTTCTCTGGCAGTCCAGCCATAGGAAGACAGAATCTGAATGGGTTAAGAAAAGAGAGGGGAAAAATCAGTCCTGACTGGAGGAATTTATAAGCAAGAGCATGAAGATAGGACTAAGCTTTGTACTTGGAAAAGAAGGAGAAGCCTGTAATGCAGAGTTCATGTTAGAAATTAGAAGGTAAGACTGTGGGTTCTATACTGTAAGATCAGACTATGGGAAAGCTTTCATGATACATCATTATCACAAAAAAATAAGTATACAGTTCAAAAAACATATCTTTTACTCTCAGAACCACTGTATTACGTAGTTTAAAAAAACAACAACAAAAAAATCAAAATACCATGTTCTCTGCATAGTCCTCATGTGAAAACAGCAGAAATGTGCACTTTAAAATAGCCATCTCCCTCTCTAGTCCACTGATGAGCCCCTGCTACTCATAGTTCTTTCCTAGTCTGCCTGTCCTAACTATCTGGGGGTGAGGGGAGGGCACTAGTTGTTCAGTGGTAGAATTTTCGCTTATCTTTAGTGAGATTGGGGTTTGATTTCCTGCCAATGCACCACATGCTCAGATACCATTGTCCGTCAGTGAAGGCTTGCATGCTGCTACTCCTGAACACCAGCAGATGGAAACCCCATGGATCACAAACAGAACACTGGCCAATCCACAACCAGTCAAGGAGCTGGTGCAGGACTGGGCAGCATTTCTTCTGTCATTCATGGGATCTTCATGAGTCAAGGGCCTACTCTATGGCAACAACAGCAATGGAACGAATCATTGATGCAGCATTTTCTAAAGAGTTTCAATGGTATCTTTAGACACCAGGACCACTTCTGCCCAGAATTAGTTTTGTTGATCTTCAAAACACAAAGCGTGATGTCCTCAGAGAGTTTTTCTCAACCATTTACGTTAGCCTCCTCAGATTTGCTTGTTAGAATACAGATTCTGAGCTATGTCCCCAGAGATAGTGATTCAGTGTGGAAGCTAGGAAACTGCATGAAATTGAGAGGAGACAGAGTCCACCTTCTTAAGCATAGCCCCTCTGTCTTGCCATTCTTTATGCCCTAGAGCTAATTTACCAAAATGCAAGTGTACTGTCTTTACTGACCAATTGGAAATGGCTTGAGGTATCTTTTCAAAGTGGAAAAAATATCAAAAAGAGCTTGCTAATAAATTTTATTTGACTTTGTTTAAGATATGGTGTCAATGTCATGCTTGCTTATACAATGTGTGATGTGTTAGCAACCGCTTGATATAAGTGTGTTAAATGATTGATGGCATGGATTTTTTTTTTTTTTGTCATGTTAAGGTTAATAACACCAAGAAAGTTAAGGAAGGATGTTTGATGTTCCATGAAGTAAAATTCTTTTCTTGGTGAAACAAGTAGCCCTACTGACATTTTTCCCGAATGAAGAGATTTAATTCTTAGATAATGGAAGAGTTCAACAAATCAACAAGCCTCATTGTTCTATCATGCATGGTGACATTATTGCTTTACAGTCACTTTTGAAGAAGGATGGCATAAGATAACAAAAAGAAAACCAAACTATTGTTGATTCCCTGATATTTAATAAAAATTTTTTCACATTGTTTCCTACATTTATTGCATTCATGAAGTTTGCCTCCAGTATGGACTTTCTCATGTTGGAGACACAGTTCCTTCTGATGGAGGGCTTACCCATTTTCACTGCATATATAGCATATTTCTTTAATATGAATCCTCTAATGTTGCAAGGGACGAGTTCTTGGTGAGAGATTTCCCACATTTGTTATTTCAGTGGGAATGTTACCTACACAGATGTTCTGATGTTTAGTTTGACATGAAGTGTTCAATGTGCTTATCCATGTGTCTCACATATGTGCACTTCTTTCTTGCAGCAACTGTCTTCTTTGTAGTTGGAATTGATCTCACTCTGAAATTTTTTTAACTTTTCAGCAGGGAAATCTAGGGTTGGTTAAAGTCAAAACATCCAGAGAATAATGAGGAAGTAGTTATCCCTGCATAAGTTTTGATCACGATATATATCAATATTTCTACATAGCTCTGTTCCAGGAACTCACAGAGACTGAAGATTATCAGTAGAAACCAACATACGATAGCAGAAGACACAGGAAAACTTGAAAGTAGAAAAACCAAAATTGCATTTGAAGCATCTGTGGCTGTTGTTGTTTACTTTGTTGTTGCTGATTGTTTTTTAAAGAAGCTTGAACTGAATGATTAGTAAGGTATTTTAGCTCCAAAATTAGAAGTGGTAATTAGTTGAGTGGCTGTAGTATATAAATAAGAAAAATACAGAGAACAATTTTAATATTGTTAACAATTACTTAGAAACTAGTGATTCGATGTGTGAATTATCCAGAATGTTTTCTTTCTCATTCTGTGCATATTCTACCTTTAGGATAAGGTGCTGTTTTCTTGCTGTCAGCCACTACCAATAAATGAGGAAAAGACTGAGAGGTAAAATTATAATCAGTCAATTTTGTTACTGATGACTTTTTTGTTATCTATGGATTTCAATTTTATACACTTGAGTTCCTCATTATCATAGATAATGAGTGGTTTATGTAATCTATAGGGAGTACAGAACATGTTTAATTTCAGAAATTATGTGAAAATCAAAGACCTTGATGGTATCTAGTGAATCAAATATGTTAGATAACGAATATGATTTTCATAAAGCTTGGATGATTGGCAAGGGGGAAAAAGCTCTTAAGTTTCCATTTCCAGCAATATTCATCCATTTTCAGTATAAAATTTTTTTATGAAGCCTATTAGTATTGCAATAGGATATTGGATAGCCTAAAGGAGACAATTTTGATTTATACCTGAGTATTCACTTTGACTAATGTGTCCTTTTGGAACATTTGAGTTAATCTTGAAGAGAATAGATACTAACGCAGAAAGGGCCCATAAAACAATTTTTTTCTTATTTTCTTAGAAGATTTTCTGTGCTGTGGAAATCTTAAAATTGATGAAATTTTAATCTTAGTACCTCTTTACTGATGAAATTTTCACCTTGTAATCCTTAGTGGCCACTATATAATTGAATTATTATCTTCCAAATTATATAAAATGTGTTTTCAATGGACATAAATAGTTCTTGATTTCATTAGTATGTCAAGCTAAAACAACAACTAATCTGGTATTACCTGACCATTAAATCAGCTAAAGCCTAAAAGTCAACTGTAATGATTCTTTTTAAAATATATTTTGGTTACTATTGCTAGTTTATGCAGATATTACGCAGTGAATTGGGCAAGATGTCACAATGAGTCATTACTGATATCACAAAGTATGTGACTCAAAGATATTCGAGGGAAATTTTGAACTGAATGTAGAAATGACATACACAGATTTGTGGGACTCAGGTAAGAAGGCCCATTGAGGTCATTGTCTGTCTCAGATTAATTGTGAATCTCAGTGATTAATTAGCAGCCCTCTGAATCAAGATAGAATAGGATGGGATGAATCTGAACTGACCCAAAATTTTAACCTGCCAGTGTCTCTTTGACTATATTGTTTTTATTTCTTTGCTTACCCAACATTTCAACTTATAAGCCAAAATTGCATTATAAAAATCAGTCTGAACTTCCCAATTTTCAAGTTTCCAGAGAGATAGGAAATGCTTTTATATTTTAGCCAGCCATGGTTCTAATAGGTAATGGAGCTCTTATTTTCCAGTTGAAGTCATAATCATACTTTGTGTTACTCTGATTATATGGTTCATTAAAAAAAAAAAAAAAAACCTTTAGGATGTCCTCCATTGGTTTCAGTCAATGCTCATTTTGACTAAGTTGTGAAGGTGATTCAGATTTAATTAATCTTCTACAAGTGATTAAAATAAGTGACCTAGCTCTCTAAATGCCTTGGACTTACACATCTTCTAGGAAGGAGCAAACATAATGAGTATAACATGTTTTATTTTGCACTGAATTATTTCTGTTTGGATCAAAGATGTACAAATCATTAATTAGGAAACGAATATGTAGAGAATCATTTTCAATATTGACAGGTGTAATTACTACAATTTGTTAATACAGTTAACAATTATTTGTCTGGAGGAGTTAGAAATTCTCTGAGTATTTGAATAATGTCATGGACATCTCCTTCACACAATGCACAACCTCACACAATGCACACATTCACACAAATGATATAAAAGGCAAATAATTTTAGGGGTTTCAGGGACATCCTGAAGTGCATCCACAGAAAGCACAAAACCTGAAATTTAAGATGTTTTAATCTAGGGTGTCCTGACTTAGTTTCCACATTTTACAAACACTAATTAATATAGAGTGTTTAAGAGGAATAAGCAATAAACAATCAAGATTACATTTTCATGAAATAGTGGTTGTTAGTTGCTGTTGAGACAATTTGGACTCATGGTAACCCCACATGTACAGAGTAGAACTACTCCATATGTTTTTCAAGGCTGTGACCTTTCAGAAGCAGATTACCAGGCCTGTCTTCTGAGGCACCTCAGGGTGGATTTGAACAGCCAACTTTTTTGCTAGTAGTGAAGTGCTAAACAGTTTGCACCACCCAGGCCTAAATACTTTGACTCAGTAATTTAAAGCCAAATTACCAGTTTGATTAAAAAGTTAATAAAATAATGTAAACTTAAATATATATATATATATATATATATTTTGGTAGTAGACTTAGCCTAGCCACAATTCTCTGGCTGTCCTTAGACAGATGTTCAACCTGTTCCAGACAATTTCTGCATTGTTAGTTCGGAAAACAACGAGAGTTCACACATAAAGTGACTATAACAAATGGATGATGAAATTCTCCTGAAACCTTTCTCATTGTGACTGGTACATTAATTGTTTCCATCAATATTTGTTCAACCCAAATAAAACTGATTTTAGTGCTCAAGTTGTAATCATTGACAATTCTCCAGAAGAGTTGCCTTTAAACTCACAACTCCACTCTCAGAGTAATCCTTCAAGGAACTTTCTTCAGAGGCACTGACACATTGCATCATTGAAAAAACAAGAACCACCAAAGTGTAAACAAACAAAACTACGGCACTTGAAATTTAAGGAAACTAATAGATTTATTTAACCCGTTTTGAGTCCTACATATACTCAAAACCCAGAATTATTTAGTTATATAATGAAAACATTTGGGAACGCAACCTGAAGAATAGACTCTGTAGAATAGAGCTGAGGAAGATGTGTGGCTATGATTATGGTACCTGCTCCCACCAGATGTTCAGTGCCTTGGAATCAACACATTACCAAGTTTCCTAAAATAACATATTGATGATCCAACAGTTGATGCTTGCTTCTTTTTAAATATTTTTTCCCATTGCTGTTGAGTCGACTTCAACTCATAGCAAGTCTATAAGACAAAGTAGAAGTTCCCCTTAGGGTTTCCAAGGAGCAGCTGGAGGGTTTGAACTTCTGACCTCTTGGTTAGCAGCCAAGCTCTTAACCACTGTGCCACCAAGGCTCCTCTTTTTTATATACTAGTAGTAAAATTCAAGAGGTTCGCCAGCTCAAAATCACATCAGACATTGTGAACTGAGTACTTACTTCCTAGTAGCTTTCATTCTTCATCATCTGATCCACATGCTGGGGCTGCCCAATCGCCTGTACTTACTCTAATTTTTCTAGGTAGAAAAAAAGTGAAAGATGATTTTAAAAAAAAAGGGTAGTCTAAGGTTCCGGCAAAATGGTGCTCTAGGCCGAAGCACCATGCCGTCCCTCCACAGCAAAGATCCGAAAAACAAAGCCGAACAGAGAATACAACAATCCTGAAACCCGAAAACATCAAATGAAGAGATAAAGAACTCAGCCAAGCACCAAATGGAGTGAGAAAACAGACAGAGAATGGAGAACGAGGAGAGATTCATGCAGAGGTCCCCTACCAGCTAACGCAGTGCAGATCTGCCATATTGGTCTCCTATTGGAGACCAGCAAACAGGGGGTACGAGAAAGCAGCCTCATGGAGCATCCAGTGGGAGATAAAACAACCGGTAATTTGCGATATATGCTTTCCCATCCTCCACCCTTCTTCACCCTGACTTGGCCTCCTCTGCTTCCCACGGCCACAATCTCTTGACCGGGAAACACTGGCAGCTTGGATTCCACAAACCTGAATGGGCTGGCTCTCTGAGTGCCATTTGTAGGGTGCTGGTGTTGCTTTCTTTCCGCTTCTTTTGATTTCTTCCTTACCTCTCACCACCCCCTCCTTTCACTCAAATAACTGGCTCCGTGCACCATCTTTGCTTCTTCCTGAGGGGCTGTGGAGCTCTGGTAATTTGTGATATATGCTTTCCCACTCCCTACCCTTCTTCACCCATATTCAGCCCCCTCTGCTTCCCGTGGACACAGTTTCTTGTCTGAGAAACACCAGCCCGCACTAGCTGGCTCTCTGAGTGCCATTTGTTGGGTGCTGGTTGCTAATTTTTCTGCTTCTTTGATTTCTTCCTTACCTCTCACCCCACCCCCCTCCTTTCGCTCAAATACCTGGCTCCGTGTGCCATCTTTGCTTCTTCCTGAGAGGCTGTGGAGCTCCGTTCGAGTGTGAAGCTGCTTCCCGGTCTGGGCTACCACATTGGTGGGATCCCAGGACTTTTGTTCATTTGTTTGTTTGGAATTGTTAGTCAGTTTTCTTTTCCTTTTCTTGACTTGGTAGCCCCTTCTGGCTAGGCGGTACTGCGAGGCAACAAGACATCCCCCTTGGCTTAGACAGACGTTCAGAGGGATCCCTGAGGTCATTTATTTTTCGTTGTTTTTTTTTTTTTCTTGTTTTTTGGGGGACTTTCTTTGTCCTTTTTTTTTTTTTTTAATTTGTTTTGTTTTCTTTTCCCTCTTTTTCCATCTTTGTATTTCTTCATTGCTCAGTTTCTCATCTCTCTATATCTTCCTTCTCTTTCTGTCTCCTGATTACCTGGTGTTGTATACCTCTAAGCCTTCTAGCCAGGCTGTACTGCAAAACCTGAGAGCAACTTCCCCAACCTCATAGCTGCACTGGTGGGATCACTGGGAAATTTGTGGTTCTTTAACATTTCCAATTTTTATTTTTCATTCTTTTAAACATTTTCTTCCTCTTCCCCTTTCTGTTTCTCTCCATTTCATAGTCTCTCATCTCTCCACTCCAATGGCAAGCTCTCCTAGCATTATTTTTTGTTTGTTTGTATGTTTTTGGTTCCTGTTCCTCTCTCCTCTCTCCCATATCCATATTGGCTCCACACATAACAATTTCCCCACTGCATCCTTCCTACCTGCACTGTGCACTTGACATCACACCACCAAGCAGCAAAGGCAGGGCCTACTGGAACCTCACCTGCACTGATTACCGACCAGCTCTGGTGGCTGCAGTAAGTGCCACAAACAACCTGTCTCAGTAACTACTCTTCAGCTAGACCTGCCCTGCCGTACCATATCTGAGTGACTGACCCTGACAATTGGAGAAGGAGGTGAAAAGTATTGTGCCCACAGATGAGCAAACAACAAAGAACACAGTCAGCCTGCACAGACATAGTCAAATTTAAAAAAAAAAAAGGGACAAAACAAACAAATCTACAATCAATAAACGAGAAAAATA
Source organism: Dugong dugon (assembly GCA_030035585.1). NCBI lineage: Eukaryota > Metazoa > Chordata > Mammalia > Sirenia > Dugongidae > Dugong > Dugong dugon. The sequence continues at coordinate 92,786,158 of CM057472.1, forward strand.
ACTACTGAATGCCCCAACGACAACAGACAATATCAATATATTTACAAAAACAGGAGAGGGTGATTCCTGTAGACGTCCAAAATAAAACACCAGATGACACTCCAGCAGAAGAACATGCACTAGAACTACCTGATAGGGAATTCAGATCTTTAATACTCAGAATTCTCCAAGAGCTGAGGCAAAAAGCTAACGAACATGAATAAAAAATGGACAAATTCATGGAAAATACACACAAAAAATTGGAAGAATTCAGGAAAATAATGCAGGAACAAAATGCCAAAAGAAATTCACAACTAGAAATTATACAAAGATAACAATTAGAAATCCAAAAGATAAACAACAAGATTTCAGAAATGGACAGTGTCATAGAAGGGCTGTAAAGCAGATTTGAAATGGTGGAAGACAGGATCAGTGGAATTGAAGACAAACACTTGGATACATCTCTGTTTGAGGAAAACTCAGAAAAAAGAACAAAGAAAAATGAAGAGAAACTGAGAGCTATGTGGGATACAATCAAAAGGAAAAATTTTTGAGTGATTGCAATTCCAGAACAGGGGGAGAAAACAAAACAGAGAGGATCAGTGAGGAACTGCTGAGAGAAAACTTGCCCAATATCATGAAAGATGAAAAGCTGGTCATCCAACAAGCTCAACGAACCCCATATAGGAGAGACCCCAAAAGAAAATCACCAAGGCATATCATAATCACACTCTCCAAAACCAAAGACAAACAAAGAATCCTGAGAGCAACTCATGAAAAACAAGAATACACATACAGAGGAGAAACAGCAAGACTAAGCTCAGATTATTCAGCAGAAACCATGCAGACAAGAAGGCAACGGGATGACATATATAAAATCTTGAAAGAAAAAAATTGCCAGCCAACAATAATATATCATGCACAACTCTCATTCAAATTTGATGGTGAAATTAGGTCATTTCCAGATAAACAGAAATTAAGGGAATATGTAAAAGTCAAAAACCAAATTTACAAGAATTATTAAAGGGAGTTCTTCAATCTGAGGACAAACAGCTTCAGCTCACAGGCAGAATCTAGGACACAGGATCGTACCAGCCAGATACCAATCTAGGAAATGAACCCTCGAGTACTACCCAAAACCAAAAGAAGCACAAGAGGGCATCAGAGCAGTTAATCAGTAAATGACAACAACATCAAAACAATAAAAGAAGGAATAAACAGCATAGGTATAGAACCTTCTACTGGAGAGGAAGGCAAGGCAATACCAAGTAATGGTAGACTGCTTCAAACTTAGAAAGATAAGGCTAAAATCCATGGTAACCACAAAGAAAGTTAACAAACATACTCATAAAAAAAAAGAGGAAAACCATAAAGTATCAGCAAAAACAAAAACCTACAAAAACAAAAGAAATGAGAAAGAAAATTCACAAGCAAAAGTAACTCAGCACAAAAGAGTAAGAAGAACAAAGAAAACTTCAGCACCACAAAAAAAAAAGCACTACAAAATGACAGCAACAAACTCACATCTATCAAAACTTAAACTGAATGTAAATGGACTCAATGCATCCATAAAAAGACAGAGAGTTACAGAATGGATAAGAAAACAGGATCCATCAATATGCTATCTACAAGAGACACACCGTAGAAACAAAGATGTGAATTTACTGAAAGTCAAAGGTTGGAAAAAAAATACATCAAGCTAACAACTACCAAAAAAGAGCAGGAGTGGCAATTCTAATCTCAGATAAAATAGACTTTAAAACAAAATCTACCATAAAAGACAAAGAAGGACACTATATAATGATTAAGGGGACAATCCATCATGAAGACATAACATTAATAAACATGTAAGCACCCAATGACAGGGCTCCAAAACACATAAAACTAACTCTAACAACACTGAAAAGAGAAATTGACAGTTCCACAATAACAGTAGGAGACTTCAACACACCACTGTCAGTAAAGGACAGAACAACTAAGAAGAAACTCAGTAAAGATACAGAAGACCTAAAGGGAACAATCAGCCAACTTGACCTCATAGACATATATAGAACACTCCATCCAACTGCTGCAAAGTACACATTCTTTTCCAATGCACATGGAACATTCTCCAGAATAGACCACATCTTAGGCCACAGAGAAATCCTCATCAAGATCCAAAACTTTGAGATAATTCAAAGTATCTTCTCTGACCACAATGCCATCAAGGTAGAAGTTAACAATAGAAAAAACAAGGAAAAAAATCAATTACAAGGAAACTGAATAATACCCTGCTTACACATCACTGGGTAATAGAAGAAATCACAGATGGAATAAAAAAATTCCTAGAATCAAATAAGAATGAAAACACATCATACCAAAGCCTTTGGGACACAGCAAAGGCAGTCCTCAGAGGATAATTTATAGCAATAGATGCACATATCAAAAAAGAAGAAAGGGACAAAATCAAAACATTAACTACAGAACTCAAAAAAATAGAAAGAGAACAGCAAAAAAAGGCCCACAACCACTGGAAGAAAGGAAATAGTCAAGATCAGAGCAGAAATAAATGAAATAGAGAACAGAAAACAATAGAAAGAATCAACAAAACCAAAAGTTGGTTACTTGAAAGAATCAACAAAATTGACAAACCACTGGCCAGAATGACAAAAGAAAAACTGGAGAGGACACAAATAACCCAAATAAGAAATGAAATGGGGGACATTAGAACAGACCCAACTGAAATCAAAAGCATTTTAACAGAATATTATGAAAAACTATACTCCAACAAATTCGAAAACCTAGAGGAAATGAATAAATTTCTAGAAATGCATGGCCTACCCAAACTACAACAAAGTGATGTTGAAAATCTGAACAGACCCATAATCAGAGAAGCGATTGAAAAGGTGATAAAAAAAACTCCCAACCAAAAAAAGCCCTGGTCTAGATGACTTCACTGGAGAATTCTTCAAAACATTTACAGAAGAGCTTGTACCAGTACTACTCAAGTTATTGCAGAGCATAGAAGAGGAGGCAACACTTCCAAAGTCATTCTATGAAGCCAGCATAATGCTGATACCGAAACCAGGCAAAGACATCACAAAAAAAGAAAATTAGAGACCAATATCTCTCATGAATACAGATGAAAAAATTCTCAACAAAATTCTAGCCAATAGAATTCAGCATCATATCAAAAAAATAATCCACCACAACCAAGTAGGATTCATACCAGGTATGCAAGGATGGTTCAACATTAGAAAATCAATCAACATAATCCACCACATAAATAAAAGGAAAGAAAAGAATCACATGATCATCTCAATTGATGCAGAAAAGGCATTTGACAAAGTCCAACACCCATTCCTGATAAAAACTCTCAATAAAATTGGTATAGAAGGGAAATTTCTCAACATAATAAAGGGTATCTATGCAAAACCAATGGCCAACATCGTTCTTAATGGAGACAGGCTGAAAACATTCCCCTTGAAAAGAGGAACAAGAGAAGGATGCCCTTTATCACCACTCCTATTTAACATTGTGCTGGAAGTTCTAGCTAGAGCAATAAGGCAAGAAAAAGAAATAAAGGACATCCAAACTGGTAATGAAGAAGTTAAACTGTCCCTGTTTGCAGATGATATGATACTATACATAGAAAACCCTAAAGACTCTACGAGAAATCTACTGGAACTAATAGAAAGATTCAGCAGAGTAGCAGGTTAGAAGATAAACATTCAAAATTCAGTTGGATTCCTATACACCAATAAGGAGAACGATGAAAAGGAAATCAGGAAAACAATACCATTTTCAATAGCCCCTAAAAAGATAGAATACTTAGGAATAAATCTGACCAGGGATGTAAAAGACCTATAGAAAGAAAACTACAAAACACTATTGCATGAAACCCAAAGGGATCTACATAAATGGAAAAACATCCCATGCTCATGCATAGGCAGACTCAACATTGTGAAAATGTCAATTCTACCCAAAGCAGTTTACAAATACAACACAATCCCGATCCAAATACCAACAATATTCTTCAAAGACATGGAAAAACTAATCATTAACTTTATATGGAAAGGGAAGAAGCCACGAATAAGTAAAGCACTACTGAAGAAGAAGAATAAAGTTGGAGGACTCACACTACCTGACTTCAGAACCTACTATACAGCTACACTAGTCAAAACAGCCTGGTACTGGTACAACGACAGATACATTGAGCAATGGAACAGAACTGAGAACCCAGATGTAAACCCATCCACCTACGGTCACCTGATCTTCGACAAGGGCCCAAAGTCCATCAAATGGGGAAAAGACGGTCTTTTTAACAAATGGTGCTGGCAAAACTGGATATCCATCTGCAAAAAAATGAAACAGGACCCATACCTCACGCCGTATACAAAACTACTTCAAAATGGATCAAAGACCTGAATATAAAGCTTAAACCTATAAAGTTCATAGAAGAAAAAAGATGACCAACACTTCAGGCCTTAATACACGGCATTAACAGGATTCAAACCATAACCATCAATGCACAAACCCCAATAGATAAGGTAGATAACTGGGATCTTCTAAAAACAAACACCAGTGCTCTTCAAAAGACTTCACCAAAAGAGTAAAAAGAGAACCTACAGACTGGGAAAAAATTTTTGGACAGTACAAGTCAGACAAAGGTCTAATCTCCATAATCTACAAGAAAATCCAACACCTCTGCAACAAAAAGACAAATAATCCTATTAAAAAATGGGCAAAGGAAATGAACAGACACTTCACCGAAGAAGACATTCTAATGGCCAGCAGGCACATGAGGAAATGCTCGCGATCACTAGCCATTAGAGAAATGTAAATTAAAACCAGAATGTGATACCATCTCACCCCGGCATTACTGGCACGAATCAAAAACATTGGACACTCTGACCAGGATCACAACAGAGGGTTCTGGACAGAGCTGGAGAAGGATGTAGAGCATAATTTTAACTCCCCACCCCAAAAACAGACCAGATTTACTGGCCTAAAGAATACTGGAGAAACCTCAAGAGTGTGGCCCCCAGACACCCTTTCAGCTCAGAGGTGAAGTTACCTTCGAGGTTCGATGTAAAGCCTGGGAGTGGACAGCCCAGTAATACTAAATGGGACTAACGAGGTACAGGAGTCCGGTGACAAAGGCCAGAAGGCAGAGGGGGAGTAGGAAACTGATGATAAGGAACACAAATTGAGTAAGGACACTGTCGATGTATTGTGAGATTGTTGACCACTGTTATAGGGCAACAATTGTAGTAACTATTAAATGGGAGGCTGTTTTGTCCTGTAAGCCTTCATCTTGGGCGAGAATGGCAGCACAGTTGGAAGAGCATAGTCAATATCACTTAAATGTGTAAGTAAAAAGCTTTGAAATGGTGTTAAAATAAAAAGAAAAAGAAAAAAACCCAAATGAGACTAATGAGGTACAGTAGTCCAGTGACAAGGGCCAGAAGACAGAAGGGGACAAGGAAGTCCCCTGGTGATAGGGAACACAAGGTGGAGTAAGGATATTCTTGATGTGTTGTGAGATTGTTAACCATTGTCATAGGGCAACATGTGTAGTAACTGTTAAATGAAAAACTATTTTGTTCTGTAAGCCTTCATCTTAAGTGAGAATAACAGCACAGTTGGAAGAGCATAGTCAATGTCACTGAACTGTGTATGTAGAAATTTTTGAAACGGTGTATCTTTGGCTATCTGTATTTTCATCAAAAAAAAAAAAAAAAGGTTGAGAATTTAGAGGCTTAATATGTTGTGGGGTTGTTAACCAATGTCATAGAACAACATGTGTACTACTATTTCATGAGAAACTATTTGTTCTGTAATCCTTCACCTGAAGTACAATAAAATATTAAAAAAAAAAAAAAAAAAAACATTGGACATAACAAATGTTGGAGGGGCTGCAGGAAGATCGTAACTCTTATGCACTGCTGGTGGGAAGGTAAAGTGATACAACCATTTTGGAAGATGATATGGTGCTTCCTCAGAAAGCTAGAAATAGACATACCATTTGATGCAGCAATCCCACTCCTAGGAATATATCCTAGAGAAATAAGGGTTGTCACTTGAATAGACATATTCACACCTGTGTTCATGGCAGCATTGTTCACAATAGAAAAACCATGGAAACAACCTAGATGCCCATCAACAGATGAATGGATAAATAAACTATGGTACATACACACAATGGAGTACTATGCAATGAGAAAGAACAACAATGAATCTGTGAAGCATCTCCTAACATGGATGAAACTGGAGGACATTATGCTAAGTGAAATACGTCAATCACAAAAAGACAAATATTGTATGACCTCTATTCTAAAAACCCATGAAAAAGTTCACACACAAAAAGTAACAATCTTTTTTGGTTACCAGGAACGGGAGGGGTGGGGGGGAAATACTAAATAGGCAATAGATAAGTGGTATCTTGGGTGAAGGGTGAGACAGTACACAATACAGGGGAAACTAGCACAACTTGTACAAGGAAAGGTCATTGTAGCCCCATAGAGACATCCAAACTCCCTGAGGGACTGAATTGCTGGGCAGAGGTCTGTGGGGACCATGGTATTGGGGAACATCTATCTCAATTGGCATAACACAGCTTATAAAGGCAATGTGGTACATTCTACCTTGGTGAGTAGTGTCTGGGGTCTTAAAAGCCTGTAAGTGGCCACCTAAGATACTCCACTGGTCTCATCCCTTCAGGAGCAAGGGAGAATGAAGAGAACAGGATACTAGGTAAAGATTAGTCCGAAGGACTAATTGTCCACAGCTACCAAGGCCTCCACAGACTGAGTCCAGTACTGCTAGATTGTGCCCGGCTACCACCACTGATTGCTCTGACCAGGATCACAATAGAGGGTTCTGGACAGAGCTGGAGAAGGATGTAGAACATAATTCTAACTCACACACAAAAAAAAGACCAGATTTAGTTGCCTAAAGGAGACTGGAGAAACCCCAAGAGTATGGCCCCCAGACACCCTTTTAGCTCAGTGGTGAAGTTATCTCCGAGATTCACATTTCAGCCTGGGAGTGGACAGCCCCATAAAACCTAATGAGACTGACGAGGTACAGTAGTCCAGTGACAGGGGCCAGAAGGCTGAAGGGGACAAGGAAGCTGGTGATAGGGTACCCAAGGTTGAGTAAGGATATTGTTGATGTGTTGTGAGATTGTTAAACATTGTCAAAGGGCAACGTTTGTAGTAACTGTTAAATGAGAAACTATTTTGTTCTGTAAGCCTTTATCTTAACTGAGAAAAACAGCAGAATTGGAAGAGCGTAGTCAATGTCACTGAACTGTGCATGTAGAAATTTTTGAAATGGTGTATCTTTGGCTATGTATATTTTCACCAAGAAAAAAAGGTTGAGAAGTTAGAGGGTTGACATGTTGTGGGGTTGTTAACCAATGTCATACAACAATATGTGTACTACTGTTTCATGAGAAACTATTTGTTCTGTAAGCCTTCACCTGAAGTACAATAAAAAAAAAGAAAAGTGTAGTCTGTTTTTATTTATATAAAGTGATCTATGCTAGATTGATTCTTTGCTACTGCCTGTCACTTTTTTCCCCCCATTTTTCTTGTGATGTTGTGTCTTAGTTATCTCGTGCTGTTATAAGTGAAATACCACAAGTGGATGGCTTTAACAGACAGAAATGTATTCTTTCTCTCACCGTTTAGGAGGCTAGAAGTCTGAATTCAGGTGCCCGCTCTACAGGAAGGCTTTCCCTCTTTCTGTCAGCTCTGGGGTAATGTCATCCTTGTCTCAATATTCCCCTGGGTCTTGGAGGTTCTCAGTGCAGAGACCCCCGGTCCAAAAGACGTGCTCCACTCCCAGCTCTTCTTTCTTGGTGGTGATGATGTTCCTACTCTCTGCTCACTTCTCTATGCTTTTGTCACGTGTAGAGTGGTGAAAGGAGCTGTAGTGGCACAGTGGTTAAAGCACTCAGCTGCTAACTGAAAGGTCAGTGGTTGGAACCTGCCAGCCACTCTGTAGGAGAAAGGTGTGGCAGTCTGCGTCTGTATACATTTACAGCTTTGGAAACCTTATGGGACAGTTCTACTCTGTCCTACAGGGTCGCTATGAGTTGGAATTGACTCGTTGGCAGTGGGTTTGGTTTGGTTTAGGGTGGTAAGGAGCAGTGACTCAAAATGCATCCCATGCTAATCCTACCTCATTAACATAACAAACATAACCTAATCCTCATTAACATGATTAATTCTGCCTCATTAACATTTAACAGACAACTCACTCCCTAATTTAACCATAACCACAGGCATATAAAAAAACCAAACCTCTTGCCTTCCAGTCAATTCTGGCTCATAGTGACCCTGTAGGACAGAGTTTAACTGTCCCATAGGGTTTCCAAGGAGCGGTTGGTGGATTCAAACTGCCGATATCTGATTAGCAGTCATAGCTCTTAACTGCTATGCTATCAAGGCTCCCATCACAGGCATAGATGCTAGGATTTACAACACATCACAAAATGGAGGAAGATCAGATCCCCAAATGGAGGATAACCACACAATACTGGGAATCATGGCCTAGCCAAGTTGACACATATTTTTGGGGGACACAATTCAATACAAGACATACTGGTATACACATGTTATCACATGCTGTCAAACTTTAAGTCCAAACACCTCCGGTCTATACACATACACACAAATAAACACTCCAGTGTTAGCTCTTGTATCCCCAGTCTGATTTCCTTCAAAAGGCCTCCAACAATACGCTAAGAATTTTATAGTCATTATCTGATTTATTTTGCTTAGTAATTATTAAAATTTTACTATCAAAAAATCACATCTTTCCTTCTCCAATATTACAACTTATAAAATAGAAGAACCACAAAGTTCTTCTGATCTCAAAGCCAGAGCTTTTAATCACTAAGTTATATACTTCACCATTAACATAGAGAATCTATGTATGTACACACAGGTGTGTGCCAAACCTACAAACTTGTGTAATTTAGGTGCACATGGGTTTAGATAACTTGCTTCAACAAAGCCAATGTTAAATTAACCAAAAAGAAGAATGTTCTCTACCTGTTTTCTTTTAAGCTTCGTGGAACTCTGAGCTGGCTTACAGCAATGCAAGAAGTTAAGGCTAAATATTTAGTGGCATTATGGTCAAGGACCCAGGACTGCCCAAATTCTTTCTTGTCCAGTCAACCTATCCACCTCTCCTGAAGTTCTAAGGTGTCTAACACAAGCAGCCATGATAAAACAGGAAACCAAGAGTCGCTTAATTATTAGCTGCAGAGCTCTGACGAAAAGGCTGCATTTTAAACATTGCAGCTTAGATTCAAGCCTAAGTGAATATTATACTTAGGTCTTCCCACAGCCCCAGTGCTTAGCTTTTCCTGCAGCCCCAATCAAAATACTTGCACAACTTTCAAGGGCTTCCCTAAAAAAGTCTACAAAATGGGTAACCTTGAACAAGATAGACTTATTGTCTTACAAATTCTGAAGACTAGTAATTCAAATTCAGGGTGTTGACTGGACCATGTTCTCTCTGAAGGCTCTAGATAGAGCAGGATCCTTTCTTGTCTCTTTCAACTTCTGGTTCTCTCCAAAGGTTCTGAAGGAAGATCCTTCTGGTCTACCAGGCATTCCTTGGTTTGTAGCTGCAGCATAACTCTGTCATCATATGACTGCCTTCTCTCTATTTGTCTGCTTGTGTCTTTTCTCCTCTTTTAAAAGGACATCACTCAGATTGTATTGGGATCCACCCTACTCCAGTGTAATCTGTTGTTAACTTATAACATTTCCTAGATTTAATTTCCAAAAAAGGTCATATTCACGGGTTCCAGGGGTCAGGACTTCACTATATCTTTTTGGGGACATAATTCAGTCTATAACACTGTGGGAGAACATGGGCAGTGCCCTAAGATTGGTGCTGAGCTGAGCACATTTACCTTCATAATCAAATACAATCAGCTGAGAAAACAAAATGAGAGGATCCAAAGGGCTCCTGACTCATCTGACTTATTGGTGTATGAAAGCAAGAGGAAGTGAGAAAGAATGGAAACTAGTTTCCTAATAATTATCATCATAATCAATATCTCAAGTCAGAATATCAAGAATTCTTGTTTTGTGCATGCTGGTGGGCATGTGGGGAGGTATCTGGCAGAGGTGGGGAAGCTCTCTTGTAAGGGAGTAGAGGGCTGAAAATACCCCACATCCCACTATTCATTAAATCTAAGAATACTCTGTGACAAGAACTGTTTCATGTCCTAGAAATACTTCAGTGAACAAAACAGACATATGCTATACCATCATTGAGATTATGTAGACAAAAAGGATCCCTGGTGTAGCAGTGGTTGGGTGCTTGGCTGCTAAGGGAAAAGATCGGCAGTTCAAACTCACTAGCTGCTCCAGGGGATAAAGATGTCACAGTCTGCTGCCGTAAAGATTTACAGCCTTGGAAACTCTACCGAGCAGTTCTACTCTGTCCTATAGGGTTGCTATGAGTAGGAATGGACTCTTTGGCAATGGTTTGGGTTTTTTGGTATTACGGAGAATATAGACATTATTACATAAAAATTAAGTAATTTCAGAGAGTGGTAATTCCTCTTAAATTAAAAATGGAAAAGGCAGGTCACCTAGTGAGAAAAGAACATAGGATTTGAAAACTGACTTTTTCAGACTTAACTCTATCAGTCAGTGTGCTGTCTTAGAATTTATCTTCTAGGCTCCCTTGTAACCACATCTGTAAAATAGAGAGTTCAAAAATTATATACATGTGTAATACTCGTGAGAAACAATTATAAACTATAGCTAATGTCAATTGGGTCTTTGCTTTATTCAGACACTAAACACATTACCTGTGATACTAATTTTCTTTTTTTCTGTCATACCAGTCTGATGCCTTGTAACAACCCTAAGAGGTATATGCGACTGCTGGAAAGCCTATGGGACAGTTCTACTCTGTCCTATAGGGCTGCTGTGAGTCAGCTGCTGTGAGTCAGAATTGACTCGAAGACAATGGGTTGGTTGATTGGGTTATGATTGTCTTACAAATGACAATATTAAGCCATTAGATATGTACAAAAGATCATGTATCTGGAAGTGGAAGTATCAAAATTGAATGAAGACAATCTCCCATTGAATTTAAACTCATAACTGCTACACTGTAGTTGTTTAAAACAATCTATACATCTATGTACAAATGCTTGTTGAAATATCTATAGTTGATGAAATTGTTGGGAAGATTGTTGTTTTCATTTTGGCCAGAAGTCCAAGTGGAGAACTGTAAGTCTTAGGATAGAGTGATTGTCTTAGTTATCTAGTGCTGCTATAACAAAAAAATCACAAGTGGATGGTTTTAACAAAGAGAAATTTATTCTCTCACAGTCTAGGAGGCTAGAAGTCAAAATTTGGGGTGCCAGCCCCAGGGGAGGGATTTCTCTCTCTGTTGGTCCTGGGGGAAGGTCCTTGTCATCAATCTTCCCCTGGTCTAGGAGCATTTCAGCACAGTGAACCCAGGTCCAAAGGACACACTTGCTCCCAGCTCTTTGTTCTTGATGGTATGAGGTCCCTCTGTCTCTGTGCTTGCTTCTTTCTTTTATATCTCAAAGAAGGTTGACTGAAGATACAACCTAATCCTATATATTGAGTCCTGCCTCATTAACATGTCTGCCTCTAATTCTGCCTTACTAACATCACAGATGTTAGGATTTGCAGTGCATAGGATAATCACATCAGTTCACAAAATGATGAACAACCACACAATACTGGGAATCATTGCCTAGCCAAGTTGGCACAGCTTTTTGTGGGACACAATTAATCCACAACAGTGACCAACAGCAATTCTTTGTCTCACTCAGATGAGATTCTCTTAACTAGTAGATTTAAGCTTTGATCCTTAAATATGTAACTTTATAGTCCTTAAAACAAAAATCCTGTTGGAAGAAGGACAAATATAAGTAAAATCAAGTAATTTAAAGTTTTTTTTCTCCTTAAACTTCCAGAAGTTTAAATCTCCTTTAATGATATGAAATTTGAAGAGTCATGAGATTTTTTGAGGCAGTGAGATTCAGAGATGGAGGGATATTAGAAGATAGAAGAAAAAATAAAGGAAAAAAAATTGGCCAAAGTTTGCCCAGATTCCAGCAGTATAAAGATCAGTGTGGGAATATGAAAGGCAGATAAGGAATTCATTGCTCTTCAAAGAGGTTCAGTCTGGTTACTGAAACTAACCCCCACTCCCACCAAAAAAAAAAAAAAAAAGGTTGCCACCACTCCCACCAAATAAAAGCAGTTTCCATCAAGTCAATTCCCACCCATAACAACTTTACAGGACAGAGTAGAACTGCCTCACAGGGTTTCCAAGGAGCAGCTGGTGGATTTGAACTGCCGACCCTTTGGTTAGTAGCTGAGCTCTTAACCACTGCACCTCCAGGACTCCACTGGAACTAAGCACAAAGATAATCAATAGTCCCACCACAAGGAGAGAACATTATGAAATTAAATACATAGAGACTGAAAACAGAACTTCTTGAATTTAGAGGAGACATAATTGAGTTGAAGTTGCGTGCTTTCCATGCTTTCATTCTCTTATTTTAATCACCCTCTCCCCGAAACAACACTGCCAAAGTAGTCCTAGATGAGAGAGATTTGGATTTGATCCCTGAGGAGGAACATCAGGGAGCAACGTAAGTGTCATTATATTAGACATAATCTTCAATGTCATCTAATCCAAATTCACACACACTGTGAGAATATTAGGAATAGCATTAGGAATAAGTATAGAGGTAGGATTGAGAGAAAGTGAGGGGCAAAGAGAATAACAATGAAGTCACCTGGGGCAGAGGATTCTTGGTGGCAGTAGCATGGCGTAAAGGCGAATAGGTTAAACAGCTTTAAAATCTAGGCAATGAACTCTAGTCTCATTATCTGGTGCCATATTCTTGGCCAAATTGGTCGTCTTCTGAAAGAGGCGAAATCAGAATCTGAGCCCAGTAATGCTGATTGCTTTGCTTTGATCTAGATGTTGCCCCAGCCCTGGACTGAGACAAGCCAAGGCATACTTAGAGCGTTGCTTTTATACGCAGTGCCATTATTAAGAGACAAAGTGGCACGGAGTTTTGAAATGAACAGATTAAGCATGCCTGTCACTCAGCCTGGCTATGTGTGGTGGTTAATGAGGATGGCTCCGCTCTATTTGAGCCAGGACTCTTGGGAACAATTTAAAAAGTGTGACTTAAATGGAATCACTGCAAATGAGTCTGTACAGGGCAGGCTCTGAATACGTCATGTGTGAATCAGGCTGTTTGTGTCAAAAAATAGATGACAACCTGAGGGCTGGACGGAGCGTTGCATTTCAAAAGGAGGGCATTCAGTCTTGAAAGCATTTAACATTTCTGGCTTTAGTTTTCGCTACTTCAGAAGTAAGACTATTCTCTACTGTCAAGACTGAAAATATTTTTATATTGAGAGTATGCTCTAATTGCTGACATTTAGCATGTATCTTTTTTAAAATACGAAGAAAATTTATGCAGGTATGCAGGCAAGGAAGGGGAGGGTAAATCTTCTAGATCTGGGTTCTCCAGGCATCTTTATATATGGTGTATGCTCAGAGTAATGAACTTTCAAAAGTAAACTCCCTAGAATATTTATATATGCAAATGAGTTCTCTTTCCATCTTAGCTAACAATTATAGTAAAAGAGAGTATATGATTTGGAATTAGATTGTCCGGAGTTCCAGTCATCATTGCCACTGACTAACTAACCTTCAACAAGGTATTTCACTTCTCCAAACCCCAGTGCATTATTATATAATTACAATAATACATACCTGCAATTTTACTGAGATGATTGAATAAGAAAGTATGTAAAGGAGTAAGCAAAAGTCAATGTGCATAATAGGCACACATCAAATAACTCTTAATTTATCTATTTATTTCAAAAGGTTGTCATTGCTTTAATCTGTTAATTTTCTTTGTTTTTTAGAGGTAAGAGTTAAAATGGCTTTCCTAAGGCAAGAACCAAACAAAAATTTGTCATAAGGCCATTGATTAAAAACAACTTTATGCAGAATCAAAACTTACTCAAACAATGTTTATCAGCATGAGTTAGCAACATTCATCCAATTAAGATAAACCAGCTTAGCATGCAGCGACCAATTTACCCAAAGCAAAAGGAAAATGAAATGCGGTTAACCAATCAAAGCAAAGGGCAAGATAGTCATCTAGGCTTTAAACCGAAAAAAAAACCAAACCCGTTGCTGTTGAGTCAATATCGACTCATAGCGACCCTATAGGACAGAGTAGTACTGCCCCATAAAGATTCCAAGGAACGCCTGGTGGATTCCAACTGCCTACCTTTCGGTTAGCTGCTGTAGCACTTAACCACTACGACACAGCCATTTAACCGTGTAAACTTGAGCACCCTCACCATTTTTAGTTTGGGGCTCTCCTTGTTTGTAAACAGTTTCTCACTCAAAAAACTATGTTAACACTAATTGACTTGTTAATCAAATTTACTTTTCGACAAACCTCTATTTGAAATTTCCCTAATATATATCTTTCTCAAAGAAACAACCTGAGTATAATGAAAGAGTGGGTGACTTCCAGGGTTTATCAGCCCAAACGTTAGTATTCTTCCTAATCCATAGTAAGATTGCATGTTTGTCCAAATACATTTACCATTAGCTTACTCAACGAACCAGTTAAAATTTGCAACACATTTTTCCTGAGCTCTTCTCATATACAGGTTAATGTTCTTAGAAGAGATAGTTCACCTTATTCCACAGTCTTTACTCCTAATTTTTGACCACTTCCTCAATTCAAGTCTCAGACACAAATTGTGGGTGGGCAGATTATGAAATTTGTCACCCCATTTATTGCTAGGCTTATCTCAAATGATCTGTCTGCTAAGTGAGTATTACCTTCCCACATCACAGTTCAACAGACATCCTTCCTCAAGATGCAGGATCAAAAAGGATCATTTTTATGATCTGCTCAAAAAGAGGAGGTGATATTTTGTCCATCAGTAGTTTGTAGCAAGTAGCTGACCTCTGCCAGACTCTCCAAATACTTATGAAGGACTATTTTTAGGAGAAAATAAAGTTTAACTTTAAAGGACAGAGATACACATGATGGCAAGTATCTAAATTAGTATACCTCCCGGAATTTGTGGGAAGGATCAAAACCAGAATCCCAGAAATACTTCAAGCAGTGACAACACCCATTCCTTGGAAATTGCTCAGCCTCGCATATGGTTTTAGGGGACAATTTTTATCCAATTCACTCATTTTGAATCCCAAATGCACTTATCTGGTCCATTGCAGGGACTCAATAAATATTTAAATGAAAAGATTTGGAAATGCAGCTTTTTTAAAAACTTCAATGCCATTTCTTTGAAGCCATAGAGTCCCTAGGATTTTTTAAAATGAACAAAACCATGAGGACATATTTCACAAAGAGTATTACATAGTCTGTTTCCTAAGGGACAGGAACACATTACAGCAAAGAGACCTTTAGAATCTAACCTCAACCATCTGAGGTTTAGGTGTAGCAAGAATCTACCAAAATTTTTAATAAATATTTACTATTGTCACATGTGAGATATAATGCCAGACTAAACTGATTGTCTAGTTAAACCAATGTGTAGTCCAGATCTTCAAACATTTAACATTTTGGGGAAATCAAATATATTTCATTTCTTAAATGTTTTTAATTATGAGACTCCCTTCAGCATTCTTTCTAAGCAGCTAATACAAAATAAGGCCAACTTCACTGGCAATATTAAAAGCACAGCTATAAAAACATTCAATATCATCACCATGGACCATGTACAATATGTGAATGGGAATGAAGCCAAGTGGACAAAACATAGGCTCAATGTCAGATCGCAGTCCTGCCTATACCCCTGATTAACTCAGAGCTTCTGCGCTTCAGTTTCCTTGTAGGTAAATAAAGATAATTTCTACCTTCTAGGATTGTTGCAATGATCGTGTGAAGCACGTTAAATACATACATATTACAGATCTTGGTACATTGTAGGTACTCAAATCAATGTTTATGCACAGAGTGATCGTTAGGAAGTGGATCTCAGTTTACAATGCAGAGTTATTCTGAGAGATGAGTCATTCTGGGAATTTCAAAGGGCCATAGTAGGCTAAAGCTGAATTCATTGTGCATAAAATCCAAGTCCATGTATGGAGTACTAACGTCAGGTAAAGCAGCTGGACATCTAGATAAAAGGAATTATAAGCCAGAGTAGTTGTTTTGAGAAGATGGGCTTTGGTATCATACTCGCAAGTTAATATGTATGCAAATGTCTTGGTTCACAGTGTTCTCTTCAAAAGAGGCTAATTGCACGTGTCCATGCAGTATTTTGGCTCAGTTGAGCAACCTCTTAATATGAGGGCTTCCCAGAGTATATAACACATTTTTACTTTAAGAAAAATTCCTGGTTAAGAAAAATAATCTTGTGTGATGGTTAAAGTTGTATGTCAATTTGTCCGGGACATGATTCTCAGAGGCTTGGCAGTTATGATGTAGTTTGGCAGTCATATGATGTTGTGATCACTTCCATGATGAGATTTGATATAATGTGTTCACTTCCATGATGGGATCTGCTGTGAGTAGCCAATCAGCTGAAAGGTAGTTTCTGTGGGCATGTGGCCTACATCGAATATAAGTGGACATTCTGGCGAGGCTTGTGGGCTTTTGCTAACTCTGGATCCTGCAGCTGGCTCCTGTTCATCTGACTTCTGCTTCTTGAGACTTGAGCTAGCCCCTTACCTGTGGTCTTACCTGCCGATCTTGGGATTCATTGATCCTCGCAACATGTGAGCAAGAGCTCTGCTGTCCGACCTGTCAATCTTGGGTTCACCAGTCCCTGCGGCTAAATAAATCAAGAGAAGCCTCTATCCTGACCCACAGACTTGGGATGTTCCAGCCTCTGCAACGGCATGAGCCATTTCCTTGATATAAATCTCTCTCTATATATATTTATATGCTTTGCTGGTTTTGCTTCTCTACAGAACCCAGCCTAAGACATCATGCAAGCTTTTACTAAATCAAGAAATTCAATAAACTTAAAATTCTCCCCTGGAAAGAGAGAATCTGTTATTATTATTATTATTATTATTTGAGAATATTACAAAATGTCGGGAATTCTGAAAATGAAGTGCTACTTCTCAGTAAAGGTCTTGGAGGTGGGTGAAAGGCTTTGCCTGTCTGACAAGGGGAAAGCTCACAGTAGTGATAAGTTCAATGCCACGACCTGCCTTATTCAGCCAGTTTAGATGCAATAAGTTCCAGTTAGATTCAAATCGTTTATTACTAATATCCAAAGGAAGAATAGCCAGAGGTTTCAGCACTGGGAGTCTAGTCCCACACACCAAAAATGACAACACTGAAACGAAAGGGACCCGATAACTGCAGCATAGGTTGTGAGATTCCCGCATGCTGACTGCAGCTAAGAGATTTTATATTCTGCAGCTCTATTGATGGAGTAGACAGAAAGCCCTATACGTCATTAGAACCTAGCAGGCAATGAGAAAGTATTTCCTGGCAGCCTCTCAGGGGAGATAGAGAGGCCAGTGGGAGGTGGCTTCCTGCTGCTCCTTACAGGGTTTCTCATTCTCTCTGGTCCTGGGAGGATCACAAGGCAATCGGCCAAAACTCAGATAAGCTGTAGCCCATGTCCTTTTCTGTGTGATCTATGTGGATGCTGCAAGACCACCAGGGCACCACAGCAAAACTCTTCTCTTACCATCAAACTTCTGTGAATCTTTCACAGTAAGAGAATTCCACCTAAATACGAAATGCAAATAATTCCATGATCAACAAAACAAAAACAACCCCACCGCCATCAAGTTGATTCTGACTCAGAGTCAGTGCACACTGCCGCATCTTTCTCCCACGGAGCAGCTGGTGGGCTCGAACTGCCAACCTATTTGGTTAGTATCCCAGCATTTTAACCACTGTGCCACCAGGGCTCCATTTCCACAATACAGACTAAAATTATAGACATTTCACAAAAAAGTTTCTAATCCATAATCTGACTATCATGGGCTAGGAAGAAAACTCAAATTTGTTTAGATAACCTATGTGTACCTCCTGTAGCATTTAAAAAATATGTTAATAATAGTTGCTATTTTGTGACTATAAAACCTTATTCTTCCTTTAAAACCATGCTTCCAGACCCCTTGCTACAATTCACCTTTCTATGTAATTGGTAGGAGCTGAGGGAGAAAAAATCCACCGAAACTCTCAGGCAAGGTTGACCTAGAATTTTAAAATGCAAGGACAAATAGGTCATACAGGGTTCAATTTTAGTCTCTAGCCATCTGGGCTGGTGGTTACTCTACATCATCCTGTTCTTCTGGCCACCACTTAGCAAGACACCCAACCAAAAAACTCATTGCCATCGAGTCGATCCTGACTCACAGTGACTCTATAGGACAGAGTATAACTTCCCCATATGGTTTCCAAGTTGCAGCTGGTGGATTTGAACTGCCGACCTTTTGCTTAACAGCCAAGCTTTTAACCACTGTACCACCAGGGCTCCACTTAGCAAGACACGGCAAAAGAAAGTAAAATTACTCTAGTCACATCTCACTGAGTCCTGTTCAGTGTTTATTTACATTGCTTAACCCATAATGAGAAGCAGCCTCATGTGGGGAAAAATTTCTGATCTGGAATCCTAAGACCTGGGAAGTATCTTAGCTTTGTAGTAGTGGAAAAAATAATAGACACACCTTTGTTTCAGTTCCCTTATTGACAAGCTCCTATAATACATTTTAAGAAAATATTATTGACTAGCATTCCTCTTGGAGAGAGCATTAAATTTGTTTGAAATAACTCTTTTCATGAAGAAAGAAGCACCAAGGGAATACACAAAAATAATTTTAAAAGTCACTAAATGTGGTATCATTACTGAGAAGAAGAATTTATTCTGCTTCAGAGACAGGGAGAATAGAAAAAATGATAGAATTGACAAAAAGGGAGAGGATAGGAAAACAAACGAGGTAGGGTGAAGTTGAAGTTGAACATTCTACAATATGACTCTGACCATGACCCCCAAATTTTCATTTAAATCTATTAAGCTTACCAAATACTCAGTGTGAGAGATTAAAAAAAAAAAATTGTTAAAAGAATGAGCTCTTAACCACTGCACCACCAGGTGCTCTTAACTGCACACCATATGAATGAGATCACTGCATCATCGTATCGTCTCTGTATTTTCTTTTGCAAACTAGTGTCTGCTTATTGCAAACGCCTAAAACCTATGCCTGAGAGATTTTTATTGGCTTCAGGAACACCATCAACCAAGTGTGTATGTCAGACTGGAAGTGCTGCAGAGTTAATGCCCTTGGAAGTACCATAGAGTGTTTAATAAATACCCTAGCCCTCTTAACTGTTGGCTGCGATGACAACGTTAGCATATTCTACAAATGTCTTCAAAGGTTCCTCATTGCGACTGAGCTCCAATTATCCAAAGTTGTAACTGGCTTGACTGCATAACCTTTATTGACTTTTTCTTTCTCTACCTCACTGCCTCACTCCTCTACCGGTGCTCTCCGGGATGAACCCCCACATAAATTATTGGTGCTTGTATTGGTGCTTGTATTGTTTATCTTATAAACAACTTTGCAGAAAATCTAAATGAAGACATGAATTCACAAGGTGAAACTCGCAAATTGTATGCAAACCTCAAGGGTCCAGGATTCAAACGCCACCATTGGAGAGTGAGCTACTTAGAATTCGCAGAGAAGTAGAAGCAGGCTTTGCATTTCCACCAGCCATGTGATTAGTGTGTTCTTAACAAGTTATAACTAGGTAGATAAGAGGCATCTAACATCTGACTTAAATTTGTATAATAAGCTCTACCATATTATGTGGTTATGAGGTTTAAAATCCATGAGATAATGCCTACTGAAGTGTGATGTAAACAGTTCACAGCAAATACATATCATACCTCAACCTTGTGATTTTGGTATATAAGTGAAATTAGCTAATTTTCACGAAATATATTTGACCTACTTTGTCAGGTTCACTTAGCTTTGCCATGAGTCTGAAAGAAAACACTCATTGTTAAGCCCTCTCCTCCTTACTCCCACTCTAGAGTATGTCCTTTCTCTTATTATCACATGAGATCTGCAGCTCCAGCAGTTCTGGCTTGAAATCCCTGTGCTAAGATATTCAGCTTGAGGGTAGGTCATGTAAGTGATTCTTCGCACTGTGGAAATGGAGTGTTATCAGAATGTTACAAGAGATTGCCCCTACACTCCAATGGTTATGAAAAGCAAAGCCTGTCTTTTTTATGTATATTTTGTGTATTAGGGTTTAGTTTAGCAAACCAGGTACAAATCATGACTCAGTCAGTAAGTAGGACTCTGAATACTGTTTGTTTCTGTTTGTTTTTCATCCGAACCACCTTTCTTAATTGATAACTATTATCCTCCCTTGAGACCTAAGCTTCATGGTGTTACGTACTATGTGCTGCATGATAATCTTGCTTTTGACATTGGTGCTCTTGACAGTATAAAGTTGAGAACAGGGTTTTGCTTAAAAACAACTTGCAAAGTTGTTCATAGATTATGCATGCGGTAGCTTTGAGACACATATATATCTTAGCTCTATTTTTAAAGATGTTATGGGCCCGTTACTCTAGGCCAGGGTGAAAAAGGAGACGTTTGTTGCTTATCAGGATGCGTTTTTATCACTTTCTAGCTCACCATGGCTTTGCTATCTATAGATGAGTAGTATTGTCCAAAGCTTTTGCATAAACTTTAAAAACATAGCTAAAAAGAATATCTGCTGGGTAAATACCTGAGTTACCATAAATAAGCCAAGCAACCATGGAGAATGTGAGCCAGGTAATTTAGGCAATGGTCAGCAAAACTTTGTCCCTTGACTTGATTCAATTCCTGAAAAGATAGAATTGAGACTTTTAATTTTTAATTGTAGAAAATCATTGGTGCATGTGGATTTCTATAAGATTGAATGTGTGTATGTCAGCATCAGCCCATTACATACTGGGGCATCTTTTCTGGAGTCCAAGAGTAAAGGACTGGCACAGGGCTAAACTCACTCACTCTACCACATGAGTGATTAATACCTGCCAAATTTGGGCATCCAAGTATTGCTAACTACTGTACAATTAAAACCAAGACCCCCTTACACATTTCATTAACCAACAGACACATGTGGATAATATATGTAACAAGGAAGGAAGGAAGGAAGAGGAAAGAAGGAACTAAAAGAGTAACTAAGAAGAATTAAATTGCTATAGTAAAGTTACTTATACTCGAATTATGCTAGTTATGTGAAGTGTGTGAGAAAGAATATGGGTTTAGGATTAAGACAGTGTGAATTCCTACTAAGTGATGCCTACAGTTTCATCATCTATAAAGAAGGAATCTCTATCTGCAATTTATTTATTTATCTAAAGCACCATGAGTTGTAATAAAGTCCATTAGTGCAAAGTGTTTATCACAATGTCTAGAAAAAAAAAGGTTCAAAATCAATGTTGAATGTTAGTATGATTACTCAGTGTTTTTCAATGAACACAATTTGAATGGCTGTAAAAAATAAAACTATTATTTACATGCTAATAAAGTCAGCTTTTAAGCACCAGTGTTATTGTAGACGTAGAAGCATAGATAAACTAAAATAGCGTATAAATCAGCAATCATGTACATTTGGAAAAGCTGTACAGTGTTAACTTTGACATTAGTTTTCACTTTTTGAAATGGAATTCAAATAAGAGACTGTTGTAGAAAATGGAGAAGCATACAGAAATTTGGTTTAGATTCCTGATATCTGGATCTAAACAATAACATTGCTATCCACACCTCAATATCATTATAACCCTTGTAGAATATACTAAACAACTTTGAATGCTCCAGTTTATGACCATGCACTAAAAATTTTACTTAGCTGATCTTGGCCTTAATTTCTTCATATACTAAATGGAAAGGTTAGATAATGTAGATGGGAATTGCCAAGTTTAAAATTGCATTGCTATAGAAAATGCTATAATATTTTTTGTGAACTAAAAAAAAAAAAAAAAAGTAAATAGACAATAATGACTTTCCTAAGTCATGAGCCAAAACCAACATTACAAAAAAAAAAAAAAAAAGAATTGCAGAGATTTGGAAGTCTTTTCCAAGTTAAATTTGAAAACACTTTATATGTTGAGATATTTAATATTGTCCCTGCAAAGTTCTAGTTTAGGTAGTGACTACTATCCATAATAGTCCCTCTGGATGTGCCTCTGCAGTGCAATCAACTGCTTAATATGGCCCTTCTAGCCATAGTCTTTGTGACTCACACACAATGACTGAGTGGCACTATGCAAATAAGGTATATGGAACCTGTGATGGTTGGGGTTATGTGTCAACTTGGCTAGACCATGACTCCTAGTATTGTATGGTTGTCCTCCATTTTGTGAGTTGTAAATCCTAACCTCTACATGTTAATGAGGTAGGATTGATGTGGGGTATATCTCGAGTCAAGTCCCATTCTTACTTAAGTTACACCCTTCCCTGGGGTGTGGCCTGAGTCCAAAGTATATGTGCGGTGTCATTGTGGGCTCTCTCTCTGCATCTGGATCTTGCATCCAATTTGTGATCATCTATCCTCCAGTTCTTGGGACTTGAGCCAGAGATCTGCCTTCTGACCTGCAGATTCTGGGATTCACCAGCCTCTGCAGCACCGTGGGCCAGCAGCCTATTGTCTGAACTGATTTACCAGTGTCTTAGTCATCTAGTGCTGCTATAACAGAAATACCACAAGTGGATGGCTTTAACAAAGACACGTTTATTTCCTCACAGTAAAGTGGGCTACAAGTCCAAATTCAGGGTGTCAGCCTCAGGGGAGGCTTTCTCTCTCTGTGGGCCTTCTCATCAATCTTCCCCAGAGCTAGGAGCATCTCTGTGCAGGGACCCAGGGTCCAAAGGTTGAGCTTTGCTCCGGGCACTACTTTCTTGATGATAAAAGGTCCCTCCTCTCTGTTTGTTTGATTCCTTTTTATCTCTTGAAAGATAAAAGGTGGTGCAGGCCACACCCTAGAGAAACTCCCTTTACATTTGGTCAGGGTTGTGACCTGTGTAAGGGTGTTACAATCCCACCCAAATCCCCTTTAACATAAAATTACAATCATAAGATGGAGGACAACCACACAATACTGGGAATCATGGCCCAGCCAAATTAATGCACACATTTTTGGGGGGACGTAATTCAATCCATGACAACCAGCTTCAGCAACCTTGTGAGACAGTAGCCTGTGGTCTGACCTGCCGGTTTGGGTTTCTTCAGCCCCTAGAGCTATGTGGGTTGGGAGAAGCCTACGTTTGACCCACAGATTTGGGACTAGTCAGCTTCCACAGCTGTGTAGCCATTTCCTTGATATGATTCGTGAGTTCTGTGAGATGTTGCAGTGAATTATGGAACCCAAAGACCGGAGAGAGAGAGTACTGAGGGCAGGGGAAGTAGCTGGTGTTGGAAATGATGGAGTGGTAGGGTGGTTTGGAAAAGTTGAACATTTGGGACATCTTTAAACTCTGCCTCATAGGAACTAGCTTTGTGCTGATCCTTATAAAATAAAATAAATTATTCATTTAGTCTCTAAATGTCTGTCCTGAGGTTAGGGTATGATGTTGGACTGGGGTGAAAAAAGAAGTAAAGGCACCTGCTCTCTGAGCACTGGAGATTTAAATTTGCCACAAGTTGTCCACAAGATGCCTATTCCATAGGCCAGTCATTGTAAAGAAACATATAAAATAATATAAATACATCTTGCCCTAAGAACACATTGCTGGAATCACTTTCTTCTAATGATTCTGCAAAGTTAATTCAAAAGTACATAATCGTTAATTTTTTCAGTTTGTAAGTTACGTGAAACTTTATGACATTTATAGAACAGAAATGGAAATGAGGCCAGCCAACAGAAACAGAAACACACAGGATTCTTAGTGGAGTATATGGACAGGCATCTTGGAACCCACTTAAGGATATGTATTAGATGGAAGAAATATTCTTCAGGCCTTATGGCCTTTACCCAGGCGACAGTTAAACAAGCTGTGTCACAGAAGTTTTCTCTCATGCGCGCCCCAAGCCTCTCAGCTCGTCTAAGGATTGGCATCTGTATGCATGAAACTTTGTTCCTTTTTCTGTATAACCAGGATATGTGGTGTTTATGCAGTAGTTTTGATTTTTGGAAAAGTGAGTTATTTCAAATGCTTACATTGCAAAACAAAACAACACTCTTCCTCAGAGAATGACGCTCACTAAATGTTTGCTGCTAGCACAGGGATATGCTCTGAAGCCATCCCAGGAGTTTGCTTTGACAGATATCAGCTGATGGACATTTGTACAAAAGTCTCTGGAATGCCTTATTTTACACCCAGTGTCAGCTGGCGTATTACTTTCTTGTACCTTCTGTGTTTCCATTAAATTAGGTTGGAAACAAAGCCTCCTGTATACAGAGCCAATTCTTTCTATGTGAGATGGTGAACAATTACAACCCTAACCCTGTCAAACATTTCCATCAGCTCAATTAAAAACGCCTACACACTGCATTCTGAGTCACAGTCACTCAGCATGGAGCCTGATTCCCAGCCTTCGCAACTGCTGAAAAGTCTCCGATCACTTGGGTATCACGGTGGCAGGTTCTTTCATTCGTAGACTTCTTGTGGATTCTGAGAAAGTTAACCACGTTCTATGGACTGTTGGCAAAGTATCATTCCCTCATTCAAAGGAAGAAGTTTCCATGGCTTACCAAAAAAGCCATTCTGAACATCAAGAGGAAACTCTGAAAGCATACGTTGATGAATTAAGTATAAATGAAGGCTAAACATACCAGCTGGACATATTAATTTTTTAACCAAGAGTTGAATGTCTATGTATTCTAGATATTATCAAATTAAAAAATATGGAGAAAATGAATCATTTTAAAACACAAAAATTTTGTTATATTCACTGATGTGTTTTTATAGGTGCTCTTATACCATATGACAAACATTGTATCAATCTGATCATATGCAGTTGCAGTATTTCTGAATTAATAGCTCACCGGCTATCCATAGAAAATCTTTTATTCATAAATTATTAAGCATAATAATTCATTTACTATTAATTTATTCTATAATTCACTCATCAAATACTATCTTACTGAGTAATTGTAATGGTTATAACATTTTGCCACATTATTAAATAAATTTAATTGACAGCTGCTGCCATCTCCATATTACACATCTCAGGGGTGAGCAAGACAGCTATTCAAGAACCAGAATATGTGTTAAGCAGATGTTGTATTAAGCATATGAATGAATTTTCCCAATTTCAAATATTCACTTATCTTCTTGCTACAAGAATCCAATTTAGATAGAAGTAGAATGTAAATATAGGAAGTAACACACACACACACAAAAAAAGAAGACAGTAATATATGCATAAGAATTTGATAATGCCATGCAAAGGTAGTGCTATGGGAAGTTAAAGTGAGTAATGGTCAGAAAGGGATAGAAGTAGTTAGGAAATTGACTGTCAGCAATGCTGAGATTCTCACCAAGAAAAGGGAATATATGGAGGCTTACGGATTTGAGTCAGAGAACATAGTTTCTGATGCAGGTTCTGCCACTTACTAGCTATATGAACATGAAAATAACATCTAGTTTCATTTGTTTACCAGGAAACAGAGATTTACATGCTTTAAGGGTTAGTGAGACTCAGTTTTGCTAACATATTGAAAACACCTGTATATTATTATATGATGCTTATAGAATATTAAGAATAATTATAAGTATAGTCAAATTCCGGAATAAGGACTCACTTTTATCTGCCCAACATAAGAAATTGGGCTGGCACAGTGGTTAAGAGCTTGGCTGCTAAGCAACAGGTCGGCAGTTTGAATCCACCAACTGCTCATTGGAAACCCTATGGGGCAGTTCTACTCTGTTCTATAGGGTCACTATGGGTCGAATCAACTCAAAGGCAATGGGTATAAGATCTCAGTGGGAAAGAGAAATAGCTTACATTAGAACTTCTAGCAATCTTAAACAAAGAGTCTAGAGCTGTAATATCCAATAAATTAGTCATGAATCACATATGGGCATTTAAATTTACACTCAAATTAACAATATTAAATGGAATTAAAAATTCTATTCATAGATGACACTAGCCACATTTCAAGTGCTCAGTAAACAAATGTGCCTAGTGGATACCATATTGGATAATGCAGATATAGATTATTTCCATAATCACAGAGAGTTTTATTGATAAGCTCTGCTCTAGACCCTCAATTAGGGACAATTTTTCTCCCCAGGGAACATTTGGCAATGTCTAGAGACATTTTGGTTGTCATGAATTGAATGGTAGAAACTATAAGATTAAACAGTTAAGGGACTGGCACCATTTGCTTTTTCTACACTTTGCTGTCTGCCCTTTTATTTAATATTATTTTTAAGTATATTCCTTAACCTAGTAACTGGTAGTTGTTATTGTTAGCTGCCATCAAGTCAGCTCTGACTTATCACACTTTATGTATAACAGAATGCAATATTCTTGGTCCTATGCCGTCCTCACAACCCTTGCTATATTCAAGCCCATTGTTGCAGCCACTGTGTCAATGCACATACATAGCTGGTAGTTAGGAGAAGCAAAATCTTTTGAAGCACATACATTAGGGAGAATTAATATAATCAATAAATCAATGAGGTGACCCAGAGGCCAGTTCCCAATAACCATCATGAAGAATGGAAGTTAATTTTTATGTTGATGGGTATTCAGATTCATTCCACATCATTTTGAGGCCCCCACACTATTGAATTCAATCTTTCAGATTGCTCTGGCCTATGTTACAGTATTAATTGATCCTCTTTAGGATACTCCTTCTTCAACAGGCACCTTTCTGATTTATTCTTTATCCCTTTTAGGGTCAAATGACGGGCAATTATTATGCCAGCACACCATCACTAAAATGAAGTCACAAATCCTCCATTCCATACGTTAACAAGTGGATATGTTTAGAGTTGGCTTTTTATTTTAAACAAATCCTTCGTTGGCAACTTGTTGAAAGTAATTTATATGTCTGGTCTCTCTCAACTACTGCCTTTTTGTTTCCTTGATACAACACTGAGAATTCCCTAGACCTTGATGTCAAGTGTGTGATACTAACCAAGAAAGAGGAGATGGGATGGGGATGAGCTGAAGAAGATTGGAAAAATCAGCTCACGGCCCAATAAAATGAACTGTCACAGAACTGCTATATAATTGTACATTTTTAATTTCTGGAGACAACATTGGAACACTGGAGGAGAGAAAAATGCCTGATGCACTCTTTTTATTTTTTCTTTAAAATATTTGGTTGGGATGTAAGAATAACAGACAAAAGCCTTTGGGTTTAGCAGAATCATTAGTGTGAAATAATGTACCTGACTCCAAAAATACATCAAAAAGTAATACGGAATATAAGCCAATTCCCAGCAGTTTGAATTTATTATTTATGATGCCAGTTAAACAAGGCTAATGTGCTCTGCAAAAGTGGTTAGAGCTGCTATGCAATATTAGTTGAAATTAGTCAGATGTTACCAGCTCAATACAGAGTAAATTTGCAAAGGTTTCTGCAAATGACAGTTTGGCTGAGTTAACAAGACAGTTGAAAGCGTCTAAACCGTTTCAGTATTGGCAAGTGGGTTTAGAACCAAAGTCAGCATTTATTAATGTAGGAAACAAATTAAACCAAAGGAAGGGGGCTGGGGGAAGCAGTAATGAGCTTCAGCATGTTACTTATCATGCAGAACCAGTCCATAGCATCATCTCTAATCCTTCTTTTACCAGTTTCAAAGAAAACCTAAGAGAGTCACCCTCTTCACGTTTTTTGTCTTCTTTCTATCCAGCTCCCTGTCCTAAAATTGTATCCCCTAACAATGCCTTCTAGCAGTGAGTTTTGCCCTCCAGGTCCGTAATTATGTCACCTTGGTGC
This sequence comes from Dugong dugon, assembly GCA_030035585.1. NCBI lineage: Eukaryota > Metazoa > Chordata > Mammalia > Sirenia > Dugongidae > Dugong > Dugong dugon. The sequence goes on from CM057472.1 coordinate 92,814,081, forward strand.
TTCTCAATGAGGTAGTACAGAAGGATTTTGTTCTCCAATGCAGGGTTGATTAGTAAAATTATCTTGCTAATCAAAATGCACATTATCATAATACTTTATTTTGTAACTTAAAAATAACTTTCTGATAAATACATTGATTTTTTTTTTCATAAAGTCTTAAAGGAATAGATTACTGACTTATTTTGAAAGCATATACAAAACATCAAGCCCCTAGAATGTACATATAGTCAAAAACGTCCACCTACATTTCCCAAACTGAGCAAAGAAGTATTAGTCTACCTGTTTGAATCTTCTTGTTGGGAAGAATCCATAACTGGATTTTTGGGGAACTTTAAATAATTCTTGAAAACTGAGGAAGTAGGAAATATCCCTTCATTGGAAAAGTGAGCCTGAGGAAATCCATCTTCAAATTTTGTTTGAATAATTTCTATGTTTTGCTCTTTTTTTTTTTTTTTCAGTCAGATAAGGCAGACAAACATATTTTGGCAGAATTTTATGTTGAGGGACAAGTATTACGCTCTTATTAGAGATGGATTCTCCTTGAGGTAAAAAAGAGGCATTGTTTCATGCCCCTGGAGCTGGCCTCCAATCATTATGTAGGTAAACCACGGGAGCTTTAAAAATACTTCATGAATTTCAGTGAGTATAAAGATAATCTGGGAAGTTTTCATGATTAATGTCATACTTGGAATATGGTACTCTGGGAACTGTATACGTATATGTGTAAATTGGATGCATGTACAACTTAGAATCAAGAACCAGTCTCTTAAAACAATCATAAGATTGTTCAACTTAAGTTTATGATATTTAAGTTTCTTCTCTCCTTTAGCGGTTGCATGTTCTGTCACTACTATTCTGAAATGCTCATGCCCATTATTCTGTTTCAGGCCCCTGGCCTCTGAAATATTCTGAGCGCCATTCTGAAAATTATTTGTACTTTAATAAGGTAACTAGAGAATAGAAAAATAATACAATATTTCAGATACTAAGGCAACAAAATGGTAATTTTGAGCACCGTTAAATTTACCTGTAAAATCACCTACTTGTAAGATTTGCCTCAAGGAGTTATGATAGCATACACTTGTAGCAATTTCTACAGCCATTATCTTCTCTCAGAGTCCCTGTGTAGTCCAAATGGTTAAGCCCTGCACTACTAAGCAAAAAGTTGGCAGTTCAAATCCACCTTAGAAAAAAGGTCATGGTCTTAAAAACACTATCTAGCATAGAGCTCTACACTGAAGCTCATAGAGTTCCCATGAGTTGGAATTGACTTGAAGGCAGCTGGTTTGGTTTTTATTTGATATCTTCTCTGAGCTTTGTACTACCTTTAAAATAGATGAAACAGGCAGAATTTTTACTATATTATATTTAAGTAAACAAAAGGCCAGAGGCCAGAAGTGGAATGCTCTGGGATACCTAGGAAATAACTGATAGTTATGAAAACTCATCTCTCTTGATTCTACTGCTCAATTTTTTTGATGCCATATTATGTCACTAAAGAGAGATGTGGAAGTATGTGAAAGAATTAGAAGAGATAAATCAAAGAGAGCTTAAAAATGAGAAATAAGAGCAAGGTGGGCAATACTGGGATAAGTTAAAAAAGAAAAAATCAGATGCCTCAGATTGAAAATAGTTCATAACAATCACCCTAAAGTTTGTTCTAAATTTGACAACACATACATTTCCTTTTATGCTTGGGTAGGATTAACTATAACAAAAGAAAAGTTTAGGAGGGAGTAAGAAAGCACTTCCCTATTCTATTTAGTTTATGGTAATAAATTCCAATTATTTTGAATTGACATTTTTCTGGGGAGTCTAAAGTTGAATACAAGAATTTCCTTCTCTGCTGTGTTTAAACACCAAAGACAAATGACTTTGCTGAATTCTTTGGCATGGCTCCATTTATTTAAAGCTCATCTATGCTTTCATTTCTCTCTTTGGGGGCCCTTTAAGGAAAAAGTATACACACCCACCAAACGTTCAGGATGCTGTGATTCCAGAAGAGAGGTGAGCTAAGCCAGAGGTGCAGTTCCTCTGTTTTCGCAGCTTCTGTAGACAAATTATCCTAATAGGAATGGATATCAGTTTACTGTGTAAACTTGGGAGAGGTCTCTGGCCCCACCTCCTCCATACCTATCTCCCTGCTCTTCTAACCCCATAAAACACTGAAGCTATTAATTCAAGAAATATGTTCACAGATTTTGTTTAGTTCTGCCCCTAATCTTGCTCTCATAAATATTTGAAAATTATAGCCAAAGCCAAATTGTGCTTCTCACATAATGGAACTGCAGACAAATGTAACAGTGCAATGCTTGAAAGTTCTTAGGGGAGGAAAGTGAGAGATGATGAGATTTGGGGACAGTTTATGTGAGCAATTTGTTATGTATGCTGCAGGACTGGCGACTTGATGACAGATTCACTTCTTGGTCCTGAACCTTAATTAACAAGGCCCTCTGAGACACACACTGGGAAGCAACAGGGAAATTCTTCTGAGCATTTCACAGATTATTCACTTCTAATCTTTGGAGATTTCTTTTATTAATTTTTTTCTTTCTTTGTGAGCTGCAGCTTTGTTGCCTTGACACCCACACTCAAGAGTTATTGGTATCAAACCAAGCTATATAAAAAGGTATCAAGCACTTCTCAGATTTTCCACAGTTCAAAGCAGTGTTGGCAGCCCGCTAGCAGTGAAAGATGAGCTGCACCCTGGCTGCACATGCAAAAAGGAGCACGGTGGTGAGGGTGACAATGGAGAAGCCAACAAAGTAGCCATGGAAGGAAGATGGCTGGATGCTTCCCCAGAAACCTGAGGGTCATATTCTCCCCCTGCAGGGTAAAAAACACAACCGATACTGTTGTAGACTGAGTACTACCACAGTAGAAATATTGCATTGTTGGAAAAGGATTTTTTTTTTTTTAAGGAAATATGAGTACCAGCTTTATCAATCAGAAAAAAAAAAAAAAAAAGAGAGAGAGAGAGAGACAGAGAGAATTTCACTTACTTTGGCCTCAGATAGACCAGAGAGAGACTTTAAGGCTTAGGAATCTACAGAGAACAAAATGCCAGTGTCTAGGATCTATGGTGATAATACTGATCTTCCTGGGAGATAATATGAAATTAGGAATTTTTAAGAACATTTAGGACATGCAACACTGATATGGTCCCAGGCACAATTTTCCAAGCGTACTTTCAATTTTGTGGTCTGCATTTTCCTATTCCGGTTGGTAAATGGAGTTGGGGATGTGTCTTAGTCATCTAATGCTGCTATAACAGAAATACCACAAGTGGATGGTTTTAACGAAGAGAAGTTTATTTCCTCACAGTCAAAGTAGGCTAAAAGTCTAAATTCAGGACATCAGGTCCAGGAGAAGGCTTCTTCTCTCTCAGCCTTCTCATCAGTGTTCCCCCGGACTAGGAGCTTCTCTGTGCAGGGACCCCGGTCCAAAGGACGCGCTCTGCTCCTGGAACTGCTTCTTTGATGGTATGAGGTCCCCCTGTCTCTCTGCTCACTTCTGTCTTTTATATCTCAAGAGATTGCCTCAGGACACAATCCAATCTTGTAGATTGAGTCCTGCCTTACTAACACAACTGCCACCCATCCTCCCTCATTAATATCATAGAGGCAGGATTTACAACACATCGGAAAATAACACAATACCAGGAATCATGGCCCAGCCAAACTGATACACACATTTTTGGGAGGACATAATTCAATCCATGACAGAATGTAATATGCATTTTAGTTTGTTTTTATCTTTCTAAACCATGATTATTTTTGATATAATTTTAGGGAAAAAATAGTAGGTAGAGCTGTTGTGATTGACGGATGAGGAAATGAAGATCCAGAGATGTTCAGTGACTTGACAAAGCACACATTAGCGGGCTGCAGATTTGCAGTTCAAAGTCAGCTATCCACACTCTCAGCTCATCCATGTTTGGCAGGAATATCTTCCCTTTCTTAAGAGAACCAGCTCTTAAGCATATCTATCTGTAAATAGCATATTCATCTATAAATTCAGGCATCCTGCAATGTCAATAAAGAGGATTCCGTTGGTGTCCCACACATTGCCCCTGTCAGTAGCCTGAGAGTGTTTTGTAGTACACAGATTGGAAGGGAAAGTTAACACTCCAGGAGTGGTTCTCAATCAATTAGAGATAGAAATTGTATAAATACCCTAGCTTCCTCTCCTCTTCCAGGGCAAGACTCCAATATGTATTTGACATGGTAGCTTCTCAGTGTCTACATCAGATTGAGGTCAGTTCCCACGGCCATGACCTACTCGTTAATGCAACTTTTAGTTGATTGCTTATCTCTGCCCCAAGTCCCCTGTCTTTCATTGCCAAATATACTACTTGCAAACAAATCAACCCAAATTAACACTGTTAATTTGCCAACTTCTTACATACCACACCAGTCTGACCTTGAATCCAAAGTTCTCACAACAATCAGAAAAATTCAACTGGGTTCTATGACTTCTGCTCCAGATATATCTTTACTTGTGATCTGCATTGCTACTTTCGTTTTGAAATAATACTAGCTCATTGGAAAATACAATAAGTAAAGGCAAGAAAGATTAATATAAACATCTAACTCTAAATCCCACCAACTAGAGATAACCACAATTTATACATTGGTGAATATTATTCTAGAAACATATATAGATATATTTATGTATATGTGTGCAGAATAAAATCATTATATTTAGTGGTGTAACATCATTTTTCACTCAATATATCATGAATATCCTTTAGAGTTTTCCAAAGATTATTGTATTTATAACAGCAGAGAATTTAAGTTGGCCTATACACAGAATTTATTTAGTCTTTATTATGAGACTTTTTTATCCATTTTCTTTTAACATAAGCATGCTTTAACATTCTTGAACTGAAGAAATATTGGCCTTATTTACATTCCCACCAGCAGTTAATAAAAACACCACCAGCTTCAACACAACTCAGTGGTATATCCTTAATAATATTTACTGATTTGTAGTTGACAACTGGATTTTACCACTCTCAAACATGATTTTTCACTACCCGGTGACTTCCCCTTTATATGGTTGTCCTAAGCGTGGATTCACAGCCTTGCTGCTTGAGAATGAGAACAACTCTGTTGTGAACTTTTCAACTTACATGTCTTTGTGGTTGAAAACTATCCTCAACAGCTGTCTGAATATTTTAGTCAATTCTGTCCTAAGCAGCTGCTGGTTTTAGATGGCTAGTAGGGAAATAAGAATGTGCCAAGGAATTGAAGAAGCAAGGAGATACGACTTTCTGAGGTATTGGAAACTGAACTTCAAGAAGCTGCTTTCTTGCGGGTGTTTTGATGTGTAGGGGGAAAAACTTTTAACATGTGACCTTCCCATAATATCTAAATCAACAATATCCTGTCTGTTTCTAGGTTGAAAAGCAAAGCTTAATAAAAAGAATGCAATAGAGCTGTGCATGAATTTGGCTTTATTTAATCTATGACTTCCCCTATCAGGAACATTGCCCCATGACTTTCACTTTCACAGTTCTTAGATGGTTATGAGTTTAGTGTCTGCTGAGAAAAACTAGAGGGATTTTAGGGGTTTTCATACTTCCGTGGCACCAGCTACATTGAGAAGCTTGTGGGTGAGGGGAATCACTCTACTGAGCATCTATGTAATCTGACATCAGATTCCTCACATGTAAGCATGCTGACAACAATGTCAGAAGAAAAAAATGTATTGAAAAAAAAGGAGAACGAGGAGGTGTTAGAAAAGAAATAGAAAGAGATGGGACAAGAGAGAGAAAGAGAAGGAGCGGAAGGAGAAGGAGGAAAACTAGAACAAGCACTAGAAGGACAAAGTACGGGAAGAAAGGGCTGATAAAAGAAGGGAAGGAAGGGAGGGAGGGAAGGGAGGAAGGTAGGTAGATAGGTAGGCAGGTTGGTAGGAAAGAATGAAGAAAGGACGGAGGGAAGAAAGGAAGGAAGGCAGGAAAGGAAGGAAGGACTAGAATTTAGCAGCAGGCAAAAATACCACCTTTTGCTACAATATTCTACTAGGAGCAATTTTTAACAACACTTAGATTCAAAATGTAAAATATTTTTAATGGGAAAGAAAGGGGTCTACGCGAGCTATGCCTCTTTCCATGAACTCTGTCGAACTGCTACATCTGGCATTGTTCTTAGGTGTGTGTGTTGTGTATGGTGTGCTTCCATGATTTGAGTTAATGAGATCGCTCCCCAGATAGACTCAGCTACAAAAGTTTCTGCTTCTGCTGTACAGTGTTTTCTATTTTCTTTTTTGACATGCTGCAGACATCACTCCACCCCTGTCCCAGAAAAGGGAAGACTGAAAAATATTCTTTCTGATCTAGCCCATTACTACAGCTCTTCCTACTGAGTTCACAGCTCTGGATATGTAGAAAGAAATGAGTTCAACTGCTGTTGCACATAGTAGCTCTCACCTCCAGAATACGTCTCCTCACAGTTGCCTTTCCCATTTCTCTCCCTTTCCACTTCAACCACTCCATTTGGACCCTGATTTCAATTCTCCTGCTGCCTGGATCAAAGAAGAGCCAATACCACGATTTCAGTTCCCAGAGTGCCCGGAAATATACTTGGGAGGAAGTTCCTCCACCCAACATACCTATTCAGGCTTTGTCAAATAGCCTCAATTATCACTCTTTTGATACTAAGTAGCTAAATTATGTGGCCTCTGAGTAACCGCTATGGTCACCTCCTTTCTATATGTCAGATGAGGTTGAGTTATCAGCAAACTGAAGAATATCAGGTGTGTGCATGTGTGTGTGGGGGGGGAGGGGTGTCTGTGGAGGGTAATTGCTGCACCCTTAGAATAATCCCTAAACCAGTCATTATTGTACCAAAACCTGCAATGAAGTAGGGAAAGCATCAAGATTCATCAGTTAGTACAAACACTAAATTAAAGCAATGCTAGCAATATCTATAGTTCAGTGAGACTCTACTGTATGATGGTATTTAAAATACACGCTCTTATTTTATTCATTCCACAGATAATTGTTGCATGAGTACCATATGCCATGTACTTTTCTCCATGCTTAAATATACCTGTAAGCAACCCCAAATTATAAAAAATTCGTATCGCTACATTACAGATTAATAAATGGAGGTTGAGAGAGTTAGGTCAATTTCCCACGTTTACGCAGTTCACGAGTAACAATGCAATAATTGAAACACTCTTAACTGATTTTTCATCATGTGTCATGATGTCTCTAAACTCAGAATCAAAGAAAAAAATCTGTCTCTACACTTAACTTTTAAAAGTCTGCTTCTATATCAAATTTGAGGCATGGAGAAAATTTATGCCATGCTTCCATTTCTTTCCCTTCCCTTCCCTCATCTTCTCTTCTTTTCCTATTTATTTCTCTATCACTGTTTTTTTTTTTTTTTAATCTCCCAGGCATTTTTTTCTTACAGCGGGCTGGGAAGTATCATCTTTTCTTTGAAGAACATGAAAAAATGAGAATTTGAGTGGAGGGAATGCTTTTATTTTTTTTTAGTCTCTATGGTATATTTTATTTACGTCTTACAGTGTCGCAGGTGAATTAAACCCTAGTTGCCCATGACAATGAACCAAATTAATAATGCATCTTTGGATTGGCTTTCCTCCATCCTTGTTTTATTCTTTCAATTCCCCCAATTCTATCCCCTGAGAGCATCCCCAAACAATACACCTCTTGCAATCACCTGTCTTAGGCTTTTTCCAAGAGAGATGCCAAACTTAGGAATGACTAACCACTAACCACTAATGACTAACCCAGTCATTTTTGTATAATATTGTAATATTTATTTATCTGTTGTAAAGAATTATTTATTTAAGAAATAATAATTGAGAATTTCCCAATGTGCAACTGTTCATTTGCTAAAAGTCATTTGTAACATGTCCCCTATCCCCACTTTCTACCCACCATCCCCACCATAGACTTTCATGGATTAAAGGGAACTAACATGCCCTAGTGCACACTGGGTAATCAATCAGTAAATTTTTCCAGTATGATTCCTGACAGGTCTTAAAGAGGTTCAGAACCGCATTTCCCCTGAGGGCAACAATACCATTAGTAAGAAGTAATAAAACCTCTTAGTGAAAGGGAAATAGGAAAAAAAAACCCTTCATATTCTCCATACATGTTCAAAATAGAGTACATTTGGACTTCAGTTTCCAGACTTATAGAATAAATTCCTAGTTTAATTTCCACGGCAAAGCCAAGGCAAACAGGTGCTAGAAAGAATGTCAGCCCCTCCCTTGCATAACCTGGACTCCTGAAGCTCCACGCTGTTGGGGAGTAGTGTCTGAACCAAGGTGGTACAGGCCAGGCCAGAAGGCGGTGATGCTCCCTACACAGAGCATCAGGAGGGTTCTCTACCCCAGTCTGATCTGGAGGACAGAAGTTTAAAGTGTTTCTTGTGTAGAGAAATGACTGAGCAAGCACACTAGATGAGGGATAGTCACATACAATCTCTGCAAATTTACCAAAGTGTAAACTCTTAAAAAGGTAAAATAGTGGGTAAGAAGAAGATATCACCATGAAAGAAAGTTTTTTTTTTTTTTTTTTTTTTTTTTACATTGAATAGTAGCTATAATAGTTTTTATTTTTCCCGTTTCATAAATCTGTTTCCATGGATTCTGGTGTAGATAGGAAGAGAAGGAATAGAAGAAGCAGCACAAGGAATCTGTTCTTGGGCTATTTCCAGGCAAGACCTGAAATGTGAACTCCCAGAGAGACAGCAAGAAAGCTTGCTCTCTTAAGATTCCCAGAGAGGCTTTGCATCTCAGAGAGTTCTGAATTTGCAGAAGATGCCAGTTAATAGTGTTGCTTTGGAGCATTAATGTAAACCTCAGATCATTTGAGGTTTTCCCTTCTCTCCTTAAAAATGCATCTTTTACTACAGATTAGTGTAAACATTAAAAGTCATATTCTCCTTCCATTCTTATTTCTGACTTGCATTTACAGGAAAGCCAAAACCTATGAGCTAGGAAATGCCACTAATTTGCAAAAAGGCATTACCGCTCCAGGCCTGTGGGCTGAATCATGCCCTTCAAAGCCCTTTTTCCCAAACTCACCAATATCCCATCACTTCCCGCACCACACACAGAGCCCTCAAACTAGCATTATTTCACAGATCTATCTGACTTTTCGCAGCCCTGGTGATGCAGCAGTTAAGAGCTTGGCTGCTATTCAAAAGGTAGGTAGTTCGAATTCACCAGCCACTACTTGGAAACCCCACGGACAGTTCTATTCTGTCCTATAGGGTTGCTATGAGTTGGAATCAACTCAACAGCAATAGGTTTGGTTTTTTTTTGTTTTTAGTCTAACTTTCAAAAGGTTTAGTGGTGCACTCATGTACCAGATGTTAGACACACCTAAAAGCACCACAGGGTCAGCTAGGACAATGACAACCACATCTGTCCACTAGGTAGTGCATTGTCTATATTGTATGTTCCTTGGCCAAAGGTTTTATGTTCTGGCTTAGGAAGTCTGTTTCGATTGGCAAAGCAGTTAATCTAACTCATATTTGCTCACACTTGTTTACTTTTTTAACCTCTCTGACCACAAAATTACTGAGATATAAAATACAGCCTCTCTTCCAGGCTCTACTTCCTAGCCCACTTTATTCATTTAGTCTTCTTAGACAATAAGCATTGGCAATATATTCCTTTTGCCCATGTGAGAGGATTTTTAGCACTAATGACCTAGGCATTAAAAATTCGACATCAGAGACATTATGTATTGTCTTAAATTTCCTTTGGAATTCCAACTACTTCTTGTTAAAATGTGATGACAGATTTGAAGTATTTTTTGATTTCCAAATTGTTTCATAGTCAACAACTTAGCACTTCCAGTCATAAATGTTATTGAAAAGTTTCAGAAGAATATTTATTTGAGTGCCTAGTTTTTCATCAGTTGTAACTTTATGAATAAAGATTGTTTTTTTTCCTGGCAAAAATGTCTGTTTTCTAACCCAGAATGATTTTGAGTGGGGAAATGGGAATGTGTCAACAGAGGTAAATGAATGTGTCCAATTGTTTAGTCACAGTATTAAGAAAACAGAAAACATTTTTTTTCACATTTTTTAAGCACAAGCCTAGTTTTCATCACATCTACAAAGTTGAATAGTGTTACTCTTTTTAATTAGTAAAAGTTATAGAAAATGAAGATTTGATGACTCATAGAGAAGATATTTTATGAAGGAAAGTTCATTACTTGGAAGTAGCACACAATGGGAGCCCTGGTGGTGCAGTGATTAAAGCGCTCAGCTGCTAACGGAAAGGTCAACAGCTCAAACTCACCAGCCACTCCTCAGGACAGCTTTGGAAACCCTATGGGGCAGTTCTACTCTGGCCTATAGGGTCTCTATGAGTCAGAATCGATTCCACAGAAATGAGGTTGATTTGGTTTTAGCATACAGTGGGTTTTTTATTGTTTTTGCCTTTGAAATCTATAACTACAGTTTACTACAGAAGGTATTTTCCATCATCCATTCCACTAGAAGCATACTTCAGTATTTTGTACGTCCGTGGGTGGTGGAAATGGTTCGTGATCTTTACTAACCGAAAGGTTGGCAGTTTGAACCCTTCTGGTTGGTGTTTCAAACTTACCCAGCAGCACAACAGAAAAAAAGCCTGATGATCTGCTTCCATAACATTACAGCCAAGAAAAATCCATGGAACAATTCTACTCTGTAACATATGGGGTTGCCACGAGTCAAAACTCAATGAATGGCAATAGGTTTGGTATATTTAGGCCGTAGTGGTAAAAAGATAAAGATCACATTTTATAATACATACCATAATCAAGCTAAAAAGCTGTATTAAGTGGACAGTTGTTAATTGCATTCCCCAACACACATTTCTTTTATGGAAGAGCTGTGTTTTAATTTCTTTCTAGTATCCATTGTATCCAATCCTACCCCACCCTCATTCTTGTTCTGTTGAAGCAACCTCTATTTCCTTATCTAAGGCTGGAGATTGTGATTTAAGTCAGACTGGATGAATACATGACCTAAGTCAACCAGTGCAGTGAGGGTCAATGAGACTCGATTCCATGACCTTTCCTTGAGCCGCAGTGCATATCAAGTCACTTTCACCATACTTGGTTTCCTAATAAGATGTGCCTGAAGGTTCCAGGAAACACAATGTGAGATCTGAAAATGAAGCTCACATTTTTTAAAAAGGTAGGTAATTGCAAATCCACAGTTATCACTGGAAAAGTAACTCTAATCATTTGTCAATGACATTATTTTTATGTTAAAAATAGCTTTAAATTATAAGTATAAACTATCTTTTATAAAAACATTGATGTCTTTACGTTGGATTAGAATAAACTCTAAATTCTCCCTTATCTATTCAACTCGATTGACTCCTGAAGGGGTCCTGGGCAAACCTGATTATTTTCTATTGAGAGGAAATTTTGGTTGAGTAGCTATACCTAATCTTTGAGAAATCGCTCTGTCTCTCTCTCTCTCTCTCTCTCTCTCTCACACACACACACAGCTCTCCACTCCTTAAGATTCTATTAGTAACAGATCTGTGTTGCTCTAGCTGTAATAGAATACTCTAAATTATCCAGTTAAAATAAAATTAAGTATTCAGGATAGAATCAAGGAATGTACCAAAGCTTTCAAAGACCATTAAGTTGATTTGAATTATATAAATAAGGTGACTGAAAAAAGTCAGTGTGCTTTTTTCTTTCCTAATATGCATTCTTGCACTTATTCAAACTCCTACCATTTCAGAGAAGTTGACCTACAAGAGTGCCCTACCTGGAGTTAGATTAGGAACTTACCTTCATGATGTAATTTGCTGAGTTTCAAAAGATCACTCAAATACAACCAACACCTTCATTGGACCATTTAGCTTTCTACACCTTATGGCACGAAAGGCTATAGATTAAACTCAGCTACAAGTTGAGAAAGGTAGTTTACTATTAGAGTAATATTCATTAGCATTCATTTGAAATATTTTTGTTGGCTTGCATGTTACTCGTTTATTATATCAGAATAGTTCAAAAGGAAATAATTGCATAGAAAATCAGACATAATTTGATTACGGGGGAGAAGATCAATGTGTTGAATCTGAAGAATTGTGGGGCACTTCCAAGCAAGCATGCTTAGCTAATAAATTTCACAAGGTCACTGAACAACTGGTGGACAGTATAAGAACTTGGAGTAGAGGAATGAGCAAGTATACGTGGGAATGGAAGAATACCAAAAATAATTTTTATATTTCTCTCATGTTAAAGTACTTGACAAGGTATTTGTAGAAATGTTATCTTAGCTAAAATAAATCAGACTTTTTCACCTTACAAAGAACTTTTTAAAATACAATGGGATCTGCCTCATCCTGTGACCTGAATTTCCAGTAGTTGAAGTTCAAATCCACTTATTTTACAATTGAGGAAATTAAGACATGGAGACAAAGGTTTAAAGACCCTATCATGACTGTACAGAACACCAAAACAAGACTGAAAATTTTGACTTCCAGATCAAAGTTGATCCTTGCCATAGCTGTTTGAAGGCAGATGAAAACAAGGACCCGAACAATGTCAGGAACAGAAGATGAAAGAAGTCTGGAACCCCTCAGATCCTGAAACAATGCTTAAATGGGCAGAGGAGAATAGACAGTTGACCTGAAACACTTATTATAGACTACTTTTTGAGTGAGAAATATACTTCTATTTTTTTTCCCATTTATATACATATGGAGTCCTTGGGTAGTGTAAATGGTTAACACTTGGCTGCTAACCAAAAAGCTAGACGCTCAAGTCCACCCAGAGATGTCTCAGAAGAAAAGCTTGGTGAGCTACTTACAAAAAAAATCAACCATTGAACACTCTATAGAGCACAGTTCTCCTCTAATATACATAGGGCTCACCATGAGTCGAAGTCAACTCAGTGGTAACTGGATTCAGTTGGTTAGTTGAAGTGGTGACGTTAAGCTTTAATTTAGAAAGAGAAAGACAGAGGGAGAAAGACAGAGAGGGAGAGAGAAATGTACTAAATTTATTATTTCTAACTGAAAGATTTTGAAATTCCAGAAGACTCGTAGTAATACTTCAAGATTTAGCTCAAAAGGTAGCATTCCCTAATCCTCCACAAACAATTAATTGTACTCTTCTTTCACTTGCTTAATATTTTCTATATACCTCCATTTGATGTAAACTAGTAAACAAATAATTATCATGTAATGTGATAGAACTCCTTAGTACTTCACGTGTTCCTCAAGAGACGGAACTGTTCCTCAATCAAATTGTACCTTACTGATGTTCAACAAAGGCTTTTTAAAAGAACAGATGGTTGTCTGGAGTATTAAATATGATTTATTGTGATAAATTTGAGTAGTTTCTTTCTTCTTATTTAGTATGCTGTGTCTTTAATAAAGCCAAAAACCAAAACCACTGCTGTCAAGTAGATTCCAACTCATAGTGACTGTCTTAGTCATCTAGTGCTGCTATAACAGAAATACCACAAGAGGATGACTTTAACAAAGAGAAATTTATTTCTTCACAGTAAAGTAGGCTAACAGTCCAAAATCAGGGCATTAGCTCCAGGGGAATGCTTTCTCTCTCTGTTGGCCTACTCATCAATCTTCCCCCAGACTAGGAGCTTCTGCATGCAGGGATCCTGGGTCCAAGGGACACTCTCTGCTCCCAGCACTTCTATCTTGGTGGTATGAGGTCCCCCTGTCTCTCTGCTCACTTCTCTCTTTTATATCTCAAGAGATTGCCTCAAAACACAATCCAGTCTTGTAGACTGAGTCCTGCCTCACTAACACAGCTACCTCCCATCTTCCCTCATTAACATCATAGAGGCAGGATTTATAGCATACAGGAAAATCACATAATATCAGGAATCATGGCCCAGCCAAATTTATACAAACCTTTTTTAGGGGGACATAATTCAATCCATGACAGTGACCCAACACACAACTGAAGGAAATGCTGTCAGTCCTGTGCCATCATTGCTATGTTTGACCCCAGTGCTGCAGCCACTGTGTCAATCCATGTCATTAAGGGTCTACCTCTTTTTTGCCGATCCTCTACTTTACTAAGCATGATGTCCTTCTCCAGGGGCTGGTCCCTCTAGATAACATGTCCAAAGTACATGAGATGAAGTCTAGTCATCCTCACTTCTAAGTAACATTCTGAACGTATTCTTCCAAGACAGATTTATTTGTTCTTCTAGCAGTTCATGGTACATTCAATATTCCTTACCAACACCATAAATTCAAAGGCATCAATTCTTCTTCTGTCTTCCTTATTCATGGTCCAACTTTCACATGTGTATGAGGCAATTGAAAACACCATGGCTTGGGTTAGGCACACCTTATTCCTCAAGGTGGCATCTTTGCTTTCTAACACTTTAAGGAGGGCTTTTGCAGCAGATGTGTCCAATCTAGTATGTCATTTGATTTCTTGACTGCTGCTTTCATGGGAGTTGATTGTGGATCCAAGTAAAATGAAATCCTTGACAATTTAAATATTTTTTTCCATTTATCATCATGTTGCTTATTTGTCCAGTTGTGGGGATTTTTGTTTCCTTTATGTTGAGGTGTAATCCAGTCTGAAGGCTGTAGTCTTTGATCTTCACCAGTAAGTGCTTCAAGTCCTCTTCATTTTCAGCAAAGAAGGTTGTGTCATCTGCATAATGCAGGTTGTTAACGAGTTTTCTTCTGATCCTGATGCTGTGTTCTTCTCTATATAGTAGAGCTTCTCGGATTATTTGCTCAGTATACAGATTGAATAAGTACGGTGAATGGATACAACCCAGATGCACACTTTCTCTGATTTTAAACCATATGACATCCTCTTGTTCTTTTCAGACTATTGCCTCTTAGTCTCTGTACAGGTTCCACATAAGCACAGCTATGCATTCTGGAATTCCCTTTCTTAGCAAAATGTTATCCATAATCTTTTATGATCCACACAGTTGAATGCCTTTGCATAGTCAATAAAACCCAGTCAGAGTCTTTCTTGTATTCTCCACCTTCAGCGAAGATCTATCTGACATAAGCAATGATATTCATTGGTCTCTGTCCTCTTCTGAATTTGGCTTATATTTCTGGAAGTTCCCTGTTGATGTACTGCTGCAACATTTTTGAATGATCTTCAGCAAAATGACAAACTGACAGACAAGTGGTAGTATTCTGGTATAAATAGATCTTTTTAGTTTTTACTTTTTTTCCTGTTAATTATGTTGTGCTTTTTGTAGTTGTCTCATATGCAAAAAACTTTTGTTTATTTATGTTGGTTTTTCTTTAAATAGTTGAAATTCAAAGGAAACATCTAATTCCCAATAAAATATTCACTGTAATAATTTAGATTGTGAGATAGCCATTTGCTACTATTTGTTACATTTGCTTTATTAAACGTCATTCCTTTTAATTATACATTCAAGTTGACACCAAGACTCAGAATTAAGCTCAGAACTCTACGAGACAGTTCCTCAGAAGTTTATTTTTAGGAGTGCCATGAGCACAGTACACATTCCAATTCGAAAATAAGTGAATAAGGAAATTCTTTGTCTTAAAAGAAGTCTGTAAATGATGTTCTTAAAGAGATATCTGTGTGGAACCATTTACAGACAGGTGCTGAGACTCGGTGAGATCCAGAATTCCCTTCCCATGTAAAGACCAATAAAATTAAACCTTATATATGTTTGATTTTTTTGATTATTATGATATTTCCTCAAGGGGGTAGCCAGTATTAAGACATTAGGCTTATGTAACATTCGCTGATGTTGCACTGGTTTTCTTATTTCCAGAATGAAGGATTCTCTTCTACTTCCACCATTAGCAGGTAGACTTTCTTCTGAATCATGCTGAAAAGAAGGAAACTCTACTTTTAATAAATTTCTAAGGTGACGTTCCTAAATGCAATACACATACTTTAACCTGAAATGTCTGCAGTTGTAGGTGACCAGAGAACCACAAGTACTGTCATGTGGAGTCTCAGCTAGGGCAGGACTACAATGCATTCTCTTCCATTGTTGATATACCAGCTTTCTTTAATTTTTAGTTGTGCGGTCTACTGTTCAGTCATTGATCAATATCAGTAGTATTTAATTGATGTATAAGTGATTTATGGTTATATCTCATTTCTTATTCTGTTCAGGTGAAATATTGTTCTTTGCTTCCCATAATATTTCCATTGCACATGTTTCAGACACCAGCCTTTACATTGCATCTGTAGGAATACATTTTATTTGTTTTGTTTCTTTTTGGTTTGTTCTGTGTATGTGTGTGTGTGTGTGTGTGTGTGTGTTGCCTCCTACCATGTGATATTTTTCTTCCCCTAATTCATGAACATTTGTTCTGTCTGGCCACTGGATGGCAATTAAGTGTTTTTTCCCCTTAGAAAATGGATCATTAAGGAGCTGGCAGCCAGAGCAAATTGATTTTGATTCATGGACAGGATTATTCCAAGAGACTTTATTAAGAAAAAAAATAGAAAATATCTCACTTGGTATTCAAATTAAATGATTTCTGAACCAAGTTTGCAACTACACTTGTTATTGCTATATATGATAAGGTGATCATCTAAATGATATGTTTAGTTCACACAGAACAGCTTACATTTCTGTTATGAATTATCTATTGGTCCTTATTCAATAACCTTATAATTTTTTCTCCTGAAAACCCCTACATTCAAAACTCCTCATAAGATCTGCTCTCTTTCTGCCAAAATGAACCTAAGGGAAATCTCTTGGGAGATACTTTGAGAAATGTTCATAATCTCTCATTGCATTTCATCATAATTGCATATTAATGTGTAAGATCTGTTAGTCCTGCTCCTCACTGAATTCCAGATTCTAGGCAATCTGGTAGTCAGTAAATACTTGTTGAATGAATAGACACAATAAATGTCTGTCTTGCACCTTGGCTATCATTGTCCATCTGGAAGTTAATACTGAGTTTAATTGCATGAAATGGAAAAGTTCTGTAAATAAAACAATCTATGCATTTGAGGAAAAGAGAAGGATATCCTTGTGTTCCGTTTCATAGCTAATTAACTGATCTATGTACTCTCCTCCTTGAACAATGTTCCCTCTATTAAGTGGAGAGTTTATAGGAAAGGTTCGATTTTAGTCGTATTAAACTGGTGTACAGGTGATTTATGATTATATCTCATTTCTTATTCTGTTCAGGGAAAACATTGCTCTTTGCATTTAATAATATTTCCATAGCACATATTTTACACACTAGGCTTCACATTGTCATCTGTAGCAATCCGTTTTAGTTGTGTTGTTTTTTTTTTAGTTTGCTGTGTATGTGTTGCCCCCTACCATATTATACGTTTCTTTCCCTAATTCATGAGCATTTGTTCTGTCTGACCAATAGACGTATTTAACAAAAACCTAAGCTCCCTCTGCTTCTACTAGTTTTCCCTAGAAAAACTGTACATATTCATAATTGAAAGCATTATGTTGCTTAGAATATAGCCGAAGGCTATTGGGAACCGAAATTTTGTCATTTGAAGAAATAAAAGAGAATACTAGTAAAAAACATCAAAAGAAAAAATAAATACTTTCAAAAAACTCTAAATGATATTCCTCTGATTATTCTAGTAAGATTGTACTTCAAACTAAAATTATCATCATTAGTTTTTAAATAATAACAAACTGTATTTGAAAACACGCCTAGAATGTGATTTTCCTATAATTTTGCCTTTGGTTTTATTTATAGTTGTCACTTCCGGAGCTCTACAGGCATATTTATAATTAAGGATCTCAATCTTCAGAGTTTAATCAACTCATTTGACATATTTTATGTCTGAATTGTTTTCTCTGTCTGACTTAGATTGTATGCCTTTAGGGTAAGGATTGTGTCTTAGGTGATTTATATAGTGCTGCATAATAAGTAATAAACAATAAAGAAAGATTGCCTAGCAAAGTTACAACTTTCATGCTAAGGACAAATTGGCTAAATGACTTTGAATTATTTTGCTTTTATAATGGAAAGCAATAACATAACATATCTTCATGGAATGGAGTAACGCTTTCCATTTTAATATCTCAAATTAATCTAGTTGTGCCCACACTCTCTTACTCTCATTTGGAGCTTTAAATCCAGCTGTACTTACATTTTTTTAAATGCTATCATTTTATTGAATATACACATTTGAGTCAGATTTAATAAGAACATCAGTGAATTGGCAAATGATATACTCTAGTTCATCTGCTAAGCTCAGTATATGAAAGAGGATTTGGAGAAATTCCAAACTAAACTTAGATAATGAAGGTGAAAATATTTTATTTACACACTAGCCTTTATTTCTGGCTTTCATACACCATTGCTCTTCAGATCATAACTATTCAATCATTTACATTGTCCTGAGTGTTCAATTCATTGGTATAACCATACATCAAGGGTCCCTCTTGGACATAAAATAGAACATCCTTATGTTTCCTGCCTCATTATTACATTAATGTAGGTTCAAAATTGATAAAAGAAGAGAATCATTTAATATCTGCAGATTTCTTGTTCATTCCTAACACAAGGTCTCTGACAAGTGTTCTTGGTCTGGAACACTCTTTCCACTTCTCCTTCTTACCCCATCCTCTTGTCTTTTCTTTAGCAAGTTATCAGTTATCATTCAGTTTTCAGAATAATTTATTCTTCCTCAGGATACATTTCTTCTCTACCTCTAACTACTACCATACTAAGTACTCAATTTGTTGTACCTAGAACCCTTGTACTTTCCATAACATTGGATTTATTTGGTTAGTCATTATTGACTTGAGATACTTCTTCTCATCAGATAGTAAACTCTATATTGGGGTGTACTTTATTAATTAATCACTGTTGTATTCAGAATTATGATCTCAGTGGCTCTTATTGCTGTTGTTAGGTGCTGTCGAATTGGTTACAACTCATAGTGACAACAGAACAAAACACTGCCCAGTCCTGCACCATCCTCATAACTGTTGCTGTGTTTGAGCCCATTATTGCAGCCACTGTGTTGATTTATGTCATCAAGGGTCTTCCTATTTTTTGCTGACCCTCTACCTTACCAAACATGATGTACTTCTCCAGGGACTGATCGCTCCTGATAACATGTCCAAAGTATGTGAGATGAAGTCTTGCCATCCTCACTTCCAAGGGGCACTCTGGCTGTATTTCTTCCAAGACAGATTTGTTTGTTTTTCTGGCAGTCCGTGGTATATACAATATTCTTCACAAACACCATAATTTAAAGTCATTGATTCTTCTTTGGCCTTCCTTATTTATAGCCCAGCTTTCACCTGCATATGAAGCAATTGAAAATATCATGGCTTGGATCAGGAGCATCTTAGTCCTCAAAGAGACATCTTTTCTTTTTAACACTTTAAAGAGGTCTGTTGCAGCAGATTTGCCGAATGTAATACATTCTTTGATTTATCGACTGCTGTTCCCTGGGCGTTGATTGTGGATCCAAGTAAAATGAAATCTTGGACAACTTCAATCTTTTCTCCATTTATCATGATGTTGCTTATCGGTCCAGTTGTGAGAATTTTTATTTTCTTTATGTTGAGCTGTAAGCCATACTGAAGGCTGTAGTCTTTGATCTTCATCAGTAACTACTTCAAGTCTTCTTAGCTTTCAGCAAGCAAGGTTGTGTCATATGCATATCACAGGTTGTTAATGCGTCTTCTAGCTTCTCGGAATATTTGCTCAGCATACAGATTGAATAAGTATGGTGAAAGGTAACTACCACATAGCAATCATAAATAAATATTTGCTGAATGAGCGAGTTAACATTGTTTGACCTTTCATGACCACTAAACTACTCTTGAAGCAAAGTAGTTAAGGTTGACTTTTGAATTTAGCTTGCAAATCATGGAAGGTATTTCACTCTCACAAATAGCTTTGACACTCAACCAGTATTGTAAACAAATCATGCACTTTCCTTAAGCAAAGCCAATATACCAATACAAGATGGTCTATAAATTTTTGCACAGGTTGGATGTTTCTTGGTTTATAACCTGCTGTTAGTTGAAGTTAGCCCCTGGTGGCGCAAAAGGTTAAGGCACTTGGATGATTACCAAAAAGGTTGGAGGCTCAATTCCATACAGAAATAACTTAGAAGAAATGTCTGGCAATCTACTTCCAAAAAAACAGCCATTGGAAAACCTATGGAGCACAGTACTACTCTGACACAAATGGGGTTGACATAATTCAAAATCAACTCAAAGGCAACTGGTTTTGGTTGGTTAGTTGAAGTGGTGAAGTTAAGCTTTAATTTCTGCTTAAAAAATAATATGAGGTTATAAGCCATTAATATTCTCTGCAAAAAAAAAAAATATATATATATCTAATAAAATTTAGCATGAGCTAAAAACAATCCATTACAAAGGCTTATTTTTATTATTTTGGGACATTGTTAGAGTAAAACTGCAGATTGAGAGGAAGAACTGTGAGGATACAAGGAAATGTCTACAGGAGTCTGGGGAGAGATAATAGAACGTAAAATCAGGAGCTGGGGAAACCAAAGAGGAAAGACCTGTTCCATCTGAGGAAAGAACCTGAACTCCAGCTTTGAAATGCATGGTCTCATACTCAAGAACTAATTAGAAGACAGACTTATACCAAGAGGTTCCTAAAATGCCAGTGTAAGATAAACTTGTGTGTAATCAGCAGTCATGAATGAACTATGGTAAACTATTGCTTGTGCTGTTGTTTGTTTTGGTGAGTTAAGGATTTCCTTTTTAGCAAACCATGGGAAATTTCTTAAGAAATATATATATATATATGTATATATGTATATATATTATATATACTATATAAACAATGAAACCCTAGTGGCATAGTGGTTAAGAGCTACAGCTGCCAACCAAAAGGTCAGCGGTTCAAATCCACCAGGTACTCCTTGGAAACCCTATAGGGCGGTTCTACTTTGTCTGATATGGTCGTTAGGAGTCAGAACTGACTTGATGGCAGTGGGTTTGGGGGTTTTTTTTTTTTGAGTCTATAAACAATATTATATAGTATATATAATCATTTTTATATATAAATAAAAAGAAGGAAGTTACAATATCTAATTTATATTTCATACGATAGGATGAAATGAGACCAAGACATTCTCCTACTTCCAATCTGGCATGCAGATTTTCAAGAATTTAATCTCCTTTGTTACTTTTTTTTCCTAGGCCTTAATATTTAATATGAAAGATCAAGCAAGCATATTGTCCTGGTAGATATGAAACATTGCCTACTCATCTGTAGATATCTTTAGAAATTATAAATCTACTTGTAAGAAATATAATTGAATTTATTTACCTTAAGGGTGATTCAGTTATCATGGGCTTTCTGTAGTTCAAATGAACTGTTTTGAAGAAGTGAAGTACAGCTTTAACGTACAACTGTGAGAGAATGCACGATCCATAAATTCAAGCGATGTGAAAATAATGTATAAAAATTGCACTTAGTCCCATTTGAGTCCATCAAACAGCTATTTTAGAAAAGAGATTCATGTTTGATTTATTGACCCTTATGATTTAGTAATGAAACCAAATCTGAAAGTTAAAAGAAAAAAACAAGCAAAAAAAATAAATAAATAAACTGGAAAATAACTGACATATGCAAGTTTCAGGACTATTTGCTCTCTCTTTTTTACCCTGTAAAATGTTAGTTTTGATTTAAATCAGTGGAGATCATTCCTCTCTCTGCTTTCTTCATTTTACTGTCCACTCAGATTTCACCTGATGATATTTCCACAATAATGGTGTGAAACTAACCCTTTTCGATATGTATTTAAATGTGACTATTAATTTGCTCATTTATTTGTTTTCATGATCTTTGTTATTCTGCCTAAAACCTCAGAGTACAATTCTCAGTTAGGCTTAGTCAGTTCTCTGCTGTCTATGTGGATTTTATCTCTTTGAATGTCAAGCAGTCATAGTATTGGTTTTGAGGACATTATGGATATATAACATTTGAGGGCTTAACAGTGGGCCATCCACGTTTTAGAAGTAAAAACTACAGCCTTGAGTTTCATTCCACTGCAGTCTGTTTTTGTACAATTTCATATCACTTCACGACATTTAATGGTGTGTGTTTATGAAACAAAGATTACCTTTGAATAATCCTATAATTTCAGTTTCCAGGTGAGATGCAGTTGGAAGAAAAGCTAAATCTTGTACTAATTACCTTGAGGTGTAGCAGTGGGATAGCTTGTTTCAGGAAAATAGTTATCCTCCTGAGAAGTAACTGGTTCCAGAATGTGGAATGCTAAGCTAACCAAGCATAAAACCCTTTATTTCTGGTCTTCTGTGCACTTACTTTAGTAGTAAAGTCCTTTTTAAACAAATCAACCCCAAAGGAAATTGAGAGACCGAAATTGCTACAGAAGGAATCTATAAAGAACGTTCCAGGTCAGGGACACAGGAATTCTTATTCTACCATGATTAAGGCAGTTTCTCACCAATTAGAGGAGCATGTTCTTAGGTGATCAATGGAAGTTAGAGAGTATTTTTTTTTTTTCTTTCTAGAATTAGCTTCCCAATTAATAAGAGGGAATTTTAAAATGGCCTTCTAAGGAACAGCTGTGTTATCTATTGTTTATGGAACATCCTTACAGTTATGCTTGCTTTCTGGCATCAAAATAGAAATGAGAGTTATTTGCATAAGTGGAATATTACTTGCTCTGTTGGTTATTTTTCTCTCTTTTCTCTTTCTTGTATATCATTTATTTCTATTATTTTAATGAAATGTGATGTTTAGGCAGAGAACAATTGTTTTTTGACCTCACAGTACAGTCTAAAAATATGCTCATGTAAATTTAGTACTAGTTTAGATTTTATTTTACATTAACTATGATATATTCTTTGACAAAAAAAGGTATTTGGTGACATTTTCTTAAAACGCCTTAAAATAGAGGCACTTTAAAGATTTTTAATTCAAAATTTCAAATGAATTTATCATTCAGGCTTGTGCTTTTTAAACGTAATGGAAATTTCCCTAAAAGCAAACAAAATTTCTAATCTAAACCTCACTATTATACTGTTAGTTTCTATTTGTGGTAATAGATTTATTACCAGGTAATCTGGTTTCAGTTAATATGTTTAAACAACTGTCCCTTAATTATTAGTTAATTGTAATCTTCAGTACTTATTATTGTATTTTATGAGTAGAAAACAAGGGCTAGGAGTATTGGGCTTTAGTATCTAACACACCTATCACCTAGCTGGTGAAACACTGGGTAATTCGCTTAGTTTTCTTGTGCCTCAATGTCATCATTTCTAAAATGAAAATAATAGTAGTGTTTAACACAGGAGGGTGGTTTTAAGGATTAAAATAAATGAAATATATGAAGTGCTGATCAAAGTTCCTGGCACTTCATAAATTTTATAGGCCATAAAGGTAACAGTTTACCAACACAAATTACTAAATCACCCACTGTAGTTCTAACTATTGTAAACAGAAAATAACCAGTCATTATCTTTATGATTAAATTTTAAAATTTGCAGATATCAAACCCCATATGGTAGACTTCACTACTACTTGGTGTCATGTTAATGATTTCATCCCAAATTTTCTCAAAGCTTTCTTCATTAAACAGCAGATCTGTACCATGACTGCCGTATATGCTCTCAGGGATACAAGGATGCATTAGCCAGCCATCCTGATGATGAGATATATGGTCTAGAAAGGGAGATAAGACATAGATTCACATGGTTCTATTACAAAGAAATATTTACCACCACAAGTGGAGTGCAGTTGAAGATGAATGCCGCATCTGGGGTCTTCAACTGCTCTTCAACTTTGCCAGCATGTTGACTTTTCCACTACTCTCTGTGCTCTTCAGAGAAAGCTTGAATCCCTTTAGCAAGTCACCTTTGTTTTAAATGCATATGTTTATTCATCACAACTTTACTTAGAGCTTCTTGCATCAAGATTTGTGCTTACGCTTACCAATTTAGGCATGTTGGGTTTGTGTTTAGTACTTGCCCCATGAGTAGTTTATAAACTTTTCCTGTTTAAAAACAATTAAAATATTGGCATATAGAAAAGTTCTTGTTAGGTCCCCCCAGACAGAATTAGTCACAAGTGTGTTTTCACAGATGCTATGCTTGCCTGAATTATTGTACTTCATCATCTTATATCATAACTGATTCATAAGGAATCTATCTACTCTTCATGTTCTCCAATATGTGAATTTTTATAAAAATTGTGTGTGTGTGTGTGTGTGTTTCCATCTCTTTACAAATAGGTCCGTAGGTGGTGGAGCCCTGGTGGCATAGTGGTTAAGAGCTCAGCTGCCAACCAAAAGGTTGGCAGTTCAAATCCACCAGCTGCTCCTTGGAAACCCTATGAGGCAGTTCTGCTCCGTCCTATAGGGTCGCTATGAGTCAGAACTGACTCAACGGCACCTAACAACAACGACAGGTGACACAAATGGTTGTGCTAGACTTCTAACCTAAAGGCTGGTGATTCAAACCCACCCAGCAGTACAGCCTGAAGAAAAGGTCTGCCAGTCTGCATCTGTTAAGATTACAGGCAAGAAAACCCTATGACACAGTTCTATTCTGAAATACATGGAGTTACCCTGAGTTGGAATTGACTCCATTGCAACTAACAACAACAAAAACATTCAGAACCTAGCACAGTGGACCAGCATTAATCTTGTGCTAATACAAATAAGAGTAAATTAACTGTTCTAAAAGAGGGAAGGTGAGGGAGAAGGTAAACAATCATGGAAGACACAGCATTCATATAAAGCCTTCAATGTAGGCAGGATAATGACAGGAGAATATAGTGGGAGAAGAAAATTCCAGGCAGATGGAAAATTAAGAGCTAAAGCACACATGTGGGGAAAGGACTATGTGTTGAAACTACAAACAAGTCAATTTGGCTAGGGTCTAGAGCATATAAGCATGAATAAGGTGGAGCTTATAAAGGAAAATGCCAGTTCCATTTTGGAAAATCATAAATGTAAGATTATAGAATCTCAGCCTTAATCTTCACAGCTCTGAATACAATACTCCATAATTCTTCATTGGTTCTGGCATAATCTATCACAGTGTGGGGTTTGGAAAAGACATGGGAGAGAGTTTTGTTGAAGTCCAGATATATTAACTCAAATTATTCTACAGTTATTTCAACCTGAGTATATTTTAATACACTAATAGAATTTTTGTTCTTAGTGAATTAGACACATTTTTAATATATTACATAGACTTATATATTAATTTTCACAGTTTAGATTGTTTTCTCTTAAATAAACACTGAAAATTATTTGTTGTGTCCTATAGATGCTGATATTTTGAACCATAGAAATTTCCTGAAAAAGGTGAGATTTATGAAATATCGATATGCAACCACCAACAAAGTAGGGTCATTAGATGTAACTCATCGGGTCAAGATGAACCTTTGAGAATCTGATTAAATGTACATTTTTCCATGTAAAAATCATTTTGGTTTGTAATTTTAGAGATTGTGCCTATCTTCTGAAGCCTGGAGGTGCCATGGACATCAAAATAAAGTCTGTAAATCTAGTAAGTCTTAGCTCAAGTCATCTTCCCACTTCTAGAAAAAAATGTACCTTTGCAATCCTGGGCAGATGGTTCGTCCTTGTTCATGTTTTCTGTCCATCTGTGTTGTTTACTAGATAACATGAAACACATTATCTCAAGCCTACGGCAAATCACACAAATATAAAACCATTTCATAGCTAATTTGTGGAAAGGAGCATCATTCCAAGGAATCTGGGAACTTAATTTTTCTCACTGTTTACTCATGGCATTTATTTTCTCTTCTTCACTGCTCACTCACCTTCTAGCTTACTCCATGAAACCATTGAATGAACGGAGGAAATGCCTTTCCTGGAAATTGTGTTTTTGAGTGACTGTCCTCTACAATTGCCTCTCTGTCAGTAAATTGTACATTCTAAGCTATGAAATATTCAACAAACACAATTCCAATGCCATCCCTTCTAGAGACCTCTATTTTACAAAACAGATTATTTACAACTGTGCTGCCCTTCTGCCTAATGGGTACCCTGGAGGAATGTTGCTGGCTTTGAGATTCCATCACATATTTTAAACAAATAACAGTGCAGAAGGCAATAAAATCTGATAGTAGCAAACATTATTCTGTGATCTCTGAATTGAATAGGTTCATATTTTCTTCCCTTTGGGGGATGAAGGAAAAGGACCCTCTGGGATGTGTGAACTGCAGAAACATATAAGCAAATGATTTTGAAAAGTAGTGGAGCATTTCTTGTTCCTTGGAGTCAAATGGGAGTCCTAAAATGTCAAGCTGAGTGACAGAGGTAATGGGTTTCTCTTTGGGGACAAAGATACACAGTCATTTGCTTCCCATTTGGTTTGCTGATACAGCAGCCATACACTGGCAGGTGCTGCCTGAGCCTGCCAGAGGGATGAAAGTAGAAGTAAATCACATTGCTCTATTGGGTTCTCAGACCAATAGCAAGAATTGGTGTTGTCGCATGAAGACCAAAGTGCTTCCTGAGAACCTGGGAAAACTACTACATCACTGACTGGTGCCAGCCAGTGTTCTGTATGAAAGTAAAGCTTGGTGAGTAGCAAATATTAGAAGGGATAAGACAGAAAACTGCTAATAAGGAACCAGATGAGATTTTAATACTGGGATAAACAATTTTAACCATGGTGATTAAATAATAATAAGACAAATGTGCATTCAGCTCAAAATTCACTTTTTTATTTGACATTTATTTATTGTGCAACTACTTTGTGCCAAGCGTTTGAAATATGGTGAAAAATGATAGTTTCTGATATCTAAAACTTATGGTATATTTTGTTAAAAGAAAAGTTAAATAAAAGTTCCCAGATGGTGTATTTGGAGATAGGTTAAGCACAGTATATTGTAAGAGCAACAGGAGAGATGGCTGCTAAATCAGGTTCTAATGGACAATCATGGGTAAACCAGGTAAAGGGGTTGGGAGAAGAGACGCGACGATGGTAACTTGTGACAGCTATTAAGATGATTGAACCGATGGATTATGAGACATGAATGAATGTTGAAGGGTAAAGAGAAAAGGAGAATTCAAGGTTGACCTAATTTGGACAACTAAGTAATTGTTCCATTTACTGAGCAAGGGAATGAGTCTTCAAGTAAGAATAGTTTATTTTCTATTTGTTTCTTTATTTGGTGGGGTGAGGGTGGGGATAGATGAAGAATGTATTAAATTCAGCTTTGAACCTATGGCAGTGGTGAAGCTTGTAGAAAATACAAAGAGGAGACACTCTGATATATGTATCTGAGCTAAGGAGGGTGAAAGAGAAGGAAGTATGCAGATGCATGTAAAAATGTTTGCTGGTTGCTTGGCAGGAAATTGAGGAAGTTCCTGCCTAAAAATTGCCAATTTCTCCTTGAGGAAGTAACAAACAATTCCCTGAAAATCACTGGAAGGTGTGTTTAGGCAGGAGATTTGAAAAGAATGGAGAAAGTTGGAAATAACTTCGCTACTATGGTGGAGAATAAAAAGCTGCATTGCTCAGGGCAGCTGAGTTATTTCTGCTGGCATCTTCTATTTGATTGATTGAAAATTAACATAGATAACTCACGTTAGGTATAAAATAACAAATCCCAGCTTTAGTAACTTTGTAGGATAAATCAGCAGGTTGCTAAGAGAGTTGATGAAAATTGTTCAGGCCAAGAATTGTGGAATTGTGTAGTCTAATGCATATGTGTCCATGCATCTATGTTTATATTTCTCTGTTGTGTAGTTGTTTATTTCTTAATTTGTGAAAAGAGTCTCGATTTACATGCTTGGCAGAAATACTAAATTGTGTTTCTGTAAAAACAAACTCTTGGCAAATTGCTTAGAGGTAGGAATTGAGTAATGGAGGGAGAATAAGGGGAAAGAGGGAAATGTGAGCCTTATTAAAATATAGAAAACGTGTGTAAGGATAAACAAGATGATGAACAGAAAGGCCAATGATGGTAGAAAGCCTTGAGATAAAGGAAAAGAAAAAAGAACAACTAAATGTGATCTCAAGCAAGAGAGATATCATTCATTAATTTTAAGCAGGTTACTTTTATCTGTGGCCTTTAAAAGGAAAATTGCTTTTTACATGTGGTCACAATGAGATTCCATTTATCCACGTACAATTTAAAGGTTAAATAGATGCTCCAAAAACAAAACAAAACAAAACAAAACAAAACAAAAAAAAAACAAGCAAAATAGCTATAAAATTAACAACAATAATAAGTGATTCAACAAAATTGTGAGAATTTCTTTTCAGGTGAAAAATTTAAAAAGTCTCTCCAAAAGTCCAACAATGGCATAAGACAAGCTCCGCTTCTGAGCTGCCTATTTGTTAAACAAGATGTCCTTGCTTTCAAAGTCATTTCATTTTTCTTGGGATTTTCATCACCAAGGGTCTTAGCATCCTCTCTGATTTAGAAATACCTCAATTCCAAATTCTATAATCTGAGCACTCGTGGATTAGGTCAACATATATATCATCTCTACAGACTGCAATGTGTGTGTCTAGACTCAAAAGCTTCCTTAAACAGAACTGAAGTGAGGTCCTTGGAAAAGTTTTAATTTCAAACAATCTACTCAACTACGGTTCTACGTGATTTACTTTATATGTTTTCTGCATTTCTTTCCTTTGTTTTACATTTCTGGAAAAGTCTTCACAGGGAAAAAGGAAAACTGACAGCAAGAGATAGAAGAGAGAGAAGGAGGAAGGGAAAAAAGAAAGAAGGAGGGAAGGAAGGGAAGGAGGGAGTGAAGAAGAAGGGAGGGAGGGAGGAAGGAAAGGAGGTAGGGAAAGAGAAGGGAAAGAAGGAAGAAGGAAGGAAGGAAAAAACTAAGCAAAGCAGCAATAAAAACAGCAAAAATAGTAACTGATTAAACAAAGTTGAATTAGAAAATTAATGGTTGTCTTTGGCTGAAATCAAATGCACTTTTCTATTAAACTTTAAACTGTAAAAACCACAATACTATCATTTTAGAACTGGGATATATTGGGGAATACAGATGGGGTAGGAGACACAGACCATATTAAGTTCTCATGTACTATGGTAGGAACCCTGGCAGCACAATTGTTAAGGTGCTAAATGAAAGGTCCTTGGTTCAAACACACTGGCTGCTCTGCAAGAGAAAGATGTGGCAGTTTGCTTCAGTAAAAATTACAGCCCTGGAAACTCTATGGGGCAGTTCTACTCAGTCCTATAGGGTCTCTATGAGTCAGAATCCACTTGATGGCCATGGGTTTTTTTTTTGTTTGTTTGTTTGCTTGTTTTTTTGGGGGGTGGGGTGGGGTTTGCATCATGGAACATATTTTTTTTTAAAAAGTTTGTTGCTGTTAATAAGATGCATAGAACTTAAATGAGGGAGATGTTTTCACTGCACTGTATCCCAGGAAA
Source organism: Dugong dugon (assembly GCA_030035585.1). Classification (NCBI taxonomy): domain Eukaryota; kingdom Metazoa; phylum Chordata; class Mammalia; order Sirenia; family Dugongidae; genus Dugong; species Dugong dugon. The sequence goes on from CM057472.1 coordinate 92,843,427, forward strand.
TCCGCAACAATAATTTAGCCAGTTTATAACAGTTCTTCAGTATTTCCTTAGCTTCAAATATCTCTGGGTTTAAAAATTCTAAAATGCTCCATTATTCTTTTTTTTTTTTTCCCCCAAAACAGTGCCAGCTATACATTTCTCATACATTCAGTTTCATCAGCCAAAATCTGGAAAATGCATTAAAGATGAACAACACAGTAATGAAAAAATGCCTAAGTCTTTCAACAAGGAGAATGCTACAAAATTCAATATTTATTGACTACCTACTACATCATAACGTCATAGAAATGTGTGCCCTATGCAAGGATATATCACATAAAAAAGATTTTGAAAGCCTCCTATTTCATTTGGAGATCTCCTTTCATTATCTGCTTTTCTATTCATGTTTCCTCTCTTCTTTCATTGAATCAAGCTCTCCTAAAGCATCATCTTTAAGGAAAACCAACGTTTTGCTTCTTTAATGACATAAGGACTTGATGTATATATATATATATTACATATATAATATATATATATAATACAGTAAATACCTAAGTATGCTGCATTTCTCTAAGAATGCAGGTGCATTATTCTGTTTTTTACTAAGTTTAAGGTATGCTTACATTACCCTTATCTCCTTGCCATAATTGTGGGCTAAGTTGTTGACACTAAGTTAAAACTTCTTAGAAAGATTAGATGGATTTAATTTGGTTTTCCCTAGTCAGCTTTCTGACCCCTACTGGGAGATGTTTCTGTCTTTTAAAATGAGCTTAAAATTATGAATCACCCACTTGACACTTAATCACGCAAATTAATGACACTTGATAAATATGCCATTTGCAACTGCAGTGATGACTAAACTGTGCGTTTTATTAATGGTGCCATTTATAGCTCACTGATTTTCGAATGGGAAGAATACAGGTTCATTTGTTTCATGTTTACAGTGCCATTGCTCTGTCTTTGAGTTTAAAATAACTTTGGATATCTATCCAAGAGATTTCTTTCTTGAACACTTTTTTTAACCCCTGATCAAAGATCATCTGTGATCCACTTTTAACATAATTTATATTTACTGCTTATAGGCAGATAAAAGTCAGAACAGAAAGTCAAAACATAAAGTTCTTGAACAACATCTAGCCTCTGACTGGACATTACTCCAAAGTTTCTGCCTACAGAATAAGCAAAACAATAATAGCTGACACACCGTGAAGGCTAGTGGACTCTTGGTCTACCCTCTTATTGAAAAAGTTTATATTCCCTTGGATTCAACATCACCGAACCTATCTTTGGCATCTGCTCAATGGTGATCTCCTAAGATCCAGGTCATTCCCTCACAGTCATAAACTGGCTTTGACCCTAAGATGAAGCTCAAAGACTATGGAGGTGCCACCTGAGCATCTGTTCATTCAGGAAATAATAATGTCTCTAGTAACATATTTTCCAAGCAGCAACGGGAATGACAAATATCATATTTTATAGGGTCTAGGAGAGAATAAAGTCAAAGAATAGCAACACCAAGAATACTGATTTAATGGTGAGAAAAACATGAGTTCACCTAGGGATGTATGGTTTTAAAAGAAGATGAAGATATTTCTTTCTACCTTATTCCTATCATTTTCCTGAGAAATGTCCCCTGTCCTTGAGGTTGACACATATAGTTGCCTAGCCTTGCTTGTTGTTTGAGAGTGTCAAACCAATGGCCTTCCCTTCTAATATTTTCCAACTTCCTTCCTCATAGCCTCAACTGGTTATTCCATCTCTAAATTCTTAAACTCCATTCTTTGACCAGGATCTCTTATCATTCTACTCCAGCACTCATACTACATTTTCTTTGATGTTGATACTTTTAGTACTAAATTTGTACTCACTCTTTTTTCTCAGTGGGTCAATAGCATTCTGACAACATTTTATCCTTTAAATTGCCTAATATTTAATTATGCAAACCATTTATTGACTCCACCAAATTCCAAGTTCCATTCATTCTGGACCTAAAAATTTCTGATCTTCAGTGGATCTTAAAATTTGTCCATTGCTTAACTCACATGCTTTTTATCAGCCAGAGATTCAATCACTAGAGAAGAATGTCATGTTTGGTGAATTAGAGGTCCTGCGAGGGTGGGGGAGACGCTCAGTGAAATAAATTGGCACAACAGCCAAAACAATCGATTTTAACATGCCAGCCTTCATGAGGATGATGTAGGATTAGGCAACATTCCTTTCTGTTGTACATAAAGGTCACCAACAGTCAGAGTCTACTCAAGGTCAGAGAGATCGATTTCCAAGAAATTGGCTTACATGATTGTGGGGGCTAGGAAGTCCAAAATTTTAGGTCAGGTGACACGCTAGAAATTCCAGCAGTCTTGTGTCCCAAAATTTATAGGTCAGGAAACAGACTGGAGACTCCAACGTTCTTGGGTTCCAAATTTGGTAGGTCAGTAGGTCGGGGGGAGTTTCAGAAATCCTTGCAATACATCTATTCTGGAGACAGAATGCTTCCTTGGTAAACCTACTTTTTTTTTTAACCCTTAAGGCGTTCAACCTATTGGATGAGGACTACGCACATTATGTTATGAGGTGTAATCTACTCTGCTAAAGGTCAACTGATTTAATCATATGTAAATACCTCATAATGGCATCTAGACTAGGGTGTGACCAAACAACTAGGCACCAGAGCTCAGCCTAGTTGACGCATAAAATTAACCATTACAAGGCTTAATCTTCTGGTAGGCAAGATACGTTTAAACATTTTCATGTTGGCCCCCTCTGGCTCAGGTACTAGTTCCATTCAGGATACTTGTGCAAACCTCCAGTAAGCAGTGACTGGATGTAAAGGGAAACATCAGTTCCTGTGTGGGGCTTATCACTTTGATTCAAGCATGAAACAATGCGTGATAAAATTATTGACTGAATGAGTTATAAGAGTTGCAGTCTTTGAGCAACTTCAAGTTATTTTGCAATTCTATAAACTTGTGACTTTGATGACACTTCAATACTGTTGATGCTGAACAAGAGGGTGTCCCAAATCAGAAGAACATACAAGTTAAGCCCATGAAAATTTCATTCTAAGAAAATACTGTGTGAACAAAAAAAAGAAAGAAAGGGCATCCAAATTAGTAATGAAGAAGTAAAACCATCCCTATTTGCAGATGATATGATACTATACACAGAAAACCCAAAAAACTCCATGAGAAAACTACTGGAATAATGGAAAGATTCAGCAGAGAAGCAGGATACAAGATAAACTTACAAAAATCAGTTGGATTCCTATATAACAATGAAGAGAATGATGAAAAGAAAATCAAGAAAACAATACCATTTATAATAGCCCCTAAAAACATAAAATACTTAGGAATAAATCTAACCAGGGATGTAAAAGACCTACAGAAAGAAAACTACAAAACACTACTGCAAGAAACCAAAAGAGATCTACACAAATGGAAAAACATACCATGCTCATGGATATGTAGACTCAACTTGTGAAAATGGCAATTCTACACAAAGCAATCTACAAACACAATGCAATCCTGATCCAAATACCAACAACATTCTTTAAAGAGAGGGACAAACTAATCATGAACTTTATATGGAAAGGGAAGAGCCCCAAGATAAGTAAAGCACTATTGAAGAAGAAGAATAAAGTAGGAAGACTCACACTACCTGACTTCAGAACCTACTATACAGCTACAGTAGTCAAAACAGCCTGGTACTGGTACTATGACAGATACGTTGACCAATGGAACAGAATTGAGAACCTAGATATAAATCCATCCAGCTACTGTCACCTGATCTTTGACAAGTTACCAAAGTCCATCAGATGGGGAAAAGACAGTCTTTTTAACAAATGGTGCTGTCAAAACTGGATGTCCATCTGCAAAAAATGAAACAGGATCCATACCTCACACCATACACAAAAACTAATTCAAAATGGATCAAATACCTAAATATAAAATCAAAAACTATAAAGATCATAGAAGAAAAAACAGGATCAATGCTAGAGGCCCTAACACACGGCATTAGCAGGATACAAACTATAACTAACAACACACAAACTCCAGAAGATAAGCTAGGTAACTGGAATCTTCTAAAAATTCAGTACTTATCCTCATGAAAAGACTTCAGCAAAAAGAGTGAAGTAAAAAGAGAACCTATAGACAGGGAAAAAAAATTTTAGCTATGACAAATTCGACAAGGTCTAATCTCTAAAATCTACAAGAAAATCCAATACCTCTACAACAAAAAGACAAATAATCCAATCAAAAAGTGGGCAAAAGAAAAGAATAGAGTCTTCACCAAAGAAGACATTCAAGCTATTAACAGACACATGAGGAAATGCTTGCAGTCACTAGCCAGTAGCAAATGCAAATCAAAACAACAATGTGATACCATCTCATCCCCAGCATTACTGGCATGAATCAAAAAAAAGGAAATAATAAATATCGGTGATGCTACAAGGAGATCAGAACTCTTATGCACTGCTGGTGGGAATGCAAAATGGTACAACAATTTTGGAAAATGATATGGTGCTTCCTTAGAAAGCTAGAAATAGAAATATCATATGATCCAGCCATCCCACTCCTAGGAATATATCCTAGAGAAATAAGAGCCATCACATGAATAGACATATGCACACCCATGTTCACTGCAGCATTGTTCCCAATAGCAAAAAAGGTGGAAACAACCTAGATGCCCATCAACAGATGAACGGATAAACAAACTATGGTACATGCACACAGTGGAGTACTATGCAACAATAAAGAACAGTGATGAATCTGCGAAGCATCTCACAGCATGGATGAATCTGTAGGGTATTATGCTGAGTGAAATAAGTCAATCACAAAAAGACAAATATTGTATGACACCACTAGTATAAAAAATCATGAAAAGATTTACAAACAACAAGAATCAATCTTTGATGGTTACTTGGGAGGGGAGGGGTGGGGGTGGAAAAACACTAAACAGACAATAGATAAGTGGTAACTTTGGTGAAGGGTAAGACAGTACACAATACTGGGGAAGTCGGCACAACTTGTCCAAAGCAAGGTCATGGAAGCTCCATAGACACACTCAAACTCCCTAAGGGACCAAATTACTGGGCTGAGGGCTGTGGGGACCATGGTTTCAGGGAATATCTAGCTCAATTGGCATAACATAGTTTATAATGAAGTATTCTACATTCTACTTTGATGAGTAGCATCTAGGGTCTTAAAAGCTTGTGAGCAGCCATCTCAGATACTCCACTAGTCTGTCTGGAGCAAAAGAGAATGAAGAAAACTAAAGACATAAGGGAAAGATTTGTCCAAAAGACTAATGGACCACAACTACAGCCTCCACCAGACTGAGTCCAGCAAAACCAGATGGCGCCTTGCTACTACCACTGATTCCTCTGACAGGGATCACAATAGAGAGTCCTGGACAGATCTGGAAAAAAGTGTAGAACAAAATTCTGACTCACAAAAAAGACCAGATTTACTGGCCTGAAAGAAACTGCAGAAACCCTGAGAGTATGGCCTCTGGAAATCCTTTTAGCTCAGTGATGAAGTCACTTCTGAGGTTCACCCTTCATCCAAAGATTAGACAGGCCCATAAAACAAAACAAGACTAAAGGGACCCACAAGCCCAGGGACAAGGACTGGAAGGCAGGAGGGGACAGGAAAGCTGGTAATAGGGAAGCCAAGGTTGAGAAGGGGAGAGTGTTGACATGTCGTGGGGTTGGTAACCAAGGTCAGAAAACAATACGTGTACTAATTGTTTAATGAGAAGCTAGTTTGTTCTGTAAACCTTCATCTAAAGTACAATAATAATAAAAAAAGGAAAATACTGTGTGAACGAAAACTTTCAAATCATAGTTTAACATAGATTATTGAACTATTTCATCTGTCCATAGCATTCTTATCTCTCAAGATTCCTCAAAGGGAACCAACATAAAATGAAAATATGTAATTGATACAAGGTGCATAGACCAACCATAGCAATCAATAAACTAATCCTTTCTCATCTACCATCAAATTTATCTGACTTATATTTTTAATTGTAGTTTAAATTTGCAACTGAAAGTCAATATGCATTATTCATAATATATACACATGAAAATGCATGTACATATGCAAACACACATACACACATACAATACAGTAAACATGTAATGTTTTAGGAAAGTACTAATTTGTATATAACCACATTTGTACTTTAGAAAAAACAACATGAGTAAAAAACATTTTTATCTTCCTTATGAACTTGTCACATGTTATGCTTTAATGCCAGATCTCGTATTACACTATAAACATATCACAGCATGACACTGGCATTATGTGCTGTCTGGAAATAAAGTGAACACCAATGGAGATCTAAGATTAGAATGCTGGGGGTGCCAAAGTAGGATTCTAGTAGAGACTCACAAGAGAAATATTGTTTTATGATCAGAAGTATAGCGTTGAAGTCCCTGAGATTTTGAGTTAGTTACTAGAATGTTTGTGATATCTTGGACATATTCTTAAAAAAAATTTCCCTAGAAGATTATCTGCCACTTTTCAAAATAGTCTTAATAGTACAACCATACCTGGGAGTTAAGAACCTTAATACATCTATATGCATATTCCTTAACCAGAAAATCATAACCCTACTTTCATCATATTAATCTTTCTTTTGGATGCCATTCAGCTTCAGGGCTCTCAGAGCCATATGAAGTCACTTAACCAGTTCTAGGTATATTACTTAAGGACGGATGCACCTGTTCTCCTTGAACTAGGAAAACCCCACCTGAAAAAATTACACTGTATGATTTCTTAGCCTTTCTATCAGAGACGACATTCCTCCTTCTCTTCTATAAAAGTGCGTAAACCATGGTCTATAATCACTTATTATCTATGATAACCATAGATTTATTGTCAAGCAATAACTATTGAAGTTACATGGCCAAAATAGGCAAAGTCTAATAAAACAATGGTCAGCACACTTTTCCAAGATATTTTTTCAATTCAATACAAAATGTAACCATGTTTTTAAATCTGTTTTAACAAAACTTTAACCATCTTATATATATCTAATTGACCATAATGCTATCTTTGGAAACTCTGGGAACTATTGTTTAAATAGACTAAAAGAAATTCAAAAAGTTTATCTGAAATCATTATTATGACCCATGAAAAGAGATGTTGTTCATATGAAAACCTTCAGGTTATTTCAATTAAAAAAGCACAAAATACACACATATATTAGAAGCCGAATTATAAGTAAATAAGTTATTTGATTGTTGTTTCTTTGAAATACCCCAAAGGTGGAAATGGACTTTATGCAATCTAGAAATTGTCATTTTGAACAATGGAGTAATTTGTGAGTTCTTGGAATGCTACAGAAAGGAATAGAAATAACAACAAAAGTAAAAATGGCTATTTAAACTCAACATAATATAAACTTGCCAAACCAATTTGTTTTTTTTAATATGAATGAACTCTACCAATGCCATTATGCTAAAAACGAAAAAAAAAAAAAAAAAATCTAAACCCTGATGTTGCAACAGTAGGGGAATTTGTTGAAAGCAAATCCTCTATCCTTGCGGAACTGACTCACCCATGTCCTAACAATAGATCAGCACCTTAATTACTCTCTTGACTCTGTACCCTAATGTTATTAATATGATCTTCACAATCAGCTCACATATCAAAAGTGATGTTGGGCAGTATTTATAAATAGAATTGCTATTTTTTTAAAGTAGGTTTTTTTTTCCATTTTCATGACATGATACCATTATCAAATACTTTTTCATATGCTACATTGTTTGACTCTTCATTCCAACTTCTATTGCTGTCTACGTTTCCAATATTTTTCTAGTATCTCATGGAAACTTCAAACTGACTTTTCTTTTAAGACTTCCTGTGATCATTTTTAAACAGATATTGCCACTCTTTCCTTCAAAATATTTTTTATATTTTTCCTTTTGCCTCTAGTCTACCCATCATCACCATAAACTCTGTCATCACTGCCATTATTATAATAGCAGCTATGAGCTGCTAGTACCTTTCTAGTGGTTTAGAAGTTATAAAGATGAGTCAGGAAGCCTGTATAAAACCCTCCAGTTAAGTTGTTTGAACTCTGCACCATAACATTCTAGTCTGACAGTGCGGATAATAACTGCATCCTCCACTTACGGTTGTTCTGAGAATTAAAATAATTAATTAATGTAAAGTGTTTAGAACACTGCCAGACAGTAAGAGTTCAATTAGTATGTATTATGTTTTTACACGTTTTTTTCTTTTTGCATTTTTCCAGAAAATATGCTAAGAATATTAAATTTATTACCTAATGAAATTAATAGTTTGATAAGACAGGTATTATCATTCTTTCCTCAAATTAGGAAATTTAAACTAAGAGAACTACCTTACTCAAGAACACCAATCAGAGCTAGGATTCATATCCAGGTGTGCAATTCCAAAGCCTAAATTCTTATAATTTGTGGCCTATTCACCACCATCACAATTACGTTACAGCTGGGTTGTTGCAAAGGCCATAAATATACATTGTTTTCTTGTCTCTACTGTTTATCTTACTAATCTGTCCATATGCCATTATTAAATAATAACCTTCCATAAACACTATTCCTTCATAATATTTTCATACTCCAGACTCTCACAGATCTGATAGCCTCTATCTAATTTTAATGTTCACTATAATCTCAGTTTACAAACCTTGAAGTCAAGCACAGGTTAGGAGCTAAGCAGCATGCTTACTTTAAGAAATTTGTCAGCATTCTTGATCAATTTTCTCATCTATAAAATGATCCTATAAAGTTATTGATAGATATCAGCTAATTACTTAGTAATAGTGAATCCCTCAATAGTGAATAGAATCCCTCAATAGTAATAGTGAAACCCTCAATGGCAAAGGGTTTTTCTTCTTTTTTGTTTTTTTTGGTAGTGCCTAAGTGCCTAGCAGAGTATATGACACATAGCAGAAGGGAACTAAATGTAGGTACACTTTCCCTCTACTTGTAGCACACAATTCCATCCACTCATACGAGTCAGGTCTAATACATTCAATATGCCCTCACCTCTCAGGATTTGATTATCTAATCATTCCAAAAATATTTATCAGCCACTGTCCTAGCAACTAGGAATGTGTAGATATTTCCCCATATTCCACTTCCCTGATCTTATCATTATTTTAATATTTCGGAGTATTTTTTTCATTTTTCTAGATATTTTTTACAGTTCAGATACTAATATGCTATGAACACATAGAATATGCTTTTGTTTTTGAATAAAATGTTGGTTATACTGATTTGATATATATTTTAGGAAACCTGAACTAGATATTTTGGATATCTTGGGTTGGTGTTTCAAACTTACCCAGCAGCTCTGTGAGAGAAAGACTTGCTTATTTTCTTCTGTAAAGATTACAGCCAAGAAAATCCTATGGGGCAGTTTTATTCCATCACTTGGGATTGCTATGAGTTAGAAATGACTCAACAGCACACATGAACAACAACGACATTTACATCATGCATATAGTTGCATTGCTTTTTAAAATAGATGCATAATATTTATTTATATTGAAGATTCATAATGTTTTAACAAATCCAGGTATTGATTTACTATGACAAGCAAGGTTATCAAATCCATCTTTGTATATATATCTTATAACATATCTTACAACAGTTTTATTAAGATAGAATTCAAATACCATAAAATTTATCCTTTTATATATAATTGAGTATGTTTTAGTAGTCACAGAGCTGTGCAACTATAACCACAATTAATTTGAGAGTTTTCATCACCCCAAAAAGAAAACATGTACCGATTAACAGTCACTGCCCATTTCTCCCCAAATTCCACAACCCTAGGCATCCACTGGAGCTCTGGTGGCACAGTGGTTAAGAGCTTGGCTGCTAACCAAAAGGTCAGCAGTTTGAACCCACCAGCCACTCCTCAGAAACCCTATGGGGCAGTTCTACTCTGTCCTATAGGGTAGTATGAGTCAGATTCAACTTGACGGCAATGGGAGGCATCTGCTAATTTGCCTTCTGTCTGTACAGATTTGTATATTTTTGACATTTTATATAATTGTCCAATATATACATATATATTTCATACGTCTTAACTATAATCTTCTGCCACTGGTCAGTATAGGTGGTTTATTTGCCTTGCAATGTTTTTGAGAAGTCCTAACCTCTTTTCTACTTTGAGTGAATTTCAAGTTGAGAGAAACAAAGACAAGGTCTTCGCATAGTCCATTAAGTAGCCTCCAAAGAGGTTAGAACAGATAAATACAATGCTTTGTGCATGAGTCTATTCTGCTCGTTCCAGACACAGGGACCAGGGTCCTATACTGCCATCTGCAAGACTACAACTGAGTCAGAGAATGAAGTGGGAAAACGGCAAATAACAATGCTACAAAGATTTTCTATTTTTTTTAAGTTACTTTTTCTTGATTCAGCATTAGCTTGATTGTTGTAAAGTTTTACCTGTTTTCCAGAGTTCTGCCAAAGTTGATTGTGAGAATTTCTTTTTTTTTTTTTTATGTTTCTTTGGAGGGACAGGCCCTCGGAGCTACTTTACTCTTCTATTTTTGCTGATGTCACTTATCTCAACTTCATTTCTGAAAGATCGTTTTGCTAGATATAAACAAGATTCGTGACTGAAAGTTGCTGTTGTTGTTTTCCAGTGCTTTGAATGTATGTTTTGAATCCACCAGGGGCTCCTTGGAAACCCTAGGGGGCAGTTCTACTCTGTCCTTTAGGGTTGCTATGGGTCGTAGTTGTCTCAAGGCAACTGATTTGGTCTGGTTTTTTTCTCGCTCACTTCTGTCTCCATTGTTATTGCTGATAAATCAGTTGTTAATTTTATTGGGGTTCCTTCTACATGGCTGGACTTCTGCTGCTTTCAAATTTTTTTCTTTGTGTTTGTTCTTCAGCGTTTTTACTATGACATGTCTGGGTGTAGAACTCTTTGTGTCTACTCTATTTGAAACTCATTGAACTATTTGGACCTGTAGATTATTATTTTTTTATTTTAATCAAGTTTGGGAAGTTTTTGCACTTTATTTCTTCTAGTATTTCTTCTCCTCTGGTACTTGCCTTTGGTGGACTCAGTGATGTCCCCCATTTCTATGACGCCCTGTTTTTTTGTTTTTGTTTTTTTTCTTCTTCAGTTTTTTTCTTTCTGTTCTTCAAATTTCATAATCTCTATCAATCAGTCTTCAGGTTTACTGATTCTTTCTTGTGCTAGTTTTATTCTACTGTTGAGCCAGTCTACTAAATTTTGCATCGTACTTATGTACTTTTAAAATGCAGAACTTCAATTGATTCTTTCTGTCTTAGTCATCTAGTGCTGCTCTAACAGAAATACCACAAATGGATGGTTTAAAGGAAGAGAAGTTTATTTCCTCACAGTAAACTAGGCTAAAAGTCCAAGTTCAGGGCTTCAGCTCCAGGGGAAATCTTTTTCTCTCTGTCGGCCTTCTTCTCTTCAGTGTTCCCCCGAACCAGGAGCTTCTTTACGCGGGGACCCCAGTCCAAAGGACACGCTCTGCTCTCGGCACTGCTTTCTTGATGGTATGAGATCTCCAACTCTCTGCTTGCTTCCCTTTCCTGTCATCTCTTGAGCGATAAAAGGTGGTGCAGGCCACACCCCAGGGAAACTCCCTTTACATTGGATCAGGGATGTGACCTGGGTAAGTGGGGGGGGGGGGGGGGGGTTACAATCCTACCCTAATCCTCTTTAACATAAAATTACAATCACAAAATGGAGGCCAACCACACAATTCTGGGAATCATGGTCCAGCCAAATTGATACACACATTTTTTGGGGGACATAAGTCAAACCATGACACTTTATTTTATAATTTCTCTCTCTCTATTAATAGGTGATATTTAATGAGGAATTGCAATCATAATTTTCTTTACTTCTTTACATTCTCTAGTTTCATTTAGTTCTTTGAACTTACTTATAACGACTGCATTGATATCTTTTTCTGTTGAATCTAACCTCTGGGCCCTCTCACAGACTGTTTCTAGTGCCTTCCAGGCCCTTGGATATGAGTAACATTTTACTGTTCCTTTACATATCTCATATTTTTTAAATAACATTTTAAGCAAAGTAATGTAACAACTCTCACTCCACTCCCTATTATCCAGGGCTTGTTTTTCTTATTGTATGTTTGTTTATTTTTCTAGTGAGTCAGCTAGACTACTTTAATAAGCTCATTTCCCCATCACTGTGAAGCTTCTGATGTTGCTTTTCAGAGTTTGCGGGCTTGGAGTGCACACAGTCACTCTGGATAACAGTGGTTTTATCAGGGCTGTCTTTGACTGTGTCTTCCTCTGATCTCTGTGTTAGGTACCTTCTTTGTTTTTTATCATACCCAGCTGTTAGGGTATATTCATTGCTAGCTGATTGAGCTATGTTTTTGTCAATTCTCTGGGGCATAATTTTCTCTAATTTGATCCAATTAAATTCAGTCAGGGATTTTTTTGAGGCCAGTCTGTGAGGTTTGTTCTGTCCCCAGGATGAATTTTCTTAGCTATCTCTTTCTCTGGTTCACTCTAGTACCCTAGCTAGGTAGTTGCTCTCAAAGAGCTCCCAGCCTCCTCCTGATTGTTTAAGACCAAAATAGCTATTGGTTTTTAAAAATACACTTAGGCTTGAACTTAGCCCACTCTGTTTCAAATAAAGTTAGTTCCATTGGGCAAAGCTTTGTAGGTCTCTGTTCTAATGAACTGCCTCTCTCTTTCTGAGAAAAATCTCTGTGTCACTTCTCAGGGTGCTCAGAAAAGAGCAGTAGCCTCTGTTTCAGTTTGTCTCTCCCTGCATGAATCTTCTACCCCATGGATGATCTGGGTCAAGGGTTATGGAGGCCAAAGTATTCTCAACCTACCACGCCCGGGGTAAAGCCTCTACTCTATGAGTAGGAACACACTGAGGAAGGAATTCTTGACCTCTTAGCTGCTTTTACCAGGAATTTAGCCTGTGCAACTTGTAGTTGGAATGGATGAAACTCAGTCTTATTGATTCTCCCAATGAGAATCCTTATGCCTTGACTGGGAGCTGAGAGAACAAGAATCCTAATCTTCTTTACCACTTCTACCCAGGTTGAAGGTTCTGTCAAACTGAACTGGTGGAGATGGTTGCGGCGCAAGTGCCACAGACTTTTGCTGTTCTTACTAACACTTAGTAAATTTTCTTGAATAAATATTTATTCATTTGCTGAATTCCATTAGGACCATTTTCAGATACTTTATTTTATATATTTTGTAAATAATTTTCACTTATTATAGTTGTTTCACTTGGGATTGGGTCCATGAGCATCCTCACACTGCTTTTCCAGGAAAACTATTATATATTAATGGCCACATATAGCTATTAATACATTTATATATATTGTATATGTATATATAATAGCTACGTAAGTACGACTATAAAAGTAGAATTTGTTATAAAAAAGTAATAATAATGTAAAATTTTAACAGCTACATTAAATGTCACTTCAAAAATTTGAAGCAATTTATACTTTTATTAAGAAAGCAGAAAGGGTTTGTTTTGATGTTTTGTTGTTTGTGTTTTGCTTTTAAGATGGGGCTATTTCTATGGAGCCCTGGTAGCACAGTGTTTAAGAGCTACAGATGCTAACTAAAAGTTGGCAGTTTGATCCACCAGCCACTCTTTGGAAACTCTGTGGGGCAGTTCTGCTCTGTCCTACAGGGTCTCTATGAGTTGGAATCGACTATTTCTAGGATGTGGGAAGGAAACAGTAGAGAATAAATGCTCAAAGATATATAAGAAAGATCATGAATGGATCATCTTGAGAAGAAGTATGAGAATATTTCCTGAACACAGAATAAGTAATTAATCTTGGATTGGAAGGATGAGTGAACACAAAAAAGATGGAAGAACATAAATAAATAACTGTGATATCTAATTTCTAAAGCTTTTTATGATTTAGAACTAATGCATAATGCACGAACCCTGTCATTAATAAATATGTGATTTTTGATCCATTTTGAGTTAGTTTCCATGTATGGTGTGATGTGTGGATGCTGGTTTGTTTTGTTATATATGTATTTGCACAAATGGATGGATGGAGGTTTGGATGGATGGAGGGATGAATGGATGGGTGGATGAATGGATGGATGAATGAATGAATATATAACCAAATGGTTTTGCAACCTTAGTGTATTTATCATATCTTATCAAATACGGTCTTTCAAAAAGTACTTGTTTCATTAGAAATAAAGTGAAACATGAAACATAGCCAGCTGACAGACTTTAAAGAAAGTTCTGCCTAACCCTTAAAGAACTGAAAGCTGTCCCAGAGACAGTTGTAACATTTGTTTGGCTATTTTTAGAAAATGCCTTAGATTCAGTTAATGTCATCTACAATTGTGAAATGGTCATCTTACAGAGTTTAAGATTACAAATGAGGCCAACCTTAGATGCACAGAAACTGCCGCAGATTTGACTTCCCTTCACCAGCATAGCAATTTGTCTTAGATTTTAAATTTTGCTTTAGTGTTTCTGTCAAGTCCTTTCTTCCATCTTTAGTAGTAAAACACTAGAGTAAATGGACAACATTGTGATTTGAAACACTAATTTGAGGCAGTTTTCAAATGCCAGTAAAAAATATTCACAGAAGCCTACAACTTATACAAGAGAAGTTAAATCTGCTACTGCTATGTTCAAGACTAGCCTGCTCCTATTTTTCAAAAAAAGTTGCACTTTAGGCATCTAATGTTCTGCTTTCCAACAGATTGTGTAATTCTGGTCTTCATAATTTGGAGTTGGGTAATCACTAACTGGATAATATCTGGAAAAAAGTGAATGATCTGGAAATGATCTCTTTAGAGAAACACTTAGGAAATTGCAAATATTTGTCCTGGAGAAGAGAAAGCTAATGGAGAACATTAAAATTTGTCTTTAGATGTCATGGAGGAAAGTCATTTGATTTAGTCTTTATAGAACCAGAAAGAGTAACAAAGTTAATATTAAGCATTAGAAGATAAGATTTCTAGACTTAGATTTTCCACTAAATAGCTCTATGCCCTTGGGTAATTGATTTAAAACATCTGGAGTTGTTTCCCCTCACTCATATTGTCGTACTAGATGGTAACAAAAGGCATGTGTAGCTCTAAATTGTTCTCTTTCTATAAAGACTTCCATAGATCGCCATGATGCATTCTTACTTGGTCCATGCAGTGCTTCAGTGAAATAAAAGGTCCACTAAATCAACTATCCCACTTGCTCCTACTTCCCACTAAAAACAGAACTAAATACAATGATGGATACGGTAAGATCAACATCAACAAATCAATATTTTATTTAACTACATATTCTATTGCATTCTCCTTCTCTGCAGTTATTTCTGACTAGCTGCCTTTCTGAATAAATGGTTCAGCACCTAATGAGGTACTGATGAAGCATTTTATAAACAAATTATTAACATAGTCAATAATAAGGAAATACATATGGATTAATGTTTGGGAGAGTAAAAATTAATAGTGATTAACATAAAGTCCTGCATGCTATTTAAAAAAAAGAAAAAAGAAAAAACATACAAACAAACACAGTTTTATGGGTACAGAATGAGGTAGAAATTTTATACCAATAGCCAAGGAGTAGAAAAAATAAGTGCACTAGCTGACAATGAAATCAAAGTGAATCCACCGTGGATTGTGGAACGATAATAATTTTAGATTTCATTAATACTCTAATAGTATATTACCTAACACAAAAGAAATGCTGGTCACATTTTGCCCTTTATTTGTCAGATCAATTTGGATAATTATGAGCATTTTAGGGCAGTATCCTTTAAAAGTGATATAATCAAATATATTTAGAAGAGAATGGCAACAGTGAGGCATTTCAAAACCATTCTTGTGGTTTTGCACATGGGGAGCAATTCAAAGAATTAGATGTTTTGTCTGCAAAAAAGAAGACTTTGGTAAGACAGTAAGGTAGAAGGTCATATAGCTATTTTTGAGGGGAAGTCATGTGGAAAAATAAGTTGCACTGTAAGGTGTCAAAGGATAGAACTAAGATTATTTTATATTTCTATAATGGTGTAAATTTCAGTCCATGGAATTCAGGTGTGTAGGAAAAATACTGTATTTTCTCTAATTCAATTTAATCTCTATCAAGCCCTTAATCTTATAGGGTTGAAGAAATTTGTTTTCATTCAATTCAGAAAACTATCATACATCCCACATTTACCAAGAGTTTTGTTTACATTCCAGGAACTTTCATGGACTTAGGGTACTGTAGGAGGTGAGATGCTTTGCAGTCTTGGTTCAAGTGTCCTGCCCATCAAGGTAGCCATTGGAGTTTCTCTTATCCCATGTAGTCTTTGGTTTACATGCTTCATGGACCACCACTAAGCTGTATGTATATGTGTGTGTGTGTGTGTGTGTGTGTGTTTTCCCAGCTGCTTAGCCTGCTCAGGTCAAATAGCTCTTTCTGCTGGTTCCTCACCATTCCTGAGGGGTCAGCTGGATCTCTCTGATGCATCTGTGCTAGACTGGGACACAAAAGTTTCTGCAAGCTGTGGATGGTCCCATCTGTCTAGTCTACCAGGTAGCTATCTGTCTAGTAGTCCTCGAGATCTTGTAACCTCCCTGATACCCTAACCCTAGAAGTAAATCAAGACATTTATTCCCTCTACTTTTCTGTTCTGCAATGACTTCGTCATCCCTAGGAGGATGCAGACTCACAGGTTCTCACAGGCACCTTGATTGTTCTCTTTTTTCCATCCAATATGGGGTAATGATTTTTCTAGTCTTATCAGGGTAACCCCTTCTCTTAATTTTGAGGATGATCCCTTAGAGACACTCCCTCTGGCATAATACCTTATGATTCTGAAATATATTTTGCCTCAGAGATATTGAAATACTTAAGAATCTGCCCAATCTCTGAATGGATTGATAAAAAAGAGTGGTAGATGGAAAACAAAAGTAAGTCTTCTGTTACCAATTAAAGGTTAAGTAGAAAGATACAGCAAATGAGTTGACTATTAGAATCGCAAAATTAGGCTTAGTTACAACTTAACCACCACTCACTTTGAACATCAGTAGGTCTCCATTTGAGAACCTGCTTAGGAGTGACTGAGAGCATGGATAACTAGAGAAGAATGTCTGCTTCCTGGGAGAATGCTTAGCTGCAGGAGAAGACATATACATGAAAATGTTGATTTTCTTCTTACCCAGGTTCAAATCAGTCTATGCTGATTATCTGGAATTTCATGATGACTGAATTTAAATCCAACTGAAGAAACCTCCGCACAAGAGGTTAGTTTTGGTACTATGTTTCTCTTATGTCTAGAGATATGATCCATCTATGAATAAAATCTGAATTTCTTTTTCCTTTTGTTTTGTCCTCATTTACAGTTCCCTAGTATTACTTGACAGCAACTGGTTTGATTTTTTTTTTTTTTTTAATTTGAATGTTTGCTCTATTTAGGTACAAAGCATCACTGCTCTCTTATTAGCAGGATTTCTTGGTTCTTTGCCATAGCAAGTACTCCCATTGCTACCTATTATGGAATTGCTTAGACCTAAGGAACCTGCCTCCTAAGTAAGGTCATCTCTTAATGTGAATTTAACACAAACAGAGAGCAAATTTGCTTTCTATGGTGTAGAATGACTCTTAATCCTGCCTACAATTAGAGGAGCCTCGTGCAATTCCCTCCATAGTTCCCACCTTGGTGGGAAGAAGTTCGGGAAACAGATCTCAACAAAGGATTTAAGTGAAAATCTTCTTTAATTTAAATATGAACAAGAAGCTGGCCTCACTATAATTCAGAGGAAGATATACATGATTAGACGACTATCTGCCATTCATATAAAATTATAAAGGAATGAAATGGAGAATATGGGAATAGCTGGTTTGACCAAAGAAAAGTCCTTCTAATATCTCTCAGTGCTTTTGGGTAAAGAAAATTTGCTTTTCATACCATGTCACACTGAGAAATGTAGATTAGGAGAAGTGCAATATTAACTTAAAAAGAAAGATAGATTGCAGTTTTGTGTAATTGTGAAAGATGAGCAACAATTCAAGGAATTGTATATATATATATATATATATACATACATATATATATATCTACTACTCATCTGTCAGTTTATCATACATTATTATACATTTTGATTTCTAGCCTCCTAAACTTCAAGAAAATTAATTTCTGTTTATTAAAGCCATCCACTTGTGGTACTTCTGTTATAGCAGTGCTAGATTTCTAAAACCGAATGTGGGCAAATCTGCTGCAAGAGATCTCTTTAAAGTGTTCAAAAGCAAAGATGAGGACTAAGGTGCACCTGACCCAAGACATGGTATTTTCAGTCACCTCACATGCATGCAAAATCTGGACAACGGGTGAGGAAGACCAAAGAAGAATTGATGCATTTCAATTACGGTGTTGGCAAAGAATATTGAATATTCCATGGACTTCCGGAAGAATGAACAAATCTGTCTTGGGAAAAGTACAGCCAGAATGCTCCTTAGAAGTGAGGATGGCAATACTACGTTTCACATACTTTGGACACGTTATCAGGAGGGATCAGTCCCTGGAGAAGGACATCATGCTTGGTAAAGTAGAGGGTCAGTGAAACAGAGGAAGACCCTCAATGAGATGGACTGACACAGTGGCTGCAAAAATAGGCTCAAACATAGCAATGATAGGATGGCACAGGACCTGGCAGCGTTGTACATGGGATCGCTATGAGTCAGAACCCACTGGATGGCACCTAACAACAACATGGTCTATCTAAATGAATGTGGGTAATAAACTTGACATTCTAAAATTTAATTCCTAATTTAGTTATGGCTGTTCTTACATTTTTGTAAACAGAACAATTTAAGTAAATATTCTAATGGCAGTATTGGTTTAAAATATTCACTTTAACCTGTCCTCAGTGTTTTTTTTTTAAATAAATTTTTCACAATAATTTAAAATTGACCACCTCCTAGTGATAAAATTAATATCATACTTGACTTAGCTCTTATAATTTTTAATAGATTTGGTTTAGTGCAGTTTTAGGTTTACGAAAAACATGTGCAGAAATTATGGAGTTCCTATATGCCGTCTTTTGCCAACACAAAAAGTTTCTCCTATTATTATTGCGTTAGTGTGGTACATTTGTTACAACTGACGAACTTATATGGATACATTATTATTAACTAAAGTCTAGAGTTTACATTAGGCTTACCTCTTTGTGTTATACAGTTCTATGGGTTTTGAAAAATGAATAATGCCATGCATCTACAATCACATTACTGTACAGAATATTTTCACTGCCATTAAAATAGCCTGAGCCTCATCTATTCAACCCCCTGATTTCTTAAGCCCCTGGCAACCACTGATCTCTTTACTGTCTCTAAAGTGTAGCCTTTTCCAGAAATAAACCTTATAACTTTTACCTTTTACTTTTTCTTACATTTTCATTAACCTATATTATAAGTTTACCTTGACAATGTATCCTTATGTATGAATAACATTTCAGGATATAATGATAAGTATTGTCTGGGTATTTTCAGAGAAAGCTTAATGTTGAGGATAAAGCCTGATGCACCTGAGCAAAGAAAACCCAGACACAAAAGAGAATATATTATATGATTCTATCTATATAAAATGGTAGAAATGGCAAATCTAACATCTAGTTACAGAGAATACCAGCTACTGCCTGGGCAGGGGGTGTAGTGGAGTATTGCCTCAGAATGGGGATTAATGGGTCCTTTAGGGTTAATGAAAATGTTTTATATATTAATTGTGGTTGTGGTTACATGAGTGCATACATTTTAAAACATAATGTACAGTTCAAATTCGTTCCTTTTATTGTATGCAAATAGTACTTCAATGAATTTAATAAAAAGGAAATCACTGTACTTTTTTGCCTTATAAATTAATTTTCATTTTCTTACCTAATATTTGTACTTAAAAGCTAAGCATATATGTGAAGTATTTCCTATGCACATATTTTTTTTTTGAAAGGGCCAAATTACTTGATCTCTTTAAATTGTGTTTAAATTTTTTATCCAGACAACTATTGGATGTGCAAAATCTGCATTTATATTTATGTACAAAAATTCGCATCAAACCCAAGCTACTAGATGTGTCATTATCCAGTTTTCATAGGCAGATGTTCATTTGCATAGGCAAACTTAGGCATGCATTCTTGTGGCTGTCAGCTACAGGTTTCTCCACAAAGTTTAATAGTTGAGGAGCTCCTCTGCTAGTATTAAGGGCCCAATTCTTCGATCAATATATGATATTTACTGCTGTGTCATACTGTCTTCTAGTCAGTGGAAGATGTGATCTCAGTTATATATATTGTCTAGTAAGGATAAGACACTCTGTTTACTAGATATACAAAATTATTAAAACTATATCTTATTACATTTTATATCTAAGTGTATAAGTAAAAATAACCTCATTAAAAATTTACTAGGTAATTTAAGAAATTAATTCTTTGAAATGTGGGATATTGTGTGGATTAAGTCTTGTTAATAAGAATATGCCTTCTGCAATTCTCTTCTTTTTAGTAGCTTAAGGATTTGTAAGTCGTACAGATATAAAATCTTAAAAAATAATAAAATCACATTGATGCACTGAGAATCATACTACCAATCTTAAGTTCCCAAATTCTTAGAACAAACTTATAATATGCTCTCATTCATAGCCTATAAGTATATATTTTAGCAAAATATTAAATCACAAAATCCCATTAGAAAAAAAATTATGTATTTGTGATCACTGTAATTGTCAATTAAATGAAAGCAAAGATAAGTGATGTTAAAATTAAAAAAAGGAAATTACATATTTTCATAAAACATAGATTTTTAAAAACTGTACAGTTTAAATTTCTAGCATTATTGTTCTCTAATTGGGTGTTAGTTGCACGTAGTTCAGATAGACAAACTGTCAAATTTATACTTTTTTTTAGTTTAAGATTACTTTGATTTCAAAAACCAAACTGAAACTTTTTGGGATATACACATTTATAATTTAGATTTTTAATAGTTTTCTCTTTAATGAAACATTTTCTGTATATCAAAGTAAAATCTGAAGGGGGAGGGATTTAAGTAACTGTAGAGTCACCCTTCTGCTGACCTCACCCTTCTGCTAATAACAATTATGAATGTTGGAACAACAAAAATATGCATGTGTGTATGTGTAACAGAAGAACAATAACAACAACAAAACTAAAATAGAGGAATAATAAACAAATAGAAAATTGGTAGATGAGAATCCCAATATATCTTCTATTACACTAAATGTAAATGAACTGAACATGCCAATCAGAAGACAAAAATTGTCAACTGGATTTAAAAAAAAGACCAAACTATATATCCCATATAGGAAATGTGCTTAGAGAGTAAAGACATAATTAAGTCTGAAGTAAGCAGAAGGAAAATGATATTTCATGAAAATAGTAAATATAAGAAAGTAAGTAAGCTGGACATATGTATATATATATATATAGAGAGAGAGAGAGAGAGAGAGAAAGACAGAGGAGACAAATATTATTTCCAGAGATCAAAAGTGGCTTATTTTGATATTATAATGGGTATAGTCATCATCAAGTAAAAATAACAATATACAAAACTTTGACAGAGCTAAAAATACATGAAAAAAAAATCCTAAGTCATGGAACCAATAAGAAAAAATAAGAAAGTATAAAGAAGACTTTCAAAACACTTTCAGGAGTTCTGGCAAAATGGTGCTCTAGGCAGAAGCACCACGCTGTCCCTCCACAGCAAAGATCAGAAAAACCAAGCCGAACAGAGAATACAACAATCCTGAATCCCTAAAACATCAAATGAAGAGATAAAGAACTCAGCCAAGCACCAAGTGGAGTGAGAAAACTGACAGAGAACGGAGAGTGAGGAGAGATTCATGCAGAGGTCCCCTACCAGCTAAAACAGCGCGGATCTGCCATATTGGACGCCTATCGGAGACCAGCAAACAGGGGGTATGAGAAAGCAGCCTCACGGAGCATCCAGTGGGAGTCAAAACAACCGGTAATTTGCAATATACGCTTCCCCACCGCCCACCCTTCTTCACCCCCACTCGGCCTCCTCTGCTTCCCGCAGCCACAATCTTCTGCCTGGGAAACACCAGCTGATAGGATTCCACACACCCAAACCTGCTGGCTCTCTGAGTGCCATTTGTTGGCTGCTGGTGTTGCTTTTTTCTGCTTCTTTTGGTTTCTTCCTTACCTCTCACCACCTCCCCCTCCTTTCACTCAAATACCTGGCTCCGTGCGCCATCTTTGCTTCTTCCTGAGGGGCTGCAGAGCTCCGGTAATTTGTGATATACATTTTCCCACTCCCTACCCTTCTTCACCCACACTCGGCCCCCTCTCCTTCCCACAGACACAGTCTCTTGTCCGAGAAACTCCAGCTGCTTGGATTCCACCAGCCCGCACTGGCTGGCTCTCTGAGTGCCATTGGTTGGCTGCTAGTGTTGCTTTTTTTATACTTCTTTTGATTTCTTCCTTGCCTCTCACCACCTCCCCCTCCTTTCGCTCAAACACTTGGCTCCGTGCTCCATCTTTGCTTCTTCCTGAGGGGCTGTGGAACTCCGTTCGAGTGTGGAGCTACTTCCCGGTCTGGGCTGCCACGTTGGTGTGATCCCGGGGCTTCTGTTCGTTGGATTGTTTTGAATTGTTTGCTCATTTTCTTTTCCTTTTCTTGAGTTGGGAGCCCTTTCTGGGGAGGTGGTGCTGTGTGGCAAGGAGACTTCCCCCTCGGCTTGTACAGACGTGCAGAGGGATCCCTGAGAGCATTTCTTTTTTCGTTGGTTTTTTTTTTCTGTTTTTTTTGGGGGACCTGTCCTGTTCTTTATTTTTGTTTTTTTAATGTGTTTTGTTTTCTTTTCCCTCCTTTTCCCCTTTTGTCTTTCTCATTGCTCAGTTTCTCATCTGTTTATATTGTCCTTCTCTTTCCGTTCCCTGAACCTGGCGTTGTATACCTCTACACCTTCTAGCCAGGCTGTACTGCAACACCTGAGAGAGACTTCCCCAGACCTCATAGCTGCACTGGGGGGATCCCTGGGAACCTTGCGGTTATTTAACCTTTCCAATTTTTATTTATTCATTCTTTTCTTTTCTTCCTCTTCCCATTTCTGTTTTTTCTCCATTACATGCTCTCTCATCTCTCCACTCCAATGGCAAGCTCCCCTAGCATTTTTTTTTTGTTTGTATGTTTTTCGCTCCTGTTCTTCTCTCTTCTCTCCCATACCCATCTTAGCTCCACACATAACAATCTCCCCACTGCATCCTGCCTACCTGCACCGTGTGCTTGACATCACACCACCAAGCAGCACAGGCACGGCCAACTGAAACCTGCCCTGCACTGATTACTGACCCACCCTGGTGGCTGTAGTAAGTGTCACAAACAACCCATCCCAGTAATTCCTCTTCAGCTACACCTGCCCTACTGTACCATATCTGAGTGACTGACCCTGCCAATTGGAGAAGGAGGCAAAAAGTATTGTGCCCACAGACGAGCACACAACAAAAAACACACAATCCGCCTGCTCAGACTTAGTCAATTTTTTTTTTTTTAAAGAAGGGACAAAACAAATGAATCTACACTCAATAAATGAGAAAAATAACTACTGAATGTCCCGAAGACAACAGACAATATCAAAACATTTACAAAAACAGGACAAGATGGTTCCAGCAGGCGTCCAAAATAAAACACCAGATAACTCTCCAATGGAAGAAAATGTGCTAGAACTACCTGATAGGGAATTTAAATCTCTAATACTCAGAATTCTCCAAGAGTTGAGGCAAAAAGCTAACAAACATGAGGAAAAAAATAGACAAATTCATGGAAAATACTGTCAAAAATTGGAAGAATTCAGGAAAATAATGCAGGAACAAAACACCAAAATAAACTCACAACTAGAAATTATACAAAGACAACAATTAGAAATCCAAAAGATAAACAACAAGATTTCAGAAATGGACGGTGTCATACAAGGGCTGAGAAGCATATTTGAAATGGTGGAAGACAGGATCAGTGGAATTGAAGACAAACACTTGGATACAACTCTGT
This sequence comes from Dugong dugon, assembly GCA_030035585.1. Classification (NCBI taxonomy): domain Eukaryota; kingdom Metazoa; phylum Chordata; class Mammalia; order Sirenia; family Dugongidae; genus Dugong; species Dugong dugon. The sequence goes on from CM057472.1 coordinate 92,867,444, forward strand.
TTCAAGAAAACTCAGAAAAAAGAACAAAGAAAAATGAAGAGACCCTGAGAATTATGTGGGATACAATCAAAAGCAAAAATTTGCGATTGATTGGAATTCCAGAACAGGGGGGGAAACAGAAAACACAAAGAGGATCGTTGAAGAACTGCTGACAGAAAACTTTCCCAATATCATGAAAGATGAAAAGTTGGCCACCCAACAAGCTCAACGAACCCCATATAGGAGAGACCCCAAAAGAAAATCACCAAGGCATATCATAATCACACTCGCCAAAACCAAAGACAAACAAAGAATCCTGAGAGCAGCTCATGAAAAACAAGAAGTTACATACAGAGTAGAAACAATAAGACAGCTCAGATTATTCAGCAGAAACCATGCAGGCAAGAAGGCAATGGTATGACATTTATAAAATCTTGAAAGAAAACAATTGCCAGCCAAGAATAATATATCCTATAAAACTCTCATTCAAATTTGATGTTGAAATTAGGTCATTTCCAGATAAACAGAAATTAAGGCAATATGTAAAAGTCAAACCAAACTTACAAGAATTATTAAAGGAAGTTCTTCGATCTGAGGACAAACAGCTTCAACTCACAGGCAGAATATAGGACACAGGATCTTACCAGCCAGATACCAGTCTAGGAAACAAACTCTTGAGGACTATCCAAAACCAAAAGAAGAACAAGAGGGCATCAGAGCAGTTAATCAGTAAATGACAGCAACATCAAAACAATAAAAAAGGGAATAAATGGCATAGGTACAGAACCTTTTAATGGAGATGAAGGCAAGGTGATACCAAGTAATGGTAGACTGCTTCAAACTTAGAAAGATAAGGGTAAAATTCATGGTAACCACAAAGAAAGTTAACAAACATACTCATTAAAAAAAGAGGAAAAAAATAAAGTCTCAGCAAAAACAAAAGAAACGAAAAAAATCCACAAACAAAAGTAACTCAGCACAAGAGAGTAAGAACAAAGAAAACTTCAGCACCACCAAAAAAAGCACTACAAAATGACAGCAACAAACTCACGTCTATCAATAATTACACTGAATGTAAATGGACTCAATGCACCCGTAAAGAGATGGAGAGTGACAGAATGGATAAGAAAACAGGATCCATCAATACGCTGTCTACAAGAGACACACCTTAGAAACAAAGATGAGAATTCATTAAAAGTCAAAGGTTGGAAAAAATATATCAAGCTAACAACTACCAAAAAAGAGCAGTAGCGGCAATTCTAATCTCAGATAAAATAGACTTTAAAACAAAATCTACCATAAAAGACAAAGAAGGACACTATACAATGATTAAGGGGACGATCCATCATGAAGACATAACCATAATAAACATCTATGCACCCAATGACAGGGCTCCAAAATCCATAAAACAAACTCTAACAACACTGAAAAGAGAAAGTGACAGTTCCACAATAATAGTAGGAGCCTTCAACACACCACTCTCAGTAAAGGACAGAACAACTAAGAAGAAACTCAGCAAAGACACAGAAGACCTAAAGGGCACAATCAGCCACCTTGACCTCATAGAAATATATAGAACACTCCATCCAACCGCTGCAAAGTACACATTCTTTTCCAATGCACATGGAATGTTCTCCAGAATAGATCACATCTTAGGCCACAGAGCAATCCTCAACAAGATCCAAAACGTTGAGATAATTCACAGTATCTTCTCTGACCACAATGCCATCAAGGTAGAAATTAACAATAGAAAGATCAAGGAAAAAATATCAATTACATGGAAAATGAATAATACCCTGATTACACATCACTAGGTGGTGGAGGAAATCAGAGATGTAATCAAAAAATTCCTAGAATCAAAAGAGAATGAAAACACATCATACCAAAACCTTTGGTACACAGCAAAGGCAGTCCTCAGATGACAATTTATAGCAATAGATGCACATATCAAAAAAGAAGAAAGGGACAAAATCAAAACATTAACTACAGAACTCAAGCAAATAGAAAGAGAACATAAAAAAAAAAAAAAAAAAAGCCCACAAGCACTGGGAGAAGGAAATAGTAAAGATCAGAGCAGAAATAAATGAAATAGAGAACAGAAATACAATAGAAAGAATCAACAAAACCCAAAGTTGATTCTTTGAAAGAATCAACAAAATCGACAAACCACTGGCCAGACTGACAAAAGAAAAACAGGAGAGGACACAAATCACCCAAATAAGAAATGAAATGGGGGACATTACAACCGACCCAACTGAAATAAAAAGGATTGTAACAGAATATTATGAAAAACTATACAACAACAAATTTGAAAACCTAGAGGAAATGGATAAATTTCTAGAAACACATGGCCTACCAAACAAAGTGATGTTGAAATTCTGAACAGACCCGTAACAAGAGAAGAGATTGAAAAGTAAATTAAAAAACTCCCAACCAAAAAAAGCCCTGGCCCAGATGGCTTCAATGGAGAATTTTACAAAACATTTACAGAAGAGCTTGTACCAGTACTACTCAAGCTTTTCCAGAGCATAGAAGAGGAAGCAACACTTCCAAATTCACTCTATGAAGCCAGCATAACGCTGATACCAAAACCAGGCAAAGACATCACAAAAAAAGAAAATTACAGACCAATATCTCTCATGAATATAGATGCAAAAATTCTCAACAAAATTCTAGCCAATAGAATTCAGCAACGTATCTAAAAAATAATACACCACTACCAAGTAGGATTCATACCAGTTATGCAAGGATGGTTCAACATTAGAAAATCAATCAACATAATCCACCACATAAATAAAAGGAAACAAAAGAATCACATGATCATCTCAATTGATGCAGAAAAGGCATTTGACAAAGTCCAGCACCCATTCCTGATAAAAAATAGAAGGGAAATTTCTCAACATAATAAAGGGCATCTATGGAAAACCAGTGGCCAACATCATTCTTAATGGAGAGAGGCTGAAAAAATTCCCCTGAAAACAGGAACAAGACAAGGGTGCCCTTTATCACCACTCATATTTAATATTGTGCTGGAAGTTCTAGCTAGAGCAATAAGGCAAGAAAAAGAAATAAAGGGCATCCAAATTGGTAACAAAGAATTTAAACTGTCCCTGTTTGCAGACGATATGATACTATACATAGAAAACCCTAAAGACACCACGAGAAATCTACTAGAACTAATAGGAAGATTCAGCAGAGTAGCAGGATACAAGATAAACATTCAAAAATCAGTTGGAATCCTATACACCAGTAAGGAGAATGACAAAAAGGAAATCAGGAAAACAATACCACTTTCAATAACCCCTAAAAAGATAAAACACTTAGGAATAAATCTGACCAGGGATGTAAAAGACCTATACAAAGAAAACTACAAAACACTACTGCATGAAAACGAAAGGGATCTACATAATTGGAAAAACATACCATGCTCATGGATAGGCAGACTCAACATTGTAAAAATGAAAATTCTACCCAAAGCATTTTACAAATATAAGGCCTTCCTGATCCAAATAACAACAACATTCTTCAAAGAGATGGAAAAACTAATCATTAACTTTATAAGGAAAGGGAAGAAGCCCCAAATAAGTAAAGCACTACTGAAGAAGAAGAATAAAGTTGGAGGACTCACACCACCTGACTTCAGAAGTTAATATACAGCTACAGCAGTGAAAACAGCCTGGTACTGGTACAACGACAGATACATTGACCAATGGAACAGAATTGAGAACCCAGATGTCAATCCATCCACCTACGGTCACCTTTTCTACAACAAGGGCCCAAAGTCCATCAAATGGGGAAAAGACAGTCTTTTTAACAAATGGTGCTGGCAAAACTGGATATCCATCTGCAAAAAAATGAAACAGGACCCATACCTCACACCGTATACAAAAATTACTTCAAAATGGATCAAAGACCTGAATATAAAGCCTAAAACTATAAAGTTCATAGAAGAAAAAAGAGGACCAACACTACACGCCTTAATATACAGCCTTAACAGGATACAAACCATAACCGTCAACACACAAACCCCAATAGATAAGCTAAATAACTGGGATCTTCTAAAAATCAAACACCTATGGTCTTCAAAAGACTTCACCAAAAGAGTAAAAAGAGAACCTACAGACTGGGAAAATATTTTGGTACAATACAAGTCAGACAAAGGTCTAATCTCCATAATCTAACACCTCTATAACAAAAAGACAAATAATCAGATTTAAAAACGGGCAAAGGAAATGAACAGACATTTCACCAAAGAAGAGATTCAAGCGGCCAACAGACACATGAGGAAATGTTCAAGATCACTAGCCATTAGAGAAATGCAAATTAAAACCACAATGAGATACCATCTCACCCCAGCATTGCTGGCACAAATCAAAAACACTGGAAATAACAAATGTTGGAGGGGCTGCGGGGAGATCGGAACACTTATGCACTGCTGGTGGGAATGCAAAATGATACAACCATTTTGGAAAATGATATGGCACTACCTCAGAAAGCTAGAAATAGACATACCATTCGATCCAGCAATCCCACTCCTAGGAATATATCCTAGAGAAATAAGTGTCGTCACTCAAATAGACATATGCACACCTATGTTCATGGCAGCATTGCTCACAATAGCAAAACGATGGAAACAACCTAGATGCCCATCACCAGATGAATGGATAAACAAACTATGGTACATACACTCAATGGAGTATTATGCAATGAGAAAGAACAACAATGAATCTGTGAAGCATCTCCTAACACGGATGAAACTGGAGGACATTATGCTAAGTGAAATACGTCAATCACAAAAAGACAAATATTGTATGAGACCTCTATTGTAAAAACCCTTGAAAAAGTTCACACACAAAATGTAACAAGCTTTCTTGGTTACCAGGGAAGGGAGGGGTGGGGGTGGGGGATACTAAATAGGCAATAGATAAGTGGTATCCTGGGTGAAGGGTGAGACAGTACACAATACAGGGGAAACTAGCACAACTTGGACAAGGAAAGGTCATGGAAGCCCCATAGACGCATCCAAACTCCCTGAGGGACTGAATTGCTGGGCAGAGGGCTGTGGGGACCGTGGTCTTGGGGAACATCTAGCTCAACTGGCATAACACAGTTTATAAAGACAATGCTGTACATTCTACCTTGGTGAGTAGTGTCTGGAGTCTTAAAAGCCTGTGAGCGGCCATCTAAGATACTCCACTGGTCTCATCCCTTCAGGAGCAAGGGAGAATGAAGAGAACAGGATACAAGGAAAAGATTAGTCCGAAGGACTAATTGTCCACAGCTACCAAGGCCTCCACAGGACTGAGTCCAGTACAGCTAGATGTTGCCTGGCTACCACCACTGACTGCTTTGACCAGGATCACAACAGAGGGTTTTGGACAGAGCTGGAGAAGGATGTAGAACATAATTCTAACTCACACAAAAAAGACCAGATCTACTGGACTAAAGGAGACTGGAGAAACCTTGAGAGTATGGCCCCCAGACACTCTTTTAGCTCCGTGGTGAAGTTATCTCCAGGGTTAACCATTCAGCCTGGGAGTGGACTGCCCCGTAAAACCAAATGAGTCTAATGAGGTACAGTAGTAGTCCAGCGACGAGGGCCAGAAGGCAGAAGGGAACAAGGAAGCTGGTGATAGGGAACCCAAGTTTGAGTAAGGTTATTGTTGATGTGTTGTGAGATTATTAGCCATTGTCATAGGACAACATTTGTAGTAACTGTTAAATGAGAAACTGTTTTGTTCTGTAAGCCTTCATCTTAAGTGGGAATAGAAGCACAATTGGAAGAGTGTAGTCAATATCACTGAACTGTGCATGTAGAAATTTTTGAAATGGTGTATCTTTCGCTATGTATATTTTCACCAAAAAAAAAAAAAAAAGGTTGAGAAGTTAGAGGGTTGACATGTTGTGGGGTTGTTAACCAATGTCATAAAACAATATGTGGACTAGTGTTTCATGAGAAACTATTTTTTCTGTAAGCCTTCACCTGAAGTACAAAAAATAAAATAAAATAAAAATAATAAAAAAAATACTTTCAAAAGGCTTGACATAATTTAGATTTCTAGAACACTTCACTTGTGAACTACAGAATATACCACTAGTCATGTTCCTTATTTTAAAAATTTCTATAATGTTATCATTAGGATAACAGTTGGTATTGGTATAAATGACAATAATTGTATATAGAATCCAGAAATAGACCATGCATAAAGTCAACTGACTTTTTATGAAGTTTCATTCTAAATTTGATTCATAAGAAAAAAATGTACAAATTTGTCAAAACATTTTTTAAAAGAGACTAAAGAACAGTCATTTGATTCATCTTATCTAAAAAAAATCTTATATTAATACTGTGATATTGTTTTTCTGATAGATAAATCATTCAGTTGAACAGATTCTGACTTAAAAAACAAAAAAGAAATGAGCACATGAAAATACAATGTATAATGTCAGTCGCATTTCATAGCACCGAGGAAACAAATTACTCAAAAAATGATTTTGTCAATGAAGCATTCATCAGTTAGATTCCATTCTCAGTTGTAAACAAAATCTTCGTGATTTAAGCTGCTAAAAATGGGTAATTTTAAAAAAATAAAACAAGAATAACATTAAAAAATTTTAATATTCACCAGTTAAGTTTTGAAGTTTTTGTTTTCATACATGGTAGCCACCAGTGGATATTATTAGTTGTTTTTAATTTATATGTTATTTTTAAATAATTTATTGGTTTTAACATAATTTATTGATTTTATATAACACTGGGCTAGTATAAGACATTTAAAAATTACCAAAAAGGATAATGACATAGTTAAACATCATGAAGCACTAAACCAGCCAGTAACAAAATAAAATGTTGACAGTGATTACTTACCCTTGACAAGATAATACACAGGTATAAATATAAATATATAAGCATACACATATATGAAGAGAATGTTTATTCTGATTATGTTACTTGATATTGAACTTTTATCCAAGTTGTTAAATATTCCACATATGATGTTTTATGGCAGCATAGTTTTCCACTTAGCCCTATAATATACTAAAATTTTTGCTATAATGAAAATAGCAAGGGGCTCTGGTAGCTCATTGGTTAAGCACTCGGCTGCGAACCAAAAGATCAGCAGTTTAAGCCATCAGCGGCAATTTAGGAAAAAAGACCTGGCCGTCTGCTCTTGTAAAGATTGCTGTGGTTGTTTGGTGCTGTCCAGTCAGCTCTGACTCATAGAGACCTTATGTACAACAGAAAGAAACACTGCCCGGTCCTGTGCCATTCTCACAATGGTTGTTATGTTTGAGCTCATTTTGCATCCACTGTGTCAATCTATCTCATCCAGGGTCTTCCTCTTTTTTGCTGACCTTCTATCAAGCATGATATCCTTCTCCAGGGACTTATCCCTCCTGATAACGTGTCCAAAGTACACAAGAGCACGTCTCACCATCCTCTCTTCCAAGGAGCACTCAGGCTGTATTTCTTCCAAGACAGGCTTTGTTTGTTCTTCTGGCAGTCCATGGTATGTTCCAATATTCTTCACCTACATCGTAATTCAAAGGCATCAATTCTTATTCAGTCTTCCTTACTCATTGTCCAGCTTTTGCATGCATACCTGTAAAGATTACAGCCCAAGAAACCCTATGGGGCAGTTCTGCTCTGTCATATAGGGTAGCTATGCGTCAGAACGAACTGGATGGCACCCAAAGATAACAACACGAATAGAGTAGCAGTCAATATATTTATTTTACTTAATAATAGTTACCAAATAATCATAATAATATTGAGTAATATCTAATTGTTATATTATTATTATGATCAATATAAGGAATATTAGAATAATAAACAATACAGAATCCTTTTTTTAAACAAATGAATTAGATAATGGTCAAATCATATACTCATTTTAAATATTTGCACTGTAAATTATCAAATTAATATTTTGGAAGTTTGTTTCAATTTATAGTCCCACTAGGTGGATGTATTGTCCAATAATGAATAAGGATTTTTTATTGTGTCTAAATTTTGTGAATTATCTCGTTGTCTCTTCCACAAATTTTTTTGCTACTTTTTCCTTTGTCTTACTCCTTCTTCTTTCTTCATATAAGTACATGTACATGTAGATATAGTTAACTTGCATTTCATTATATTTTTTGTACAATTTTTTTTCTCATTTTCCTTTTTTTTTTTTGCTGTTTTTACTTTTTATGGTTTGTCCTTTGATGCATAGAAAAACAATTTTCTGGATTTTCCATTTACTTTATATACAGAAAATCTCTTTATGTCCAATGAACTAATACATATGCGCCCATATTTTCTCATAGTTGAATGATGTATTTTTATATTCCATGCTTTAATACATCTGGATTTTACTTTTTAGTGTAAGGTGTATAACACTGCTTTTCAAGAAACCTGCTCTGTAATTAAAATGTTTCCTTCACATGCCAAGGGCAAATGAAACTCATACTTGCGGGTTCCTGTGACATATATTACTCCTTTTGAAGGTATGTCTCTGTTAATTAAATTAAAAAAAAAAAATGCTTGGTAAAATACGGCTTCTCAGCTTGCTGTTTCCTGAAATGTTTTGTTTGGGGATTTTACATCAACTTTAAAGCAACCAGATAAGATATTTTAGTTTTAGTTTATTGTTTGTGTGGAGCTGTTTTGGGTTTTGTTGGTTTTGCTTGGGGCATTTTCTGTTGTTGTTGTTATTTCATGGTTTGGCATATTCGGAAGGGTATGCTTTGCAATTTAATGAGTATACTAAGTCCTCAACATGCACTGCAGGCGTTTTGCCTATGTGGTACTCCGGAATGCGATACCAGTCTGCTGCCCCTGACATCAAAGTATCCCTGGCAGGCATGACAGAAATTGACCCTGGCCACATTTCGTTACAAAGCATGGACAAGAATTATTTCTACTCATCTGTCTAGTGCATGGATTAACCCATCAGAAGTCTGAGCTTGTTGTCCCAAATAAATGACCTAATCCACTTAATCTTCCTATCTCCCTCCCCTACTGTGCCTTCCTTTGGAACACCAAAGACAAAACCAAAAAAAATATTTGAGAGAAGTCTTTGAGACATGCTGCCTAAGCTCAAAAGCCAAAGAAACACAAGGGTTTTTTTAAGTGACTAAATCAACATGGACTTGACATTCACTATAAACGTCTCTGTGTACCAAGAATCTGGTTTTAGGAGAACAACAAGAACATCAGTATAAACACTTTGCAGGATTTGAAAGTTCTCATATCATGTACAATATTGTCAACATCTATCTAGAAATCTTCCTCACTTTAAAACATTCTGGCTTTAGTAAGTTTTAGGCTTGTAGTTGTAATGAATAGATTCTCTTTTTAGTTTTCTTAATCCTTTTGTTCTTTTCTTGAAAAAAAAAATGATTTAGACTTTTTCTCTTTCATACTATCAGACCATTCTTACTCACAACCACTTCCTCATGTCATTAACTTCTCAAAAATCTATGACAGGGGTCAATTTCCTGGGGCATCAATTCTAAAATCCACTGACTGTATGCCACTATCCATCATAATATCAAACCACGTTATTTAAGCTTTCTAATTTTCCTTACTCTCAAAACTGAATCCCCTAATTTAGTATTCTCTCCATTCCACCTAACTGCTGTACTCATTTGTTTGTTTTGATCTTTGGTCTTCCAGTTCACAGTCTTTAATCAGTGAACCATCTTAATTTTCCTGCTCCTACTGGTGGTTCAGTGGTAGAATTTTCACCTGCTGTGCAGAAGACCCAGGTTCAGTTCCTGGCAAATGCATCTCACGCACAGCCACCACCTGGTTATCAGTGGAGGGCTGTGTGTTGCTATGTTGCTGAACCAGTATCAGTATAACTTCCAGGCTTAGACAGACTAGGAAGAAAGACCTGATAATCTATTTCCAAAAATCAGCTAATGAAAACTCTATGGATCACAATTTTCCAATTTGTAACCAACTGTAGGACGGGACAGGCAACATTTTGGTCAGTTGTGCATAGGGTTACCATAAGTTGGGGGCCAACTGGAGGCCAGCTAACAACAACAACATTTATCATCCAAACACTAATATCTTTTCAATCTGGTAGTTATACTGTTTTTATTATTATGGGAATTAGACTTGTTTCCTCAAATAAACTGTAAGTGCCCAGAAGGTATGAATCACACATTTTAATTTACCATTTTCAAAATCTTGGACAAGACAGCTTGCATTTAACATAGATTGATTAAACAATACAGCAGAAAGTGAAGAACAGGTTATAAAATAACTGATAATGATGGTAATGGTAATGAAGATGATAGAAATTGACGAAGAAATGTTATTTTATTGTAAGATAAATATTAGTAATAAACAATCTCTGTGGAAAGAGCTTTTCAAAGATCAACTTTGATTTTTTTAATTTAATTTACTATATAATCATGAAAGGAGCTTTGGACAAAATTAGAACAGCGTATAAACAAATTATATGGGTGAGATGAACTAGAAACAGCTTTATTTTTTCAACTCATTGTGTTATTATTATTTATCACTAATAAAAATGCATGAATGTTTAGAAACTAAATGAGATTTCTTCAATCAAAAAGCATGTAATGTAACATATGTAAGTGTTTGTCAGTCTGGTTTTAGCAGAAATTGCTGGAGGAAAGGTGGGCAGAGGGTGTGAGCAGGGCAGAAGATACATCCAAAACATATATCCCTTGCATCACTCAAATCTATTTCTGCCCTCTATTAACTCTTATGGATAATTTTTTTTGGAATTTTTTAGAGATGCCATGTTTTTTCACTAATGGAATGGATGCTGAATCACTGTTTGTTGGTAGTGTTTTTTTTCAATTATTATTTAGAATAAAGGGTGCCTATTGCTAGCAGTACATATCTGCACCATGTTCCATGAAGCAGACCATAGGCACGGGACATACCAGTCCAGGAAGTGCCTCACAAATTCTTTTCAACTCCAAAAATAACTCATTTACTTGAATATTTCCAAATTCTGGTAACCATACCTTCTCGATAACACAAAGGAAATAGTAAACATACTTGCAAGTCCTATCTCACTGTACAGAAGTCAAAAGACAAAAAGTTTCACACAATGACTCCCCCAGGAAGCATCCCCTCATACGAATGGCTCTCAACACTCAACTGTGGCACAGACCAACTTCCTTGTTTTTTAGGCAGTTGCACCAGTATCCGAAACAATGCTACAATTTACTAAAGCTGCTCCAATGTCTGCCAATAAACCTCCAGGGGCGAAAAATGTAACACTGGCATGTATATCCCATGGTCCCTGAAAGGGTTAAGTCCAATCTCTCATAGAGCCTTCAAGGTGATGATTGGCCTTATTCTCCACAAAATAATTGTTATAGAAGACTGAATGGAACAAGCTCTCACCCAGGCTGTGACTGGTATTAAAGTCGTAATTAACATTCATTCTCTCATTCTTCCATCAGACACCAGTTTTCCATTGGGGTCATGCCAGACTTTCATCACCAAAAATTATGAATCCTTGGTTGTTTTGATTTTGTCAGGCTGTGGTTATTGCATTGATTATTTACAATTATTATTCAGCATTGAAGCAATAATGAATGATCTCATGGGTTCAAGACAAACTCCTTTCTGTCCCAATGTGTTGCAGCAACTCTAGGTCCTCATGATAGCAAGGATCATTACCACCTTCTGTTTACCTCTTGTGTTGTTCCTCTGGCATGAGAAAACCAAAGTGATCAGATGGTGGTCTTACCTTCAAGTTCTGTGGCATTCTTCCCATGTTCCTTGTTAGAAATACTTCTTCCATGGGAAGCAGGATCTTAAAGCCAGCCAACCCTATGTTTATGGAAATCAGCAGTAAAATTCTATAAATGAGGCCCTGGTAGTGATGGTAAGAATGGTCAACTCTACTTCAAATGTTTAGTTTTGGAATCCACATATTCTAGATATTGAGGACCCAGTTACACATTAGACATTGGTTAAACGCATGCACTACATCTCAGAGGATAGTCCCTAATGGTTTGCTGGTCCCAGTTTATACTAACTTGTGAAATACATTCTTTCACGTCTCTCTCAGTTACCCAAATATCTTCCCAGGTAATGACTTTCAATGACATAATATTGGTAGCTTGAAATGAGCCAGGAAGGATTTACACCATGTCTCTCTCTCTTTCTCTTTCTCTCTCCCCCTCTCTGTTTCTTTCTCACTCTCCTTATCATTTTGCTTTTATTTGAAATGTTTTTGTTAAACTTTATTTTGGAATAGAGTATGAATATCAAAAGCTTCCTGAACTGGCCTCTGTACAAGTGGATGGAGTTTCAAGAATATAAATTCCTCTCAGAGCAAGAAATTTAGAGCAACCAACGCTGTTTGAATACGGAGGAGGATATGTCCACAAAGAAGCATGATTTCCACTGCTAAATCTCATATAGATGTTGACTGTCCATCTGTCTGAGCTAGGCTGATAACCAAAGGGTCAACAGTTTAAATCCACCAGCCGCTCCTTGGAAAGTCTGGGGCATTTCTGCCCTGTCCTACAGCATGGCTATGAGTTGGAATCGACTTGATGGCACCTAACAACAGCAACATAGGAAGATTTAGAAGGCTGCACCTAAGATAGCTCTGCAAGACCTCTATGGTATAAGATGCTGCTTATCTTGAGACTGATGTAGTAGATAGAAGCAATGTGACTCAACAGTATTTTGAATGTGACCAATGAGCAGTCTAAGAAGCAGTTGGATATGAAAGTCTGGAGTTTTGCTCAGAAGTCAAAACTTGAGTTCAAAATGTGAGAATCATTGAAACTAAAAAGTTCTTCTTATTTTCCAAAAATTTTTCAAGTTGTGTTCTGGATAACTCTCTTGAGATCTTAATATGCATTCTACCTTAAAGCACTGAGAAATCTTGCAGAACATAAACTAGTTAAACATCTTAACACAATACTTGCTGAACTATTCCCTATGGAACCCCTTCCGACAGAAAGCCTAACAACATGTTATGGAATTGGTATTCCAGAAAACACAATTAGGAGATCTTGATTTATATTACACATCCTTATTCAGACAGCTTGCCTGGAATGTAAATGATACCAACACTCATAAGTGGCCATATATATTAGCATTAATGTGTGAAATCAAGAGCAAATATAACCATTGTGAGAGTTTAGGGTTACTGGCATTTTGCAAAGGTGATCCTAGCCATCTACCAAATTCTCACTAAGTTTTCTGAAGGATTTGACATTTCATCGGTAGTGATAAATGCTAAGGACATTAACACACTCTTCCTTGAGACTTTAATAGCACAAACTAAAGGAACAATGCATGTAGTTTATTGCATACTTTTCCTAGTTTTAGTTCTCTGGAGATTTCCCTGTGCTACACATAAATAGCAAAATGAAAAATAAAATACAAAATCAGTGTGGCCAACATAGATGCAAAAGTTGTATGAAATGAATGTGTGTGAGGAAGCGTGGGTTCATTTCAAAATGTCTCTTTCCTTTATTTTTCCTGATTTTGCTGACCTCTGCAGATAAAACATGCGCCCATCTTTGAGTTGTTGAGATAAATCTCTTGTGTTCATCCCCTTGTTTGTAAAACTTGGAGGTTTTAAGAAAATACTGTCAAGTGATTATGAAAAATTGCATTCGGTTGTCCTGATGCTACCAGGCTTGTATCACGATGGTTGGAGAGGAAAAAATGTGAGGCAGGAGCTGCCAAGCAATGCCTACTGCAAACACATGGCCTTTTCTGGATTGCTAACAATGGGGACAATGCTTAGGCATGTGGGCTTTTTATGGCCTCTGTTTTTTTCTTTGCCTTTTATAAAAAATGTGATTTAAAGGTGAATCAAAGCTTATAAAATGGGAAAGAAGGTTTGAGGAGAAGTTGACATTGAATAATTCCACAGTACTCAAGAAAAAATAAAGAATACAAATGAGAGACTGATGCCTTTTACTTACAGGCCAAGAAAAGAAAATAACAATGATATGTGCCAACTGTACCTGCTGGTAATAATTAGGTAAGGCTGCTGAGAAAATGAAACACTGTTTTTGTTTTTTTTTTAATTTATATTTCTTAATATTTCATGGGCTTGAGCGCTAAGCATGTGCCTCAATCCAGCATGTAGTTGCCACATGCCTAGATATTGGACAGGAATGCTGCACCACTAAGCACTAGGGATGCTTTGTTTTATGGAGACTGCTGGGCTCTGGTTCCTCCTTCCTTCTATTTCTAGATAAGTGTTTATGGCTTCCAACAGATTTGGCCACCTGCAGTTGTATGAAGCTGGACCAAGAAGACAACGAAGCACAGATTCAGTGGTAAATTGCTTGGTTTCTACAAATAAAAAATAGAAGGCATGTGTGATGGTTAAGATTGTGTGCCAACTTGGCTGGGCCATGATTCTCAGTGTTTTAATGTGATCACTCCCATGATTGAATATACTGTGAGTAGCCAATCAGATGAAAAGGAGTCTCCTTAGGGATGTGGCCTGCATCTGAATATAAGCAGACGTTCTGGCTTTTTGCTCTCTCTGGATCCTGCGGCTGCCTCCTGTCCTCTCATCTCTGGTTCTTGGACTTGAGCTGTCAGCTTATCTGCCGAACTTGGGATTCATCAATCTTCACAGTCTGTGAGCAGAGCCCTGCTCTCTGACTTGCTGATCTTGGGTTTGCCAGCCCCTGCAGCTACGTGAATCAGAAGAAACCTTGTGGTCTTGCCTGCTGATCTTGGAATTCATCAACCTTCACAGCCTGTGAGCAGGAGCCCTGCTCTCCCACCTGTGGATCTCGGGCTCTCCAGCTTCTGTGGCTGCTTAACTTGGGAGAGGCCTCTACCCTGATCCACGGACTTGGGACGTTCTAGCCTCTACAATCGCATGAGCTGTTTCCTTGATGACCACTTTACTGGTTTTGCTTCTCTAGAGAATCCAGCCTAAGACAACATAGAATTAAAAAAATACGCGGGTGGAGTTAGGAATCTTCCCCAAGCTAAGCCGAAAAGCAGTGGCAGCCGTAAAAGTTCCTCGTTTCTCTAAAGGAGCATTTACTTGAAGACAATGAGAGAGAATCTACAGAACTTTAAATAAATAAATAAATAAAAATAAAGTCTACCCAAAACCCAGTCCTTTTTTTTTTATGAAACTTTTATTTCAGTTTTATTTTATTTTTTTATTGTTGTAAAAATATAGATATCGCAACCTTTGTCAAGCCAACATTTTTCACTAGTATAATTCAAAGTAACCAGTTGCATCAGTCATGTGCATCCATCACCGATTGCCTACCTCACTGGTCTCCTCCCTCTAGACTCATGGTGGGAAACTTGCAACTTCTTGTATACTTCTCTGACTTTGCAATGTTTTGTTTCCCACTCTTACATTGTTCTCTATTTTTCCCCTGTCCTCACTGAAAGGTAGCACCTCAAATTGAATGTAGGACTCAAGGAATGGTCTAGAGTGATCTTCTTTCCCATGGTAGCTTGGTAAATATCTTTGTTGTTGTTTTTCTCTGCACATTCCCAGGTAGTATTAACTCCTCCACCTAGCAACAGGTATGTAAGGCTATTCTATACTTGTGAAATTTTATTGTAAATATTTTTAATTAATCTAAGATGTCTGGATAACTGAAACTGTACTTTGGTCACCCTTATTCAGCTCTTTTCAACATGCCTGGAACATTTTTTAGGCTCTCAGTACGTACTGAGTGGGAATCTTGTGCTGCACAAGGGTTGTGAAATGAAAGGTTGGCAGTTCAGATCCACTCAGTGGCTCCTCTTAAGAAGCGCCTGGCAATCTACTTCTAAAAGATTACAGCCATTGAAAACCCTAAGGATCATAGTTCTACTCTGATACTCACAGAGTCATCATGAGTTAGTACTGACTCTATGCCAACTGATACTCCCCCTTGAAAAAAGTTTTTGTGCCTCCATAGTAACTACTAAATAGAAGCCAAAGTCTTCCAAATAGCAGTGTAGGCTCTTATCAAATCCCATTCATTCCCACCCCGTATCTTTCCAGGTCACCTATGGCATCTTTACACTTTCTTCCTGTGAGGGTTCTTTGGTCACAGGAACAGAGCATAGGGAGCAGGCTGGAGGTGTAGGAGCAACCCTCAAATCAGGAGAAGCAAGAGTTCATGGATAAAAACTGCTTCCTCCACTCTTTGTTCAATCTTTTGGAGGCGTGTTCTATACAGTGTTTTAGGTGGTTTCCATGGGGATTGAGACTAGCTCTCCACAGCAGCTCACTGAAGCAAATTTTATTGGATTACATCATTTTCTGTCTAATTTTCCACTGCCCCATTGTGCATCTTGTGATCCCTGCTACATCAATTATATCAACCAGTGAAACAGAACCAGTAGAAGGTAATACATATGACAGAGATTTATTATAAGGAATTGGATCAAGAAATTGTGGGAGCTGGCAAAGTAACTCTGAAATCTGTAGGGTGGGCAGTCAGGAAAGGAAGGTGATGAATGGACTGGAACCCCATGGGGCGCCAAAACTGTCTTCTGTAAGTAGAATTTCTTCTCTCTGGGAAACCTCAAAATCTAAAAAAAACCAAACCCATTGCCATCGAGTTGATTTTGACTCATGGTGACTTTGTGTGTTACTAAGTAGAACTGAGCTCGATAGAATTTTTTTGGCTGTAATTTTTATGGAAGTGGATCACCAGACTTTCTTCTGTGGTGCCCCTGTGTGGGGACAAACAGCCAACATTTTGGTTAGTTGACAAGTACAAATGGTTTGTGTCACCCAAGAGTCTCTGGGAAACTTCAGCGCAGCTTAAGGTCTTCTAACTGATTCAGTCAGCCCCACACAGATAATTCAGGACAATCGCCCCTACTTAAAACAAGCTGATTAGGAGCTTTAATTACATTTGCAAAATCCCTTCACAGTAACACCTAGGTCAGTGTTTGATTGAATTACTGGAGTGTGTAGCTTAGCCAAGTTGATAAATAATAAAAATAGCATCACAACTTCCCAAATAAACTACTCACACCTATTTACAGGTTTAGTGTCAGCTTTGGGGAGAAGCCAAACAAATACAAGACTCTTGGTGATCCAGTTAAAACTTGCTTTTGCCATATTTTTCTCCCACTGCAATTATTCTCACATCCTAATCTTGAGTCATGTGAGATTATTTGCCACTTATCCAACAAAATTTCTATCAACTGCTTCCCAGTCTTCTTTCCCATTATTTTAAGTGTTCTGACCCTGGCACAATGTCTGCTTACTGAAATTCTACCTTTCATCTTGCTAATTCCAACAAGTGGTAGCTGCTCAGGTGTATGTAAATATTCCAACATTCTCTAACTTCTGGGTACCCCGTAAAATTCTACCTCCTGTACCTCCACCCTCTCCTGTTACATGCTTTATATTTTGTTGTAGCCATGTGAGTTGATTTAGCCAGAGAAATTTAAGAGAGCGAATGTGAGTCCTTCTGGATGGAAGCAATGTTGTTGTTGTTAGTTGCTGTAGAATCAGTTCTGACCCATGGCGACCCCATGCATGCAGAGTAGAACTGCTCCATAGGGTTTTCAAGACTGTGACCTTTTGGAAGTAGATCACCAGGCCTGTCTTTCTTGAATGACCTTATGACTAGTAGTTGAGCGCCTAACCATTTGCACCACCCAGGGATGGAAGCATTGATATTTCATGTTTCTTATTTCTTATCTTGGTGATTATGAAAAGGGTCCCTAAGTAATTGCAATGAATAGACCCACTCCAACTGAAGCACACTGAACATACATCATGAATGAGAAACAAATATCTTTGTGTGTGTGTGTGTGTGTGTGTGTGTGTGTGTGTGTTTGACAGCCTAGCCTAACCTATTCTAACTGATGCATCTTTTGATTTTCTGATCCATCCAGGGCAAATTAAGCTATCTTTGCCTTTGTTCTGTATTACTGTATTTGTATTATAAGTATATACCTTACTACAGTCTATTTGAAAAGTTACATGAACACATGCATTGATGAAATCATAATTGACTAAAATTAAGCAAGTGTTTCATTCACTTTTTCTTTATAACCCAGTATCAAACAATGCCTTGAATGTTACAAAGAGTAATTAAATTATGGTAAAAAAAAATAAATTGAGACAATCAAACATTTCTAGGATTTCTTTGGGATGTCTATCTGGCCCTATATAGAGGCAAATATTTTCCTTCATATTGATATATATTTTTTTATTGCCAAAAAATGGTTAGAGCATCATAGAGTTTTCTGAAGACATAGACATCTTAAGTAAGTTCTTTTATGATTAGACTAAAAGGAAATCATAACAACATTCAGTCATAACCTACCAGGAGCCCAGTGGAATATCTGCAAAGTAATGAGAAGAAGAAATGAATTCTGGCAACTCAGAAATGTAACATTTTATAGTATAAATTGTATTATGCCTTTTGCTCTCCTTAAGTAACATAACTGCTTAATGGTCTCTCTAACCCCAGAGAAGCATCTGCCATCTTTATTATATTTGCCTTTTTCTGTCCATGCAATCAGTCTGGGCCAGTTATGTCTCTATTTAATATTTTAGTTAAGCATAGCCAAATAAACTCTGTGCTGATCTTCTTAAAACAATGGTGTCTAAGCTGCTTCCCTACCTGAGAGGTGTATATGAGGTGATTTTTCTTCTTGTCTCCTTATAAACTGAGAAAGCTTGCAAATTAGAGAATGTTTGCATTAGAAGGAAACTCAAGCTTAAACATTTTAAGTTTGGCCTAATATTGCTACGTCTTTCCTCATAGGGTCTGACAAGGGAAACTTTTTGCTTATAATTAAAAAAAAAAAAAAAACTACAGTTAAAGAATAAATAGTTATTGATCAGCTCTCTGAAAAACAGCATTATATACACAGTTATACAGAATACCTGTTCATTCTCTAACCATCTGAAGCACCCACACTGAGACGGTGTGAATAAGAAATATTTAGGAGGGTAAAGAAAAGCAAGATGAAGATAGGACAGAGGACTGATTGATCACAGTTTGAAATGCATTAGACAGGCATAGTGTTGTTGTTGTTCCACCTGAAAAGGTATTAGAGAGGTTAGGCCTCAGAGTCACCCCTGGAAGAAAGAAAACCACGGACAGCAGGGCTGTGTCATAAGGCAGCCGGGGCTGTCCTTAATCCTCAGGGATTCATATGCCTCTTAATAGCTGCCTGAGACATCTCTGAGTGTTTGTCCCACCCACGTGTGGAAATCTCACACATTGTTTCCAGGCTACTCCACAAAACAAAAGCAGTATGCATTAAGCAAAGTGAATAGTCAGGTAAGGACTTGCAAGTACAAATCCTTTTGTATTTTACAAGCAATGAATTTCATTTTTTGTTATGTTTTTAAAAGAATTGCAAACACATACATCAAAAACATTGAGTTCAAAAACTTGACCTCTCATGTCACATTTGGTTTCAGCCAGTCCTAGTCAACACAATACATTGATTTCCAGAAAATATTTTCTAAAATGATCTTAACTGGAACATGAACAGCATTAAGACGAATAAGACATGGGTGCCAGTGGGTGGGGGCGGGGGGGCGGGAAGGAGGTCTGATTTGGATAAAATACAAATTTAAAAAGACCAGATGAGCTACGAACAGTTTACTTTAAACGAATGCATTATTAAAGGTAGTTGTTCAATATTGAAACTCATTAAATCAAGTTAAACAATTTTTTTTTCTTTAAATAAGCCTTACTGAATCAAAGCCACATTGAGCTGTTTTATCAGAGCATGTTTGATTTGTAAATACAGAGCAAAGGACTAAAAACAGCAAAAACATCCTATTAAAAATCAGACCAATTGGCAAAATGCCTTTTCAGTTCTTTCAACAGATTTAAAAACCTCAGCCAAGCGTCTGAATTTGTGGTAGGTTTACCTTTTGTCACCCTTGTCAGGAAACCTTCATCTGTACACCCAGAATTCAGTTCTCTGTGGATTTCCAAAGTGTAAATAAGGCCTCGACTTAGTCATGAAAGACATTTGACACAGGGTGTATGGAGAGATGCAAATATGTCTCTTGTATCGAAATGCTTACCCTGAAATTATATTTAATGCTTCTTCTTCCAATTACTCACACACTCATTCCAGCTTTGTTTTTCTAGCCTCCTTCTCGCTGTCCTTGAATGACAGGTGTATTAGCTAAGTTTGTCAAGCTAGTTGCCTGTCCCCCAGAGAAAACCCAGGAAGGGCTGACTTCATGTGCACAGCATGCTTGGCCAGCTCCGACTTCTCTATCAGTAAGCGCCTGAGAGGGCCGGGCAGAGTTTCAGCTGCCTGAGTGAGTGAGCTTGATGATAAAGTTTATCCCATCAGGAAGGAGAATATTGGTCAGCGTCCAGTTGCATGGCTTATGTTGCGAGTGAACTTTTTGACTCCACAGATCTGCCATATCACATTAGCAGAATAAAGCCGGCTGTTTACCCGATTATTTATAACATCACAGGAAACTTGGAATGACTTATTAAAGAATGGAAATACTTCTCTTTCCTCAGAAATAAGCTGGCCTCTGCCAAGATATACAGCAACTGGCTGGGTATGGGAATAAGCGCAAAAGAGTATGCAGTTTCAAGGTTACGAAAACATACCTGGGCTCATTTAAAAACCCAAAACTCGGTCCAGTATGAGGATGACCATCAGGGTGCCAGACTGAGCAGCTGTGTAGTCCCTGGATCTTGCCCATAAAAAGCGAAAGTAGCAGGAGCATTTGATATTGCTGCGTATGTAGCTAACCAGAAGCTTTGGGCAAAGGTGTTTATCACCTTAATAAGGGCCAAAGAGCGAAGCTGAAAGGGTGACTTTGAAAATGGTATCAGCATTCTTGCCCATTTACTGCACTGTATTGAGATCTGAAATCACTGACGAAAGCGCGCCATGGATTTTGAAAATATAAACGCTGTATACGTGAGAATTTTTTTTTTGGTACAATTTTACTTTTTCATTATAAAACAATATGGAATCCATGTAGATAACTTGAGAAGGTTGAACCATATGAGGCAAGAATGCTTTTAATCACTCAGAGAGATCAATTGTTAGCATTTTGGCATATTTCCTATTAATCTTTTTCCATGCAAAATTATTCACATGCTTTCGTACCTTCTATGAAAAATGCAATGTGTATTTTTAACTAAATAAACACATACAGTTAAAACGTATACAGTTATCTATCATCTATCAGTCTATTTTTTCCTATATTTTCAGTTATCTTCGAAAACCTAGTGTTTAAATAACAGGGATATTCTGTGATTTATTATGATTTTAATCATATATACATATATATATGATTTAAACACACACATGTATATGTATATGTATACAGATGGTCCCCAACTTCTGATGTATTCCAGTTACGACGAATCACACTTACGACTTTTTTTTCTTGTAGGTCTTATCGTTAGTAATATGTACTACGTACAATGTGGTGGCCAGTAATTTGCTGATGTTATCATTCTCCGATGTTCACTTGCAGATGTTTAAAGACAAATAAAGATTGGAATTATAAAAATAGTAATAATAAAAGGAAGTAATAATGAAAGCTAAAGAAACAAAAAAAGAGATAGTTGACTTATATCAGAACCATCTTACAACAAAGTCTTTGGACAGGAACCCCACCTTAAGTTGGGGACAACCTATATATATATACATATTTTTTGGTTGGATATTTAGGTTGCTTATAAGTTTTTATTTTTTGCTATTACAAAAAAAGTTTCAATAAATATCCTTGCATAGAAATCATTCTACTTATCTTTAAATTTTGCTTTATGGTACATTTTTAGAAGTGGATCTAGTTGAGTCAAAGGAAGCAATACCTTTAGGTTTCTTGCTAGGTATTGCCCACTTACTTTCCAGAAAGTCTGAACAAATTAACATTATTTGATGGGTATATGAGATTATCCTGAACAGCAATTCTCAATGTTATGAATCAAGATCCTAAACCATGTTGTCTTTGAACTACTTTATGTTCTCCTTGAACTATTTTTTTTTACCCTTTTTTTTTAAAGCACCTTCTTTTTGTGAAAACCTCAATTTAGTTTCAAGTTTAAGGAACACGTTGTTATTCCTTTTGAGTGCTGATGGTATTATATGACAACAAATATACATATTCGTGCACATACCTATTCATTCATGGTTTGTTTGATCTCCAAAGTGTGTTTTTATAGTTACAACATTTTCTGAAAGGTCTATTATGTAACAGGGGCGATTGTAAAAGATGATTGCTTAAAATTAAATGTACATAATATAAAATTCATGCATTCAAAAACGAGTGTACTTATCATTTTTGAGTACTCACAATATTTGCTGATATAGTACATAAAGCTGTCCTAAAAGCAGGTCAGGGTATTTATGACTCTGAGAGTTCTGTTACTCACTATTACGGGTTGATTTTTGTTCCTCAAAAAGTTCTGTTAAAGTCCTAACCCACAATACCTGAGAATGTGACCTTACTTGGAAATAACAGAGAGAGTAGAACTGCCCCATAGGGTTTCCAAAGAGCTGCTGGTGGATTCACACTGCCAACCTTTTGGTTACAAGCCAAACTCTACACCATTGCACCACCAACGTCTATGTAGATGTAGTTAATTAAGTTAAATTAACATGAAGTCACACTGGAGTAGGACGGCCCCTAATCCAATATAACAGCAGTCCTTAGAATAAGAAGAGAAGAGACACAGAGGCACAGAGATACACAAGGAAGAACGCATGTGACAACAGAGGCAGAGGTTGGAGTGCTGTGTCTACAAGCCAAGGAGTGCCAAGATTTGCAGGAACATCTACTAGAATCTGGGAGAGAGGGATAGAATATACTCTTCCTCAGAGCTCTCCAGAAGGAGCCAACATTACAGACATCTTGCTTTCGGTCTTCTACCCTTCAGCACTATGAAAGAATACATTTCTGTTGTTTTAAGCACCCCAGTTTGTGTTACTTTGTTATTGCACCCCTGGGAAACTGATACACTTATAATGTATCATCCTTACTAACACATATATGCCTACTCTAAGTAAGATGGATAGAAACTCTCGTATAAAACAGAATGCAACAGCAGAATCAGAACTAAAGCACAAGAAAGATGAATGATGGATGGATGGATGAATGAATTAATTAATGAATAAAAAATAAAAATAAATGAACAGTAAGATAGTGGAGGAAGATAAAGAGGAGTGAAGAAAGGAACAAAAGATAGTGAAAAGATAGAAAAAAGAAATAAATGAAGGAGGGAGCACTGTGCTCTTCAGGGTGATTTCAGCTATTACTCTGTGACACTTTTGTTCTTACCTGTCTTTCCATACCTCCTGGATGGGCTAGGAGACAAACAAGAGGATGTAACATCTACCAGAAGTAATTCTGGGTGATTTTAATATTTTTCTTTTTTCAGTCTTATTTCTTCCAGAGCAGAATGAAACCAAGTTGGTTCATCAGTTATTTCCAAAAAAGGATAATTAGAACAGAGACATCATATTTAGAGCATGGTTCAAGCACATTAAAAATTGTGGTTTATAAATGAAGTATTTAAAAAACCCTATTCTCTTCTTTATTTACCAAATTAGTTTATGACTTTGTATTTAGAAAGGACCTAGCCTGAGGAAGGAGAAGCTCCTTTTTCTTTGAAAAGAAGCAGAAAAACAGCCTGTTGGATATATGGCTGTGCATGTGCCTGTGTGTGTATATATATGTATATATATATGCACATACAAATACACATACACACATAAATACGTATATATATGTACACATATGTATCTATACATATTTGAAGATAAGCAAGCAATACAAAATCACATACAAACACATACATCATTATTTATATTCATAATGCATGGGTAAATTATATTTACCTAATAAAATTCACTGATGCTTTGCTCTTCAAATGCTCCCATTAAACATTTACACATATGATTCTTTTTTTTTTAGTTTCAGGCACAGACTTATAAACTAATATTGCCTTGTTTAACTTTGTTTTTAACATTTTAGGCTAAAAACTTGATTGCCTGGAAAACATTATAAAACAGAGACACAGTAGAGTCAATATGCTTGCTGCCCATTTAGTTTTATTTTATTATTGGGGAAAATGCTCCCTAAAGTTTTCTGTAATGAACCTAACAAATTTAAGTAGGTCAATAGACAAGGCATGTGGCCTTCTGTGCCCAGGCATTTTTTTCTTGCTAGCTTTCATTTAATAATGAGTAAAATAAAATATCATGGATCTCTTTGAAAAGAAAAAGTAGGTGCCATCATTTTCACAAACGTTATGTATATAGATATACAAATTAAACTCTAACAGTATTTATATATTTTATTATATATATTATATATATTTATATACATATAAACATAAACCTATTGTATCCCGTGAGTTCCGATCACTGACATTTCAGTTAGTGCTTAACAACTGTGCCACCAAGACTCCTTTTGAATCTTATACAGAGTAGAAGTTAAATAAGTATCTATAGGCTCACATATTAAATTAAATTAAATCCATACACCTATGAGCAGCTAATCTTCCATAAATGGTCAAAGTCCATTAAATGGGGGAAGAGACCTTCTCTTTAACAAATGGTGCTGGCAAAACTAGATATGTAGCTTTAGAAAAATGAAACAAGACCAATACTTCACCCCATGCACACAAACCAACCCAAAATGGATAAAAAATCTAAATGTAAAACTATAAAAATTGTATAAGAAAAAATAGGGACAACAATAGGAAACCTAACATATGGCATAAATAGCATACCAAACATAATTAAAAATGCACAAACACCAGAAGATAAACTAGATACCTGAGACCTCCTGCTCAACAAAAGATTTCTCCAAAAGGGTAAAAAAAGAATCTACCAACTGGGAAAAAAATTTTTGACTATGACGTATCCGACAAGGAGCTAATCTTAAATTTTGTGAGAAAAACTTCAACATCTCAACAACAAAAAGACAGATGCTCCAGTTAAAAACTGGGCAAAAGATATGAATAGGCACTTCACCAAAAAAGACATTCAGGCAGCAAATAAACACATGAAGAAATGCTCAAGATCATTAGCCATTAGAGAGATGCAAATCAAAACTACAATGTGATACCATCTCACTCCAACAATTACAACACTAATTAAAAAAAAAAAGAAAACAACAAATATGGGTAGATTGGAACTCTTTTTTTTACTGTTATTGTACTTTAGATGAAGGTTTACAGAACAAACTGACTTCTCATTAAAAAATTAGTACCATATATTATTTTGTGACATTGGTTACCAATGCCATGACATGTCAACGCTCTCCCTTCTCAAACTTGGGTTCCCTATTACCAGCTTTCCTTTCCCCTCCTGCCTCCTAGTCCTTACCCCTGGGCTGGGGTGTCCCTTTAGTCTCATTCTGTTGTATGTGCCTCTCTAGTCTTTGGATGAAGGGTGAACCTCAGGAGTGACTTCATTTCTGAGATAAAAAGGTATCTAGGGGCCATACTCTAGGGGTTTCTCCGCTCCGTGTCAGGCCAGTAAATCTGGTCTTTTCTTGTGAGTTAGAATTTTGTTCTACATTTTCCTCCAGCTCTCTCTGGGACCCTCTATTGAGATCCCTGTTAGACCAGTCAGTGGTAGTAGCCGGGCACCATCAAGTTGTGCTGGACTCAGTCTGGTGGAGGCTGTGGTAGATGTGGTCCATTAGTCCTTCGGACTAACGTTTCCCTTGTGTCTTTAGTTTTCTTCATCCTTCCTTGCTCCCGACTGAGTGAGACCGGTGGAATAGATTGGAACTCTTATACACTACTGGTCAGAAAGAAAAATGGTCCAACCACTAAGAAAAGTGGTATGGCGCTTCCTTAAAAAGCTAGAAATATAAATACCATAGGCTCCAGCAATCCCACTCCTACGTATATACCCCAGGGAAATAAGAACCACAACATGAATAGATATATGGACTCCCATGTTCAATGCAGCACTATTAACAATATCAAAAAGGTGAAGACAACTTAAATGCCCGTCAATGGATGACTGGATAAACAAACTGTGGCACATACACATGATGGAATACTATGTAATGATGAACAGCAATGAATCTGTGAAACATCTTACAACATGAGTGAACTTGAAGGACATTGTACTGAGTGAAATAAGTCAATCACAAAATGATAAATATGTATGAGACCACTCGAGGGAGAAGGAGGGAATATCACCAACTAGAAAGAAGACACATGTTAATATTGGTGAAGGGAAAAACATTATGCAATAGAGGGGAAGTCAGCACAACAGGACAAAGGCAAAGGAAGGCACTGAGAGAAATAAAGGACAATCATGGTAATTACCGTAGCATAGACAAACTTACAATAATAGTATTAACAAATAATAATCTTTGAATGGATATATAGGTAGAGAGTTATGCTAAAGAGGAGTGGGAGGGTGCAAGGGAGCACACCCACCTATAGATATGGGTTGGATTGTGGATACTACTACATACACATTTGTAGTTTCTGCATGTATATTAAAATAGACACTAGAACACATAAGGGGCATAGTCTTGGAAACTTCCTAGACATAACCAAACACCTCTAGGGGCAAAGTTACTAGGCTTGAAGGCTGAGGACCATAGACTAGGGAGATGTCTATGTCAATTGGCATAACATAGTCCATAAAGACAATGCTCTACATCCTACATTAATGAGTACCACCTAGGGTCTTAAAAGCTTGTGTGCGGCCATCTAAGATACAACTAGCGGTCTCATCCCTGACAGAGCAAAGAAGAGTGAAGAAAACCAAAGACTCAAGGGAGCAATTAATCTAAAGGACTAAAGGACCACATAAACCACAGCCTGCAATGAACCCGAGACCAGAAGAACTAGATGGTGCCTGGCTACCACTAATGACAACTCTGACCAGGATCCCAATGGAGATCCCCAGGCAGAGCAGGAGAAAAATGTAGAACAAAGATCAAATCCATGAAAAAGACCAGATTTACTGGTTTGATTTGAGACTGAAGGAAACACCGAGATTATGGCCTTAAGACAACCTTCTAATAGGGAACTGAAGCCATTCCCAGGAGACTACCTTTCAGCCAAACAATAGACAAAACAAAAAAATAAAACCCATTGCAGTCGAGTCAATTCTGACTCATAGTGATCCTATAGGACAGAGTAGAACTGCCCCATAGGGTTTCCAAGGAGTGGCTGGTGTATTTGAACTGCTGACCTTTTGGTTAGCAGCCGAGCTCTTAACCACTGTGCCACAAGGGCTCCAAAAATAGACAGGCTTACAAAATAAACAATAAAACCCAAGAGAATGAGCTCTGTAGAATAGTTAATTATATGAGACCAAAAGGGCAAAATCTTCACAAAAACAAAGATGAGAAGGCAGGAAGGGGTAGGACAAGTGGACAAAATGCAATTGGGGAAACTAGGGCAGAAATGGGGAGAGTGCTGACACATTGAGGGGACTGCAGCCAATATCTTGAAACATTTTGTGTACAAATTTTTGAATGGGAAAGTATTTTGCTCTGTAAACCTTCACCTAAAGCACAATTAAAAAAAAAGAAACATTGAAGAGAATCTTGAAAGAGGGGAAATCATTCCTAGCATCACGGAACAAAGCTATTTTTATTTACTTAGATTGCTTTTGAGTCTTTTTATGCACACATATTTACATAATGCTTGCAATAATGTATAATAAAATCTATGGCATATTTCTATTTTTTTTTTAATTTTCACTTTATACGGTTGTTTTAAGGATTATGTGGGAATATAACTGTGAATGCATTTGATGTAATTCTATCAAATACATACTTAACTTGATCTCCTGAACCTGCAACTATAAATAAACTCTTTTCCTTTTTATAAAGTGTATGATAACCAATTGTTGACACCGCAGAACTCATTCAAACATTGTCATTGAATTTTTTCCTTTTCTTCTTTTTTTCTAGTGCAGATAATATTGAAATGAACATTGTCACCTATGTAGCAAGTTTTTTTTTTCCCCTTTGCACGGTTTTTTTGGGAGCTTGGTTTCCTGAATGCAGAGATCTGACTATTGGGCTATTGAAAGATTATACCAATTCACCTGAACAAAAAAGGTTAAAGTGCATTTGTTTATCATCAAATTATCAGGACTGTCTTTGATTAAACTGGAAACTAATATTAAAAATAAGTGTAAGAGATAGTTGCTTTTTATTGTGTGTCATTCTTTTATTTATTGTATTACTATAGAGGCCAAACATTTTCCATGCATTCATTACTTTTTTAATTAGATTTATTATCTATGTGTGTTATTCATTTCTATGTCTTCATATTTTTACTTTCTAGTTTAATTTATACAGTGCCAGGTTTTTGATGGTCGTAGAGAAGTAATCACAGCAATCACATGCACAACAGAGTTGGACTTTCGTGATCACAGGGTTTTCATCAGCTGATTTTTGAACGTGGATTGCTAGGTCTTTCTTCCTAGTAACTCTGTCTGGTAGCTCCTCTGAAAACTGCTCTGCCTCATAGTAACACACAAGCCTCCACTAACAGACAGATGGTGACACGCATAAGGTGACTTGGCTTGGAATTGAACCCAGGTCTCCCACATGGAAATCAATAATTCTACTTTTGAACCATAGCATGGGGTCACCATGAGCCAGGGGGCAACTCCACTGGAACTAACAACAACAAGAGAAATAATACAGTTTAGTGGATCCTGGAGTTAGTTGGCTGGACTAAGGGCTCAGTTGAAGGGTCTCAGAGAATAAAAAGGGTAATTGCGAGTTTGAGGGGTTTGTTGTTAGGGTGAAGTGTAGGTTTCAACAGAGGTTGGTAGAAGTGATAGATAAGTAAAACAATGGAGGGAAGTTGATGGTAAAGACACAATTCTCTTAGCACCAACTTTTCTCTTTAGGTAGATCAGGTTTTTTTTTTTTGCCATCCGTGAATTTTGTTCCTTGAGATTGGATCATTTAGGAATAATTGTCAAATTTATTTTTGTCTAATTTTTTTTTCTGATAATACCTCATTTAAAGACAGCTGATAGAAAGCAAGGAAAGAGAGAAAAAAGAAAAAAGAAATACTAAAGTTAATGCAACTAGACACTCATTTAAGCTTAAGAATGCGAACAATGTCCTTGGACTGAAAAGAAAATAAATAATCAAGCATTTTGTGATTCAGTTGGTGGGAGGATATGGCAATGGATTCCTGAAGAAGTAAAAACACAGAAAATTTTAGATACTGACTTCTATCCTTGTCTGTCTTCTTTCATCCTCTCCTTTTATTACCACCAATTAAAAGACTCAGGAGATAATAAAAATATGTATTAATAAAATATATTTCAGAAAATTATCAGAAAAAAAGATAATTCCTGTTATGCGCTGGGGGTTGGTGAGAGAAAGAGAGGAGTGGATAGGAGAGAGAGCTTGAAGCCCAATTATCTAATTTGGGGAAATGATTGCAACCTACTTTTTTGAATAGAAGGATCATGATGAGTTAAACCACTTAAAGGATATAGATATTTTAGGGAATATTACATTACCACCCCAAAATTTTCTAACTATTTATTAACATGTGCATAATTCATGTAGAGACTCAATCTGGTTGTGTTTTAATAAACTCATTTTGTACTCCTACAACAAGTGGGAAATGTTCTTTCTTTTGACTTTTAACCAGGCCTGACAAGTAAAATATCATATTTGAACTTTCCACTGTCTCTTGGTCCATTGAGAAATAGTACATTAGATTAAGTACATTTATTTAAGACAAAGGGGGAATTGGTTGCAAAATAGGATTTAAAACTTTACTTAAAAGCTATTTCTACTCATAGCCCTTTGTCTGGGTACTGTAATAGAGTTATATTGCACTAATGGTTTGCTTACAGGCAAGTAATTAAGCACCTGCAGATACTCCACAGGATGTAGATTTCACATGAACAGCTATTTTATAAATAAACAAACAGAAACACATACATGTCATGACAAAGGCAAACAGTGCTTGGATTTTAAATTTTAAAAAGACAGTTTCACTTTATTTGAAAATTACTTGTTTCCACATGTATATAATAGGATTCCACTCAGGTTTTTCATTTCCTAGAAAAATAACTAACAAATGAATTATTATCTTTAGAGCCCTGTATAGGAATTTAACCATAATAGGGTTGTTTGTGGGTAATAATAGCATCAGTAAATGTACTAAAGAAAATATATGCAATGTATATGATGAATGTACAAGGTAAAGATAGACAATGTATAATAAGCAAAGCATATGGTAAACATAAGCAAGTGCTTTCTCAAATGTAGGTAGGGATTTATTTAGATCATCCATCCTGCTTCATTGGGTTGACAGTCTGTCCTGGGAGAGGAAGACTACTGTCTCAGACCCTCTCATGTATTCTGTGGACAATCAGTTGCTCTTCTGTGGTCTGTGGAGCTCTTTCCTATTTATTTAAATTCAGAA
Source organism: Dugong dugon (assembly GCA_030035585.1). Taxonomy (NCBI): domain Eukaryota; kingdom Metazoa; phylum Chordata; class Mammalia; order Sirenia; family Dugongidae; genus Dugong; species Dugong dugon. The sequence goes on from CM057472.1 coordinate 92,897,786, forward strand.
ACAAGTGATATGGATCTCACCTTTGACATGCACTACCTAAGTGGCGCTAAACAAGGTGCATCAATTTTTAAGCCTGTATTTCTTCATGTAAAAAACAATCTAATAATAAGAATCACCCTATAGTTGGATGTGAAGAATCTCCACTCAGAGAGTAGGACAAGGATCTCATAGCCGAGTACATTTCTCTGAGATCCATTACCAGTTAGTAATGAGCTGCTCCCTCACTGGACTGTGAGTAGTGTTCCTTCCTCAGTGTATTTCCTGGACAAAAATTGTTCGGACCTCATCTCCCTGAAGGAGGTCCTGGGTGGTGCAAATAGTTAATTCACTCAGCTTCTAACCAAAAGTTTGGAGGTTTGAATACACCTATAGTCTCCTCAAAAGAAATGCCCAGTGATTCGCTTCCAAAAAAATCAGCCATTGAAAACCCTATGGAGTCCAGTTATACTCTGAAACACATAGGGTCGTCATGAATTGGATTCAGTTCAAAGGTAACTCTTTCAACTCCCTGCAGGAGAGTTAGAACCAGGCTGGGATTTCCATATGGTTTCAACAAAACATGTAGATAATAAAAGGAAATTAGTTCATTAGAATTACAGGATACAGTCTTATAAACTTTAAGAGTCTAAAGATCCAAGTGGGGCAAGAAGGGGAGATTGTATAAAGCAAACCAGTGAACAAAACAGAGCAATGATGATTTAATTCACTTATAAAATATAAGACACACTTCAAGGGATATTAAGGTATTCAAGTATTTTTTTAATTGGAAAGTTTTCAGATTTCATGCAAATAATGCATTGAAATGAGGCTGAGACCTTAAAAGGCAGAAGTATAGAGCAGTGAAGGAGAAAACTGGTTTTGTGGGGCCAAACATGGCTGCTCTCATGCTTTCCATTAGTTCACTGCTGTTTTCCAAGCTCCTGTTATGTGATCTTGCTGAGGTGGTCTTATGTAGCTCTCTGGCTCATGCCACTTTTGTCCTTGACCACTATAAAACCTCTGCCTGTCTTGCACTGGGTGTGGAGATCTGCTTTGTTCTTCCCGCCACTGAAGACCACTGCCTTGGATGAAAGTCTTCCTAAAAAAGACTCCTTCACCGCCACACTGGAGTTGCCCACCTCTTTAGTCTCTCAACACCTTCCAATTTTGGAGACAAATTTCAAGTTACTGGTCCATGCCTGGACAAGCAGGTAAGAGCCTAGGTTTTGCCAACAGGTGTATCGGGATATGTGTAACAGATCCACCATTAGTTGTATGAATTTAGGGAATTTACTTACTTTCTCAGGCTCACTGTCCTCATTGGTAAAATAATGATAATGATAGGACCTACTTCATGGTCTTTGTGAGTGGTACTTCATTTTCTGGCACAAAATTAAGATCTCAGTAAATATTAACTGTAATAGTGTAACAGATAGGGTGTGGCAGTAAAAGCATGGGAGAGGGTAGCAGATGAAATTAAAGGTCTCTAGAAAGATAGACAATGCTTTTCAAGGAATTTACAGTAACTCAAATAAGGAATCAAATCAGATCATTTTCTTAAAATTGTTTGGAATGCTCTTATTCTACCTATGTTTTCCCAAAGATATTTATCAAAATCTTAGCAAGAAAACTTTTCTGAATTCCTTGACACTGATGAAAAAATTCTTCTGTCTTATTGTAGTAAAATTAAGAAAGGATAGCTGAAGGGATTAAATAAAAATCTGTATTATAAATAGTAATGTAGTCTCATATTAGAATAAAATTTGTGGTTGATTACTGTTGTATCTTATTTAAGAGATTAATTTTACACAAAATACTTGTTATATAGTATAAAATGATTTATTTCAGACAAAATATGGTATTTGTGTTAACGTCTATGCTGAACATTAGGTCTTTAATAAGGTTTCTGTTACAAGGTTCCATTTCTCAAGGAAATCTCAGTTTTAAGTTCATATGATTCTGACTTATTAAAAATGTTAGGGCACACAAACCAATGACAATCAAGGGACCTAACTTCTTTTAGAAGCCTGAGCTTTAGCTTTGAAAATCCAGCCACTATGCTGAAGCATTTGGTTGAAACATAGTTTATCACTTATTTTCCTTTGATTATGTGTATTAAATAATAGTAGATAAAGTACACTATTTTATTCATAAAACAAACAAGACAATGACTTTAATAACCTATTTGAAGGAGACATTTATGTCCTACATCTGGATTTTTCTGTACTGTTCAACGTCTAAGGACTATATAGCATTCATTTTCAGCAGCAATATGAGCACATCTCCTTCCCACAAATAACAATTACAATTGATGTGAATTTGTGTCTTGTTGTCTTTGCTGTTCCCAAAGGAATTCAACAAAGTAGGAGAGATTAATAAGGGAAGTTGAAGCACATATTATATCACATGCACTCAGAACTTTGGTAAATTTAAAGTCAAATTAGGAATTGACATTAAATCTTGAAAAGTTGGTTGTAAAGAATACGATAGCAACTAAAATTTACAACAGAATAAAATGTTAGACTCCCTAATAAATGTCTGAGGAGAACATATACTTTAAAAGAGAATAGATTAATTCCAAGGTTAGCTTAGATTTCATAGAAACATTTCTATTTAGTTCCTATATAGAAAAAAGTAGGAAAGGAGAAGAATATTTTAACCTGTTCACAAAATAGTGTTCGTTTTAAATGACTGTAAAATTATTCACAATTTATTTTCAAGTATAATATATGTTTTTTATTGTGCTTTAGGTGAAAATTTACAGCTCAAGTTAATTTCTCGTTCAAAAATTTATACTCATATTGTTTTGTGACATTGGTTGCGATCCCCACAATGTGACAGCACCTTCCCCCTTTCCACCCCATGTTCCCTGCATCCATTAGTCCTGTTTCTGTCCCTTCCTGTCTTCTCATCCTGCTTTTGGACAGGAGCTGCCTATTTGGTCTTTGATATCTGATTCAACCAAGAAGCATGTCCCTCACGTGCATTATTTTTTGTTATATAGTCCTGACCAATCTTTAGCTGAAGAGTGAGCTTCAGGTATAGTTTCAGTTAAGGATTAGCACAGTGTCTGGGGACCACAGTTTTGGGGGTTCCTCTAGTCCCTGTCAGACTATTAAGCGTGATCTTTTTAAGTGAGTCTGAATTCTGTTCTACATTTTTATCCTGCTCTGTCCAGGACTCTCTGTTGTGTTCTCTGTCAGGGTGGTCATTGGTGATAACCGGGCACCATCTAGTTCTTCAGATCTCAGCCTGGTTAACTCTCTGGTTCATTTGGTCCTTTAGTGCTTTGGGCTAGTATTTTCCTTGAGTCTTTTGTTTTCTTCCCTCTTCTTTGCTCCGAGTAGGATGGGACCAATAGGTGTATCTTAGATGGCCACTTCCAAGCTTTCAAGACCCCAGATGCTTCTTACCAATGTGGGATGTAGAATGTTTTCTTTATAAACTATGTTATACCAATTGACATAAATGCCCCCCAAAACTATGGTCCCCAGGCCCCAGGTTGCAGCTACTCTATCCCTCAAAGTGTTTGGATGTGTCTAGGAAACCTCTTTGCTATTGATTTGGTCCAGTTGTGCTGACTTCCCCTGTGTTGTGTGCTGTCCTTCCCTTCACCTAAGATGATACTTGTCTACTATCTAGTTAGTGAATTCCACTCTCCCTCCCTACCCTTGTAACCATCAAAGAATGTTTTCTTCTGTGTTTAAATCTTTTCTTGAGTTCTTATAATAGTGGTCTCATATGATATTTGTCCTTTTGTGACTGACTTATTTCACTCAACAAGATGCCCTCCAGTTTCATCCATGTTGTGAGATGTCTCGTGGATTCATCATTGTTCTTTATCTCTCCATAGAATTCCATTGTGTGTATGTACCATAATTTGTTTATCCATTCATCTGTTGGTGGGCATCTAGGTTGTTTCCATCTTTTTGCTATTGTGAGTAGTGCTGCAATGAACATGAGTGTGCATGTGTCTATTCTTGTGATGGCTCTTATTTCTCTCAGTTGTATTCCTACAAGTGGGATTGTTGGATCATATGGTGTTTCTATTTCTAGCTCTTTAAGAAGTGCCATGTCATTTTCCAAAGTGGTAGTACTATTTTACATTCCTAACAGCAGTGCATAAGATTTATAATCTCCCCACAACCTCTCCAATATTTGTTATCTTGGGTTTTTTGGATTAGAGCCAGGTGTGTTGAGGTTAGATGGTATCTCATTGTATCATTGTAGTTTTGATTTGCATTTCTCTAATAGCTAATAATCGTGAGCATTTCCTCATGTGTCTCTCAGCCACCTGAATGTCTTCTATGGTGAAGTGTCTGTTCAGATCCTTTGCCCATTTTTTAATTGGATGATTTGACTTCTTGTTGTTAAGGTGTTGCTGTATCTTGTAGATTTTAGAGATTAGACCCTTATCAGATATGTCATAGCTGAAAGCTTTTTCCCCACTCTGTAGGTTGTCTTTTTACTCTTTTGGTGAAGTCTTTTGATGAGCATAAGTGTGTGATTTTCAGGTGCTCCCAGTTATCTAATTTCTCTTCTGGTGTTTGTGCATTGTTAGTTATGATTTGTTTAATATTTATGCCTTGTGTTAGGGTCCCTAGCATTGTCACTATTTTTTATTCTATAATCTTTATTGTTTTCGATTTTATATTTAGGTCTTTGATCCATTTTGAGTTAGTTTTTGTGCATGGTGTGAGGTATGGGTTGTTTCATTTTTTGCAGATGGATACCCAGTTATGCCAGCACTATTTGTTGAAGAGACTGTCTTTTCCCCATTTAACGGACTTTGGGCCTTTGTCAAATATCAGCTGCTTGTAGGTGTATGAATTTACATCTGGGTTCTCAATTCTGTTCCATTGTTCTATGTGTCCGTTGTTATAGCAGTACCAGGCTATTCTGACTACCTTGGCAGTATAATAGTTTCTGATAGCAGGTAGTGTAGGCCTCACACTTTGTTCTTCTTCTTTAGTAATGCTTTACTTCTCTGGAGGGCCTCTTCCCTTTCCATACAAAATTGGTGACTTTTTTTCTCTATCTTGTTAAAAAATGCAGTTGGAATTTCGATTGGGTTTGCATTGTATCTGTAGATCACTTTGGGTAGAACTGACATTTTCACAATGTTGAGTCTTCCTATCCGTGAGGCATGGTAAGTTTTTCCACTTATGTAGGTATCTTTTGGTTTCTTGTAGCAGTGTTTTCTAGTTTCCTTTGTATAGGTCTTTTATATTTCTGGTTAGATTTATTCCTAAGTACTTTATATTCTTGGGAGCTATTGTAAATGGTATTGATTTGATGATTTCCTTTTCAAAGTTCTCTTTGTCAGTGTAGAGGAATCTAACTGATTTTTTTAATGTTTATCTTGTATCCTGATAGTTTGCTGGAATCTTCTATTATCCAGTAGTTTTCTTGTGGATTCTTTGAGGTTTTCTATGTATAAGATCATATCATCTAAAACTAGGGATACTTTTACTGCTTCCTTACCAATTTGGATGTCCTTTATTTCTTTTTCTTTCAAACATAATATTCTAAACATGAGGGTTTTCATAGTAGAATTTGAGTTATGAAATATATAAAACAAACAAAAATAATAACATACTTTATCCAAAACTGAATCAGTGTACCCAAGCAATGTAGCATTTTTCTGCTAGCTCTGCTAGCTCTTTTCCATCCACCTCCAATGTTCTTTGCTAAATTCCAGAATGTCTTTTTCCTACATGATTGTAGCCATGAAATGGTTAAATAGTAACAGCACAAGTAGATGTAACAAGAAGTGTGTTTGATAGCACTGCATAGAGTGTTGATATTTCTATAAAATAAGATTTAGTTGAGATTTTCTTAACACTTAAAAAAATAATTGTTCCACTCCTTCAAATTCTAGAGCAATTTTTCCTCTCCTTTCATCAAAGCTAGGGTGGATCATAGATACAGCAACACACATTTATAAGTGTGTCCAATTCCCGTAATGCAGTGCTGCCTCTGGCCCTTTGCAGAACATGCTGCAAGAAAGCTTCTTGTGCCCCTGAGTTGTAAGCTCTGTCCAAATAGAAATCATAGTGTCCAGCATTATAGAAATTTATTTGATGACAAATTTGAGGAATATCTGAAGGTGGGACTGTAAGCAAATGTTGGATAAATATATTAAGAAATTAATGGCTTTTACAGCAAAAGCATCTAGTTCAGAGTCACATGTTGCATTTAGTCATCATGCCTTTTTAGTCTCCTTCAGTAGGAAACTGTTTCTCAAGCTTCTTTGTCCTTCCTGACCTTGACACTTGTGATGGTTAAGATTGTATGTCAACTTGGCTAGACCATTATTCTCAGTATTTTAGCAGTTGTATAATGTTGTGATCACCCCCATGATGGAATCTGCTGAGTGGTACTGGCAGAGGTGGGGCCTCTGGCGGCTCACCGCCCCCTCAGTTTCATCTCTCTGCCTTCCACCAGTTACCTTCTGCCTGCTCGCCTTGCCAAGGTTTTTGGCTTGTTCCAGACTCAGCAGCTGCCTCTTGTTGTCTCACCTCCCGTTCGTGGGACTTGAGCTAGCAGCTTACCTGTTGATCTTGGAATTCATCGAACTTCTCAGCCTGCAAGCAAGAGTCCAGTTCCCGGACCTGCTGACCTTGGGTTCGCCAGCCCCTGCAGCTACGTGAATCAGGAGAAACATTGCAGTCTTGTCTGCTGATCTTGCAATTCACTGACCTTCACAGCCTGTGAGAGGGAGCCCCTCTCTGAACTGCCGACCTTGGGTTCACCAGCTTCTGCGGCTACCTGAACTGGGAGAGGCCTCTGCCCTGATCTGTGGACTTGGGATGTTTTAGCTTTTACAATTGTGTGAGCTATTTCCTTGATATAAATCTCTCTCTATGTATATTTATACTCTTTACTGGTTTTGCTTCTCTATAGAACCCAGCCTAAGACAACATTTTTGAGGACTACCAAAACAAACCAAACTCTTTGTTATCGAGTCAATTCTGACTCATAGCGACCTCATAGGACAGAGTAGAATTGCCCCAGAGGCTTTCCAAGGAGCAGCTGGTGGATTCAAATTGCCGACCTTTTGATTAGTAGCCGAACTCTTAACCACTACACCACCAGGGCTACTGACCAGTTATTTTGGAGATGTCCTTTACTGGAGCCTGTCTGTTATTTCAGCAGTAGATGGTTTAAATTATGATCTTAGTCATGATTACCTCTGTAGTGATGCCTCCTTTTCATGGCAACCTGTCAGGTGGCACACTATATTAATTTGTCCCATTCCTGATAATGTTACCTGATCACTTAATTATTGTAACATCCATCAGTATTCTCCTTTGTAATCAATATATATTTACTGGGAAGTACTTTGGGACTATGTAAATATACCAAATATCCCAATCATCATCATGCTTTCTATGTATGTATACATGTATTGTGATACATGTATGTATTTATTTCAGTATTTCTATTTTATTCAATGTTTTATAATCTGTTGCTATAATTACTTGTTTTGGTGTTTATATTGTCTGAGAGTTGACCAGGAGGAAACTTTTCAAGCTATCTCTTATGTCCTTTTGATGCTATCCATCTTCCATTGTGTGATTTCTTAGATACTGGCAAGATGCTCTAGGCTAACTTTGTACTTTACCTGCCACAACCATGGAATAAGCCATTTTTTCCAAGGAGCTCTAAATCTTTGTAGGGGATAAATATATTTACATCTGGGCATTAAGTGTGTTCATTTTCTTTAGGATGCAATAGCTCCCAGGCCCTCTCAGTGGCCAGAGGTAAGGGATATATTTATGAACTATTTGAAACACATGTGTGTATACACACAAATAAATACACACACATATATAGAGAGAGGGAGACACAGCCCTACACTAATATTTATTTCTATGTCTCCCTATACATATTAAAATATTACGCTTACCACTTCAATTACAATCCAATACCACAAGATCAACTAGTTTTTTGTTTTTTTTATTTTTCTCTTTCCCATGGTAGACCGCCCTCCTGTAGAGACATCTTTCTCACACAGTTGGGCATCAACACCTCCTCCTCATGTATCCTCAGAGCACCCATCTGTGGATATATGTTCCTTACCACACTCAGGTTCCAACACCTTGGACCAAGACACTGCTTCTGCATTAACGCTACACATTTAGAGACAGTCTCCTTACCTGGATTGGGGTCTGACAACCCAAGCCAAGTTATCCTCCTATATGAATGTCCACATCACCATAGACAGAATCCACCATCATATGCTAAGCTGACACAATCCCTTCTCACCCTCATCGGGTTTCAGTGTTCCAGTTTGGGCCACCACAGTGCCATCACTTTCCTCCCAGTCTTCTTTCCCTGCCCCATCTAATGGCTTTTGGATGGGTATTATTCAAGAACAGAAGATAAGGAAAAGGAAGATCACATGAATAGGAAGAAAAAGAATGAAAGAGTCTGTTTATTTTTAATTATTTAATTAAGTCTTCAAAATTTAAATTTTATTTTAATCAAAAAATAATTTTTGGTACACATTTTTATTTTAATTCATGATTTACTCTGATAGGTGTGATAATTAATTTTATGTCATCTAGGTTAGGTTCTGGTACCCAGTTATTTGGTCAAACACTAATCTAGATGTTGCTATGAATATTTACATGTGATAAAATTAGTTGGCCTTAAGTAAAGCTGATTATTCTCTAAAATGTGGGTGGGGCTCATCCAATCAATTGAAGGCCTTAAGAGCAAAAAGGGTAGTCTCCCAAGAGAGTATTCTGCCCCAGACAATAAACAGACATCTTGCCAGAATTCCTCCTGTTCCCCTCGCCTGACCTAAGGACACAAAACTGAAGGAATTTCCAGCCTGTCCCTTGGCCCACAAGTTTCGGACTTGCTATCTCCTAAAATCGTTAAAAATAAATCTCTCTTGATAGATAGATAGGTGGATAGATAGACAACAGTTCATGCTAAGAAAATGGGGAAATCAATAGTCACAACATCTGGATTTGCTTAGACATTTGGAGAAAAGTGAGCAAACATTTAAAAAAATAATTTATTGCAGTCAGCTTAAGTTTCCTAACTCTTTCAATGTTCTTCTTAAGTTATTGTAATTCACCGTCAAGATGCTGTACTTCTTGGAAGTCATATATCCTAATGGAAAGTGATATCACCAGTTAAATAGACCTACTTACTTCCGTGGTCATATAGAGTCAACTTTTCTCTTTGGGGTTTACTTTTCATATTTGTCGAGTGAAGTTATTAGACTTGATGACCTGATGACTGCAAAGACATTTTCTATCATTAACATTCTAAGTTTTGAAGATCAAAATAAAAGGCAATTTATTTCCCCTTTCCAGACTCCTTTTTTGCAAATAGGTATACAAGTGTAGAAACAATCTATTCCTTTTCTTATTAACTAAAAAATCTATTAAATAAAGCATTGTGATCCAGAGCACAGGCCACCTCACATTTCCATGAGAAAGCTTTTAAGCACTAAATTTCTACACTTATTATTTACTTTAACTTCCCATCTTTCACAGAACTAGACATGCCCTCTGTATCCTAACTTTTCCATCATCCACGAGAACACTTTTATGGGGGGAGTTTTAAAGTAAGGAAATAAGGAAAGATATATTTTTAACTCTGAGATTGTTTTCAAGTTTAAGTTTTACTTTTAACTCTATATGAAATCGACCCAAATTGCAGATCTAGTCACATTAGTCCTGTTGGAGGGATTATCACTTACTTTTCATTTTAGCCGAGGTACGATTTTTTTCTTTCTTTCTTTCTTTTTTTTTGGTATCAGTGCATTGTGAATAAGAAGCAAAGGAAAATCAAAATATTTTTTTGAAAGGAAAAATATTCATGGCATAAATTTTGATATTAGAAAATATAGCTCTCTTTGGGGTAAGAAGAATCTACTTTGCTAACTAGATGAGTTTGGGATTTTCAAGCTAATAAGCTGCTGTCTATGCACAATCATGGAAGAATGTAAAGGAAGGAAGAGTGAATTTACCATTCATACCAGAGTGGTCTCAATTTTGGAATCAAATGCAATGCAATAGGGCAAGACATCCTGATGGGGAAAATTCTATAGAGTGTTTCATACCACACCAGAGGAGGGTTAGAAGATGTTGTTGGATGTCTCTATATACATATCAAAAGAAAAGATTTCAGTTTGCAGACCTGAAGTCCTTTCACTTAAAACCAAATTTTTGAAAAGCATTTGCTTTTGGATTATTTGTTCACTAGATTTAAATCTGAATAAATATTTTGGATACAAATACACGTTAGCACCTTCAGTATGTGAGTGCTGCAGAATTTGATAGGACTTTAGCCATCAGAAGCTAACGATCAGCACTGCTAAATCTCCTGCACTGTAGCTTGGAATTTGGGAAATGTGTGAAACTAAGCAAAATGTAATGGGGTTAGGCTTTCAAAATAATATCTGTATTTATTAGAACAAAGTGATATTTCGTATTATAAGGAGTGAAAAACAACTTTCTTTCTGGCCCCAACTCCTCTACTGCCAATGTGAAAGCAAACTGTTTGATATATTTAATGGAACAAACCGCCAAGGAAGGCAGTGGGAGCATGATCTCTGGAGACTTCTAGAGCCAGATTAGATAATTAACTGCCCTGGTGCTTTCAGAACATTGAAGTATATTTTATCCAGTGATGGTTTTGATGACCAGAATGACCTTTCTGACCTCTAAGTGGATGCATTTGATTTGTGTGTGTGTGTGTGTGTTAAAACAAATGGAATTTTCATAGATTGTAGGTTCATTCATTTGTACAGGAGACCTTTATAAACTTCAAAATGAGTAAAATATTGTAAGCCCACTAATTATCAGATATGAAATATAGACATCCCTTGTTATCCAAGGGGGATTGGTTCCAGGATCCCCGTTCCGATACAAAAATCCTTGGATGCTCAAGCCCCTTACATAAAATGGCATAGTATTTGTATATAACCTACACTGTCCTATCCTATACTTTAAATCATCTCTAGATTACTTATAATACTTAATACAATGTAAATGTTGTATAGACAGTTGTTATACAGTACTGTATTGTTTAGGGAAGAATGACAATCCAGGAGGTGAACAATGTTCAAACCACAAGTGCTGGAAGGAGACTGAGGATCTGTGAGAAGCCAGGAGGCTACAGCAGGGGATGCCCACACATTGCTTCATTTGCAGGCATTCGTCGGAGTGCTTGTAGCACAGTAAATTCAAGTTTTGGTTTTAGGAACTTTCCTTCTCCCAGCTCCCTGAATATTTTCCATCCACCGTTGGCTGAATCCGTGAATGTGGAGCCTGCAGCTACGGAGGGTCAACTGTATTACTAAGTGGAAATATCCTTGGATATTTTTATACTTCAGAAATTCCCAAGATCATATAAAGGAGCAGATAACAAGCCTTACACTCCATCAAACAGCATTGTGTCCAAATATCTATTTATGCTTGGGATATTGTCTCTCTGTCTCTTTCTCTTTCTCTCTTTGTACCTCTCTCTCTGTGTCTCATCTCTGTCTCTCTTCATCTTTTCTCTCCCCGTCTATCTCTCTTCCCCCTCTGTCAATCTCTCTCCATCTCTCTGTCTCTCTCTATCTCTGTTTCTCTCTTTTTGTTTTTCTCTCTCCCTCATCTCTCTTTCTGTCCCTTTCTCTCTGTCTCTCTCCTTTTCTCCCCTCACTCTGACTCTCAAGAGCTCTCTTTGAATAACACCTTGGGTCATTGTGGTGTTTAGCTAGATTTGGTTTTACTTTTGAACCATACTTAAACAATTTCCCAGAAAGGAACACTTAATTATTTTAAAAGTCACAAATTTACTTCAGACACAAACTTAAGCAGAAGGAAAGCACACTGGCTCATCTAACTACACCATGGGGATGTCTGAGCCAAAGCTGGCCCTGAAACAATCAGAACAGACAAACTCCAGCAGGACTTTCTCTCACTCCTGCTTTTTCCCTGTGGTTTGGCAAAATTTTGTCCCTCTGCAGACAGGCTTCTTTCATTTTGTCCAATTTTCTGCTAAAGCCCCAAAACTAAGACCCGCCACATGATATCCTTGTGTAACTTCACAAGTGGCCACAGAATTATCATAATTGTGGAATTGGAATCTCTCTGTCACTGCATATTTGCCAGATTGAGATCCTGTGATTCACCCAGTGCTACTCCCATTGAACTCAGAAAGAGGGTTCTTAGGAGAATATTAGCTGTGTCCCCAGAGGTTTGGTATATGAATGAAAGTAGTGGTTTCTCCAGAGTACCAGAAGGCTGCAGAAGGTGGAGACTGGCTGGGGTGCCCAATGGTGGCATGGAAGAAAGACACGATTGTGGTAGTGTGTCTTGTACTAGCACCACAGCAAGGGAGGAATACATGATCTGCCTTTCTGCAAAATAAACAGGCGTGGGAAAAGCTTTTGGTACCTCACCTAAGAAGGTGGCTTGACCTGGAGAGAGATGCTGTGGATGTGGAAGGAAGAGTAGAAAATTCTCCCAAGTCAAAGAACTGCACTGTGCAGAGGGCTTTGCACAACTACACATGTGTCCCCACCTTGAGAAAACTTATTAGACCAAGGAAATTATCAGGTAAGAAGAGACAACAAAAGCATCAATAAAGACAAAAGTTTTCCTTTAATCCTTTCTCTTTCTTTAACCCTTTGTCTCCAGTCCTAAAACTGTACAGGGTGGGAAAGAAAAGGCTGTTCATCAGACTTGGGTTAGAGACAAAGAGAAGAGCATTAAGTAGAATATTAGCACTGACTTCCAAAGTGGACTGGAGCACACTTTTATTAACATCGGCAGAAAGTCATGGAGTTATAGAGTCTACACAAAATGTTTAAAGGGAAAGGATTGTATATTAGGCAGAGAACAGCTGGAAGAAATGATTAGAAAAAATAAATGCATTAAAAAGAAAAAAAAGAACTTTCGTATATGTTTTGCATTGTGTCCAGATTGCCCAAGATAGTGGCTTTACATGTGTGACTCTCAGACGTTTTGATGCTTGATTTTTTTCACTGACAGCCAACCCAGAGGGTCTGTACCTCTTCCTTAAATTCTAAATAAGAAAATACCTAAAATGAATTCTGATTGTCCCTAGTTAACTCAGAAACCCACTTTAGAGCATGAGAATATCATTAGTTAGATAAGCATCCCTATCTACTTTCATATATCTGAAATTGGGAGAAGTTCCTCAAAATGAGGGGACTGCTAATCTGATGAAAAAAGGAAGAAATCTGGGTAGATAAAACAATAGACATCATCCGTTGGCCCCTCAGAAGACCAAGACTTCTGTAAAAAAAATATTTTAAATATAAAACTCTCGTCTGTTCAAAGTCTTTTTATTTGTTTTGTTAAATCACATTTTCCCCTAGTCTTCCACATTTTTAAATCCATGAAATTAGCTACATGATTGCTATAATTTTTTCTAATTGTTCTTGGCTCATCTTTTCTTTTTTCCCTAGAATATTTAATTTCCCATTAAATCAGCATAGCCATGACTCAGTCCATTGCCTTCAAGTTGCTTCCAACTCACAGTGACACTATAGGAACAAGTAGAACTGCCCCATAGGGTTTCCAAGAATGGGAATTCCAGAACACTTACTTGTGCTCATAAGGAACCTATACGTAGACCAAGAGGCAGTCATTCAAACAGAACAAGGGGATACTGAGTGGTTTAAAGTCAGGAAAGGTGTACCTCAGGGTTATATCCTTTCACCATACTTATTCAATCTATATACTGAACAAATAATCCGAAAAGCTGGACTATATGAAGAAGAACGTGGCATCAGGATTGGAGGAAGATTCATTAACAACCTGCTTTGTGCAGATGATACAACCTTTCTCGTTGAAAGGGAAGAGAACTTGAAGCACTTGCTGATGAAGATCAAGATCACAGCTTTCAGTATGGATTACACTTCAACATAAAAAAAAAAAAAAAATCCTCACAGCTAGACCAATAGGCAACATCAAGATAAACATCGAAAATATTGAAGTTATAAAGGATTTCATTTTACTTGGCTCCATAATCAACACCACAGAAGCAGCAGTCAAGAAAACAAAACCACACATTGTATTGGGCAAATCTGCTGCAAAAGATCTCTTCAAAGTGTTAAAAAGAAAAGATGTCACTTTAAAGACTAAGGTGCACCTGACCCAAATCATGGTGTTTTCAATCACCTCATATACATGTGAAAGCTGGACAATAGATAAGGAAGACTGAAGAAGAATCAATTCCTTCGAATTAATAGTTGGCAAAGAATATTGAGTATACCATGGACTGACAGAAGAATGAACAAATCTGTCTTGGAAGAAGTACAGCCAGAATGTTCCTTAGAAGCTAGGATGGCGAGACTTCTTCTCACACGCTTTGGACATGTTATCAGGAGGGACCAGTCCCTGGAGAAGGACATCATGCTTGCTAGAGTAGAGGATCAGGGAAAAAGAGGAAGACACTCAAAGAGATGGATTGACACAGTGGCTACAACAATGGGCTCAAGCATAACAATGATTGTCAAGATGGTCCAGGAATGGCAGTTGTGTTCTATTATACATAGGGTCATTTTGAGTTGGAACCCACTCGATGGTGGTACCTAGTAACAACAGTCTTATGGAAGCAGACTGCCACATGTTTCTCCTGCTGAGTAGCTGGTGGGTTTGAACTGCTGATCTTTTGGTCAGTAGCTGAGTCCTTAACCACTGTACCACAAGGGTTTCTTGGCCATGACTTAGGTTGCGTATAATATAATGATAGTGTGTTTGAATGCACACACATGATGCCAGATCTTCTACAGAACAAGCAAGGAAGGAGTTAGATTTCAGGGCTGCTATACTTCATGAACCAGAATGTATATTGAATTCAGTTGTAGGTTTTCTACTTTGAATCTGATGATTCCATATAGTGAATTGCTTAGAGATTCTTACTTTCTTCTTTGTACTATTCTCTATTGTTCTAGGGGACATTGGTGGTTTAGTTGTAAAGTTCTCACCTCTCATTCAGGATATTTCGGTTTGATTCCTGGTCAATTCACTTAATGTGTAGCCAATACCCATCTTTTAGTGGAGGCTTGTGTGCTCTATGATGCTGAACAGATTTCAGCAGAGCTTCCAGACTAAGATGTACTAGGAAGAAAGTCCTGGCAATCTATTTCCAAAAATCAGCCAATGAAAACCCTAGGGATCACAGTGGTCTTATTTATCCACCACCAATCAGGCCCATGACACAGGAACAAGCAGCATTTCATTCCATTGTGCATGGGTTGCCATGAGTTGGAGGTTGACTCAACAACAGCTAACAACAACATATTATTCTTTTTTAATTAATGAATTCATTTATTTGTTCTTTCATGTAATTAATTGTAGATCAGGTATTATTTGGACAAATTTTATTTTGGAGGTGATTTCTTTTGTAATTTATCTAAGTTGCCTTGAAGTCTCATGTCATGGATTGAACTGTGTCCCCCCAAAATATCTGTCAACTCGGCTGGGTCATGATTCCCAGTATTGTATGACTGGGTACCATTTTGTAATCTGAAGTGATTTCCTTATGTGTTGTAAATTCAATCACTGTGTTGTAATAAAATGGATTAGCAGCAATTATACTGATGAGGTATACAAGATTGGGTGGTGTCTTAAGCCAATCTCTTTTGAGATATAAAAGAGAGAAGTGAGCAGAGACACATGGGAACCTCATACAACCAAGAAAGCAGTGCCGGGGTCAGAGAACGTCCTTTGGACCTGAGGCTCCTGAGCAGAGAATCTCCCAGACCAAGGGAAGATTGATGACACAGACCTTCCTCCAGAGCCAACGAAGAAAGCTTTCCCCTGGAGTGGATGCCCTGAATTTGAACTTGTAGCCTACTGGACTGTGAAAGAATAAACTTATCTTTGTTAAAGCCATCCACCTGTGGTATCTCTTTATAGCAGCACTAGATGACTAAGAGAGCTGGCATTAAGGACCATGTGAGGATTATCTGTAAATAATGGTTTCCTCCATTCTACTTCCTAATACAGTGCTAAAGCTGCAGGTGGCCATTACTACTTCTATTTTATATCCTGCTAGACTTATCTGTTTCTATTAGAAAGACTTTCTTAATGTCACTTTAGTTGATTATTCTATGTTCACTTCCAAGGGCCATATAACCTCTAGTAAAACCTCCTCCCTCACTGACAAGCCCTTTCTTTATAAAAGTAACTCCTGAATGTTCTCTCACCATGCTGTTTCTCCCAGAGTGACTGAGTAAGAAAGTATGATTTTCTCAATTGCCACCTTGTCCCAACACATCATTTCAGGGAGTGTTTCCACTTTCTACCTAACATACCTTTGAACTTGTATCATGGGAATTTCAATGATGCTTAGGCAGCTTTATTTATCCAGTGTACACTCTGTAACTTTCTCACATTGTGGTCTGTAAACATTGGTAGACACTGTCAGTGTGGATAAACTCTGGGAATGCAGGAAAACATACATTTAAATTTTTTATCTGACCGTTTGATATAATACCTAGCATATTTCCATTTGCAGAAGCTTTCTCAATAAATGCCTGAGAATAACACACAGCTCAGTACTATAAGGATCAGACAACTAGAGTCTTGAAATGATAGAGCTGGCTATGCCCTGAGAAATCAAAGAGAATATAGGGACCATAGATAATAACTATCTTTTGAAAATGTTTGGAAGGAGCCTGCTGGCAAAATCAGGTCTAGGGAAGAGATATTTTTGCTCTTATCCAAAATTCTCCTTCCCCCTCAGTAAGCTATGCTGTTTCTTCATTTACTGGAGTACTAGTTAATTCTCAATATATCCAATGGAGGAGAAAATGAGACAGTTTTTTGCTTGCCTTTGCTAGATTTACAACATAAATATTTAGATGTTGGGGTTGTATCTATAAGGTGGATAAAACTTCCAAGGGACACAATTTTGTGAATGTGCACTGAATGGATTACAGTGAAGGAATGTTTATTTCATTAAACACCAAATTTATCTCCTTAACTGAACTACTCTTGTCAATACGCACTTCAGATTTGTTAGTGGATTGTGCTTCTCATAACATAGTCACAGTTCACCATAAGAGAGTAAGATAATATTTAAAAAGCTTCCAAAAGTAATAAAGACTTACAGCTGATCGTAGAAAATTGTGCAGGGGTAAAGGTGTCTTCTGGCTCTACCTATCATTGTGTGCTGCCCTTGTCCCCTTTCACCTTTGCCTTTCACACTTTTATCTCTTTAGTCACTGTTGTGTTTCCCAGGTCCCCATTCCTATCCTACTCGCCATCACAGCTATTTCACAGCAGGGATGACAATCTTTTGTCATTATTCTTGTTTTGATTCCTCCATGCCTTGCTATTTGGCTGATCTACAAACCTACTTAGATTATAAACTCCCCAATGGCAAGGACCAAGGCTCTTGTGTTTATTGGTGACAGTACAGGGTCTGCCTCCGAACAGGTGCTTAATCATCAGTTTTTAAATTGGCGAATAGTTAATGTATCATAAAAAAATTAAGATATTTTTGTATTAAAAGCATGCTCCAGGAGAGCCATCCTAATGGTTTCACTCCAAATAATTGGTCTGTGAAAGGGGGTTTCTGGGTTTTCTGGACCATGTGGAGAAATAAATGATTTTTTCTTCAATTGTACCACATGAGTGGCCTCCCATTACTGTAGCATTAAGCTGGTTCCAATACTAAGTCTTAAATGTGGTTGTTAGTCAGGGTGCCTGGAGCAGGGGGTGGGCTATGCAGTCTAGTCCTCAAGGCAATTACTGATTTTCTGTTCCCTCTCACTTTCTTAAGTAGGAGTATGTAAATAAGTACAAAATATTTGAACTCTAAGGAAAGGATCCTAGAGATCATCTATGCCAAGGGTTCCCTGTCTGGGGTCCTGGATACCAGGGGTGGCCTATAAAAAAATTTCACTCTTTCAAAAACCCCATAAGGGAACAGTTTATGACTCGTAGCCATTTGAGGTTTTTTTTTTTGTTTGTTTGTTTTTAATTAAAATAAAGTTTTAAAACACAACTTATAACTCAATAAATGCAATTTCCAATTTTGATACCCAGAATGTGACTGGGCAGGAGGTGATAATAATATATGTAGTTGTTGGTAGCTGGAACTCTTGAAAAACATATCTAGTCAGACTCTCCAATTCATAGATGACAACAGTGACATCTGGAGTTATTAAATGATTGTCCTTATCTTCCAGAGCAGCGAACAATAGGGCTAGGATTTTCTCTCTCAATCCCAAACCAGTGTTCTCCCTCTTTTACAATCTTCCTCTATATAAGTCAAGAAACTCAGTGAGAGCAATTTTTCATACATACTGAACCCTAATATTCTTTCTAGTTATATATTCCATTGGCCTTCTTGAGTTATCTTGTATAAGTTGCCCACACTTGTTTACACCTTGAGGGTGGTGAAACACATCTACAAATCCCTATGAGGTGTTTTCTTTGTTGCTTTGAGACCTTGTGATGCTTATTATTTCGATATACAGAGGAACCTACAGTGACAAATGACTCAGAACTTCTTGGGCTCTGCAGGAGGTACTAGACCAGATAAAACATGTTTATGATACACGTTAAACCTTAGCAAATAGTCTCCCTGCAGGAGTACACTGTGCTGTTTCCACTAGAGGGAAAAAGGAGATTTTTAGACATAAATTCAAATTAAGAGTTGAAAAGAATTCTAGCGAGAAGAAGCAGAAAGCGATAGTAATATAACAAAACTCAGTCAGCAGCAGCTTCAGAAAGGAGCTTGCTAGATGCTTTGGACTCGGAGAACTATATAAATGTAATATTGTTGCTGTTAGGTGCCATCCAGTCAGTTCCGACTCAGGGCAACACTATGTACAACAAAATGAAACACTGTCCAGTCCTGTACCAACCTCACAATCGTTGTTATGTTTGACCCACTGCTTCAGCCACTGTGTCAATCCATTTCATGGAGGGTCTTCCTCTTTTTCACTGACCCTCTGCTTTACCAAGCACTATACCGTTCTCCCGGGATTGCTCCCTTCTGATAACGTGTCCAAAGCAAGCGAGGCAAAAAGTCTCATTATCCTTGCTTCTAAGGAGCATTCTGGCTGTACTCATTCCAAGACAGATTTGTTCATTCTTCTTTCAAAGTTTCAATGGGATGAAATCCTGAAAATCTCTTGACACTTCATATTTAGTAGGTTACATTTTTGGGGATTACTGAACATGCATTTTTCAATGGGTCATAAAACCATACACACAAAAAAATCAGTTTTTTGTTTGTTTTTATTACTCAAGTATTCTGCTTAAGCATTACTTCCCCTCTGAATCCTTTCCAGCGTCCACTTTGAGAACTCAATTGTTCATATTGTTATCATAATCCCAAAAATACAGAGTGCACTTGTTTATTTAGTTGGAGGAAAGGAGTCGATAATACTCTGCATCCTACTAAATTAAAAATTATTTTGGTCATTGCCTGGATTTCTAATGCCTAATCATAGTGTCTGGCAAAAGGCAGGAGCTCAATGAAAGTTATTTGATGAATTATTTTCTGTAATATAAAGGCAATTTTGTGTTTTTGTTGGATCGAAGTCCATGACTTGTTAAAGGGGTCTTTGGATGTACTCCACTGTCCGCCAAGTAAAAGCTGTTTTATCCTAAGATTGCCTTTTTTCTGATATTCTGTCCCTTAGAGTGGTTGAACCATCTTTACTGATGCAGGTTCCTGAGTTTAAAATACAATTATCTAATTGTCATTTCTCTGTACATCTTAAAAGGACAGGTGAGTTACTTGTGTCTGTAAATCCTGGAACCCTCAACATAAATGAAGTCCAACTCCTGCAGGCTTCAACTCACTTGATATAAGTCAGGATTTCAATAATTTAATAAATGGAGTGTCCAATGATTACATGTATGATTTAGCCTACTAAGTGAACAGAGCCTGCAGGGCAAGAGACTGACTTTCTACACGTTAGCCTACATTTGCTAAGTGTGATGTCTCATGAGTGTAACGAGGATGAACCCATACTCTAGGGAACCCACAGATTTCAGAATTGCACCATCAGCCCTATATTCCATCTCCATTCATGTAATCCTTCAATTCCTTATTTGGCTAGACTTCATCACCTTTCTGTCATATGCTGTCTAGAATGAGGATGCACATTGACTTAGCTTTGTTGAGCTTTTCCCATACACTGCAGCATGCCTCTCTAAGTAATGAATCACTCACCCAGGTTCACTTCTAGAACTAGAAGCTAAGTCTTTACCCTTAATCAAACTAATACAGTAAGGTGCTGTGGTTTTACCCATATTTGCCACAAATAATTATATGACCTTGGATACATTGCTTAAATTCTAAGTGTCCTAGTTTCTTCAGCAGTAATGTATATGGACAAAGGGTTGGGTAAAAATTCCTCCAAGTCTTTTCAACCCTCAACTTTTTAAAAGGTCTATTCTTGCTATGTTGGTTAATGTTTTCAATTATTCGTTCATCCGTTCAAGGAGTGAACGCTGAGCACCTGCTACAAGACGGGTACATATTTACACCACTGCTTTCACAGAGTTTGGATTCTAGTGAAAATGACAAACAATTAACATTAAAAAGTATCAATACACATAAGAGTATTAGATAAAAGTAAGTTCTGTGAAACAGATAAAATAAGGTGCAGTGATAATTATTGGTGGTGATGAGGGCGAGGGAGTTACTAGACTTTGGGTGAAGTGTGTAAGTCTCTCTGGGTAGGTGGCATTTAAGTTGAGACTGAATCACAACATGGAGCCTGTTATGAGAAGATTCCAGGCTGAGGGAGCAGTCAGCGCAAAGATCCTTGAGGAGGGAGGAGCTTACTTGTGAGAAGAACATAAAAACTATCAATACAACTAGTAAGCATGGAGAAACTTGGTTAAAATGGGATTAGAGAGACAGAACTAGCTGGCTTGCATAGGGCCCTGAGTCCTTTGTAAAGGAGCTTGGGTTTTACTTTTAAGTCCATTGGCAAGCCCTAGCAGATTTTAAATCGGAGAATGATATGCTCTTATTCATTTCAGTGGTTGTAATCCGTGCTTGCCTCGGCAAGGCAAACGAATTCTCAGACAGGCAACCTAGATTTATGTTACCTTTCTTTCTTTTTGTTACTTTGGGTTCCTTTTTTCTCTTTTGTGTTCTTTCTCTTTCAATTTTTTGTCTTAACACTTTACTAACTTCTAAATGCATTTCTCTTCCTTTTCTTTCTTTTGCCTTCATCAAGCAATGCCTGAGATCTCTTACGGCAGCACTTACTTTAACTGAGCAGAAGAAAACTACAGACCCCACTAGGGGTCACTTCTGCCCCACTGATGAGTCTCTGATCTTGCGGTTTTGCCTTGGGTTCATAGCCAACCCAGGAGACGCTTTTCCTCCTGCCCCTATGTTTGTCCACCTTTACGATCTTCCAAGGACCCAAGCCAAGGGCATTGTGGTGCGTATCCTCTCTGGACTCTGGCCACCCCAGGAGCCAGGCAGGCTATCAAAACAGGCATGCCCAGGTGCTGATCTTTGTTCTGAGTAGATTGCCATTCTTGAGCTGGGAACTTGGCTCATTGACAAATGTGGCATCATTCCGTATAGTGGAATGTCACCGGAAAGGCTCTGATTCTGTGAGGAAATTCATAGCTGTCTGTCTGCCTTTTGCCAGCGGGCTTCCCCCGTGTCCAGCAGCCAGACTTCCTGGAGCTTCCTTCAATTGTCTTCACACACAGCATTCAATACCCACATAAAGATGCACAGACCTGCCCTCAGCCTTCTGCTAAAAAGTGAATCTTCCTGTGATTTATTTCCAACTCCATTACCTTCTAACTGACAGTTTATTAATTAGAGGAATTTTATTACTTTACAAGGTCAGCTGAGGCATCAAGAACAAGAGGGTCCCTTTGGTATTCTTTCTCTTGTACATTTATCTGCATATATCAAAAAATGTCCATACACACTGTCTATATGCCCACATATATCTGTCATCATGTCTAAAGTGAAAAGTTGAAGCTAACCTTAATATGCATTTAATTCCACAAGTTCATTGCAGATTCCTTGGAAAGAGCAAGAAGGTAGCAGTATTTCTTCCAGTAGGTGAATGAAGGCATTGAGTTTATTCATCTGTAAGAGTTTCTCTTCTATTTTTTCTTTTCTTTGCACAAAAATTGCTTTTCTAAAATTAAGTGTGTATCTTTTGGAAGGTTGAAACCACATTATCAATTTAAAAAATTGTTTGGCATAAATCGATGCACACATGAAATTAAATAAGAGATCTTCTTTCAGTTTGTGTTACTTTACAGCCCATCATGCACTTACACCACTGTTCTTCCTACTTCTAAGATTGACTATTTATTCATTTTATGTTCTGGGGTTCACTAAGGTTAAAAACTTTCCCCAAAGTTACAAGTCTACTATATAACCGAGCTAGGATTAGAACTGAGATTTTGTGATTTCAGTTCCAGATTAGCGCTCTTTCCTCTACAACGGGATTGGCAAGTTTTTCCTCTGTCAAGGGTCAGATAGCAAATATTTTAGGCTTTGAGAGTCTTATGATGTCTGTTGCAACTATTCGACATTGTTGTAGCACAAATACAGCCACAAATATTACATATTTATGAATACTGAAATCTGAATGCCATATAATTTTCATGTACCTTGAAATATTATTTTGCTTTTGATTTTTTAACCATGTAAATATTTAAAAAACATTTTTAGTCTGTGGGTCATACCAAAATAAATGAAGGACCAGATTTGGTCAACAGATTATAGTTTGCCAACCCCTTATTCTACAACCTAGTACCATCTGTGAATAGAATTATGCACCAGACAGCTGAGACCTGAGTTCATTTTAACCCCTGGTGTAATGGACAATTTAAGGTCTTCAGAGCAATTCTTATCACTCTAAATCATCAGCAGAGTCTTAGGGAACTGTCATCAGGGATTCATTTTTGCCTAGATTCTCTTGAAGGAAAATAAATTGGAAGTATTAATTGAATAACTACAACTTAATAAAGGCAGCTGAAACATATCTTTAAAAAATACATAATGAAGACTATGACTTGTGCTCGTTCTGAAAAGTGTCATTCATAGATCCTATGAGTTTCTGAGGAACTCTCAAAAAGTTAATAAAAAATAAATAAACATGAAAATCAGTTACCGCTCTGTTCAACTATAATAAGCCAATGAATTTCATCTGTAGGCACATATGGGGATACTACTCAGGCTACCAAGGAAAGCAAATCTTTCCTTTCTCTGATTATTTAAGTTAAGAAGAATTTGCTGATAATTATTCAAGGTAATGTCATACAATAGTGCACAGGTACAGATCCTGCAGTTATAAAATAAGAATGAAAACGTATCAGCGTTTGATTCTATAAAATAAGTGCTTAATTCACGTTTGCTAACAACTACATAAAATTTTTAAAATTGGACAAATTCGTCCTGGATTAGCAGTTGACTGATGCTAGAAGAGAAGGCTCTCATCCCTAGATCTGATTCCTAAATGAAGAGCAACCTTAGGGTTTAAGTCAAATTAAATTGAAAACCAATAAAATGGAAAACACTCCATTGACATTTTAGCTCAATTCTTGTTGAGATCATAGATCTTAAAGCTTGGTTTTTTATTCATGCTTATATTTAGCAAAGAGTAAAGTTTTGCACATATTGCAATAAAATATAAATACATAGATGCTCATCTAGTTCAAGAGCAACTGCGTTTTGGAGGCCAATGCAGAGGGTATGAAGAGGTGCAGCTGAATATTGATGAAATTAAGAGGTAAGGGAAATCACTGGCTCTCTTTAATGTTGCCAATCTTCAAGTCTTTCCATATTAAAGGAGACTGAACCACTTCGCTTTGTCTCTCTTCCCATCCAAATGCTGTCTGCCTTTCAAGGCCTGCCTCAGTTACTGCTTCCCTCTATATGAATCTCTGACAACACTTGCTCATCAAATCTCTTTGATTCCAAACAATATAACAACCTACGGTCAGTCGATTCTGACCCATAATGACCCAATAGGACAGAGTAGAACTGCCCTATAGGGTTTCCAAGGAGTGCCTGGTAGATTTGAACTGCTGACCTTTTGGTTAGCAGCCATAGCTCTTAACCACTATGCCACTAAGGTACAACTAGTTACCATCCAGTAAATTCCAACTCATGGAGATCCTATTGTGTCAGAGTAGAACTGTGCTCCTTAGGGTTAGCAATGGCTTGTTTTTCAGAAATAGATCACCAGGGCTTTGTTTCAATGTGGCTCTGGGTGAACTCAAACCAGTAACTTTTCAGTTATCTGTTGAGTGTTTTAACCATTTGCACCACACAGAGACTCCTCAGACAATATAAAATATATGTAAAATGCTAAATATAGATAGATGTATCTTGGTACTGTCTCTCAAAGAGGTGTAAACTACTAAAGAATTGAGCTTACTTATGGCAAACATTTAGAATGACACAGATGCTACTCCCACAGGTCACTCATGGTGGAGTGATTACTTCTTTTTCATACTCTGAAGGGGGGTAAAACTCTCCCCGTCACATTGTCAGTGACTGCAATATTACCTGACCTCAGAAGCTCTCCTCTTATAGCTGACTTATGGCACTGGATTGCCAGTCTTTCAGATTTCCCATTGCAGGAGTGAAAATACTATTAGTATTATTAATACTATTGAAAAGTGGAGGGAATACGTGCCTGCTAATTTGATTCAGAAAATGTTTGATGACCTGTATGGAAATACTCCAACTTAGACTCCTCAGAGCAGCAGTAGTCCCTTTATCCCCTTCTTAGTTGGTGAGCATTTTCTTCAGCCCTGACATAATTCTATTTTTTTTTCCATGAATTTCAGTCTTTTAATAGCACCCAAAGAAGAAAAGTCTTTTTCTAAAATTGTACTTTAGATGAAGGTTTACAGAACAAATAGTTTCTCATTAAACAGTCAGTGCACATATTGTTTTATGACATTGGTTAACAACCCCATGACATGTCAACACTCTCCCTTCTCGACCTTGAGGACCTTTTTTTTGGTGAAAATATACATAGCCAAAGTTACACCATTTTGAAAGTTTCTACATGTACAATTTAGTGACATTGATTACATTTTCCAGTTGTCCTGCTATTCTCCTATCCTGTTCCAAATTATTCCATCACCATTATCTTCAGCTCACTGTTTCCTAGGCTTCCCATCAAACCTTTTGAGTTGCTGTTGTCAATTTGATCTCACATAGATAATTCTTTTTTTTTTTGTACCTTAGATGAAGGTTTGGAAAACAAACTGTTTCTCATTAAACAGTTAGTACACATATTGCCCTATGAAAATTGTTAACAACCCCATGACATCTGACATAATTCTTGAAGGTCAGCACCATCGACCTCAGAGGGTAGCAGCAATCAGAGGATTGGCTCTAATTTTAATATTAATTAATTGGAAACTCAGAACATAGGAGCAAATCAACACTTTTCAGCCTGTTCTGCTCTTAAATCTAGATGTACGATTGCTTGATCCCTTTTAAATCTTACAAGTATAATAAAGATTATGATGATTTCTATATCTGTCCACTGTCTTGTGCCACATGCTTCCTAGAGATAAGAACCTGTTTTTCTTATGCAACAAGTATATGGGCAAAATTTAGAATGAAGATGTGGACAAAAGTAATAAGAAGAATAGCTAACATTTATTAATATAAATTGTGCCAGCTGTTGTGCTAAGTACGTTATTTCTCACACCAGCTCCGAAATGTAGATAATATTATTATCTCCCCCATTTTTTTCTCTAACTCCCCATTCCCTTCACCCTCCAGCTCCTGTTATCCAATAATCTTCTTTTATCTCAGTGGATTTGCCTATTCTAAGTATTTCATATAAGCGGTATCTTGCAATGTTTGTTCTTTTGTGTCTGACTTATTTCACTGAGTTCAGGATATTCAAGGTTCTTCCACATGGTGACATGTATCAGGACTTCATTTCTCTTTATGACTGAATAATACTCCATTGTATGCATAAACTAGATTTTGTTTAGCCATTTGTCTGTTGATGAATACTTGGATTGTTTCCACTTTCAGGCTATTGTGAATAATGTTGCAATAGACATTGGTGTGTATGTTTCTGTTTGACTCACACCTTTCAAATCTTTTGGGAATATGCCTAGGAGTAGAATTGCCAGGTCATAGGGTAACTCTATGTTTAATGTATAAGGAATTACCAAACAGTTTTCTGCAGTGAATGTACCATTTTACATTCCTACTAGCAATACACAAGTGTTCCAGTTATCCACATCATTGTCAAAACTTGTTATTTGCTGTTGTTTTTTTTTTAATAGCCATCCTAGTAGGTGTGAAGTGGCATCTCATTGTGAATTTGACTTGTTTACTTGTATTTCCCTAATGGCTAATAATATTCATCATCTTTTCATGCACTTATTTGCCATTTGTATATTACTGTAGAACTATTTCTATTTTCCCCAAAGGTTTTTTGTTTTTCCATTTGTATATGCAAAACAGTTTGGAAAAGTCACTTAGCTAATGAACTACCACAGTCATCAATAATAGACAAATGGGCTGTAGTGTTGCAGATGTCCATTTTGGGTGGTGCCCGCATATCGTGGGGAACCATCTGTAAGCCACACCCAAGTTCTCTTTTGCTTAGTCAACTGGTCATAGAAAACTTCCCATGAGGACATAGATATGGATAGAATATAGGTAATATAGCAGGATTAGGGGTCATAGGTATTTAGGCCACTTCCTCACGCAACTTGTTTGTGTCTTCAAGGCCTGCTTGAGACCATGCTCATATGTACCATTTCCATTTGATAATGCAGTGCTGCTGCACATGTCCAAATTTATGGCTTGGGAGTTCAGACTACACCCAGTTTATGATGGACAGCTCAGGTCATATGGAAACTTGGTGGGCCATTACTAGGCAGTTACTCTGTACTAAGGTCCATGGTGGTGTAGCGGTTAGGTTCTCAGCTGCTAACTGAAAATTTAGCAGTTGGAACCTACCAGCTGCTCCGTGGGAGAAAGATGTGCCAGTCTACTTCCATAAAGACTACAGCCTTAGAAACTCTGTAGGGCAATTCTCCTCTGTCCTATATGGTCTCTATAAGCCTGAATCAACTCGATGGCAATGGGTTTTTTAAGGCTCAGTGAGAAGGCTTTATTGCACAGTGGTTAGGCACTCATCTGCTAACCAAAAATGTTGGCTATTTGAACTCACCAGCCTTTCCACAGGAGAAAGTCCTGGCCATCTGCTTCTACATAGATTACAGTCTTGGAAATCCTATGAGGCAGTTTCACTCTACACAGTAGCAAGGGGGTTAAGGCACAGTAGGAAGCAAAAAACTTTTTCTCAAAAAGAGAGTAGTTATCTGCAGAGGATGACAGGAATTTGTTCCAGACGCCTAAGGGTTGTGCTGCAATTCACCTATAGAAGACGACAAAGGCTCCAGACAACACCTCTATCTTCCAATGACACATCAAGCACAATTAGATCTTCCAGATCATATGGCACAAGTGGCTGAACAGCTTGCTTGGCAACCTTGACTTGTTGCAGAGCCTTCTCTTGTCTAGACCCCACTCAAAACTAGTACTTTTATATAGGACACTAAGTACATAGGCTGGAATAGCACACTCAGTTGAAGAATAAATTGACTCCAAAATCCAAGAGATCCTCTAGGAGGGTAATTTTTTAAAACTTTTTTTGGGTGGAGGGGAATTATTGAAGGGACCAGATATAACAACATATCCTTCATCTTAGATTGGATATTTTGGCATATCACAAACTGCTGGATCCCTAGAAATTTTGTACAGATGGGACACTCCTAAAATTTTGTCATCTTTAGTTCCCATTCTCTGACGTATAAATGTCTTACCAATACTTCTAGAAAGCCAAAACCAAACCCATTGCCATAAAGCTGATTCCAACTCCTAGGACCCTATAGGACGGAGTAGAACTGCCAGATATGGTTTCCAAAGAGAAGCTGGTGGATTCACACTCCTGAGCTTTTGGTTAACAGTTGAGCTCTTAACCACTGCACCACCAGGATTCCAATATGTCTAGAATAGTTGATAATTCTTGCACATAGCACACAGAAGTGTTCAATCTGCATAATATTGTCAATGTAATGGAGCAGCATAATGTTTTGTGGAAAGGAAAGGCAAATAAGGTAACTAAAGATAAAATAATGAGAGCTAGAGTTGATATATCTCTGAGGTAGAACAATGAAGGTATATTGCTGACCTTAACAGCTGAAAGCACACTGCTTCTAGTGATAATTACTAACAGTATTGAAAATTAAGCATTTGCCTAACCAATGCCATTTACTAGCAGATGTTTCGATTTATTTAAGCAACGAAACAACATGTGGAACAAGAGCTGCAATTGTAGCCACCACCCTATTGCAATATTTTGTAACTCATTTATTTTGGATGGCTATAATTTTATGTATCTGATTTATTTTGTCCAACTCCAGAGGACAGAACTGAAGGATAATGTTGAAAATTACAGTGTCATGTTAAACTCAATAAAGGAAGATGTTTTCTAAATTTTACAATGTCTTACCATTTTTACAATGTTTTTCATATGTTTGCAACTCCAGTTTTATCTTTGCCAAACGAAATATCCTCAGTGTCTTCAGTTTTTTTTTTTTCTTTTTCCAATATGATATTGCTTCCAGTACCTAGACCACCTGGTAATTCTTTTTAAACAGTAAAACCCATTGACATCAACTTGATTCTGACTCATAGCGACCCTATAGGACAGAGTAGAACTGTCCCAATAGGGTTCCACAGAGTGGCTTATGGATTGGAACTGCCAAACTTTTGTTTAGTAGCTGAGTGCTTAACCACTCCCAAGTTTTCAGTGTTACTCTTAAAATGTGATGCCCGTATCTCGAATACAGGTGTTTTCTAGTCTTTGAAATATATATTCAGGAGGCAGGGTCAACATGGCAGACTAGTTACATGCTTCCTATATCCCTCTTACAACAAAGACCTGGAAAAACAAGTGATTTGATTCTATGTGAACATCTGGCAGCCCTGAACAAGGCAAGGTTAAGAAATCCATATGAGTCATACCGGAGAGGAAGACTGTTTGCAAGAGGTAAGGAGCACTAGAGCCACAGCAGTGATACTGCAGAGACACAGCCATGCTGGGCCGCGGTGAAGCAGGCAAACAGCTGTGTTGTGCGCATGCTCGAGAAGCAGTTTCCACATCCAGAGAGACCCGGCAGCAGAGATTCTGCTTGGACACTCAGAACCAGTGAAGAGCAGCTCCCAAGAGGCTAGGATAAGTATGTGCGTGCACAATTTTGGGGAGATTTAAAAAAAAAAAGCCCATTTTGGAAAAACCTCTCTCCCTTTTACCTCCTACCTCTGTGCTCTGCACCGGATTTGGGAAAAACCTCTCTTCCTTTTTGCCTCCTCCCTCCCTGTTCTGCATTGGGAGTCCACTGGGCTGGAAGTAGATCCCAAAGGTTCCCTGACTCATTCTCTTGGCCTTGGAGAGGGAATAAGTAAGCTGCTGACTCCCCTAGGCCAGGAACATAGGGTTGGCACAACTCCTTTGCTGGCCATAGAAATCAGGGGTCTGTAGACTCTGAGTGCCATACACCCCTGTATAGACTTGTGGGGACCTATCTCAACAGTGTTAGCCCTCACTACCACAGTACAACAGGGCAAACAGCTGAAGTTTAACTTCAACTGCTTCAGCTGTGAAGGGGGAGATTTGTGATCCTCGAAACAGCCCTGCTCCTCAAGTAGGCACATTTATCGATCTGCAGCAGGGTCTTGAGGACTTGTGGTAGCTCCTAAAGTGCCCAGTCACCTGCTTCAGGAGTTCAAGAAAAAGTGTTGCCCTCAAGTCTCTGCAGCCAACATAGTGGGGCGCTCTTAGCCTGGCTGCAAAACTCACCTACCTATTCACCCTAGAGAATAGGGACACACTTTTCTTTCAGAATCTCAGGGGCAGCCATCGGCCCCCTGCCTGGCTCAGAGCATGATCCCCTACCACAGCCAGAGTCCAGTGCCTGCACCAATCACCCATGCCTCTCTTGGACTGGGGGTGAGAGCCTGCATCACATACTCAGTGACCGACTGCCTGCACACCCGAGCTGATCCCATATAGGAAATTTTAATGGACTTCGGTGTGCACGTACTTAGTTACAGAACTAACTACTTGGTGACAGGACATTAGAGATCAAAAGGTGTCAAAAATCAAGCAAGTGCACATGAGCAGCCTGTTTGGGCATATCAAAACAAAACAAAATAAGAAGCTAGGTCTCACTAAGCAAACACAAAATAAAATTATAATAAATTATTGATGGCTCAGAGACAACAGTCAATATCAAGTCACATAAAGAGGCAGTCCATGATGGCTTCAGCAAGCTCCCAAAATAAAGAACCAATAAATTCTCTGGAGGAAGAGAACTTCTTTGAATTACCAGAGACAGAATACAAAAGATTAATATACAGAACTCTTCTAGAAATAAGAAAGGAAATTTGACAGAACACAGACACAGCCAGGCAACATGCAGACACCGTAGTAGCAGAACTTAAAAAAGTTATTCAAGAACATAATGCCAAATTTAATAGGCTGCAAGAATCCATAGAGAGACAGCAATCAGAAATCCAGAAGATTAACAATAAAATTTCAGAATCGGACAACTCAATAGGAAGTCATAGGAGCAGAATTGAGGCAGTAGAAGTTAGAATTAGTGACATTGAAGATAAAGCTCTTGACACCAACTTATCTGAGGAAAAATCAGATAAAAAAATTAAAAAGAGTGAAGAAACTCTAAGAGTCATGTGGTACTCTATCAAGAGAAATAACCTATGAGTGATTGGAGTACCAGAACAGGGGGGATAACAGAAAACACAGAGAAGCTTGTTGAAGATTTGTTGACAGAAAACTTCCCTGATATCATGAAAGATGAGAAGATATCTAGCCAAGATGCTCCTGGAAACCCACATAAGGTAGATCCCAAAAGAAAGTCAACAAGACATATTATATTCAAGCATACCAAAACCAAAGATAAAGAGAGAATTTTAAGAGCAGCTCGGGATAAAAGAAAAGTCATCTACAAAGGAGAGTCAATTAGAACAAGCTCAGACTACTCACCAGAAACCATGCAGGCTAGAAGGCAATGGGATGACATATTTAAAGCCTTGAAGGAAAATAACTGTCAGCCAAGAGTTATATATCCAGCAAAACTGTCTCTAAAATATGATGGTGAAATTAGGGCATTTCCAGATAAACAGAAGTTCAGGGAATTTGCAAAAACGAAACCAAAATTACAAGAAATACTAAAGGGAGTCCTACAGTTAGATAATCAGTAACATCAGCTAACAACACAAGACTAGAACACAGGATAGAGCAACCAGATATTGACTCAGATACGGAAATCGAAATTACGTCAAAGCTAAAATATTGAAAATAGGGAAACAGATATCAATATGTAAAAAAAAAAAAAAAAGGATAATCTTAAAACAAAAAAAGAGGGACTTAAAAAATAGAGACAGTGATTTTCTATACGGAGGGGAAGTTAAGGCAATATAAAGTAATAAAAGACTGGTATAAACTTAGATATATAGGGGTAAATATTAAGGTAACCACAAAAGAATCTAACAAGCCTACAAATCAAAATAAAAAACTGGAAAAACATAAAGGCCCATCAAACACAAAATCTACAACAAAGAAAAAGATGAAAAAAAAATACATAAAGAAAAATGACTCAGCAGAGAAAATTGAGGAGAACAAAGAAACTGTGAACAACACACAAAAAGAGATATCAGGATGACAGCACTAAACTCATACCTATCAAGAATTACACTGAATATAAACGGACTTAATGCACCAATAAAGAGATGGAGAGTAGCAGATTGGATAAAAAAGCATGATCCATCTATATGCTGCCTACAAGAGACGCATGTTAGACTTAAAGACACAAACAGGCTAAAACGCAAAGGATGGAAAAACATATATCAAGCAAACAACACTCAAAAAAGGCAGGAGTGGCAATATTAATCTCTGACAAAATAGACTTTAAGGTAAATCCACCACAAAAGATAAGGAAGGGAACTATATAATGATTAAAGGGTCAATACACCAGGAGGACATAAGTATAATAAACATTTACGCACCCAACAACAGGGCTCCAAAATACATAAAACAAACTCTAACAGCTCTGAAGAGAGAGATAGACAGCTCCACAATAGCAGTAGGAGACTTCAACGTGCCACTTTCGGTGAAGGACAGAACATCCAGAAAGAAGCTCAACAAAGACACAGAAGAGCTAAATGCTACAATCAACCAACTTGATCTCATAGACATATACCGAACTCTGCCCCGAACAGCAGCCAAGTATACTTTCTTTTCCAACGCACTTGGAACATTCTCAAGAATAGATCACATATTAGGCCATAAAGCTAGCCTTAATAAAATCCAAAGCATCGGAATACTACAAAGCATCTTTTCTGACCATAAAGCCATAAAAGTGGAAATCAACAACACAAAAAGCAAGGGAAAAAAATCAAACACATGGAAACTGAACAACACCTTGCTCAAAAACTACTGGGTTATAGAAGAAATTAAGGATGGAATAAAGAAATTCATAGAATCAAATGAGAATGAAAACACATCCTACCAGAACATTTGGGACACAGCAAAAGCGGTGCTCAGAGGTCAGTTTATAGCAATAAACACACACATCCAAAAACAAGAAAGGCTCATAATCAAAGCACTAACCCTTCAACTGAAACAAGCAGAAGGAGAGCAGCAAAAGAAGCCTACAGGTGCTAGAAGGAAGGAAATAAGAATTAGAGCAGAATTAAATGAAATAGAGAACAGAAAAACAATTGAAAGAGTTAACAAGTCCAAAAGCTGGTTCTTTGAAAAGATCAACAAAATTGATAAACCATTGGCCAAACTGACAAAAGAAAAACTGAGGAGGAAGCAGATAACCCATATAAGAAATGAGATGGATGATATCACAACAGACCCAACTGAAATTAAAAGAACCAGAATACTATGAAAAATTGTACTCTGACCAATTTGAAAACCTAGAGGAAATGAATAAATTTCTAGAAACTCACTACCTACCTAAATTAACACAAACAGAGGTAGAACAACTAAATAAACCCATAACAAAAGAACAGATTGAAAATGTTATTAAAAAACTGCCAACAAAAAAAAAACCCTGGCCCAGATGGCTTCACTGGAGAATTCTACCAAACTTTCAGAGAAGAGATAACACCACTTCTACTAAAGGTATTTCAGAGGATAGAAAAGGATGGAATACTCCCAAACTCATTCTATGAAGCCAGCATAACCCTGATACCTAAACCAGGTAAAGACACTACAAAAATAGAAAATTACAGACCAATATCCCTCATGAACATTGACCCAAAAATCTTCCATAAAATTTTAGCCAATAGAATTCAGCAACATATCAAAAAAATAATTCACCATGCCCAAGTGGGATTTATACCAGGTATGCAGTGATGGTTGAACATTAGAAAAACAATCAACATAATCCATCACATAAATAAAACAAAAGACAAGAACCACATGATCTTATCAATCGATGCAGAAAAGGCATTCAACAAAGTCCAACACGCATTCATGATAAAAACTCTCAAAAAAATAGAAATAGAAGGGAAATTCCTCAGTATAATTAAGGGCATTTATATAAAACCAATAGCCAACATCATCCTGAATGTAGAGACTTTGAAAGCATTCCCCTTGAGAACAGGAACCAGACAAGGATGCCCTTTATCACCACTATTATTATTGTGTTCAAGGTACTAGCCAGAGCAGTTAGGCTAGAAAAAGAAATAAAGGGCATCCAAATAGGTAGGGAAGAAGTCAAAGTATCTCTATTCTCAGATTATATGATCTTATACATGGAAAACCCCAAGGAATCCACAAGAAAACTACTGGAACTAATAGAAGGTTTCAGCAAAGTTTCAGGATACAAGATAAACATAGAAAAATCAATTGGATTCCTTACACCAACTAAGAGAACCTTGAAGAGGAAATCACCAAATCAATACAATTTACAATAGCCCCCCAAAAGATAAAATACTTAGGAATAAAATGAACCAGAGATGTAAAAGATCTTTACAGAGAAAACTACAAGACACTATTGCAAGAAACTAAAAGAGACCTGCATAAGTGGAAAAATATACCTTGCTCATGGTTAGGTAGACTCAACATAGTGAAAATGTCAATTCTACCCAAAGCAATCTACAGATAAAATGCAATCCTGATACAAATTTCAGCAACGTTTTTTAATGAGATGGAGAAACAAATCACCAACTTCATATGGAAAGGGAAGAGGCCCCAGATAAATAAAGCACTACTCAAGAAGAAGAACAAAGTGGGAGGCCTTACACTACCTGATTTTAGGACCTATTATACTGCCACGGTAGTCAAGACAGCCTGGTACTGGTACAATAACAGCTACATAGACCAATGGAACAGAGTTGAGAATCCAGATATAAGCTCATCCACCTATGAGCAGCTAATATTTGACAAAGGCCCAAAGTCCATTAATTGGGGAAAAGACAGTCTCTTTAACAAATGGTGCTGGCATAATTGGATATCTATATGCAAAAAACTGAAACAAGACCCATATCTCACACCATGTACGAAAACTAACTCAAAATGGATCAAAGACTTAAATATAAAATAGAAAACGATAAAGATCATGGAAGAAAAAATAGGGACAATGCAAGGAGCCCTAATACATGGCATAAACACAATACAAACCATAAGCAATAATGCACAAGCACCAGAAGAGAGACTAGATAAATGGGAGCTCCTAAAAATCAAACACTTATGCTCATCCAAAGACTTCACCAAAAGAGTGAAAAGACAACCTACAGATTGGGAAAAAATTTTTGGCTACGACCAATCCAATCAGCGTTTAATCTCTAAAATCGACAAGATACTCCAATACCTCAACAGCAAAAAGACAAATAACCCAATTAAAAAATGGGCAAAGGATATGAACAGGCACTTCACCAAAGAAGATATTCAGGCAGCTAACAGACACAGTAAGAAATGCTCACAATCATTAACCATTAGAGAAATGCAGATCAAAACTACAACGAGATATCATCTCACCCCAAGAAGCCTAGCATTAATCCATAAAACACAAAATAACAAATTCTGGAGAGGATGTGGAGAGACTGGAACACTTATACACTGTTGGTGGGAATGTAAAATGGTACAACCACTTTGGAAATCGATTTGGTACTTCCTTAAAAAGCTAGAAATAGAAGTACCATACGATCCAGCTATCCCTCTCCTTGGACTATATCCTAGAAAAACAAGAGCCATCACACGAATAGATATATGCACCCCCATGTTCATCGCAGCACTGTTCACAATAGCCAAAAGACGGAAGCAACTTAAGTGCCCATCAATGGACGAATGGATAAACAAACTATGGTATATCCTCACAATGGAATATTACACAACGATAAAGAACAATGATGAAGTTGTGAAACATCGTATAACTTGGTGGAAGCTAGAACTTACTATGCTGAGTGAATTTAGTCAGGCACAGAAGGACAAATACTGTATAAAACCTCTATTATAAGAACTCAAGAAAAGGTTTAAACGCAGAAGAAAACATTCTTTGATGGTAATGGGGGTAGGGAGGGAGGGTGAGGGTTATTCACTAACTAGATAGGAGACAAGAATGATCTTAGGGGAAGGGAAGGACAGCACACACTACACGGGAAGCCAGCACAACTGGACTAAACCAACGCTAAGAAGTTTCCTGAATATAATCAAATACTCTGAGAGCCAGAGTAGCAGGGATGCGGGGTCTGGGGACCATGCTTTCAGGGGACATCTATGTGAACTGACATAGCAAACCTTATTAAGAAAATGTTCTGCATCCTCTATTGGTGAGTGGTGTCTGGGGTCTTAAAAGTTTGCAAGCGGCCATCTAAGATGCGTCAATTGGTCCCAACCACTTGGAGTAAAGGAGAACAAAGAACACCAAAGACACAAGGAAAGTATTGGCCCAAGAAACAGAATGGGCCATATAAAGCAGAGACTTCATCAGCCTGAGACCTGAAGAACTAGATGGTGCCTGACTACCACCAATGAACGTCCTGACAGGGAACACAGCAGAGGGGCCCTGATGGAGTAGTAGAATGATGGGATGCAGAACTCAAATTCTAGTAAGAAGACCAGACTTAATGGTCTAAGACTAAAGGCACCCTGGAAAGCATGGCCCTGGTCTCTCCATCACCCTAGAACTAAAACAGTTTCTGAGACCAACTCTTCAAACAGGGATTGGACTGGACTGTGGGACATAAAGTGATACTTGTGAAGAATGTGCCTCTTAGATGAGTAGATATAAGAGACCAAAGGGGCGGCTTCTGTCCAGAGGTGAGAGGGGAAGTCAGAGAGAGTTAGGAGCTGGTTGAATGTTCATGGGGAATCAGGGGCAGAGGGGAGGTGTGCTGTCGCAGAATGGGGTGAGCAGTTGGGGTCTCATAACAATGTATGTTAAAAAAAATTCTGTATGGGAGACTAACCTGAAATGTAAACCTCATTTAATTGCAACAATAAAAAAAAAAGAAATTTGATCAATCTAAAAAAAGAAAAAATATATATATTCAGTGAGACTGTTGGTGCCCTTCACCTAGGTTCTACCATGCATTAATAGTCTCGAATTAGACTGGAATGACTCTTGGCTACACTGAGCTCACAGTCAGCTAAATCCCTGTATGCTTTTCAGCAAAAATGGTAAGCCAGTTACTTCTGTTCTCTGCTTGTGCAGTTTAAACAAGTTCTAACATAAAAAAGATTACTTCCCACACTGAGATCATGACTACATTAAATAACCATTTATAAATGCCTACCTGAACTCATCAAAGTTATTAATTTTAATTTTGAAGAGGACAGAGTCAATTGCTACAGCCTCCCTCCAGTTTAACACTGATCTACTAATAACATGCATTGTAAACAGATGCTTAATCATGTATTAATACTATAATCCATATTTTCCCAATTTATAAACAGGGATATGGTAAGTCAAGTGTATGGTCAAGATAATAACGTTTATCTTTGGCATGCATCTAATCTGCCTTTAATTATGGATGAGAAAATACATGGCTTAGAAGTCAGACAGATTTGAGCTCTAATCCATTTTTATCCACTTAATAAATGAATTTGGACAAATCACTTAATTAAATCTCAGTAATCTTTTATTTAAAATGTGTGTATATGTATGTATACAAGATAACACGTAAAAAGTAGCAAGCACTGTGCCTGCACATGTTTGGCAATAAATGTTGTGTGCCATCTAGTTGATTCTGACTCATATAGTTGTTAATAATTATTTTTGTTGCTGTTGTTCTTATCATTTGAGCTGAAAGCAACCTTAGAATTTAGATCTTTCAAATCTTTCATTTTATAGACTAAAAAAGTGAATTCTAGAGGAGTGAAGACACTTACCTAAAGGTTCAGATTGTTGAGATTTGTTGTCAGTGCTCATCAAGAAAAATGAAAATTGTATTCACTGTCTCCACTTCCTCTCCATCCATTTACTCCTCCATGATCTGAAATCTGAATAACATCTTTAGAATTCTTCTGAGTTTTTTTTTTTTTTTTTTTGCCCAAAAGATTACCACAGTCTTGCAATTGAGAAGTCAAAAGACCTTCTCTCTGTCTTTTACAATTTGACTTCTTTGCTCATTTGACATTTCAAACTACTTCCACTGTTTGAAACTTTCTTCTTATGGCTTCCATGGCTGTAGTTTCCCTAGTTCACTGTTTTTACCCTTTTCTGGTTCAGCTTTCTTCATTGGAGTCTCTTCCTTTAACAAGCAGGTAGGCTGTAGTTGATTCTCTTTGTCTCTTGGCCAGAACTCTCCCCAGAACTTAGCTCATTCATTCCTACAGTCCTAGCAAAAACCTTTGTGCTATTGATTCATGAATTTATTTCTCTACCCCTGATTTCTTGTGGTAGAGACATGTTTTACCACTGGGCTGTTAGTTGAAGTGACATGTTTCATCTCTGCACCACAACATAATCTAGATCATAAAATTCTCCATGTTGTTTCTGTTACTGACACAGCAATGTTAGAAGCCTCGTATTCTAAATGGTAAAACTATACGATATTGGAGTTTTCATCAACCCAAGCCTTGAGGCAATGCAAGGAACAGATTCTATGTTGGATATGCAAAGTGAGTGAGAAATTACCATTGACTGCATTAAGCCACTGAGATTTGAGTGTGGGCTTTTTTTTTTTTTTTTCTCATCATAACCTGCCTTATCTTAACTGAAACACATTTCATTATAGTTCAAGATATTTGTTTTCAAGAGTATGTGAGGAGTTTCTGTTGGATAGTCATAAAAAGTGATGACATCCAAAAAAAGAGTCTACTCTAAAGTTTTTTTTTAGAATATGTCTATTTTGTTTCTTGTTCTGTCGTTCTTACTTCAAAATATTTTGGTTCTATCCCTTGTTTATCATTATCTCGTCCATATTCCTAGTTCAAATGATCAGCTCCTACCTTGGTTGTTGCCTCAGTTAGCTTTGTCTAACCATTTCCAACCACTCTTTCTCTAAAACATTTTTCTGTCTTCAAATATATTTGATCACTATTAATAGTCTATATTGAAAAATTTGTCACTTTTCCCCATTTTTTTTATATTTCATAACACTCTACTTAAAGATGCTATCATTTAATCATATTGAACATTTACAAAACACTATGCATTTTCAACATTAATGCATTTTTTAACCTAAAAAATAATTCATATTTTATATGAGGTAAAATCCTCCTTATTCTTCAATCCCAATGCAAATGCTGTGTAATGATTCATAGATACTAGAATATGGAATAATTTATTCTGATTAAAGAAATTGGAGAAGACTTCACAAAAGTGGTAATACTTATTACAGTCCTTTCTGTGAGCAATACAATTTGTCTTACATATAGTTATGTATATATATAATAAATATTTTATTTCCCTGTCTCTCTTTCTCCCTGTCTCTCTTTCTCCCTGTCTATCTGTCTATCTATCTACCGATCCATCTCAGCTAAGGAGCCCTGGTTGCACAGTGGTTAAAGCACTTGGCTGCTAACTGAAAGGTTGGCAGTTTGAACCCAACTGCCACTCCGAGGGAGAAAAGTATGGCAGTCTGCTTCCGTGAAGACTACAGCCTTGGAAACCCTATGGAGTAGTTCTGTTTTGTCCCATAAGTTTGCTAAGAGTGGAAATCGATTCAATGGTAACTTTTTTTTTTTTTTTTTTTTTTTGGTTATCTATCCCAATTAGATTGTGAAATCATTTAGGGCACAATCTTATCACTTTCACATTTATGTACCTTTTCCCTGTTGTATAGACAATGTTTGAACTGAAGAGTGAATCTTTATTAACCTATCCACGTCTCTATTTTCTTTGCCAACTACTCCCCAAACACCTACTTAAGGAGGCATTAAATAATCCTTGAAACACTGACCGCAAGATTACTGATTTATGAGGCTCAAAATTAATCTCTTACTATTTTATTAAAATTTGGTATATTTGCTTATCTCTGGTATTGATGCTGCCTTGAAATATTGACAGTACATCAGTAATCCTAGCCACAAATAATGTTAGTATGTAATTGGCCTTTGAAACTTGAACTCATTAAAGGTGCCAATTACTCCCTTACCAAACATCTGTCTAATTCTGTAATTAGTTGTCTTGTAAGTATTTGCTTTACCTTTCTTATTATGAGGACTGGTATCTTTAAAGGAAAAGAGGATGGAAAAATCGGAGATAATTATGTTACCTTCTCTGTCTACTCTTGTTTTTGTTCATTTGCCCCGAAAGCAATATCTTTATCTCTTTATTCTCTTTTTCTCTCTCTCTTTTCAAACAACCTATACAGGTTTGAAATTTGTCTGTAATGAGCATACATTTTTAATCTAACAATTAATATCAGTAAGGCATATAGCAGTAAGATTTTACTTTCCCCCCAAACACAATAATCAAATCGATTATATCTGTGGAGAGATAATATGGAAAAGCTCAATAAGATCAGTCAGAACAAGGCCAGGGGACGACTGTGGAAAAGACCATAAATTGTTCATATATTTGTTTAAGTTGAAGCTGAAGAAAATTAAAACAAGTCCACGAGAGCCAATATACCATCTTGTGTATATCCCACCTGAATTTAGAGACCATCTCAAGAATAGATTTGATGCATTGAACGCTAATGACTGAAGACCAGATGAGCTGTGGGATGACATCAAAGAAATCATATACGAAAAAAGCAAAAGGTCATTAAAAATACAGGAAAGAAAGAAAAGACCAAAATGGATATCAGATGAGACTCTGAAACTTGTTTTTGACCTTAACGTAGCTAAACTGAATGAAAGAAATGATGACGTAAAAGAGCTGAACAGAAGATTTCAAATGGGGATTCAAGAAGACAAAGTAAAATGCTATAACAAAATGTGCAAAAATCTGGAATTAGAACACCAAAAAGGAAGAACATGCTTGGCATTTCTCAAGCTTAAAGAATTGAAGAAAAAATTCAAGCCTCAAGTTGCAATTTTGAAGAATTATATGGCAAAATATTGAAACATAAATACTAGGTAGAAGGAATACACAGAGATACTGTACTGAAAAGAATAGGTCAACATTCAACAATTTCAGGAGGAAGCATATGATCAAGAACCGATGGCACTGAAGGAAGAAGTCTAGGCTGCACTGAAGGCATTGGCGACAAAAAAAAGGCTCCAGAAATTGACAGACAAAAAAAGGCTCCAGTAATTGACAGAATACCATTTGAGATGTTTCAACAAACGAATGCAACTTTAGAAGCACTCACTCATCTCTGTGCAGAAATTTGGAAGACAGCAATCTGGCCAAATAACCAAAAGACAATCATATTTGTACCCATTCCAAAAAAAGATGATCTAATAGAACGTGGAAATTATTGAACAATATCATTAATATCACACGCAAGTAAAATTCTGCTGAAAATAATTAAAAAATGATCACGGCAGTACATCGACGGTTAACTGCCAGAAATTCAAGTCAGATTCAGAAGAGCAAGTGGAAAGAGGGTATCATTGCTGATGT
Organism: Dugong dugon; assembly: GCA_030035585.1. NCBI lineage: Eukaryota > Metazoa > Chordata > Mammalia > Sirenia > Dugongidae > Dugong > Dugong dugon. Next base: position 92,938,825 of record CM057472.1, read on the forward strand.
CAAATGGATTTTGACTGAAATCAGAGAATACCAGAAAGATACTCATCTGTGTTTTATTGACTATGCTAAGGAATTAGAATGTGTGGCTCATGACAAATTATAGATAAAATTGAGAAGAATGGGAATTCCTGAACACTTAATTGTGCTCCTGTGGAACCTGTACGTAGACCAAGAGGCAGTAGTTCAAACAGAACAAGGGGATACTGCACGGTTTAAAGTCAGGAAAGGCGTGTGTCATGGTTGTATCCTTTCACCATACCTATTCACTGTATGCTGAGCAAATAATCTGAGATGCTGGACTATATGAAGAAGAAGGTAGCATCAGCATTAGCAAGATTATTAACACTTGTGATATGCAGAAGTTACAACCTTGCTTGCTGGAAGAGAAGAGGACCAGAAGCACTTACTGATGACGATAAAAGACTATAGCCTCCAATATGGTTTACACCTCAACATAAAGAAAACAAAAATCCTCACAACTGGACCAATAAGCAACATCATGATAAATGGAGGAAAGATTGAAGTTGTCAAGGATTTCATTTTACTTGGATCCACAATTAACCCCCATGGCAGTGAAGTCAAGAAATCAAATGATATATTGCATTGGGAAAATCTGCTGCAAAAGAGCTTTTTAAGTGTTCAAAAGCAAAGATGTCACTTTGAGGTCTAACTTGTTTTTGACCCAAACCATAATAATTTCAATTGCCTCATATGCATGTGAAAGGTGGGCAATGAATAAAGAAAATGGAAGAAGAACTGATGCATTTGAGTTACAGTGTTGGTGAAGAATATTGAATATACCATGAAATGTCAGAAGAACAAACAAGTCTGTCTTGGAAGAAGTACAGCCAGAATGCTCCTTAGAAGCAAGGATGGGAGACTTCGTCTCATTTACTTTGGACATGTTATTAGGAGGGACCAGCCCCTGGAGAAGGACATCATGCTTGGTAAGGTAGAGGGTCAACTAAAAAGAGGAAGACCCTTGAAGAGATGGATTGACAATGTTGTTGCAACAATGGGCTCAAACATAGCAAAGATTGTGAGGATGATGCAGGACTAGGCAGTGTTTCCTTCTGCTGTACATAGCGTCACTAGGAGTTGGAACGGACTTGATAACACCTAACAACAACAGCTGCACTTCCTTTGTATCTTCTTCTCCGTATATACTTCCCCTCAGAAGTACCTGGTTGCTTCTGCTTAAGATCATATTTACTAATTTTCTGTCAGTCAGTTCTATAATAATTAACAAAAAGCCAATCCTGTCTTCGTTGAGTCGATTTACACTCATAGTGACTTTATAGGAAAGAGTAGAACCCCCCCGATAGGGTTTCCAAGGAACAGCTGGTGGATTCAAACTGCCAACCTTTTGGTTAGCAGCTGAACTTTGAACCATTGTACCACCAGGGCTCCAATTCTATAATAGTACCATGTTTATCCTGGTTTTATTCTATTTAGTTTGGTGATTATCATCTGTCTTTGTCATCTAGTGCTGCTATAACAGAAAAACCACAAGTGGATGGCTTTAACAAAGAGAAATTTATTCACTCATAGCCTAGGAAGCTAAGTCCAAATTCTGGGTGCTAGCTCCAGGGGAAAGCTGTCTTTCTCTGTCGGCTCTGGGAGAACATCCCTGTCATCAATCTGCCCCTGGTCTAGGAGATTCTTGGCACAGGAACCCTAGGTCCAAAGGGCTGCTGTGCTCTGGACGCTGCTTTCTTGGTGGTACGAGGTCCTCATGTCTCTCTGCTCACTTCTGTCTTTTATATCTCAAAAGAGATTGACTTAAGACCCAATCTAATCTTGTAGATCTCATCAGCAAAACTGCTGCTAATCCATCTCATTAACATCATAGTGATAGGATTTACAACACAGAGGACAATCACATCAGATGACAAAATGGTGGACAATCACACAATACTGGGAATCATGGCATAGCCAAATTGATACACATATTTTTTGGGGACACAATTCAATCCATGACATCATCTAAACTTAACATAAATCTCTTTTGTGGCCCCTGGGACACATTGTATCCCAACCACTTTTTGTGCCTCTGGAGTTCTTTGGAAAGGAGATAGCCCAAATTTTAATGCTTTTAACCTCAAGGTGGATGCCTTTTGAAATGCTTGAAACTCAAACACCCTAGGTTGGAGCCTCATTTTTTGTAGATTGAGCATTGTCTTAGGTGTTGCCTCCTGGATGCATGAATTTTCTTAACTTTTGAAGGTTTTACCTTTATTTCTGTGATATAAGCATCTTCACTTTGTTTGCCAGTTGCTATGTTCTCAAGAGAATGAACTTATCCTTAGAATAAGCTATTCTTATTCTTCAGTCATAGTGGCCATTTTCTCCTTGGCGACATTCATTGTTTTCAGGTGTCACTACCTGTTGTGGTTGAGTTGATTCTGACACATAGAGACCCTATCGTACAGAGTAGAACTGCCCTGTGGGGTTCCATGGAGTGGCTGATGGATTCAAACTGCTGACCTTTTGGTTAGCAGTCATAGCTAGTCGTAGCTCTTAACCACTGCACCACTGGGACTCCAGGTGTTATTGGATCCCTGCTTTTCTAGCTTCTGAACAGTAAATATTGCCTTTACAATAAGAAATACTGCATTGCAGTGGTACTTCTCGAGAGACTTCAACTTCTATAAGTTATTCTTACCCAACATTCAATCTTAGGGGGCCCACTCATTGCTTCCACATGTAGCAAGTGAGCTGTGAGCAGTTCTGTAATGTTCCAGGGCAGTTGTTTCTGCTTCTTGGCAGTAAATACTGCTTTTGTTATAATGAAGAATACATAGTAGTTGTAATTTTCCAGAGATTCAACTTCTTTTAGTTATATTTATTTGGCCTGTAAGTACTGCTTTTGCAGTAAGGAAGAAAGCATTGCACCATGTTTTGAAAAGCTTTATAAAAAATAATACAAAGGTTAAGAAGAAGAATAGAATAAAATGTATGTGTAGTCATTGTCAGGTGTCTTTATGTTTTACCCCATGTTTTGTAAATTTTTAAGAAATAAATAAAACAAGCAAAGAAAGATTTTATACTTGACTCATGTCACCAGTATTTACTACACCCAGGGTCCACTTAGACACCTGTGATCCCACATAATGGGTATCAAAATCCGTAACTCATAAGAAAAATTCTGAATTGATTCTTTAATCAGCATGCCTTCCATTAGTGAAAACATATAGTATCAACTAAAAATTTAAAGGAGAAACTAATTGGGTCTTGAAAGGGATAATTTATCATTTTTTTAATGCAATGCAAGGATACATTTGGAAATTATGTCACACAAACAATTGTTAGTTAGGAGTCACATGAAATAATATGTGGGAAAGACTCTTAAGAAAATACTTTAGTGAACACATTTTGACTGTAATAATTTAAGAAGTGTGCATAAATGAAAAGATATAATCAATATTGATACTTCATTATATATTTTCCAGGCATTTTTTGGGACTATATGTGAGTATATGCATGTGCATTATTATTTATATGTATATACATACTTTTTTTTAACATTAGTGGGACTGTAATATATTTTTCTATATAATACATTTATTTATAAAAATAATATATTACAGACATTACTCATTGCTAACAGAAATCTACATCATTCATTTTTAAAATTTATTTTCTAAATTGTTACACAGTAAAATCGACTCTTCTTTGGTATACGATTCTTTGAATTTTAACACTCATGTAGGTTTATGCAATACTATCACAATCAGGATACAGACTAGTCCCAGCGTTCCACAATGCTCACTTGTTATATGTTATTATAATCTCACCGTACCTCTGTCCTTAACTCCTGGCAACCACTGATCTGTTCTCCATCTCTGTAGCTTTGTACTATCAAGGATGTCATATAAATGGAACCATTTTTGATATGGGTTTCTTTCACTCAGCATAATGCTTTGAGATCATCCAAGTTGTTTTGTATATCACTAGTGCATTTATTTTCATTGTTGAATAGTGTTTCATTGCATGAATATACCAGTTTCTTTATGTGTATTCATTCATTGAAGGATATTTATGTTTCCAGTTTTTGGCAATTATGTATAGAGCTGCTGTGTACATTCACGTACAGGTTTTTGTCTGAATAGAAGTTATTTCTCTAGGGTAAATACCCAGACAGGTAACTGCTGTGTCATATGGTAAATATAGTGAAAATTTATAAGACACTGACAAACTTCTTTCCAGAGTTATTGTAAGAATTTACATTTTCATCAGCAGTGTGTGAGAATTTCAGTTGTTCTACATCCTTGGCAGCACTTGGTATTATTGGCATTTCATTTTAATTTCTTTGAAACATTCTAGTACCTATATAGAAGAATAATGGTTTTCATTTGAAATTTCCCTGGTCACAGAAGACGTCAAGAATCTTTTCATGTTCTTATTTGCTATCCTTACATACACTTCGATAAAGTGTACATTTAAGTTTTTTGACTTTTTTAAATTAGGTTGTTTGATTTCATCCTGTTGAATCTGGCTAGTTCTTTATATATATTTTCAGCCCCCAAAAATAGTCTCTTTTGCAGAGCAAATTTTTGCATGTGTGTGTGTTTTGTTGAAATCCAGTTTATTATTGTTTTCTTTTATTTATTGTGTTTTAGTGCAACCTTGCTTGCTGAAAGCGAAGAGGACTTGAAGCACTTACTGACGAAGATCAAAGACTACAGCCTTCAGTATGGATTATACTTCAACATAAAGAAAACAAAAATACAACTGGACCAATAAGCAACATCATGATAAATAGAGAAAAGACTGAAGTTGTCAAGGATTGCATTTTATTTGGATCCACAATTAACACCCATGGAAGCAGCAGTCCAGAAATCAAATGACACATTGCAATGGGCAAATTTGCTAAAAGAGAGCTTTTTAAAGTGTTGAAAAGTGAAGAAGTCACTTTGAGGACTAAGGTGTGGCTGACTCAAGCCATGGCATTTTCAATCACCTCATATGCATGCAAAAGCTGGACAATGAATAAGAAATGCTGAAGAAACAATGTCTTTGAATAACAGTGTTGGCAAAGAATATTGACTACACCATGGATTGTCAGAAGAACATACAAGTCTGTCTTGGAAGAAGTACAGTCAGAGTGTTCCTTGGAAGCAAGAACGGCTAGATGTTGTCTCACATACACTGTACTTATCATCAGGAGGGAACAGTCCCTGGAGAATGATATAATGATCGGTAAGGTAGAGGATCAGCAAAAATGAGGAAGACCTTTGTCTTAGCATCTAGTGCTGCTGTAACAGAAATACCACAAGTGGATGGCTTTAATAAACAGAAATTTATTTTCTCACAGTCTAGTAGGCTACAAGTCCAAATTCAGGGTGTCAGCTCCAGGGGAACTCTTTCTTTCTCTGCCGGCTCTGGAGAAAGATCCTCATTGTCATCAATCTTCCCTTGGTCTGGGAGCATCTCAGCACAGGAACCTCAGGTCCAAAGGATGCACTCTGCTCCAAGCACTGCTTTCTCAGTGGTATGAGGTCCCCTACTCTCTGATTGCTTCCCTTTCCTTTTACCTCTTTTAAAATAAAAGGTGGTGTAGGCCACACCCCAGGGAAACTCCCTTTACATTGGATCAGGGGTGTGACCTTAGTAAGGGTGTTACAATCCCACTCTAACCCTCTTTAACATAAAATTACAATCACAAAATGGAGGACAACCACACAATACTGGAATCATGGCCCAGTCACATTGATACAAACATTTTTAGAGGGACATAATTCAATCCATGACAACCCTCAACAAGATGGATTGACACAGTGGCTGCAACAATGGGCTCAAACATAGCAAAGATGTGAGGATGGGGCAGGACCAGGCAGTGTTTCCTTCTGTTGTACGTAGGGTCACTATGAGTTGGAACTGACTCGATGGCACCTAACAACAATAACAATGTCATATCTAAAACTTTTCCTAGCTGTGGTCAAGAGAGTTTTTCCTATGTTGTCTATTAAACATTTTACAGCTTTATCTTTTATATCTATATAAGCTCCATTTTGAGTTAATTTTTGTAAGAGGAGTGAGATTTAGATCAAGGTTCATTTTTATGTGTATGTATATACAACTTTTGTATCACCGTTTGTTGAACAGTTTGTTCTTTCTCTATTGAATTGCTTTGCAATTTTGTGAAAGTTCAATTGCCTATATTTGTGTGGATTTACATCAGGAATTTTACTCTGTTCCATTGATCTGTGTGGCTATCCCTTCAAACATACCCGGCTGTTATGATTATAGTAGATTTAAACTATGTCTTGAAATTTGGTAATGTAATTCATCTTAATTCATTCTTCTTTTCCAAACCCATTTTCAATATTCTAATACTTTTGGAAGTTCATATAAATTTTAAAACCAACTTGCTTTTATCTACAACATTAAAAAACAAATTTGTTAAGGTTTTGATTGGAATTGTATTAAATCTATAGATTAATTTATGGAGAATTGTCATCTTGAGTAAGTTGAGTTTTCCAAGCCATTAGCATAGTATGTCTGTCCACTTACTAAGGTCTTATTTGGTCACTCAGTAGTTAGACTGGTGTCTGTGGGTAGTCTATCAGTTTAGTCAAAACTCTAAGTCTGCTGTATGCTAATTAAAATCTTATCCACTCATAAACAGCTGTTATCAAAGAGATTCAGAAACTACTTATATGGGATTGTTTTTCTGAGCTCTTCCCTTTCCAGATCTTAAAAGCTTGTGAGTGGCCATCTAAGATACAAATATTGTTCCTGTCTTAGGCTGAGTTCTCTAGAAAAGCAAAACCAGCAAATCATAAAAAAATATATATATTGAGAGAGAATTATATCAAGGAAATGGCTCATGAAATTGTAGAGGCTGGAACATCCCAAGCTCCTGATTCATGTAGCTGCAGGACCCAAGATCAGTGGGTCAGAGAGCAGGGCTCTTACTCACAGACTGTGAAGATCAATGAATCCCAAGATCGGCAGGCAAGATTGGAAGCAAGCTGCTAGCTCAAGTCCCGAGAACCAAAGTTCAGATGAACAGGAGCCAGCTGCAGGATCCAGAACAAGCAAAAGTCCTTGCCAGAATGTTCACTTGTATTTGAATGCAGGCCACATGCTCAAGGAAACTCCCATTCAACTGATTGGCTGTTCACAGCAGATCCCATCATGGGGGTGATGACATATAAAATCTCAACATGGAAGTGATCACAACATTATACAACTGCCAAAACACTGAGAATCATGTCTCATCCAAGTTGACACACAGTCTTAACCATCGCAGTCCACCCCTTGACAACTTCACACCTGTACACATCTCCTTAAACCATACATAATCTCTGAATAAAGAAAATTATAAAGTCATACTTGAGTCTAACGTGATACAACTAACACACATACAACCAAAACTGCACTAATCCTATTTACAACTTATATTTTATAAGTGAAGAAAACAAAAATATTTGATGCACACATACAAAGCAAAAATACTCATAACAATTACAGTCCTCGTTTCTGCAACTGGTCATGAGGCCGTAACTGGTATTTAGAACTACCTTCTACAACCCATTCTATATTCCCTTTGCCCTCAACAAGCATCTCAGCTGGTGGTAGTTCTTTGCCTGGTGGGGTGACTCAAACCTTCATTCCTGAAGGGTGGGGGCCATTAGTAGTTATGTCAGAATTGGGTTGCTGTGGTTTTCCATTGACTTTAATCACAGGGCAAGATAGTATTAAGAGATTCCCTAAGGGATCTCCTGCATTCCAGACATATTCTTCTATTACCTCCATTATGTAATATCAATCCAATTTCCTCCTGGTAATCGAGATCAATCACACCAGCCAGTATGGTAACTTCCTTCTTTGCCTGTTGATCCAGAGCCATAAGGAGCCCAAAGTGGCCAGGTGGCATTCTTAGCTTCCAGTTCAACAGAATCAGTAATATGTCTCTATTGGGTGCATTCTTCCCTTTGGAAATAATACCTCTAGACAATCAGACCATAAGGTCACTGGGACAGAAAGCAAAAATCTTGTGAGTGGATCACTAGGGGTAATAGTGAGTGGTGTCATCCCCATTTCCATCCCTGATTCCTGGACCCGGGAATCCTTGCTCTGGGAGAAACAGCACCATATATTGGATGTTGGTTTAGAGCATATACAGCTTCCTGGAGAACATTGTCCCAACCCTGAAAGGATTTGCTACCTAGCTGGCTCCATAATTGTGTTTTTATGAGACCATTCCATAGTTTTATCAAGCCAGCTGCTTCAGGATGATGGGGAACATGCTAAGAACAGTGAATTCCATCAACATGGGCCCACTGATACACTTCATTTGCTGTGAAATGAGTCCTTTGATCTGAGGCAATCCTGTGTGGGATATCATGACAGTGCATAAGTCATTCTATAAGTCCACGAATGGTAGTTTGGACAGATGTATTGCATGCGTGGAAGGCAAATACATACTCAGAGTAAGTGTCTATTCCAGTAAGGAAAAAACTCTGCCCCTTCCATGTTGGAAGTGGTCCACTGTAATCAACTTGCCACCAGGTTGCTGGATGATGACCTCAAAAGATGGAGCCATATCGGGGACTCAGTGTTGGTCTCTGCTGCTGGCAGACTGGGCACTCTGCAGTGACTGTAGCCAAGTTAGCCTTGGTGAGTGGAAGTCCATGTTGCTGAGCCCATGCATAGCCTCTATCTCTGCCACCATGGCCACTTTGTTCATGAACCCCTTGAGCAATGATGGGAGTAGCTGGGGAAAGAGGATGAGTGGTTTCCACAGAACACATCATCCTATCCACTTTATTGTTAAAATCCTCTGCTGAGGTCACCCTTTGGTGAGCATTCACATGAGGCACAAATATCTTCACTTCTTTGGCCCATTCTGAGGGGTCTATCCTCATACCTCTTACCCTTATATCATTTTCTCTGATTTTCCAATCATATTCCTTCCAAGTCCCTGACCATCCAGCCAAACTGTTGACCACAGCCCATGAATCAGTAAACAGTCGCACATCTGGCCATTTCTCCTTCCAAGCAAAGTGAACAACCAGATGCAGTGCTCAAAGTTCTGCCGATTGGGAGGATTTCCCTTTATCACTATCCTTCAGAGAGGTCCCAGAAAGGGGCTATAGCTCTACTGCTGTGCTATCCACTCTCAAGTGGCGTCTGCATATTGCACAGAGCCATCTGCATACCAGACATGAGTTTTCTCTTCTTCAGTCAACTGATCATAAGGAACTCCCCATGAGGTCAGAGGTGCGGACTAGGAGATGGAAGGCAATGTAACAAAAGTGGAGACCGTGGGCATTTGGGCCACTTCCTCATGCAACTTACTTGTGCCTTCAGGTCCTGCTCAGGCCCGATCTCGTATATGCCACTTCCATTTAATGATGGAATGCTGCTATGCATGTCCAACTTTATGACTCTGTGGCTCAGACAACACCTAGTTGATAATGGAGGCTCAGACCACATGGTGATTTGGTGTCCCATGGTTAAGCGTTCAGTCTCTACCAAGGCCAGTAACAAGTCAAAAGCTGTTTCTCAAAAGGAGAGTAGTTATCTGCAGAGGATGTCAAATCTTTGCTCCAGAATCCTAGGGGTCTGCGCTGTGATTCACTAATAAGAGCCTGCCAAAGACTCTAAACAGTATCTCTATCTGCTACTGACACTCAAGCACCATTGGATCAGGCTGATCATATGGTCCAAGTGGCAGAGTGGCTTGCACAGCAGCATAAACCTGTGGCAGAGCCTTCTCTTGTTGGGGGCCTCACTCAAAACTAGCAGTTTTTCAAGTCAGTTGATAAATAGGTTGAAGTAACACACCCAAATGAGGAATACGCTGCCTCCAAAATCCAGAGGCCCATTAGACATTGTGTCTCCTTTTTAGCTGTGGGAGGAGCCAGACGCAATAACTTATCCCTCACTTTAGAAGGAATATCTTGACATGCCCCACACCACTGGCACCCTAGAAATTTCAGTGAGGTGGAAGGTGCTTGAATTTTTGTGGGATTTGTTTCTCTAGAACCACTCCCAGTACCAAATATCTTAGGCTGGGTTCTCTAAAGAAGCAAAACCAGCAAACCGTACAAATGTATATGTATGGAAAGAGAGATTTATATCAAGGAAATGGCTCACAAGTTTGTAGAGGCTGGAATGTCCCGAGTCTATGGATCAAGATAGAGGCCTCTCCTGATTCACATAGCTGCAGTGACTGACAAACCCAAGATTGGCAGGTTGGAGAGCAAGGCTCTTGCTCACAGGCTGTGAAGATCGATGAATCCCAAGAATGGCAGGCAAGACCACAGACAAGCTGCTAGCTCAAGTCCCAATAACTGAAGGTCAGAGGAACAGGAGCCAACTGCAGGCACTGAGCCTTGCTAGAATGTCCACTTATATTCAAATGCAGGTCACACGCCCAAGGAAACTTCCTTTGCATTGACTGGCTACTCACAGCAGATCACATCATGGGGGTGATCACATATCACATCTCAACAGGGAAGTGATCACAACATTATACAACTGCCAAAACACTGAGAATCAAGGCCCAGCTGAGTTGACACACAATCTTAACCATCACAGTTCCCTACTCATCTGGAGCAAACGAGAAAGAAGAAAACCAACAACTCTGAGAAGTGACCAGTTTATAAAACTAATAGTCTACATGAACCACAGCCTATCTACCATGAGACCAAAAGAACTAGATGATGTCCCATTACCACTACAGACTGTTCTGATCAGGGCCACAGTAGATGGATCCTAATAGAGTGGGAAAAAAATGTGGAACAGAACTCAAATCCTTAAAAATCTCCAACTTACTGGACCAGTTAAGACTGGAGGACTCCTCGAGACTATTGCCCTGAGATACTCTGTAAACCTTGAACCTAAACTACCCCCTGAGATCACCCTTTAACTAAATAACAAGTTGTCTCATGAAATAAGGAGTACAACCTGTGAATACTGCCCTCCTTTAAAGCAATATCTACTCTGATGCACACTTGTTCAAATTTCCCTATGTCTGCTGACAAGTAGGGAGAGGACAGAGAGAGAAATAAGGCAAAACAGATTCCCCCCAAACTCTTGGAATCAAAGCTTCCCTATGTGGGACTAAGTTTCTCCTTCCTATGAGTTTTGGTTACTCTGAGCTTCTGTAGAGGCCTCTGCCTTAACTGTACTAGAATTGCAGGGGATTGTTCCCACAGGATAGGAAGGAAAGAAGCAAAGCAAAGCAAAACAAACAACAATAATAACAGTAAAACAGTGGCATTCCCTTTACTCTTCATGGAGCCAGAACCAGTGGGCTTCTCCTGGAGCTTTGTCTGGGATACCCTGGTGCCCATTTCTTCATTTTAGTCCACATTACTTTCTGGCTGTGGGATATGGGAAGAAACAAATAGTAAATGCACCACCATTTCATTGGTACCTGAATTCTGGTCTTCTTTACCAGTCACCTGTTAATATTACTTTTCAGAGTCTTTAAATAGCTGCTGTACGCATTCTGTATAGGTTTTACAGTTATGTTCAGTCAGTGAAGGGATGGATTGGAGTGTGCTTATTCCATTTTACCAGGTTCCTGAGCTCCTCGTTTCCATTTTCAATTGTTGAACATTATTTATTATGTGGATTTACTATATTTGTATAATCAGTCTCAAATTGATGGCAATTTAAATTATTTCCAAAATTATGCTATTTTAAACATTTCTGTAGGGAAGTGAAATGCATCTTTGTACAATGATATGTATATTGCACTGCCATAAGAATAAATCCCTGGAAGTCAACTTTCTGACTCTTAAATGTATGCCAGTTTAATTGTAGGTAAACATTGCCAAATTGTCAACCAGAAAGGCTGAATATATTGATTCTCATAACAAGTCTGTTCTTCTCCTACCCTTGCCAACAACAAGTACCATTAATTATTTTAGTGTTTGCCACTTTTATAAGAGAAACATAATAATTTTTTTTTTAGTTTAAATCCTTTGGTCATTAATATTTAAGCTTTTTATGTTATATTTTTATTCATTTATATTGGCTGATTATATATGTTCTTTGCTTATCATTCATTAGCATATTGTGCTTTTCTTACTGATATATGCTAATGGGTTATTTGTCATAACTGAACAATATTTAATCTTTGTCACAAGCACTGTAAATATTTTTCCCAAAACTCTATCTGTTTCTAAAATGATTTAAAGTTTCTGTGAAAGACATTATTTACATATTAACTAACTTAAAAAAAAGTCCAAATGTTAATCAAAGAAATGTAAAATAAGAATATCAGGCTTCCTTGCCTAGGTATCATTCTAGGAAAGGTTACTTGATCCCAATTGTATGAAAATATTTTCTAGTATTTTTTTATTTTATTTTACACTTTATACTTAAATCTTTGATATAGTCAGCTAACATGACTATGTATTGTATTTTGTAGTCATCTAAGTTTATAAAAGCTTTAATAAAATATACATATACAGGGACAGATTACCGAATAAACAAGGTAAGCACTTGCTTAGGGCATCAACAGAACAGGGCACCAGTTGTCCAAAGCAAAGACTCATAGATGCCAAGCGTAGAGGCCACAAGGAAAAATGAATGCTCTAGTGGAAAGGAACTGACAAGGCACTAAATGACATTGATACCAGCTCCAGTGCTTGAGAATGTGCTGGCCAGAAACAAAATTTATGGAGGGTCTAGAGGGTGCTCATGTCAAGGTTTTAAAGCTATGAGGCCCCTACCACTTCAATACCTTCATTGACATCTGTCTTCTAAGGTCTCGTCTCTTGTCATCAATATTCCTTGTCTGGACAAGTCTCTTGGGAGTTTTTTTTTTTTTTTTTCTAATAAACAAGAGGTAGGGGTGGGCTGTCAAGTGTAACTCTTGCTAAATTCACTCAATATGCACCTGGATCCAACATGAGCAGTTACTGGACAAAGACTGATTATGTTAATAGATATTAATATATAACATGCCTCTGATCCATTTTGAGAGAACTGTGGTGTACATCCCTGTCTGCTGATCTAGCAACTCCAGCCAGGAGGAACAGCAATATATACATAATGTTGTTGTTAAGTGCAGTTGAGTTGGTTCTGACTCATAGTGACCCTATATACAACAGAATGAAACATTGCCTGGTCCTGTGCCATCCTCACAATAATTGTTATGCTTGAGCTCATTGTTGCAGCCACTGTGTCAATCTATCTCATTCAGGGTCTTCCTCTTTTTCTCTGACCCTCTACTTTAGCAAACATGATGTCCTCCTCCAGGAACTGGTCCCTCCCAATAACATGTCCAAATTATGTGAGATTAAATTTTACCATCCTTGCTTCTAAGGAGCATTCTGGTTGTACCTCTTCCAAGACAGATTTGTTCAATCTTCTGGCAGTCCGTGTTATATTGAATATTCTTCACCAACACCGTAATTCAAAGGTATCAATTCTTCTTTGGTCTTCCTTATTCATTGTCCAGCTTTCTCATGCATATGAGGCAACTGAAAATATTATGGCTTGGGTTAGGTGCACCTGAGTCCTCAAAGTGACATCTTTGCTTCTGAACACTTTAAAAAGGTCTTTTGCAGCAGATTTGCCCAATGCAACACATTATTTGATTTCCTTACAGCTGCTCTCATGGGCGTTGTTTCAAGTAAAATGAAATCTTTGACAACTTCAATACTTTCTTCGTTTATCATGATGTTGCTATTGGTCCAGTTGTAAGGATTTTGGTTTTCTTTAAGTTGAGGTACAATCCATACCGAAGGCTGTAGTCTTTGATCTTCATCAGTAAGTGCTTCAAGCCCTCTTCACTCTCTGCATAGTCAATAAAACACAGGTGAACATCCTTCTGGTATTCTCTATTTTCATCCAAGATCCATCAGACATCAGCAATGATATCCCTCATTCCAAGTCCTCTTCTGAATCCAGCTTGAACTTCTGGCAGTTCCCTGTTGATGCACTGCTGCAACCACTTTTAAATGATCTTCTGCAAAATTTTTCTAGAGTTTGATATTAATGATATTGTTTGATAATTTCTGCATTCTTTTGGATCATCTTTCTTTGGAAATGGCACAAATATGGATCTTTTCCAATCGGTTGGTAAGGATGCTGTCTTCCAAATTTCCTGACAAAGACGAATGAGCAGCTCCAGTGCTGCATCTATTTGTTGAAACATCTCAGTTGGTATTTCATCAATTCCTGGAGCCTTGTTTTTCGCCAAGGCCTTCAGTGGAGCTTGGATCTCTTCCTTCAGTACCATCTGTTCTTGATCATATGCTACCTCCTGAAATGGTTGAATGCCGATATATGTGTGTGTGTGTGTGTGTGTGTGTGTGTGTGTGTGTGTGTGTATACATATACACATACATACATATATACATATATATTCATATATATGAATGAAAGTATGTATATATATAACTCAAATATCCTGTTCTAACGTCTGAGTAAGCAGAGGAGAGGGAACTACAGATTATCAGTATTCAGGGTCCTCACATGCCTTATGTGTCCTGCACATATGTATCTATATATCTATATATTATCCTGGAAATAATGTTTATTTGCAACAAACTTCTGTTGCTAAATAATATGATGATCATTTAGTCTTCCTTTTTTCAAACTTATGAAACACAATTTGTTCTAACAGGCTTTAAATATTGTAATATCTTCTCAATCTTAGATTAAACTCTCTTTTGCCACAGTGTAAAGCTACTTAACAAACTCTGGAGAGTGAATTTGCTAATATTGTACACAGAATTTTACCTCTATTCCTATGTGATATCTGCTCATGACTCTGGCTTCCAGAACATACTTCGAGCTCTCACAGTGTCATGGAAGGAAATTAGTGAATTTCCTAAAGGAAAAAAAAACTGATAGGAATTTGGAGGGAAATGTGCTTGGTCCCAGTTTCTTCTCTCTTTTATTCAAAGATCCTCTACACTAAAAATGTGTATAAATGATGAATGAATAAAATAAAGCACTAAGTGAAATATAATCGTGTGCTTAATTGTAATAATGTAAATAAAACATAACATGGATTGTCATGAGAGTGAAGGACCAGTATAGAGTGAAGTTTAAATGTCAAAGAAGGTGGAGAAGAGAGGCAGATATATACTGAGAGAGAATTCATATGACAAATAAGGATTATTAGCTCCTGTTGATCAATGAAGGAATTACAGATAATGGTGGAGCAGTGGCTAAGCGTTTGCCTATTAACCAAAAGGATGGCAGTTCAAATATACCAGCCGCTCCCTGGAAACCCTATGAAGCAGTTCTACTCTGTCCTATAGGGTTGCTATGAGTTGAAATCAACTCGACGGCAATGTTTTTTTTTATACACACATTTTCACACTGATGAACCAAGGTTTAAATCAGGTCTTCTAATACCAGTTGGAGCTCTCTTTCTACTGGAGTACCTTATCTACTCTTCTATTAATTTCATTATTTCTATCAATATTAATGATGAAATTTGTGTTTGTTTGTGTGAAAGTGTGCATAGGAATTCACGTTTGGCAAAGAACGGAAATTGTCCATAAACGAGTTAAAAAAAAAACTGTTAGAGTTAAGACAGTTTCAAAATTTAAGGCTAGCTTAAACCCTGGTGATGTGGTGGTTAAGAGCTACAGCTGCTAACCAAAAGGTTAGGAGTTTGAATCCAGCAGGTGCTCCTTGGACACTGTTCGAGACAGTTCTACTCTCCTATAGGGTCACTATGAGTTGGAATCAACTTGACGGCAACCGTTTTGTTTTTTTTTTTTTTTTTTTTTTTTTAGAGTAGAATTTCTTTTGATTCTCTTTGGTATTCTGGTTAATGGTCCAAGTCTAGCGTTCCACTGTACTTTTAGTCTTACGGGTAACTCTTTCGACCTAACGCTTAATTACCATCACCCAACAATTCAAAGATCTCCTCTAGAACCTATAATTAATATTTAATGTTTAAGAGAATATAGTGGTCATACAATTGTCTGCGACCAAACGCAGAGTTGTGAACTTGATTTTGATATTATGTTAAAAAATACCTTTCTCTCCATTAGCTCACTTCTTTGACATTCAGAGTCTTGTAATCAGTGCTGCATTTCTACATACGTCAGCCTTTGGAAGATTAGCACCTTCCTTTTTGCCTGTGGGAACCTTTTTTTTTTTTGGTTCCACCTCACAGCACTTGCATGGCAGCAAGTAATTGCTTTCTTCCAGTAATATTATAAAGTTTGCTGTGGGTCACCTAATTGCACAATTAGGCACACTCAAGTTGGCAGTTTACTTCTTAACATACACTTTCCCCAAACTACCATAGTAAACTGTGGAGGCAAATGACAGTTTAGCTAAAGGTCTGGAAATTCAGCTGCCAAATGCCAAGGCTCTTATGCCAAGACATTCAGCCTATCTCAAGCTAAACCTGGCCTTGTATCCTGATCTGGGGAGGGGATTATGAAAGCCACTCAGTATATTTCTATGCTGGACTGGTTTACAATTGAAAAATACCCATAAAATGGTCTTTACAGTGATAAAAAAAACATAGACCAAAAATGATTTTTCCCTTAGAGTTCTCTATGTCAAGGGAAATTTTTACATGGTATTGCTTACTATTGTTCTGTCATTACCAAAAATAAATACATAAAAGAGAGCAAGGAATTAGCAAATATCACTAGGGAGAAAGTTATCAGGAGCCTCTCATCACAGAGCTATTGTTCTTCTTGAGTTGAAGATGTTGCACTTTCCTCTAATTTTCTAATGTTACTGATCACACAGCCTCCAGTTTCATCTATAACTAGGCTTTGACTAAAATAATAGTGACATTACTTGAAACACTGGAATATAAAATATACGTGTTTTTTTATTGAAAATATTCTATGCCAGGCCACGGAAATTATTACTGTGTTTATTTTACCCTTGAGAAAAATGTAACCAAATTAACCTAAGTGATGTCTTGGAAATTACTCATATCTGAGTACTGCTTTGTTCCGAATATTCTTTACAGCTTTCAATAACCTCTTCCATTCATTGTTGGGTTGAAACTGACTTCGAAGAAAAGTCAACTTTCAATCCTGCATACTGAAATCAAAGACCATATTGAAAACAAATGTGACCATTTACTAGAATAACAATCTTGTGTTATTTTTTCCATATGCATTTTCCTCTTTACTTTTCCCTTATTCTTCTATCCGTAAAGTCTGAAGTTTGCCCTGTCTGACTTTATTAAGCATATAAAAAACTGCCTAGGTTTTGTGAAATGAAAATTTGAAAGCTATACAGGTGGCTGAGGAGATACCTGAAACATAACAACTTAGGGCTGGTCCAAGAATTGGGAGGATTGACTTCAGTGACACCAAAGCCCCTAGGTAATATCACTATTTTCCTTTCAGAAAACGTTAGGAACCATATGTGGTATACAAGAATTCCTTTCCCTTTGTTCATATTACACATCACCAGAGACGATTATTATGGGGAGGACATTTTAACAACAATGTTCAGCTCCCTGCTATTGATCTTTCAACATCCATAATTTTTCTTCTCAGAGCTCTCACTCCCCAAGTCACCAGTCTCCAACTTCCACCCCTGTTCTCATATAACTTTGCAACACAAAACTAGTCCTTGCTAAGATATTTGCTCACCAATGATAAAGTGATGTGTGCGTGATAATAAGTTATTCTGAAAGTCTCTCAAAAGAGCCCCCACGGCACAATAGTTTAACGCTCGCTGTTAACCAAGAGGTGCTTGATTTGAATCCATCAGCCACTTTGCAGAAAAATAGAGCTGGTGATATGCTCCCATAAAAATGAGAATCAAGGAAACCCTATGGGGCAGTTCTACTCAGTCATACAGGGTTCCTATGGGTCGACATTGACTCTGTGGCAGCCAACAACGGAGTCTGCAAAATCTTTCAGGAACCAAGGAAGTGATCTGTGAGTTACCCATGTAAAGTTGGTTTTACCAATCTGTGGTTACAAAATAATGTCACGTTTACTGTTTTTGAATGACCATATTTTGTTATTAGGGCCCAAGTTGGAAGAATACTAGAAATTAGAATGTTTCAGAGTGTCTTGCAATTGTATTTGGGATGTGCCTCATTTGCTCCCACAAACTAGTCTTTCAGCTGAAACCTGGTGTTGACATTGGTCTGTTCTTCTTCATTTCCTGCCTTTCACGTGATCTATTCACTGCTCAAAAAATGTCTCTGCCAAGGGTATGAATCCAGGTGCTTCCACCAAGTCCAGCCCTGTGTCTGGCATAACATTTTTGGATTTCATGCAAAGCTGAGGAAAAGAGCCTCTTACCCAACTCTGTGCTACATTTTCGCTGTATTTTTTTTTTCCCAAAAATATTTTCCAAAATCTCTCTTAAAGAGTTTTAACATCATCTGGCTCCAACTCCTAAGACCATATAACTAATGAAAACCCTTCTACATAAACATAATTTTGAATAAAAAAAAGTTTTAAAAGTCCAAAAATATATTATTTGTTACATTAAAATCACTCAAAATAAGGACATACTTTGTTTATGAAAAAGTATTTATTTTACTTGTATAAAAAGATAAAGTAGACAGGAAGTAAACAAGCCAAACTCACAAGAGTGATTGTCTTTAGAAAGTGGGAAGAAAGAAGTGCTCAAGTGCTGCAGACAAAGAACATATTTGCATTACCTCTAATGTTTTACTTTGTTAAACAATACCAGTAGCAAACACTTAGTATGTCCAGATGTTAAGAGCACTTAATTTGAGGGTTTTGTAGAAAAGCAATGTGACTTAGTGGGCTCAGGAGATGAAGCATCTTGGGTTCAACGCCACTTGGAACTTCTAGCAGCTGTGTGACTTTGGGCTAGTTACTTAACCTCCCTGTGCATGATGTGTAAAATGGAGCAATGATATTACCTAAATCACCTACGTACCCTGAACTCACCAGCTATTTGTGTTTAAATTTCAGACGAATGACGAATGACAGAACTCCCCTGTACTAAAATGCCTTTGGAGCACTGGTGAAATTGTTTGTTTGTAAGATTTGTAAACCAATGGAATTCTCTCTTAAGAGAATGTAGTGAATTTTAGCTACGGGTAACTTCTGTGGAGCCCCTGGCTGGGCAAATGGTTAACGTGCTCAGCTGCTAACCAAAAGGCTGGAGGTTTGAAGCGCCTTGGAAGAAATGTCTAGTGATCTACTTTCAAAAATCCGCCATTGAAAACCCTATGGAGGACAGTTCTACTCTGACACACTTGGGGTCACCATAAGTTGGAATGGACTTGACGGCAATTGGTTTAACTTATGTGCTCTGAATATGAAATATGTGAGTTGAAATTCACATGCTCATTTTGTCATGTTCAGAATTAAACTCTGAGATACTGCTAAAAAAACATTTCTGTAAGCTTGTCAGTCTTAACAGGAACCAGGAAATGTTGCAAATATTGTAAAAAAGTGTCATTCTTAAGAATTTTTCTTTTTAATCATGCCTCTTCGAGAGTATGTTTCCCTGTTTTTTAGGTATATTATCTGATCTGACTTCAGGAAACCCTGGTGGCATAGTGCTTAAGAGCTAAGGCTGTTAACCAAAAGGTCAGCAGTTTGAATCCACCAGCACTCCTTGGAAACTCTGTGGGGCAGTTCTACTCTGTTCTATAGGGTCACTATGAGTCGAAATCGACTCAACAGCAACAGGTTTGTTTTTTTTTATCTGACTCCAAATACTAAACCTACTGGGTTTTATCTCTATGTCTCCAGACTCACTCACTTGCTCATTGTCTCTACAAAGGAAACACATGGTCTATTTTTTATCACAACTGATGATCTCATGCTATACAAACAAGGTTGATTCAAATTTTGTCAAAAAACATAGGCGGTAGGTCACTGAAATGTTTGAAACATACAAATTAAAAATAATCCAGTTGTTGGGTAAATCTGGAAAACCTGGATGAATCTTATATTATTCACATTTGGGATTGTGGATGTTGCCCAGTGAATAAATCATTTAGAACAGAATTATCAAGGAGCCCCCTAGTCAGTTTAAGACATCTAATTAATAATTTCATTCTAATTCTCCTAAGATTTTTTAATAAATCACCTGTGTTATCATTTTCTGCAATTCAAAATAATTGAAATTTTAAACATAGATAAATCTTGATGGGAACAAGCAAAAAAAAAAAAAAACAAGAAGAATAGATTTGAGGATCTATATGGAAGAAAGAGAGGTGTGTAAGGGATGTGTAAGATAAGGGGAATTAATTTCAACCTAGCAGTGAATAGAAAATTGTATGGCAATAGGTTTGGTTTGGTTTTTGGTTTAATGTTTAATAGGAAAAAAAAAAAAAAGCTTAAAAATTTAATATGGAAATGAACTATGCAAGTCAGTATAAGAAATACAATAGTGAGTAAAGTTTAAATATTGAAGTTGTCAAGGATGTCATTTTACTCGGATCCACAATCAATGCCCATGGAAGCCACAGTCAAGAAATCAAACAATGTATTGCGTTGGGTAAATCTGCTGCCAAAGACCTCTTTAAAGTGTTAAATGGCAAAGACGTCTCTTTGAGGACTAAGGTGTGCCTGACCTAAGCCATAATATTTTCAATCACCTCATATATCTACAAGGGCTGGACAATGAATAAGGAAGACCAAAGAAGAATTGATGCCTTTGAATATGGTATTGGTGAAGAGTATTGAATATTGAATATACTGTGGACTGCCAGAAGAATGAACAAATCTATCTTGGAAGAAGTACAGACAGAATGTACCTCACATAATTTGGACATGTTATCAGGAGGGATAACATGAGAGAAGACCCTCAATGAGATGGATTGACATAGTGGCTGCAACAATGGGCTCAAATACAGCAATGATTGGGAGGATGGTGTAGGACCTGGCAGTGTTTTCTTCTTTCTATGTAAGGTAGATATGAGGTGGAACCCACTAGACAGCATCTAATAACAAAACTTTATGTTTAAATTTCCCTGGTTATCTTATAAGAGGAGCCCTGGCAGTGCAGTGGTTAAGAGCTTGGCTGCAGCCAAAGAATGTTGGCGGTTTGAATCCACCAACTGCTCCTTGGAAACCCTATTGGGTAGTTCGACTCTGTCGTATAAGGTCACTATGAGTTGGAACTGACTCAATGGCAACGGGTTTGATTTTTGGTTTTTAATAGCATTATCACATCTAAAAAGTTAGCCATAAAACCTTAATATTATCATCGTTTAATGTTTAAATCCCCTTGCTTATGTTACAAATGATTTCTTATTATGTATTTGCTTCAGGCTCCAAATAAATTTCACTTTGGATAATATCTTTCTCAAGTCATTTTTAATCTATCGGTTCCTACTCCCTTGCCCCTTTTTTCTTTCTTTACAATTTGTTTGTTGAACGGAATGAATCTTTTGTTCAATAGAATTATTCAAGATTGGATTTTTCTGATTACATCCTATTGGGGTCATTTAATACTTTCTTCTAAACTTGATTTCTTATAAATTATAGTGTGATTTAGAGAATTGATCAGGTTCAGATTCAATTGCATAATATTCTATTGTATAAAAAAGTTTACCTACTATCTCTTTGATGGGTATTTTTGTACTTTATAGGTTTTTGTTTTTCTAAACAATATTATAGTGAAATTCCTTATGAATACATCTTTGCATATTTTTCTGATTGTTTCCTCATGGCAATGTATTAGGAGTTTTATTGGAGGACCAAATGGCACATACTGTTTAAAAGTTTGTTGGTGCATATTGTCAAATTGGCCTTCAGAAAAATCATGCTACTTCTGAATCACACTTTCCCAAAGTGAAGGCCCTTTTCTTCTAAATAAACAAACAAATAAAATAAAGACTAATTATGATTTTTTTAAGTACTTTCAGACTGATAAGTTTTTTTTCTCTTTCATGAATTTCACTTTTGCTTTTGATGAGGTTGAATAACAGTCATTACAATTGTCCGCTAATAAACTGACATTCTGTTTCCTCTGTCTGTCTTTCGCGTGAGGATTATTATGAATCTGCCACTGACAGCCTGATGAACTTGGAACTTCTAAAACGGGTGGTTGCTTCCTGCAAACTTAAGACAGGGATCTGATTCACAGTGACCTTAATATATTACCGTTACTTACATGACTCTTGTCCTTCACCTCTTTTATTCCTTTAATAGTATCACTATGACAATTAAACAGAAAAAATACAGCTTAAAAATAATAAGAAATGTATTTAATGTCACAAAACTCAAAAGATACATAAAAAATGCAAAACCTAGAGGTTTTGTTGTTTTCTCCAAGACCAACCTTTATATATATCTTTCTTATTCTATAGAGACCTTAGAAGTCTTTGAATTCTCAATTATTCTTGAAAATTGTATAAATGCTTCAGTTGCAATATAATTTGCTTTACACAGTGTTGCGCTTTGTGCCTGAGAGATAATGTCTTTCTGCATGAAAACCCCATGCAGCTGAAGAGGTCTTCAGCATAGTTTCTGAAGGTGATTATTCTCACTCTCACGGGAAAGTTTTTGCAGCAGAGTCTCTTCCCTTGTTGAATTTCATATTCCTTGGCAGCCTGTAGGGCTGTTGTCAGGATAATATATTAGGCTATTTCATATTATCACCTTGGGAGTTATGCTATTCTTTTGGAATCTTTCTGACGAATTAGCAGTTAACGTGAGACAGTGGCACATACTACAGGCAATTGTTTCTATTTTCATATCCACATTATGTTTAAAACAAATTGAAAATTCATTTTAGAAAATAAAAATAAAATGTCTTTCATTCACATATCAATTCATATGTTAACAATTTACTAATACGCATCATGCTAGAGTAAATAACAAAGTATATGAGAACACTCCCTAGAGGAAGACATGCATTTGCTGCCACTTCTGCGCAATACATTATAACATACTGTGTTGTTGTTGTTTGCTGCCATGGAGTCAGCGCTGACTCCAGGTGACCTTGTGCATAATAGAACAAAACATTACCAGGTCCTGTGCCATCTTCACGATCACTCGCATGTTTGAGCCCATTGTTGTGGCTATTGTGTCAGTCCAACTCATTGAGGGTTCTTCTCAGTTTTGTTGACGGTCTACCAAACACGATGTCCTTTTCTAACAATTAGTCTTTCCTGATGACGTGTCTACACTGGTCAAAAGAGCAGGGTAGTGTTAGCCTTGCACTTTAGAGGCTAAGAAATTATAGTAACTATTTACAGAACATGGAAAAGACAAGGGGTTGAAATAGATACAGCCGGCAAGAGTCTGGGGACTGAGCTTTGGTATATAGTAGTAATTCAACTTAAATACCACTTTCATCAGGAAGTGTTCTTTGATCCCTCCTAGAATAGTTTAAAGGCACATTCTATGTTATTCACTAACATATTATAATTCCCCTATTACAGCATTTATGAAAATTTATTGCAATTACTAAACTAATATTATTTCTATTCATCTTCCCTGCTCAAATGTTAATTCTGTGAAAACAAGGGCAATTTTGTTTTGTCTGTTTTGGTTCTCTCCATACTTAACACAGTGCCTGGAATAGAGTAGATAATCCATAAAATGTTCTGAAAAAAGTTAAAAAAAAAAAAAAAAAGCCAAATAAAATAAACGTTCAAATTTGTCATTGAATTAAAAAACATATTAAAAAAAAAAACTTGAATAAAGGCATCATGTTGTGAGTATGTTCATGAATTCACAAATAAAAACAAGCATCAAGTGGCTTTCCTTAGCACTGGAAGGAAATGAAGGACAATTTTAAAAATAAATTAAAAATAAGTAGCTTAAAAGCTAGAGAATTTACGACAATTGTTACTACGTCATATTATTGAAACAGAGCTTCACAGAGTTTACGTGTTGCTGACCACTTCAGTTCTGACTAGTCTGCAGTGGGATGTGAAGTAATTCAGTCTTTGGCAATGAGTACTCAAAAGTAAGTGTGTAATCCTGACCTCTGTGTAGTGACCTCCTGGTAGTTACAGAGTGAGTATCTGGCAGCCAACGACTTTCAGAAAGTTGCCAGTAGGACTGGGCTACTCCTGCCAGTTCAACAGTAATGATAACTGAGATCGGGGAGAGGGGAGCTAGACTGACTCCCAGAAGCAGCTGTCATCAACACGGAGAAGCCAAAAGCAATCATTTCCAACCAAATCCCTTATCAGAAATTCCCTTCAAATCCAATGATATATTTTATCTCAGAATTTACAGTGACATGGCAGTTCTTTATGTTGATAGCATGCCATTCTTTTTCTTCAAAAACCAAAAGATTCTCTGCAGCTGCCAAGATGTCCTTAGAGGAAAGCTATACTCTTGGGTGTATACTTTTTGTTCTTTCCTTCATGCTCATATTGTGAGCGCTCATGCTTAACAGTAATGAGTGGTGATAAATCACGGTGAAATGACCCCGTCCCTGGGGTTTCTTTATACGACTGTCAAATCCCATTGATAAGAGTAAATCATTCATTTAGTGCGTTCTCTGAGTCCTTTCTCCTTTCTTTTTTGTACAGCTTTTGTGTGTGTGTTTGTTTTTAGCTTTTCAGCTTTTATGTTGAACTTTACTGTTACCTCTTAGAAGAAAAAAATATAATCGAAACAAAGTTCACTTTTTGAGGGGATGAAGAGACCATGATTATAGTCTGATTTCAATGGGTTTGCACTCTCCACAGCGCATCATTTATTGTCACAGATAACTGAGAGCTGATTCTTCAGGGATTAGTGCTGGACCAGGCCCCACAGAGGATTAGTTCCACCAGATTAACAGCTTTTTTTTTTACTTATGAAGTCAACTTGAACCATCACAGGCAAAGTCATGGAGTCTTTAAAGTCCTTGGACGCGTCCATGCTGTGCAGAAAGACCAGGATAGTTCCAGAATAGGCTAGACGTATTCGAAAGCGTTTTGGAGTACACGGGTAAAAGGTAAACTCATATTAATAATTCTTAAGAGAACTTGGAATCAACAACAAGTTGGGAATTTCACTTAGCGTTCGGGCAAATTAATTAGTTAGGTACTTCATCAAGAAATATTTATAACTAGAAACAATTCAGGTGTCCTTAATAAGGGGCAGGGGAGATAAATGATGCTACATCCAATGATGGAAAAAAATAATGAAAAGGGCTAAGTGGTTCCAAGTGATATATATAAAGATAAACATAGTATTAACTGCACAAAGCAAACTACAGAATGATCTGCATAATATGATATCTTTCATGTAAATAAACCTATTAAATAAATAGTAGATTTCTGAATACTTATGTGGTGGTATATACATTTATTTATTAGTTTCTCCTGGATAGGAATAGTCAAAAAAACCTGTAGACAGTGGTCACTTTTGAATAACAGAAGTGAGAAAATACTGTTGTTGTTGTTTTTTTGTTATTTTCTGTATTGTTACAGTTGTATAAATGTACTTGTTATTATTTTTTCTTTTCTTTTCTTTTTTTTTATTAATGTCAGTAGTAATTACTCAGGAGACACATTTTTGGCCTTATTAGCAGTTTTCTAGCTTTCTTTACTTCTTATGCAAATTAGCAATGCATTAACACCAATAAATCTTACAAAATTATATAGAAAAAAAATACCTATCCCTGGAAATAGAGTCTAAAGTTCACCAATATTATAACGTACTTTTACATTTAAGGCAATTTAGGTGGTAATGAGGACTGAATGGATATGTCAATAGCTGGAATTTAGCTCCACATTGTTGCTGTTGTTAGTTGCCCTTGAGTCTTCGGGAATCAAAATTGTATTTCAATTTAGATTCTGAACTTGTTTGGTTATCTGGCTGGCCCTCCCACACATTGCAGAGAATAATGACTAAAACCGACTTAGGGAATAGCATTTTAGGAGCTGAAGCTTAAATTAAAGCTTAAAGATGGGGGTGGGGTGTGTGTGTGGGGGAAACAGAGAGAGGGAGAGAAGATATTAAAACTTAGACCAGTGTGGTATAAAAATCTGTGAAAGAATTAATCATTTTTATCACTGAATATAAGCTCCATGAGGGCTGGAATTTTTGTTTAATTAAGTGACTGCTGTTTCCCCACTGCTTAGAAAAAAAAGTCTGGCAGTTGCTAAGTTTTCAGTATGTAGTTTTTGAGTGAATGATCAAATGAATGAATAAATGATTTTTTATGTAAACATTGTAGAAAATAGTGTAGCTTTTTTTCTTTGCCTTTACAATTTAAGACAATGAAAACTTCATAATTGCATTCATTGTAAAGTACTTCATACTGAGAAGTGTAGCAATGGCAAAGTAAAGAATAATTGCATATATGTATGAAACGTGCATTTGTAATTCAATTATTATTATATTCTACTGTACTAAGATTTTAGTAATGTTGACTATCAACAATGAGCCCTGGTAGCCCAAATAGTTAAGTGCTGGCTGCTAACCAAAGTGTTGTCGGTTTGAACCTGCCCAGTGGTTCTGTGAGAGAAAAACCTGGGACCAGCTTCCATAAAGATTGCAGCCTAGAAAACCCTATGGGGCAGTTCTACTCTGTCACACGGGGTCACTATGAGTCAGATAGAACCAACCGGACAGCACCTAACAACAACAGCTATCAAAATTAATAACTTTCGGATTAGAAAAAAACACTTTACATGTGCACATATAATTTGTATGTATACACCTATTTCAAGTGCATTTGAAAGAAACCCAAACAAAATGGATCAAGGCTTTATGTTAGTTCAGGGATTTAGTGCAACAGATTAAATAATTGTGTAATATCTGTGATTTTTGTAACCTTTCCCCTTCATCCAGATATAGTATATAGGCTTAAGAAACTGGCCCAAATCCAGCACTCAGAATGAGAAAGAGAGAGAGAAAAAAAAAGTGAGATTTGTTTATGAATCTGAAGCAGTATTCCAGCATCAAATCAACTGCCATGGCTCAAAATTGTAACTGTCTAAACAAATGATAGTTATAGCGAAGTCCATCACAGTAGTGAAAAAGTGCAGCAAACAATGTTTCTGAGTGTGTAGGGATTCAGAAAGCATAAGATGGTGTATTTGGAGGATTGTATACAAAATTGAGGAACTCCTGGTGGCATAGCAGTTAAGCGCTATAGTTGCTAACCAAAAGGTCAGCAGTTCGAATCCACCAGGTGGTCCTTGGAAACCCTATGGGGCAGTTCTACTCTGTCCTATAGGGTCACTGTGAGTTGGAATCGACTTGACAGCAAAAAGTTTCTTTTATACAAAATTGAATTTCTGAAATAGATAAAATGATGTTGTCAATATTTGTTCTATCTTTTGAAGAAATAAGTGCAAAACTAAGCAAATTCATCCTTTACGAATTTTTGGAGACCATTCCAAAAACACGTGTAAGAATGGGTGAATGCTGTCTGTGTTGGCTGTATTTTAACATTAGTGCACTCCAAAATACTGTCCAGTGCATTTCCACAACTTAAATCCTCAGTGTCTAAGATTCTAGACATCTAATGTGGAGTAAATCCTACATTCTTGTTTTCTTACTGGAAAACCAACCAAACAAAGCAACCTCCTCTATGCAGCAGTTTATCTCAATTGATCTGACTGAAAAAATGAGGTGCATTTCTTGGAGTAACTGAGCAAGCCCCGTAACACAGCTGTTTTCTCTTCACTGAGACAAACGCCTTATTCATCCTGTGACACTCCATGATGTGTAATCTAAGCACCTTGCCCTTTCGTAGTCCAAATCCAAGGCCAGGCTTTCTAAAGGGTTTTTGTTTTTTTGTTTTTAATATCTAGAGTGAGTGGCTGGCTTTCTGGAAAGTCAGACATTTGGGGCTGTGTTATTTTAGTTATTACATAGTTACTGAGCACCAAGTATGCCCAAAGTGTGGTCCAGAACAGGCAACTACCTCGTCTGTGGCTGGGGTCTGGATCCCAAAGTTTAATAGCTCTGAGGGGTGTGATGTGATTTCCCTCTCCAAGGACCAAAGGGCATAATCAGGTTCCTTCCAATTTTAAATACTCCCCAAAGTAAGAAAATAGTTGAAGGGCCTTTTGTCTGTTCTTAAACAAAACACACTTTGAACAATGGTGCTTCCACCTTGCCCATAGTTGCTCTGGAGATCTTTAAAGTGCGGATCCATGTGTGCATTGTAAGAAAAAGAAGAGAAAAGACTTGGTAATTGGAAATATATAAAACCTCTAAAGCAATATTTCTCCAACTACATCCAGTGAAGAACCATTTTTTAAGAAGTCCCAATCCATCGCAGACTGCTTTTCTTCTTCTTCTTTTTTTTTTTTTTTGGTAAATAAAATAAAATAATTAGAAAAATAAAAACTAGAGAAAAAGACAAAGTACAAGCTCACTAATCATGCACTTCAATGTCATACTAATATCAAATTTTTATAAACATTCTGAAACTTTTAATATCTATGTTTGTCTCTTTGGAGCAGGTTAAAAAATATGCCACAAGCAGACAGTGATTTCCAAACTGCATTATGAGTAGTTCTACTTTGTAGTATGCTGAGGTAAGAAGATGAGGACGTATATATAAAGAAATACACATTGTAAAGTTCATCTTGTACATCTGTAAAAATAATATTTGGTCTTTTTTTCAACCCAAAATACTGTGACTACAACTGTAGTCACTGGTGTTAGCAGGACATTTAAAGCAGAGAGAATAAAAATAATCTTTGATGCTAGATACCAACATAGCCAGAATAGCACTATTAGCAACTCCTTACTACTTCAACTCTAGAACTCTAGAGATAGCTTAACCAAACTCGTTTTCCTAGAGGTCACTAAGAAAACGAACTAAAAAAATGTACTGGGAATTCACCCCTAATACTTTCAAAATCTCATCTTTCACATGAAACTGAAATTAATATTATTGGTTTCTTTTGAGAGCTGGATTTAGTTGCAAACTAATCCCATAACTATAAATTTTTGTCTAATAATCTTCTACCTTCAAACATTATGCTATTTAATGTTTTGCTGCTACCAACAGAATATGAAGCTTCTTAGGCCAGATAATCTATATTTTAACTTGAACACGTTGTCATAAAGTAACTAAATTGCAGGGTTTGTGAAGCTAAAGAATGAAGAGGAAAATTGGCTTTTTTTTTTTTTTTTTTAAGTTTGAAGAGTTCAAGTGCAGAAAGGAGTAGACCAATGAAGAGTATGGGATATGGGGCAGAGAGGCAAACAGCTAGTTACCCATAGCAGTAGAGTAGACACGGGGTTTAAGTAGCAACCACTGCAAGGTAGTAACTGACTGAAGGTTCCAACTACGAAATAATAACAATAATTCAGACAGAGTTCATTATGGACCGATGCGGTACAGTAACAGACAAATTTATAGTAGTATCCAATAATCCCAATTCATGTGAATAAAAATTTTCATAAAAGCCCGAAATGTACTTAGATCAAAGTGTTGATTTTGTTCAGAACACTTCCTGTTATGCTGCAGAATCTTCAAGCCATAGATATAAATGCTAGGAGCTGATTTAAGAGAGTAAAGGGACATGAAGAAAAAAAAAAAAAGTATTTTAATGTAGACTTGCCTAAGGGCACTCATTAGAGAAAATGCAAAATAAATGATAACTTTTGTTGTTTCACAAACAGTTCTGAAAGAAGCTATTGATCCTGGAGAAGGTACCGTGTAAATTATATTCTAAATGAAGTCGGTGCTCACTATAAGGCACTGGGTGTTTTAACATTTCAGAACCACTATCAACCATTGCTAAATGGTATAATGTCCTAAAAGCAGTGTTATAAACGTAAAGATACATAAAAAGTGGTGTGTGTGTGTGTGTGTGTGTGTGTGTGTGTGTGTGTTGTGTGTGTATTTGAAGAGTAGAATGCATAGTATCTTTTTAAAAATTGATGAAAATAGTAATGAATGTTTGTCAGATTTAATACAGAATTGTAATTCCTGGATAACTAATTGTAACATGATCATAGAAACAAGGACATGGTAAAGAGATTGACATGGTGATGTAAAAATTAATCAAGAAATTTCCACACCCTATGGAAGTTATGCACTGTGTCCTTAGCCTGGAGAACTGCTAGCAGATTCCATTCAAGTTCATAAACCATGGCATGCTTAAAAGGAAACAGAAAGGAAACAACCGCAAGATTGTACCAGATTGGGAGGATTTGCAAAATGTCATCTGGATGTGATTCTTTTCTCACCATATTTTCAGCTGCACTCATTTCAAACTTTGAGGATGTGGTTATGTCACTTGTGACAAAAAAGATCTGCCCATTCTAAGTGCCATTCTATTTTATGACCTTCAGGGCATGAGAACTGGGCTAGATCACTACACCCTGCCATGGAAAGATGAAATAAAGGAAACAAGTTAGATAAAAGAGAAAACACACAGCCCCTCTTTTTCAGAGAAGCCATGCCTGTACCATTTTCAGAGGGTAAATTAGAAATGGAGACTATTATTGGTAGTTTCCTGTTGATGATAATTGAGGATGTATTGCCAACTGAAGCAAGAGCATGCATACAGAATGCCACCACTAATAAAGCAGATGGGTTTTTACACTACTCAGGTCTTTTATTTTTCAGCAGCTGGAAAGTTCATAGTAGAAGAGTATGTTTCTAAGTATAGGGTTAATTAATTTGGTCTGTCTTGCTTACCAAGGAGCCCTAGTGGCACAGTGGTTAAGACCTCAACTGATAACCAAAAGGTGGGCAGTTTGAACCCACCAGTCATTCCTTGGAAACCCTATGGGGCAGTTTTACTCTGTCCTAAAGGGTCACTATGAGTTGGAATCAACTCAGTGGCAACGAATTTGGTTTGCTTGCTTACCAAATCTCATTCATTCTACTTTTTAAGTTTGATACTTTTGATTAAATTCAGATGTTTCAATTATCTTCAGTATGCTATGACCTTAATGGTGCAACACCAACCATATATGAGAAGAAAATAATCTCTTAAAATTCATGTCAAATGTATAATTTTCCCAGATGCAGACATTATACATGTTAAGAGAGAATTTTTCTGAGAGTATTATATAGGCCTAACTGCCGCTTACAGCCATGAAGCAATAAATAGCTGGGAAAGAGACTCAACTATACCCACTTAAAGTTTCTGCAATTGTTATATTCCAGGCCAAGTTCAGAAAGCTATTCAGTGTATCCTGCAAAACTTTACCAGAAGCTCTGACCTCATTCTCTTTAGCTGCATATTGAGTCAGAGCTGACTGGATGGCAACTAACAACAATAACAATATTAACATTCAGGCTCACAAAGGGCTGTGCACCACACATGTATATTCCCAGTCCCTATTAATGAGTCAAAGTCCCTGGGTGGTGTGAACAGTTAACAAGCCTGGCTGCTAAGTGAAAGGTTGGTTGTATGAGTCTACCCAAAGGTGCCTCAGAAGAAAGACCTAGGGATCTACTTTTGAAAAATTAGCCATTAAAAATCCTATAGACTACAGTTCTACTCTGGCTGACATGGGGTTTCCGTGAGTTGGAATTAGCTTGATGACAACTGGTATCAATAAGAGGAAATCTGTGAAAGAATTAGCACTGAGCCAGGCACATAGCAGGACTGATCAGAAGGTGATTTCATTCCTCCACATCCCTTATCGAGCTCCCTCTTCCATGAACATTTTGTGTGTTATACATGTAAATTTTAAATCTAGAAGTTACTTTGTATTACAATAGGTTTTTTTTAAAAAAGGATTAATACAATGTTTTATCAGAACAAAGTTTCTTCTTCCTTTTACTTTCTTCTTGTACTTTCCTTTCTTTCTTGTGATTTCATTTTTTCAGTCAGAAGATAAGAGACCTAGTAATGGAATTTCAGAAATAATCATTGGAAATCCTTGAGAAGGCAAAATAAAGGATACTAGTGTTTTGCTTCCATATAGCACCTGAAAAGTTAATAGGAAGAAATAGAAAAAAAGAGGAGATTTCAACATTGAAGGGACCGTAGAGAGAACATTAGCACATGGACACACATACATACACACAATCTCCCTGGGATGTATTCAGCAAAACGTAAAATTAAAAGATTGTTGTTTTATTATCATCTATATAGGAAAACAGGCTTTAAATACTTAACTGAATCCTAGTATTTTAAAAGAATATAAAAGTAAGAAAAACAAAACAAACAAACAAACAAAAAAACCAGACATGACTATGTTCCTAGGTATAATTAAGACTGTTTTAATGTATAAATAGTAATTTCCATCTCTATTCTTAGACCGACTAATGGCACAAAAGAAATCTCATACCATCTGATTGGTCATTTGCAATTTCCATCAACACAGAGAACGTTAACTCAAAACAGGGATCAGGTCCATAAGCTGCTGATCAAAAGAAGTTGAATTGCTCAGATCTGGAGGCTCATGTTTGTGGTCTGTGATTCTTCTGGTATATTGAAAAGAAAAAGTCTGAGAGATGTACCAAACCAATGCCAGCCAGCTGACGGTTTGATTGCGTTTGAAAGGAGAGCGTTTGAAGCAGGGGACACTCCCTGGTCCACAGCCAGTTTCTTCTGTGAATACAGACACACACTAAGGTACCAGACTCTAGGTTTATGCGTATAAGCCTAGGGAAAGGCTCACTGCTGCTGGAGCATTGGCTTAGAATTCTCTTCTGTTTAATCTGGGCTGACTTCCTGTATTAAGAAGGACAGAGCGCATCTGGTGTCTGTATCTTTATCAGCATTTGTTACCCTTGGGTGCTTTGATTCAGCATACATTTCCACTGTCTCATAGTACTGAATTTAGGAC
Source organism: Dugong dugon (assembly GCA_030035585.1). Taxonomy (NCBI): domain Eukaryota; kingdom Metazoa; phylum Chordata; class Mammalia; order Sirenia; family Dugongidae; genus Dugong; species Dugong dugon. Next base: position 92,971,419 of record CM057472.1, read on the forward strand.
TAGAGACCTATACCAAATCGAACTCATCATGTAGGTTTTTTCCTTATTGTACTAATTTGGGATCATAGTTTACTATAATTTGCTACTAAAATGTTAAAACTGAATATTGTGATACAATTGACATTTTAAAAGCAGGTTGATATTAAAATCTTGGATTCAATATTGTTTTATTCTGTCATTGTCTTACTGACCTTCACCCAGCTGATCATAAACTATATGGTCAGAGAATATTTGCAAAAGCCAGAGTCTATAGTACCTCTTACAGAGACGTACTGTGATTCCACTTACGGCCAGCGTGCTTGCACAGACCTTCACACAAATGTCCAAGTTGCACAACTAGATGTCTAGAGAGGAGTGGGCATAGGAGGCTAGTAAGAAAGAGCAAGTCTAATGCCTTTTTTTTTTTTCAGGGTACAATGTACATGTTTATGGGGAAAGGGAGACAGTAGTTGGAACTGACTGCCTTGTGTAGTAAACTTATTAGGGTAGAGTTAGAATACCAGTCAACTCCAACTCGTAAAGACCCCATGTGTAACCAGACCCTATGAATGTCAGTAATTTCCATTAGTCCTTAAACTAACCCAAGCCAGATTTGGTCCATCCTGCATGTGCGGAATGGCCAACTGTGACCACTAATTGACCTCAACAGAGGACACAGGAACAGGTGGAATGAATCAGAAGAAAAATCATCACCCAGACCCTACTCCAAAGCAAGAAGTTCAACAAGCTCCTGCTTCCTGGCTGCCTTCTAGAATTTTCCCTCCCCAGTGCGCTTGCGCACCCGCCATCTTGCTGCCCAAATCACATATAAGCCCTGCTTCCCTATAGCTCAGGGAGTCAGATCTGAGGCACTTCCTCCCAGCATCTTTCTCTGCACATTGCAATAAAGTTACTTTCTCTTTGTCAAAGACTGGTGTCCAGATTATTGGCAAGTCTGAGCGCAGTGGATAGAACTCACCTTCTAGGGTTCAGTAACACGTGTGTTTCAGATTAGAACTGTGCCCAACAGGTTTTTCAGTGGCTGATTTTTTGGCAGTAGATTGTCATGACTTTCTTCTGTGGAGCCTCTGGGTGGACTCAAACCTCCAACTTTCAGTTAACAATTGAGCACATTAACAATTTGCACCACTTGGGAGGACAGGGTTACAGTAAGACTGTGTAAAGAAAATTCACAGGAAACAATTAGCCCAAAGCACCTCTTAGCACTAACCTTAACCATCAGAAGTATAGCCTATTCTTTGGGGGTGCCACCATAACCACTCAGTGGAAACCAGACAATTGACTACAACACTTTAATTTAGCACATTTTCTTTTTTTTTTTTTTTTTTGCTCTTGTAGATGTTTTTATCCTTCTCCTATGGAGATAGAAATATGACAAAGCATTTGGGTCACGGGTCGATTTAGGGCTAATTGTAGGCCTAATGATTTTTAAGTTGGATGTTGAAGGCGGACATTCTTTATTGATACTTAAAATTTTGGTTTTCAGATGGAACAAAATGAAAATGTCAATTCATTTTTTGCTTATGGGCAGGTCCAGTGTTTTAACCTATAGAATCTGACTGTGTCTTAAACTCTGTGAAGTGCACTCTCCCAGCTCCCTGGGAGAGGTCGGTGAGGAGGGAAGAAAGTATGCGTGTAAGTATGTGTGTCTCTTAAAACAAACTTGTCATTCCAGCCACTTCTTTTTTAGCCCAAAACATAAAAAAACACTCAAAGCTCCTTCTAAGGGAACAACAGTAAGTGATGTTCTCACTCGGTGTTATCAATGTTGCCTTTCCACATTCAGCTTCCTGACCAGCCACTTTTGTTTTGAACAATATTCTGCAGGTCGGCAGTTGACCTCAACTGATCTTCCACTCCTCTCTCTTTCTTCCTGACTGCTTTGAAAGAATGATCCTTCTGTTGATGGCATGCCAGCAGGGACTCGGCAACACCTGTGTTTATTTTACACACTGATGCTTTGCAGTTACCGTTTTTTCTGCACAAATGTATCTGAAAGAGGTTAATGGTGCCCAGTAGCACTATTGTAATTAAGATTCTGCCAGTATTTTCAGAACAAACTGCAGATTTCCAAAAACAATCAGGTAATGCTTTGTGAACAGCTTAAAATCTAGTACTAGAGGTTACTTTTTGAAGACACAGACACAAAATTTATTTTTGATCTAATGTCTAGTTAAGTAATCATAGTAACATTATCATCCTACTTACTTGTTAACTTAAAAAAAAAAGTAAGTCTTTTTTTTCTATGTCAAGTAAGACATCTCTCTTATCTACATGCGATTTAACCAACAGGGAAGTTCTCTTGTATCTTGACAAGGCAATCATTTCTTGTGGCATATTCTCACCAAATAGTTGCAAAGGTGAGAAGATACTGCTTAGCTAACAAGGTGTTAAATAAAAGTTTCTGTTGTCTCAGCATTTTGGCTAATGCCCAACACTAAAAAGCAATTGATGCAAAGTATCACTACATTTTAAAGAGATTTGTTAGATACATCTTTAGAACTCACAGAAAAAGAGCAAACCCAGTTCTGAGACACTTGTCCAATAACCCCTTGCAACCTGTGTTTACTGAAGGCTAGAGATCCGTCTGGGTTAATGATATGGCATTTGAAGAACACTGTTAAGATGGCAGAGAGTGAGGTGAAACTTCCCACACCGAGTGAGGAGGTCTTCAATGAAACCACTTGAAGAGAGCGAGACAGGATAGGCAGCAAGGAACTGTCTCTCTCCAGCTATATCCTTGCCTAATGTATATACACACGGTTCCCCAAGATTCCATGGGAGCAGCTTTGCAAATACACACTGAAATTTGAGGGCTGGGATGGAGTAACTAGTAAGCAAGGTATGCACAGGTTTACAGTAAGCAAGGTATGCACGGGCTTAATTGTATTTCCTTACTGATCTGTAGTGCACAATTTCACATGGATTTCACCACATCTTTGATGAAAATTTTGACACTGAAGCATTTGTAGGCTATAGGCAAGATCGTAAAGTTCTTGTATGCTTGAAATAATTTTCAATTTTGATGATTTTAACATTTTATTTTACTTCATAAAATATCTATACATGTTTGAAAGTTTTAAAATGTATCTTCCTTCCTAAATCTTTGAGTATAATAAAATCTCCAAGTAGATATGTGCCTACTGGTTTCTGGTACTCAGTGGCTCAATGTAACTTTCAGTAACACCAGCTTCAGTGTGTGAAACGTTTTAATAAATCGTTTCTCATCATTAAAACCACCTTCTACTGTTAGTCTTTAACGTATTCATTCTTAGGGTTATCTCTATTTTTTCCTGATTTTTTTTTTTTTTTAATCTAGGTCTATATCAGTAATGGAAACCCTGGTGGCATAGTGGTTAAGTGCTACAGCTGCTAACCAAAAGGTTGGCAGTTCAAATCTACAGGCACTTCTTGAAAACTCTATGGGGCAGTTCTACCCGGTCCTATATAGGGTCTGTATGAATCGGAATCGACTCGACGGCAAAGAGTTTGGTTTTGATTTTATATCAGTAACATTATCATTGTCTAGTGTGAAAAGTTGATGCGTTAAGCTTCAATTATATTGTGCATACAATTGGTAGAAACAACATTTCTTTTTTAAAGTAATTTTATGGTTAGTTTGAAGCTGCGCAAATCTCATTTCCATAATTCCCTCTAGTGGAGAATATATTCCTGTATTTCCAATCACTCAGAAAATGATCCTATCTCTTTTCTTTCTCATTGTGTGGTAAGAAAAAGATTTTGGGTATTCAGATTGAGTTAACTTAGAGTATTTGCCAAGGTATTTTTTTTTTTAACTTAGTTTACTGAGATTATTTCACGTCTTAATTTTCTATAAAGCTACTAAGCTTTAAGGCAATTCTGCAATTGCAATACCTTAATCACTCATGTAAATCATCTTTTTTTTTTTTTTTTTTTTAGATTCAGTACCAAAGCGAAGTTTATATTTTACAGAGTACAGGGGCCTTGAACTGGTAATTGATGAATGAGAAGGAGACATTTAGCCAAATTATATAAGTTCAAGGAACCCTGATGGTGTATTGTTTAAGAGCTTGGTTGCTAATTCAAAGGTCAGCAGTTCGAATCCACCAGCTACTCCTTGGAAATCCTATGGGGTCATTTCTATTCTGTCCTATAGGGTCACTATTAGTTGGAATAGACTCATCAGCATTTTTTTTTTAAATATATATGCATATAAGTTCAAAACATAAAGCAAATAAAATCATCAGTACATGAGAGCTTATTCTCTAATAAGAAAGTCTCCAGAGACTAATGAACAGTTCACATAGCTATTAGCTGTCAATATCTCTCCAACTGTGAAATCTCAGGAAAATAAGATTTTTTTTTTTGACTCATTGAAAGTGGTTGTTATTTGACATTAGAGAAACCAGTCTGGGAATACAAGAATCTGTGATAATGAAAAGACGGAAACGTATGCTAACCAAAAAATTCCCGTCCTAATAAAGTGCCTTTGCTTTCTATGGCGTTTAATGCTTTGACTCTGCTATTCAGATCCCTTATTCTGGCAATACTAACATAATATAACTAATGCATTGTAGTAGTTTGCTCACATATTGAACTCTCACATCTAGTATGTCTACAGACCACCGTATGCAGATACAGTGGGGATATATCCTTAAAAATATCAATATTTCTTTGGAAGGTTGAACTTTGGGACTGTTAGAAAAGAGATGAAAAGAGAAAGGAAGATAATAATCCACATGGGCTAAGAAAAATGACAGCAAGGCAACAAGCTCAAAAGTCAGGCCTTCTGAAGGGAACGAAAAAGATTTATTACATCCCTTTAACTCACATTACACATTTCAAAGGCAAAGATTGGCCTTTGAGAAAATACTGCAGGTACTTTGCTAGTTATGAGACTGAAATTGGAGGAAAAAAAGACCTTCGCTTTTTTAAAACTTTGCAATGCTGGGGAAAAGAAAGGTGACGGAAGAAAACAGAGTGTTGGAGAATAAATACAGTTATCTCTATACTCCAGACTTGGGGTTTAATTCTCTCAGTCATCAAGAAAATCATTGAATAGGCTGAGGGATCACTGACACTGAAGACAGAGCAACTCTTGTTTGAATTTTGGTTCAGTCCTTGGGAGGCACCAATATCCAGGTTCCCCTGAGTCCACAAATGAGGCTATGGAAGAGTTATAAGAACAAAGCAACATGATCAGACACCGAAAATGTAGTTTTCATTCCCAAGCTTCAATAATTTTCTATATTGATGGACACATAGTTGAGAGCCAGCTGGTTGTAAGGGGGACTTCTATGACAGGATGTGGTGACTTTACAACATATAGTGTAGGATGAATGGACATGGACAGGGATGAAGAATATGTCCAATAATCAGAGGGCTGGGTGATATCAGAGAAGATTTTAGGGGCGGTCAAACTAACATAAAGGGACCACTGGAATCTGAAAAAAAATACAAAGAAAAAATACAAGTTAATTAATCAGAGATATCAATAGCAGAAAACAGTGGTGTCACATGTGTCAAAAACCTAAATGCTTAGAGAAACACTCAAAATTAGTGTAACAGAATATTATTGTGAATTGATACAATTGGAGTCGGGCAGCCTCACTGGAACACATGGGGAAGGCGCTCCAAAGAGGGGACAGTGAAAGTGGGTCATTGTTACATAAATTTACCAAGGGATAACATCAAAGCACAGGGCAGGTTACAAAAACAGTCACCAAGGACATGCCATATATCCTAAAGTCAGACCCTGGAGTTCCTGCTTCTCCAGGCTGGCTGCACATAATTTTCCAAAAGAACCCAACGCCTAAGGCCAAACAGTGGCGACTGAGTTGCTTATTAGGCTATTGTCTGACCCAAAAGTGACTCCAGGTAACCAGTTCCCTTAAGGTTAAAAGGGACACTTTAGGGTAGATTGCCTGGGTGGATCACTCCAGTTCCATGAATCCAGAAATCTGGATTCCAAGAGAAACAAAGCAATTTTTTTCATATGGCCATTCCTACATCAAGAGGCACCATCCACTGTAAACACAGAGATAAGGATGATCACAGGATACCCCCTTCCCTCTCATCAAGGCCATGAGATTATGTTAGGCACTTTCCCCACAACTCCATTATCATCTGAGAACAGAACTATGAGAACAAAACCTGAAAGTCAGAGCCTATCACTCAAAGAGAAAGAATTAAAGCTAGAGTATAAAATATTCAGTAGAATTAAGTTTCATCCTGATTGAACTAATTTCCTTGTTGTGAGAATGTTGCTTTTGTTCCATACCAGTTAGCAGTTGGGATCACATAGGGGGGCCATCATAGCGCTTCCAGAAAGTAAACAGCATATTCTATGCATAACTGCATGTAGTGTAAATAAATATTAAATCTAAAAATTATAATAACAATTAAGTATGCTCATTTAACATATTAAATATTTGGGGACACCACATTTAAAATATGTGAATGTGCCCATATGTTGTAATATAATTATAATTTGTGTGCCTTCCGTATTATTTCAATACAGGCTCAACTGCAGAGATAAAGGAAAAAATAGTGAACTAAAGTAGATAGATTTTTTTTTTGCAAACAGATTAGGCTTAAATTATTCAGGTCTGATGGAGTAGTACTGATGTTAAGACCCAGATTCTAGCGTGTTGCTTTGTCATCCTCAAAAAGTGTCCTCTACTTCATAGTACAGCATTGTTGTTCCAGGTCCTGCCATTAGGTCCACATCTCAAGCAGTGAAAAAGGGGTAAAAAATGGAACACAATTCTTCCCTTTAAGGAGATAACAAAAAATTTTCACCCATTGTTTCTCTTTATATCCCTTTGGCCAGAAATTAATCACATAACTGGTTACCTGAAGGGGAAGCAGAGAGTTATAGTCTGTTCCTGAATAAACATGTGCTTAGCTAAACTTGGACGTATTATTATTAGAGAACAAGAAGGGAATGGATATTGGAGGATAACCAGCAATTTCTGTTATGCTTGCCAGTAAAGCTAATATACATTACATGTTTAAATTGAATGTACTGAAAGTTTTCAGAATCGATGATATCTACAGAATGGGATAAAATTTAAAGTTTCTGTTTAATTCACAAGCTGCTTTCTTCATAACACATTTTCCCTTAGGGAATGCAACTCTTCTGCCTACCTAATATCAAACAGAGAATCCAATGATAGACAAGAATCCATAGTAGAGTAGAAAGAATAATATGTCTTATCTGTATTAGATAAGTATCCATTATAATGTGTATTGACATAGAGCTGATTCCATCTATTTTTAGGAGTTTGCAAAAATATGTGTGGTATATACTAACTGGAATTACTGCCAGGCACACCCAAAAGACATTTATAAATAAAGTGGGTCAGCTGCTAGGAATATGCCCTAAACAAATAATCATGGATGAAATTAAGCACTAAATGTAATGTGTTTAATGCAATTTTGAATATAATGGCAAAAACGAGAATATAATCTGCAAATACAACCTTACAGCATTATTTAAATAAACCATGCTCCATAAATTAAAATAGCTACTGTGAAGAAACTCCAAATTATATCGTAAAAAGTAATTGAAAGCATAGAAAAAGTTATAGTGTATTAAATTTTTAAATATCAGTTTATAAACCAACCTGTAAGGTATTGCAATATACGTATATGAAACTGTCTTGTAATTTACTTCTGAAAAATCAGCCATTGAAATCTTATGAAGCATAACTCTACTATGACACACATGGGGTCACCATGAGTCAGAGTCAACTTAATGGGTAACTGGCATATATATATATATGCATGTTGGTGATGCCTTTGAGTTGGTTCCAATTCATAGTGACCCTCTGTACAACAGAATGAAACCTGCCAGGTCCCACACCATCCTCACAATATTTGAGCCCATTTTTTTGTAGGTACTGTGTCAATCCATCTCATTGAGGGTCTTCCTCTTTTTCACTGACTCTCTGCTTTGCCAAAACATAAAGGTATTTCAGTCTCTCTGCCTCTGTATCATCTCTTTCCATTCATATATAAAATGGATGCCTACAAAAAGGCTCAAATTGTTAACCATTTCCTATTTTGGGTAAATTAAGGGCAATATAATTTGTTCCACATTTATTTGTCTTTAATTTCCAACAAATAAATATCACTTGCAGAATAAAAAAAAAAAATAACCTTTACTACAGTGACCTCATTACATTGCATAGAATACACAGAATTTTATACAAAATTAAAACAGTTCAGTGAGCAGTCCAGGCAATTCAGCCTCCATTGTGAATCAGTGCAACATTACTCTGACTTTCCTCTGGTTCTTTCAAGTCTTCACTTCATCTGTTAGCATCTCTTTTAAGCAAAAATGCCTTGTTATTTACTTCTAACCAAGAATTGCTGAACTACATTAGAGAAAGTCATATAACTAGGCTAACTAGATCCATGGAAAATGACCTCTCTCCACTCAGTACTTCTATGTAACCCTTTTATTCACTCACAATTAAATCCCTCCTCAATTTCCCAGAGGAGCTATTCCAATACATCCTCCCCGGCATTCGCCACTGCCTCTCTCATTCTCATCAGATGACGTCATCTGCTTTACTCAGATTAAGACTGGCAACCTTTAACTTCCTACCCTTTATAGGCAGCATTTGAAGGAAACAAACAAATGAACAAACAAAAATAAATAAAAAACCAAGAGATGCGCTGGAAGAAGATAAGAGTAGTAAATTCAAGCACAGTGGTTAGTATATTAAATCAATATCTAATATACTCTTCAAGTCTCTTCTCTCCCTGCTAATCTCTCCTTTTTTTCTGTTTCTTTCTCTTTTTACCAAAGAGGATATACAAATGACTAATAAACACAGGAAAAAATGCTAAGCATCCTTAGCCCTTAGGGAAATGAAGTTAAAACCACAATTAGTTACTACGTTACATACACTAGAATGACTATAATCAAAAAGGCACAATAACAACTGTTTTGGGAGGATGTGGAAAATTCGAAGTCATGTACATTGCTGGTGAGAATGTAAAATGGTACAACCACTTTGGAAAACCTTTGACAGTTTCTTAAAAAGTTGAACATAAACTTACCATACAGCCCAGAAATTCTGCTCTTGCTGACTACCCAAGAGAAATGAAAACATGTCTAGACAAAGATTCATACCTGAATGTTCATAGCAGCATTAGTCAATATAACCGAAACTGGGAACAATTCAAATGTCCATCAACTGGTGATGGATAACAAAATGTGCTATATCCATACCATGGAATAATTTTCAGATGTGAACAGGATTGCTACTGATACATGCTGTAATATGGAAGAACCTCAAACACATTAAGCTAAATGAAGGAAGATAGATGCAAAAGACTATATATTGTATGCTCCCATTTATGTGCAATGTACAGAAACAGCAAATCTATGGACATAGAAACATATGTGTGCTTGCCTGGAGCTGGAGGTGGGAATGAGAATTGACTAGAAACAGTTATGAGGGATATTTTTTGGGTTATGGTTATGGATATGTCCCCAAACTGAATTACGGTGATAGTTTCAAAACGTTGTAAATGTTACTAAAATCACTCAATTGTTCACTTAAAATTGGTGTGTTTTATGATATGTAAATTATACCACAATAAAGATGTTTTAAAAATCAAAAAGAAAAAAAAAACCTTTGGGGGAAAAACAAGTTTAAATGTACAGAAAACAACTACTATGCACTTTTTTTTTTTTTTAATTAGCTTGAAGCCAAGTCAAAAGAATCGCTGGAAAAATGAATACAAGTTGTGTATCACTTGGGGTTTTCCAGAAAAACAGATGCAGTAGGAGACAGAGATTGAGATAGAGTTGTTGTTAGGTGCCATAGAGTCAATTCTGACTCATGGTGACCCTGTGTGACAGAGTACAACTGCTCCACAGGGCTTTATAGGCTATAATTTTTACAGAAGCAGATAGCTAGGTCTTTCTCCCACCTAGCTGCTAGGTGAGTTCAAACCACCAATCTTTAAATTAGCAGCTGAGCATTTAAACTTTGCACCAACGGGGCTCCTTAGATAGAGTTAGAGATAGAATTGGAGCTAGAAATAGAGTTAGAGAGATTTAAGTAATTGGTTTACTTGACTGTGGGTATTGGCAAGTTCAAAATGTATAGGCAAGGTAGCAGGCTGGAAACTCCAGCAGGATATCTATGTTACAGTAACATCTAAACTAGTATTTGATCCAACAACTGGGCACCACAGCCTAGCCAAGGTGGCACATAAAATTAATCATCACAGGTGACTTAGAGGGTATGTGTTTGCTCAGCAAAGAGAGACATTGGTCCAAATATTGCTCTCATCAGTGATGATGGTGAAGATGATGTTGATGATGATAAGTAAGACTTAGAGTGCTCTGTCCTTTAATTTCATTATTTTGTTTAAACCTCTCAAAAATGTAATGAGACTGTGTTATTATTAAGCCTGCATTACAAAAGAAAATACCAAGATTCATTTTCTTATTTCCTTGCTGAAAATAAAAAGATTATGGAATCATGGAGGGGAATTTCATACTTAGTTCTGTCTGACACAAAAGCTCACATTTTTAACACGATGCTCTACTGCCTCATTAACCACATATTCACATCTTAGATCTGCCTAAGCCCCTACCTAACAAATTCAGATACTGAAATCTTACGTGTACTAGTTGAGGAAGATGTTTTAACTTCATGATATAACAGTGGAAAGATATTCAATAAAGTCTGAGTGAGAGAAAAGTTTCCAGGATTCCAGTGGAAAAAATTTGCACAGATCATAAGAAGAAAAAAGGCAGAGAAGGAAAAAGAAGAAAGAAATGAGTTTATAAACAACTTAGCACTTTCATTAGGAATGAATTTTAGTGCAGAGCATTTTCTACATCCTTCCTACTTTCTTTCTGCCTTAATCTTTTTTCCTCATGCTCAGTATTACTCTGGTGCTTACAGATCTGGAATTTCTATTATCAACTAGTCTGAGTTGAGTAATATCATACTTGTGTATGCTGTAAGTCATGAATGATAATATGTATTATAAAGTATATTTGTCTACGTGTTCTTAAGAAATCAAAGACAGAAATCTGGGTCTAAATGGGCTATGCCTTTGTTATTAAGCACAGATTTAAAGTCTGTTAAATGATATTTGACATATGTCATTGCTCTCACTGTTGAACATGCTGTCAATTAGCTTAAAAATCCTATAGACTTCAGTTTGTCTTCCTATTATGAAAAGCCCATTTCTTCCCCCGACATCTTGCTCTCTTTAACCTGTGCTTACTGTGTTTTGATTTAAAAGTTTTTATACACATATCTTCAGTCATGTTTCCTGAATTAAAATTATAAATACCAGATCTTTATATTTACTTTCCTTGAAACCTCCTATAAATTCCTATTTATTCACTTTGAAGTTGGCAAGTTCTCTGAATTCCTTTGATCTGCTATGTAAAATGATAAACAGTATTTGACGAAGGTCCAGAAGACCTGGGTTCCAGTCAAAGTTATGTGACCAAGTAGCTGTATTTTCTTTTGTCAGTTACTTTAATTCTCTGAGCCTCAGTTCTCAGGTTTAAACGGTGTCTGAGTGGATGAGTTGAAATCATTTAATGTCCAAATTTCTTTTCTTAAAAGCCACATTGTAAAACACAATTTTCACTTATTTTTTCAAGAAAGGAAGACTAGATTTGAGTCCAAACTCAGCTTTGACATTCTTCTATTCTACAAAGCTGAGTTTGTACGTTGTCTTCCTATCCCCCCTTACAAATTTCCCTAGATGTAGCTTTCTGTTAGCCATTAACATAGTTTTCAATTTTTCTGTTTGTGTAGTTATTTCTTACCCTAAAGTGCAAATTTTTGCAAGACACAGAACTGTCTTCGCCCCTCCCCCTTTATTCCCAACATTACACATGCTATCTGATTGTAATGAAGTCCTTTTATTTCTGTTTGCCTTGCATATCTTCCTAGTGAACGAGCCTGGTACTTAATCCATGCAATTCTGATGGGCTGTCACAGCTGTCACTCAAGTGAACCCACCCAAATAATGCTATTTAAATCGGACCCTTCCTCTTCATCATTTGAATTTCAAGTAAGGCTGCACTTACAAAAAAGGCAGGACCTAAAAACAAACAAGGATGCCCTACAGAAGTGTTTCTGAGATAATGCCCCTTAGAAACTAGATTTTGTCTTAGTCACTGTTTTTCTTTTCATTCTGTGAGTAACCAAGTGTTCTAAGAAACTTTTTTTTTTTTTTTTTAATTCAACACACCAGACTTCTATTGCTTACACTCAAAGAAACGTATCTGATCCTCAGGCAGGTACAGATTCTGGTTTTAAGGAGCCTGAAGGTTGTATAATTTTGAAGTCCCATTTTACGAAAAAGATTGTTTAAGTTGTTAGGTGCCGTCGTGTCTGTTCCAACTTATAGTGAACCTACATACAGCAGAATGAAACACTTCTCAGTCTTGCATCATCCTCACAATCACTGCTGTGTTTGAGCTTATTGTTGCAACCACTGGGTCAATCCATCTCACTGAGGGTCTTCCTCTCCTTTGCTGACCCTCTGCTTTACCAAGCATGATGTCTTTCTCCAGGGACTAGTCCCTCCTGATAACATATCCAAAGTACATAAGACAAAGTCTCGCTATCCTTGTTTCTAAGGAGCATTCTGGCAGTACTTCTTCCAAGACAGATTTGTTTGTTCTTTTGGCAATTCGTTGTATATTTAATATTATTCACCAACATCGTAATTTAAAGGCATCAATTCTTCCATCTTCTTTATCATTGTCCAGCTTTCCCATGCAGGTGAGGTGATTGAAAATATCGTGGCTTGGGTCAGACACACCTTAGTCCTTGAAGTGACATCTTTGCTTTTTAACACTTTAAAGAGATTTCTTGCAGCAGATTTGCCAAATGCAATGCATCGTTTGATTTCTTGAGTGCTGCTTCTTTTCCATGGGTGGTGATTTTGGATCCAAGTAAAATGAAATCCTTTTCTCTGTTTATCACGATGTTGCTTAATGGTCCACTCGTGAGGATTTTTGTTTTCTTTATGTTGAGGTGCAATCCATACTGAAGGCTGTAGTCTTTGATCTTCATCAGTAAGTGCTTCAAGTCCTCCTCACTTTCAGCAAGCAAAGTTGTGTCAACTGCATATCATAGGTCCTGAATTTGTCTTCCTCCAATTCTGACGCCATATGCTTCTTCATATAGTCTGGCTTCTCAGATTGTTTGTTCAGCCTACAGATCAATTAAGTATGGTGAAAGGATGCAACCCTGACACACACCTTTTCTGGTTTTGAACCACTCAGTATCCCCTTGTTCTCTTTGAATGACTGCCTCTTGGTCTATGTACAGGTTCCTCAGGAGCACAATTAAGTGTTCTGGAGTTCCCATTCTTCGCAATGTTATCCATGACTTGTTATGATCCACACAGTCGAATGCCTTTGCATAGTGAACAAAACACAGGTAATTAGCTTTCTAGTATTCTCTGCTTTCAGCCAAGAACTTGTGGCATCAGCAATGATATCCCTCATTCCATGTTCTCTTCTGAATCTGGCTTGAATTCCTGGCAGCTCCCTGTGGAGGTATTGCTGCAATCATTTTTGAATTATCTTCAGCAAAATTTTACTTCGGAATGCGCACAAATATGGATCTCTTCCAGTTGGTTGGCCATTTTGCTGTTTTCCAAATTTCTTGGCATAGAGGAGTGAGCACTTCCAGCATTGCATCTATTTGTTGAAATATCTCAGTTGGTATTCTGTTAATTCCTGGAGCCTTGATTTTCACCAATGCCTTCAGTGCTGATTGGAATTCTTCCTTTAGTGCAGCTTGGACTTCTTCCTTCTGTACTATTATGAAAAAGATTACAAAGATATAAATACAAAATTAAGTAGAAAAAAAAAACTCTGTATATTTATAGAAAAAGAAAATAAGCCACAACTTAAAAACTTCTAAAAAAAGCCGACAAATAACACAAAAATAACAAATTCAAAGAAAATATCATAATGTTTTTTTAACATTTTTTTCCCCGTCTTGCCTCTTTTGTATTTATTTTTATATACATTTTTGGCTGTACCTTATTTGTTGGTATCTTCTTATGATGATAATTTTAATATTTTATGTATAGTGAAATAGAAAAATAATTCAGTTTTTATTATGGCATGGCTTCTTGAAATTTGTTTGATGATTATTACTGATCCTGTAGACAAGTTCCACTTCACAATTCTCTTCATGTTTGGTATTATTTAATAAATTTTAGCATTGTTGTCAACTTTGTGAAATGTTTATGAATCTTCTTCTGTATTCGAGCTATAAGATTTCAGGGCATTTAAATTGTATGTGCATGTGTGTGAGAGAGAAGATAGCCCTGGTGGTGCAGTGATTAAGCCCTCTGCTGCTAACTGAAAAGTCAGTAATTTGAACCCACTAGTCGCTCTGTGGGAGAAAGATGTGGTAGTCTGTTTCCATAAAGATGTACAGCCTTGGAAACCCTATTGGGCAGTTCTACCATGCCCTATAAGGTCATTATGAGTCAGAATCTACTCGACGGCAGTGGGTTTGGTTTTTTGGTTCGTCTGGATATACGACATTTTGTCTATCCATTCATCAGCTGACAGACTTGACAGCAACGGGTATGGGAGTGGTGTGTGAAAAAATCTAAGTTCTCTTTGATTTTCTGACACTCATTAACAGTTTTTTGTTGAGCTCCTCATTGTACTGACATATTATGAGTCTTATTTTTTGTTTTATTAGCATTTTTGGTAAAATCAGCTAAATAATAAAATCTAATTACCCCTTGTTCCTGTAATGTTTTCTTTATTAATTGGATTAATAATAATCAACTATGGAGTAATCTATTTACATTATATATACTTAAAAATCAATCTCTTTCTCATAATAAAGTATTGCTTTTGGTACAACTTTAAAACTTCTGCTTATGATTTGCTTCTCAAATGTGCTGTTTCAAAAACCTTTCCACTTAAGAAGGTGTATTTGAGCTTTATCTAATATGCCTTCCCCATTAATAAATAAAAATAAAATATACTGCATGCTTATATATGCTGAAAAATTTAATATTTCTTGATAGGAGAAAACTTCTGTTTTTATTGGAAACCATTGAAAACCAAAATCTCTACATGAAATTTTATATATCAGAGGATTTAAAATTCTCCATGCACTAGCTTCCGAAAAATCCCATAAAACCAAATCTGTTGCCATCGAGTCAATTCCAACTCATAGCGACTGTATAGGACAGAGTAGACCTGCTCCGTAGGGTTTCCAAGGACCTTCTGGTGGATTCAAAACTACCGACCTTTTTTTGGTTAGCAGCCGAGCTCTTAACTACTGTGCCACCAGTACCATATATTTCCAACATTATCTCTATCCCACTAAGCACAGACTTTCAGTGCCAAGCACTATGGTACACATTCCTTTGTATCATGACAATTCTGGGTCACCCAAGACATGGCCAGCACTAACCTAACTATGATTAGAAGCGATTGTGAACCAAAGGAAACCTGGTGACACCGTGTTTAAGAGCTTGGCTGCTAACCAAAAGGTCAGTGATTCAAATCTACCAGCCGCTTTGCAGGAGAAAGATGTAGCAGTCTCCTTCCTTAAAGATTTCAGCCTTTGAAACCCTATGGAGCAGTTGGACTCTGTCCTATACTGTCACTATGAATAGGAATCGACTGCAATGAATTTGGTTTTGATTTATTGTGAACCAAATGAATATCATCCCAATACATCCAGAGTAAATGCATACTCATCTCATCTTCCTCTTTGCCAAATCCTAAAATTGCCTATGGCCACTCCAATGGCACTTGGCACAAGAGGAAGTTTGACCGAGAGGAAGCTGGAATGGTGGATACTAAGATCTTGAACAATAGTGGTGAAAATATCTTATTTTTGCAAATTTTACTAAACCGTGCTATATGAATACATTGGTAGGGGCTCTACCAGAACTTAGAAGGTCCTTAGAAGTCAGAGTCCCTGGAGTTTAAGCATCATGAACTTCACAGGGAATACTTGGTATAAAGTTGGTGCTAAAAAAAAACATGATTGCTGTTTGTTATTGAAAGGCATAAAATGAGTACAGAGTATGCTAACTATGTCTAAAGACAAAGTAGTAGCCAGAAGAGAAACCATTACATTATGCTTTTCCTTTATAATACACTCTCCCCTGGGGGTTTTGGTTGGGTGGAGAAGTTTCATTAATTACATCAGTGGGGATGTTTGTTTAGGATCAGATGATTCCCTAACATGGTAATTGCAATACAGCCCTCCACCTAAGTAGCACCAGAGGCCAACCCCATTATTCATGAGAAGTAGTGAAAAAAATAAAAAACCCAAAGGATGATGTGTGCTCTAAGAGTACATCAGTGGAAGCTTCTGGCATCTTCTGCTGCTTAATCCATTTTCTTTTTCCTTGACAGTAACAAGTTGAAGGATTAAGTGCCTAATTCCAATTGTTCTACAAGGCTTTGAAAAGGCACCAAGGCACCAAATCTTAAAGCACTTTAAAAAACAAATGCCCCTTATGTGAATGACAGTTGTATTAAAAAGCAAATAATAAAGTCACCCTTGTCTGGTAGTCTTACTATAAATTTGCTTGAATTTCAAAGTTTAAGTTCTGAGATCGTCACAAATTGTTTCTTACTTCCCTGACTCTCCAATATCTTGCTTCACTTCATGAATATAGCTAATATTCAAGATAAAATTAGACCACATGAATTTCATACATTGTGTGTTTTTAAATTACAGTTGAAAATGTTTGAAGATCTGCTTACCTTTTCTGTGTGTGCAGATATCTGATGGATAAAGAAAACGTGAAAAAGTTACTTTAGCCAGTATATCCCAACTGATAAGTATTACAATTTAATTTTAAATGAAAAATGGAGAAATCTAGAAAGCAATTCATGAATTAAATTTCTGCAGTAATCATCAGACAGGATTTCTAATTGTGCCTTTAAAGACAATTTTGTTTAAACTGTGTGGCCGTAAGTGTGGGAATTTTTCCCATTGCAATACACAAGAAATAATGTATATTACATTTCTTCTCCATGTCACAACATGGAAATAGAGATGAAACAACAATTTGAACTCTAAAATTTCAACAGTACACCAGAACATAATGCTGCCCTTTCATTTATCTACAAGTCTCCAAAACTCTGATGATAGCCAAATTCAATGGTATTTTAAACCACTGAAGTATGTTAAGAGATACAAAACAAATTCCTGAAAATATCAATCGTGTCCCTAGAGCATTTCCTCTAACACAAGGGAGAATTAATTTTTCAATCTCTTTTGACCTGTCTGTCCTATTAGAGTAGACCTTATATGCACACACATGCCTTAGTACAGATAATGATATTTATGTGAGTTAATTCACATTTTTAATTGAGATTTCCCCTCTCTTCCTGTTAACCATAACATGGCCACCCACAATGCTTGTTCAATTCCAGAAATTTCCTGCTCATTGAAACAGAATCCTGGAGGCAGTATTCATGGGGGATTAACACTCTAAAGCATCCTTTCACCAAGAATCTCAAATCATTTTGCAAGTTCTAATTCATTCTTGGAAAACCACAGAGGAAGTTAACTGCCATGCTCGTTTTTCAGAAAGATTCCCTTAAACAAGGAGAGATTGAAGTAGATTGTGTGTGTTTAATTCAGCATACCAAATCAAAAACGAGGGATTTAAAAAAAATGACCTGTTTGAATTTTAATCGAAAAAAATTACTCTTCAAAAGAGGTATCATAAAAACCCCAAATGGGGTTGTAATTTGCTATTTCAAGTAAAGCACACACTTTTACAAATAAACTTTTTATTTAAATAACTGTGCTGTTACAGGCTAAAAGAAAAAAAAAAACATAAGGGAGACAAAATCTGTTTATCATTAAAATCTAAAATGCGTATTTTTTCATGTGACTAGGAACATAAGGGTCAATGAGATCCTTTCATTCTATGTAGGGAAGAATATAACACACTGTAAAAATAAACGAAATGTAGTACAAGCAAATTTGGTTTCACCTCTCTCACAATCCATGCCACAAAACATGCTTTCAGGGAAAACAAAACAATGAATGCTTTTAAGTTATCTAATGTATTGTAGGGTAAATTATCCTTTACAGCTTATACTGGGGCATTAGAAATTTTATTTAACATTTGAGGATGTAGTTTTAGGAAAATTGTACTGTGAATGTTAATATCCCAGTAGAGAAAAAAGTGTTTCAGTATGATAAGGTCATGGTCCCAGTCAACTTCCAGGCACTTACTAAAGCAGCCAAAATTCAATTTACTTTTAAAAGATAAATATCTTCAGGAATTGGTCCACCCCAGATTGACTTCTCTACTGTCCCATAGTTCAAATAGGAAAAAAAAATTAAAGAAGAAGGCTGAAGGGAGAAAACAAAAATAGTTATATTTTAATATATTTTCAGTTATAATTTTTTAGAAAGAGGAAGAGAAAATGGAATTTTTTTCTGAATAAGAGATTTCTGTATAACGCATATGTGTATACGAAGGCATTGGTGATTCAGTGGTAGAATTCTCACCTTCCATGGGGGAGACCCGGGTTCTATTCCCAGCCAATGCATCTCATGGACAGCCACCACCCACCTGTATAGTGGTGGCTTGTGTGTTGCTATGATGCTGAACAAGTTTCAGTGGAGTTTCCAGACTAAGATGAAGATGAAGAAAAGTCTGGTGATCTACTTCCAAAAATCAGCTAATGAAAACCCTAAAGATTACAATGGTTCACTCCCAAGAGCTCACCAGGAGTCAGAAGCTGACTCAATGGCAGCTAACAACCACATACATGTATGTTGTTGTTGTTAGGTGCCATAGAGTCGGCTCCAACTCATAGTGACCCTATACACCACAGAACGAAACACTGTCAGATCCTGCGCCATGCTTACAATCATTGTTATGCTTGAGCCCATTGCCGCAGCCACTGTGTCAATCCATCTCATTGAGGGTCTTCCTCTTTTTTGCTGACCCTCTGCTTGACCAAGCATGATGTCCTTCTCCAGGGACTGATCCCTTCTGACAACATGTCCAAAGTATGTAAGATGTAGTCTCGCCATCCTTGCTTCTAAGGAGCATTCTGGCTGTACTTACACTTATATATGTGTGTGTGTGTGTATATATATACACACACATATATGTAAATTAGGTCATCTAAACAAACTCGAAATTGTGACAAGGATGAATGAATGAAAATCATGCTTTCAGCCTATCCTTAAATATGGTTACACAGGATTATATGGCATTGATTATCTTTTCCTGGTCTGGTAACAACTTTCCAATAACAATTTGAGACATTAATCAAAATAGTCAAAGTACATGTATTAAAAATACAGCCCCTAAAAAAGAGTTTTATAAAAAAATAATAGCTTTATTGTGATATAATTCACATACATTCACTCGTTTAAAGTGTACAATTAAATGGTTTATAGTATTTTCATAGAATTTTGCAACCATTAGAACAATCAATGTTAGAATATTTTCACCAGCTCAAAAAGAAACTCTTTGCCCATTAGCACTTTTAACCAATACAATTATTTAAACTGGTTTGTGTGTACTCATAGTTCCCATCTCTCACTTTGGACCACTTAGATGCCCTAACCATGTACCTTTTGTCCAACTTCTTTTGTTGAGCATGAAATAGTGGGATATCACAGTAAGGTGGCTTAGAGCATCATCTCTGTACCAAAGAGTATTTAGATCCTGGATGTATCCCATATAAGCCTGGCCTCTCTGGCAAATCACTAACCCTCTTTGTGCCTCAGCATTCTCATCTGTAGCTGAGAATGGGGATGGGGATGTAGAATGGGGATAAAAGTAATAATAGTATCTCCACGATAGTGTTGTTGGTATAATTAAGTTAAATAGGAAATGTAAAACATTTGAACAGTATTCACTCAATGTATGCTAGCCATTTTTATTATCGCAAATTGTTTTAGATCATGATCTATCATGAAAAGACAGTTGTGTTATTGGATTTTAGTTTTAACTGATAAAGTTGGAAAGGGAAAAGCTGTTTGAAGTATAGGGACTTTATAATGAAAAAAAGATGAAATAATTTCCTTAGTAGGAGGTATGAAATAATTCAATTCAGTTTCTTTTTGAATTATGTAAATCATGCTAAGACTGTATAGTAGTTGGGAAAAGAAAAGAATAACTATTTTTATGCCATTCAGTTCAATTTAGCTTGCTGATGAGAAGTATGTGAACAATCACTTTTTTAATCAAAGGTATCTATTCACGATGCAGATGAAATACAGTGTTTGGAAACTCCATCGACAAGTATTTAGTGGAAACCTACAGCCAGAGCTCTGCCCCTCCAGTTGATGGCTAGAATAATCCTCAGGTGACTAAAATGAACTAAGGGCAAGGTGACTGCACACGACAGGATGTGAGGCATTGCTGGAAAGCCCAGGGTTGTGAATGTATACAGGGAATCACCTTTGTTTGGAAGCAGAAGATGTGTATCATAGAGGTCTTACCCAGAGCAGCCATGACATGTGTGCCCAGGCCCCTCAGCCCCTTCATAGCAGCACGAACTCACTGAACTTTGGTTGAACTTTCTTCCTCAGTCGAGTGCATTTTTAATGGAATCTATCCTGTTTAAGCCTAATTTGTATTTCATTTCCCAACCTTGTCATTTAACACAAGCCAATCAAAGCAGATTTTAGGGCAGGAGCTAATTTAAAACCTGAAATGACACTCATTCCACCCACCAAGGACATGCTTTCTGTTCCTGGAATACATTCTTAGGCAAAGTAAGCAGGGAAGCATTTTCATAAATGGAGATCATTTTACTCTATGTTTTTAAACTGTTGGCCTCTCTTACAGTAAAAAGCTACTAATATATATAATATACTCATACATATACATACATACATACCTATAATAATTTTTTAAAGTTTTTTTATTTTTATATAGTAGAAGTCATTTGTTTTTTCAACAATACGTATTTCAGAGAATATACCGAATATTGACGATCTCTAAGAAGTAAAAATTTTATTTTAAATCTCACCGGTATAGCATTTTTGTAGACTTGGCTATGACAAATTATATGTGAGGGCAACTTACTTATCAAATAAGAGAGTAATGTGCCTAAGAGGTTTTTAAAATTTTTATTTTAAGCAAGGATTCGTTGCATACCAAAATGCAGGTTTCCATTAACCAAATTGTAGGAAAGATAAATCTTAGCGGAGCAATTATTTCTTGAAGTTCAGATGGCCATGCATAAATTCTTTCCTTGGATTCAGCACATTTTTTAGTTATCTGGTAGTAACATTAAGTCCTTCAGAATAGACCAGCTTTTTTTAGAGGGGAGTATTTTTTTCTTTCTTTCTTTAAATGTATTTCACATTTATTGTGTTTGGATAGATCTTTCGGAATGACTGCCACTTGTTTCCAAAGTGTTTCAGTAATCTGACTCCTGATTAAATACAAATTGTATAGAATACAAACACTTCATAAACGTTATAAAACTTTAGACTTAGGTTTCAGCAGCAAATTATGAAAAGAATTCCTAGCCTGAATGAGTTTGCCAAAGAAATACTGAATATGTAGTATACACAGGCACTATGCTATAGAAGATACAAGGATAAATTAGCTAGTGACCATATTTCCATGAGGTTATAGTTCCTTAGGACAGGAAGCAACAATCATGGTTATTTACTGAATATATACTAAGCAGCTGTGCATTGTGGCTTTTAAATTTAAGGCACGCACATGAGCACATAGCAGTATTTCTACAAGGTTGACCTTAGTGAAGATCAAAACATTTTTGTGAGCACCTTCTATGTAATAAGTACTATTAAAATTCATAGCGTCAATTGACAGTATTCTGCTCTCAGAAAGCCTTAGTTAAAAAGTTAAGTGCTCTAAGAGAGGAATAGTCAACCCCCATGCAAGGGGAGCTCTGGTGGCCTAAGGAACGGTTACATGCTTAGCTGCTAGTCGAAAGGTCAGCGGTTTGAACCCATCGGCAGCTCTGCCAGAGAAAAGACCTGGTGATCTAATTCCATAAAGATTACAGCCTAAGAAACCCTGTGGAGCAGTCCTACTCCATCATACAGGGTCACTCTGAGTCAAAATGGACTCAATGATACACAACAACAACATGTCATGGATAAAGTTTCTAGGTGGCACAAATGGTTTGTACTTGACTACTAATATAAAGTTTGCCCAATCAAACCTTGGAAGGAAAGGCCTGGTGATCTATTTCCATTAAGTTTGCAGCTAAGAAAACCCTATGAATCAGTTCTACGTTCTAATACATGAGGTCACCATGAGTAAGACTCAACTCTGAAAATTAACAACAACAGCAACAATACCATGGGTTACAGAAAAGAACAAAATTATTTCATTTTGCTTGGAGGCAGTGGCATTTAAAGAAAGGCTTGTATTTGAAACACAAAATGAGAGAAAAGAGAACCGTGACATCGAAATTACTCTTATCTTAAAGTGTAGAATGAGGCTGTTGTTAAAAAGACTAGTTAAGACCAGGGTAATATTTGTCAATAGTTTAGGAGTTTATAGATCTTATTCTTAATGTATTCGACATTCCTAATTCCACCCAAGATGACACACAGAAATATTAAAATAATATAACGGAGCTGTTTTTATTATATTTATAGGCTAATTGAAGCTAAGAGAAAGGAAAAAATAAATTTAAGTCGAAAAATTCCACTGTGTTCTCAGAGATTGCCAACCAGTAATTGCTGTTGCAAAGCTGTGCATAGACAGTCCACTGTATATTTACAATGTAACCAAAACAAATCTAAAAACATGGTGGTGTGGTCTACAATTTCCTGGAATAAAAGAAGCCATAAGAATGGAATACATTTTTTTTCTATATATTTTAAATAATATAGTCCTGATTCCTGAGAAATGGTCCAAAAGATTATGCAAAATATATATATACCTGTAATCAAGGATGAAATATCTGTTAAAGCAGGCTATTGCCAATGTAGTCAATAGATACTTTTTTGTGTGTATACATGAAAAATGTTTGCTGCATAACATAGTCCAATAGAGAAACATTTCTTTTGGGATAAAAGCTAAAAATCTATAAATTTTTCTTGAACATCATCTATGTTTGTAACAACTATAACTTGGGTATCTGAGTCTTCTGCTGTTTCTACTCAATGCACACAAATTATTTTCATTTTTTAAGTTTCAAGAAATTAAACTCTTCTGAATCACAACTGTTGCAAAGAATTGGCAACAAGAGAGAAGAGAGCTGCCATCTTTTTCTCTCCAGTGAAGTCTACATTTCAATGGCAAATTGATTACTATCTTGGTTTGTATTTCTTTTTCTAAAGATTTTGAGGATTCACTAGGATAGGCAGGGCTGTATAATTACAAAAGTAAGTGCTATGATAATTATTATAATTACTATTATTATAATGATCTGGGTCTCCTGTAGCAAGAAATGAGTTTTTGAGTAATGGAAGCAATTTTAGAATATAATGGGGCAAAAGTCATTTAGCTGCCTATTTGTTTCTACTATCTAATCACCAAAATGGCAAAATCTAAAGACTCTGTCAAATTTTCCAACATAAAACAGTTCTGCAAAAATATATTGTATTTGGATTGATATGGGTATGTTCTTCATGATACTTTTGAATATGAGAGGGCAGTTTCCCTTTGTTGCTTATTTTTATTTATGTTAATTTTAATTATTACATATGCAAGAACACACACACCAAAACAAACGTAAATCACAAGTCCACAGAGCAAGTCAGCAGAAATTTCTTGCTTATTAACAGTTCATCATGTTTGAGACAAAAAAAATTAGGTTTCAGTTATCCACATTAACTCACTCCTGAGGTCATAGGTCCTTATGGGTAGGATTTAGAATGTTTCTTAAACTTCTACTTGAGTAAACTTTAACAAACCTTTTCAGCCATTTATAAATATTGATAATCCCTATATTATGTTTATCAATAGAGTAAGTGGCCAGTTGTGTCCTCGTTGGATAGAAAGGTTTTATAGGCTTTTGTAAAGATAGAATATAATGAGCATAGTTGCCTTCAGCTTAAAATAAAATACACTGCATTCCCAAATATATTGTCCTGGGGTTGAATTTAAGAGGAACGAAAAAATACTTGGAGAGTAGAGTTGCCCTACGACGTTTCCAAGGGGCAGCTGGTGGATTCCAACTGATGACTTTTTGCTTAGCAGAGTGAGCTCTTAACCACTGCATCACAAGGGCTCCGTGGAGATGGTACAAGTATTTAAATCAATGATAAACTAAAGTTGGTTTCATTCTTAACATATGATCCTAAATGTCCTTTCCAGTAAGAGATCCTTGTTAGTCTCACTGTGTAAATACGATACAACAAGTTATATACAATATTTAAGAAATTGACAAAGCAATAACACCATTCAATGCAAATACTTCTGCATATCTTGCTTTAAAAAAATCAGTGTTTATAATTTCAACACTACGTCGTTAACTTCAAGGAATGGTGTCATGTTGGCCATTAGAATTTGCAGTAAAGAGTGACCACCACTTCTATTTTTAAAACAAAATGAGGACATACATATTGTAAGATTCATAATTCTTATCTTAACGGATGCATGACTTTGAACAGATATACTTAACATTACATACATTCTCTAGTCTTTATCTTCACCTATGAAGAGAAAAGAGTATTTTTCTACTTCCAAGATCAATAATTAGATAATTTTTATTTAGTATATCAATGGTGATAGGTAGGGCTAATGGAACACCACTCTAGAACAATATACAATCCATCTAAGAATCAGAAAAAAACCTACGAAATTGCAGACACTTAGAGTCTCCTCTTTGAGTGAGTCTGATAGTAAAAACACACATCTCACTTCAATTTCCATCATTTCTAGAGTCAAATGATTTATCGATTTTCTTCTTTCTACAATTGCATTAGCATTTTCAGTCTCCCAATAAATTTTAAAAAATTATTTAACAGGACATTAGGATACATTTCCCTAAATCTTTCTTATCCCTCTTTTCCTGTTTACCTGGAAAAGTTGACACAGGAGAATTTCTGAGTACATTTGTCCAATAAGCAAGTCTGACAACTACAGGTTAACAACTTTTTATTAAAAATAAATTGCCCTTGCCAAGTCGACTAGAATTTTGAAGGGAATTAACACTTTGGTTGAGAAAGCTAATCCACAGAAAATAAACACAAATGATCATTTTCTACCTTCCTTTTGTTCCAGGCTCATACAAAATTAGGAGGTGCTAAAAGATTTTTGCACTGTTGAAGAAAATAATCACCATCAACCTCCCTTTTAACGGTTCTTTTTTGTTAATAGGAAGTAGGATTCTTGTAAACAACAAGGGAAGTAATAATAATAACAGCATCCTGAATTAAAAGGAAACTGAACCATAAAAATACAACATTGCTTTAGATTTTTTTTAAATATATTTTTTTCCTGGAAAGTGATTAAATCTACTATTGGTTAGCACATCATATACATCCCAATTTGTTTCATATCTGTAAAGGTATTAACTGATGTGTACCTTTATTGACATCATAGATCCCTCAATCATTTTATTAATGTGTAGTCAGTGTGCACAGCCTGTTTGTTAAGGCATAGAAGCTGTGAGACTGAGTGACGGCTACCTTAAGAGCATGTGTTCAAGGTCAAGCCTTGGTTCTCCCTCTGCTGGACCACTCCAATTCATTCTGTAATCTCCAGCTCGGCTCCAAATTAATTCTCCTGCAAACTAATGCTAACTAACATAATATACTTCTTCTCTGTGCTCTTAAAAACCCGCAAAACTTCCATTTTAACCTGTGCATTATATTGACCATTTTTTATCCTTGCCCACTCTTTCAATAAACAGCCCGAACTTCATAAGTCCTTCTTACTATTACCTTCCATTTAATATTTTGTTTTCATATCTTTCCTTCCTTCTGATGCTGTCTAGAATCTTAGAGACAGTATTTTATTATCTTCCCTACTTTTTAATTAATTCATCTTCACAGAATATACCAGACTGTCTCTTATGTGAATCTGAAAGTTAAGAGACATCACCATGAAGGAAGGTTTCAGTCAAGATTTAGAAACAGATAGACTTGGGTGACTGCTGTATCTTAGCTGGGCTAGTTTTCAGTACAAATTTAGTAAAATTAATAAATCTGTGAGTCTGTGTTCTCATTTTAATTATTTTTTAAATCTGCCTTTTATATCAAAAACTAAAACCAAAACCAAATTCATTGCTGTAGTGTCGATTCCAACTCATAGTGACCCTGTATGACAGAATAGAACTGTCGCATAGGGTTTCCAGAGAGCAGCTGGTGGATTCAAACTGCTGACCTTTTGGTTAGCATCTGAGCTCTTAATCACTGTGTCTACAGGGTTCTGCCTTTTACATCAAAGGAATAAATTATATAGTACAATAGTTATTTTTATTCCCTCCTTTCTCAAGATACCTCCTTAAGTATAAATTAACTGTGTTTCATTGGAAACATTTTATGTAACTAAGGCTATGAGTAAAAGATGTGGCAAAAGGCATGACAGTGTCCCACTATTCAAAGCAGGATTCGTGGTATAGCATGAGACATCAATTTTTTGTTGTCTACACAATTTTCAAATTAGGTTATTGGAATGCTATAAGAAATGAGCTTGCATTGAGAAATCTGGTTCATCTCTTACTATCTTCTCCTATACTCTCTCCACCTCAACCACATGACCACCTTGCTGTAAATAGAACTCACCTAACCCACTGGTACCTCAAAGCCTTGCTTTAACTGCTCCTCCTACCTACTATGCCTGGTCTCTATAGCTTGTTCCCATGGCTCAGGTTCTCTCCCCTTTCATTTCATTATTCAGTTATCATACACATGATGCCCTTATTTTAAAATTGACACGTATCATTTGTACTTATCAGTGGACAGTGCTTTTCCCTTTCTTATGTATTGTCTATTGTATTGCTTATTTTGTGCAGTGCTCATCTGCTGCACTGGAATATCAGGGGTTTAAGACTTTGTTGTGTCAAGGAAAGATGTGCATAAATTAGACGTGGAATAACAAAATAAGGACCATATAAATAAACACGTCTACTTAAAGATGTTGATCTATTGAAGAAATTTATTCTAGGGCTAGGAATCTGTACTGTAAACTTTTAAACCTAGAGTCAACTAAATTCAATGCATTGCTTCAAACATAATTCAAATAAGCAGAAATAAAACCTTCAGTATGGATTACACCTCAGCATAAAGAAAACAAAAATCCTCACAACTGGACCAAAAAACAACATCGTTATAAACGGAGAAAAGGTTGAAGTTGTCAAGGGTTCCATTTTACTTGGATCCACAATCAACACCCATGAAAGCCGTAGTCAAGAAATAAAAAGACACGTTGCATTAGGCAAATCTGCTGCAAAATATCTCTTTAAGGTGTTGAAAAGCAAAGATGTCACCTTGAAGTCTAAGGTGCGACTGACCCAAGCCATGGTGTTTTCAACTGCCCCATATGCATGTGAAAGCTGAACCACTAATAAGGATGACGGAAGAAGAATTGACACTTTTGACTTGTGGTGTAAGAAAACAATATTGAGTATACCGTGGACAGCCAAAAGAACGAACAAATCTGTCTTGGAAGAAGTACAACCAGAATGCAACTTAGAGGCAAGGATGGTGAGACTGTATCTCACATACTTTGGACATGTTATCAGAAAAGGGACCAGTCCCTGGAGAAGGACATCATGCTTGGTAAAGTGGAGGGTCAGTGAAAAAGAGAAAGACCCTCAACGAGATGGATTGACACAGTGGCTGCAACAATAGGCTTAAGCATAACGATTGTGAGGATGGCCCAGGACCGGGCAATGTTTAGCTCTGTTGTACATAGGGTCACTATGAGTAGGATCAGACTCAACAGCCCCTAACAACAACAAAAAGCATTACAAACATATGTTGTTTGAATTTTTCTTTCCCTCAAGGCCCCCCAAATTAAATTATATTAAAAAGAACTAAAGCAATATAGTCATACAACTAAAAATCATCCCATTGACATGT
The DNA here is from genome assembly GCA_030035585.1 of Dugong dugon. NCBI lineage: Eukaryota > Metazoa > Chordata > Mammalia > Sirenia > Dugongidae > Dugong > Dugong dugon. The sequence continues at coordinate 92,999,417 of CM057472.1, forward strand.
AACTAAGAGTTGGAAGAGGCAAATTTACCTTAGAGACTTGAACAGACTACTCCTTGTAAATTCTTTCTGTACTCTTCTTAAGTCTACTATCTACTTTTTCTATGGTTATATACCTAATATATTTCTCCAATTACAGAGATTAAGAAAAATGCTCATAAAAAATTGCTATGTGCTACTAGATATTACCTATTTTTCATGATAAAAATAACCTATAAAGAGTTTTTAATATTCATTTATGTCTGAGCATTATGAAAATTGTTTGGTTTGATTCCTTCTTTAAAAAAAAAATTCTGTTCCTGTAATGGAACTGTTGCTAATGGGATCCTCACACTAATTTTATGTGCACAAGAAGAAGAATGTAATGGAAATAATGACTCTTGTGATAATAATTTGTAGCTCAATGTGAATTCTCTTGACAGGATGTGTGTTCCTGTATCCCGTAAACAGGTTAAAAGCTGCATTGTCTTCATATCCAGAGGGACCAAACTAATGTATTAGCAAATTACAATAAAAGGAAAAATGGAAAGAGAGGAGCTAATGCCGGCAACTAAGAATCACAGAAATCAGAGAAGTGCCCCTTATACATAGTTTCCAGACTAATGGGTGCTAGATTTAGCTAACAGTATGAAAATTTCTTCAACACAATAATACCTGAATTTTGAAAGCAGATTAATCTAAATAACCCTTTCAAGCTTGAATTCTTTACCATTTATTGTAACACATTCTAAGTTCTGATGCCCTGTGGTTTCTTCAGTTATTAAAGATGCAAAGTGCTTAAAATCAGTAGGACACATTATGCTTCTAATCCATGACTTGAGACACTGATAGTGTTGCTATTAAAACTATAATTATATTTATTTATTCATCATAATGTTGCATACAGTGAGAGTAGGTTGTCTCTGAAACACACAAATAGGAAATAAGTAAATAGAAAATTAAACATCACTATGGCAAAGGTATTTATTATTCTTCCCCAGGCTCATAGTTTATGCTATGTTGCAAATAAGGGACCTCATACTTTGACTGCTTTGAGGAAATACGCCCAGTCTTGACTGGGAACTGTGGTGATGCTAAGTGCATTATTTTCTTTTCCTTTAAATAGTACACTCTCTCACATATATACATTCCCATTGACTTTTACATTTTTCTTGCTGTGTAATGATTAGGGATGTTCACTAATACTTAGTTCTTGCTCTTCTACTGGGGATAGGGTAAAATTGGCCTTTCTCAGCCCATGGTGTTTACTCTTGACCACATGTCTGGTGACTGAATAGAATGTAAGTGGAAGTGAGGGGTGTCAGCTCCAGGAAGGAGCTTTGAAGAGAGTGCGTAATTTGCTATCTCTCAAGGATTATTTTTTTCCATCCGCCAAGGGAAAAAAAAGATGAATCAGCCTTGGTCTTGCAATCTTTGATGCATATAGTATAAGTGAAAAGTAAACCTTTCTTGGTTTAAGTCAATGATGTATTAGTTTTGTTTGTTACCACAGCATAACTTAGCTTATCCTGAGTGATCCATTTGGTTATTTTTGATCATCCAAATCTTGCCCAGAAACTTCTCAAAAACATCCCAGTTCTTTTATGTATATCCTACTATTTAATCCATATATGAGCCAAAATATATAATCATAACAACAATGCATATGAATTGTGTTAATAATAGACAAATGATGAAATGACGTATTAGGGAGCATACATTTTGGAAGTTCACTAAACAGACTTAGTACCCACCATCCAGAAATCTGAAGAAATATATATTGATCTCATTACCTAATTAACAACTCTTCCTAAACTAACAATGTTTAATATCTACAAGGTTTTATTTTTTTTCATGTGTGTGTAGTTTTCTGTTTGAATCTAGCTATATCACGGTTGTTATATATATAAAGTTTGAAAACAGTGTTTTTCTGATTATATACTAACTCATCTGCATCAATAATTTTTTCCACGATATTTCCTGACTGCTTTCTATATTTCAAGCAGTATCCTAGGCTGCTGGAAATAAAGCAGTAATCAAACTAGGCACAGATTTGCCTTCCTGGGATGCACATACTAACATGAGTGAGAGATATTAAATAAACAGATATACAGCATTTCAAGTGATTATAAGTGCTATGAGACAAAATACAGCATGTTAAGAGTAATAATGAGTCTCCATGGTAGAGCAGGATAGAAAGCAGTCTTTTTTTTTTTTTTTTTTTTTTTTTAATAGACTGTTCAGGTAGGTTCACTCTGGAAAGGAACATTTAAGTTAACTCCTGAAGAAGGAATAAAAGGTTGAGAATTCTGAAATTTTGTTAAAACACAAATAAAGATATAAAATAAAATAAATTTAGAAAAGTCAAAAAATAAACTGGAAATTACCCATTCTCCAATTACTACTAAAACATTTTTGTATTAATATCTCAGGTTTAAAAATTAGGGACAACTAGGTCAATTGGCATAACAAGTTTATTAAGAAAATGTTTTGCAGCCCAGTTTGATGAGTGACGTTTGGGGTCTTAAAAGCTTGTGAGTGGCCGTCTAAGACGCATCAATTGGCCCCAACCCACATGGAGCAAAGGAGAATGAAGAATACCAAAGACACAAGGAAAATATTAGCCTGAGAGACAAAAGGGCCACATAAACCAGAGACTCCATCAGCCTGAGACCAGAAGTACTGGATGGTGCCCAGCTACCACCAATAACCCCCCTGACAGGGAACACAACAGAGAGTTCCGGACCGAGGAGGAGAAAGTGTGGTGCAGAACCCAAATTCACATAAAAAGACCAGACTTAATAGCCTGACTGAGACTAGAGGAACCCCTGAAGCCATGGCCCCCGGCCACTCTGCTAACCCAGAACTGAGACCATTCCCAAAGTCCACTCTTCAGACAAAGATTAAACTGTACTATAAAATATAAAATAACACTTGTGAAGAGTGTGCTTCTTAGTTCAAGCAGATACACAAGACCAAATGGGCGGCTCCTGTCCAGAGGCAGGGTGAGAAGGCAGCAAGGGATAGGAACTGGTTGAATGGACACAAGAAACCCAAGGTGGAAAGGGGGAGTGTGCTGTCACATTATAGGGATTGCATCTAAAGTCACATAATAATATGTGTATAAATTTTTGAATGAGAAATTAACTTGAGCTGTAAACTTTCACCTAAGGCACAATTAAAAAAATAAAAAATAAATAAAAAAAAAAAACAAATCCACTGCTGTTGATTCTGACTCATAGTGACCCCATAGGGTTCCCAGGGCTGTAAATCTCTACAGAAACAGACAGCCACATCTTTCTCCCATGGACCCACTAGTGGTTTCAAACCACTGTTCTTGCAGTTAGCTAATCAATCATTTTAACCACTGGGCTACCAGGGCTCGTATACACACACACTAAAGTGGTTAAAATTAAACACACTGAATACCAAGTTCTGGTGAGGAAGTAGAGAAACTGGAACTCTCATATACTTCTGGTTGAAATTTAAATGGTGAAATCAGTTTGGCAGTCCATTAAAAAGTTAAATATACACCAGTCATACAGTCATATGGCTGAGACATTCCATTCCTAGGTATTTATTCAAGAGAAATGAAAGCATATGACCACAATGCAATTAAGTTAGAAATCAATAACAATAAATTAAGAATCCTCAAATATTTGGAAATTTAAAAATACACCTTCAAATAACTCTTGGGATAAAGAACAAATCAAAGGAAATTTAAAAATACATAGAACTCAGAAATGATAAAAATGCTACATACATATTGAAAAAATATATATGCATCTATTTTTATTAATAATATATTGTTAAAGTATTTTTTTCATTTATATTGTTAATTTTATTTAAAAAGTTTGGAATGCATGCTAAAATCTTATACTGACTGATTCTTAAATGTGGAATAGTGAGAAAATCTTGCATTGTGCTTTTAACATTTTTGTTATTACTGAATATTTTAAATCAGAAAAACATAAGATTTGAAAATATTCTTCTGCAGAAGAATCATGAATAGTTTTACAACATTCCCTTATATAGCTAACTAGCTAAAACAAAATTTATTTTATTAATCCACTGTTACTGGATATTTAATCTTCCCAATTTTTAGTGAATAATACAATTTTAATGATTTTTTATAATAAATATATAATATACCAGCTGCATTATAAGCTAATTAGACTTTCATAGACTAGCCTGGTAATATATAGTTTTGTTTTCTATGGGAAAATTGTATTATGCTTTCCAAACAATTTATATGAAAAAAACAACCCATACTCTAATTGTGGGCTTTCTCTAACTGTAAAAATATATTTACAACATGAGTCATTTGCATACATTGCTTTAAAATGGGCATGCTATTTGTTAACTTTTAAATACACTGGGCTACTTCAGGCATCATATGAAGCAAAAAGTGTTATTTTTTAAGTGTTTATAGTATTAAATTATTTACCAATAATTTAGATCCCGGTTCCACTTGGTGGATGGTGGGAGGCAGAGGACTAAGGAAATACATGAGGTAAGTCCATGACTGAGGAAATCATACGATATTTAAGCCTCAGTGTAACTAGCAAGCTTTCTGTGATAACCAGCCAGCAACTCCCAGGCTGATCTGGTTGCTCATCTTTGTTCTCAAACATGTCTGTAACTGCTTTTAACAGTGTGCTTATCCCAGACCACTGAAATTGCTCTGCTTCAGTGCCTCTCATTTGTCTATGAGCCTCTTACACCGGAATAGTGACTTTACTGTTATACCACAGAAATAGAGACAAAGAGGTGTCTCTCTTCTTCCAACAATAAGATCTATTCTCCCTCCAAGAAGAATACCCCAAACTTAGCAAAAAAAAAAATTACTTTACACTTGTATATTGTTGTTGTTTTTTAGGTGCCATCAATCTGATTTTGACTCAGAAAAATCCCATGTAACAGAGAAGAACTTCCCTGAAGGGTTTTCTAGGCTGTAATCTTTACAAGAGCAGATTGCCAGGTCTTTCTCTCACAGACCGTTGGTTTGAGTTCAAACTACCAACCTCTCGTCTATCAGGCGAGTATTTAACCGTGGCACCAACAGGTTTCCTCAGACTCTAGCTAATACCCTAAATCTTTTATACGGCCCTTCCACCATCCCTACTCCTTCTACCTGGACAAGTTATGGCTGCTTATGAGATGCAAACACTCATATCATGCATACCTTGTGCATTTAGTAACTTCTGGGTGCAAAGTTAATGCTAATAGTCTTTTTTTTTATTAAATCCCACTGTATTATACACAATGTAAGGAAGCCATGATAGTGTAACTCCCAGATTGGCAACGCTGGTAAATTAATTGACTGAATTACACCTATTGTAATAATCCCATTTGGGAATAGGATTTTTTTGTTATGTTAATTACACAGTAGTAGTGTAGGGTGTGTCTTAAATCAATCTCTACTGAGATATAAAAGTGCAGATTAAGAAAGCACAGATGGGGAAAGACAGATGCTAAGCCACTTGAGATCTCCAAGGTACCAAGACACAGAAACTGAGAAGAGCAGTGAGCTTCCTCCTGAGCTGACCGAGAAAGAAAGCCTTCCCCTAGGGCAGGCCTACCGAATTTGGTCTTCTAGCCTCCTACACCGTGAGAAAATAAATTTCTGTTTGTTAAAACCACCTCCTTGTGGTATTTCCATTATAGCAGCACTAGATAACTAAGACTCCAAGACTATGTTCTAAGCATAATTTCCTTCGATCAAACATGCCAAGTTTATTTGTTTTGCTTGGATCTTTCTTTTCCTAAGTTTTCATATGGCTGATTTTCACTTGCTATTCCTGTTTCCATCCATATATGACCTCCTCAGAAAGGCTTTCATAAGCACTCAATAAAGGAACTCCTAGCCTTTTGCAGTCAAGCTCTTCCCTGTAACCTATTTTATTGTCTTCATAATACTATCACTGTCTAAAAGTCAATCAGCTTACCTTTTTTAGTTTTTTTTTTTTTTTTTTGACTGTCTGTGCTTGCCCACTGGAAATAATTTAAGTTCTGAAAGAACAGGTCTATCATGTTTACTTTTCTACACCTAATATTCCAACTATGTCTGACACATACAAGCTGTTCAAAGTGTATTCGTGGAATGACTTATTTACAAAGTGTTATATAAAGACAGCTGCAAGCAACGGACAGCCTGGAGAAACTGGATAAGATGAAATATTTGAGCTTGGCCATGAAGGACTTATCCCTTCAATAAATATATATTTGAGGTTTACTATACACCTAAGAAGTCCTGGTGGGGCAGTGGTTAAATTCTCCACTGCTAATCTAAAGGTTAGTGATTCGAACCCACAAGCTGCTGTGCAGAAGAAAGACTTGACAGTCTGCTCCCTTAAAGATTTCAGCATAGAAAACCCTGTGGGTCATTTCTACTCCAGCCTGTAGAGTCACTATGAGTCAGAGTTGACTCTTTGCTACTTAACAGCAACAATTACGTGCCGAATGCTACATTAGGAGGAAGGAATTACTCAGCAGATTAAGGTATTCCATACATCAAACAATATGAAAAGATCATCATTGAAACTAGAGTTTTTGGGTGTTGCAAATGGTTAAAGAGTTCAGCTACTAACCAAAAGTTTGGAAGTTTGAGTCCACCCAGAGGCACGTCGGAAGAAAGACCTAGTGATGTACTTCAGAACAATCAGCCTCTGAAAATCCTATGGACCACAGCTCTACTTGACCAACAAGGAGTTGCCATGAATCAGAATCAACTTGACAGCAACTGATATCACTGAAGGTATAGGGATTACATGAACTACAAACACTGCAGAAGTTCAAAAATATAGTATTGTAGGGGGCTGGAGTAACAAAGCAATATTTACGTTAAACTGGGTGAGACACCCTGGAGGAATGGACTTCTTTTTTTAAAAGAATGAACTTTAATAAGTGGAAAAATGAGAAGTCTGTAACAAGGATAGAAGTACAGAGTACATAAATTTAATTCGAGTCAACAAAGTCTTAGGGAGTAACCTGGAGTGCATTGCTTCAATAGTGACATAGTGGAATATATTATTGAAATCCATCCTGAGTAGGTCCTACGAATCTTTGAAGGTCAGATTCTCAAGGAGGTTCCCAAGTTAACTCATTGGAGATGCCCTTTAAACCTGGTCTCTTCAATGGTCAGTAACTGTCAAAAAGTCACTGTTCTACTAGTCTAGCTAAAATTTCATTAATTCCAAATTTATTAAGAAAAAGGAAATATAAATTGATCTTTAGTCTTTATTGAAATAGAATTTTTGAAAATATAATGATAAAATCAGGAATAGTTTTTTGTAAGATTCTTTACTCTTTTATATGAAAATTTGGAGTTTTTAAATTGTATTTTGCAAAAGGAAAATTTTATCTTTTTTATCATAAAATGCTAGAGCTGGGAAACATGTTATCTAGTTAAAACCATTAATTAAAGATGAGATTTCTAATAAGTTTTATGCTATTCTGTAATGTATGTGGGGAGACTTTATCATTTTATTAGTGGAAATGTAAAGCCCATGGAAGAGAAAGAAAATCTCACCTTTTGAGTACTGGTGACTTCACCTCTCAGATAAAAATGGGAAGCTTCCACTCACTGAGGATCTTAATCAGTAATAAATTATTTTCAGCTGTAAACTCTGATAATTTTACAGAGATATATTGGCCGACTAGTACACACATACACTCACACAGCCGTATATACACATACTGTGTGTATATATGTGTGCGTTTGTGTGTAAGTGTATAAAAAAGAGCAATAGACAAAAATCAAAGATATAAGTGGGTGATCAAAACGAGTCAACTATTTAAAATATAAACATCTGGATTTTAATTTTTTTGCTTTTTTTAATTTTAATTTATAGTCCCAATGCTGTGTTTAGTTATTACAGGGGAAAAAAGTTAAATCCCCATAAATCTAAATATGTGGGAAGAAGTTATCAGAATACTTCATCTTCCAAACCAAGAAATATGACTATGTAAGCATTTTTATGTGGGCTTGGCTTGTTTGCAATAGCAAAAAAAGATCCTCATGTCCTTTCAGCTCCACGCTCTTTACAAGTATTTCTGGATTCCCTTATCGCTGCACTGGCACAGATGCCCAGGTATTTAGAATGCTTTTTGCTTTCTTCATCCAAACTCATGGTTTTAAATCCCAGAATGTTGTAGATTTATTCTCTAGATGGCTATCTGGCAAGTTGAGAAGAGGTGAAATGGCATTTGACCTTTTGGGAAAGGAGATGTGTTCGAGTTTCCCTCAGGGCTCCAAGATCCCAGGGTCCGTGGAAAGAACACATCTGGTCTGGTTGTATTAGCTTCTGTGACCCCGTGGAGATCCATTATTTGTCGAGCCCAGTGATTCTCAGTAATTAATTTCAGATATTTTTTAAAGAGAACTCTTTGGTATTTTTGGAAAGAAAACATTATAAACAAGCAGGCTTACATTCTAAATTATTTTTCCTGTGCAAACATGCATTGTTTAAAAAAAAAAAAGAAGGGGGAGTCAAACTTATCCTAATGCTTTCTTAAAATAATTAGAACCCAACAGAGTTCATAGCCCAAGTAAGGCGACTTTATTTCAGAATATGTTTTGCTGTTGATAATAAAAATTATGTCAACAACATTAGAAGAACAATTGTTAACCGAAACTTTAAGTGACTATTCATATGTTTTTTAAAAGCAATAAAATAATGTTTCTTTTCTCTGTTTGATAACCTCAGTACCCCCAAATGACTATCAAATTCTAAAAAGGCTGGTGTACCACCTGCCAATTAAATAAAATGAAGTTTTCAGGGTGATACTATTTCTTTAGTTACGGGTTATCATAGCTGGGAAAACAACACATGTATGGTGTAGTCAACAGATCATCAATTGTGTCCTATCAGCTATTTGTAGAAGAAGAATCATAAAGCAGACTAGACGTAGTAACAAGAAATAACGAGATCAAGTAATCTACTTGCTCAGGCAAGCCTCCCTTTTCCTAAGGGAAAGGTAGAATTTGCATTCAGTATTTTGTAGGTTAAAAAACAAAATGCTGAAGGACATTTTTTCAAATATATTTTGTTATTACATATACTTTTCAGTCAGTGACAGTTTATAATAAAAATGATAGTTGTCAATTGCTGAGCCGATGAACACTTTGTGCCCATAAATCCTCTGCAAATATTTTATCACATTTAATATTCTTAACAATAAATCCTGAGATGTATGTTAGCGTCCTCATCATATGATTAAGGAAACTGAGTCATAAAAAGTTGTTTAAGTCATTACTGAGTACAGTTAGAAATCAAAGCTACGTCTTCCTAGTACTCAAAATGGCGTTCTTTCTGGTATGCTAACGTGGCCTCTAAGGAAACACAAACATTGATGAAAAGTGAAAACCTAAGCTAATCACCTCACTAAATTTTTTTTCTCTCTGAAGCGAAGCTCTGTTAGTTTGTACTAAATTGACCAAAATGTGATTGTTTGGAAGTCATGCTCATATAGCCTGAAACAAACAGTAATGACAGAAATAGATGAATTTTCCATGGCTTAAACATTTTGTTTGTTGAAAGGGGATACATGAAAACAAAAAATAATGTTTAACTTGTCCAGAGTTAATGATAAACTCAAATGAATAATTGTATTGGAACTCAGGGTTCTTAACTCTCAGAGACAAGTTTGAAAAACACTTGGTCTTTTTTTTATAGTTGGTATCATTATCAAAAATGGTGTTTAAATAATTGTTAACACCCTAAGATGTGTGAGGTATCATTCTTTACATGGTAATTTTGTACAGCATGACCCAAATGTATCTGATCTTTTAGGAGGGCAGAGCAGACAGCTGAAGGGAAAGATCTTAAAATATTTTTCTTAGTAGATTTTTTTTCTGCATAATATCAAATATGGAGCCCTGGTGGTGTAGTGGTTAAGTTCAATGGTTGCCAACCAAAAAGGTCAGAAGTTCAAATCCACCAGCGCTCCTTGGAAACCCTATGGGGCAGTTCTAGTCTGTCCTATAGGGTCACAATGACTCAGAATTGACTCAAGGGCAATGGGTTTGGTTTTTTTAATATTAAATATGCACAGTCCTACTATATATTGTAAGCAAGGACACAAATTCTTCATGCTACTCAAATTTAGTTGAGAATTTTTGTTGTCCGTTTGACTTACACTAGCTTTACAATAGGACAAGAGGAAAAATATGTCCTTCCTTGGGAAACTCCTGCAGTGTTTTAAAAGCATGAATACAGCATAGATTTTAAGTTAACTTTGAAAGTGCACCGATAAACTTTGAAATATTTCTGTGAAATTCAAAACATGTGTGGGCAGCCACTCACTGGACAACTCCTCTAAATCTTTAGTCTGGTATCACTGAGCATTGCCCTTGGTGATTTGGAGAAATTAAAAGATAAAATTTCTGCTTACTGGAAATAAGTCATGAACCAGCTTTGCACAGCTCTATTTTGGTTTGGCATGCACATTTACTGGAAGGCCTAATAGTAACCTCTGAAGACATTCAAATTAAGGAAAAGATGTGATATTATTTCCATTTCAGATATTGACTTAAATGGCATGATAACTGGCTGATGCCATGAGTATGTGTCCGTGTGCACAGACACACACCACTTACGGTCACGTAATATATTATGATAGATTGCAAGAACACATATATGTGTTTATTTCAGAATATAATGTCCCCAAGATTACATTTATATAGAGGAAAACTCAACAACAATCACTTGAAATACTTGGACAAATTAATAAGGTACGATGTAGAATTAAAAAGAGGTTATTTTACTGGTTTCAATTTTGATTTGGGAGTTTTATTTAAACAGTGGAGTACAAGTAGACAGAATCATAAACACAGGGTTATAGCCAGGGGTCCTCTTGCTACTTAACCAGTCCGTTGGTCTAGGTAATCACCATCTGCACCATATGAATACTCAAATGTGGGAAACTTCTTAAAGTGTAAATTATTATTTGCCTGGTTTCTTTAGGCCTATTTGGTGTAAACTGAGATGTCGTCCACCATGGTTCCCCAACTTCCAAATAAATAAAAATGTCCAGAAAGAACCAGACTCACAGATCTCTGAATTTCTAAAGAGGATAAATCCTTATGTTGGGTTTCCTGCAAAAGCTTAGGCTTATACTTACGAGCTTACCACAGTTTCTTGGAGTTCCTGGCTCTTTACACTAACACTGACTTGGACGGGAATAATCAAAAAGCATTATGATGATGGCAGTGACGATGATGATGATGAGAGATGAAAGAAGCAGGACAAGATGAGAGTGTAGGATATTTCCTTATATACTTATATCGCAGCCATTCATCTCCACTGTCTTCCATAAAAAAACAAAAACAAACAAACAAACAAAAAAAAAAAAGCCAAAAAACAAAAACCACCAAACTCATTGCCATCTAGTCAATTTCAACTCATAGTGACCCTATAGGACAGAGTAGAACTACACCAAAGGGTTTCCAAGGACTGGCTGGTGGATTCGAAATGCCAACCATTTGGTTAGCCGCTGAAAGCTTAACCACTATGCCACCAGGGCGTGTTTCAAATATATGAAAGCTAATATAAATCTTAGCATAGCACCCACTTACAAAATTCATTCCAGAGAAAATCTAAGCTGTTGCAAACTTAACACAGAAGTCCACCCACCAACAACCTTCAGAAATTTTATTCGAGATTTCTACATTCCTTCCCTTAACAGAAAACAGAGTGGGTGTTAATTTGCCAAAATGCATTTTTAGGTGTAGTACAGTTACTTAAATGTAAAAAATGGAAAGAAATATTAGAAAGAAAATAAAACCTTATGGGTACCACAAACAGAATCGGGATCTATTAAGTATCTTAATTGTCAATCCTAAAGTTCAGATTACTTGGACATTGTAATCCTATTGCCCACATAGGAATAATAGCAGTTATTTTTGAGCTATTATATGGCATGTCTTGTGATCTTTTTACTAGCAAGGTAATTTTACAATTTTTCAAATTAAGGAATAGTGACATTAAGCAACTGGGTTCCCCTCAAAGCTCATGAGATAAGCCAGTGTACTGGACTCAGCCTATGTGGCACTAGAACATATGCCCTTCAAAGACAGAAGACTGTCTCACTAACAGGTAAAGCAGGACTCAGAAGTGATTGCTTCTGCTTTAGGAAAGATTAAATGAAGTGTCTACTTGTAAGGGAATGGGATTCTTAAGGTCATATACTCAAAAAGTAACTATACCATATCCTGTTCCTCCATCTACGTCTACAAATTTTAATTCAAGTCCAAAATCCAGATCACTTGAATCTTTACATTTTATAACCTTTAAGGGCAAGTGTAGCATGTGATAGATTATCTAGACATGCATCATGTTGAAAAGATTGTTTTGTTGTGCTTTTCTTGTTCCATTATAAGGGGTGATTGTTTTTAAAATCCCCAACCTTTCCTTAATGTGCTTCACATACCCCACCTCAGCTCCTGCTATGTGTATACAATTGTTGATGTTATTCGGTGTCTTCATGTTGATTTTCAACTCACTGCAACCCCTTTTGACAGAGAAGAATTGCTGCATAGGGTTTTCTAGGCTATAATCTTCATGGAAGTCAATTGCCAGGTCTTTCTTCTGTGGAGCTGCTAAGTGAGTTTGAACTGCCAGCCTTTCACTTAGTAGCCAAATGCTTAACCATTGCACCACCAAGGCTCCTTGTGCATACAATACACATGTAATGAATATTATTTGCTTAATTTAGGCAATAAAAGTATGTAGATTATTTTATATAATTTGTACTATTGTTTAAAAATGAACAGACCTAGGAAAGCACATTTCTTGTTGTGGCTAGACTGCTAATTTCTGGTGAGGTCTTGGACACATCATATAATCTCTCAAGGCCTCAGTTTTCTCTATGATGGGATGGAAATTCTATCCTATACCTCATCTTCTTTACCAGTATTAGCATTATCTGCTCATTTGATTCGGCCCCATTCAATCATTTTCCCTTTGATTGTTTTTGTGAACAAGAGGGGAAAAAACTCCAAATATGTTCTAGAATGTACATCAGATGTGATCACACTCTCTAGTGCCATGTTCAGTTAATTTGGTATGCTATGTTGTTGTGTGACTGTGGACAAGTGCTTTTGTTTCCACCTAGGTAAAATGGGGATAATAATATTATTTTTGTTCTTAATAGAGTAGGAATTAAACGAAACAACTAGCACAGTACCTTAAATGTTGCTCCTTCCCACAAGGAGATACCAAGTAAAGGTAGACTTCTTCAAACTTAGAAAGATAAGGGTAAAATTTATGGTAACCACAAAGAAAGTTAACAAACATACTCATAAAAAAAAGAGGAAAAACATAAAGTCTCAGCAAAAACAAAACCTACAAAAATAAAAGAAATGAAAAAAAATCCACAAACAAAAGTAACTCAGCACAAGAGACTAAGAAGAACAAACAAAAAGTCAGCACCACAAAAAAAAAGCACTACAAAATGACAGCAACAAACCTACATCTCTCAATAATTACACTGAATGTAAATGGACTCAATGCACCCATAAAGAGAAGGAGACTGACAGAATGGATAAGAAAACAGGATCCATCAATATGCTGTCTACAAGAGACACACCTTAGAAACAAAGATGTGAATTTATTAAAAGTCAAAGGTTGGAAAAAAATATATCAAGCTAACAACTACCAAAAAAGAGCAGAAGTGGCAATTCTAATCTCAGATAAAATAGATTTTAAAACAAAATCTACCATAAAAGACAAAGAAGGACACTATATAATGATTAAGGGGATGATCCATCATGAAGACATAACCATAATAAACATCTACACACCCAATGACAGGGCTCCAAAATACATAAAAAAAACTCTAACAACACTGAAAAGAGAAATTGACAGTTCCACAACAATAGTAAGGGACATCAACACAACACTCTCAGTAAAGGACAGAACAGCTAAGAAGAAACTCAGCAAAGACACAGAAGACCTAAAGGGCATAATCAGCCAACTGGACTTCATAGACATATATAGAACACTCCATCCAACCACTGCAAAGTACACATTCTTTTCCAATGCACATGGAATGTTCTCCAGAATAGACCACATCTTAGGCCACAGAGCAATCTTCAACTAGATCCAAAACGTTGAGATAACTCAAAGTTTCTTCTCTGACCACAGTGCCATCAAGGTAGAAATTAACAACAGAAAGATCAAGGAAAAAAAAAATCAGCTACATGAAAACTGAATAATACCCTACTTACACATCAGTGGGTAATAGAAGAAATCAGAGATGGAATAAAAAGTTCCTAGAATCCAATAAGAATGAAAACACTTCATACCAAAACCTTTGGGACACAGCAAAGGCAGTGCTCAGAGGAAAATTTATAGCAATAGATGCACATATCAAAAAAGAAGAAAGGGACAAAAATCAAAACATTAACTACAGAACTCAAACAAATAGAAAGAGAACAGCAAAAAAAAAAAAAAAAAAAAAAAAAAAAAAAACCCACAGCCACCGGAACAAAGGAAATAATAAACATCAGAGCAGAAATAAATGAAATAGAGAACAGAAAAACAATAGAAAGAATCAACAAAACCAAAAGTTTGTTCTTGGAAACAATCAACAAAATCGACAAACCACTGGCCAGAATGACAAAAGATAAACAGGAGAGGGCACAAATAATCCAAATAAGAAATGAAATGGGGGACATTGCAACAGACCCAACTGAAATAAAAAGGATTAGAACAGAATATTATGAAAAACTATACTCCAACAAATTTGAAAACCTAGAGGAAATGGATAAATTTCTAGAAACACACGGCCTACCCAAACTACAAAAAAGTGATGTTGAAAATCTGAACAGACCCATAACAAGAGAAGAGATTGAAAAGGTAATAAAAAAACTCCTAACTGAAAAAAGCCCTGGCCCAGATGGCTTCACTGGAGAATTCTACAAAACATTTACAGAAGAGCTTGTACCAGTACTACTCAAGCTATTTCAGAGCATAGAAGAGGAAGCAACACTTCCAGATTCACTCTATGAAGCCAGCATAATTCTGATACCAAAACCAGGAAAAGACGTCACAAAAAAAGAAAATTACAGACCAATATCTCTCATGAATATAGATGCAAAAATTCTCAACAAAATTCTAGCCAATAGAATTCAGCAACATATCAAAAAAATAATACACCACGACCAAATAGGATTCATACCAGCTATGCCAGGATGGTTCAACATTAGAAAATCAATCAACGTAATCCACCAAATAAATAACGGGAAAGTAAAGAATCACTTGATCATCACAATCGAAGCAGAAAAGGCATTTGACAAAGTCCAACACCCATTCCTGATAAAAACTCTCAACAAAATAGGTATAGAAGGGACGTTTCTCAACATAATAAAGGGCATCTATGCAAAACCAATGGCCAACATCATTCTTAATGGAGAGAGGCTGAAAACATTCCCCTTGAGAACAGGAACAAGACAAGGTGCCATTTATCTCCATTCCTATTTAACATTGTGCTGGAAGTTCTAGCTAGAGCAATAGGGCAAGAAAAAGAAATGAAGGGCATTCAAATTGGTAATGAAGAAGGTAAACTGTCCCTGTTTGCAGATGATATGTTACTATACACAGAAAACCCTAAAGACTCCACAAGAAATCTACTGGAACTAATAGAAACATTCAGCAGAGTAGCAGGATACAAGATAAACATTCAAAAATCAGTTGGATTCCTATACACAAATAAGGAGAACGATGAAAAGGAAATCAGAAAAACAATATCATTTTCAATAGCCCTGAAAAGATAAAATACTTAGGAATAAATCTGACCAGATACGTAAAAGACCTATACAAAGAAAACTACAAAACACTACTGCAAGAAACCCAAAGGGATCTACATAAATGGAAAAACATACCATGCTAATGGATAGGCAGACTCAACATTGTGAAAATGACAATTCTACCCAAAGCAATTTATAAATACAATGCAATCCCGATCCAAATACCAACAACATTCTTCAAAGAGATGGAAAAACGAATCATTAACTTTATATGGAATGGGAAGAAGCTCCAAATAAGTAAAGCACTACTGAAGAAGAAGAATAAAGTTGGAGGACTCACACTACCTGACTTCAGAACCTACTATACAGCTACAGTAGTCAAAACAGCCTGGTACCAGTATAACGACAGATACATTGACCAACAGAACAGAATTGAGAATCCAGATATAAATCCATCCACCTATGGTCACTTGATCTTCAACAAGTGCCCGAAGTCCATCAAATGGGGAAAAGACAGTCTTTTTAACAAATGGTGCTGGCAAAACTGGATATCCATTTGCAGAAAAATCAAACAGGACCCATACCTCATGCCGTATACAAAAACTACTTCCAAATGGATCAAAGACCTGAATATAAATCCTAAAACTATAAAGTTCATAGAAGAAAAAATAAGACCGACACTTCAGGCCTTAATACACGGCATTAACAGGATACAAACCATAACCATCAATGCACAAACCCCAAAAGATAAGCTAGATAACTGGGATCTTCTAAAAATCAAACACCTATGCTCTTCAAAAGACTTCACCAAAAGATTAAAAAGAGAACCTACAGACTGGCAAAAAATTTTTGGACAGTACAAGTCAGACAAAGGTCTAATCTCCATCATCTACAAGAAAATCCAACACCTCTACAACAAAAAGACAAATAATTCTTTAAAAAAATGGGCAAAGGAAATGAACAGACACTTCACTAAAGAAGACATTCAAATGGCCAACAGACACATGAGGAGATGCTCGTAATAACTAGCCATTAGAGAAATGCAAATTAAAACCACAGTGAGATACCACCTCACCCTGGCATTACTGGCACGAATCAAAAACCCTGGAAATAACAAATGTTGGAGGGGCTGCGGGGAGATCGGAACACTTATGCACTGCTGGTGGGAATGCAAAATGATACAACCATTTTGGAAAATGATATGGTGCTTCCTCAGAAAGCTAGAAATAGACATACCATTCGATGCAGCAATCCCACTCCTAGGAATATATCCTAAAGAAATAAGAGTCGTCACTCAAATAGACATATGCACACCTATGTTCATGGCAGCATTGTTCAGAATAGCAAAACGATGGAAACAAGCTAGATGCCCATCAACAGATGAATGGATAAACAAATTATGGTACATACACACAATGGAGTACTATGCAACGAGAAAGAACAACAATGAATCTGTGAAGCATCTCATAACATGGATGAAACTGGAGGAAATCATGCTGAGTGAAATAATTCAATTACAAAAGGACAAATATTGTATGAGACCTCTATTGTAAAAACCCTTGAAAAAGTTCACACACAAAATGTAACAAGCATTCTTGGTTACCAGGGACGGGAGGGGTGGGGTGGGGAATACTAAATAGGCAATAGATAAGTGGTATCTTGGGTGAAGGGTGAGACAGTAACAATACAGGGGAAACTAGCACATCTTGTACAAGGAAAGGTCATGGAAGCCCCATAGACACATCCAAACTCCCTGAGGGACTGAACTGCTGGGCGGAGGGCTGTGGGGACCATGGTCTCTCGGAACATCTAGCTCAATTGACATGACACAGCTTATAAAGACAATGCTCTACATTCTACTTTGGTGAGTAGCATCTGGGGTCTTAAAAGCCTGTGAGCAGCCATCTAAGATACTCCACTGGTCTCATCCCTTCGGGAGCAAAGGAGAATGAAGAGAACAGGATACAAGGAAAAGATTAGTCTGAAGGACTAGTTGTCCACAGCTACCAAGGCCTCCACCGGACTGAGTCCAGTACAGCTAGATGGTGCCTGGCTACCACCACTGACTGCTCTGACTGGGATCACAGCAGAGGGTTCTGGACAGAGCTGGAGAACGATGTAGAGCATAATTCTAACTCACAAAAAAAAAAAGACCAGATTTACTGGCCTTAAGTAGACTGGAGAAGCCCCGAGAGTGTGGCCCCCAGACACCCTTTTAGCTCAGTGGTGAATTTACCTCCGAGGTTCACTGTTCAACCTGGGAGTGGACAGCCCCATAAAACCAAATGAGACTAATGAGGTAGAGTACTCCAGTGACAAGGGCCAGAAAGCAGAGGGGATAAGGATGCTGGTGATAGGGAACCCAAGGTTGAGTAAGGATACTGTTGATGTGTTGTGAGATTGTTAACCATTGTCATAGGGCAACATTTGTAGTAACTGTTAAATGAGAAACTATTTTGTTCTGTAAGCCTTCATCTTAAGTGAGAATAACAGCACAATTGGAAGAGCGTAGTCAATGTCACTGAACTGTGCGTGTAGAAATTTTTGAAATGGTGTATCTTTGGCTATGTGTATTTTCACAGAAAAAAAAAAAAGGTTGAGAAGTTAGAGGGTTGACATGTTGTGGGGTTGTTAACCAATGTCATAAAACAACATGTGTACTTCTGTTTCATGAGAAAGTATTTGTTCTGTAAGCCTTCACCTGCAATACAATAAAAAAATAAAAATAAAAAAAAAATTTTAATACACTTAAAAAAAAATGTTGCTCCTTCCCTTCTTCTTTTAAAGGATATGATCAGTGTAATGAATTGAATAATGTCCTCCTACATTTTGTGTCTACATAGAATTCTCAGGATGTGACCTTATCTGTAAACAGGAGTTTTGCAGGTAAGTTAAATTAAGATAAATTCATACTGGATTTAGGGTAATCCCTGAATCCAACTCCTGGTGGAGGAGTTTTATAAGAGGAAACAACACACAAACAAACATGCAGGGAAGAAAAATTTATAATGATGGTGGCAGAGATTAGGGAGGGGAAACTACAACCTAAGAAACCCCAAGAATTGCCAGGAACTACAAAAAGCTAGGGGAGAGGCAAGGAAGGATACTTTCTGAGAACTTTCAGAGCAAGTATGGCCCTGCTAACAGTTTGATTTCAGTTGTCTACCCTACAATATTTAGAAAGAATAGATTTTTGTTGTTTTATGCCACCAAATCTGTGATATTTTTTTATAGCAGCAATAAGAAGCTAATACAATTAGTGACCAAATTAGATTTTCTTTGTATTTCTGTGTGCATGAATGTTAGTTTATTTCATATTCTTCTTTGTATTGTTGCAATTATTTATACATTTGCTATTTAACTTTCTCACAGCTTGTCTATTTTTCACCTAACTTGGATAGATGTAAATTTTTTTTTAAATCTATTTAAGGTTTGTACATATGTTGGCTCTCTTTCTAGATCATTAATTCAAACACTGAATAAAAACTCACTTAAATATCTCTGTGGTATTCCCCTTCAGCAAAACGTCTTGGTGGTGATTTTTCTTGTCTTTAAATCTTTCAAAAAGTTTACATTCCATGATTCTGTATTCATAGGAAGAACAATCAAATTATTTTCTTGAATTGAAAGAATGCCACTAGGCAGATATTATATGTATGTAAACTTTAGCTTTATTGTATCTTGCCATTTATTTCTAGTTTTGTAACAAAACACTTGGCACTTAATTTTATCTACCATGGCTTACTGCTGATTAAAAAAAAAAAAAATCCCAGTTCAAAATTCAACATAATTCTATGATTTTTCATTTGCACTTGGAATGAGTACCTTATTGAACATTCTCTTGGATAATCTTCTCATCTGATCAGTTATCATTTACATTATTTATGGGAATGTAGACCCACACTTGGATCTTTTTTGTCTCTAAAATGTCAATTGATTGTATTAACTACTATGTTTTCCATTTTTATCAGAATGTTTAGTACTGTATAACAATAGTTCAAATTGCTTTTTTTTGTCCCTTCCTTTCTTCCTTCTTCTTTTTCTTCCTCTCTCCCACCCTTTCTTTTTAATCTGTTTGTGTGTGTGTTGGTCATGGCAATATAAAGATCAACCAATTACATTAAAATAAATTTAAGCAAAAAAGTAATGTTCTGAGGCTCATTCTCTGAGCTGTTTTATTAAAATAGATAATGCATTTTATACACTTCTTTAGTTTTTCTTTTTTTATCATTACTGAGTTTTTTCTTTTTTAGTTTAAGGGCTGATCCTTCATCCTACTTTTATGATAGATGGGAATGTACTGGGGTTGGACTGGAATATATTATACATAATGGGATTAAACTTTTCAAATAGCCAAAGACTGCTATAATTTCTCCTAAACTTCAACTGGAGATTTTCTTTTCCAAATTAACTCTCATTTTCAAAACCTGCTAACTGAATTTCAAAATACCGACTTATCATTTAGTCTTTCTGGAAGGAGATTAAGGATCTGAGGGGAGGATATGAAATTCAGTCAGTTCCATAAGAGAACATAGCTTAGACTTTAATCTCACAGCATAACAACACAAAAACAGGGGCAGCTTTTAATCGTGCAAACTTCCCTTCAGTGAATATCCTAAAATTTTTGTGCTCTCATTAAACCATTGTAAACTGTGTTTCAATATTCAGGACTCATCAGTCTGTTACAAATCACCCAGAGCACTTAGTCTGGGCCTAAAAGAATAAGCAGCAAAGTCAGACATTTCTTATTCTATTTCCTGAAAACTCAGACTTCACTAGGGTTTGGCTTTAATTCCTTCCATGTTGGTGAAGTTCCAAAGCTTTCAGATTTATATCTCTCACTGAAGACAAAGTAGCAGCATATCAGATTTTTCTTCTCCAAAGAAGAACAGTTTCTAATTAGGGGCTTTACAGCTATAAACCACTTGGAAAATATTTAGGCCATCCCCTACATTTGGCATTTTTCCTTCAGTAGAGATCAGGCTTCCTCACTTTAGGTGGATAAACATTATCTCTGCTCATGAATAAAGGCTCTGCTCCAAGCTCTGGGACTTCCAACTTCCCTCACTATAAAATGTGACCCCAGTCACACTCTTCCCAAGAATGTCTCGGTATCTTTAACAAACTTTCTCATTCGCATTGGGATCGTTGACAAGGACATTTATCTTCAATTCTGGCTCACGATACTTATATCTGTTATCTAGAAATGTGGAAAAGACATGAGTTTATCCTCATTTGTGGTTTAATATTTGTCTTGAAAAAGCCAACAGCATTAGACAAAGAAGAGATTTTATATCTGGAGAGAGGAGACAATGATAATAAAAAACTCACATTTACTGATCACTTGCCTTGTGCTAGACTCTTGTTAACTGTAGTATAGAAATTTTCCTTAATTTGACCTCTCCCAACAGGCCCGTGTAACAGACATTATTCTTCCCATTTTTCAGAGAAAAAAACTGAGATTCAGAGAGCTTAAGTAACTATTCCAAAATTCCCCAGCAAGTAAGAGTTAGAATTAGAACTCAAATGGAAATTGGTTGGGTATCAGAAGTTTTGATTTTAAATACCACATCATACCCTCTCCCAATAAGTCATAGAGCAGCTGACTTGCAAAAGAACTTGTTCTGCAATATCTGAAGTAGCCCTGGTGGACCAGTGGTTAAGGTATTTGGCTGCCAATACTTTAAAGTATTTGGTTCGAACACACCAGTGGCTCCGAGGGAGAAAAATGTGGCAGTCTGCTTCTGTGAAGATTCACAGCCTTGGAAACCCTATGGGGCAGTTCTACTCTGTCCTACAGGGTTGCTGTGAGTCAAAATAGACTAGATGGCAAAGGGTTTGGGTTGGTTTTGTAATATCTGAGATCATGTCAATTCAATATTGATCAACATTAAAAAGAATAAAGATGAAATAATTAAAAAAATCACTAATTTTGAAAAATACTGCCTCATTGACACTAAATTTATTTAAAGACCAAAGTAGCTGTTGAGAGAAAATTATGTGAGAACTTTGATTTAGAAACATTTTACTGAATTCCATAGAGAATCATAGAATGTACCCATATTAATAAATTATTATGCTATCACATTACACTATAAAAATATCAGTGAACTATATATTTCGAATTATTTTAAGAAATTATGATACAAATATATAACACTTACAATGATCCCATTGTTTTCCATCAATTCTATGGTGAAGAGTTGAGTGGGAAACTACCTCCTTCCCCAATAATAACAGAAAGAAAAAAAAAAAAAAGACCATCTTTCAAGACAGCAAGAAAAAAAACCCAAAATAACCCTCAGTTATTTTCAAAGAAATCAGTTATATGAAACCAATGGTACTTTGCTTAGAAACATAAAACATCAGTAGAATACTTTCTGAACCACAGTTTTACTGAGGGGATTCCCATTACTCTCTTACATAGAACACTCCCCCACCAGCCTACTCCACCCCCTAAAAAAAAAAGCCTATTGCCATTGAGTTGATTCCGGTTAATATGGCCTTTTTCTCATAATTTTCATCTTAGCTTTGAACTTTTCCATGCCTTTCTGTGAAAACAAAATATGCAAGATTCATTAATAACAAAATGTCCTTCCAAAAAAGTGTGGGGATTCTAACTGTTATGAGGTAATTTAATTTCATAAAAGAACACTGAAATTGAGACTTTGCTACACTTTGGTAACATAAGTTTTAACTTCATACTTCAAGAAGCAACTAGTCAATTATTTTTAAATACACATAAATAAATATCTTTTGTCTCATGATATTGAAAGGAAGGGCTTATATATATATATATATATATATATATATGTTAATCAGTTTAGGTCTTCTAGGTTAACCTCAGACTATATTTTGATAAGCATCACTGAACAGGGCCCACACATGAAAGAAAAGCAATGATAAAGATAAGAAGGAAAACGTCACGATTATGGAGGAATTGAATGTGAATCAATGACATCTAGGAGGTGGGATGAAGACATTCGGACCTGGTGAAAAATTTTAAAACTGAAGTTAGGGAGGTGTAAGGACTGAAATGAAAATGAAGACAAACAACCTTCACTCTTCTATTTTTCCTGGAAACAATGGTGATATAATGGGTAATAACAAAACCCATGGCCCTTATAAGTTTAACAGTCACAAGTTGTAATAACAGAGAAAACACTTCTAATGAAACCTAAGTGACTTGTGAAAAGTAGAAATTCACCAACCCATATCCGTCAAACTCAGAAACATGATTTATTCTCCCCCAAACTGTACCTATGCCCTCCTTAGAGAGCAAATTCACTGCCATTGAGTTGATTCCCACTCATAGCATTCCTAGAGGACAGAGTAGAACTGCCTCATAGGGTTTTCAAATCTGTAAATCTTCACAGAAGCAGACTGCCACATCTTTCTCCTGTGGAACGGCTGGTGGGTTCGAACCGCCAACCTTTTGGTTACCAGCCAAGCACTTTAACCACTGTGCCACCAGGTCTCCTTCCTTAGAAAGCAGAGATTACCAATTAACAAAAATCAAATGATATAAGAACAACACAAAGAACTAGATTAACCTAATCAGTTAACTGAGTTTTGACTGATAATTCAATCAAAATAATCATGAGCAGAAAGTCAATAGATCTGAATGAATATTTTTTCTTTCAACATATTGTGTAAATATAATAAGTCTCAGTGCTTTTGCTTAAAGCCAAAAGTTATATAGATGAACTTTCCTAGCAATTGTGTGTAATTAAGATTTCTATTTATATTAGTTAATGGGACAGTAATCTTAAGCATCAAGTTGGTAACGTTGCTATGTTCACAATACATACTGTAAGTGATTATAATTTGTTACTGTTCTAATAAAATATAAAAATTGCTGAGGCTAGACAAATTTAGAGTACTTTTTTGAAAATAAGTGTACACATTTGTTTCTAGGGATCAAAATGAGTTTGCTGGAACAAGGTCAGATAAATGAAAATCAGACTCTTGCGAGAAAAGAAAGGAGGATAGGCACAATAAAAACTAAGATCGCAAGAATTCAACTTAGTTCATAAACATTGTGGAATATCAACTGCAACGTCTAAGATGCTTTTTCAGGACAAAGGGAAATCATAGCTGGAGGTTGAGTCATTATTTCAAGGGTGGTTTCAGTTCCTCAAAGCAAGACCAAGCCTTTAAGTATGTTCAAAGTTTGTCATAGATCAGATCAGAAAGAGTGAGTAAACATAGGCTGGAGAAAAGAGCATGACTGAGGTCCTCAAAAGTTTGATTGCTAAGTGTATTCTACCTGCACCTGATGTGAAGCATTACCCCTAGTGCTATTTCTGAGGACTTGTGTAAAGGATATTGATGGTAGAATTGATGGGAAAAATACAGAAATGCACCTTTATGTTTTTCAGACCACTGTCAGTATAGAGATTACATAAAATGAATGTGTTTCCTGAGATTACTCAATACCTTGATAGAATAAAAAGCAGAAGGCATTGATCTGATAGGAAGGGAAATGAAAGGCACATCTGTAGACTATCTCCACCTTTGAACATTAGCAATTATGCCACCATTTCTCTCTTTCCTGGCACAGTCCTTTCAGATGAGTCACTGTCAATGGAGACATTGACCAATAGAAAAAACTCCAGAAAGGAATCAACTGTAAACTTCCAGAAGAGAAAGGTAGGGAAAAAAAATGCAATATCTTATGAAATGAAATCTATAATTTGTCTGATAAAACCAACCAAATGAAAAAATCAATTGCAAGAAGCAGTTACTGTGAATGAGTATTACCTGTGAGGAGGATATGAGATGGACAATACACACTTCAGATACATCTAGTTGGTGCAGTGGTTAAAGCACTTGGTCGAAGTTCAAACCCACCAGCCACTCTGTGGGAGAAAGATGTGGCAGTCTGTTCCCACAAAGATTTACAGCCTTGGAAACCCTATGGGGCATTTCTACTCTGTCCTGTAGGGTTGTTATGAGTCAAAATCAACTCATCTGCGAAGGTTTGGTTTGCTTTTAGTTGGTTGAAGTCTTGGGAAAGAAGATCAGGAGGACTTATACACAAAGAAGCATGTGAGCATGTAAAGTGTGAAGCAATTTCAATCTCATCAATAAGCAAATAACATGAGATTCTTAAAATTATGAGCAGACCTGAAATTATCTAATCTTGATTTTACACTCTCTCTCTTAGGTATGCTTACATATAAGAGTCGCTACGAGTCGGAATTGACTTGATGGCAAAGTTTTGTTTTGTTTTGTTTTTTCTCTCTTAGGTATATAGTAACATTGGCCTTCTGACCCCTTTGAAGTTAGGCACAGTTGTGTCTTGATATGACCAATGCAATTAAGCAGAAGTGGTGTGTCATGTTTCTTTGAGAACTTTTGATGTAGTCTTGAAAAGATGGTATGATTTGCCAAGTTTCTCTCTCTCTCTCTTTTCTCCCCCATAGGAACCACCAACATTTTGCATATGGCTGTATCTCTGTATAGGAGCCCTGATCTCACAGAGGCTGATGTGCTCTGCTGTTAATCAAAAAGTTGGCTGTTTGAACCCACCAGCCTCTTTGTGGGAGAAAGATGGTGTAGTCTGCTTCTGTAAAGATTTAAAACTTTGGAAACCCTATAGGGAAGTTCTACTCTGTCTTATAGGGTTGCTATGAGTTGGAATTGACTCCACAGCAACAGGCTTTTGGCTTGGTGTCTCTGTGTTGGACCACATGGAACAGAGCAGCAACCAGCCTGCAACAGACAAGTAGAAGGAAGAAAAACGCTACTTGGTGATTTTAAGTCACAAAGATGTTAGGGTTGGCTGTCATGACAACATAACCTAGTCCATCCTGATTTATTGGAGCCCTGCTGGTCAAGTGGTTAAGAGCTTGGCTGCTAACCAAAAGGTCAGCAGTTCGACTCCACTAGCCACTCCTTGAAAATCCTATGGGGCAGTTCTACTCTGTCCTACAGGGTTGCTATGTGTCTAAATTGACTCAATGGCAATGGGTTTGATTTGGGTTTATACACACATCATACGGTCTGTCTGCTTGTATTACACCAACTGTGATAATAAAAATATAACAGACAATAGATCCCATCCTAAAAGAAAAATAAATAAATCTGTCTCTTGAGAGGGCCATATTTTGACTTAATAAATCTTTTCACCAGGGCTAGTGTACATCACACACTACACACACATACACACACACACACACACACAGACCAAGAGAGAGGGAAGCAATGAAAACAGAAAGAATCATTATCTTTGTAATGGTTCTTTTATTAAAGAAGTAAAGTGAAGAGCATGCGTAAAGTCTGTTATCAAAGAAAGATTATATTTAGTGTCAGACATTTTAGAAATGTCGCTCAATGTAGTGTGAAGTTGAAGGGAAGGAAGGAGGGAAGTAGTAAGGAAGAGGAAGAAAGAAAGGAAATAGGAAGGAAGGGAGAAAGAAAGAGAAAGAGACCTCCTGAGCAAATGTTTCTTATCTACTTTTTCGTTTTATGAACTAGTTCTCTCAAATATCTAGGTTATTGCTTTCTTTCTCTGATATTTATGGAAAATTCATACAATTCTAGCAGAAAAACCATAAAAACTTGAAAACATAATATAAAACTTCCCTGGACTCTGTATCACTCAGACACAAAACATAGAACTACTTGTTAGACTAGCAAGTTTTGCTGTGTTGAGAGGTAGAGTATATGCACACTGATCTAATGGAAGATAAATAAAATGGATGCACCATATAATTTTCCTAATGCTAGGGATAAAATAAGGTACTGACATTCCCAGAACAGACAGAACAGAACTTGAATCCTAAAATTTATAGGCACTAGTCTTGGCAGTTGTCCTTTGAAACTCATGAAAATATATTTTAATTGATAACATGGAAGAAAATAGCTATTTCCTCATAAAACATTTTAATAGTTTCATAGGAGGACGAGATGTCAGAGATGGCGATTGGCATAGGCAGCCTTCTCTTCTGTGTGCCTCCTGCCTCAGAGACTGAGAAGTTTATTGCTGTGGATCACTTATGGTATTTCATTTAAAGTTTCAGTTGGTCTAAATGTATCTCACTCTTCCATATAAATTTGGGAAATTGTAATTATGTATATGTTTAAGAATCTTATTTAAGAGCAACTATAAATATACAAGAAAGACAATCTTTCCAATTAAAAAAAATTGGCAGCATAAGTATTCGATGCACTTGATGAGTTTATATCAAATAAAACTATTAAGTTGTCAACTTGAAACTTTGTAAGCTCTATCACTTTATTTTTCTGAAATTCAAAATTCTTAATACTAGTCCTGTGATTATGAAGAATAGAAGATATATGTGAGAATTATGTTTACATGTTTTTAGTCATAGGAAGTAAAGTTTTCTTTAAAAAAAATAATAGAATTAGTAAATCATCACTACTCAATTTTTTTCTCCTTTCTTTTATTTGCCCTATATAAAGTAAGGCAAGTTAAGTCAAATTATTTTGACTTAAGGGATAAAGTCTGATTCTTGAAACTATCTTAAGCACTGTTTCTGTAGCCTGTTTCTTAATTTTTTACAAAAATAGAATTTATTTATTCTATTCTTTTTTTTTTTTTTTTAGCTTGAGCTATAACTTAAGTACTGGGATAGGAAGAATAATGTCCTCTTTACCTGATGATGTCTATAATTCAATCCCCAGAACATGTAAATATGTTATCTTACACGACAAAAGGGAATTTGCAGAGATGATTAAGTTATAAAGATCTTGAGATGGGGAAATTATCCAAAATTATCCAGGTAAGCAAGGAGCCCTAGTGATGGAATGGATAAGGTGCTTGACAGCTAACCAAAACACCAGTGGTTTGAAACCACCAGTGGCTCCACAGGAGCAAGATGTGGCAGTCTGCTTCCGTAGATACTTTCAGCCATGGAAATCCTACGGGGTCACTATGTGTCAGAATCAACTTGTACGGCAGTAGGTTTGGTTTTGGGATCCAAGGCACATGTAATCACAAAGGTCTTTATAAAAGGGATGCAGGAGGGTCAAAGACAGAAATATGACAACAGAAGCAGAGATCGGACGTGGGCAGTGACTAGAAACTGAAACAAGCAAGAAACAGGTTCTCCTCTACAGCTTCTGGGAGGAACGCAGCTTTTGATTTGAACCCAGTAAGAACCCTTTCAGACTTTAGATCACCAAAACTGTGAAATAATAAATTTTTGTTGTTTTAAGCCACTAAGTGTGTAGTAATTTGTTACAGCAGCAATAGGAAACTGGACACATACAGCAACATGTACAGATTATAAATGCACCAAAAAAACAAAAAAAAGTTGCCATCAAGTCAATTCTGACTCATAGCAACCCTTTAGGACAGAGTAGAACTGCCCCATAGGGTTTCCAAAGAGCTGCTGGTGGATTTGAACTGCCAGCCTTTTGGTTAGCAGCCTGAGCTCTTAAACACTGTGCCACCAGGGCTCCATAAATGCACAGTGGACTGAAAAATATTATAAAGGTGTGTTTATATGTTTTTCCCATCAAATCTACCATCAATACCCTTAACAGAAGTTGGCAGAGATAGCACTAGGTTTAATGCTTCATGTCAGGTGCAGGTAGAATATACTCAACAATCAAACTTTTGAGGATCTCAGTCATTCTCTTTTCTCCGGCCTATGTTTGTTCACTCTTTCTGACCTTATCTATGACATTTTTTAAATGTACCTAAAGACTCGATCTTACTTTGAGGAACTGAAACCACTCTTGAAATAATAACCCACTAGATTTGTGGCTCCTGGTGGTGCAGTGGTTAAAGAGTTGAGGCTGCTAACCAAAAGGTTGGCAGATCAAATTCACCAGCTGCTCTTTGGAAACCCTATGGGGCAGTTCTACTCTGTCCTATAGGGTCTCTATGAGTCAGAATCAACTCAGTGGTAATGGGTTTGGTTTGGTTTTCGGCTAGACTATAGGCAACATCCTCCTAATTCTTCCTTCTAGCTGAACTTTTGATAATGAAAATGTTATGAACACTCTCATACTTAGAAGATTCAGTATCCCCATTGATCCTAAGATAATGTTCAGAGTTCATAACAGAGCATACCCACATTTCATACTCTGGCCTCTTCAGACTTCGCAGCTTCATCTCATTCTGTATCCCTTGTATTATACAGAAACTGTCCATATTTGCCTTCTTTAAACTCCTTATTTGACCTTTTTGGAAACACGGTCTTTGCGAATGTAATTAAGAATCCTGAGCTGAAGTCATCCTGGATTTAGGGCGGGCCCGATATCCAACGACTGGTGCCCTTGCCAGAAGAGGAGAGGATAAAAAGACACACAACAGAATGCCATGTGAAGACAGAGGCAGAGACCAGAGTGATACAGCTACAACTCAAGGAATGTCACGGATTGCTGGGAGGTGCCAGAAACTAGAAAGAGGCAAGGAAGGATTCTTCCCTACAACTTTCTGAGGGAGCACAGACCTGTCGATGTCTTGATTTCAGACTTGTGGCCTCCAGAATTATGAGAGAATGCATTTCTGTTGTTTTATGCCACCTGTTTGTGGTAATTTGTTATAGCAGCCCTAGGAGACGAATACACCTGGGTTTACTTAAAGTAAAGCCTCAGGTACTCGCCTCTGTGCTACTTCTCTGTTAGGAATGAAATACTAAGGAGCAGAAGGGAGAAGGGGAAAAAGGTAGGGAAGAGGAAGAGCCAAGGTAAGATGTGTTGTGGAGCTAGCTGCCTGCCAAGTGTGAGGGATCATTCAATCTTACAGGACTATCCTCAAAGAAGCCATGGAAACTAAATCTTAGAACAGTTTGTGTGATAAAAGCAGATAAAATATATTTACTAAATCTGTCTCCCACTGATCAAACGTTTGCCCTATGGGCAATAATTCCCCTCTACTTTTACTTTATCATCTACGAACTGTGTGATCGTGATCAAGTCACTTAATTATTCGGTCTCAGTTTCCTTATTTTTAATAAGGGAAGGATATCACACAATACAGGAGAAGTCAGTACAACTGGACTAAACAAAAAGCTAAGAAGTTTCCTGAACACAGCCAAACACTTTGAGGGACAGAGTAGCTTGGGCTGGGGTCTGGGGACCATGGTTTCGGGGGACATATAGGTCAATTAGCATAACAAAGTTTATTAAGAAAATGTTCTGCATCCCACTTTGGTTAGTGATATTTAGGGTCTTAAAAGCTTGTGAGTAGCCATCTAAGATGCATCAATTGGTCCCAACCCACTTGGGGCAAAGGAGAATGAAGAACACCAAAAACACAAGGAAAATGTTAGCCCAAGAGACAAAAGGGCCAGGTAAATCAGAGACTCCATTAGCCTGAGACCAGAAGAACTAGATGGTGCCCAGCTACAACTAATGACCTCCTGACAGGGAACACAACAGAGATTACTTGATGGAGCAGGGGAAAAGTGTGGAGCAGACCTCAAGTTCACGTAAAAAGACCAGACTTAACAGTTTGACTGAGACTGGAAGAAACCCCGAAGCCATGGCCCCCCGGATGCTCTGTTAACCCAGAACTAAAACTATTCCTGAAGGCTACTCTTCAGAAAAAGTTTAGACTGGACTATCACACATAAAATAATTCTCATGAAGAGTGTGCTTCTTAGTTCAAACAGATACACGAGACCAAATTAGTGGCTTCTGTTCAGAGGCAGGATGAGAAGGCAGGAAGGGACAGGAGCTGATTGGATAGACACAGGAAACCTGAGGTGGAAAGGGGGAGTGTGCTGTCACTTTATAGGGATTACAACTAGTGTCATATAACAGTGTGTATAAATTTTTGTGTGAGAAATTAAGTTGAGCTGTAAACTTTCACCTAAAGCACAATAAAATAACATAAAAATAGACAACTGAAGTTCATAAAGGTTAAGGGAAATAACTAAGGTCACACAGAAGTACATTTCAAAAAAACAAAGAAAGCACAGATCATTTATCCAGGAGAGCAAAGAACAGAAGCGTCCAAATAATGAGATTGGTCAAAAGGGTTGAAAGTTTATATGCCAGTGTATACACTGACACAGAGGACACCTCTTTGAAAATATGCAGACATCTATGTCTTTCTTTATCAGTAACATACATTCACATAAAATATTCTCTCAGTTAAAAGCAAATTATTATCTATTCTCCCTATATGCGGGGACTAGATACATCTTACTGGCTGTTGTAACCCCATTTTCTAGTATAATGGATGTCTATTAATACATAACCACATTTGTTGAAAGCATGAATAAATGAATGCTGTTTGTTTGCTATTTTTCTCACTTATAACATTTCTTTTTATTATATTGTTAATTCATGTCCATTGAAATACACTGGGAAATTCAGGTAACAGTCATAAAGCAAAGACTTTCTGAGAAGAAACTTATAAATAAAGGAGGCCACCTGAAAAGAGTGGGAGTAGAGCAGACAGTTTGTAATGAATCTAAATCTGAATTGCTGTACCTCAAATTTAAATATCATATACTTGAACATAGACTTATAGAATAAGAATTTATAGGTGTGTGACTAATTCTTAATTTACTTCACTTCTTGGTACGTATGGAATGATGTTAGGAATCCAAGGTCACATACATCATGAGCATATTGAGTTTTCCTTTCCTGAAATTCAATTGTATTCTAAATAAACTAGCTACTATCCGAAAGTTCTTACCGTATTCTGGTACCATTTTATGTATTGGTACAGATATACTAGAGTAATATTTACTTTAAATAGGGGAATATTTTTAGCATGTTTGGGAGCATTCTAATTCTTAAGTCATTACAATGGGTTTTTTTAGATGCTTATCATGGTGTTATGAAATGAATTTCTGCATTATTGATATAAAATTTTTAGTGAGTTAAGTAGTCACAGGGTTGGGAGAACTTTGTTTAGTAGGGAGTGTAATATCAGGATAAAAACTAGTGTCTATATTTCAGTAACTTCAAAATTGCTGAACCCTTTTTAGATGTTACTTAAGTAATAAAAAACACAAACATGCTTTTCACCAGGCATTTTTCCTTTCATATACAATATTCTCAGTTGAAAGCAAATTGTTGCCTGTATTTTTCTGTGTTATTTCCTAACAGAGAATCTAAATCATCGAAACAGTGTTTTTGAAGGAGCCACGTGATGTTCAGAAGGCTTTCTGAAACTTTTAAATGTCTGATTTATGCACTTCTGAACAATAAAAGTATGAATGGAAAACACTAAAATCTATGTGTTTTGGTTTGAATCTCTGAACTCATGCATTTCAAGTGGCATGAAGTTGATCCAGATAGTTCCATAGCTAGTTAATGCAAACCTCACTCGCTCTTGTAAGGAAAACAATGGTTTTACATGTTCCTAAAGAACAACCGCTGCCATGAAAAAATGTAATCTTTGCCCACATAAACACTCTGATGGATTTCTGTGCTTGGTCTTGAATACCTCTGTGCTTTATTATCTTTCCATTCTAAGTAAAAGTCATCTTACAAAGGAGCAGATGCAGGGACCTAGGAAAGCAGCATTGAAACCTATACCAATAGCAGACAGTCAGGGTCTTTCCTCATTAATTGGAATCCCTGGGTGGCACAAATGGTTAATGTGCTTGATTGTTAACTGAAAGGTTAGAGGTTCAAGTCTACCTATAAGCACCTGGGAAGAAAGGCCTGGCGATCTACTTCTGAAAAATTAGCCTTTGAAAACCTTGTGGAGCATAGCTCTACTCTGACACATATGGGGTTGCCATGAGTCAGAATTGACTGGATGGCAGCTGATATCCCATTGATTTAACATCCTGAATGTTATACAAAGTTTAAAATAATGAGCAGTATTTATTTGACTGTTAGTCATATTGATCTGTCTATAAAGAAGTCAAAATTCAATGTTCTCTGTACTGATAATTAAGTTCATTTAAGAAAGAGAGGCATTGACATCTGGCCAAAAACGATATTACAGATAAGTTATCAAAGCCTAACCAACACCAAAATCACTTTATCAAATCAAATGAAAGAGCCTATCTCTACTCATTATTTGACATATTAGTGACAAATAGTTTTTCTTGACATTGGAGAGAAAGATTCTCAATATGGAAATGTATGAGGAACAGTAAATATCAGAGTAGGAAATTTGAATATCACAAATGATTATTGATGTCACATGATGAATTCATTATCCTATATACTGATTCACTCCATCACCTTTTCC
The DNA here is from genome assembly GCA_030035585.1 of Dugong dugon. Taxonomy (NCBI): domain Eukaryota; kingdom Metazoa; phylum Chordata; class Mammalia; order Sirenia; family Dugongidae; genus Dugong; species Dugong dugon. The sequence goes on from CM057472.1 coordinate 93,032,287, forward strand.
TTTTACTCGAAAATATGCTGGAAGAATGTGCCTACTAGGAAAAAAAAGATTTTCCCACTGGGATACAGCAATTGTTGAGTCCTTGTGCTATTTTAGTAACAGGGTGCTGTGACTCTGGAGCATAATATTTTATTCCTGGGAGTTTCTTCTCTATCTTTTTTCCTCAAGCCCACAAGGAGAGCTTAGTGAATCTATGTATAAGGAAGGGGTTTACATGCATGTACACAAGATGAATGTTAATGAAATAACCTAAGAAATTTACAAAAGAAACATTGCTCAATTTTTCTCAATGCTCTTAAGGATTTCAAGTGTAAGAAACAGACAAACAACAGCACAATTTATGAATGAATTCTAAGTCATGGCTACCCCATGTGTGTCAGAGTAGAACTGTGTTCCATAGGTTTTTCAATGGCTGAGCCTCTAGTTGGTGCAAATGGTTAAGCACTCGACTACTATCTGGAAGGCTGGCTGTTCGAACCTACTCAGAGGTACCTTGGAAGAAAGCCTGGTGATTTCTTTCCTAAAGGTCCCAGCCAGGCCTTTCTTCTATGGCAGTGTCACTGAGCGCAAACCATTTCTCCAGCCGGGGACCTACGTGTAAGAAGAATTGGAATAATCCAAGCACACTCATCCATCTTTTTTTGCTGTAGGGCAAGAAATGTGTCTTCCCAATGCACTGTGCAGAGAGAAAACAGGGCGTCAGCATGTCAATGAATGCCAGGAATAATGGTGAGGGCAAAGTTGATGATGCTGAGGTTGAAGATGATCAGGACAAGAAGAAATCGTTCACTTTTTTTTTTTTTTTAATCTAAATGGTACTATTTAAGCTAAATCCCCACTGAATAAACTCATAAAGTGATTTACTGAAGAAGTAAATAAATCTCCCATGAATGAATGGTTTTTCTCCTAGATTCTTGGTGTGTAAAGCTGTGCAAGTTTTGCTGCACTGTTTGTAATGAGGAAAGCATGCATCAAAATCAAAGAAAGATTAATGATTCAACTGTTGACAGTTTCAAAGTATTTGATTTAGAGACAATAGACACTTAACCTTAGAAAATTTGGACCTGAGGATTTCACCAGTGAAGTGAAGCAGAATTTGCCAAATATAGACACAGAATATTTTCCAGTAGTCTATTGAATGAAAGTTAAAAGTACTATCACTTAATTTTTTATGATGTGTTATAATTATGAAGCTGTTTTAAACTCACGACTTTATTTCATTAATGCTGCGTCACTGTTAGGCGGTTATATCTTTCTGATTTTATAGATAGGGAAACTGAGGCTTCCAGTTTATTAGATTTTTTTTTTCCTAATTTTAGTCACTACATATTAATGTGGTATTTTGAAGTTATTTAGTCTTTCCTGCATGTTTATAACTAAGCGAACTGGATGATATTCTATTATCTTTTTGAAGAAAAACTCATGGAATGGAAGCACAAGTAAACTTACATTTTACAAGAATTATCCACATTAATCTTAGTTCTTGATTAGCTACTTGTCTTTGGGTTTTCCAAGTTTTCATTATTTTATTGGAAAACTCAAGAATAAAATACCTATATTATAATGATTTGGAGTCCCTAACTAGTGTAAACAGTTAACACGCTCTGCTTCTAACCAACAGGGTGGAGACTTCAGTCCACCCACAGGCACCTCAGAAGAAAGGCCTGGCAATCTACTTCTGAAAAATCAGCCACTGAAAACTATGGAGCACAGTTCTACTCTGACACACACATGGTCACCGTGAGTTGGAATCGATTCGATGGCAACTGTTAGTATGCATGCACACGTACACACATTGTTGCATGCCCACGTATGTATAAAACTCATTAAAAAATGTGTGTGTGTGTATGTATCACCTATAATGTCCTTCTCTACTCCATCTGGCAGAAGATATTCAAGGAGAGGTCTATACCCACTATCTTCATTTCCACACACACAGTGTCTCCTTAATATACTTCATTAAGGGTTTTCTGACACCCAGTACTCTGAAACTGCTCTAGACCAGGTCACCAAGGATTTTACTCTTGCTAAATACAATGAAATATTCCTGACTTTATATATATGTATTTCTACCTTTTATAAGCATTTGACAAAAACCACTACCCCCCATCCTCCCACCCTCTCTTTCTCTATACTTTGCCCTGAGTAATCTCATTCATTCTAGTGGCTTGACTTACCATGATACCAGTCAGTTCTAAAGCACCTCTAGCCCAGACATTTTGGCATTGCATTTGACATTCACACTCGTGTTGCTCAGGTTACTTGACATCCATACTTCCATGTCTCACAGTAATCTCAAAATTAGCATGACAAAATTGACTTGTAAATTCATACCACTTACACACACACACACACACACGCCCATTGGCACCATAACACTACAGCAACCATAAAAACGATTATCAGACATTATCACATTCTCCCACATCAGACTAAATTGTACCTGCCCAGGTACAAATAACAACAAAAAAATGATTTATGATGCTTCCTTTTCTTCAAGCTCCTTTCCATTCAACCTCCAAAATAAATCTTATGTTCATCTCTTTCTATACATCTCCACTACAACCTCCCTAGGATAGCACCATCATATTTATTCCAGACTGACCTTCCTATTTCCACTTTTGCCATCTAACATCATATATTTACAATATATTATATGTGAAGATAAAGCCTGACTTAGATAAACAATTTGGATTCCAGTATTCTCCTTGGTTTGTACCTAAATACACATTTTTGAGACTAGGAAACTCAATGCTTTGTTCTGAAAAGAAAGCCACTGTAACTATAAAACCCTCTCCGGAATCGTAATAAAAAATTAAATCCATACAATAATTTAGCATTTACATAGCACACGTACAAACATCATCTTACTGAATCCTTGTTAACAACTTAGGTGTAGTAATCATTTTCTAATTCTCATTTAAGAGTAAGCAAATAAACTGATGTTTGTCCATTACCCTGCTTAAGCATACCTAGTCTACCTATCTCCTGGTCCCGTGATGCACTTACTGCAGTTAGGAAAAGATTCTAAGAACAATGATCATATCATAAGTTTGTAAAAGTAGTTGAAATAAAACACTTATACTAGCAACATATGTTACTGTTTTTGTTAGTTACTGTTGAGTCAATTCTGACTCGTCTGTAATACTACTGAAGATTTTTTCAGAAATACAAAGAAAAAATGCAGACAATAGTGTAAAAAAAGCAGCTAATTTTCTGTAACTCAAAACTATGAAATATATTCAGGACTGCTTCCAAATCAAAATTATAAAGTAAATTCAGTGAAACCTGTGAGAGGTGGAACTTGACGGGATCCTTGTTTTTCCGGATCTCACAAGTTTTCCACCTTTGGCAAAGTACAGTCTTACCAATTTTCTATTTGTCTCTATTTGTAGAAAATGTTTGAGTGTTTCTTCTCTGACAGGTTTCTGCCTTTCACAGGTTCCAGCTTTTGTAGGTTTTACTGTCTTTTTCATAATCCCTATCATTTTTTTGGGAACTTCCCATCCCTTGGACACATGTAATTGGTTCTTTTTCTGTATGCAACTTATTTCTTGAACGTTTTGCCTCTCAAAATCTGTTGCCCTAGTCTACCCCACCTAGTATCATTCTACACCACCTACTCCACTACATATTGAAAGTGATGTGTCTGTGTGTGTGATTTTTTTTTTTTTTTGTCTAATTCTCTCCAGACTCACTAGCCAAGTTTTCAAACAGGAAACTTTCCCAGGGGAATGATTTTTATTATACCAGTTTTAAGACGTTTAAGCAATTGAATGGGTCTATATATGACAAATAGAAACTTGTCATGTATAATTATACTCATGAAGAGGGTTTTAAATATGTTCTATATGGCCTTTCTAAATGTCTAGTATCTTGGTTATGGGGTACAATATTTTCTACCTAGGCATAGTCATTGATTTTTCAAATATTCTGTTATGCTAATGTGGCATGTCCCTTGTTTGCCTGAGTTATTCTAAGGATCACTTGAAGCAGTGATGAGCAGAATCAGTCTTCTATCAAGTACTCTGTATGGGAATTTAGAGAAAGATAGTGAAGGTAAAAGATTCATGATTTTATGATAGAAGAAGCTATACTCTCCATCAAAACTTGAGAGGAATTCAGTCATGAAAGCAAATGATAATGAGATCTCCTTGCTGAAAATCTGTAAGTTAAAAAGGCAATTAGCTTGTCTGTCTTATTCACCTACAGGGGCAAAAACAATTCAATTCTCACAGTTAAAATGGATTGCAGTCATATTGGATTTGAAAACCTGACTTTTTAAATATTTATGAATATCTAAACCCTGCATAAGAGTCGAAAGGAGGGCACATATAATTTAGAAAACTTTCATTCAGCTGAACGATTCCATTGCAGAATTTTTATTTCATTTCAAAAGGAATTGAAGCACAGATTGAAATATAATGTTTACTATCTCTCTAACAAACAAACAAAAAAAAGAACATTTAAAATGAAAAACAGTAATAATGCACCATTTTTTTTAAAAAAAAAAGAACGGTATAGCAATCTCTTAAGAGTTATTCTTTCATTAGAAAATTCTGAATTAGAGAAAAATTTGGAGAAAAGACTTAGATTATGTATTCTTAAAACCATCCTTATTGAGACATGGATAAACAATGTTCCCACACAGATGAGAGAGAATGTTTTGTTACGTGAAGTCAGAGTCAACCATGGAGGAAACACGATTTGCTTAATGCGAATGAAAACATTCATATTTGAATAAACATGTCGGTCAATTATAAGAGTTTATATGCTAGTATAATTTAAGAACCAATTCAACCGGGTAATACTGATGCAAAACTTGGTTATTTATAAGCAAATTATGCAAGTCAATCTTTTTTGTACTAACAGTCTGCAATCTCATTTTTATTATATGAAATAAACATATGTTTTGGGGGTGATGATTACATATTTTGTTGAATTCCATATTTATTGATAGTGCAATTAGGTTTCTAGTTTCCAGGCATCAGGAAACTTTTTCTGAAGAGATCCAGCTAGCAAATATTTTTTTACTTTGAAAGTCACATGGTCTCTGTCACAAGTACTAACCTCTGCCATTGCATGAAAGAAAAATCATAGACAATATACAAATGAGTGACTGTGTTTCAAAAAACCAATTTACAAAAATAAGTGGCAGGCTGGTCCTGCTCAAGGCTGCCACTAGTTATTTTGAAAATGTATGTACTTGCAAGGAGTCCCTGTGTGACCCAAACGTTTAAGTGATCCTCTATTAACCAAAATGTTGGTAGTTTGAATCCACCCAGAGGCACCTCAGAAGAAAAGCCTGGTGATCTGCTTCTGAAATGTCGCAGCCATTGAAAATCCTATGGAGCACAGTTCTACTCTGAAACAAATCATGTCACTATGAACCAGAATCAACTTGACTGCAACCGGTGGTTTATGTACTTGCAAAGTTGCAAAAGAAGGAAGAAATACTTTGCAATCAACACCCAATCCAAGCTGTATCCCTAACAATATTCTGGACCCAAAACTCAAGCACAATAGGGTGGTAATTTTTTATCTTTTTTTTTTTTTTTATTGTACTTCAGGTGAAGGCTTACAGAACATACAGTATCTCATGAAACAGTAGTATACATGTTGTTTTATGTCATTGGTTAACAACCCCACAACATGTCAACCCTCTAACTTCTCAACCTTTTTTTTTTTTTCTGTGAAAATACACATAGCCAAAGATACACCATTAAAAAAATTTCTACATGCACAGTTCAGTGACATAGACTACGCTCTTCGAATTGTGCTGTTATTCTCACTTAAGATGAAGGCTTACAGAACAAAGTAGTTTCTCATTTAACAGTTACTACAAATGTTGCCCGATGACAATGGTTAACAATCTCACAACACATCAACAATATCCTTACTCAGCCTTGGGTTCCCTATCACCAGCTTCCTTGTCCCCTTTTGCCTTCTGGCCCTTGTCACTGGACTACTGTACCTCGTTAGTCTCATTTGGTTTTATGGGGCTGTCCACTCCCAGGCTGAACGGTGAACCTGGGAGATAACTTCACCAGTGAGCTAAAAGGGTGTCTGGAGGCCATACTCTAGGGTTTCTCCAATCTCTTTTAGGCCAGTAAATCTGGTCTTTTTTTGTGAGATAGAATTATGTTCTACATCCTTCTCCAACTCTGTCCAGAACCCTCTGTTGTGATCCTGGTTGGAACAGTCAGTGGTAGTAGCCGGGCACCATCTAGCTGTACTGGACTCAGTATGGTGGAGGCCTTGGTAGCTGTGGACAACTAGTCCTTCAGACTAATCTTTTCCTTGTATCCTGTTCTCTTTATTCTCCCTTGCTCCTGAAGGGATGAGACCAGTGGAGTATCTTAGATGGCCGCTCACAGGCTTTTAAGACCCCAGACACTACTCACCAAAGTAGAATGTAGAGCATTGTCTTTATAAGCTGTGTTACGCCAATTAAGCTGGATGTTCCCTGAGACCATGGTCCCCACAGCCCTCAGCCCAGCAATTCAGTCCCTCAGGGAGTTTGGATGTGCCTATGGGGCTTCCATGACCTTTCCTTGTACAAGTTGTGCTAGTTTCCCCTGTATTGTGTACTGTGTCACCCTTCACCCAAGACACCACTTATCTATTGCCTGTTGAGTATTCCACCCCCCACCCCTCCCATCCCTGGTAAACAACAAAGATAGTTACATTTTGAGTGTGAACTTTCTCATGAGTTTTTACAATAGAGGTCTCATATAAATTATTTATCCTTTTGTAATTGACTTATTTCACTCAGCATAATGTTCTCCAGTTTCATCCATGTTATGAGATGGCTCACAGATTCATTGTTGTTATTTCTCATTGCATAGTACTCCATTGTGTGTATATACCCTACTTTGTTTATCCATTCATCTGTTGATGGGCATATAGGTTGTTTCCATCGTTTTGCTATTCTGAACAATGTTGCCATGAACAAAGGTGTGCATATGTCTATTCGAGTGACAACTCTTATTTCTCTAGGATATATTCCTAGGAGTGGAATTACTGGATCAAATGTTATGTCTATTTCTAGCTTTCTGAGGTAGCACCATATCATTTACCAAAGTGATTGTATCATTTTGCATTCCCACCAGCAGTGCATAAGAGTTCCGATCTCCCCGCAGCTCTTCCAACATTTGTTATTTCCAGTGTTTTTGACTCGTGCCAGTAATGCCGGGGTGAGATGGTATCTCATTGTGGTTTTAATTTGCATTTCTCTAATGGCTAGTGATCGCGAGCATTTCCTCATGTGTCTGTTGGCCATTTGCATGTCTTCTTTGGTGAAGTGTCTGTTCATTTCCTTTGCCCATTTTTTAATAGGATTATTTGTCTTTTTGTTGTAGAGGTGTTGGATTTTCTTGTAGATTATGGAGATTAGACCTTTGTCTGACTTGTACTGTCCAAAATTTTTTTCCCAGTCTGTAGGTTCTCTTTTTACTCTTTTGGTGAAGTCTTTTGAAGACCATAGGTGTTTGATTTTTAGAAGATCCCAGTTATCTAGCTTATATATTGGGGATAGTGCATTGATGGTTATAGTTTGTATCTTGTTAATGCCATGTGCTAAGGCCTGAAGTGTTGGTCCTAGTTTTTCTCCTATGAACTTTATAGTTTTAGGCTTTATATTCAGGTCTTTGATCCATATGGAAGTAGTTTTTGTATACGGTGTGAAGTATGGATCCTGTTTCATTTTTTGGCAGATGGATATCCAGTTTTGCCAGCACCATTTGTTAAAAAGACTGTCTTTTCCCCATTTGATGGACTCTGGGCCCTTGTCGAAGATCAGGTGACCGTAGATGGATGGATTTACTTCTGGGTTCTCAATTCTGTTCCATTGGTCAATATAACTGTCTTTGTACCAGAACCAGGCTGTTTTGACTAGTGTAGCTGTATAGCAGGTTCTGAAGTCAGGTAGTGTGAGTCCTCCAACTTGATTCTTCTTCTTCAGTAGTGCTTTACTCATTCAGGGCTTCTTCCCTTTCCATATAGAGTTAATGATTAGTTTTTCCATCTCTTTGAAGAATGTTGTTGGTATTTGGATCGAGATTGCATTGTATTTGTAAATTACTTTGGGTAGAATTGTCATTTTCACAATGTTGAGTCTGCCTATACATGAGCATGGTATGTTTTTCCATTTATGTAGATCCCTTTGGGTTTCATGCGGTAGTGTTTTGTAGTTTTCTTTGTATAGGTCTTTTACATCCCTGGTCAGATTTATTCCTAAGTATTTTATCTTTTTAGGGGCTTTTGAAAATGATATTGTTTTACTGATTTGTTTTTCATTGTTCTCCTTATTGGTGTATAGGAATCCAACTGAGTTTTGAATGTTTATCTTGTGTCCTGCTACTCTGCTGAATCTTTCTATTAGTTGCACTAGATTTCTCGTGGAGTCTTTAGGGTTTTCTATATATAGTATCATATCAATAGCAAACAGAGACAGTTTAACTTCTTCATTACAAATTTGGATGCCCTTGATATCTTTATCTTGCCTTATTGCTCTAGCTAGAACTTCCAGCACAATGTTAAATAGGAGTGGTGATAAAGGACATCCGTCTCTTGTTTCTGTTTTCAAGGGGAATGTTTTCAGCCTCTCTCCATTAAGAATGATGTTGGCCATTGGTTTTGAATAGATGCCCTTTATTATGTTGAGAAATTTCCCTTCTATACCTATTTTATTGAGAGCTTTCATCAGGAATGGGTGTTGGACTTTGTCAAATGCCTTTTCTACGTCAATTGAGATGATCATGTGATTCTTTTCTTTCCTTTCCTTTTATTTATGTGGTGGATTACGTTGATTAATTTTCTAATGTTGAACCATCCTTGCATACCTGGTATGAATCCTACTTGGTCATGGTGTATTAATTTTTTGATATGATGCTGAATTCTATCGGCTAGAATTTTGTTGAGAATTTTTGCATCTACATTCATGAGAGATATTGGTCTGTAATTTTCTTTTTTTGTGATGTCTTTGCCTGGGTTTGGTATCAGCATTATGCTGGCTTCATAGAATGAATTTGGAAGTGTTGCTTCCTCTTCTATGCTCTGAGATAGCTTGAGTAGTACTGGTACAAGCTCTTCTGTAAATGTTTTGTAGAATTCTCCAGTGAAGCCATCTGGGCCAGGGCTTTTTTTGCTTGGGAGTTTTTTTATTAGCTTTTCAATCTCTTCTCTTGTTATGGGTCTGTTCAGATTTTCAGCATCACTTTGTTGTAGTTTGGGTAGGCCGTGCGTTTCTAGAAATTTAGACATTTCCTCTAGGTTTTCAAATTTGTTGGAGTATAGTGTTTCATAATATTCTGTTATAATCCTTTTTATTTCAGTTGGGTCTGTTGTAATGTCCCCCATTTCATTTCTTATTTGGGTGATTTGTGTCCTCTCCTGTTTTCTTTTGTCAGTCTGGCCAGTGGTTTCTTGATTTTGTTGATCCTTTCAAAAAACCAACTTTTGGTTTTGTTGATTCTTTCTATTGTTTTTCTGTTCTCTATTTCATTTATTTCTGCTCTGATCATTACTATTTCCTTTCTTCGTGTGGTTGTGGGTTTTCTTTGCTGTTCTCTTTCTATTTGTTTGGGTTCTGTAGTTACTGTTTTGATTTTGTCCTTTTCTTCTTTTTTGATATATGCATCTATTGCTATAAATTGTTCTCTGAGGACTGCCTTTGCTGTGTCCCAAAGGTTTTGGTATGATGTGTTTTCATTCATATTGGATTCTAAGAATTTTTTGATTCCATCTCTGATTTCTTCTATTACTCACTGATGTGTAATCAGGGTATTATTCATTTTCCATGTAATTGATATTTTTTCCCTGATCTTTCTATTGTCAATTTCTACCTTGATGGCATTGTAGTCAGAGAAGATACTTTGAATTATCTCAACGTTTTGGATCTTGTTGAGGATTGCTCTGTGGCCTAAGATGTGGTCTATTCTGAAGAACATTCCACGTGCATTGGAAAAGATTGTGTACTTTGCAGCAGTTGGATGGAGTGTTCTATATATGTCTATGAGGTCCAGTTGGCTGATTGTGCCCTTTAGGTCTTCTGTATCTTTGCTGAGTTTCTTCTTAGTTGTTCTGTCCTTTACCAAGAGTGGTGTGTTGAAGTCTGCTACTATTATTGTGGAACTGTCATTTTCTCTTTCCAGTGTTGTTAGAGTTTGTTTTATGGATTTTGGAGCCCTGTCCTTGGGTGTGTGGATGTTTATTAGGGATATGTCTTCATTATTGATTGTCCCCTTAATCATTATATTGTGTCCTTCTTTGTCTTTTATGGTAGATTCCGTTTTAAAGTCTATTTTATCTGAGATTAGAATTGCCACTCCTGCTCTTTTTTGGTAGTTGTTAGCTTGGTATGTTTTTTTCCAACCTTTGACTTTTAATAAATTCACATCTTTGTTTCTAAGGTGTGTCTCTTGTAGACAGCATATTGATGGATCCTGTTTTCTTATCCATTCTGTCACTCTCCGTCTTTTTATGGGTGTGTTGAGTCCATTTATATTCAGTGTAATTATTGATAAAGGTGAGTTTGTTGCTGTTATTTTGTAGTGCTTTTTTTTGTGGTGCTCAAGTTTTCTTTGTTCTTCTTACTTTCTTGTGCTGAGTTACTTTTGTTTGTGGATTTCTTTTTTCATTTCTTTTGTTGTTGTTGAGACTTTATGTTTTTCCTCTTTATTTTTATGAGTATGTTTGTTAACTTTCTTTGTGGTTACCATGAATTTTACCCTTATCTTTCTAAGTTTGAAGTAGTCTACCATTATTTGGTATCGCCTTGCCTTCCTCTCCATTAGAAGATTCTATACCTATGCTGTTTATTCCCTCTTTTATTGTTTTGATGTCGTTGTCATTTATTGATTAACTGCTCTGATTCCCTGTGTATTTCTTTTGGTTTTGGATAGTCCTCGGTAGGTCATTTCCTAGACTGGTATCTGGCTGGTACGATCCTGCGTCCCAGATTCTGCCTGTGAGCTGAAGCTGTTTGTCCTCAGATTAAAGAACTCCCTTTAATAATTCTTGTAAGTTTGGTTTGACTTTTACATATTCCTGTAATTTCTGTTTATCTTGAAATGACCTAATTTCACCATCAAATTTGAATGAGAGTTTTGCAGGATATATTATTCTTAGCTGACAATTTTTTTCTTTCAAGATTTTATATATGTCATCCCATTGCCTTCTTGCCTGCATCATTTCTGCTGAATAATCTGAGCTTAGTCTTATTGTTTCTCCTCTGTATGTGACTTCTTGTTTTTCACGAGCTGCTCTCAGGATTCTTTGTTTGTCTTTGTTTTTGGTGAGTGTGATTATGATATGCCTTGGTGATTTTCTTTTGGGGTCTTTCCTATATTGGGTTCATTGAGCTTCTTGGATGGCCAGTTTTTCATCTTTCATGATACTGGGGAAGTTTTCTGTCAGCAGTTTTTCAATGATCCTCTCTTTGTTTTCTGTTTCCTCCCCCTCTTCTGAAATTCTAATCACTCGAAAATTTTTGCCTTTGATTGTATCCCACGTAACTCTCAGGACTTCTTCCTTTTCCTTTGTTCTTTTTTCTGAGTTTTCCTCAAACAGAGTTGTATCCAAGTGTTTGTCTTCAATTCCACTGATCCTGTCTTCCACCATTTCAAATCTGCTTCTCAGCCCTTCTATGACACCGTCCATTTCTGAAATCTTGTAGTTTATCTTTTGGATTTCTAATTGTTGTCTTTGTATAATTTCTAGTTGTTAATTTATTTTGGCCTTTTGTTCCTGCATTATTTTCCTGAATTCTTCATATTTTTTGTCCATATTTTCCATGAATTTGTCTATTTTTTCCTCATGTTTGTCAGCTTTTTGCCTCAGCAGTTGGAGAATTCTGAGTGTTAGAGATTTGAATTCCCTATCAGGTAGTTCTAGTGCATTTTCTTCCACTGGAGAGTCATCTGGTGTTTTATTTTGGATGCCTACTGGAACCATCCTCTCCTGTTTTTGTAAATTTTTTGGTACTGTCGGCTGTCTTCGGGGCATTCAGTCGTTATTTTTCTCATTTATAGATTGTAGATTTGTTTGTTTCATCACCCTCCCCTTTTTTTTTTTTTATAAATTTGACTATGTCTGAGCAGGAAGACTGTGTGTTCTTTGTTGTTTGCTTATCTGTGGGCACAGTAATTTTCACCTCCTTCTCCAATTGTCAGGGTCAGTCACTCGGATATGGTACAGCAGGGCAGGTTTAGCTGAAGGGAAGTTACTGGGGTGGGTTGTTTGTGGCACTTACTACAGCCACCAGAGTGGGTAGTTAATCAGTGCAGGGCAGGTTCCAGTAGGCCGTGCCTGTGCTTCTTGGTGGTGTGATGTCAAGCACACAGTGCAGGTAGGCCAGATGCAGTGGGGAGATTTTTATGTGTTGAGCTAAGATGGATATGGGAGAGAGGAGAGAGGAACAGGAACCAAAAACATACAAACAAACAAAAAAGAATGCTAGGGGAGCTTGCCATTGGAGTGGAGAGATGAGAGACTATGAAATGGAGAAAAACAGAAAGGGGAAGAGGAAGAAAAGAAAAGAATGAATAAGTAAAAATTGGAAAGGTTAAAGAACTGCAGTGTTCCCAGTGATCCCACCGGTGCAGCTATGAGGTCTGGCGAAGTTACTCTCATGTGTTGCAGTACAGCCTTGCTAGAAGGTGTGGAGGTATACAACACCAGGTATTCAGGGAACAGAAAGAGAAGGAAGATATAGAGAGAAGAAAAACTGAGCAATGAAGAAAGTCAAAAAGGGAAAAAGAGGAAAAAGAAGACAAAACAAATAAAAGAAAAAAAGAACATGAAAGGCCCCCAAAAATATAGGAAGAAAATAAATAAATAAAGAAATGCTCTCAGGGATCCCTCTGCACGTCTGTGCAAGCCTAGGGGGAAGTCTCATTGCCACACAGCACCTCCTGGCCAGAAAGGTCTCCCAACTCAAGAAAAGGAAAAGAAAACAAACAAACAATTCAGAACAAACAAACAAACAAAAGCCCCGGGATCCCACCAGCATGGCAGCCCAGACTGGGAAGTAGCTCCACACTTGAACGGAGCTCCACGGCCCCTCAGGAAGAAGCAAAGACGGCGAACGGAGCCAAGTATTTGAACGAAAGGAGTCGGAGGTGGTGAGAGGTAAGGAGGAAATCAAAAGCAGCAGAAAAAAAAGCAACACTAGCAGCCAACAAATGGCACTCAGACAGCTGGCCCATTCGAGTGTGTGGAATCCAAGCAGCCGGTGATTCCCAGTCAAGAGATTGTGGCCATGGGAAGGAGAGGAGGCCGAGTCAGGGTGGAGAATGGTGGGGGGTGGGAAAGCGTATATCACAAATTACCAGTTGTTTTGTCTCCCGCTGGACGCTCCGCGAGGCTGCTTTCTTGTACCCCCTGTTTGCTGGTCTCCGATAGGAGTCTAAGATGGCAGATCCACACTGCATTAGCTGGTAGGGGACCTCTGCATGAATGTCTCCTTCTCTCTGTTCTCTGTCAGTTTTCTCACTCAATTTGGTGCTTGGCTGAGTTCTTTATCTCTTCATTTGATGTTTTAGGATTTCAGGATTGTTGTATTCTCTGTTCGGCTTAGTTTTTCAGATCTTTGTTGTGGAGGGACAGCATGGTGCTTCTGCCTAGAGCACCATTTTGCTGGAACTCTCAGAGTGGTAAATTTTAAGGAGATTCCTGTAGCTCACTAAGAGATATTTTTCCAACTGCCTGCTTCAATTTTTAATATCTCCTTCTCTGAATTGTAATTACTACAAGTGCCTTGTGTATAGAGTAAGCTTTTATAAAGTAAGGAGTGATATTGCTTGTTTAACTATGCAATCCATTTAAAATAATGAAAAAAGCTTTCTGGTTAGAAATATTCTAAAGGATTATAGGTTTTTGCTACTCAAATGGTGGTCCATGGACCAGCAACACTGGCATCACTTAAAAGCCTATAAGAAATGTAGACTCTCATGTATGGCCCTGAATTTGCATTTTAACAAGATCCTCAGATGATTTCTATGCATGTTAAAGTTTCAGAAACACTGTTATAGATAATTTTCCTCTCAGTGATAAGTTTAAAAAATAATCAGTCAAGATAGATGGTTCAAAGAAAAGAAAAGAGCAGACAGGGCAGATAGAGAGAAGGACAAGCACTCTGAGTGGAAGTTCGGACTTCTGAGAGTTGTCCTCCAATCTCCAGGATTGCAACTTCAAGACCACACCAATAAGCAATTGAGGTTTTCAACCCAGGCTGCCCACTTAATAATGTAGGGAGCTTTAGAATGATGCTTCTTTTCCAGAACAAGTTAATCAGATGTCACCATTCTTCTGAATTCTGAATATGGGAAGATATATAAAAGGAATTGATAAAATATAAATTATAAAATACATGTATTGAAAGGAATTTAGAAACTAACCAACCAATGACTCCCATCCAAAGCTTACATATTCTACTCTATCCTATGTACTGATCATCTTATTTTTGCTCTAGTGGAAGAAATTCAGAAGGCAACTAACCAATTACTCTATTCTTGAGTACCCTACTCCATTCCCCTCTTCAGAAATGACCACCTTATCTCTGCTTAAATATTTATAGTGTTGGAGAATGGGGTACCCCCAAAGGTATTCGGTTTAATTTTTTTGGACAGTTCTAAATACTAAGAAGTTTTCCTTTATGATGTATTTGGAAGTGCTATTTCAATAATTTAACAGTAACTCAGTAAAAAACAAACAAGGACCCTTGCCATTGAGTTGATTCTGACTCATAGCAACCCTATAGGACAGAGTAGAACTGTCCCATAGGGTTTCCAAGGAGTGCCTGGTGGATTCGACCTGCTGACCTTTTGGTCAGCAGCTGTAGCTCTTAGCCACTATGCCACTAGTGTTTCCAGTAATTTAGTATGAACTTGCTTAAAGTATTGTGCTTGCTTGAGATATGCATAGGTTAATCTTATTTACTGGACATACCTAAAATTAAGGACAGGCATTATCTTTACAGAATAAATGTTTTCAGGCATGTATTTTGAATCAGAATTTCCAGTAAGTAAAAACTTCTCACAGAGCATTGATATATTTTTTTTATTTTTATTTTTACTGTACTTTAAATGAAGGTTTACAGAACAAATAGTTTCTCATTAAACAGTCAGTACACATATTGTATTATGACATTGGTTAACAACTCGACTACATGTCAACACTGTCCCTTCTCAACTTTGGAGGATTTTTTTTTTGTGTGAAAATATACATAGCCAAAGATACACCATTTCAAAAATGTCTGCATGTTCAATTCAGTAACATCGATTACAGTCTTCCAGTAGTGCTGCTATTCTCACTATCACAGAGCATTTATTGTGTGTCAGACCCTGTGCTAGGCTTCAGAGGTAGAAAGATGAATAAAGATGTCCTCTAAGAAGTCCTGTCCAAGCTAATTTGAACCCTAATGCTAACTCATAAACATTCACGCTACCTTACTGTCCATAACTTTGACCCTTGGGAAGATCCCAGCCCAGACATTATTTGACAATAAGGGCTTATTCATTTATCACCTTGTTTCTCATATCACACTTATCCTTGCCATTCAAAATACTCTTCCCTCTATTATGATTTTCATCATTTTAGATAAATTAGATTCATTACCTGACATCAACTATTTCTACTTGGTTCAAATTGCTTGTGATCCATTTTAAGTGAATCTAACAGACTCAAATCTGTTCTAGGAATCTCCCTTCCCCACTTATCAGAAAAATCACACGGAGTTTAGAAATAAGTTTTTCACCAGAATTGACAGAATATTGCTTTGGATATGCACTGAAATTGTATGTTGGTTGGTTCAGATATTTTTATTTCCCCTTCTTTGGATTTTATCCATCTTTCTTCAACAGAAGTAACCCTAACATGCCACTCTGATTTTCTAGTTTTTACAAATTTTATTGTGTTTATTCTAATGTAAAATTCAGAACTAATCATATCTAATGAATTACCTGTGATTTCCAATTATCACACAGACCTAAGGGGTCAGAGCTGAAGCACGTACTGTCGGAATTAATCGATTAGGATATAGAATGATATGTTTTGTTTGCTGTCATGAAACTATGAAAAGAAACACACCCAGAATGTGTTATCTTCTGAAATGAGATTGAAAAATATGATGGTGCGTGGATTGGAAGTATTAATATTTGGCAAAGATAAGTTGCTATGTCAGGAATTTAGCCTTTTTATTTTCAAGCCCAGCCAAGGCTCACTCATCACTATCAACATAGTCACTTTGACAAATTTGGCAGATGGAGTAAGATTTGTAAACCTGACTTTACTTTCCACTATCAGAGGGGGCAAAAAAAAAAAGAATAGCTATTTTTGCTATTTAATATGATGTTGCCACCAGAGGTGCCGTGGTTTTCTGTGCTTTGCAAGCGCTTACTGTTAATGTGTACACTCATTACTGAGGAAAGAAAAAGTAATATTTTGCTCTGCCTGAATTCATGTATTGATTTGGATTCTCCTGTCTCTTAATTTTGAGCCTCTGCTTTCATGAAAGATTTGCCCAGTAACTGGTGAAAACATAGTATTTAGGCGAAAATAACCCATTACTTATCCTTTTACACAGTGAGACTTTTTTGGGTGGGGGGAGAGAAATTTATAAAATTTCAAATGAAATTTGTATTTGAAAGAGAAGTCTTGTACTTCTCATATTTTGCTTGCTTCTTTCTCTCAAATACTATCGGTTCATTTGTTATCTTTTAGTCAATGTGAAATGAGTGTGTTCTATTAAGGAAGAAATTCCATTTCTTAGCAATAACGTTAGAAACTTTCTGTATTCTAGCCTAAAACTCCCTCCGAGGGCCATAGCATTCACCGTTTATGGCTTTGACTCCTACAAACCAGGAAATAAAGGCTGCATGTGGGTCACAATTCAGAGAGAAAACGAGATCATTAGCAGTATGCACTGTAATAGCCATTCTTGAGTAGAAGCAGCACATTTTCAGCCCATTTCCACCACTTAGAGACTTCCTTCTTTCCCCTTTGAAAGGAATCTCTAGCTGTGCATCATTATAGTGTGCAGTGGTTCAGGAGAGAGGAAGTGAGTGACCGGGAGGGCTGGAGAGAGAAGAAGCTGAGGAATCAAAAGAAAACTACTATGCTGTAAGAAGAAAATAAACTGCCACTTTTACTTTAGGACTAAAGACTTTTAAAGCCCATAGTAATTTTCAGCCTTTATTGATACTGTCGGCAGGGATATGAGCTTTTGTGTAGAGAAACATACACAGGTACATAGGTACAGAGCACACGCCTCCACCGTGAGCTTATACACATCCAAATTCCAAATCAGATAACATTTAGGTCCATCTTTGTGGGGCAGTAGTTAAGTGTTGGGCTGCTAACCAAAAGGTCAGCAGTTTGAATCTACCAGCTGCTCTTTGGAAACCCTGTGGGGCAGTTCTACTCTGTCCTGTAGGATATGAGTCGAAATCATCTATGGCAATGGGTTTGGTTTTTTGGTGTTCACGTACCTCAACTGAAGGATCTGTTTATTTTCTTGCTTCATAGAAGACTCTTTTGTCATGACAACAGAACTAAAGGGAGGAGGGGCAATGATATTTAAAATTACATCCTAGAAAATGTAGTAAATCATAAATGTGTTGACACATTTGTTCCCAAAATTATTTTTGTGTGCTTTAAACTTTTTCTTACAAGTTCCTAATAATAATAACTGTTAAAATTTTTAAAAAATACAAGAAGAATTTTTTTTGCTGATTCCTGATCGATAACTTCAATGTCAAATTTGTAATTATAAAATAAAATATGTAATTTATTAACAAAGTAAATTGTTTTCTTTATTTACTTAACAACCCCCCCCCCAAAAAAAACCCCTAGAACAAACTTTACTTAGGAGATTGATTTTCCTGTTGTTTAACTATAAACCTAAAAGATGATTCCACAAAATTCATAAGTTTAAGATAAAAATATAAAATTTTATTTATTTAAACAAAATAAGAATTATGAGCTACACTCTTATGAAAAAAAGCTGCTTAATTATTGAGTATCTACCATGTAATTCCTGAAGTAGTAGTTTAAGTAAAATGCCTAAAAATTGACAAAAAAATAAGACTATCCATGTCTTGTGCCCCTTGATATTAAATGGATGGTTTCAATGTTTTGAAATGATAAAAACTGAGTTACATCCTGGGGTTTGTATCAGCTATTGAGCTGGATTAATTGTCTGATTCCATTCCAACCGATTAATAGACTAATAGACATGGGAAGATAATGAGGACCTGTAATCCAAAATGCCCTTCCCTGTATTACATACAAGGAAACAGAAACTCTCCATTGAAGGTTAAAAACAAAACAAAACAAACAAACAAACAAACAAAAAGCCTGAATAGACTTTAGGGAGAAAAAAAACTGAATTAATCAAAATTATTAGTAATAGAGTAAAGCAAAATTCAAGAACCACGTCAATTTGGTATGACTCAATGCATCTGAGCAGAAAATAATTCTCCCCTGGGAGCCTACAACATGGAACACTCAGACTGCTTTCAGATGGTTTAGATGACACTTTTAAGTCTAGATTGTCCCTAAGCTCATCTTGTACCCACCTTGATACAGTGATGAGCGTGTAGTCATGTCTCAGGAAAAAATCCAACTCTAAATGGCGAACATTAGCAATACAAGTTTTCACAAAAATATTGTGAAGGGAAGAGGAATAGAATTTCAACCACAGAACTCAAAGCAAAATTTAATATGTCACTATTACTAGCCCTCTTTTTCCTAGTGTTTTTCCAAGTACTAGACACTTCGTCTATTTCTTTTTTTTTTTTTACTTTATACCCCTTTGAAAGCTCCTTGTATTGTTTCCCACAATTTAGCTGCAGCTTTCAGTTTTAAAATTCCATCAAGAAAAATATTACCATGATTATTTGACTCCACCCATCTTAGAAAGAAACTTGGTTACCTAAGTTTGATCCTAGTAGTCTTGCACTTACTCCTAGTGGCTTATCAAATTATATACTAAGAGAAATGGACCTCCAGATCTCTTAGGAATGGGGGCAAGGGGCAGCAAAATCATTCTTTTGCTAAGAAAAATAAAAATAAAAGAACTACTTCTCCTCCTCCTCCTCCTCGTCTTTCCCTCTTAATTCCCGTCTTCCTCATTTTCCTTCTTTTATTATTATTATTTAATGAGTGTTTACCAAACCAAAACCAAACCCGGTGTCATGGAGTCGATTCCTACTCATAGCGACCCTATAGGACAGAGTAGAACTGCCCCATAGTGTTTCCAAGAAGTGCCTGGTAGATTCAAACTGCCAATCTTTTGGTTAGCAGACATAGCACTTAACCACTATGCCACCAGGGTTTCCAATGAATGTTTACCATGGGTCAATCATTTAGGTAGCAATTTAACACTTTTTATTTAATTTAGTGTTTATAAGAAATCAATGATATATCGGCACTATACAAAACAGAACGAGAAAACACTTCAACCAAAAAAAAGTGGCTACAAAAACAAACAAGAAACATGGATGAGAGTTTCCATCAAAGCTTACAAAAGCTGCTCTCATTTGTTTTATAGGCACTCTATAAATTGTTATGATGACACAGAGGTGTAGGAAAAAATCTAAAACACAAATGACTTATTCGTAATCAAACTTCCACATTTCTCACTGAGGAACCACTGTGATAGAAATGTTCAAAAATCCAGGCAGATATGACGGTAGGCGGGTAAAGAAGTAAATTCTGCACTTTTTTTGTTTTGTTTTGCCATTCACTTTGATGGATATAGATTAATTCTTTTGTATTTTTAATACACTTTAATTTTTAGAGAAGATGTAGGTTTACAAAAATTGTACAAAAAGGACAGAAATTTACTACATGCTCCCTCTTGCCCTGCACCCACTCCCCCTATTAGCAATGTCTTGGCTTGCATTACTGTGATTCATTTTTTTTACAATCGATGAACCAATACTGATGCATTATTAAGTAAATATTATTAACTGTTAAGATAGTATTATCATTTACTAAACGGTAATGTTTTCATTAGGGTTCCTAGGGTTCGCTGTTTCTGTCACACACCTATAACAAACGCATAAAGGCATGTGTCCATCATTACAGTATTACGCAGGGTGATTCACTGCCCTAAAAATCCTCAGTGTTCCAACTACCCATACCTTTCCCACTCCTAAGCCTCTGGCAACCACTGATCTTTGTGTTACATCTATATTTTTACCTTTTCCAGAATGTCATATGGTTGGAATCATAAAATAGTCATTTCAAATTGACTTCTCTTACTTACATTATGCATTTAAAGTTCCTCCATGTCTTCTTAAACTTGATAGCTCATTTCTTTTTATCATTAAATAATATTCCATTGTATGGATGTACCACAGGTTGTTTATCAATTCAATTCCCCAACTGAAGGACTTCTTGGTTCCTTCTAATTTTTGCCAGTTAGAGTAAAGCTGCTTCTAAAAGTAATCAAGTTCAGGTTTTTGTTACAACTTAGCCATTTTGGCTCTAAGATGTATATATTTCCAACTCATTTGGATAAACACCTAGGAGTTATCATATTGCTGATCATATGTTAAGACTATGTTTAGCTTTGTAAGAAACTCTCAGTCTATCTTCCAAAGTAGATGTACCATCTTGCATTCTCACCGGCAATTTATGAGAGTTCGTGTTGCTCCAAATTCTCAAGAGCTACTGATGTAGCTACTGACAAGGATACCCATTTACCCTAATAAAGGGTGGGGTAGTATAATTCCCACTGAGGGCTATCTCTACCCAAATGGCAGAAAAATGTGATGTAGAGTGTGAATTTTGAGAGATTTATTTAAAAGGAAACTCTGTGAAAGTAGAGGTAAGGTCAGGGACTGTGTGCAAGTGTGTGTGTGTATGTGTGTGTTGTTCATGTGTGTACATGCAATGAGGGAAGATAGACTTTGGGAGGAGTACTCAGGGTGAGAGGGTAATGGAGAGTTAGCTCAAGAGATCCTCCTGAGTTGGCTGAATCTGTGTTGCCTTTGAGGTATTTTTTTTTTTTTTTTAGTATAAAATCTTGCTAAAACTTCTCAGATTTCTAAGATGTCAACATCCCTCTCCCTAATTCTTGCACTACTTCCAGCCCAAAGGGACCCTCAAATACTAAGAGAAGTGTTCCTGATGGTCAGCAGTACACATGTATAAGAACCAGGGGCTATAACTGATACTGGAAGATGGGAAGTGCAGTCTAGAAAACTTAGAATAAAAGGCACATTGAAGATAACAGCTTGGCTGATAAATGCCACTGAAAAAGACTTA
This sequence comes from Dugong dugon, assembly GCA_030035585.1. NCBI lineage: Eukaryota > Metazoa > Chordata > Mammalia > Sirenia > Dugongidae > Dugong > Dugong dugon. Next base: position 93,053,563 of record CM057472.1, read on the forward strand.
GTTGTTTTTGATTTGCCTCCAGGGATAAGAGAAGAGGAACAGGATCCTGGAACTTTGAAAAATTGGAGAATCCAAGAAAAAAATACAGGTAATATACAGGATGACTTAAAAATAGCTTTCCCAGCAGAATAGAACAGAAACCATTATCAGAGGCAAAAGAAGCAGGTGTGGACCATGAGGCAGTAGGAGCAAAAATTTAATTCAGAAGCTGCAGAATTGCTGTACCATTCATTGTATTTCATAGCTGAAGGGTCAAATCCTGCAGAGGAGCTTTCAAAATGGTATAATCCATCTCAAGAGATTCCTTGACTGAGTGTGGAGGCTGGACAGAGAAGTGGAGGAGAGGGCCCAGACCCACAATAAGTACCTATAAGGAAAGCCCAACTGACTGCACTATCTCCCTACTTCTTGACCATTAACTATCCCCAGTTACATGGTCATTAGAATGCACATTCACAACCAGATGCATAAGTATCTTTACATATGTTGCAGAAACCCACTCTAGCTTCTAAAATTAATCAATCCTGATCCATCCCTCTAATAAATTATGAAACAATCCCCAAAATTAGGGGTAAAAATTGTACTAGGTTAAAGAAAGTCAAGCCTGAACTTGCAAAGACATAGATATATTGCAGGGGAAAAAAACTTTAAATAAGTATAATTAGTGAGCTTCAATTAATATTTATTGTTTTCTACTCACCAAAGAAGATCAAATGGCTAAAAAACAAAAGAAAAACATAAAATATTGTCATTTTTTTTTTTGACATTTGAAATTTAAATAATGCTATAAGAAAGGACAATAGAGATCTCTGGTATATAAAGATCTTGGAAGTCATTACCCTCATCCTTACAAGAAGAAAAAGATGAAGAAACTGATTAACAATGACTATTCTTAGACTCTCCCAGAGTATTGAAGTAGCAGAGAAAACCACCATACCAAAATATGAAAATACAGACAAATACAAGGCATCACAATTGCGATAAACTTCCCTGGAGCCAGAGCATCTAACCATAGCACAAACATATGAAACAACCTCACTGAAGGAAATGGGAGCAAAAGTTGCTGACTGAAGTGACTTTGGTATTGAGTGGCATCTATAAGGCTAAACGTAAATGAAATTGCCAGAAGTACTCTAGTTGATAAAATTGTCTTTTCATGGAAAATGTGTTAACTATTTTGGTACTGCTATACTTATATCCTACAATTGAACAATTGAATAAACGGATGGTGCATGGTTGGATCTGGGTTCCTCACTGCTGGAGTAGGAGGTTACTCTCAAGCAAGGAGAGAAGCTAGAATGATCCATGAGGTAATGGAAGTAGAGTTGAAGACATCAGTCTGAACTCATTAGTAGCTTAATATACATACAGTAGACAGGAATATATACACAGGTTAGTATTGTTGCTGTTTTTGTTGTTAGTTGACCTCTAGTCAATTCCAGTTCATAGACTTCATGTGTGCAGAGTAGAAGTGTTCCATCTGATTTTCAAGGCTGTAACCTTTTGGAAGCAAATCACTAGATCTGTCTTCCGAGGTACCTCTGGGTGTTTTTGAACTGTCAACCTTTCCGTTCATAGCCTAGCACTTAACCCTTTGCACCACCCAGGAATCCCCACAGGTTAGCATGTACACATATATTTATTTTGCTCTACCAGCTGAGAAGGCTTAAAAGACACAACACCCCAATAACAAGACACATCTAGATCCCATATTTTAGTTTCAATTGCCAGTGTTCAATTAAAAGGAAAACAAACAAATAAAAACAGGATTTCTTGAAGAAATGGCTGATTCTTGGCTGGGCCAAGAGATACACAAATGAGTCTCAAGAAAGTTGTAGCACCATAAGGTAAGGAAGTGCTCAAAAAACAAAACATATCATATTGATGGGAGTATGCCAAAGAGCATAGGAGCCAACTGAAAGAGCTGGAAATGGCCACAGTTAAAATAATTTGAGCAAGAAAATAAACTGGTATTGGATTCTAACTCAAAGTAAAAAAATAAACAATGATGAGCCTGTACTGATATAAATTAAAGATTAAATAAATGAATAACTGAGGGAGAAAAGAGAGATAAGTCTCCTGTGTGTAAGAAATGCAAATAAATTAGTAGGTATGCCATCCTCAACGAGGAGAAGCATAACTCTGCACTCTTTAGTATAGTCTTTAGGTGTGGGCTGCATGTAATGACTTTTTTCCATAGAGTCAAGTGTGGAAAGGGAAAAAAATAGTAACTTTACAGTGGAGAAACCTGACAAACACTAATTCATTCAGGTGATCGAGGTCACGGTCATAAATATTGATATTAAACACTCTTCATACGACGTGATGAAAATGCCACTTTACCTCTGTGATCTTCTTCCCAGTATCCATAGCCCCATTCTTATCATGAGAACAACATAAGCCCAATACCAACAGGGGGCCTCCTAAAAGACAATTGACCAATACTTCTCAAAAGTTTTGAAGTCATCAAAAACAAATTAAGTCTGAGAACCTGCCACAGTCTTTACTGAGCTTCTTTCTGGGTGTTCTGTCCTTCACCTAAAGTGGTGTGTTGAAGGATTAAGGGACAAGGGGTGAAGTCTGTCAGACTACAAGTCTTTATGAATGACTTGAATTATTTTAAACAGTAATACTTTGATGGATCCCTGATGGCTCAATCGTTAAGAGCTCAACTGTTAACCAAAATGTTGGCAGTTTCAATCCACCTGCTGCTTCTTGGAAACCCTATGAAAGATATCTTTGTATAATAATATATTTGTTTATACATACAATATAAGTGCACATATCCTTTTCTTTCAACATATGGTGGACATATTGGTATCAGACTAATTTCAAGTTCTATTATGTATTACTTAACCTTTTACTAGGTAGCCTGTTAATTAAAAGGTCATAGACAGCGTTATTTTATAAAAAATTTTTTTTTCCAAGTTACTGACCTAAACATAAGTTTATGGAACATACACTTGAAAGTCAGTCACTATCTCTATGACTGAGAGAATTTTTAAAAATCATTTCTATCAATCAGTTCCATATAATTCTTCAGAAAAAAATTCACTTAATTAGCTTTGCTTAACGATGGACTAGATTTTGAAGGGAGAGAGTAGTATAATGTATACTTTTATATCTTAATTTCTTATTATTATCTTTAACATCAAAGATAGAAAAATCACTCTATGAATGGTTCTTTCTCAAAACATGTTATTAAAAACAGATAATTCTGTGTGTTGGACAAAGGTATGCTTTAGATTATACCCTTTGCCCCTACACACAGACAGAGAGACACACACAAGTGGTTACTCTTTGTCTTATTTTCATTTCATTCAAGGGATAAAGTTTGTGATGACTGAAGTTTTAAAAAGTAAGACAATTTGTCCTTTTTTGTCCTTCAGCATTGCTTTGTTGAAGTCTCATGTCTTCCATGGAATTTAAGAATTTGGGTCAAAATTCAAAATGCCACTCCCTTTGCTCTTGCAAAAAATATCATCATTGATGTTCAGAATTCTTCCAGAGTGCAGCAATCCATTGAGATTGTCAGCCTTACTGAGAAACACAGAGAGACAGAGAGAGAGAGAGCAAAACAATCTTGCCTCAGAGGAGAACCTCAGTATTCAATACTGAACTTTTTTTTTTCTCTTTAAACACTTTAAGGTCTAATGTGTTCTTTTACTGCTATAGCTAAGAGAATACAGTTCTAGCCATTAACTCCTTCTGAAATAAGCCATCTGCAAAGTTATATGCAGTCAGCCATTTAACCACAGCCCAAGGAATTCCAAGGCACAAACTTCGGTTAGAAAATTACAGGTGTGCAGCATAGATTAAAAAAAAACCTCAGTCCTGGGAGTTTCCTTCTGTAGCTCCAGGAAAACCAGGTTGTTTTTCTAATTCCAAATTGTTTTTTTATCCAACAGAACTAATTGTTGCTAAATATTCCAAAAATGGTTAAAATAATGCATGATTTTTTTGTGAGAAACATATTTTTAAGTATAAAAAGTAAAAGTGAAAATCCTGTCTTCATTCCTTCCTCCCATTTCCCACAGGGAACAACTATTAACAGTGTGTATAAGAAATCACAGACTTCTTTCTATTCACAGATGGAAGGAAAGTTTGACGAAGGAATATAGTTACAGATTTACAAAATTTGGTGCTCAGAACTCCCACAGCTGAGTGAGGGGGTGAGGGGTGGATCTGAAGACATTGGACTTAAGTGAAAATCACCAGTCTGAAAGGTGGAATCAACAACCTGTTTCTTCCTCTCTGCATCTAGAACAAACAGGCTAGAAGATGACAGATTGTTTATTTGACAATTAAAAAATAAAAAGGAAACAAAAAGAAAAAATAGAGAAAATAGTAATCTATATATAATGCATTTTGTTGTAGTTTCCAGTTAAAAATACTATTCATAGCCCAACACTCCACTTAAATCTATTGTACAAACTTACTCATGTCCACTGAGTCTCCAATCCATTTTCACTGCTTTCTTCCTAAATATGAATAAGTGCTAAGTATCACAGCATTTGAGGAAAGCCTTCAACATGAAAACAGAGATAAAATAAAAGGACAAAGGGAATCTGGAATAAAACAAAATACAGAAGAAAATATACAAATTAAACACAATTATAAGTAATATTTTTATAGACTAGCAAGGATATATTGCACTCATTTAAAAAAATCATAGAATATCATGCAAAATTATCAGAGTACAAGAAAGAATGTGTGAATATTTTATGTGGTAACAAAAATAAATAAAAATTCAATTAAAATGTTGAAATATAATTTAGAAAATCTCCAGGTAAGTTGAAGAAAAAATGAAAGAGTGAAGGGAAACAAAAAACAGTAGTCCCAATACCCAACTAATATGGATTTATAAAAAAGAGAATAAAAATATGAAATGAAGGAAATTATTAAAACATAATCTATAAACATTTCCTTTAACTGAAGGGTATGAGTCTATAGATTATAAGAGCTTTCCAAGTGCCCACCCCAGTGAATGAAACACGTGCACGCACACAGACACCTAATAATGTAGACCATTTACAAATTTCAGAATATCAAATGCAGTAGCTATTCTACAAAGATGGCTTTCCAACGAGTTATATCTCCCAGTAGTCACACCCTTGTTTAGTCTGTCCTCTGCCCTTCAATCTGGACTTGTCCTGTGTGGGAGTGTATGTATTTGTACCCATGATACATTACAAAAAATATTTGTTGAAATTTACTGTAATACATGTAATAAGACAAAATGAATTGTATAAATGAGAACATAAAACACAAAGTTAGTGACCTTCAGCTAAAGAATTTTTTTCTTTAATGTATTTCTCCGACCCTATTTTAAAAATATATTTATTTATTTATGTTACTACACTATCTTCATTAATGTCACTGAGCTCTAAAAACAATGGAATGTGATGGTTGAACCAGTGAAAAAAGAATGTTTGAAACAATAGCTACCATCTACATAAGACAAAAGACAGTATCTTATCAAATGTTGACTTGATACTTCTTACCATGGTTGTATGAATCATATTTGGTTTTCTTTTCTCTTTGTGTTGATGTATTTCTCTATTTCCTAAGGCCCTGTGTTGAAAGACTCCACCAAAGAAGCTGGTGGCTCTGCTCAATGACAAGTGGTGATGACAGTGTTGGGTTTCCATGGGAATGAAAATGAGTCCAATTTCATTAGATTTATTAATTTTATTATGAAAGTAAATTTATCTTACTGAATTTGAAACAAATTCAAAGCAAAGGATCCCTTAATTCTTTCTCCTGTAGCATCTGGTAACCAAAAGTCCAATATCCAAGAAAAACTCTGATGACCTTTTTCTCTGGAACTCATGTCTAGACTAGCTCTGAATGCCGCAGAGTAGATGCAAGTTCCAAACCTCTGTTAATTTCAAAGTGAGCTCTGTGGGCCCCAGAGAGGGAAAAGACAATGATGTAGATAATTCCAGCCTAGGACAATTTCCATGGTCTGATACTGGATTTGAGAAAACATGAACATTGAATTCTAAATAATAGACCTTAGCAACCAACAGCTGGAAAGATCCAAAACCCTACTTTGATTAAACACACACACACACACACACACACACACACACACACACCACTGAAATAAATCCTAGAGAACTATGTTCACTCTGAGAAAAGTGAGACAAAATAATTTCAAAGAAAATATAAAAATAGATTAATCTAAAATCTTCCTGACACTTCTTTTCTGCTTCTGTAGAACATAATTAAGAGCTTTAGTCACTGTTATAATGGATTAGCTTAGTTCAGGCAGGTCTTGTTGCCCAAACAGGCTACTCCCTAAGCAGTTATGTAAACTCATCATTAAATCAATGGAAATGTGTATTGTTCATGTTGCAGATATTTGTTCTTAATTTGGATATTTATTTTCCTAGGATACTTCTAAGGTATTATGCCTTAGTGGGGGGTAAATGTACTTTATTGTCCTATCAGTGACTGGAAACCTACATTAAAATCCAAGCTTCAAGAATCTACTGTTTATTGAGTGTTTGGGGAAATGTTAATTGAATATAAACTTGTATTATCATAAATCAGGGGCATAAGAGGACTTCAGCAATTATAGATGTCTCTTTCAACGGGAAATTTACACTCAAGTTGAAAACAAATGTATCTAGATATATGTATATTACGAGTTACTATACCAGGTTCAATATTCTTTTTTTTTTTTTTTTTAATATAAATTGTACTTTAGATGAAGGTTTACAGGACAAATAGTTTCTCATTAAACAATACACATATTGTTTTATGACAATGGTTAATAACACCACAACATGTCAACACTGCCCCTTCTCAACCTTGGGTTCCCTATTACCAGCTTTCCTGTCCTCTCCTGCCTTCTAGTCCTTTTCCCTGGACTGTTGTGACCCATTAGTCTCGTTTTGTTTTATGGGGCGGCCTAATCATTGGCTGAACAGTGAACCTCAGGAGTGACTTCATTACTGAGCTAAACAAATTTTTTTAAATTCTTCTGTAAGGACTATTTATTCCTTCTTCCCAATTTTTTTTTTAAACTATTCAGTTATTTATGTATATCAATATGGGCTCATGGATGTTTATTTTATGATGAGATTCAATTTTCATTTTGTATTATATTTTTCATGTTATCAATGTTATAGTGAACATTTTAAAGGAACTGGAAGACAGTTATTTCACTATGCACCGAAACAGTAGAAATAGCTTTCACAGTACTCATTCCTGCAATATGTGAAAGAACCCAACTGGGCCTGAGTATGAAGCACTTTCATACTTTTTCATTTTCTCAGCTTCTTCTATGACTGTTAATGGGTTTGACTTTTTTTGAGTCACTAAGGGTTGTTTCATTGACTCACACCCATGGGTATGATTGGCTTTTTGTGTCCAAACATGAGGCATTATGTTTTAATCTGAAGACATTTGAATTCATCATCAAACTTCCAGCTTTCCTCTTAATTGTGTCTTCAATGAACTTACATTCTGTAAGTTTAGTTTTATCTTCTGCAAACTCTTTTTACAGTTCTCAAATAATGCATAAAATCATGGACCTTGTGTAAATAATCGCTGATTTTTATATTTAAGGTAGACTGTGTAGCACAAGCAAGAGGTATAATCTATTTCCTCTCCTAAGTATAGTTTCTTAAACCAGTTGTCACTGAGTCTATTCTGACTCATGGCTACCCCAGGTGTGTCAGAGTAGAACTGTCCTCCACAGGGTTTTCATTGGCTGATTACTTAGAAGTAGATAGATAGCCTTTTTTTCTGAGGAGCCTCTGGAAGGACTTGAACCTACAACCCTTTCAGTTAGCAGTTGAGCATGTTAACCATCTGCACCACCTAGGGAACTCCCACAGTTCCTTAATGTAGGAAGAAACGTAAACTGCAACCTGTACCTACTGTAGATACACTCACATGCTCTTTTCCAGAAAATGACAGTAAAATTTCAAAACTGAATCACTTGGTGAGGGATTTATGTGTGATATAATGTTTCCATCACTATCCCTACCCAGTGATGCTATTCCCCAGGCAAACAAAGTATTCTTGGTGGCAGGCAAATTATCTCTCCCTCAGTAGTTTTGTGACTCCCCACATTGGTGTTGTCATACTTTCCCTAAGACAATCTCATGTCACAGTGTTTGTGTGTTTTAGTATTCCCTGCCAGGAAGAATTATCCTTCCCTGACAATGATTTATCTTTTGGAATTTAAGTGTTCCCTGCTTAAAATTTCCTTTCATCTGTCATCAGACCCATATTGTTCCTTTAATTTGATTTTTCTTACCGTTAACAATCGTTAGCTTATTTCTCATGGAGACTTTCAAATTAGTCCCCTCCTTCTCTTCCCATCCCTTCCTGTTAGCTTTCTCAAAGCAGACTAGAAGTCCTTGGAGGGCTTTGTCATCAGTGTAGTATATGTAGATTTGTTGATGGCATTATCATCTTCTGTTATTTACCACTATAAACGGTTGCATTATGTAAGAATTTCCCCTGATGCCTACTGGTCCTCTGAAAAAAAATAAATGTTTAACAAGAATAAACTTGTATTTACAACTTCAGAAAGAAAAAAAAATAAATGAATGATCTTGAAAACATAAATTGCATCATTCAGAGGTCAGGTTTCAAGAGAAGCAGGTAAAGCTATGTGTCTACCATACTTTGGAGAATTTGACACAGATGGCATGTTAAAATATGGCACCAGAACCAACTTCTGCTGAGAAGGGATCATTCTCTCTACTCTATTGTAGAGTCATGGAATAGACAGCAACTATACACAATGTGCGTTCTCTCATGGTTACTTTGTATGCACTGGAGTATAGCCATTTCTCACCTTGTCTAGGGTTCATAGAAACTTTCCTGGTGGTGGAAGTCTTTACTGTTTCACCAAAGAGAACATAATTAGTAGATGGAATCAACTTCAATCACTTCATGCAAGCTGAAGGTAAGAGACAGGATAACCAAGAGTAATAGTCTTTATTTAAATCTCTTGATGATATAACTCAAAAGCATATTGAAGTCTTAATATTAGAAATGAGAAAGAAGCATGTCCCCTTAATCTACTTATTGCTAAATGTATAGACAGTTTTAAACTTAAGAAAGTCAACATAACACATAGAAATATGAATTATATAAAGTCATACTTCATACTAACCCTGTCTTTTTTTTTTTTTGTACTTCAGGTGAAGGCTTACAGAACAAATAGTTTCTCACGAAACAGTAGTACACATTGTTTTATGATATTGGTTAACAACCCCGCAACATGTCAACCTCTCCCTTCTCGACCTTTTTTTTGGTAAAATATACATAGCCAAAGATACACCATTTCAAAAATTTCTACATGCACAATTCAGTGACATGGACTACGGTCTTCCAATTATGCTGCTATTCCCACTTTAGATGAAGGCTTACAGAACAAAATAGTTTCTCATTTAACAGTTAGTACACATGTTGCCTTATGACAATAGTTAACAACCTCACAACACATCAGCACTATCTTTACTCAACCTTGGGTTCCCTATCACCAGCTTTCCTGTCCCCTTCTGCCTTCTGGCCTTTGCCCCTGGACTGCTGTGCCTCATTAGTCCCATTGGTTTTATGGGGCTGTCCACTCCCTGGCTGAACGGTGAACCTCAGAAATGACTTCACCACTGAGCTAAAAGGGTGTCTGTGGGCCATACTCTTGGGGTTTCTCCTGTCTCCTTTAGGCCAGTAAATCTGGTCTTTTTTTGTGAGTTAGAATTTTGTTCTCCATCCTTCTCCAGCTCTGTCCAGAACCCTCTGTTGTGATCCTGGTCAGAGCAGTCAGTGGTGGTGGACGGGCATCATCTAGCTGTACTGGACTCAGTCTGGTGGAAGCCTTGGTAGCTGTGGTCCATTAGTCCTTCAGACTAATCTTTTTCCTTGTATCCTGTTCTTTTCATTCTCCCTTACTCCTGAAGGGATGAGACTGGTGGAGTATCTTAGATGGCTGTTCACAGGCTTTTAAGACCCCAGACGCTACTCACCAAGGTAGAATGTAGAACACTGTCTTTATAAACTGTGTTATGAAAATTGACCTAGATGTTCCCCGAGACCATAGTCCCCACAGCCCTCCACCCAGCAATTCATCCCTCAGGAAGTTTGGATGTGTCTATGGAGCTTCCATGACCTTTTCTTGTACAAGATGTGCTGGTTTTCCCTGTATTGTGTATTGTCTCACCCTTCACCCAAGATACCGCTTATCTATTGTCTATTTAGTATTTCCCCCCGACGCCTCCCATCCCTGGTAACCAAAAAAGGCTGTTACATTTTGTGTGTGAACATTTTTATGGGTTTTTACAGCAGAGGTCTCATATAATATTTCTCCTTTTGCGATTGACTTATTTCACTCAGCATAATGTCCTCCAGTTTCATCCATGTTATGAGATGCTTCACAGATTCATCATTGTTCTTTCTCATTACATAGTACTCCATTGTGTGTATGTACCATAGTTCGTTTATCCATTCATCTGTTGATGGGCATTTAGGTTGTTTCCATCATGTTGCTATTCTGAACAATGCTGCCATGAACATAGGTGTGCATATGTCTATTCGAGTGACGACTCTTATTTCTCTAGGATATATTCCTAGGAGTGGGATTGCTGGATCGAGTGGTATGTCTATTTCTAGCTTTCTGAGGAAGCGCCATATCATTTTCCAAAATGGTTGTATCATTTTGCATTCCCACCAGCAGTGCATAAGTGTTCCGATCTCCCCGCAGCCCCTCCAACATTTGTTATTTCCAGGGTTTTTGATTTGTGCCAGTAATGCCAGGATGAGATGGTATCTCATTGTAGTTTTAATTTGAATTTCTCTAATGGCTAGTGATCGCGAGCATTTCCTCATGTGTCTGTTGGCCATTTGCATGTCTTCTTTGGTGAAGTGCCTGTTCATTTCCTTTGCCCATTTTTTAATAGGATTATTTGTCTTTATGTTGTAGAGGTGTTGGATTTTCTTGTAGATTATGGAAATTAGACCTTTGTCTGACTCGTACTGTCCAAAAATTTTTTCCCAGTCTGTAGGTTCTCTTTTTACTCTTTTGGTGAAGTCTTTTGAAGAGCATAGGTGTTTGATTTTTAGAAGATCCCAGTTATCTAGCTTATCTTTTGGGGTTTGTGCGTTGATGGTTATGATTTGTATCCTGTTAATGCTATGTATTAAGGCCTGAAGTGTTGGTTCTAGTTTTTCTTCTATGAACTTTATACTTTTAGGCTTTATATTCAGGTTTTGATCCATTTTGAAGTAGTTTTTGTATACGATGTGAGGTATGGGTCCTATTTCACTTTTTTGCAGATGGATATCCAGTTTTGCCAGCACCATTTGTTAAAAAGACTGTCTTTTCCCCATTTGATGGACTTTGGGTCATTGTCGAAGATCAGGTGACCATAGGTGGATGGATTTACATCTGGGTTCTCAATTCTGTTCCATTGGTCAGTGTATCTGTCGTTGTACCAGTACCAGGCTGTTTGACTACTGTAGCTGTATAGTAGGTTCTGAAGTCAGGTAGTGTGAGTCCTCCAACTTTATTCTTCTTCTTCAGTAGTGCTTTACTTATTCGGGGCTTCTTCCCTTTCCATATAAAGTTAATCATTTGTTTTTCCATCTCTTTGAAGAATGGTGTTGGTATTTGGATCCGGATTGTGTGGTATTTGTAAATTATTTTGGGTAGAATTGTCATTTTCACAATGTTGAGTCTGCCTATCCATGAGCATGGTATGTTTTTCCATTTATGTAGATCCCTTTGGGTTTCTTGCAGTAGTGTTTTGTAGTTTTCTTTGTATAGGTCTTTTATATCCCTGGTTAGATTTATTCCTAAGTATTTTATCTTTTTTAACCCTGTCTATCTTGATAATCATTTTTATGTGCCAATGAAGCTGTTTAGAAGACATACTCTTGCTGATCCTGGAGTGATGAAGATAAATCTAAGAAATTCTGAGTTGCATAAGAGGAATGTTTGCAACACTTCAATGAGCTAGCTGTGTGTTCTTTGACAAATCACTTCATATCTCTGGTCTATGATCTACACTATCCTCTCCAATTCTAAACATCCAATGTTTCTATGGCAATGTTATTCTGTATAGGGGTTCCAGGACCAGCAGCATTAAAATCAGCTGGGAAGTAGTCACAAATGCAAATCCTTAGACTCTGTCTCAGACCTACTGAATAAGAATCTCTGGGGATGGGGCTGAGGAATCTGTTTTCCCAAGCTGTCTGGATGATTTGTATGAATACTCAAGTTGAGAAGCGCTGCTGTCAGACATTTAGTGTCAAGTGGAAATAAGCAAAACACACAAATACATATGTTACAAGGGACAACAGGAAGTTATACAAGGGGATGGGTCTCTGTATATGGGAGCAAAGCTTGGATACAGTTTATAATACATCTCTTGTAGTAAAATACATTTTCATTAAATCTAAACATAGCTGGATCATGGTAGTTGTCCATTTTGATATATGCTTTTTTTTTTTTTTTTGTTTCCTCTTGTAACAGCATTTGTTTCATTATAGTGCAGTCTTCACTCTGAGTCCAGAAGGACCAAGTAGGGTGAAAAAGTCTCAAAAACTCTACGAAACAATGCGTGTTTGCATTCTGACAGTGCTCATCCCTACATGACACTCTGGAGGCTGGTGCTTCTGCTGTGAACTTGCTGCACTATACTGATCCCCAGATGCACCAATGTCCCTTTTTCTTTATGAAACGCAATCCAATATCACACTACAGAATGTATAAAACTGCCAAGTCTATATCCCCACACAGGTCCCTGCAAGGAAAGAAGCCTACTGTTATAACAATACTGACTCCCTTATTACACAAGGAAAACTCATGACTCAAACAACAGTTTCCCTCTGCACTAATAATATAAGCTTTATTATACCTGTGACCATAAAAAAAAAAAAAAAAAAATACAGTGGAGAGGGACAGGAATTAACCAGGGAAAGAAACCAGGAACAAAATAAAAAGATGATGTTTTCCATAAGACAAAGGGATCAGACTGTCTGGGAAAGGGTGATGTGATGACTATCAAATAAAATCAGCTCATCTGGCACCAACTTGAAGGCCCACAGTGGTGCTACTCAACACTTTTTAACAATGAGTCTCTTATAGAAACTGTTTACTCAATCAGCTGTTGCAGAGTTTAATTTTAGCAGAAAGAAATGATAAAATCTGAAATCTTCAAGATGGCAAGAGTAACAAAGTACTACTTCCATTAATAGGCCCACAGTAAATGTTTATTGAGTATACGAATGCATGAGTAAGTGAATAAATGAGTTGAGGATGACATGTGTAATTGAGTTTTGTCAAATACAAAAACAATACTGAGGAATGAGACTTTATCCTGATTATTCAAGAATGATAACTACATTGTTTTTTGAATTGATTGTTTAGAATACACCTTTGAGAAGGCATACAGGTGTACAGATAGCTTAAATGTTATAAATGGCAAGATGGCATATCATCATTGTAAAGAGCTCAGACTCTAGTGTCAGACTGCTTGTGTTCAAATTTGGGCTTTACCACTTGCTAGACACATGGCTTAACATCTATGCATCTGTAAAATGAGGACAAAGAAACGTCCACACTCCATTTATTTATTGTGTAGACTAAATGAGCTCAAGCATGTACACAATTTGATGCAACATTTTGAAGGATTTTAATTTATTGATTATTAATCCATTGTTATTATTGATATTGCCATTATTAATGGATTTACATTACTATGTAACTAAAGAATTCTACAAGCTTTTCTGAGAGAGATCACAAACACTGCTTCTTTCTCTTTTACCTTATGTTCCAGGGGTTGATCAGACTTTAGTGAAGAGAGTTGAAGGGTAGGAAACACCTTGGCCAGATCCTGCAGCCCACATGACAGTAAGCTCTAATTATTTGAATAGCTGAAACTCCAGCAATGCTGAAACTAGTAACTTTGAATAGTGATCATGTTGTTGCAGTAATCAAACTTCTCCTCTTCCACTCATAAAGAGTGGAATTCTTTTCCTTATTATTATCTTTTAGAGCAGAATAAAGCGCCAGAACACAGAAGCTATGAGCAAATAATGCAGAAGGCTCAGCTTACAGGGAAAAGACACATCACAAAAGGAAAGCAAGATGATTCCAACGGTACGCTCAGGATCTTATGAAAGATTCCGTTTCTGGACTTTCTGCCTGAGAAAGGAAGAAAAGAAGGAAGGAAGGGAGAAATGGAGGAAGGAAGGGAGGTTGGGAAGAAGGGAGGGAGAAAAGAAGAGAAAGAGAGAAAAGGGAAAAATTCTGACCTAAAAAATAAATTGTGCTGAACAGTTTTCAGAGCATGTAAGAAAGAAGTAAAACCTTCTTAATAATACTGTTGATAAGAACTCGATACTTAAAGGAAACTTTGAATTAAGTAGGTAAGCAAAGGCTTATTTTTTTCTGAAGACAAGAAATCAGGGCCCTGATACAAGGTAGTAACTGACATTCCAGAACCAGGGCTTCAAACCACTTCAAACCGCTTCGGTCACGGACGAAGAAGTGAAACTGGAACAGATCAGAATTTTTAAAGTTGTGTGATCCGGCATTATAGTCAGAATGGGAAAATTACAGGTTACAGCTTTGGAATGGGAGATTCAGAAGAGGCATAGTGATCCCTTTCAGGAGCCTGATGTGTAAGACTGAATAACTGGCAGGACTGTGAACAGTAATGCACATTCGAAGCAGTGCAGTCAGCTCCCATCAGGCAAGAGATTTGGTTGCTGTGCAATGCATATACTGCCCTTGTTTTCTAAGGGGGAGATTAAGTTTCTAGCAGGGCTTCAACCTGTAAGTTTTGCTATTCCAGTTATGGTTCCGGTTCATCCAAATTTTAAAAATTAAAAAATTTGAGTCTGTTCTGCTGTCACTTCCTCGGCCATGAATGAACTGGGAAGAACTGGTTTGAAGCCTTGTCCAGAACTGAAAGGTATGAGACAAGGATAGGGTTAGGAGAGGCAGAAAACAAATAGAAATTAAACAGAGGAGAAAAATAGGTCTAAAATCTGCAGTTTTTAAAAATCAATTATCTTTTGAGAAATAAATTGGAAATTAGTGTCCAAATAGTATGACATGACAGGCTATTATATAAAATTATGCATATGATAACGTATAAAAAATATGTAATAAGTCTATGGTACTTGTAACTTAGTGTGGGTTAACTCACTTTTTTTTTTAACTCTTTTTGTCTGTTTGTTTTGTTTGGATCATTCTCTATTAAATAAACCTTCCAAATAAATTTACAGATAAATATCTTGATAGGGTGGATCTTATCTGAGAATTACAGACATAAATCAATTAACTAGAGCTCCACAGATCTGCTAGAAACCAAGCTTTAAATAATTTTGCCTTCCTAGGTTTATTTCTGACTTTTTCTACTACCTATTATGCTTCCCCCAGAAATTTTCAAAGGTTGACCACAGTTAGCGTGTCCTTTTCTCTGCAGACCTCCAATCCTGTTGCAGAGAAATAGTCATAATGTCAGGAGTCAGGCTCCCTGATGAGTGCAAACATTCCATAATCAGAATTTGCTAAGTATCACAGGATATACTTTAGCAAGTAATGTTAACAACGAAAATAAAAAACCCCTTGCCATTGAGTTGATTCCGACTCAGAACGACCCTATAGGACAGAGTAGAACTTCCCCATAGGGTTTCCAAGAAAGAGCTGGTAGATTCGAACTGCTGACCTTTAGGTTAGCAGTCGAGCTCTTAACCACTATGCCACCAGGGCTCCAATAATAAAAACAGCACCTGATTTTTACTGACATGTACTTTTTGCCAAACTCTGCAGTCTATGAAACCCTATGAGGTAGTTCTGCTCTGTCTTATAGGGTTGCTACGAGTAGGAATAGACTTGAAGGCGCACAACAACAATAACACTTCATATGAATTGTTTTTGTTTACTTTTGTCAAGTATAAATAGCTTCCTTTTATTTATTTATTTATTTTTTTACCAAATAACTTTGTGCAAAGTGGACTTTTTTCAATGATACAAAATAATTCTACAATATACATGCTAGGAATCGATTGCATTTTTTTCTTAAATGTAAATTGGATTACCAGAAGCAATTTTTCTTAATGGATTGTTTCAAGTAAGTAAAAAAAATGTGCACAGTGTGTGCAAGTTATTGTTTTAGGTGCTGTCAAGTTGGTTCGACTCATAGCAACTCTATGTACAAGTGAACGAAACACTGCCTGGTCCTGTGCCATCCTCACAATCATTACCATGCTTGAGCCCATCATTACAGCCACTGTGTCAGTCCATCTCCTTGAGGGTCATCCTCTTTTATGCTGACCCTTTACTTTATCAAGCATGATGTCCTTCTCCAGGGACTGGTCCCTCCTGATAACATGTCCAAAGTATGTGAGACAGAGTCTTGCCATTCTCGCTTCTAAGGAACATTCTGGCTATATTTCTTCCCAGACAGATTTGTTCATTCCTCTGGCAGTCCATGGTATATTCAATATTCTTCACCAATACCATACTTCAAAGTCATCAATTCTTCTTCAGTCTTCCTTATTCATGGTTCAGCTTTTATATGTGTTTTTTGTTTCTGTTGCTGCTAACTGCCATCCAATTGATTCCCATTCATAGCGACCCTGTGTACAACAGAAAGAAACACCACCTGATCCAGCACCATCCTCATAATCGTTGTTATGTTTGAGCCCATTGTTGCAGCCACTGTGTCAATCCATCTGGGTGAAGGTCTTCCTCTTTTTCGCTGACCCTCTACTTTACCAGATCTTCTCCAAGGACAGGTCCCTCCTGATAACATGTCCAAAATATGTGAGATGAAGTCTTGCCATCCTTGCTTCTAGGGAACATTCTGGCTGAACTTCTTCCAAGACAGATTTGTCCTTCTTCTGGCATTCCATGTTATATTCAATATTCTTTGCCAAAACCCTAATTCAAAGGCATCAGTTCTTCTTTGGTCTTCCTTATTCCTTGTCTAGCTTTCACATGCATGTGGAGTGATTGAAAACACCATGGCTTGGGTTATGATGTTGCTTATTTGTCCAGTTGTGAGGATTTTTGTTTTCTTTATGTTGAGTTGTAATCCGTACTGAAGGCTGTAGTCTTTGATCTTCATCAGTAAGTGCTTCAAATCCTCTTCACTTTTCAGCAAGCATGGTTATGTCATCTGCATAAAGCAGATTGCCAATGGGTCTTCCTCCAATCCTGATGCCCCCGTTCTTCATAAAGTCCAGCTTCTAGGATTATTTGCTGGGCATACAGACTGAATAAGTAGGGTGAAAAGATACAACCCTGACACATACCTTTCCTGACTTTAAACTCAGTATCCCCTTGTTCTGTTCAATCAACTGCTTCTTGTACAGCTTCCTCATGAGTACAATTAAGTGTTCTGGAATGCATGTGTATGAGGCAATAGAAAATACCATGGCTTGTGTCAGGCACATCTTAGTCCTCAAAGTGGCATCTTTGCTTTTTAATACTTGAAAGAAGTCTTTTGCAGCATATTTACCGAATACAATACATCATTTGATTTCTTGATTGTGGCTTCCATTGGCATTGATAGTGGATCCAAGTAAAATGATACCCTGGACAACTTTAATATTTTCTCCATTTATCATGATGTTGCTTTTTTGGTCCAGTTGTAAGGATTTTTACATTTTTTATGCTGAGGTGCAATCTATACAGAAGTGCATTAAAAAAAAAAAAAAAAAAGGTCGCATCAAGTCTAGTCTGACTCATAGAAATCCTATAGGAAAGAGTAGAATTACCCCATAGGTTTTCCAAGGAGCTGCTGGTAGATTTGGACTGCTGACCTTTTGGTTAACAGCTGTAGCACTTAACCAGTATGCCACCAGGGCTCCATACTGAAGTGCTTGCTCCATCTCAATTAATTTTGGTAAACAAATGAAACCAAATAATGCACCAATCAGAACACATATATGTGAACATTTCCCTTTGACTCTTTATTAAAAGTAACTTTTTTTTTTTTTTTTTTTTTTAGTATAGAAAGTGAATGTAATTCTTATCTCAGAATGGGTGTGATTTTTACTTTCAGGTGAATCTGCCCTGTTTTGTATATTTTTTTGAATATTTTGGTGAAATAAAAAAGTTTGCCCTTCGACTGCTAAATATTTTTAGAACATTTTTATCAAAAACACAAAATGTTGTCTCCTGGTTTAAAGTATGGCTGGCAAATTTTGGAAATAAAAAGACAGAACACAGTTAAATTTTAATTTTAGATGAACTTTTTTTTTTTTTTTACTGTAATTATGTCCCCTGCAATATTTGTTGAGATATACTAAACAACTATTCATGGTCTATTTATAACTCAAGTTTAATTAAACATCCTTTATTTTATATGCCAGTCATAGTTTAAGTTAAAAAAAAATTATCAAATAATTCTTAAAGTTTTGGAAGATAGATTTGTCAACTATGAGTCTTCTCAAGTGATAACATTGGCCTTTGATGAAATTAAAAATGTAAAGATAGACATTTTTATTGTGATTTAGCCCTTTTCATACTGTGGCTTAATTAGCTGAGCAAATGCTCCCCGGGGTGCTCTGTTTTCATGTTTGTTTATTTTAAAATATAATTTCACCATTTTTTTTCTCCTGGATTATCATATTTAATGTGGAGACCCTGAGACATTTTTATTTCAGGTTTAGGAAAGGAAGTACTCTGATGAATAATTAAATCTATGGTGTGAAATTTCTAGAATTACTGTAAGATGAGGCACTCTTACACCATGTTTTGCATTACTGTTCAGAGGGTATATGTAGAGACATCCGCTTCCCTTGCCCAAATCCTATTAAGATAAAATGAACAAAAGATAAGTCAAAAGCCTTCATTTTGTTCCCCATATGAAATTCTATTTACAAACCTCCATTCTTTGCAAGATTATTTACTCTAAAAGTGTGGAAGTGAATCAGTGAAAGAAAGAACCAGTTGAAAGATAATATCTGGAACAAAAAGCAAGTGGCTATGTTTCCCAAACTACTGCCATGTGAGAAACAGATAAATTAGTTTATACTGAGTATATTTAATGGTAAAATGTCCTAATGCGTTTTCCTGACACCTTAACTTGAAAATAATACTAATTCAGTAGCTAGAATCAAAACATAAAATCATGTTTTGTATTGGTCTTGGTCACAACATCTAAAGCATCTTGCTAGGGCTCATGTGATAATAATAGCTAACATTTATCAAGTTATGATTTTTCTCCAGAATTCTCTGAGCTACCATATTTTTACTCAAATAAGTCACATCTTCTAAGTTTGTTTGCCAAAAGCTCCCTCCCTGCCGCGAGGTATTTTCGTAAGCGTTCTTATGCCAACCTGTTGCTGTAAAAAAATTAGCATAGAATTTGTAGAAGACACACGTTATTTGCATAAAATATCATAATTGCTTTGTAAAGTTGTCTCTTAAGCTCACAAACAACTCTATGAAGTAGGTAGTAATATTATCCCCATTGTATTTATTACAATACTTTCCCAAAGTCACACAGATATGTGGAGGAACTTCTGCAAGGTATGTTCCTAGGTGAGAAAAACTATCTGACCCTTACAAAATGGGTAAGAGTGGCACTGACTCCAGAAGCCCCAGCGCTAGTAGCTGGCATGCCTCTTTCCCATTTTTTGATTGGATAGTCCCAATCCCAACTGAGGAACCCGGTGGTACAACGATTATAAGCTTGGCTGTTAACCAAAAGATTGGCAATTTGAACCCTGGGGAGAAAGAGTTGGTGATCTGCTCCCATAAACATTACAACCTAGAAAACCCTATGGGGCAGTTCTGCTCTATCGCATGGGGTCACTGTAATTGAAATCAACTCGAAGTCACCTAACAGCAACAATCACAATAGGTATGCACAAAAAATAATCTTTTATCACAATCTAAAAATTGTGGTATAGAAATAAAATAGATTATAGATGTCAAACACGTTCAACAAGATCTTCTTTTTTTGTTTAAGGGATTAATAACGTGCAATCAGTTTACAGAAGTTCTCAACCTTAGCTGCCTTTGGACTTTCCTGGGAAGCTTTAAAAATCCCTGATTCCTGGGTTCTTTTCTGGAGATTCTAACTTAATCAACCTGGGTAGGGCCTGGGCATCAGGATTTTTTAAAGGTCCCTAATTGCTGAAAAAAAAAGTAACACTGTCTATGTACAGTTAGTTTATTACCCAGACTAAGCAAGCGATGAACCTTAATGCAGCTATTTACAGCAGCTTTTGAAGGTGCTTGAATAACATTTAAATTGTTCCCTGCAGCTTTTCTAGCTAGAATATATGAGCCATTCCTAAAAATATATTACTCTGAACAGACAGACAGCTCAGCTACTCTCTGCAATACAGAACTTGAAAATTAAATTTTATCCATTGGTCAAAAGAAGAAAGGAGGGAGTTGTAAAATATATGGAGGTACAAATAAATTTACCTAAAATAATAACAGTGATGATAACAATAACGTGTGTGGCTACATCATCAAAGACCAACATTTCAGAAGACTCCCTGTCTTCTCAATGTCTGGGGATAATAGTATAGCAATTCCAGTTGCCAGCTCCTAATTCCCTAGTCCCAGCTTCTCATAGCAATTGAGATTCTTCTGAGAAAAGCAAACATACCCAGGCATAAAGCCTCAGCCCCTTGAGGTTCCCAGAAAGCAAAGTAATCCACATGCTAAATTAGAAATATAAAGAGGAAAGCGGGGGCAGTCACTCTTGGTGGCAGCAGGAATAGAAACTTGACGATTTAAGAACGTGTAAGTGGCTCTTTGGCAACAGAGGTCAGCTGTGGGCTTTGTGTCCCTCTGGGTTAGTCAGCTATGGGAGTCCTAACTAGGAGCATAATAGATAAACTCATCATGGCCACAGCAAGCTACCTAATCTGGTCCTGCTAATAACAGCCAATTAAGTTTACATTATAAAATGATTTCTAGAATTGAAGGCAGGTGGACTTTTAATTATGAATTGTTTGAAAACATTAAAAATTTTTAAATCAAAGGCTTGAGGCATTATCTTTGGTATGTGGTAACTGCTTCTGATCTTTCCAATATTGTCTTCTCTACCTAAATTAGTGAATCAATGAGAAGTGGAGTCAAATTGTTGTGTAATTTGAATATGGGGGATTAGTGTTATGTGTTTAAATTATTTCTTTCACAAGACATTCCATTATTACTGATTAATTTTAATCAAGATACCAAATGGTCTTTCACCTCTATATTTTTCCAGCACTGATTCTAACTACCTAGCATTTATTTGAATTTAGATTTAATAAATGCCTTCTTCTCAACCCCTACAGCTAGCATTTGAACTAGCGGGTTGATAATGAAGATACATAAAGATTAGATCTACAGCATATAAGACGTCGGTAATGCTTTGATTTCACTCTACCTGCCTGTGGAAGTCTAAGATGAGTAAATATCAAACAACTTAAGTTATAGTCTGAAAGCACAGGGAAAGGAGCCTCAGTATAGCCACAAATCTCTTAACTGTAAACACAATTTCCTGTCAACAGAAGTAAAAGAAAGAATCATTGCTTCTAAATGCCCTTTTTGGAATCCCTCCACTTACTTTGTTTTGTTTATTTGAGTGTTTCCTTTATTTCATTGTATAAGGTTACAACTTTAGATGTGTAAAGAAACGAGTAAAGTATCTTTCTGTGTAGATGTTTAGTAAAAGAGTTACCTGTAAAGAGCTTTTAGGCATAAATCAGTGTTCTCTGACTTGAGCACACATCAGAATCACCTGGAGGAATTGTGAAAACACAGATGGCTGGGCCTCACCTTCTCCAGAGTTTCTAAGTAAGTACTTTTGGGATACCCCCTCCCTCCTACTCAAAAAAAAAAAAAAAGACAGGACTTCAAACAGGTTCATTCAGGTGAGAACCTCAGCTGAGAAATAGCATTTCTAAAAAGTTCCCTGCTGAGAATTTGCATTTCTAACAAGTTCACTACTGAGAATTCGCATTTCCACCCCAGATATACTGAATCAGAATCTGTACTTTAATAAGATCGCCAGGTTACTCTTATGTACAACTTCCTGGGAACTTGTTAGAAATGCAAATTATCATCAAGGAACTTGTTAAAAATGCAAATAGTCAGCACGGTTTCAAACTGAACCTAACTCAGTTCGAAGCCCTGAAAAAAAAAAAAAAAACTTGCATCCTGTTGATTCTGACTCATAGTGATCCTATAGTACAGAGTACAACTGCCCCACAGGGTTTCCAAGGCGACCTAAATCTTTAAATCTTTATGGAAGCAGACTGCCATGACTTTCTCCCACAGAGCAGCTTATATGTTCAAACTGCTGACTTTTTGGTTAGCAGCTGAGCGATTTAACCACTGAGCCACCATAGCTTCTATTTTGAGGCTAGGGCCCAAAAATTTACATATGTAAAAAGTTGTGAGGTGATGGCTGATGTTGCTGGACCAAGGACCACACTTTGAACCACAGATTTGTTGCTACTAATAAAATGAAACTTTGAATAGAATAATCCAGAAATACATGGAAATGCCAGTCTCATTGGATATATTCTAAGAATATGATGCCATATGAAGGAGAAGTATGTTTATGGGTTCTGTCATCATGGCCATCAGACTTGGCAAATTTCCCATTAACCAGTCCAATGCATGATAATGTGTTCTATAATATTACACAGTACTGTCTAAATTTCAGTCACGTTGTTGTTGTGTACAGTTGAGTCATGACTCATAGCAACCTCTATACGACAGAGTAGAACTGTCCCATAGGATTTCCTAGGCTGAAATCTTTATGGGAGCAGATAGCCAGATATTTTCTCCCACAGAGCCACTGGTGGGTTCTAACCTTCTGCCTTTCAGTTAGCAGCTGAGTGTTTAACCATTGTGCCACCAGGAGTCCCACTTTGTTGTTTTTTGTTGATTTTATTATGTACACATCATTATGCGGAATGACTAAGGGAATGTTCTTTTTATTAGGTTCTGAAAGGGTAGATTGGTATCAGTTTTCATGCATCTCGCCCTAAATCTCTAAATCCCAGGGTCACTGGATCATGTTGGATTCATCCTCTAATCCTAAAGAGGATGTGTATAACTCTAGTGTTATGTATAGCAAATTTTCATCCCAGGTCATGAAACCACATTTTTAGAGAAACACCCGATTCCTGACCAAAAACCTTGTGTCATTAGAGGTACTGCTAGTCAGAAAGACCAAAGTTACTGTGACTCTAAAGCAGGGATGCAGAGCCATAGATCCTTATATTCCTGACAGTGACTCCATCCTAGCACTTTCCCTTACTCTATGTAGCTTCTCAAGGAATTCAGTTATTCTAAAATATACTTGTCAATTCTAGCCTTATTTCAAGATCTGAATACTGAAAACGAATCCACTTGTTATGTATATTATGTTGGCTTACTTCTGTTTCCTAAATACGTGTTTCATTCAACATCCTACCTAACCTGAGAGCCGGGTCTGTTTAGAGAGCATCACATCGAAAATTATCTAGATTAAGCAATGTTTTCTAGTCTGGCCTTAATTGATGTTGTGATCTCCATGAGTGTGACTCTTCTCTTATTAACTACCACTCTGAGGCGTCTATACATGTAAGTGGTCATTGAGTAGGGAGATTGAATATTCCAGTATGTGAAAATGCTTTGTAAACTGTAAAATTCAGGCCATCATTAATTTATAGATGATCTTCAAGGGCTTCAGTATTATCTAAGATGTGGAAATCTAAAATGAATAACTATCAGACAATTTAAATCATAGTCTAAGATCACAGGGCAAAGAACCTTAGTTTAGCTACAGGTCTCCTGATGTAAACACAATTTCTTGTCTACAGAAGTAAAAGAACCATCGCTTCCAAATGAATATTCTGGAATTCCTCCACTTAATTATTTTTGTTTATTTGATTGCATTCTTTTGTTATCTAAGGTTATATCTTTAGATGGATCAAGAAAATAGAAAAGTATCTGTAGAAGTTTAATAAAGGAAGTTTTTATCAGTAAAGTGAATACAGGTGTAAATCAGTGTGTTAGTTTATAGCACTGCTGTAAACACTGCTGTAAACAGAGGCTCTCCAACTTTTGTGCACGTAGAATCACTTGGAGGTCTTTCTATAAGGCAAGTAAGATTTAACTATTTAGGTTTAAGGAGAAATTGACATGGATCATCTGAGACTCTATCAAGAGAGGCCTAAATTGCTGGGACTTTTTCATGTAAATTATAAAGAAGTACAGCATGCTAATACTTAAATTGTCTTTGGGTATTGCAAATGGTTAACTTGTTTGGCTGCTAACCAAAAAGTTGGAGGTTTGATTCCACTCAGAAGTACCTCAGAAGAAAGGTCTGGCAATCAACTTCCAAAAAAATCAGACATTGAAAAACCTGTGGAGCACAGTGCTACTCTGACACATGGAGTCATCATGAGTTGAAATTGGTTTCAAGGGTGACTAGTTTTTCACTTGCATTAAGGTATGCTTACAAATAAAAGGTTTTCTAAAGCAGTTTTTGTATTTCCACAAACTCAAGCATGTAAAGATTGTCAAATTTAAAATTATTGCCCTCTCTGCAACCCACTATTCCTATTCTCCTCTGCTACTATCCCAACCCTCGCTCCACCCCCATCATTTCCTTCAGAATTTTCAACCAAAACTCCATGGGCATAGCCAAAGTGAGGTTAATGAGAAGATACGGAGAATTAACTCCATCTACTTCTATTAAAATGGTTTAAAAATTCTCTTGAGTAAACTTTCTGGCCAACTTGATCAGCTTACCCGTGCCCACCAGTTTCTTTATTTTAAGATAAACTCAAAAACTTTCTTCTAGCATTTAGAAATTATATACTTGCTGTTTTTTTGTCTGTTTAAAGATGTGAGTAGATACAGCCAAAAGAAAAAAAAAACAAAACAAAGTATACTTTTTTATACTTTTTACCAAACTAATGCATTTTCTGGGAAAATGTCCATATTGAGGAATGTATGGAAGTTCTGGAAATTATAGTCATCACTTACTCTAACTATAATTAACAAACTAAGTACTAGATTTTAACGTACCTGAATTTTAATTATCTAATTACCTTAAATTTAGGGTACATTTTTTTCTGTGCTTATTTGTTTTGTTCTGCTTTTAAAGACTGAGAAGAAATACCATGTCTTCTTAAAATCTCATGCCTTTGAACATGCAATTCCCATTGCCTGAAAAATTCTACTTATTCTTGAAAAACAACATCAAATGTCATGATCTTCAGTGAGGACACCCATGATCCTATCTGCTACTAAATCTCTCCCTACTCAGTTCTCCTAACATTTGTCCTCCAAACTGTATTATCCCATTGAGAATAGCTACCGTATGTCAAGCACCTACTAGTTACATACGTACTTGACATAATCATATTCAATCTTCACAACAGTGCAAAGAAGTTGAGGTAGAGATCCTTTTTCAAATTCAGAAGTGAGTATTAAAATTACGTAAAGGACCCAAGGTCACACAGTTTGTAACGTGCAAAGACAGTTTTTAAAGCCGTTCCTAACTGTTTATATTTCTCCATTCACTTAAAACCCTGCCAGAACTGATGCTATATTTTATTTATTGTTTATCCCCAGCTCCAAGTGCAGCCTATAACACATATCGATTGCTTAATGAATGTTGAGTGATTGAATGAATGGATGAATGAATCAGGGAATGAATCAATCTCTTCATGGAAGGCTCTTAATAGAAGAGTGACTTTTTTCTAAACTTAAATTTCACAGATTAACTGTACCTTATTCTTCCACAAACCGTATCTGTATTTAGTCACATATAATTAACATTTAAAAAATACATAAAAAACTCACCTAAAACTTTTGGCAGGTAATTAGGAGGATGAACTGACTAACACGCATATTAATCCTTTTAAATAAAGTGCCGTTTTCTTTTTCTCCTGCTTTCCAACTCTGTGCAGACAAACCCTCACAATTTTAATGTCATGTCATGTCCACCATCTTGGAAAAAAAGACATAAAAACTTCTATGATGATGATTCAAATGAATAAATATGCTTTTGAACATAATATACATACAGCATGAAATTTGAAGGTATATGCATTATCAGAATTTCATGTTCATAATGAACATAAAACTATTGAATATAAGATCTTTTTTCACATTTAATTTATGCTACCAAATTTAAAATAATATGTTGCTTATTGTGTGACAATTATAGCAGGCAAACTTTACCTTACACATTTAAGAATCTGCTGATATTCTAGGGGTATTGAAGGCAGTTAGGGTTTTTCTGAATGTGCCCAATAACAAGCATGTTCTTCAAATATTTCTAAGTTTGGTTTTTGGGCCTTTCTAGATATTTATCTGAAAGTTAAAGATAATATTTGAGGGCTCCTTAAAGGAACCCTTGTGGTGCAGTGGTTAAAGTTCTTGGCTGCTAACCAAAAGGTCAGTGGTTGGAATCTACCAGCTGCTCTTCAGAAGAAAGATGTGACAATCT
The DNA here is from genome assembly GCA_030035585.1 of Dugong dugon. Classification (NCBI taxonomy): domain Eukaryota; kingdom Metazoa; phylum Chordata; class Mammalia; order Sirenia; family Dugongidae; genus Dugong; species Dugong dugon. The sequence continues at coordinate 93,080,013 of CM057472.1, forward strand.
GCTTCCGTAAAGCTTTACAGCCTTGAAAATACTATGGGGCAGTTCGACTCTGTCCTATAGGGTAGTTATGAGTCAGAATCGACTTGAAGGCATTGGGTTTGGTTATAGATGAGTATAAGATATTTTATAGGGAATTAAGTTTTATCAAACAGATTTAAATATATATATATATATATATATATATATCATAATGCTCATAAAAATATAAGCATGTGCCCAAAATTTTATTTATTAAGGCCTTAAGTATTGAGGGTTATAGTTAAATGCTATACTGTTTCAAAGGAAAATTCAAAGAACACACATATATAGACAATCAGGAATGATGATTTGAATTTATGACTATCTTATCATAAATTTATGTCAACATCTATAGAGCAGTAACCAGCTACATTCCACCACACACACCTACTTTGCATTTCTATGGACTGGAATCATTTGCATTATTATCAGTTTCCTACAACTGGCAGAGATGTAAAAAACTCAAAGACAATGAAAGTTAACTTAAATAGCTTAAAGGTAAACTGGACAGGATAAGATATCTAGTGATTTCTTTTTCCGATTTCAAAGTCTCTTACAATATATTCTTATATTGTATAATACGGAGCCCTGGTGGCGCAGTGGTTAAGAGCTTGGCTGCTAACCAAAAGGTCGGCAGTTTGAATCCACCAGCCGCTCCTTGAAAATCCTACGGGGCAGTTCTACGCCATCTTACAGAGTCGACTGTGAGTCGCAATCGACTAGATGGGATGCAGGTTTGGTTTATTGTATAATATAGCAATAGTTTTAGAAATGATGTTTGATAAACAGTTTGTTGGTAGTTGAGTCTTTGTGAAATAGGAGATGCCAGCTGGTATTAAGGATCCAGAGAAAGAAATGAGGTTACTTTGCTTGAGTGGTGTGGAGGAACGCGTATGGCTGCAGAAATGGAAGGAATGAGAAAGTGAAAGGCGAATGGGGGAAGGCTGCAGAGCTCAGTGTGTACCCTCACCCATTTTCCTGAGGTCTGAACTTCAATAAAGCTATTTAATTCACAGAGCAATCGGTGTGGGTGGGTTTGTTGTGGAATTTGCTGAAACGAAGAGTTCACAGATGGGTAATAGTGGTGTGATGCCTGGCCAGCATGTGAAAGCTCAGGAACTGGTATGCACATGGGACTTTTCAAGAAGTGTTCACAAAAATCTGAAGCAATCCTGTGATATCAAAAAGTACAGATAGGTGCCAGTTCACATCATGATTACATGTAAAATGTTGAAGGCACTACTTAAGCACAAAAGAGGTTTTTTTTTGAGTATTAAAACATGTATATTCTTTACAGTTTTAAAGGAGCCACTTGGAAAGCAGTTCCTGTACTTTCTGTAAGTACTTTCTTTGGTCCACATGAGGTCCTCCACAGATGTTAACGTCCCCCCCAGCATCCTCACTTACCACCTTGGTCTTTTGCTGTAATCATTTCTGAACCACTGGAATGTCTTAATTTCTCCTCTCTGCTTAGCTCATGACTTTCAACCAAATTCTACCAGCACCATGGAAGGTACTCTGGCTATTCAGGTTGGCATTAATCTTTCCTTTGTCTGAAAATTAGTTGCATTTAAAGTGATACCATTGAGCTTCAATTATGCTCTCCCCAATTAGATCATAAACTTCTGGACAACAGAGAACATAATGCATATAATATCTATTTCTGCTCTTCGGGAAGATTTGCCTATGTAAAGGTTATATTGTAAGTACTTGCTAATGGACTATAAAGGAAATGACAGCCATGGCCAAACTCTATTAAATAAGTTCTATTTTATTACCTCAAGGAATTTATATCAGTAATGAAATAATCCAGTCTTTCCCTCCATGAATTTGAGTCAAGATCAGGTTAATTAACATTCCCAAAGTATTTGTTGAGTGATGTTGTCGTGCCAGGCATTGTCACATTCATTATCTCACTTAATTCTGCTTATTTTTATGGAAGTGCAATTTTTTAAGAAGTGAAAAAAGACACAGAAGTTAAAATAATCATTAATAATCATGCAATTGTTTTGTGCCAGTGTCAGAGATCTTGCATTGGTCAGTAAAGGCTGCATTATTGATAACCTTGTAAACCATGCTGAATATCATCAACTGTATTAAGAAGACAATGGCAAACCATTAAAGGTGGTAAGTAGGGTGGTAACATAATTCTGTATCTTTGAAGTATCACTGATTACTATCTGGAGAAGGCAATTTGAGGAAAGCAAGACTGGCAATAAAAAAATCAATTATGCTTACCATCAATTCATGTGAAAAACGATGTCAGATCCGACTAGGGAGTGGTTACGTAACTGAGGAGCAATGGATGAATTTGAGATGCTATTCTAAAAATAGAATTGACAGGGCCTCTTGAAGAAAAGAGCATTTTGAAAATAACTTCTCTGGAATAGATGTTGACGAAATTCATTTACTGAGATTGAAATCTCAGAAAGAGAAGCCTGTTGAGCGGAGAGTTGATGAGTTCAGATTGGGGTAAGTCTTCCCCCTATAGAAGATAACTGAAGACTTGTTACTGTAAAGGAAGAAGAAAAGAAAGTTGAGCACGTTGCAGAGTAACACCAAAACTTAGATAGATGAAGTGAGCCAAGTCAGGAGAGGAGACTGAGATGGTCAGCCCAGAGGGAGCAGAGAATCTAATCAAAATAAAGCCAGTGGAAGGTAATGTTTGGAGAAGGAGAGAATGCCAAAACTATTTACTATGCCTGAGATATAAGTCACATAAAGTTGTGCGGAATCCGCTGATTTAGCAATAAAGATGGTTTAGATATACTTGATTAGTGCAGATTTTTCTTATGTTACAGTTCTTTGGACCAAAGAAGACTTCTGAGGTTATTTATTGGTAAGAAAAATATCAACAACTAATATTGCAAATTAGTTCTGCTTTCACCTAATTATTGTAAAACTCTGCTTTAGGACAATCACATCCAGCATCAAATCCTGAAGAAATACAATCTGCATTGGCCATTAGGATAATAGCAAATGCTGCACAGCATTTTAGGAAACAGAACAATTATTTGTTCCTCTGGAGATTTATTTGGGATCAAAACTCCCATTTGATCTATAGTGATATGTACAAGTCTAGCATTTCTCTTTGAGTTCTCTTGTAAGCTTTTAGTTAAGGAATTATAATTGTAGTATAAGGCATTTCTGAAAATTAATGACTACCTGGGAGGGTTTGCTCTTTAGTCCATTAACTCCAACCAGTCATTAATTTCCAAAAAAGTCCTGACTAAAGTTATTATTGCTAATATGAACTGAAAATGAAAGGAACATACAGTAGGTGTATTGATCCCCCCTCCCTTGGATGATACAAAGTTAATTGGTTTGTGTAAGAATTTTTAAGAAAAATGAAGCCCCTATGCGTAAATCAATCTTATATAACTTTGCCTTACTCCTATCCTTGGAAATCAAATTTTGCCTTACATTTAAACAAGTACAACTGCAGAATCATACGCTATAAACTTAGATGGAAATTAGGAGGGCAGAAGGTCCCATACCCAATTAGAAACAATGTGTTAATCTTAAATATAATTTCCATTGAACACAGTTGATTATTAAAATTGCGTCCTAGTTTGTGCTGGGATCACGCCTAGTATGGCTGAAATATTTCTATTTGATACAGATGTTGATTTTAACTCTTAGGGACATAAATTAATCATTTACTCCTCTAAAATATACTAAATACCAAATGAACCTATAAAGGCTAAAGTAGCTTTTTATCTCACATATTTAAAATACACATTTTTAAAAGCCTTTCACAAGACTTATCACTAGAATGTATCATAAGAAGAAAAGTTTCTCTAAAAAAGCAAAATAAGAATATGACAGTGAAGTTAATTCCTTTAGAGGGTACAGGAATTTCTCTGTGGATTACTAAATACTTCAAGATTTTTTTAAATAAAACCCATGAAACAAACAAACAAAAACATATGTGTGTGTATATATATATATATGTATAAATTTCTTATATGTATGACTGGAGCCCTGGGGGTGCAGTGGTTATATGCTGGGCTGCTAACCCAAAGGTTAGCAGTTCAATTCACCAGCTGCTTCTTGGAAACCCTGTGGAATGGTTCTACTCTGTCCTATAGCGTTGCTATGAGTCGAAATCGACTCAACGGCAGTGGGTTTGGTTTGGTTTATACATATGACAATATATAAGCTTGTTAAATAGAATTTTTTCTAAAGATATGAAATATGTATTCCAATTATATTCAATTCTCCTTTATTTTGCCTTATGAAATATTTTATACCTTCAACTTTCTCTTTACAAAAAATATCACTATATGCTGTATATGCTAGCTGCCATAGCAATAATTTTTAGCAGTCTATTCTCTTTTAAAAAGTAAATAGAAAAGATTGATTATGAGATCTGATAATATTAAGGGTAGGTGTATGCATACAATTTACATCTATACATGTAAGCATATATACATGTAAATATTTGTAAATGTATATATTCAGATATGCATGCATTTTTACGCAAATAATGTGAACCTTCTACTGTTTGCCAGTTAAGCCCTCCTAGCTGAGATATTTTCATAAGTGCTACTATGCCAATTCTTTTTTTAACATGTTGCTGTAATACCTCAGGAAAATACCTCACAGGAGGAGGGAGAGGTTGGCAAACAAACGTAGAAGGCACACATTATTTGCATAAAAATGTGGTATATACATGTACGTAAACACACAGCTCTACATATGGAACCCAGCAATAGATGAAGATAAGAGACTTTCCAAATCTGAACCTACTAACTCAATGTGGGAGCCCTGGTGGCATGGTGGTTAAGTGATATGGCTATTAACCAAAAGATCAGCAGTTCAAATACATCAGTCACTCCTTGGAAACACTGTGGGGCAGTTCTACTCTGTACTATAAAGTCTCCCTGAGTCAGAATTGACTCAACGGCAAAGGGTTAAAGGGTTTTAACTCAATGTGAATAACAATGCTTGGTAGAGGTAATTTTCATTTGTCATTACTTGCATATTGTACTGACATACATGTTTATGCTGGTGATTTCTTAAAAACAGAGTCCACTTACTTAATTTTTTCATTATACACATCATAGGTAATCAAATGTTTATTTTTAAATGTGTTATTGTTACTACTTTTTTTTTTTTTTTTGCTGAGTGAACAGCATTAACTAGGCTCTTGGAATTCAATGCTATATGTTTGTTGCCCTGAAATAATTTATATTGTAAATGTAGCATTTTGCTCATTAGAAGCGAGAATGGCAAGACTTTGTCTCACATACTGTGGACACATTATAAGGAGGGACCAGTCCCTGGAGAAGGACATCATGCTTGGTAGGGTAGAGGGTCAGTGAAAAAGAGGAAGATCTTCAGTAAGAAGGATTGACACAGTGGCTGCAACAATGGGCTCAAGTATAACATTGATTGTGAGGATGGGGCAGGACTGTGTGGTGTTTCGTTCTGTCGTACATAGGGTTGCTATGAGTCGGAACCAACTTGACGGCACCTAACAACAGCATAAAACAGAACTTAAAAAATTGGAATTTACTCATTCTTTTATAACACAATTTTTGAATACTAACCAAGTGACAGTAATTATGCCAGGGTTAGAGGATATAAATAAAATTAAAATATGATCACTTACTTCAAAGAGTTAATAGTCTGTTTTTTGTTGTTGTTAGTTGCTATTGAGTCGATTCCAACTCATGGTGACCACATGTATGCAGAGTAGAACTACTCCACAGGATTTTCAAGGCTGTGACCTTTCAGAAGCAGATTTCCAGGCCTGTCTTCAGAGATACCTCTGGGTGGGTTCAAACTACCAAACTGTCAGCTAGTAGTCAAGCACTTAACTGTTTGAGCCACCTAGCTACTCCCATAGTCTAATAGAAAAGATAAAATTTAAGTCAATTCAGCATAATCAGGGAAAGAGACAATTGAGAAATAATTCTATACCATTTGATACACATACATGTTCCATGAGTTGGTATCAACTTGATGGTAACAACAACAACATACTTTATAAGTTCATATAACAAAGGTTCCAGGTACCTTTAAGAACACGTACCAGTGTGTAACTGGGCATTGTAAATTACTTATCAGTATATGGACAAGAGTCTATAAATATGACATAATCAATATCCTGCTTTATGTGACAGTATCTAGAATGCTTCAAAATAATTTGTTTATTTTATACAAAGATAATTAAATTGTGTGACAAGAAGAATGAGTGACTGGCATATTGTGAAATATTATTGAAATTTTTATTACTTCACAGATTATTTCTTTCTATATATATATGTATAGCAGTAGGTGTATAAATAACATAAACCCAATATGGCTTTCCAAAAAACTAAGTGTAATACTCGGAAGCAGGAGACACACCTAATTTCCTCTATTTTAGAACTCCATTTAGTTCTCATTTTTTTGTAAATAAAATTTATTTTGATCTTATGATCAGAAACTACATTTCTAACAGGTGTTTCAATGAGAGAATTCTCACCTCTCACCTTCCATACAGGAGACCTGGAAACCCTGGTGGTGTAGTGGTTAAGAGCTACAGTTGTTAACCAAAAGGTTGGTAGTTCGAATCCACCAGGTGCTCCTTGGAAACTCTATGGGATAGTTCTACTCTGTAGGGTCACTATGAGTCAGAATCAACTCCAGGGCAATGGCTTTGGTTTTGTTTGGTTTATACAGGAGATCCAGGCTAAACTCTCCAGCCAATGCACCTTGTGCTCAGACAATACCTGTCAGTGGAGGTATGTGTGTTCCTGTGATATTGAACAGGTTTCAGTGTAGCTTCCAGACTAAGACAGGCTAGGAAGAGAAGTCTCACAATGTGCTCCTGAAAGTTAGCCAAAGCAAACCCTATGGATCACAATGATCTGACCCCCAACTAATCATGGGGTTGGCACAAGACCAGGCAGTGATTCCTTCAATTATGCATGGGGTCACCATGAGTTGGGGGCCAACTCAACAGTAGCTAACAACAAAAAAAGAGACAAAAAGAATATTAATTGATTTTTTAAAAATAAACTTCATATTTTTAGAGCAGTTTGGGGTTTACAGAAAATTTTACAGAAGGTAGAGAGTTCCCATATACTCTCTTTCCCTGCAGCTTGCTGTTTCTTTTACAATTATCATCTTACATGAATGGGATACATTTATTACAACTGATGAACCAATATTGATACACTATTATTAATTTGAAGCCCTGGTGACACAGTGGTTAAGAGCTCAGATGCTAACCAAAAGGTTGGCAGTTCAAATCCACCAGTTGCTCCTTGGAAACCCTACGGGGCTCTTCTAGTCTGCCCTATAGGGTCGGTACGAGTCAGAATAGACTCAACAGCAACAGATTTGGGTTTTGTTTGTTTTATTATTAACTAAAGTCTTTAGTTTACATTAGAGTTCATTCTTTGCACTATACAGTTCTGTGTGTTTTGACAAATGCGTGATGTCATATGTCCACCATTGCACTATCATGCAGAATATTTTCACTGCCCTAAAAATGCTCTGGGCTGTACTGGTCATCCCTCCCTATCTCCTCCTGAAGCCACAGCAACCACTGATATTATTACTCGTTCTATAGATTTGTCTTTTCCAGAATGTCATATATTTGGAATCATACAGTATGTAGCTTTCTCAGACTAGTTTCTTTCATTTAGAAATACGTATTTAAGGTTCTTCCATGTCTTTTCTAAGGTTGATAGCTGATTTATTTTTATTGCTGAATAATACTCCATGTATTATTTGCATATATCACAGTTTGTTTTTCCATTCATCTATTAAAGGACATCTTGGTTGCTTCCAATTTTTGACAGTTATAAATAAAACTGCTATAGGATTTGTGTGCAGGTCTTTATTTAGATATATCATTTTCAACTTGACTGCTGAGTTGTATGATAAGACTATGTTTAGCTATATAGGAAATGGCCAGACTCTATTCCAAAGAGTACCATTTTGCATTACCACCAGCAATGAATTAGAATTCCTGTTGCTGTACATCTTCACCACCTTTTGTGTTGTGTTTTGTATTTTAGCCGTTTTAATAGATGTGTACCCAGTATCTCATTGTTGTTTTAATTTGCAGTTTTATAATAACATATGATGTCGAGCATCTTTTCATAAGCTTACTTGCCATCCATACATTTTTTTTTTTTTTTGGTGAGATGTCTGTTCATATATTTTGTCCATTTTTAAATTGAGTTATGTGTTTTCTTATTGTTGAGTTTTAAGGGTTCTTGTATTTTTTTAATATAAGTCCATTATCAGATATGTGTTTTGAAAATATATCCCCAGTCTGTGGAATGTCTATTCATTATCTTATGTCCTTATAAAAGAGAAGATACACAGAGACAAAGTAGAACATCTTAATAATGTCCATCTCATTACTTTTTCCTGTATGAATTGTGCTTCTGGTATTTTTTCTAAAAGTCATCACCAAACCAGTGGTCCCCTAAATTTTTTCCTATGTTATTTTCAAGAAGTTGTATAGTTTTGCCTCTTATATTTAAATCTATGATCATTTTGAGGTAATTTTTATAAAATATGTAAGTTCTGTGTCTGGATTCATTATGTTGTATCTGGATACCCAAATGTTCCAGGACCATTTGATACAAAGACTATTTTTCTTCATTAAATTGCCTTTGCTCCTTTGTCAAAGATCAGTTGACTATATTTGTGAGGGTCTATATCTTGGTTCTTTATTCTGTTCCACTGATCTATTTGGCTATTCCTTCACCAATACAACACTATCTTGATCATTATAGCTTTATAGCAAGTTCTGAGGTTGGTGTGTAAATCCTCCAACTGTGTTCTTCTTCAATATTGTGGTTGCTTGAACAAAACAAACGTTAGTGAGATTCTAGATCCCTTACACCTCAAGGGATGTATCAAATTGATTTTCTGATATTTGTCTAATATATAGTTTGTTTATAGTATGTAATCGATTTTCTACGCAAAAATACTAATTAGTAAGCACATAATTAGTACCCATTACCATCAAGTCTATGCCAACTCATGGCAACACTATAGGAGGGAGTAAAACTGTCCCATAGGGTTTCCAAGGAGCGGCTGGTGGATTGGAACTGCCGACCTTTTGATTAGCGGCTGAGCTCATAACCACTGTGTGTGTTGCCAGGGCTTTAGAGAAACTAGTAGATAGAGGTAAATCTACAAGGTTTTCCTTCAATAATATATCTAACAAAGATAATTATGATTTAAATATTAAAATTATGTTGACATTTGGTTGTCAGGGACTACCTGTACTTAGAAGGGAATTCTGGAATCCTTTCACTCCTGCACTTATTTTTATTTTCCTTTCTCATGAGAAACAGACGGGATTAAGAGACTGTTATTGTCTGCTGCACTTAAGCATAGCGTGCCTTTTTGTGTCGCGACGGCAATTTTTTTTTTTTTTTTTTTTTTTTTTAGGTATGGAGTGAAATTACTCAAGCAGTATTAGAAATCTTTTTACTGTTTAAACTTCTTTGATTAGAAAGCATGCTTGAATTCTGTTTCTGCTCTTGCTGTTGCTGTTAAGCAATGGAGAGAAAATGTCCCCTAGTGTACTGAATCAAATAAGAGAGATTTAACTGAAAGTGACCCTAAGCCTACAAGTTCTTCCCTCTAGAAGGTAATTCATAGAGTGGGGAGGACTCCACACAAATCCAAAATGGCAGTCTCCACAGTAATTTTGTCCAGACTTCTGGAAAATTCTTCAATATCCACTTCATCAACATCCAAATCAACTCTGGGTTTCAGAATTATGCAAACTACTAAAAAACTTGGTATTGGCAGACAGCTGCAGTCCTTGAATTTGCTGAGGTGGAAGGGTACCTTCCCAGAATGTTCTGTATACCTGCAACATAATTACAGGTTCAGAGGATTAGAGTATGGACACGTTTGGGGTGGGGACATTATTCAGCCCACCAAATAACCATGTTAAAAAGTTCTCAATACTGATCTTTACACAGTTCAAAATAAACGGTGCTAACAACATTATTAGATAACACGTGGTTAAGATGTTGGTACAGGTAAAATGTGTGCCCCCAATGAAACTGAACTGAAATTTCTGAGTACGAAAATATAGTATCAGACTCTTAGTGCTGCATGTACTTCCTAAAACCTGGAAAACCCTTTGGGGAATGGAAATAATCTACTTGGGGAAGGTGTGCAGCATGGAGGGAAAGGATTCTCATAAGCAGCAGCTAGATTTCAGTTGCTGAGTACAAAGACCTGTAGGGAAACTCGGAAAACAAGAATTTCATGGTGAGGACACCACACACCACATCACAATAGCCTTTAGGTGCTGTTCAGCTACTTATCTGTAGAAGTGTGACGAGGAAAAGGAGAAAACAGACTAGAAAAAACTAAAAAAAAAAAAATCAGCAAGGAGAAAAATTATGCCTGTCACTATATGCCCCTTTGGCATTTCATGCAAATGTCCCTAATGCTTCTTAGTTATACAGTCTTGCAGAATGTGTTTATATTAATGTGTTGATTTAAACCATGACAAACACATAGACGTAAATGGGAGTTGTTCAGTCTCATATAAAGGGAATTTTTGCATAATACTTATATTGCATTTTTATATATTTCCCTGAGGCAAAATTGCAAGATGTGTCCATTTACTGCCCCTGACTATTAGGCAGATACGGACATAGTAAACATCACTGGTGAAATGAATGCTTTAGTAGCATCCCACATATATTTCTGTGTGTACAGCAGTAAAATGTCTTCTTCTGGTACTTACCATTCTTTCCTAAAACCAGCTGGTCTGAGTATGAGAAATAAAAGCAATATTATTCACTGTTTAATAGTTGCAAGCAAATTGCAGGATGTTGTATATCCTAAGAATGGTCTGCAATCAGGGAGTCTGTGAGGGATTTCTATGATGAGTAACAAATTCTCCAAAACTTAGGGGTTTAAAACAACACACATTTATTGTCTCAGTTTCTGTGGGTCAGGATTCCAGGCACAGTTTTCACAAGGCTGTAATCAAGATGTCGACCAGAAGTGGGTTGTCGTCAGAAACTTCACTGGGGAAGGATTTGCTACCGAGCTCCCTCTGGTTGTTTGCAGCATTCAGTTTCTTGCAGTTGTAGAATTTATGGTAGTTTGTTTCTTAAAAGCCTGTAAGGAAAAGAGAGAGAGAGAGAGAGAAATGAGGGCAAGTTTGCTAGCAAGACAGTCTTGTATAATGTAGTGTAATCAGTGGAGTACCATCACTTTCACAGGCTCTACTGGTTAGAAGCAAGTCACAAGTCCCACCCACACCGAAGGGCAGTGAAACCCACAAGGTGAGATCACAGGGACCACCTTAAAGGCCGTTCTCCACAGAGACTGAAACTTAGAAATAACAGAAAATACAAGATCCTGGTACCATAGTTCATGTACCCAAATGGAGATCTTTTATCATTTTTATAGTTTGGAAAACATATTTGTATTAAAACAATACAAATTGTGGTTGCAAATTGAGATTTAATTTGTGGCTAAGTACGTACTAGAACTCTATCTTCCCTAGTCTCGCCTTCTGTATTAAGGAGTGTAGATGTACTCCTAGAAGACAGAATTTCAGGAATGGCAAAAAGGCTAAGAAAGTCTTCAAAATGATGTCCCTCAGGTGAATTCTGAAGATCTAACATTGATATACTAATCTATTTTTTTAAGGCTTTGATTTTTTTCTAAAGTTCCTTGAGAGAGGAGTACCATCTTGAGCTGCTATTGTTCTTTCACACCTTGGCCTGAAGAATGGATTTGATTAACAGGTTCCAGCAGACAAACAGTAAGACAACATGAGAAAGAGTGCAGGAGAGAAAAACAGAAGTTTCCAAATGTTACTGTTTTACTTAGCTTTCTTTGTCTTCATATAACAGATTGTAGCATGTATAGATACTTACCTCTGATTACCTTTAGGTTAATTCCAGGCCCATAAGAATATGATTGTCAGTTAATATATTCCTCTGTTTATGCAACAGATAAGTCTATGGTGGGGGTGGGGGTGATGAAGGCAGTGTGGAGAGATAGGCATATAAACAGAAACTGTGATGTAAGCACATTGAGATAAATGCTATCTCTACTTGAGGCCAGCAAATAGAACAACGGGATTAAAAAGGCAAGGTAGCTAGATCCAACCTTAGTAATCCAGAAAGGCCTCAACAGCTGAGGATTTGCAGAATGGTCCAGCTGATCACTGAGAGGGATTCAAACAAGATGAGCAAATACTAACTTCACACTTACGCTTCGTTTTTACGGGCTGGGAGATAACCCAGCTTTCTGATCCTAAGCACTAGAGAGAAACTTCTTGTGAAAAGCTTATGAAGACAGATTAAACAATCTTCTAGTGGTAGGATGTGGCTAAATTTTGCATTGCATCAGGTAACAGATCCTTTATAGAGGTGGGAACCTGAAATAAATGGAATCGTAAGACTAGAACCCCTTACTGCTGTTCACAGGACTCTTAAATATTTTTCAGACAAGGTCAGGGAAGCAAGTAAAATATTTTTGTCCAGTCAACTTATCTTGATCACCATTCATTTCAACAACATAAAATTATTTACATCATTCTGTGGTAATTAACATTCTATCTCACCTAACCACCTGTTGCCATTGAGTTGATTCCGACTCATGGTGACCCCATATGTGTCTAGTATTACTTTAAATAGCAATAGTTGAATTACTGATAGTAGTCACCACTGGGGTTTGGTCTCTAGACAATAAAATCATCATAAAGCTTTCAGGGCTCTTTATTGTGGGCTGTCATTTGTTATCAGAAAAATTAAAAGACCCAGAATTCATACATTTCTAGAAAACATTAATACAATGATATCCAGTTTAATAGAGGGTGAAAGTCAAAATACTAATTAGTTCCTATCCCTATAAATGACTAATTTCTACAATGTGTATCAGTGGAAACAAAGAGAGGTTAAGATAGTGAAACACTTGTCTCAAAAAATATGTTCATTCGTAGCAGTTTTTCCAAAGCCTAATTGGCTTATTAAGCATGAGAAAATAAAATGAACTTACCATAAATGCTTATATATATATATATATATATATATATATATATATATATATATATATATATACACACATATGTACATAAAATGGACTTTTAATGAAACTACCTTTTGGACTTGAATAACTGACTGATGAATATCAAAGTCTACAGCCTTCAGTATGTATTACACCTCAACATAAAGTAACCAAAAATCCTCACAACTGGACCAATAAACCACATCATGATAAACAGAGAAAAGATTGAAGTTGTTAAGGATTTCAGTTTACTCAGATTCACAATCAACACCCATGGAAGTAGCAGTCATGAATAAAATGCCATATTGCATTAAATAAATCTTCTGCAAAAACACTCTTCAAAGTGCTAAAAAGCAAAGATTTCACTTTGAGCACTAAGGTGCACTTAATTCAAGCCATGGTCTTTTCAATCACCTCATATGCTTTTGAAAGCTGGACAATGAATAAGGGAGACCAAAGAAGAATTGATACATTTGAATTATGGTGTTGGTGAAGAATATTGAACACACCATGGACTGCCAAGATAACGAACGGATTGTCTTGGAAGAAGTACAGATAGAATGTTCCTTAGAAGTGAGGATGGTGAAACTTCATCTCACTGACTTTGGACATCTTATCAGGAGGGACCACCAATCCCTGGAGAAGGGCATCATACTTGATAAAGTTAAGGATTCAGTGAAAAAGAAAAAGACCCTCAACAAGCTGAATTGATGCAGTGACCACAACAATAGACTGAAACATGCCTACAATTGTGAGGATAGCTCAGGGCCAGGCAACGTGTTGTTTTATGGTATGTAAGACCACTATGAATTGGAACAGACTCAATGGTATCTAACAACAACACCACATTTTAAAAGATTCAGTTTTGGTTTAGCCATGTCATGATAGTTTCATTAACATAAACTTTAAATTTTCTAATAAAAGGTGACATTTCTCTTTGAGGCAGCTAGCCAGGAAATACACCTCTCCTGATCTTGTCCAATGCTTGTTTTATATACTAAATTGAGAAATCTGATTTTCTCTTTTAATTAGATAAGCTAAAACAGCGGGGAGGGTAGTCATTTTAAATATTTAAAAGTTTAGCAACTGTTTAATAGCAGATGTGTTCACCTTAATTGTATCCATAAAAGTGTTTTAGGAAAACCCCAAAGGCTGAAAAAGGGGATTAATTTATTTCCTCCTTTATTTTTCTTATTCCTCTATATTATTGTTATTACCATTATCATTACTGACATAGCTCTGCTTGGAATTTAGCTAAGTAGAGATCAACAAATCTGCGATTTAAACAGAATCTTTGGGAGGAAACATGGAGAATTTTTGTAAAATTCTCTACAAAATGTATTGGGATAGGCATGAAGTGAATATGATCTTAAAATACTTGAGAAATGATCAAATTTTACTACTAATGGGAAAAGAGGGAACAAAAATTATCCTTGCGTAAAAAGAGAACATCATATATCATATAAAATAGCTCTATACTTTTATCCTTGGATCCATATGTTCTTCTCAAAGAAAACTGTGTGTAACAATTTAGCATTATTTAAACAGACGGAGAAGGGCTGGAAATTCCCTATAACAGCTAAGTAACTCCATTTATAAATTTATTATCAATAAATTTGTGTTTTCATTTCTAAGTCTTGTTCAATTCTATTTAAAAGTTGAATTGTATTTTAAATGTTTTAATGAAATATTAATGGTCAGTGTCAAGGAATACTAAAATTGCCTTATCCTTCAGAAATCAATTACTATTTTTAAAAATACCTTCCTCCAGTAAACTGCAAGGCCCTTGAGCACAAATGAATTAAAATTTTTATTTTTCCTTATTCTTCTACCTTATTATCTGATAATTGCTCAATAATATATGTTACATACATATGTACACATACACTGTATTTGTTGTCATTGTTATGGGCTATCAAGTCATTTCCGACTCATGGTGACCCTATGTATAACAGAACAAAACAATTGTCGGTGCTGCACCAACCTCACAATCTTTGCTATATTTGATCCTATTGTTGTAGCCACTGTATCAATCCATCTCCTTGAGGGTCTTTCTCTTTTTCACTGACCCTCTGCTTTACCCAGCATGATGTCCTTCGCCAGGAACTAGTTTCTCCTAATATCATGTCCAAAGTACTTGAGATGAAGTCTTGCCATCCTCACTCCTAAGGAGTATATTGGCTGTGCTCCTTCTAAGATTTGTTCATTCTTCTGGCAGTCCATGGTGTATTCAATATTCTTCTCCAATACCATAATTCAAAGGCATCAATTCTTCTTCAGTCTTCCTTATTCATTGTCCATCTTTTGCTGAATGAGATGATTGAAAATACCATGGCTTGGGTCAGTCACACCTTAGTCCTCAAAGTGACATCTTTCCTTTAAAAATCTTTAAAGAGGTCTTATGCAGCAGATTTACCCAATACATCCTTTGAATTCCTAACTACTGCTTCCTTGGGCATTGATTGTGGATTCCAGTAAAATGAAATCCTTGACAACGGCAATCTTTCCTCCGTTTATCATGATATTGCGTATCGGTCCAATCGTGAGGATTTTTGTTTTCTTTTTGTTGAGATATAATCCATACTGAAGGCAGTAGTCTTTGATCTTCATCAGTAAGTGCTTCAGGTCCTCTTCACTTTCAGCATGCAAGGTTGTGTCATCTGCATATTGCAGGTTGTTAGTGAATCTTCTTTCAATCCTGATGCTGTGTTCTTCTAAATATAGTCCAGCATCTTGGATTATTTGCTCAGCATACAGATTGAATAAGTATGGAGAAAGACTCAACATATACTATATACATATAGATATATATTTATTATTAATATTATTGATAAAATATTTTAACAACATCTACCACATGTTAATCAGCTCAAGCCATCAGATCTAATGTGGTAGTTATTCATGCTGAACACTAGCATTGCTGTTTCTCCTCTAGGCATCGGGTATAATTAGACTTTTTCACCTCTTCAAGTTAAACTTGGCCATGTTTTAGTTAATGTTATGAAAGCAGATATAATAGGTGTCATTTTTGGACAGAAATTGTTAAGCACATGTATGCAATTGTCCATTGTCCATATGCCTTTTCCCCTACCACACCAATCAATGGCATTTCTAATATTGGTGATTTTATCAGCTGGCACTTAAGGATGGTATGGATCAAAATCCTCTGCCAACCTGTGATGCACAGGTAGTAAGAGTGAGAATTAAATCTTTGCTACTATAGACCTCTGAAATGTTGGCTTTATGACTGCAGCACACTCTAACTCATCCTGACTAGTGGTTAACAAGAAAAACCAAACAGTTGCCGTCAAGTTGATTCTGACTTATGGCAACCCCATGTGTTACCAGGTACAACTGCTTCATTGGTTTTTGTTGCCTGTAATCTTTACAGAAACAGTTTACCAGGACTTTTCTCTTTGGTGCTGTTGGATGGGTTCAAACTGCCAACCTTTAGGTTAGGAGCCGATCACAAACCACTGGCATCACCTAGACTCCTGACTAACAATTAGTACTTACAAAAAAAAAAAAAAAAACCCAAAAACTACCTTGTTTTAAAAATGTTAATTTAATTCCACTGAATGACATAAGTACTACTTGATTATCAACTTTGGGCATAATATTTTTCTATTAAGTCTAGTATGGCTAAAGAGAAATACATAGGGTTAGTCTTTGTGGTTAATAGGTATACACGTTTACCAATATTTACCAACACCAGCAAAATTTTCTGGGAAACTTACCATATACATTAGTTTTCTAGAGCTGCCCCAAGAAAGTACCACAACGTAGGCAGCTTTAAACAACAGAAGTTTATTGTTTCACAGTTCTGGAGGCTAGTATGTTGAATTCAGGCTGTTGGCAAGGTCATGTTCTTTCTCCAAAGGTTTTATGGGAAGAGTATTTCTTGTCTCTTAGCTACTAATACCACCGGGCATTTCTTCGTGTTTTTGACTTGTTGGTGTACCTTCACATGTTATCTTCTTCCTGTTTGACCCACCCTACTCTAATATGACCCACCTTACTTTAATATGCTAACTTAATTAATAACATCTTAAAACATCTTGTTTTCAAGAAAAGTCACATTCACAGGTACCAGGATTTAGGACTTCAACGTATGTTTTAAGGGACACAAATCCATAACAGTCTACCCTCTGGACCTCAAAAAATCAGTCCTTCCCACATACAAAATACCTTCACTCTACTCTAGCATCTGCAAAGTCTTAACCCATTCAAGCATCAACATAAGTCTAAAATCTTATATTCTAAATTATCTAAAGCAGGTAAGTGTAAGACTCTGGGCATGGTCCACCTTGAGGTAATTTCCTATAAAATCTAGAATACAAGTAATCTACTTCCAAAATTAAATGGTATATAGACATAGGGTGTACACTCACAATTCAAAAGAAGAAATAAAGAATGGAGGAAAAGAAGTTGTCCCGAGTTACCACAAGTACGAAACTAAGCAGACAAAAATTTATTAGATTTCAGATTCTAATGCTTGAACATAACCCTCTGCATGGCAGCCCTATCCCCATGACCCTGAAAGGTGTCCCCATCCCATCTGTCCTGGGCAGTGGCCCCACCCTGCAGGCCCGCCTCTGCCATAGGTTCTGTAGGTTCACTGGGGTGGTAGCCCAGTTTTCCTGGCTGACCTGGGCAATGACTCTTCCTCTCTTCTCTTGATAATGACCTTTTCTTCCAGAACTGAGAAACTGGTGACCCTACCCTCCGGAACCATACTGGCAGTCCTACCAGTCTCAGAAATTAGTTTTGGATGATCCCTTCCTTTTCTTGAAGGAATCAGATGTTTGCAGCCCAGCAGCTCCATTGGCCCATTTTCTGCCTGTGGAATTCCAGTAGTCTGAGAGCCTTACTTCATTTTGTTCAAGTCTGTCCCCTCTTGTCTAAGCTCTTAGTAATTCTGTTGACATGGTTGATTGGATCCACTTAATCTCATTAGCAAAACTTTATCCAGCCACACCCTTGTTGTCCTATTCCTAGCAGGCTTTCTCATTTTTTACAATTTGGGTAGGGTGAGAATTTTCTAAATTTTCAAGTTCCTGTTCCTTTTTGCTTAACAGTTCATTCCAAAATTTATATTTTTCCTCTCTAAACTTTCCTTTGATAAATATCAAGGTTTATCACTTTCTAGTTCTACTTTCAGTATAATATTTAAACATAATTTATCCAAGTTCTTTGCCACTTCATAACAAGGATCATCTTTACTTCAGTGTCCAATAGTATGTTCATTATTTCCTTTTTAAGGCCTCACCAGATGCACATTTAATGTCCACATATCTGGCAACATTCTGTTCACTATGATAGAAGCTTTCTCAGGCCTCAGCAGAATTGCCTTCTGGTGAAGGCAATGAATAGGATTATTGTCCATAATTCTAAGCAATAACAATAATAAAACTCTATAAGGCAACCTAGGCTCTTATTATCAAACACATAAAATTTCTTCTAGCTTCTACCGAATTCCAGACCACTTCCTCATTTTAGATGTTTCTTAGAGCATCATCTCCACTTCTTGGTACCAAATTCTGTTTTATTTTCCTAGTGCTGCTGTAACACAAATACCACAGTTCAGGAGACTAGAAGTCTGAATTCAGAATATGCCTCTAGGGGGAGGTCTTCTTTGTGCATTTCAGTTTCTGGTAGCTAGCAATCCTTGGAGTTCTTGGACTGGTAGAGACATCTGCCTCCATTGTCATCAGATAGAGTCCTATCTTCCTCCTTTACGTGCTTCCTTTTATAATGCAGGAGTGATTAGGTTTAGGAAGCACTCTACACAAATATGGCCTCATTAAGATAACACAGAAAGCTTTATTTCCAAATAGAATTATAGGGATCAGGACTCCAGCATATACTTTGAGGGACACAGTTAAATCCAAAACAGTCTAAAATGGAAACATGACTGATAAGTTTGAGGAACAACAAAATGTGACTGGAGGAGGGTACGTGAAGAAGAGAGAAACCAGAAGCAAGGTAAAAGAAGTGACTGAAGTTCAAATCATTTAGAGCCTAATTGAATTTTAGGTTCCACTGGGATTAAAATGAGGAATCACTAAAGAGTTTTTCACAGGAGTGTGCCGGCAACCTCAGGAAAGAAATCTGGGGAGAGATTCATCCCAGCATTGTACAGTTTGGCAATGAATGATTCTGTAACTTGCTTGAGTGATGTGCTGATGCATTGAAAAGACACTTTATTAAGTCATTAAAACCCAGTCAACACGCAAATGACAACAGAACAATAACAATATAAATTCCCACTGCCTGCCTCATGTCCTAACATCACATTCAAAGTATTTTTTTACAATGGGGTTGTTTGTCCAGAGATGTTGTTTTGTTGACCTCACTTGTGAGTTCTCTCTTTTAGTGTGTTGTCACCAGTATTGTCATCATTGAGGTTTCTTCAACTGTCAACATTTACTCAAATGATCTTTCCTAGTCATCAAGGTTTAGTAAAACTCTCAAGTTAACACATATAAAATCTTACCTAGTCCCTGAATTAATTTATTTAATTATTTGTTAAACACATATTTTATATCCCATTGTATCCAGGTGGTACTAGAGCCAGATGAGCTGATTCTGCTTTAAGCTATGACAATGATTTCCCTACCTAACTTACACACTTCCTTTGTTCCTTTCTTCCTTTCTCCATCTCTCCCTTCTTTCTTTCCTTCCTGTCTACCTTTCTTTCCCCCCTAAATATTTCTGATCATTTTTAATATGCCCAGCATAGTGTTAAATGCTGATGAACCGCATACACTAACTGAGCAACCAATCCATTCAGGGAGACAGGAAATGCCCTAATGTGTTTTAGAAAGATCACTCAATCTATTATCAATATTTGGTTTGTATTCTCCAATAATACAACTGATCTTTCTCTAAGCCAAAAAGTCAGGTAAATGTCCTTGAAATAACTCCTGTCAAACAGTAGGTAAATGGTAAAGTTGTCTTGAAGCGGGTGGGGATAGAGACAAATATGATCTCCATGTGCCACTCCAAGTGAGGTTCTGTCCTCAAAAGCAGGAATTGCACGGTGCAGGACTCTGCCTTTTCAGTAATTAAGAATAGGAAAGATAGAAGTCGGCATTCCTACCCCAAATGAGCAACAGGCTTGTCTCTCACTTCATTTTTTCATGCCTATCAATGTAACATAATATAGTTTGAGGCCCAGGAAGCTGAGTTATCAGGTAACCCACCAAAGAAAGGTGTTTAGTGAGACTCACCAGATTTGGTGGTGATCTTGAACTACACATGACATACTCCTTATTTCCTCAGTTCGAATTACAGGATCACTCACTCCACAGAAGTTTTGGAGCATTTTGAAACCTTATTCTAGTCTCTATTTCCAGTATATGTTTTTTCTTTTTTTGAAAGATAATACAGACTTTTTCAAATTTCTAAGCTATATACACAATGATGGATTAGAAATGTTGGCTCCAGAAAATGCCAACATTACTGTCAACTAATTCCACATTCATTCCCTTAGGCTTAACTATTTATACAATGATAGAAGCTTGGGACACCCCTTCCCCATTGTTAACTACTCCCTTTTGCCCTGTTTTTGTTTTCTTGTTGTTGTTGTTCTGCACTACTCAGATATTTTGCCTTTAATATGTTTTTAGTTTATCAATACTTCTTTAATCATTACCATTATAACACACGGTGCCTGTTCCTTCATCTTACTTACAATTGTACAGGAATACAGAGGGTTGTATAATTCTGCAAGATCGTCTGACAGATTAATCTTGTAAACAGTTGTAAAATACATTGATTATAAGAGAATGTAAATTCTGATGCTAAAGTGAACCTTACTATAGTCAGACGATAAATAGGAAAAAAAGCTAGAACACAGCTAAGAACTTTAGATATGCAGAAATTGGTCCAATTTTACTCAAGTTCTGGAGTATCTTTTTCTCTCTAAACCAACTAAACACAAGTTGAGGACTTATTGTGTCTTATGGCATCAATCAGGAACCCTGGTAGCTCAGTGGTTAAGAGATTGGCTGCTAACTAAATGGTCAGCAGTCCAAATCCACAAGCCTCTCCTTGGAAACCCTACTGTTCTACTCTGTCCTACATGGTTGCTATGAATTGGAATTGACTCAGAGACAATGGGTTTGCCAATGGGTATAGGATCAATTATGTGGCATAAGGGTTGTGAAACTGGTGTGGTCAAGCAGGAATCAAAAGAGCGGGGAGTTGCAAAACTAAATTTTCAAAGAATACAGCGAGAAAAGGTACTCTAATGATGGCAAGTATATCAAACTAGAAGACATGGGCATTTGATTTTAAGAGATAAGATAACTGTGCGGAAATGTTGTGAAGAAACTTTGACCTCCCCCAGCGTAGCTGAATCTGTAAGCGGCATGGAAGCAGAAATAAGTGTTTCTGTTAATTTGTGTTACAATAGCCAGTTTTTGGTTTGGGTTTTGAAATAGGTCTAAGATGCTCTGAAAAATAATAGTTATAGGGGTGATATTTGTAATTTTCCTAACAAAGATTTAGACAAGATGAATTATTTTAGCCTAACTTGCAGGGCCAGATATTTGATGTTCCAGATTCCTTGGACTCTCTCTACTGCTGTTGTTGGAAAGATAAGCAAACAAGCAAATTAATTCCATTTTGGAGAAAGGTTTCTGAAGTTCTCTGAAATTATTTTACTTTATAAACTAATTAAAAAAGTGTCTCTCATTTGGTCAATGCTCACTCCCACTAATAATAATTATTGAAATAGTGCCTCCATGCAAGGATGTCAAAACATTTTACATATAAATCAATTCTTCCCAGGGTTTTACAAATAACCATTAAAAATGAAGTGCCCTAGAGAAATAAAAAGCAATATTGTGCAGTCAATATTTTTGTGATTTATATGAGAAAATTTTGGCCTCCAGTTACACTTCTAATCTTAAGATGATAAACTTTAAGATGACTGTATGTTTCTCCTACAGATCAATTTAAAAGAAGAACAACTTATAACATGTTTCTCATTTATCTTACCATTTCCGAACCCATGATGAGCTCCATTATGCTTTTCATCACTCCCCCTCTCACCTCATTCTTTATCCTCCTTCACTAAACATTCCACCACATACCTCAGTACAACTTTCTTTACGTAAAGATGCTTAAGATACTTGTATCTCGACACAAGAACCCTTAAAATCTATTATACATTATCAGTTTTGCAAAGCCAGGATGGATAACGTACTCGTACACCTCACTAATTCTTTCTTAAGGTAGCATGGCTAGAGATTATTACCAGGGTAGGTAATACTAGATACAAGGTATCTGGCTGCCTGAATCTAGCATCTTCAACTTATCAAAATATGTTACTACATTGCGTTCTGTGAATTAACCAGTGGTAAGTACTGTGTGTTTTATAATTTCTTTGGTTTGGACCATTTGCTTAAAATCATGTATAAAAAAATTTCCAAATGCATTCTAATTTCAAAATCAGCAGTGGTAAGCCTTTCTCTTTAAAAGAGAAAGTCCATTCCAATTAAAAAAAAAATTATGTTTTAATAACATAGTTAAGAGAAAAGCCTGATTTAAAAATATCAGTGTTTAGATGAGTACAAAAAGGAAAAAACAAAATAAAAACAACCCTACTTTTGTGCTGTGAACTATTTTAACTAAGGCTTTGGCCAATCAAACGTGAAAGCAGAATTGATACTCTAGGACTTAGAAGCAGCATGATTCCATTTGGCAAGTTCAGGTCAACTACATTTCCCTATCATATGGTCACATAAACCTCCCTGAAATAGCTTGTCTATGTAAATGTTAATGAATGTTAGCATGAACACAACTCATTTGGGACACAATGTTATTTTTTTTTTTGTATTTCAAGCATTGTTGGTCTGATGATAAAAAATTTAAACTTAGTTAAAATAAAAGTTAATGGAATTACGTATTTCTAATTAAAGAGATGCACCTAGGAAATCTACATATAACCCCAAATGTTTTCTTGCAATTGAACTACACTTCCATTAATTAATTTTCATTAATGTAAGATTAGAGAGAGGCCATATTTCAATTGCCCTTTCATCACAAGTGGAGACCCATGGTCTACCTCTTTGAAATTGTCATACTAAGTAATTATATATTGATGAATTACATATTTGAATCATTGCCAATGACCTTTAATAATAGTGTACCAAAATTTTAATACCTTTAGTCTTTGAAAAATCTGTTACATTAGTTATTTATTTATTCTCCATGCTTTCTATGTAGAATTGCTGACAGAAAAAGTAGTGAACAAGAAGTTAGAAGAACTGGATTCTAGTTCCAGGTCTGACGTTACTTTCTGATGTGAACATAATCAAATGTACTGAGCTCTCCTTAAATTTATATTTTCTCATTTGCAAAACAGAACAGTGGGAATGTATTGAAGCCTCTGACTCGTTGGTCACCAAATCCATTTATACTTCCTAGTGGGCATAAACCAAAAAAATCCATCGCTGTCGAGTGGATTCTGATTTATATTTCTGGTTCCTTTGCAGTTACATGTGATCGAGTGACTAGTTTTTAGTCAAAGGAATCTTTGCATAAATTATATATGCCAATTTGAGACACTACTCGTAAAATCCTCTCTTATACAATACTCAATTCTTTTTCCCTTTCTATGGCAACCTTAGGAGCCCCGGTGGCTCAGTGCTTGGTGCTTGGGTGCTAAACGAAAGGTTGGTGGTTCAAACACACCAGCCACTTTGCAGGAGAAAGATGTGGCACTCTGTTTCCATAAATATTACAGCCTTGGAAACCCTTTGAGACAGTACTACTCTATCCTATGGGGCCACTATGAGGAGGAATCAGATTTTTGGTTTTAGAATGATAACCATGAAAATGTATAGAAAACAATGGAACATCAAGATGGAAAGGCGGAAGATTTTTTATTTACAGCTTGGAAAAGAGCTTCAAGCATATGAGGAACACCCATTTTGAACTTCATGTGAATAAGATAAACAGCTATTGTGTTATGTCAGAGATTTGGGGTTTTATTTGTTACAGCAGATACTGCTAGGTCAACCAATGTTAATTACGTCAACCTTAAGGTCCAAAAATGCTATCATTTTATCATTGAATACTATGGTTAAAGATCCAAAGGTGACTTTTCATAGTAGGGAAGAAAAATAACTTTGGCTGTCATTTATATATCTAATATCAGAAATAACTAAATATTTGTGTAAAGTGTCTTGTCTTCATTAAAACCATCCATTTCATAATGAAACAAAACTGTCTTTGGGTTTTATAATTTTAACTCATTTTTCATTTTTATATCCTCAGTGACTATCAATTGATGAGAAAGATCTTTTGTGTGAGCCTGACTTTGGATCATGCATTAGTTATCTATTGTTTATAACAGATTACTCCAGAATTTGACAACTTAAAACAGCACACATTTGTAATCTCACAGTTTCTGTGGTCAGGTAGATGAGTACAGCTTAACTGGGTCCTCTGCTTCACAGTCTCTCATAGGATTGAAATTTAATTGTCTGCTGAGGTTAAGATTTCAGTTGAAGGCATAACATTGGAAGGATCTGTTTTCAAGCTGAATCAGGTGACTGTTGTCAACATTCAGTTCTTGGGAGTTACTAGACTAATAGCCCCAGTTCCTTGCTGGATACTGGCTGGAGTCTTTCCCTACAGTTCTTGGCATGTGAGTAATAGCTAGACTAAAGTCACAATCTCTTGTAAACTATTACAGAAATGATATTCCCTCAATGTTACCATATTCTATTGGTTAGAAGTACATTACTCAAAGGGAGGTTATTATCAAGGCATAAATAGCAGAAGGCAGATTCAACGGGAACCATCTTAGAGGATACTTGCCACAGTTTATTGTTATACTTCACAATCGCAACTTAATCAGATCTCTTGCTTAGACCTTAGAAAGTATTTCTTTTTGTTGTTGTTTTTCCTTATTGCCATTAGCCAGGTTCTAGAAAACAAAGAGAAAAGAACAAGGAACTGAAAGAAGACATGAGAAAGAGCAGCAAAGGTAAAATAGAGATGAAGAAAATTATCTTGCTTTCTATGTATTTCACTTTTTATTATGCAATAGTGTATATTTGAATGAACAAAAAATGATGGGTATGACTGTAGGTGTCTAAGCAGTTTAAAACACTGGGAGAGGATTTTAGGTGGATCTAGCTTGGTAGACTGACAGATTTATAACGTGAATACATATACTGAGGGTTGGAAATATAAATAGCTGTGAAGAGAACAAGAAATGGTACTTTTATAGAAAGCTAACAGCATCTGACTGAGCTATTTAGGGGCACTGTAACAATGCATTAGATCATGGGAGTACTAGTGGATGATTTTGTCAAATTATGACGTGAATTTTTATTGCTATAATAAATTTCACTCTGTGTCAACCTCTTTTAATGGACTTACGTGAAATAATAATTCCTAGCATTCATATAGAATGTATAAACTGCTTTTATATGCATTTTCTTATCTGATTCCTTTTATGCCATTCCCTCCTACTAAGATATACAGATTAATTCAAACCATCTCACTATTAAAAAGTCTTCTTTGGCTCTCCGTTACTTGGGAGGTAATGTCCAGGCTCCTTAGCCTAATTTACAAAGCCATTCATAATTGGGTCAGTGCTACCTCTCCATCCTCATCGCTTTCAGTCCACACCACATCATTCTCTTCCAGCCACCTAAAACTTCATTGTGTACCCCACATATGCCATGTTTTAATCACCTACTATTCACCCTTGTGCTGCTGGAGGGATTCCTGCCCTAGAGTTAGGAGACTGGTGGAACACAAGGCACATGACACTGTACAGATGAGATTAATAGAAGTTTATTAGTCACCTTACTCTCAGACTCAGGGTAGAGAATACTGCATACCATGCAGGGCCACATGAGGATTGCACTTGGGAGCAGAGTGAAAGCCCAGAGGTTTCTGTTTGCTCGTGCAAACTCATATTTTTTGTCATTTGATTTTAGACAAATGTTCCTAAAGTATGCTGACCCATAGTGACCCATTTGACAGAGTAGAACTTTCCCATAAGGTTTTCTTTGCTGTAATCTTATGGAAGCAGATCTCCAGGTCTTTCTCCCTTGAAGTGGGTGGGTTTGAACCACCAACCTTTTGGTTAGCAGCCTAGCACTTAACCATTTTGCCACCAGGACTTCTTATGAGATCACTGTGAGTCGAAATCTACTCAAGGGCAGCACCAACAGTCTATGTATAGATATACACATGTAAAAGAATAAAGTTAAACTTTTAATTTATATCATATATAAAAATTAATTCAAAATGGGTCAGATAACCTAAATGTAAAAGCTGAAACTTAAAACTCATAAGAAGTAAACATAGGAAAACCTTATGAATCACAATGGTCCAATCTGCAGCCATTCATGGAGATGGCACAGGGCAGGGCAACATTTCTTTCCATTGTGCATGGGGGGCCACCATGAGTCTGGGACTGATTCCAGGGCAGTTAACAAAAACAACTACTTTGATATGACCTCAGAAGAAAAATGCTAGAGCCACACAGGATCATATTCACAGGTACAAGGGTAACAACTTCAATATATGTTTTTGGGAGACACAATTCAAACCATAACACAGACATTGTGTAAAGAAGCCTTTGTAGTATGAAGAAGGTGGTGTACTGGAAAGCAAGAGGTCATTAAAAGGACAGAAAAGAAAGTAAAGATCAAGATGGATATCAGAAGAGACTCTGAAACTTGCTCTTATGCACTGAGTAGCTTAAGGTAAAGGAAGAAATGATGAAGTAAAGGAGCCGAATAAAAGATTTCTAAGGGCGGCTCAAGAAGACAAAGTAAAGTACTATAATGACATGTGCAAAGACCTGGAGGTAGAAAATGAAAAGGGAAGAACTGAAGAAAAAAAATCAGCCCCGGCCTTGTTCTGACAGATGAAACTGAGCTTTCCCGCCATCTCTTTCCATAGATGTAGCAGATTAGATTCCTGTGTTTTCCATCTGATGAGGTCCACATGTGTAGTCATCATATATGTTGTTGAAAAAAGGTACTTGCAACAAGTAAGTCATTGGTCTTGCAAAATTCTATCATTCCATCTCTGGCCTCATTTCTATTAAAAAGGCCATATTTTCCAACTACTGATTCTTCTTTGTTTCCAACATTTGTATTCCAATCATAAGTAATTATCAGTGCATCTTGATTGTATGTTTGATCAATTTCAGGCTGCAGAAGTTGGTAAAAATCTTCAGTTTCATCATCTTTGGCATTAGTGGTTGGTGTGTAACTTTGAATATTAGTGGTATTAGCAGGTCTTCCTTGTAGGCTTATTGATATTTTCCTATCACTGACAGTATTGTACTTCAAGATGGCTCTTGAAATGTTCTTTTCGACCATGAACCTGATGCTATTGCTTTTCAGTTTGTCATTCCCGGCATAGTAGATCATATGATTTTCTGATTCAAAATGGCCAATACTAGTCATTTCAGCTTACTAATGCCTAGGATATCAGTTTTTACACATTCTATTTCATTTTTGATGACTTCTAATTTTCCTAGGTTCGTACTTTGTACATCCCATGTTCTGATTATTAGTGGATGTTTGCAGCTATTTTTTCTCATTTTGAGTTGTGCCCACATCAGCATTTATTGCTTCCAGATGTTGATACCCATTGCAATTGTGTTTATTCCAACTCAAGTGACCCTATAGGACAGAGTAGAACTGCCCCATAGGGTTTTCAAGGAGCGGCTAGCAGATTTGAACTTTCAACCTTTAGATTAGCAGCAGTAGGTCTTAACCACTGCCCCAAGAAGCTAAATAATCACTGTATTATTCTCTATTTTCTATTTCTACAGCAACATGTTCCCCCTTGCAATGAATAAATAAATAAATAAAAAGCAAAAAACAAAAACACACAAAAAATTGTGTTTAATTAAGGAATGATTTATTGTAGTTTGGTTACATGTAACCAACGAGCCACACTGCTGCTAAACTCGACCGATAGGAATAAAATGCCCTACTGGAACACAAAATTTATTTATCTAAGTATCAACCAATTTTATGAAAATTATTCCATATGGGCTTCTTGAAAGCAAAATATTTATATAAAGCAGCAAAAAGAAAACAAATGTTAGAACAAACATTAAAAATATCAATAAGTCAGCACCCAGTGTTAACACACTAAGAAGATTAGCAAATTACATGCATAGAATAGCAAAACAAGTAAGCATCCACACAAGTTCCTGAAAAACTGTGAGGAATTTATAAAATACCTGCTTCTTTAAGTTAGGTTTAAAAATATGGAAAAATGTTTCTTTCTTTTTTTAATGAAAAACTCAATAGAGAATGACCTTTAAGAATAAACAACGTGCTTTTTGATTGTTGTTGTTAGGTACCATTGATTGGGTGCCCACTCATAGTGTGACCTTGTGTGTAACAGAACAAAATATTGCCCTGTCCTGAGTCATCCTCATAATCATTGCTACATTTGAGCCCATTGTTGCAGCCATTGTGTCAATCCATCTTGTTGACTGTCTTCCTCTTTTGATGACCCTTTATTTTACCAAACATGATGTCCTTCAATGACTGGTTTCTCCTGATGACATGTCCAAAGTAAGTGAAACTAAGTTTAGTCATCTTCACTTCTATGGAGCATTCTGGCTCTGCAGTCGAATATACTTCCCCCTAGACAGATCTGTTCATTCTTCTGGTAACCCATGGTATATTCAATACTCTTTACCAACATGACAATTCAAACACTTTGATACTTTAGTCTTCCTTTTTCATTGTCTAACTTTCACATGCATACGAGGTGATTGAAATACCACGGCTTGGGTCAGGTGCAACTTAATCATCAAAGTGACATCTCTGCATTTAAGATTTTAAAAACGATTCTTTTTTTTCAGAAGATTTGCCCATTGCAAAGTGTAATTTGATTTCTTGACTGCTGTTTTCATGGGCATTGATTGTTGATCCAAGTAGAATGAAATCCTTAGCAATTTCAATTTCTTCACTGTTTATCATGATGTTGTTTATTGTCCCAGTTGTGAGGATTTTCATTTTCTTTATGTTCAAGTGTAATTCATACCGAAATCTTTTACCTTCATCAGTAGATGCTTCAAGTTCTCTTCATATTTGACAAGCAAGTTTTTGTCATCTGCATATCACAAGTTGTTAATGATTTTAGTCCAATCCTGATGTCACATTCTTCTTTGTATAGTCCAGTTCTTCGATTATTTGCTCAACATACAGGTTGAATAAGTGAGGTGAAATGACACAATGCTGATGTACACCTTTCCTGATGTTAAATCATGCGTTATCCCCTTGTCTGTTCAAAGGATTGCATCTTGATCAAGGTAGATTCTGTATGAGCACAGTTAAGTGTATTCCTATTTTTCATAATGTTATCCGTAATTTGTTATGATCCACATAGTCAAATGCCTTTGCATAGTCAATAAGACACAGGTGAACTTCCTTTAAAATGAACTAAAATAAATACATAAATACGTACAAACATACATAAAAATAATCGAACCAAATCTGTTGCTGTTGAGTTGATTCCTACTCATAGCAACCCTATAGGACAGACTAGAACCTTCCCATAGGGTTTCCAAAGAGTGGCTGGTGGATTCAAATTTTCTATAAATAACTAAGATGGATTGATGGAGGGAAGGAGGGATGGATACAGGATGCATGGTGTGGTAGGCAGCAGCATAAAGGCCCCTCAAAGTATCCGTATCTTAATTCTCATTACCTGTGAATAGTTACCTTACATGGCAAAGAAGACTTTGCAGGTATAATCAATTTAAGTATCTTAAACCAGGGAGATTACCCTGGAATATCAGGTGTGGCCCAATATAATCACAAGGTTACTTAATTTATAAAAATAGAAGAAAGAGGCAAAAGAGTCAGAGAAGATGTGTCAATGAAAGCAGGTTTGACAGTAGAGAACAATGTGAAGATTCTACAATTAACATTTTACTATACTACCAGAAATTAGTAAATGGGCAGTTTTTCATAATTTGCATTTAGCGTTCGGAAACCAGAAAGAATGATGGAGTATCATGTTCCTGATGATAATTTTACTCTTCATAAATTATCGAATACGGCTCATAGGTGTATGGAAGTTCATTGTATACATCTTTCAATTTAGCTATATGTTTGAAAATTTTCATAATAAAATGTCTGGAAAAATAAGTATGAGATCATATCATAAAAAAATAAGAGTGCATTGTGAGAAGTGCTATTAGCAGGGCTAATAAAAGATAACTGATAAAAACAGTTTTATAAATAAATTTCTGTGAAGGTAACTCATTTGGATTACACAGACCAGCATTTCCTTCTCAAATTAATTTTCCTAAGTAGATAAATAAAAAGTCACATAGGATTTCAAATTATTAGCACCCAATAAATGCTAATAGAATATACACTTCAAATGGATTTTAATTAATGTTCTGGTCTGAGTCATGTGAACTAGTCTATGCTTATGGGTAGTAATGATGTCATCAGAGTCATGATGCTGTATGATTCTTTCTTGCCTCCAAATGCTAAGTTCAAATTATGAAATACTGCCCATTTACTACTTTGTGGAAGGTTCTCAATGTATTGCAGGTACAGAGCATGATTGGTCACTCTGGAAAATGGAGAGAAGGAATGGACATCAATAGCGTTTGCTATCTTGATGAGGACTTTGGTATCTAGGGCACAAACTAGGATAAACCATACCAAACCCATTGCTGATGAGTCAATTCTGACTCTTGGTGGTCCCATGTATTATAGAGTGAAACAGCTCCACAGTGTTTTCTTGGCTGTAATTTTTACAGAGCAGATCACCAGTTTTTTCTTTTTTTCCTGTGGCGCCACTGAGTGTGTTCAAACCACCACCCTTTAGGTTAATAGTTAAGTGGCAACCTTTTGCAACAGCTAGGGACCTTCAAAGCAGGATAGATGAGCTTAATAGGTTGCTTTTTATATCAGTATATATTCACGTTTTCCATGCTTATTAATAGTGTTCTTGAACTAAAACCTCACCAAATCTTTGCCTTGGTTTCTATACCTAAAAAAATGGAAATGTTGAAGTAACTCTGTAGCAAACAATTTTAGTGTCCAGTCTGTATTCCCTGTCATACTGATTTAGCTTTCAACTACCAAAATCTATGGCTTTTATGCCTGAGGACTTTCTCTGGTTACCAGGCCTGCTCTGCCCATGACACAGCAAGCTGGGCAGTGCTGGGAATTAAAGCCCACAGGAAAAACCCTTAGCTATTGACAAAGGGGGTTGATACATAGCCCTGACCTCTCAGTTGGGGTAACTCAGTGAAATGGTTTAATCCACAAACCAAAAAAACAAACAAACCTATTGTCATCGAGTCGATTCCAACTCATAGCGACCCTATAGGACAGAGTAGAACTGTCCCACAGAGTTTACAAGGACCACCTGGTGGATTCGAACTACCAACCCTTTGGTTAGCAGCCATAGCACTTAACCACCAGGGTTTCCATTTATTCTCCAGTGGGACTGAATTCCACTTGCTCATAATGGTCATTTGCTTGGTAACACTCTCTTTATTGGCTTCATCCCATCATCCTTTTCATTTCCCCTCCTCCTACTGGTGATTGACTTGGATTATTCCCCAATAAACTCATAGAATTCCCTGCTTTGAGAGAACTGAAACTAAAATCAGTTCCCCAACCTTGGAAGTTGTCGTTAGGTGCCATTGAGTTGCTTCCAACTCATAGCGACCCTATGTATAACAGAATGAAACTCTGCCCAATCCTGTGCCATCCTCATGATCATTGTTATGCTTGAGCCCATTGTTGCAGCCACGGTGTCAAACCATCTCATTGAGGGTCTTCCTCTTTTTCTCTGACCCTGTACTTTACCAAGCATGATGTCCTTCTCCAGGGACTGGTCCCTCCTGATAACATGTCCAAAG
This sequence comes from Dugong dugon, assembly GCA_030035585.1. Lineage (NCBI taxonomy): Eukaryota > Metazoa > Chordata > Mammalia > Sirenia > Dugongidae > Dugong > Dugong dugon. The sequence goes on from CM057472.1 coordinate 93,111,949, forward strand.
TATGTGAGAAAAAGTCTTGCCATCTTCACTTCTAAAATGCATTCTGGCTGTACTTCTTTCAAGACAGATTTGTTCGTTCTTTGGCAGTCCAGAGTATATTCAACTTTCTTTGTCAACACTGTAATTCAAAGGTGTCAATTCGTCTTTGGTCTTCCTTATTCATTGTCCAGCCTTCACATGCATATGAGGTGATTGAAAACACCATGGCTTGGGTCAGGCACACCTTAGTCCTTAAAGTGACATTTTTGCTTTTTAACACTTTAAAGAGTTCTTTTGCAGCAGATTTGCCCAATGCAATACCTCCTTTGATTTTTTAACTGTTGCTTCAGAAGGGGAATATAAAAATAGAAGATATATTTAAACAGAATTTTCAGGTAAGTTTTTTAATATACTAATAAACTTTGAAAAGTTTGCTAATTGCCTAGTATTTTTCCCTCACCAAAGCCAGGTATCATTAATATTCAATCTCCATCCACTGAAACTGAGTTTTAAAGCCATCTTTTGTGTGAGTACTTAAACATCTCTTATCAGAAAACAAGACCTTTTTAACATTCATCTTGATTTGGCCACTTACACATGTGGCTATAGGTAACAGAATGCAGCAGAAGAGTTAGCTCTGTTGGATGGGCTATACATCCGACCCAAGTGATTTCAGACAGCAACGCTTGAAAATTTCAGACCCACCATGTCCCATATCTGTGAGATGTTTTTTTTCTTATGCATTTTGGCTTGGCATATATACCGACAACAATTGAAACTGAGATGTTTGGTCATGTTAACACTGGTTCCCCAAAGTATTATTTAATGTTACGCAAATGAGAATAGTGATGTTTCTATGTCTCAGCTTCATGGACTGTTTCTTATAGATGGGTCATGAAGAATCTGAATAATTGAATTCCATGGCCCTTTACAACTTTTGTAATATGAGAAATGAAGACAGAAAGAAAAAAAAATTTCAAATATTCTTACCAAAGAGGTTTAAACAGTAGGAAATAAAACCTGAAAAAATACAGAAGTCCAGCAATGGTTAAGATGAACCCAAGGTACCTGTTATTTCTTGTATCAGTTACTAGGTTACTGAGGTTGAAGAAAGAATGAAGAATAGCCCAGTTATGCATTGAATTGTGTCCCCAGAAGGAGATGTTGAAGTCCTAACCCATTTACCTGGATATGTGACCTTATTTGGAAATAAGATCTTTGCAGGCTAATATGAGGTCATATTGGAGTAGGGTGGGTTCTAATCCAATATAACTGGTGTCCTTATAAAAGAGAAGAGACAAAGAGAGAGGCACAAAGGGAAGTCACCCATGTGAAGATGCAGGCAGAGATTGGAGAGATCTACAAGTCAAGGAGCACCAGAAACTAGGAGAAAGGCATGAACAGATTCTCCTTCCAAACCCTCAGAAGAAATAGCCTCCAGAACAGTGAAACAATAAATTTCTGTTCTTATAAGTCACCCAGTAGTGGTACTTTGTTACAGCTTTCCTGGGAAGTTAATGTAGGCCCTATCCTTTATTAGGTGCTGAGGGGAGTCCTGATGCTGTGCTTTGTCAGAAAAACGCTGAGGTGGAGAGACACGGAGGTCATACAGTTAGGAAATTCTGATATCCCTGTATTAATCACCAGATCTGTAGGATGTCACCTAATGTACCCATCAGGTTTCTTCTGTTATGTCTTTGACGCACATTTTGGTTTTAAATATATGAGAGTGACATAATAACAGGCTTTGGGAATATAGTGAACATTTATAGTGTTTACCTTTCGAGGCATTCCCACTTCATCTGGGAAGACGAATCCAGATTTCCTTTGGGAGATTTTCCTATATTCCCATTGTGTGCAGACCTGATGGAGATGGCAATCAAAAAACAAAAAACAAAAAAAAGAAAAAGAAAAAGGCCATCTTCCCCTTCCTAGCCGAGTATGTGATTTAAACAAGACTGATGAGATTCTCCTTTTCTCTCTGCTGGAATGTGGGACCTGCAACTGAGTGAGATGACGGTGACAGAAAGGAAAAAGCAGAGAGAGAGAGAGATTGTAACCATCCTCTGTGACAGCATTGCTGATATTCCTGACCAGTTGTCACTAGCTGAAAGCCCCACTCAAGCCTAGTTTACTTCCATTTTCTAAGTTTACCCATATCCTTTCCACACCTTCCTCAGAGAGCATTTCTGTTGCTAAAAAACTATAAATCCTATTGTTTATCAAGTTATCTATCTTCCTAATATGCCACTTGATGGTTCCCTTTATTCGGCCAGTGACTTGGTTTTAAAAATTCTTAATTGTTTTATTTATTTTTTTCTTTTTTTAAGTTAATGTTATCCTGATATTTCTTCATATTTAAAAGAACAGGGGTTAAAAGTCAAAGAGTACTTACCCGTTGCCAGTCACTGTGTTTAGGCCTTATAAAATTTGGCTATTTCACATTCACATTTGATTTTCCTTTGGTCTTCACAAAACCTAAATTAATGCATATTATTCTTATCTCAATTTTGTTAATCACAAACCTCATGGGAAAGAGAACAGGGGAATTGTGGAGCACTAACTGTAGAAACTGTGAAAGGTACATAAGGTATATATTTGTGTTTTGTATATCCCAGGCATCACGTAAAAAATAGACATTTACATACATTACCTCCATTAGTATTATCTTCACCTTACTCTCCAGATCAATATACTGAGACTCAGATATGGTAAGTAACATGTCTAAGGTCATATCATCCTATAGATAACAAGCGGCAGGTTTATCCAGCTCTCACAAAAGGGCCTCTGTGGAGGGCTTTATCCTCTAGATATTTATTATCTTTGGATTGTTCATGAGGCATATTAAATTTGGTTATTTTTGACTATAGAGCTATTGAAGCTTAAGAGAAGCAGGAAATAAGAGATTGTTTATAAATTCTCAATGACCTTTAAAGCAGAAACAGCTGTTGAGTTACACTGATCTTGAATGAATACAGACAGACTTCTCAGACTGACGGATTTTAGATTACACTTGTATTGTCATCTCATTCTTGAAAAATACACGGAGAAAGCTGTAGCGAATAACTTATTTCATTTTTAAATAAAAATAAATGTCATAATGTAATCTGAAATGACAGTACTTGATTACATTCACTGATGAACCTGGTTCCTGAATTTCCATTAATAGTTATAGTAAATAATTCCAGGGGAAGTTAATCCAGGACCTCACCTTTGAACACTGTTTCTGAAACTTGAATAATATATGGATCTATTTAAGGAGATCTACTCATAAACCCCTAACATTGACTTAAATCAACTTAATATATTGTTATATAAATAAATCCAGACATGGATCTAGTTTTAAACTCCTTAATCTTATAGCTCTTATACAACCATAAAACGGAAACAAATAAAAATGTTAACTATAGGCAAAAACACAAAACCAATACAACTGAAATTAATAGCATTAATTTAGTTCAAGTGATGACCCACTTTTTCAGAATTTAAATTGCTGCCAATACATGACCGTGGAACTAACGGCAGTGGTTAGAAGAGCATTTGAATCTGTTTTGTGTTTACTGCTCAGCACTGGGAATAACACAATTTTTTAATCATTTTTCTCAATTCAAATTATTGGGTGATTTTAATTCAAATATGCTAAAAAGTCATTTTCCTTCACAAATTGTATTGTGTATATATTAAGTCTGCTTTTTAGCCTACTGTAATTAAAACAGAACTATTTGACATAAACATTATCTTAAATAGTAAGGAGATTCAGTCTTAATTTGAGTTTCCCAAAGCAGACTCTGAGACAAAGATAAATATGTGAGTGGCTTATTCAGAATTATAATTTTAGGAAGTCAAGTTAAAGGACTTTGGAGCAGAAAGGACAGGAGGAAAGGTTCATCCAAAAATGTCTTATTGAATTGGCCACCTCAAAGGAAGATTGTTAGCTTCATCCAAGGGATTGTTTGCTTCTGCTATGTCTCAGAACGACCCACCACAGTCATACGAAGGGAAATCATTTATCTGCCGGTTCACCCCTCAACAAGTAAGTATTATGCATTTATGATTGCCAAATCCTTCATGAGATATGCACACTCAGGGTCAGAGCAGCTCTGGGCAGAAAGTCAGAGGTCCCCGGTGTGAATTGTCAAAACACTATCAGATTACACTTGTGCCAAGCTGCTGAAAGCCTGTCCACAGGAGCAATGGCTGGAATAAGACTTGAGACCAAGGGAATTTGAAGCTATGTACAAGAGCGTTTCTATTCATTCAGACACTGAAATCTTAGATCATTCAAAATATTATATCTTTATATAATTAAAATAATCCAAAACCTTTTTCTAGAGAACACATTGACACCCTGTTCAGAAACATTCATAGCATGTCATTCATGGATGTTTTAGATGATCACTCTATCGCTTTACTATGGTTTAGAAATATCTGCACATCCATTGCTTTGTAGATGTTTTGTCAACACAAGTTCTCAGAGCAAGGGGAGATTTTTTTCATAAAGAGTTAATTTTTTTCTGTTAAGTTCAACATATTTTGTCAAATCCTCTTTTTGTGTATTCTGCTATGCTCTGGGGATTCAAAAATGATCAGGTCACAAGCATTAATCCTTAGTCTTGTTGGGAAGACAGCCACCTAAATGAACAACTGCAATTCAATATAATAGAATTCTATAGTTGATAAAAGTTCAAAGTGGTTGTTGGAACATAACATGTGTTTTATACACATAAAGAGAACATTTCAGATGCACAATCAGCATTGAAATAATAAATGGGTTAAAATAAATGTACTATAAAAATCACAACAATAACCACCACTGCCACCACCACAAAAACAGCCAAAGTATGTTATCTTAGGGAAAAATAGTATGAATTTGCATGGCTAATGTGGGTCATAATTTCCATTATGGCCCCTGGATAAGTGAGAGGGTAAAATTGTTTCCTTGATCTAATTAGCATAATGACCCCAACCATGTTATATATGGCTAAGGATAGAAAACCACTCATTAGCTCAATTCAGGTTAAATTAGATGAGGGGAAATGACAGAGTAAGCTTCCAAATATATTCTTAACCCATATTTCCACATAAAATATACTGGTTTGCAAAACAAATAAGACAGAGAACAAAAAGAACTGTCCTATTTTTTGCCTTGAAAATATTTTTTGATATTTGTATTTAGACAAATGCGTGGTGTTCTTTTTAGTATTAGAGATTCATTCTTTAAAAATGAATCAATAAATGATGTTTCTCTAAAAAAAAAAAAAATTATCATAGTTATGTTGGCTTTCCCAGGATACAAATATACAAATACATACACACAACCATAAACATGTACATATATATATACAAATGAACATATATGTATAGCATAGCAGTATTTCCAAGGAGTAATAGATATTAAAAGTACTATTATAGGTATGTTTTGCATATCATTTCAAGAAAAAAAGGAACTCAATAAAATCATCTTACTTCTGGCAACATTAAAGAGTAAATCAAAAGCCTAATGAAGTGTAAGAATATTGAATAAATTAATTCTGTTTGTGTTCTTTTTAACACAGCTCTGACACCCAAATGCTTTCAAATACAGCCATTTGTTCCCACTACGTTACTTTATACAAGTAATGTGGTTTGATTGCAATCACTCTTATGATTCTTTAGTGGAATTTTTCATGCATGTAAAATAATCTTAATTAGAGCATACTTCTATGACATTATATCTTAATAATTCTAATATTAAATACATAAAAATTGCACAATCTTTCATGATTTCTGAGGTGGACATACTAGACGCATTGAAATGTAGCTTATAATAAACATAACAAAGCTGACCATCTGTGTTTCAAGAATTTAAAGGCTATCATGATTCTTCTACTATTTTCAGGCAGTGTGCTTTATTTGTATATTTACTTCTATCTGCATGTGCTTAGGAACCCTGGTTGCGCAGAGGTTAAGAGCTGGTTAAGAGCTCGACTGCTATCCAAAAGGTCAGCAGCTGGAATCCACCAGACACTCCTTGGAAACTCTGTAGGGCAGTTCTACTGAATGTTATAGGGTCGCTATAAGTCGGAATCAACTCAACAGCAATGGATTTGGTTTGGGGTTATATGTGCTTAAGCTAAAAAACAAAAATTAGTTCTTAATGCTCCCTTAAATCTAAAACATATTTTCTAATAAGTCCACAATGCTTACCTCCTTTGTAATTTGCTGGTCCACAATCAGAGTAGTCTCTTTCATATTCTTTAGAGACCCTTATTCTAATAACAATTCATTTTGTTCAGGTTGAAGATACTGATCGAGAAAGATGCTCTTGGGTAACTAGCATTTATTTGGCATCTACAATATGCCAAGTACTCTGTATTCATTGCCTCATTCAATTCTAATCATCATTCCATAACATACATGTTTTTCTGTACATTTTCCAATTGAAGAACCTGAGGCTTATAGAGGCTAATTGACTTTTACATAGTTTGAATCATGATACAATAACTCCTCTCTTAATTCTCTTTACTCAGCATTTCCACTGTTGAAGACAAGAAGAGATCAGAAAATGTTTAGAACTAGCTTTTTGGGGAATTGGTCTGCTATAATTGTTTCATTTTCACTTTTAAACCATTCCTTCCAGTCTGACTTTAGCCCATTTTTAAGATGTGGGTATGTATTAGAAAACAGAACATATATTTAATATGAAATTTTTCGAAAACCCTTTCTCATATACATTCAGTGATTTAGTATTTATATAGAAAGAGAAGGGGAGGGAGGGTGAAATTTGACTGAGCCTAAAACGTCTTGTGTTAAAATGCATATCCTGTGACTAATGTTTGGAAACTCTGACCTTGAGCTTTTCTCCCAAGAGGATTTGGATTTCCCAGGTGTGTGCCTCTGATGTTCCTCCCTGTGATAAGGTGAAGCTGAATAATTTTTAGCATCAATATATGCCTGGCGATAAACTGCTTTTCTTCATTTTCAGGCAGTAGAACACGACTTGAGGGTTATTGTTTCCTGGGTGAGGATTTGTTTCCATTCTCGGGAATCTCTCCAATACTTCATCCTTTAGAAACAGGAAACTTACCAGCTCCATTTCTATCCCTGTCTTCTCTGCTTCTACCCCCAAATACAACAGTTGACAGCTCATGTTATGCCTCCATAAGATACTGAAATGTGGGACCCACCCCTCAGAATGGATATCAAGCAAAAACTTGGTAGTGTAGGTGAGATTAATCACAAATGATAATACAGGATCTGAAATGAGTCATTAAGACATTTATATCCATTTCAGTGTAAAATGACATTAAAATGAGAATGCAATCACTCTAGTGCAAAAAATGGAAAGTAGATACTAACTACCCTCTTATAAAAACAGCCTACTTATCTTTTCTTCCAGAACTGAATCTTGTTGAAACTTCAGTACTTCTTTGTCCTCTCAACTTTAACATTGTGACAGTATTGAACTGAAATAAGATTTTCTAAAATGCTGGATGCATGAAATCATATATTTTGCAGCCCAAGTGTTAGATTTGGTTCCTAGTAATAAAGTGACCTTGGCTACTGTCTTTGGTCTGCTTATCCATGACAAAAACAAAACTAAACTCAACAAATCTATATCTCAATAGCAACAGAATGCATATCCAGTGCACTTAGGAAGTAACCCCTTTGTTTATTCTGCCTTCGTGCATACTTGGAAAGACATATGAATTTAATTCATCTTCCCAAAGAACATGAACACAGCTAAAAATAATTTCAGTGTGTGCACAGCCATGTGGTAAGTTACAAAGAAAACTCTCTCTGTAATCTTAGCCTCTGTATGGACTCTTAGGGATCCTAAACAACTGTCTCTGTCTTTGTAAGCCAGTGGAGGTGTAGACAGTTACATTTTCCTTTTAAAGAGGAAACGAAAAGAATCATAAAAAATTATTTTAAAAAGGGTTCACATAACAGATGCTTCTAATGAAGAGGTTTATGTTTACACTTGGCCCAGTAGCTGGCAAATATTTGGTTTTTCAGAAAACAGAAGGATGGCTCAAACCCTGAACGTGGGAAGGAATGGACAGTAATTACAGGAGGCATCTTTTCTATGTTTACCAGTTAACCAGTTTCTGTATGGTTGATTCTGACTCATGGAGACCTATAGGTGTCAGAGTAGAACTGTGCTTCATAGGGTTTTCAATGGCTGATTTTTGAAACTAGATTGACAGGTCTTTCTCTAGCTGGGTTCTAATCGTGGTTTTGCTTCTAGTTTATTTAGGAAAATTTTCATTAGTTCTCCTTATTCCTCTTTTGTGCCTGTACAGTCTATCCTCCGCACAGACGCTGGAGTGATCACTTAAGAATGTAAATCAGACCATGCCGCTAGCTTGCTCAGAAGCCTCCAATGTCTCCCCGTCATTCTGTCATCAAAATCCATCTCATGGCTCTCAGATCCATCTATGATATCACTTTTGTCTGTCTCCCAACTGAATTCCCTACAGTTCTTACTTTACTAACTTTGCTGTAGGCACACTGACCATTTTGCTATTTTTAAAAGCATGAAGCTTCTTCCCATCTCAGATTTATCTGTCTCCACTGCAAAACTACAAGCTGCTATTTCCCCCGTGACGAGTATAGTGATTAACACCTACCAATGTTCAGTTGACATGTGGTGAATGAATGATGAAACAGTAATAATGTTAATGCAAATTATCAAAACTTAAGGTGCTATACAATTGTGAGTTATTGTCATGTTGTGTTAGGTGTCACTGAGTCAGCTTCAGCTCATAGTGGCCTTATGTATAACAGAAGAAAATGTTGCTCACTCAAGAACCATCTTCATGATCTTTGCTATGTTTGAGCCCATTGTTGTGACTGTTGTGTCGATTTATCTCATTGAAGATTTCCCTCCTTTTCACTGACCCTCTACTTTTCCAAATGTGATGTCCTTTTCTAGAAATTGGTCTTTCCTGACAATGTGTCCAAAGCAAGCCAGCATTCTGGTACTAAGACTGATTTGTTTGTTCTTCTAGTGGCCCAGAGTATGTATATTCAGTATTCTTTGCCAACATCCGATTAGAATGTGTCAATTCTTCTTCTGTCTTCCTTTTTTATTATCCACTTTTCATATGCATATTAGACAATTGAAAAGACCATGTGAAGGCTGTAGTCTTTGACCTTCATCAGTAAGTGCTTAAAGTCGTCTTCATTTTCAGCAAGCAAGGTTGTATCATGTGCATATTGCAGTTTTTTAATGAGCCTTCCTCCAATCCTTATGCCATGTTCTTTTTGATAAAGGCCAGCTTCTCAGGTAATTTGTTCAGCATACAGATTGAATAAGCAAGGTGAAAAGATACAATGTTGCCACACACCTTTTCCATGTTTCAACCAATCAGGCTATAGTAAACACACAATAGATGACAGTCATTCTTTTGTTGTAAAGTGTTTCTCCTTCATCATCATCATCATCACTTATCAGGGCTTGAGTCAGCTAACTATGCTTTCAGCTACAAGTGAGAGGATACCTGAGAATCAGTGATTAAGAGATAAAGCTATTTGGCATCTCACATACCAAGACATTTACAGGACGGCTGTGTAAGATCTGTGCCCTGGCTCAATCATAACGTAAAGGACTCATGTTCTTCCCATTCTTCAGATCCGCCATCTTCATCAAGTTTATTATTTGCCCTCATGTTTACCACCTCTTGGAAGATGGCTGCTACAGTTTTAGTCCTTTTTCAGTGGAAGAATACATTCTCCTAAAAGTCCCTTTGTCCATTTCTCATTAAGTCTCATTGTCCAGAATCAGGTGCCTTGGCCTACTCTAGTTTTAAGGAAGTCTGGAACATAAATTATCTGGCAATAAGAAATGATAAGGTCATGACAAGCTCAGAAATATCTTTATTCATCCTCTGGGGGCATGCTCATTAGTACCTTGAGCACATCAGGTTTTTGTGATGAATTAGAAAGAGATGGGTGGAGGGCAATACTGTCCAGTGAGTATTGAATCATGCCTTCCACAGAGACGCTATGAAAACTAAATATAAAAAGTATATAATCTGCCTAAGCATAGAGCTCAACAAAGTATTAGCCTGGTAGACAAGAAAATAATGTAAATAAGATGACTACTGAAAAAAAACTTCCAAGGAATAAATCAATCTATGCTTTGACATAAATAATAAAAGAACAAACATATTGCATTTACCACACACAAAGCAGTGTACTAGGTCTTTAAGACCTATTGACTTATTTCATCCTCACAATAATCCTGACATGGAACTATTAACCTCTCGTTACAGATGAGGTAATTAAGAACAGAGAGCTTAATTAACTTCCCCAAAACTACACATCTAGTCAGTAATGGTGCTTGGATTCAAACTCAAACAGCCTGGCATCAGAATATGTTGTCAATAGTACTCTATTTTGAAATAAATAAAAACAGTATAAATAGACATGTACAAGTGAGCATGATGATACTGATGGGGTTTAAAAAACAGAAATTGCAAGGCAAGTATTTCCCAAGTCTAGAACAGAGTGACGTTTTTGGAGATGGCACCCTGATTTAAGAGGCACCCATTTTGTCACCCAGAAAGCCAGATTATCAGCTTTAACAAGTATCACTAGTCTGATCTTATATTGGTAAGCTTTCAGATTCTCATTTTATTTTCCTACTAAATATATCTCCAGGAGAAAAATATAGTTTACAGCCACTCTGTATGCTGGACATCTATATCTCTAAATGAAAAGCATTTTGTGTCTTTCTCGATGAAGTTAATCTAGGTACTTTCAGTAAAATGATTGAGTTCTCCTTGGCTGGTTGTAAGTTTGTCTTCTGAAACTGACCTCTGAGGATCATTCCCAGTTATCACTCATGATGGACCACCTTGTCATGTATTCAGCTTCTCATCCACATTTCTTTTGACCTGGGTAGTTTTGGTCTTTGACTAGTTTGAAAGCCATGATTCTAGTTTATCAAGCCTTGTTCTTACAGTTGGAGTATATGACTCCGCTGTCTATGGCAGGAGAATCTCTGTTTCATTTCACAAGTCGTGGGCTGCAAGTCAAGTGGTTTTCAAATTTTCATGAAGTATGTCATTATTGATTTGCAAATCATGGACTGTGTTACTTCTACAATAAATTTGTTTTAGGGCCTGTGTTAGCATTAGAAGTTGGAACTAAAGTGTATCTTAGAGTCAATACTTTACTGGGATTCTATCAAGACTGCATATTTGGGACCCAGACCATCCAATCAGCTGTTAGATTTTCGTCATAATGATAGAAACATACATCAATTAGTGAACTACAGTCTGCATTAATCTACACCTTTATGTTATCCTTTCTAGATTCTGTTACATGCATTTTTTTTTTTTTCATATTCTCTATATTGGTTGTCTTGGAGGGTGATTATGTCTATCTGCTTTGCTTAACAGTGTGGGCCAAATTCTTAATAAGGAAATCTGTCATGTCTTGATAAATCATCTCCTTCTACCATCCCTAGTTACATACGGCAGCTGGACAATCCAATCACAGCTGCTGCTTCCAATTGCAGAACTCAATGTTGAGTGAAATGATTCCTGTGGGCAGTGTCCTTTGAGTATCTTTCAGGAGGAAATACCTTCATTATCCTTACCACTAAAGCAAATCCATGTGGAAACTGAGTGAAATTTGTAGAAAACACAGCTGGCTTGAGAATATCAGTAATACTATTTTTATTAGTGGGTATTTTTTTTTCTGATTTTGCACATATTGCGGTGAATTGTTTCTAAATTGGGCAAACCTTACAAAGTCTGTTTCGCCATAAACCTCTTAGTTTTGAAGTAAGTGAAAGTTACTATTGCTCTCAGTTCTAAAACCTGTTTCTCTTTCCTTTTCTCTCTCCAGGTCAACTTAACCCAGAGTGATCAAGTGAATTCCATAAATGGAAAACCTGCAATATGTCCTGAAGCTTCTCATTCTCATCTCTATAGTCTCTCTGGGTACCCCTCTCTCTCTGAGTTATATGATTATTGGTGACATTCTTTACAAATGCAAAGTTCTCCAAAAATAGTTTTCCTCGAGTGCCAATGCTACCAAGGCAAATCTAGTAATAGAATTTTATAAGTGTAGTTTTCTAAGATTTTTCACTTCAACCGAAAATAGAAAAATAGATTACATATAAAAAATGAAAACTCCATACAATTTGAAAACTATTGCCTTTCTAAGGCCCATCTATATGTCTCAACAGAATTGATTACAACATGAACATTTTGTCATTTGTCATAGCCTTAGGAAACTGTTGAATAGCAATTACATTGAATAAATACATGGCAACTCAATAAAAGTGCTAATGTAACCTAAAATATTGAACATTCTGTGCTGTGAGAGAGCATTTTTGGATGGCTAGACTTTTTTCCATTTTAGCAATCAATACTTTATTCAATAATATGATGCAATATCAGTATTATTTTACCTAAACATATATACCAGTACAAGTTGCTATGGAGTCAACTCCAACTCAAGGCAATCCCATGAGTGTATGAGTAGAACTGTGCTCCATAGGATTTTTAATGGCTGATTATTCAGAATTAGGTGTCCAGACTTTTCTTCTGAGGCACCTCTGGGAGGACTTGAATCTTCAATCTTTTAGTTAGCAGCCTAGCACATTAACTGTTTGCATCACTCAGGGACTCATAAACATGTACATACATGTAAATGTTTTTTAGTGTACTGAAGAACACAGAAGGGTATTGTAGGAGCAGATTACCACTTAATCACTGGGTCAATTAAAATGTCAGCATTCAGTGCCTCAAAATACTTTGTTTTACTTACTTGAACAAAGATCCAATCATGAAAGCCCCGAATCCCCTTAGAGAATTTCTCAGGTTGTGAGAAACATCTGTAACCCCAACAATTGTTCTGAGATGATAGGGTGTTCATACATAGATTTTGTGGTCAGATAGTTTAGACTCTGAGCCAAAGTCCTGTTCCAAATACTCTCTGAGTAGCACTTTGCAAGTTACTTGATCCTATAAATTGGAATTGTTTAGGAGATTTCAATGAGATAAAGTGTGTATAAAGTGTCTACCACAGTTTCTGGCAATAACTAGGTACTGAAAATGAGACATTTTCCTGTTTCCCTTCCAAGTTAGGACCAAAATAAACAGAGCCAACTCTAAAAACAGTCTTCTCTGAAGGCTGTCAAGGTCATCAGTTACCAAAGCTATGAGAGAACAAACACCATCATCCATTAAACATGGTGGACTCTCCATTTGCTCCAGGTCTTTTTAGCTTTGATTTATTTTTGTGACTTCACTATCTGGATTGATATATGGTTGTTCTATCTTGTGTTCTAGTCTTGGGTGGTTATCTGATGTTATTGATTTTCTAACTAGAGGAATCCCTGTAGTATGTCTTGTAATTTTGGTTTGGTCTTTGCAATTTCCCTAAACTTCTGTTTATATAGAAATGCCCTCATTTCACCATCATATCTGAGTGAAAGTTTTGCTGGCTATATAATTCTTGGCTGGCAAATTTTTCCTTCAGTGCTTTATATATGTCATCCCATTGCCTTCTTGCCTGCATGGTTTCTGCTGAGCAGTCCAAGCTTAGTCTTATTGACTCTCCTTTGTAGATGACTTTTCGTTTATCCATAGCCACTCTTAAAATTTTCTATCTTTAGTTTTGGCAAGTTTGAATATAATATGTCTTGGTGACATTCTTTTGGGATCTACCTTATGTGGAGTTCAATGAGCATCTTGGATAGATATCTTCTCACCTTTCATGATATCAAGGAAGTTTTCTGCTAACAAATCTTCAACAATTCTCTCTGTATTTGCTGTTATCCCCCTCTGTTCTGGTATCCCAATCACTCTTAGGTTATTCCTCTTGGTAGGGTCACACATAATTGTTAGGGTTTCTTCATTTTTTTAAATTCTTTTACCTGATTTTTCCTCAGAGAGGTTGGTGTCAAGTGCTTTATCTTCAGTCTCACTGATTCTGACTTCTACAGACTCAATTCTGCTCCTAGGACTTTCTATTGAGTTGTCTAATTCTGAAATTTTAATGTTAATCTTCTGGATTTCTGACTGCTGTCTCTCTATGGATTCTTGCAGCCTGTTAGATTTGTCATTATGTTCCTGAATAACCTTTTAAGTTCCTCTATTGGTTTGTCTGTACGTTCCTTGCTTGGGTCTGCATTTTGACTGATCCCCTTCCTGATCTCTTGAAGACTCCTGTATATTAATCTTTTGTATTCTACCTCTGGCAATTCCAAGAAGTTCTCTTCCTCCAGAAGATTTCTTGATTCTTTGTTTTGGGAGCTTGCTGAAGCCATAACGATCTGCCTCTTTATGTGATTCGATATCGACTATTGTCTCCAAGCCATCAATAAGTTATTATATTTATTTATTTTATATTTGCTTACTGTGTCTTAGCTTCTTGTTTTGTTTTGTTTTGATACACCCAAATAGGCTGCTTGTATGAGCTAGTTTGATTTATTGGTGCCTTTGAAGCTCTAACGTCCTGTCACCAGGTGGTTAGATCTGTTACTAGGTATATGAGCCCAGGAGTCCATTTACTTTTCTGGTATGGATTCAGCTCAGATGCCCAGGTAGATAGCTACCAAGTGTGTGGTGCATGCTCTCACCTACAGTCCTAGATGGGCAGGGGTGATTGGAATAGGCACAGGTATCTGGCTGCAGTAGGGAGTCACATGCTGAGCAAGGCAGGGAACTGATGGCTGCCCCTCAGTGTCTGGGAGGAAAGAGTGTCCTTGTTTCCTAGAGTGCGTAGGTGGGTGGGTTTTGCAGCCAGATTATGGGCATCCAAAGCTGTTGGCTGTAAGGACTAGAAGGCACCACTTATTCTTGGACCCCTGGCCTGGGTGGCTAGGTGGAGCCACCAGTCTTCAGGCCCCTGATGTGGGTAGGTGAGTATCCTGCTTAATAGGCAGAGTGATGCCAAATGTCACAGACCTGCCACTCCACCATACAGTTGAAGTTAGACTTCAGGTATATACGCTGTTGTACTGTGCTAATGAGGGCCTACGCTGTTGAAATGAGCCCACACAGGTCTATGCAGGAGTGAAATGCATTCAAAGTCCATGGACCTCTTATGCCTGTGCCTAGGTAAAGCAGCTGTACCTGCCCTGAGTTTCTGGCTTAGGGGAGCTGGGAGATTATTTGTATCCTGCTTGTTAATTTGTTCCCTCTCCAGGGCGGAGAGAATGGCTCAGGGCACGTGACGGGTCCTTTTTCTGGCCCAGGAGACATGGCAATTGCTGAAGCTGGCCTGGGACTCTGCAGATCCAGGAGAGGGCGGGTAAATGGGAGAGATGTTCTTCTCAAAGAGGATGTTTTTTTAATTTGTGTGGTAGGTTAGACGCATGTACTTATCTTTTGCCAGTTGAGCACTGCTTTTCACTGGTTCTGGAGGCTTGAGTATACTCTCTGCCACTTGGCCTCTCCTGATATGGAAAACATGTCCCGAGTGCCACTGCTTGCCTCACAGCACAAGCCAGCCTATCCAGCCTGCAGCATGCCAGTTCCCACCATGTCAGGTCTGGCAACTCCTTGCTGCTTCTGAACCATCTCTCCCTCCCCCTGCGGCTTAGTCTGATTCCTCAACTTTTCCTTTGATGTTCAGGGATCCTAGATTGTCATATATAATTGATTCACTTTTTTTTTCTGGTCTTTGTTGTAACAGGGACCATAGGAAGCATCTGACCACTCCACCATCTTGGCCCCGCCTCTCCAGATCCTTTTAATAGAGACAAAAATCAAACCAAACCCATTGCTGTGCAGTGGACAAAGTAGAACTGTGGCTATCCCATTGGGTTTCCAAGGCTGTAAATCTTTATGCAAGTAGACTGCCCCATCTGTCTCTCAAGGGCAGCTGATGGATTCGAACTGCTAAACTTTGGTTGGCAGCTGAGCACTGTAACCTCAGTGCCACTTGGGCTTTCTAATAGAGACAAACCCTTTTCAATCTGAAGATCAGAGGCATATCTAGGGAAAATAACACGTATGGAAGGCACTGAAATTCCACCCCTGAAGGGGCCTAGTAAGGGTAAAGAGCGTTGGGATAATCTCTAAATTGCATCTCCCCTTAATTTCAAGATGAATAGATGTTGATAGCAGGGACACTTCAGCAGAAAGGCCTTCCCCTCTTTGTCTAGCTGCCTCAGGTGCCTTTCATATTTGTGGCACCTTGGAATGTCATTCTGTGCCTTGTCTGATGCCCCCTGGACTTGCACCCAGGGGCAAGTGACTACCTTTCCCTCTAACCCTAGCTATACCTTTTTGTCTATTGTGCTTGAGGAAGGATGCTGGGCCATACCAGATTAATAGAAATTGCTCAGTGATGTGCCTCCCCCACCCCTCCTTCTTAAGGTGGTGCCCAGGGCACGTGCCATACCTGACACACAAACCATTGCCCATTGTCATCGAGTCGATTCCAACACATACCTACCCTATAGGACAGAGTAGAACTGCCCTATACAGTTTCTAAGGAGTGACTGGTAGATTCGAACTGCCAACCTTTCAATTAGGAGCCAAATTCCTAACCACTACACCACCAGGGCTCCAAGGCAAACACCATATGTGCCACACCCTAGATACACCTCTGCTTAACATACCAGGTACAAGGTCCCTTGACATTCTGGGCTGCATAGAATGAAGAAAGGGCAATAAAAGAAATTCCAAAATGTGAGCCTGTCTCAGAACTGCTAGATTAGCTTTGTAGGTCTGTGAAATCTCATCTCTTTGACCCAAAGCCACTTGAAAAAAACATTTGGAGAGTTAATTTTTTTTTGATGCAGAGAACCACTAATTTAAAGAGTATTTTAAATCGGGATTAAAAGAGTGATAGGTTGTATGTGTACATACGTAGTGCCTGGTAGTCCCTGATCTTGTAAAACAAATTTTGTAAGTAAATACAAAATGAAACAGATCATAGGGAAGTCCATCAGAAGATAAATAGTGACTTGTGTGACTTGAAGATATCCATTAGTGAAATTGTACCGGAGATACAGCAGGGTAACTTTTGCTTTATTGTAATTTTAGACAGTTACGTTTTTATCTAATTATCTAGTTATCTAGTTATCACTAGTTCCTAGTCAGTCGTTGACCATAGGGCTTCATCTCCCAGTTTGGTTACTGAGGAGGAGAAAACAAAAACTCGTCTTGATAAACGTGTGGACCATTTACAGTACCAGGATGTGAGGTTGACATGGCTGATCCACTTGGCACCGTCTTAAGAAAGCTGACATGTGGAATCTCTTGTACTAAGGGCCAAATATACCATCCTCTGAGGCTTCTGTGAACAAAAGTTCATCTGCAGCATCCTTCACGGCCAAACCCAAGTTGCTTAATATTTTATTTGCATTAAATGTATAAGCTTTGCTGTGATTTGTTAAGGCGGGAGAAGGTGTTTGTGCATCTAGAGTCTCTATTCTTTTGTGTTTTATTCGACTCAATAATTTTCCTGGGATTTAAATACTTTTGTAAATATTTTGTAATTATTTTTCTCTCAAAATCTGGTGATTTTTTTTTTTTTTTAATTTTACTTCAGGTGAAGGCTTACAGAACAAATAGTTTCTCATGTAACAGTAGTACACATGACGTTTTATGACATTGGTTAACAACCCCACAACATATCAACCCTCTAAATTCTCAACTTTTTTTTTTTTTTTTGGTGAAAATACACATAGCCAAAGATACAACGTTTCAAAAATTTCTACATACACAGTTCAGTGACATTGACTACGCTCTTCCAATTGTGCTGTTATTCTCACTTAAGATGGCTTGAAGAACAAAAAAGTTTCTCATTTAACGGTTACTACAAATGTTGCCCTATGACAATGGTTAACAATCTCACAACACATCAACAATATCCTTACTCAACCTTGGGTTCCCTATCACCAGCTTCCTTGTCCCCTTCTGCCATCTGGCCCTTGTCACTGGACTCCTGTACCTCATTAGTCTCATTTGGTTTTACAGGGCTGTCCACTCCCAGGCTGAACAGTGAACCTCGGAGGTAACTTCATCACTGAGCTAAAAGGGTGTCTGGGGGCCATACTCTGGAGGTTTCTCCAGTCTCCTTTAGGTCAGTAAATCTGGTCTTTTTTTATGTGAGTTAGAATTATGCTCTACATCCTTCTACAGCTCTGTCCAGAACCCTCTGTTGTGATCCTGGTCAGAGCAGTCAGGGGTGGTAGCCGGGCACCATCTAGCTGTACTGGACTCAGTCCGGTGGAGGCCTTGGTAGCTGTGGACAATTAGTCCTTTGGACTAATCTTTTCCTTGATCCTGTTCTCTTCATTCTCCCTTGCTCCCGAAGGGATGAGACCAGTGGAGTATCTTAGATGGCTGCTCACAGGCTTTTAAGACCACAGACACTACTCACCATGGTAGAATGTAGAGCATTGTATTTATAAGCTGCGTCACGCCAATTGAGCTGGATGTTCCCTGAGACCATGGTCCCCAGAGCCCTCCGCCCAGCAATACAGTCCCTCAGGGAGTTTGGATGTGTCTATGGGGATTAAATGACCTTTCCTTGTACAAGTTGTTCTACTTTCCCCTGTATTGTGTACTGTCTCACCCTTCACCCAAGATACCACTTATCTATTGCCTATTTAGTATTTCCCCCAACCCCTCCCATCCCTGATAACCAACAAAGATTGTTACATTTTGCGTGTGAACTTTTTCATGGGTTTTTACAATAGAGGTCTCATACAATATTTGTCCTTTTGTGATTGAATTATTTCACTCAGCATGATGTCCTCCAGTTTCATCCATGTTATGAGATGCTTCACAGATTCATTGTTGTTCTTTCTCCTTGCATAGTACTCCATTGTGTGTATGTACCATAGTTGGTTTATCCATTCATCTGTTGATGGGTGTCTAGGTGGTTTACATCATTTTGCTATTGTGAAAAACGCTGCCATGAACATAGGTGTGCATATGGCTATTCGAGTGACAACTCTTATTTCCCTAGGATATATTCCTAGGAGTGGGATTGCTGGATCGAATGGTATGTCTATTTCTAGCTTTCTGAGGAAGTGCCATATCATTTTCCAAAGTGGTTGTATCATTTTGCATTCCCACCAGCAGTGCATAAGAGTTCCGATCTCCCCGCAGCCCCTCCAACATTTGTTATTTGCAGTGTTTTTTATTCATGCCAATAATGCCGGGGTGAGATGGTATCTCATTGTGGTTTTAATTTGCATTTCTCTAATGGTTAGTGATCGCGAGCATTTCCTCATGGGTCTGTTGGCCATTTGAATGTCTTCTTTGGTGAAGTGTCTGTTCATTTCCTTTGCCCATTTTTTAATAGGATTTTTTGTCTTTTTGTTGTAGAGGTGTTGGATTTCTTGTAGATTATGGAGATTAGACCTTTGTCTGACTTATACTGTCCAAAAATTTTTTCACAATCTGTAGGTTCTCTTTTTACTCTTTTGGTGAAGTCTTTTGAAGAGCATAGGTGTTTGATTTTTAGAAGATCCCAGTTATCTAGCTTATCTTTTGCATTTTGTGCTTTGATGGTTATCGTTTGTATCCTGTTAATGCCATGTATTAAGGCCTGAAGTGTTGGTCCTATTTTTTCTTCTATGAACTTTATAGTTTTAAGCTTTATATTCAGGTCTTTGATCCATTTTGAAGTAGTTTTTGTATACGGTGTGAGGTATGGGTCCTGTTTCATTTTTCTGCAGATCGAAATCCAGTTTTGCCAGCATCATTTGTTAAAAAGACTGTCTTTTCCCCATTTGATGTACTTTGGGCCCTTGTTGAAGATCAGGTGACCGTAGGTGGATGGATTTACATCTGGGTTCTCCATTCTGTTCCACTGGTCAATGTATCTGTTGTTGTACCAGTACCAGGCTGTTTGGACTACTGTAGCTTTATAGTAGGTTCTGAAGTCAGGTAGTGTAAGTCCTCCAACTTTATTCTTCTTCTTCAGTAGTGCTTTCCTTATTCGGGGCTTCTTCCCTATCCATATAAAGTTAATGATTCGTTTTTCCATCTCTTTGAAGAATGTTGTTGGTATTTGGATCAGGATTGTGTTGTATTTGTAAATTGCTTTGGGTAGAATTGTCATTTTCGCAATGTTGAGTCTGCCTAGCCATGAGCATGGTATGTTTTTCCATTTATGTAGATCCCTTTGGGTTTCTTGCTGTAGTGTTTTGTAGTTTTCTTCGTATAGGTCTTTTACATACCTGGCCAGATTTATTCCTAAGTATTTTATCTTTTTAGGGGCTATTGAAAATGGTATTGATTTCCTGATTTCCTTTTCATTGTTCTCCTTATTGGTGTATAGGAATCCAACTGATTTTTGAATGTTTGTCTTGTATCCTGCTACTGTGCTGAATCTTTCTATTAGTTCCTGTAGATTTCTTGTGGAATCTTTAGGGTTTTCTATGTATAGCATCATATCATCTGCAAACACAGACAGTTTAACTTCTTCTTTACCAATTTGGATGCCCTTTATTTCTTTTTCTTGCCTTATCGCTCTAGCTGGAACTTCCAGCACAATGTTAAATAGGCATGGTGATAAAGCACATCCTTGTCTTGTTCCTGTTTTCAAGGGGAATGTTTTCACCCTCTCTCCATTAAGAATGATGTTGACCATTGGTTTTGCATAGATGCCCTTTATTATGTTGAGAAATTTCCCTTCTATACCTATTTAATTGAGAGTTTTTATCAGGAATGGGTGTTGGACTTTGTCAAATGCCTTTTCTGTGTCAATTGAGATGATCATGTGATTCTTTTCTTCCCTTTTATTTATGTGGTGGATTACGTTGATTGATTTTCTAATGTTGAACCATCCTTGCATACCTGGTATGAATCCTACTTGGTTGTGGTGTATTTTTTTTTTTTTTGATATGATGCTGAATTCTATTGGCTAGAATTTTGTTGAGAATTTTTGCATCTATATTCATGAGAGATATTGGTCTGTAATTTTCTTTTTTTGTGATGTCTTTGCCTGGTGTTGGTATCAGCGTTATGCTGGCTTCATAGAATGAATTTGGAAGTGTTGCTTCCTCTTCTATGCTCTGACATAGCTTGAGTAGTACTGGTACAAGCTCTTCTGTAAATGTTTTGTAGAATTCTCCAGTGAAGCCATCTGGGCCAGGGCTTTTTTTGGTTGGGAGTTTTTTTGTTACCTTTCAATCTCTTCTCTTGTTATGGGTCTGTTCAGATTTTCAACATCACTTTGTTGTAGGTTGGGTAGGCCGTGTGTTTCTAGAAATTTATCCATTTCCTCTAGGTTTTCAAATGTGTTGGAGTATAGTTTTTCATAATATTCTGTTATAATCCTTTTTATTTTAGTTGGGTCTGTTGTAATGTCCCCCATTTCATTTCTTATTTGGGTTATTTGTGTCCTCTCCTCTTTTTCTTTTGTCAGTCTAGCCAGTGGTTTGTCAATTTTGTTGGTTCTTTCAAAGAACCAACTTTTGGTTTTGTTGATTATTTCTATTGTTTTTCTGTTCTCTATTTCATTTGTTTCTGCTCTGATGTTTACTATTTCCTTTCTTCTGGTGGTTGTGGGCTTTTTTTGCTGTTCTCTTTCTATTTGTTTGAGTTCTGTAGTTAATGTTTTGATTTTGTCCCTTTCTTCTTTTTTCATATGTGCATCTATTGCTATAAATTGTTCTCTGTGGACTGCCTTTGCTGTGTCCCAAAGGTTTTGGTATGATGTGTTTTCATTCTCATTGGATTCTAGGAATTTTTTGATTCCATCTCTGATTTCTTCTATTACCCACTGATGTGGAAGCAGGGTATTATTCAGTTTCTGTGTAGTTGATTTTTTATCCTTGCTCTTTCTAGTGTTAATTTCTACCTTGATGTCATTGTGGTCAGAGAAGATACTTTGAATTATTTCAACGTTTTGGATCTTGTTGAGGATTGCTCTGTGGCCTAAGATGTGATCTATTCTGGAGAACGTTTCATTTGTATCAGAAAAGAATGTGTACTTTGCAGCAGTTGGAAGGAGTGTTCTATATATTTCTATGAGGTCAAGTTGGCTGATTGTGCCCTTTAGGTCTTCTGTATCTTTGCTGAATTTCTTCTTAGTTGTTTTATCCTTTACTGAGAGTGGTGTGTTGAAGTCTCCTACTATTATTGTGAAACTGTCAATTTCTCTTTGCAGTGTTGTTAGAGTTTGTTTTATGTATTTTGGAGCTCCGTCATTGGGTGCGTAGATGTTTATTATGGTTATGTCTTCATGATGGATCATCACCTTAATCATTATACAGTGTCCTTCTTTGTCTTTTATGGTAGATTTTGTTTTAAAGTCTTTTTTATCTAAGATTAGAATTGCTACTCCTGCTCTTTTTTGGTAGTTGTTAGCTTGATATATTTTTTCCCAACCTTTGAGTTTTAATAAATTCACATCTTTGTTTCTAAGGTGTGTCTCTTGTAGACAGCATATTGATGGATCCTGTTTTCTTATTCATTCTGTCACTCTCCGTCTCTTTATGGGTGCGTTGAGTCCATTTACATTCAGTGTAATTATTGATAGATGTGAGTTTGTTGCTGTCATTTTGTAGTCCTTTTTTTTTTGTGGTGCTGAAGTTTTCTTTGTTCTTCTTACTCTCTTGTGCTGAGTTACTTTTGTTTATGGATTTTTTTTCCATTTATTTTGTTTTTGTAGGTTTTCTTTTTGCCGAAACTTTATGTTTTTCATCTTTATTTTTATGAGTTGGTTGGTGAACTTTCTTTGTGGTTACCATGAATTTTACCCTTATCTTTCTAAGTTTGAAGCAGTCTACCATTACTTGGTATCGCCTTGCCTTCTTCTCTCTCCATTAGAAAGTTCTATACCTGTGCCGTTTATTCCCTCTTTTATTGTTTTGATGTTGTTGTCATTTATTGATAAACTGCTCTGACTCCCTGTTGTATTTCTTTTGGTTTTGGATAGTCCTCGAGAGTTCATTTCCTATATTGGTATCTGGCTAGTATGATCCTGTGTCCTAGGTTCTGCCTGTGAGCTGAAGCTGTTTGTCCTGAGATCGAAGAACTCCCTTTAATAATTCTTGTAAGTTTGGTTTGACTTTTACATATTCCCTTAATTTGTGTTTATCTGCAAATTACCTAATTTCACCATCAAATTTGAACAAGAGTTTTGTAGGATATATTATTCTTGGCTGACAATTTTTTTCTTTCCAGATTTTGTATATGTCATCCCATTGCCTTCTTGCCTGCATGGTTTCTGCCGAATAATCTGAGCTTAGTCTTATTGTTTCTCCTCTGTATGTGACTTCTTTTTTTTTCACGAGCTGCTCTCAGGATTCTTTGTCTTTGTTTTGGCGAGTGTGAATATGATATGCCTTGGTGATTTTCTTTTGGGGTCTCTTCTATCTGGGGTTCGTTGAGCTTCTTGGATGGCCAGCTTTTCATCTTTCATGATATTGAGGAAGTTTTCTGTCAGCAGTTCCTCAATGATCCTGTCCGTGTTTTCAGTTTTCTCCCCCTGTTCTGGAATGCCAATCACTCGTAAATTTTTTCTTTTAATTGTTGTCTCACATAACTCTCAGGGTCTCTTCATTTTTCTTTGTTCTTTTTTCTGAGTTTTCCTGAAACAGAGTTGTATCCATGTGTTTGTCTTCAGTTCCACTGATCCTGTCTTCCACGGTTTCAAATCTGCTTCTCAGCCCTTCTATGACATCATCCATCTCTGAAATCTTATTGTTTATCTTTTGGATTTCTAATTGTTGTTTTTGTATAATTTCTAGTTGTGAATTTATTTTGACATTTTGTTCCTGCATCATCTTCTTGAATTCTTCCAACTTTTTGTCTGTATTTTCCATGAATTTGTCTATTTTTTTCTCGTTTGTCAGTTTTTTGCCTCAGTTCTTGGAAAATTCTGAGTATTAGAGATTTGAATTACCTATCAGGTACTTCTAGTGCATTTTCTTCCACAGGAGAGTCATCTGGTGTTTTAATTTGGACCCCTACTGGAACCATCCTGTCCTGTTTTTGTAAATGTTTTGATATTGTTTGCTGTTTCGGTGCATTCCGTAGTTATTTCTCTCGTTTATTGGTTGTAGATTTGTTTGTTTCGACTCTTTTTTTAAAAAGAAAAAAATTTGATTATGTCTGAGCAGGCGGACTGCATGCTCTTTGTTGTTTGCTCGTCTGTTCGCTCAATACTTTTCACATCCTTCACCAACTGGTAGGTTCAGTCACTCAGGTATGGTACAGCAGGGCAGGTCTAGCTGAAGAGGAGCCACTGGGACGGGTTGTTTGTGGCACTCACTACAGCCACCAGGGCAGTCGGTAATCAGTGCTGGGCAGGTTCCAGTAGGCCCTGCCTGCACTGCTTGGTGGTGTGATGTCAAGCGCATGGTGCAGGTAGGCAGGATGCAGCGGGGAGTTGGTTATGTGTGGAGCTAAGCTGGATATGGGAGAGAGGAGAGAGGAACAGGAGCCAAAAAAACATACAAACAAACAAAAAAGAATGCTAGGGGAGCTTGCCGTTGGTATGGAGAGACGAGACACTATGAAATGGAGAAAAACAGAAAGGGGAAGAGGAAGAAAAGAAAGGAATGAACAAATAAAAATGAGAAAGGTTAAAGCACCACAGAGTTCCCAGGGATCCCACCGATGCAGCTATGAGGTCTGGGGAAGTCACTCTCAGTTGTCGCAGTACAGCCTGGCCAGAAGGCACAGAGGCATACAACACCTGGTATTCAGGGATCAGAAAGAGAAAGAAGATATAGAGAGATGAGAAACTGAGCAATGAAGAACGACAAAAAGGGAAAAAGAGGGAAAAGAAAACAAATAAAAAAAAAAGAACAAGAAAGGCCCCCCAAAAAAACAGAAAAAAAAAACCCAACGAAGAAAGAAATGTCCTCAGGGATCCCTCCGCACGTCTGTGGATGCCAAAGGGGAGTTCCTTGCCATGCAGCTCCGCCTGGCCAGAAAGGGCTCCCAACTCAAGAAAACGAAAAGAAAACAAAGAAAGAATTCAAAATGAGCAAATGAACAAAAGCCCTGGGATCCCACTAGCGCGGCAGCCCAGACCAGGAAGCAGCTGCACACTTGAATGTAGCCCCGCAGCCCCTCAGGAAGAGGCAAAGATGGCGCTTGGAGCCAGGCACTTGAGCAAAAGGAGGGGGAGGCAGCGAGAGGCAAGCAAGAAATCAAAAGAAGCAGAAAAAAGAAAGAAAGCAACACCAGCAGCCATCAAATAGCACTCAGAGAGCCAGCCAGTGCGGGCTGGTGTTTCTGGACAAGAGACTGTGTCCGTGGGAAGCAGAGGAGGCCGAGTGTTGGTGAAGGAGGGTGGAGAGTGGGAAAGCATATGCCACAAATTGCCGACGCTCTGGAGCCCCTTAGGAAGAAGCAAAGATGGCGCTCGGAGCCAGGCATTCGAGCAAAAGGAGAGGGAGGCAGTGAGAGGCAAGTGAGAAATCAAAAGAAGCAGAGAAAAAAGCAACACTAGCAGCCAACAAATGGCATCCAGAGAGCCTCCTGCTTCGGTGTGTGGAATCCAAGCAGCGGGCGCTTCCCAGTCAAGAGACTGTGGCCACGGGAAGCAGAGGAAAAAACAAACAAAAGCCCCGGGATCCTACCAGCCGGCAGCCCAGACCTGGAAGCAGCTGCGTACTCGGATGGAGCCCCGCAGCCCCTCAGGAAGAAGCAAAGATGGTGCTCGGAGCCAGGCACTCGAGCAAAAGGAAGGGGAGGTGGCAAGAGGCAAGTGAGAAATCAAAAGAAGCAGAAAAAAAAAGCAACACTAGCACCCAACAAACGGCACCCAGAGAGCCACCTACTTGGGTGTGTGGAATCCAAGCAGCGGGCGCTTCCCAGTCAAGAGACCGTGGCCGTGGGAAGCAGAGGAGGGCGAGCTGGGGCAAAGAGGTGTGGGGGGTGGGAAAGCACACACCGCAAATTACTGGCTGTTTTGTCTCCCACTGGACTCTCCGTGAGGCTGCTTTCTCGTACCCCCGTTTGCTGGTCTTCGATAGGAGTCCAAGATGGTGGATATGCGCTGGGTTAGCTGGTAGGGGACCTCTGCATGAATCTCTCCTCTCTCTCCGTTCTCTGTCAGTATTCTCACTCCATTTGGTGCTCGGCTGAGTTCTTTATCTCTTCATTTGATGTTCTAGGGTTTCAGGATTATTGCATTCTCTGTTTGGCTTAGTTTTTTGGATCTTTGCTGTGGAGGGACGGCGTGGTGCTTCTGCCTAGAGCGCCATCTTGCCGGAACTCCCAAAATTTGGTGATTTTTGCAAGCAAGTTGTATATATTGCATTACTTATTTTCTCTACTGGGAATGCTTACTTGCTGTTTAACAATCTTAGTCTATCTTAATAATTACATTTTATATCAAAAAGATGGAAAGAGCATTAAAACGCTTCTCAATTTTTAGATAATGGGTAAAATATAGACTTTGGTTCTATGTAAACTACTGTGTTTCTACGTGAGATGGCTTGCTATTATTGTTCATAGTTTAGTACGCTGAAGTTAACAAAACCTACGTTATAATTATTTTAACAATGCTTATTTTTATTTGATAACAATTACAAACATTGACCAAACAATAGGGTGATTATTGTTCAGGAAAACTATCAGATAAGAAAAATAAAAATTGTTTTTCTTGAATATTTTTCACTGGACCTCCCTAAACCTCAGAATGATCAAAAGAAGACCAGTCACATTTTAAAGTCAAAAGAAGCAATACCTCTCTAACCCAACATTTTTTTTTAACATATACATTTTCTTTCAGGTAATACCTTATGTGTTGGAAGTTTTTGTGTTTAGTTTATCTTTTATCTTTGCATATGGCAAATTTCCCCACGCATAAGTAATTTTTTTTTATTACTTTTGTATAGAGAAATACATCAAAATTTTCATTTGCTTCTGTATTTCGAGTCACAACTAGGGAATTTTTCACCATTAAGTTATAAAGGAACATACTGGCTGTCTTAGTCATCTAGTGCTGCTGTAATAGAAATACCACAAGTGGATGGCTTTAGCAAACAGAAGTTTATTTTCTCACAATCTAGTAAGCTACAAGTACAAATTCAGAGCATCAGCTCCAGAAGAAGGCTTTGTCTCTTTGTTGAAAGGAAGGTTCTTATAATGCATCAGTCTTCCCTTGGGAGCATCTCCGCATAGGAACCAAAGATGTGCCCTGCTCCTGGCACTGCTTGCTTGGTGATATGAGGTTCCCATGTCTCTCTGCTTGCTTCTCTCTTTTATATCTCAAAAGAGGTTGGCTTAAGACACTATCTAAACTTGTAGATTTCCTCACTATAACTGCTGCTAATCCATCTTATTATATCATAGTGATAGGATTTACAACACAGAGGGAAATCACCTCAGATTAAAAAATGGTAGACAATCATACAATACTGGGTAGCCAAGTTAACAGCTATTTTGGGGGGAGACAGTTCAATCCATGACACTTGTGTTTTCTTCCAGCAGTTTTTTTTTTTTTTTTTTTTAACCTTTTAGATATCTGATACAATTAGAATTCATACAGGCATGTTGTGTAAAAGTTTAATCTGAATTTATCGTTTTTCAAAAGTCAATTTCATTGCAATACCATTAAAAATATTTTACCCCCACTACTTCGAGATTTCTTCTTTAAAATATTTTAAATTGTCATATATCTTTGGATCTATTTCTGGACATTCTATTCTGTACCATTGTTCTGTTCATGAGCCAGTGAAACTCCTATTGATCCAAGCAGTTCCCTTAAATCCCACTGCTGACCTTGTGTAACGTTTAGTCTATACAGGCATACTAATAATTCATAAATTAGAATTTTGATAAAGGCTGGAATTATATAAAGAGATAATATATGTAATATTTTGTATCTTCTGAATTACAGAGGGACACATAAAAGTCAGGGACAAATGATATTCATCAGTTTAATGATAAGCAGTCAGAATACAAAGCAGATATATGATTATTACCTCAAGAAAATCCCATTTTATTGAAATTATAACAGTAAAATACAGAATTAATGTTTGTTTGCTCTCACTCAATCCTCTCCCTAAATTTGGTAATTGGGGGAATATATATTATACATGATCTGTCTACATTCTTTTACATGAGTATGTATTCAATTAATGAATTTATTCTGTAATACGTTTCTCTTAGGAATAATTTTAACGTATTTTTAAAATGTCTGTTATTCTTATATTTAAAGAGCATGGAATGTAAACAGTGAGGTCTGTGGGCGTGATTTCAGTCCTTTCAATGTCAATGAAAGTCATTTTTTAGCATCACAATTTTTTTTTGTAAATGAATCTCAGGAAGGTTAAGTGACTTAGTCTCTGCCCATAGGTATTAAATGCCATAATCAAGAATTAAACTAGAATATATGGTTCTAAAGCCTACCTACTCTGCACCATCATATCTTGTCTCCACAAATTAGGATTTGACACATTCAAAATGCTCAATAACTGTGATTTTTGTCTTTCCTTTTAAAATTTATAAATATTATAGTCACAGTGGAAATTTTAAAAAATCATTATCGTACTAACCAGGGTGTATGTTCTTTGAAACCAGACATTTTAACGTATTCATAATTACTTCTCAGAAAATTCAAGACAATGTTTTCTATGTAGTTGGTGTTCTAAAAATATTTATTGAGTTGCTTAAAAATTACAAAATTCAATTTTGATTTGAAAATGACAATTTTAATCTGTGAGTGTGTGAATTTATTTGTGCATACATAAATACAAAAGAATGCTTGAACAAGAAAATGTCTTATTAAATAGTGTAAAGTCATGATAACCTGACTATACTTAGCCTGTGGACTGATGTTGTGTCTTTATTTATAGTGGATCATTAACAATACATCTTAAATTTAATTGACATCATGTTTAACAATATCGCTTAACTCAAAACTCCAAGTAAATTAGGAAATACTAATGCTTGTTATTCTCTTCCCTTTCCTTCACAACAATTTAGTAGTTCACTTGACTGGATATTGAGGATATTGCATAGGGACAGAGAATGAGTGGGGAGTTGCTTTCAAGTTTATTTTGATAGCATTCCTGTTCCTTTGGACAAGGACAAACTCCCACATGGTTCTGTTTCTATGATAAACAGCTGTCTCAAGAATGGCAGCCAATAAGGGAGAATTCCAACCACAGCCAAAGGCTGTGTACACATTGGGTTGCAAAGCCAAGACATGTTGGGAGCAGTCAGTGAATGGCTTCAGGAACATGCCCATCTTTCTGCAAAAGTCATTTATTTTCCAAATGCTACTCATTCACAGTGGGCTGGATAAGATGATGATCAATCACCTCAGTGAGCTGCTATCACATAGGGAAGTTTGCATCCAAATAATAATACATGTATATTTTTTCTCAGATTAATGTAATTGTGACCCTTCGTTTAGTTTCTATGGAGGTAAAATCCCTTGATAGTATGCCAAACCAAA
Organism: Dugong dugon; assembly: GCA_030035585.1. Lineage (NCBI taxonomy): Eukaryota > Metazoa > Chordata > Mammalia > Sirenia > Dugongidae > Dugong > Dugong dugon. The sequence continues at coordinate 93,141,271 of CM057472.1, forward strand.
CCCATTGCCGTCGAGTAGATTTCAACTCATAGTGACCCTATAGGACAGAGTAGAACTGCCCCATAGGGTTTCCAAGAAGCAGCTGGTGGATTAGAGCTGCTGACCTTTTGGTTAGCAGCCAAATGCTTAACTACTGAACCACCAGGGCCCCTTGATAGTATGAGGGACATCTAAATACACGTTTTATAACTGAGACCAGTTCTCAAAGCCATGTCCCTAATGTGTATTTGTACAACATCCTCACGCAATGAAATGATGGTGGCTTTGCTTAATGCCAGCATCTTTATCTGTTTCTATTCTTTTAAGAAACCTGCATGCTTATCCTTAATATGCAAGTTTTGTAAGAGTATGTGTTTTGAATAGAACCGTGATGTCAATTGCATCCTTGGTTTAATGAGGTTGATAAAACAGAAGACTCTACCAACTGGTCTGTTGGAGGCCATGTGTTGATTCATATACTTTAAATTAGTATAAGCTTTGTGGGGGGAAAAACACCCAAAAAAAAAAAAAAAAGAGAGAGAAATAAAATGTTTGTGATTTATATAATCCTCTTGGACTATAAAAGACATCATACAGTCAGTAAATCCGTCCGCAGATGTTTATAGAGCCAGTACGATGCTCAAAAAAGTATGCTAGGTGCCATGAGGAATACAAACAATTGCTCTCTGTATACGCTATATAAAATGGCCACTGAACTTTGTTCGTGTGTGACTTCGAGTTGGTGTTGACCTCAACTCATAGTGACCCTATAGGACAAATTAGAATTGCCCCATAGGGTTTCCTAGGCTGTAGACTTTATTAAATCAGAGCGCCAGGTTTTTCCTACCATAAAGAAGCTGGTGGGTGAGAACAGCCTACTTTTTGGTTAGAAACCTAACACTTAACCATTGTTACCAAGGTTCCTTCACTGACCTTAGGGGACTATAATATAGTTTGTACCTAGTTAGACAGTAGATGATATTGAGGAAGGGGCAACTGATATTTTGAACAGCAACATGTCAAGCACTTTAGAAGTGATATTTTATTTCTTCCTCACAGTAAATATTGCCCAATAGGCATCATCTCTGCATTTTGAGATGAGGAAACTCAGACATAGGAAATGTAAATGCCTTACTTGAAGGTGCATAACTAGTCATTGATGGAACAAATACTATAGCCCAGCTTTCTCTTAAAGTTCACATTCTGGCTTCTATACCATTCTGTGGTTGTTAAAAAAAAAAAAAAAAAAAGGAAGAGACAGAGTACAAAAAAGTAAGTTTACCCAGATATTTTATGTAAGACAGGAGGAAAAATGAGGAAATGTTTATTTGGTGGCTAAAATGGAGTCTTGTGCAAGTGGTTAAGCACTGGACTGCTAACAAAGGTTGGGGTTTAAACCCACTTAGAGGAGTCTCGGAAGTAAGGCCTGGCAATCTGCTTCCGAAGGTTACTCTGGAGTGAGGGAGTGTAGTTCTACTCTGCACACATGGAGTCATCAAAAACAGAGAATCCTAAGATTCCTCAAAGTGTTCACTGCTCACAACCCTTTTTCTCTTTGCTTAGAGGATATTTTAACTAAAAGCTCAGAGGCAGACCTGCTTAGTATTTCACATCTATATGCAGGAACATCTACCACTGTTTCGTAAAATTTCAGAATTAATAGGGAATCCTAATATAGTGTGTGCATGAAGGTACCACTCATCTGTCAGTTGGTCGTACTGTAGCGGCTTGTGTGTTGCTATGATGCTGGAAGCTAGCCCATCAGTATTTCAAATACCAGCATGAATAGCAGTGGAACCTAGGCAGTGTTTCTTTCTATTGTAGATAGGGTTGCTATAAGTTGCAACCAACTCAATGGCACCTAACAGCAATGAAAGTACAGTGACTACACCAAGATCACACTGCTACTTTGTGGTGAGGTAAGATAAATGATCTACTTTTACTACATACACACAATATTGTCCTGTATAAAACTTTCCTACTTACTAAAGATCTAACTAAATTATAAACATCTAAGTAATCATTTCACAGGTAATTCTAATGAGTTCAACTGTTAGCCGTTAGGTTCTTTAAACAGCTCAAAAAAATATTTGCAAACACTCTAAAATACAACTAACATTTCGTTATAAATATACATTTCATGTTAAAGTAGTGGAGCCCTAGTGGTCAGTGTTTAAGAGTCCAGCTGCTTACCAAAAAGGTCAGCAGTTTGAAACCACCAGGTGCTCCTTGGAAACCCTCTGGGGAAGTTCTACTCTGTCCTATAGGGTCTCTATGAGTCTGAACTGACTCAACAACTTTTTTTTTGTTTGTTTGTTTGTTTATTAAAATAGTACTCATTATATTACATGAATTGGAAGAAAGACAAAAGGAATATAATCATCCATAATCCCCATGCTTCCTAATTGTTATTGTTAGGTGTCATCAAGTCAGTCTCTGCTCTTAGCGACCCTATGTACTACAGAACCAGACACTGCCCTGTCCTGTGCCATCCTCACAATCTTGCTGTGTTTGAGGCCATTATTGAAGCCACAGTGCCAATCTATCTCATCAGGGGTCTTCCTCTTTTTTGCTGATCCTGTACCTTACCAAGTGTGATGTTCTCCAGGGACTGGTCCCTCCTGATAACATGTCCAAAGTATGTGAGAAGATGTCTCACCATACTCACTTCTAAGGAACATTTCTACTCTGGAGCACACTTCTACTCTGACACATATGGGATCAAGATAAGTCATAATCAACTCAACAGCAGCTAACAACAACAACATGATATCCCAAAATATAGTATCTTGGAAAGACCCTTGGAATCCTATAGAAATAGACAGCTTTACTGAGACTTTAGTAAATTAGGAATACAAATATAGGCTTAATCTAGATTTCTCTGTTTCTCAAATAATCAGTTTAATAAAAATTATAGAACTACAGATTTCAGAAGACAGAGCTGTTAACAAAAGAAGAAGAAAAAAAAAGAATCCTAGCTATTTTTTCTCTCTCTCTCTCTTTTTTTTTTTTTTGGCTCTGACTACCTGCCTGGATATTTAGGTCATTCTGATAGCCAGTTCATTCAAGGAATATGTCAGTTTAATTTATCACATGGTAGTTAATCAGGTTTGAAGACAGACTCTTAGGAAGACAGTTTAAACAGTAGAAAGGCAATAAAAACTTTAATCAAAAGCTAAGGCTATTTTCTAAGGAATACTTATTAAGTCATAATCACTTATTAATATTTCAGCTGCAAATATTGTTTATCACAAGGTGAGTGCCTATAGTAGACCCCTGGACCCTCATAAAATGGGAATAAGGATAGATTGTCTTAAAGCCCCTGGAATTAAAGAGCACAGCGTTGTGTCATCAGTACTTATGGGTTTTATGCCTTCTTGCAATGCTTTCTCACCCAAATAAAGTACAAGATAATATTTTTCATATTTCTCTTTTTTAATCCCCAGTGAAGAGCTATTTCTGCCATTGACTAACTTGGTGAATCTTCCTTCTCATCCGATCATCTGCTCTACTACCACCAATAGCAACTCCTGTACAAGTTGTAATAACTTTTTTTCCCTGGAATGTGGCATCTTGATAGTGTTGCTGAGTTTGAGGCCACACCTCTCATTCTTCTCCACGCATCCCTTCAACACATATTTAAATCATAGAATTTGTATCAGATTTAAAGTGCACTTAGAACAACCACATGAAAAATGTGGGAATGCATTTTTAATTTTATTTCATACAGGAAGGCTCATCTGATGTCCTAGTATTTATTCCATTGTCTATAGTTAGGACAAATTTTCAGTTTATATAACACAGGGATTGAGCAAGTAAGCATGAAGTGTATATTTTCTATTTTCCAAATGGCAAAGCATCATTTTTTTCCCCTCCTAAATCATTGTTTTTGTATCCACTTCCTGCAAGCATGAGCTCAGGAAGTGATAAAGTTGACACAGTTGCTGATGGATTTTTCAGTGGCTCATGCCAAGTTGTTTCCTGGTGCCAGAAACAATGGATCGGGAAATATGGCACGTGAAGAGAAAAATCTTATTGTTTTAAATAAGTTTTCTCTCTCACTTATGATTCTAAGCAAACATTTCCCATAATGTTTAAAATCCGGTTCTTCACTGTGATGGATGAGCCTACAAATGTTCAGATAGCTAACTCCACGCATAGTTTTCTTATTAGCCTAACACTTAGAAGCCCCAAATTATGAAATAGTTCAAGAAGTTCATAACTCTTTCAGAACAGATTAAATAAAACATACTTTTGGAAGAAGGGGTTGGATCAAATAGAAAAGCAAAAAATGCCTCATGTTTTTGTGACTATGATTTCATTTAAAGCAATATTTATTCAATCCAGTTATGAATGTATTATTGGCAATAGACCACCCATTTTTCACGTAAAGACTGCAGAGTTATATCTAGGGATCTCCTGGGCTTTGCCTCTAAGAAATACTTTGCAGAGTGCTAAATTATCTGTCCTTTCCATAAGGTCAATTAATGCCAAATATTGAATTGTTTTCCCACCTTACAATCAAATGTTTATTGATTTATATATATTTAAAAGTGTTTTCTTCTCTTCCAAAGATCCCAGGCTTCTATGGATTTTTGGTTGTTCTGTTATAATTAGTTTCAATTTTGGCCTGGATATGCATACTTTTTTTTTTTCTCAAAGATTGGAGTTAAGGTTTTTATGGGAACCCTGTAATCAACTGAATCAGCAGCCAAATGTAAACTTTAATAATATTATTCATGTTACATAAGGATCTTGTCAAATGCAGAGTTCACATCATCGTTTACATGAGAGCTGTTTAAATGAACATTCTAGAGATCATGCCAGTTGGGTTAAATTATTGTGTTTCATTCTTAATGGTCAGAACATAAATTGATCATGAGCTAATAATTAAAAAGCACTTGGCTTCCCCTGGAAGAAACATACTACACGGAGTATCTTCTTCAAGCAAACATGCTTACTGCATAAAAATGGAAAAAACAAACAAATTCATTGCAGTAGAATTGATTCTGGCTCATAGCGATGCTCTAATACAAAGTAGAAGTGCCCCATAGGGTTATATAGGCTGTAAATCTTTATGGAAACAGACTGCAACATCTTTCTCTAGCTGGTAGTTTCAAACTGCCAAACTTTGGGTTACCAGATGGGTGCTTAACCACTGTGCAACCAGGGCTCCTTATTTACTACACAACCACCTTGTAAATACAGGCCAAGTAACTGATCAACTCACCACTCATCTATCAGTTTTTCCTACTATGGTGGCTTGAATGTTGCTGCAATGCTGGAAGCTATGCCACCAGTATTTCAAATACCAGTAGGATCACTCATGTTGAACAGATTTCAGCAGAGCTTCCAGACTAAGACAGACTAGGAAGAAGGACTTGGCAGTCTACTTCTGAAAAAATAGGCCAGTGAAAATCTTATAAACAGCAACAAAACATTGTCTGATATAGTCCTGGAAAATGAGCCTCTCAGGTTGGAAGGCACTCAAAATATGCCTGGGAAAGAGCTGCCTTCTCAAAGTCGAGGTGACCTTAATGACATGGATGAAGTAAAGCTTTTGGAACCTTCATTCGCTAATGTGGCATGACTCAAAATGAGAAAGAAAAAAAAAAAAAAAGCTGCAAATATCCGTTAATAATCAGAATGTGGAATGTACAAAGTATGAATCAAGGAAAATTGGAAATTGTCAAAAATGCAATGGAACACATAAAGATTGGTATCCTAGGCATTAGTGAGCTTAAATGAACTAGTATTGGCCATTTTTAATCAGACAAGCATACGGTCTGCTATGCTGGGAATGACAAATTGAAAAGGAATGGTGTCCTGTTCATAGTTAAAAAGAACATTTCAAGATCTATCCTGAAGTACAAGGCTGTCAGTAATAGGATAATATCCATACGCCTACAAGGAATACCAGTTAATAAGACTATCATTCAAATTTATGCAATAATCTCTAAGGCCACAGATGAAAAAATTGAAGACTTTTACCAACTTCTGAAGTCTGAAATTGATCAAACATGAAATCAAGATGCATTGATAATTACTGGTGACTGGAATGTGATAGTTGGAAACAAAGAAGGATCAGTAGCTGGAAAATATGGCCTTGGTGATAGAAAAGACATCAGAGATCCCATGATAGAATTTTGCAAGACCAACAACTTATTCACTGCAAATACCTTTTTTTTCAAAGCACACACAGCAACTATACACATGGACCTCACTGAATGGAATACACAAGAATCAAATCAGCTACATCTTTGGAAAAAGAGATGGAGAAGCTCAATATCATCAGTCAGAACAAGGCCAGGGCCTGACTGTGGAACAGACCATCAATTGCTCATATGCAAGTTCAAACAAGTCCACCATGGACTGCCAGAAGAATGACCAAATCTGTCTTGGAAGACGTAGAGCCAGAATGCTCCTTAGATGTGAGGATGGTAAGACTTCATCTTACGTGCTTTGGACACGTTATCAGCAGGGACCAGTCATTGGGGAAGGACATCATGCTTGGAAAAGTAGAGGGTAATTAAAAAAGAGGAAGACACTCAATGAGATGGATTGACACAGTGGTTTCAACTATTGGCTCAAACGTAAGAATGATTTTGAGGATTTGTGCAGGACCAGACAGTGTTTTGTTCTGTTGTACATAGTGTTGCTATGAGTCGGAACAATCTCAAAGTCACCTAAGAAGAACAACAACAGCTGATAAACTCCTGAGTGCTAGCAGCTTTGAGAAAATAACTAAAAATAAATATTTAAATACTTGGTCATAGTTCTGTTAGTAATGCTGAACTGTGATTCAGTTTCACAAAGTTCTAGTTTTTCACAGTGTAGACCATTTTATATAGCACTTACGATTTCCATATTTTCTTAACCTTAATATTTCTAATTTTCACAATTTAATTTTGAAATTCATATAACTTATTACAATTAACTTCTACATTTAATGTCATCTTCCTTTAAGGAATAACTGGTTAACCCTTTTTCCAAAAATATTTTTATTAATCGTTGAGTTTTTACAAAATAATACAATATATAATCTATAGGTGAAAATGATACATTTTAAAATAAAATATCTGTAAGAAATAAGTGTATTGCATTTATTATTAAATCAGCTTTCACTTACAGTAATACTTCGTAAACTGATAGTAATAATACTAGAATTACTTCAAGTATCTACATAAAAATAAATTTGCAACATTTATCTGGGTAATTCTAGAAAATTTCACAACATTTTTCATTTAAGCAAAATAATTCTTTATCTCATAGTGGAGATTTGGGGACTTTTTCTGTGCCTCAGTCATCACAACTTTGCTTAGAATTGTTGAACACAACTGAAATATTTATAATTCAGATTTCAAAGCATGATTCCTTAACTCTTTTGCCTTGCAGTAATTTCCACAGAGACAGAGGAGGGGTCTAAAATCCAGACGATGTCCAGCAGTGTTTATCTTGAGAGGAACTTCTAAAACCAGTAAACACAACAAATACAAGAGAACACCCTGAGCAGCTCAATTCTCAGGAAGGAGAAAGTTTCCATCCCTTAAACAGAGCAGAGATAGCGCCCATTTCTGTGGAATGACCCACCAAAAAAGAAATCAGACTGTGGAGGTTGCATCTGTTCGCCTCATATTTTAACTTTATTTTGGTGTGCTGACATTTGGACTGACTCTTATTGGTCTGGAATTAGCCTTCTTATCGTGTGAAACATCTGTACTGTATTGTTCCAAAGGATTAGCTGCCCACTGGGGATTCTGTGAAGTTAGGACAATGGAGGTCATTAAAGGTGCAAACATTTATTTTCCGGACTCTAGTTTAGCAGGGGAAAACCTTGCAGCGGATGGCTTTTTTGTTTTGTTTTTTCTAATCCAAAGCTCAGCATTCTTGCAAATACAACTAAACAGAAGTGAACCCATGCTGGAGTTGCTACACTGGAATCTGTGACTTTTAGAATTCAGAATTGTTTACCAGCTAGAGAAGAGGAGAGAGGAAAACAGGGAGATTATTCATGTCAAAGTTAAGAGTTGATAGCAATCTAGAGTGTACCTGCCCAAAGTGGGACTTGAGAAGATGCTGAGTGGTAGGGCAGGGGCATAGCCTTGGGTAGTATTTCAGCTTCCTAGGGCTGCCATGGAAACACACTGGTGGTGCAGTGGTTAAGAGCTACAGCTGCTAACCAAAAGGTCAGCAGTTTGAATCCACCAGGCGCTCCTTGGAAACCTACAGGGCAGTTCTACCCTTTCCTATAGGGTTGCTATGAGTCAGAATTGACTCGATAGCAATGGGTTTGGTCTTTTTTTTTTTTTTATAAGGCTGCCATAACAAAATACCATAAAGTGGGTGACTTTAAAGTACAGAAATTCGTTTTCTCACAGGTCTGGAGGCTAGAAATCCAAATTCAGAGCATTAGCAGAGCCAGGCTGTCTCTATGTCTGTTTGCCTTAGGGGAAGATCCTTCCTTGTCTCTTTCAGCTTCTGGCAGCCCCTGACAATACTTGGCTTTCCTGGACTTGCAGATGGATTTTCACAGGCAGTCTTCCCCCTCTGCATGTGATTCTCTTTCTGTCTGTCCTTCTCCTTTATAACACGTCACTCAGGAGGGATTAGATGAGAACCCACCCTGCTGTGGTATGACCTCTTTAACTGATAACATCTGCAAAGGAAAAGTCCTATTTTCCTAAACAAAGTCATATTCACTCATGCAGGGGTTAGGTCTTCAACATATATTTTTGGGGACATAATTCAATCCATAATAGATGATACTGTAAATTAGAATACATTTTTCTCCTGTGGTTTCCTGATTTACAATCAATTTTTATCTTTCTTTTGATCTGGTATCCCTAATCTCATCAGCTGTCCTTTCTGCAAATCTCTGAAGAGTACAGTTTTTACTGATTTCACTGTGATATTTGACAGATAAAACCTGAGAGGCAACAGGATGAGCAGAAATGAGTTTCCTTGTGGTTGTTGTTATTAGGTGCCATTGAGCAGATTTTTGGCTCATAGCGACCTCATAGCGACCCCATGTAACAGGGTAGAACTGCCATATAGGGTTTTCTAGGCTGTAATCTTTATGCAAGCGGATCACCAAGTCTTTCTCCCATGGTGTCGCTGGATAGGTTTGAACTGCCAACCTTTTCGTTAGCAGCGAAGAGCATAACGATTGTGCCTCCAGGGCTCCTTGGTTTCCTAGTATCACACATTGAATAAATGGTGGGGCCTAAATTTAAATTCAGGTTTCCTGACTGCAAAACATGATCTGTCTATATATCTTTCTATCCTTCAAGGCTGTTGTATTAGGACAAGTGATGGGTATGGTAGGACAAGTATAATAAATGGCAGTGGTGCTGACACATATGGATACTCAACCAAGTGGGCCATTTTGCAGTTCTACTTGCAGAATTAGTGGAACTCTTTAATGACCCATCTATTATTCTGCTCTGTTCAGATCTCTAAATTGAGTTAGTTCTTATAAGGAATATTGGATTCACAGATGTTCATTTTATTACTGTGCTTCATATATATGTTACATATGTTCTATATATATATAATATTTAATAATTAAAACAACTAAAATATATAAATTCAAATCTTAAAAAATATTGATTTATATAGCAAATCAATCTTTATATTGATTTATATAATACTAAAAAATAATAGATAACAGCTTTAAGAACTTTTACAACGAGGGAAACTATGCCGTGCACTTTATATTTACTTGCTCATGCAGATCTTCATGGAGGAAGTGGGAATGGAAATAGAGTAGAAAAGGAAAAAGGAGAAACAACATCCCAATGACAGGTTAGATTTTCAAATCAATGGGCAGAAAATTGTAATATATTGAAGATGTTTATTAAAAAAAATGTAAATATGCTATCACAACCCATTGTGCACAGTTGTTTGGAAAATCATATCGCTGGTACTCATTCATTATTTATTCAGCATCTGTCACAAGCCTATGAATTCCATGACACATAATCATTCAAACAAGACTTGGTTCTTCTGACACCAAATTCTGTGTGTCTCAGATAACTCAAACAATGATTCATCCATGTTTAAAAGAACTAGGAGGATAAATCAGCATTTGAAAGGCCCATCTCATGCCTGACTGCTTTTAAGCCAATTTAATTTACAGCACTTACTTAACACTCTGTAACTTTCAAAACATAAGGTGTTAAACCTGATGTGAAAAACATACACATTCAAACACCCGCTCCCAATCAAGTACACACAATTACATACACACAACTGAAGCAGTTGAAATTAAAACTGAATGGCATAGGTTTTCCATCTGATCAGCAATATGGGTTCTGTCACACCCTTCTGCATCTCTGGGGAATGGGAACTCAAAAGATGCTAAAGGGAATTGCACAGAGTGAATGAAAACCAAACGCAGAAATGATATCTCTGGCTTAGCAGAAACACGTTGTCATCCTCTACAATACCTACTGTTCAAAAGCTGCGGCTAGAGAAGAAAGCTCTCTCCCATCCTTCCAACCAGGGATATCCCTGTTAAAGCTCAGGAGGAAGGTGGCTGACTGCCAGCTGTGCTTACTGAGGTGACATCATCCTTCGTGCCATTCTGCCACATGAATGACAGACATCTCTTTCCATTGGAGCACATTCCCCACAGGGTAGGCAATACCTCAAGGGTCTTGTGAGCCTCTACCTTAGCAGACATTCCATTTTAATGACATAGCTCCCAGTTGTTGAAAGAACAGCTTGAAGCTAAAGCACTAACAACAACTCTCCTAGCCATCTCTTATCTGGGCTAAGGAAATATGAATTTGTAAAACAGGGTTAAAGATAAGAAAGCTGTTCTTGTTTGAAACAGGTAACTGGTGTTGCTTGAAACACTACCTTAACGTATTCCTTGCAAATATCCATAGCAGTGGCTCTCAGCCTGGAGCAATTTTATTTCCCTTCCCCAGGGGTCATCTGGTATGTCTGCTCTTTTAGCTCCTAGAAGCACAATGGTCATCCTTGATTTTTCCTTCTCTCATAACCACCAATGAACCATCAAAACAGAAGCTCTATCTGTCCATTTCTCTTTTCCAGTTCCCTCACCCACACCTTGATTCTGACCACTTTTATCTTTTACCACCAAAACTATTCCCCACCATCAGTCTAGGTAAATAGATTTTTAAAATACATTATATGTGAAAAATTAGAAAAAGAGCATTATAAACATTAGCAGTCAACATTTATTGCATAAAAGTATGTGCTCTGAACATCATTCTTAGTTGAGTTTTCAAAGGGTCTTTAAAGAGATTAGTGACAGTTCTGAAGGCAGGCTCTAACTTTCTCTGCTTAGTTCTTTCCTGTGCACCATTCTCACGACAGCTTTAAAAATACATAAAAGCTATATGCTTGCTCCCATTAAAAAAAACCTATGAGTCGATTCCCACTCATAGCAGCCCTATATGCTTGTTAGTGATTTGAATAATGATAGTGATATTAGCTAAGCTTTTTTCAAAAAAATCAGGTGTCAGGTACTGGGCCAAATGACTTACCAACTTCAATGCATTTACAATTAGTTATGTTTTTCTTTTACAGATGAATAAATATAGTGATGCTAATTCTTTTGCCCACAAACACACAGCGAGTAAGTAGCAGAGCCAGGATTAGAATCTAGGCAGCAGACTCTAATAGTGCACATGTTTTGAAGTCAGAAATGCATACGTAAAAGATATCACATTACTAGAATGATCAACCCAAGCAAAAGAAATGGAAAGTATTAGATATAAATGAGAAGTTCCTAATATTGATGTAGAAAAACAGTTGCCCATCATAGAACCTGGTAGACTTATTTTCTAACAAAAACCTTTCATTTATTATGTGGTCAAAAAGAGGAGACAGGGTGATATAGCTGTCAAAAAAGGTAAATGGGCTCTTTGGCTGAGTTAATTTGAAAAAAAAAAAATGTATCCTGAAATAAAAAGGCTAAATTGGCATGGTATTCTGCACATGGTTAAAACATATCTGAAATGTTGAATTTGGTCTTGAATGATGTATTTTAAGTAGAGTTTAACACCTGGTTAGATATAAACATATCTGAAAAGCATATCAGAGGAAAGATAGTTAAAAGGATTTGAATAACCCCTCTGTAAAAAAAGTTTTCATGAGACTCAGCAAGTTTCTCCAAATAGCTGAGAGCCATACAGGGAAAAAAAAAAAAAAGAGGAATTACACATTCCGTGTAACTCTTTGTGCAGAGTTACTACTTACTATGTAGAGTTTACAGTAAACTGGATTTACTTTCAGTATGCTGAAGAAGACTACATTAGAAGCTCTCTGAATGGCATGAGCCAGCTAAGGAGATACTCATCATTTTAAGAATCGCAGCAGAAGCTGGATGACCACCTATCAGAACTATTGCACAGGTCATTTCTGCAGAGTGGGAAGCTGAAATCCACCAACTCTACAGTGTTTTCCATTTCTCAGACCAAGTCTTATGTCTGCATTTTGATGAAAGAAAAAGGAAAAGATAATCACTTTTATTCCTGATTCTATGCTGTGCTAGCCAAGTAAAATTATAAGTCAATATAAAATAATTTACAATCCCACTGATTCCCAAAGTCACTTCACACGCATTATATGCCACATGGAATGTGGGTAGAGCAGCCTATGTTTTATTGTTAAGGAATATATAATTTTAAAGAAATATGTATTCATGCCTATTCTCTGCAAGGAAGATATTTATAGCCTGATATTATATTATAAAATACAGTTTATAAAGTTTTATTTAGCAGTTAGGACCCCATGGCAGATTATTAGTTTTGTTCTTGTATTTTACATAAAGTAGTGCTAATTTTACCAATTAGTGGAAAACAACCTAATTGGAGATCTAGAGGGTGTGGAATGCAGATGGAGGGGAATCTGGGTTTCATACATTCCTGCACTTTCTTTTACCAGATTATGCAGTGTGTCTCCTTTTTGAGAAGCTTATCTCCGGTAATTCTCCATTGCAATCCATCATTAGAATAAGATGCTATGTTTATTAATTCTAATCCCCAAGCTTCTCACTTCTGCCTTTCTACTTAATTACCTTCCTGTAAAATCAACAAGTAGTGTGTTGGATGTGGGTGGGGAAAAATGCATCAGCTCAGGAACACAAAGGATGACGTTTCTGACCAGCTTTCATTATAACCTAGCTGTGTGGCCCTCGGGTACTATGGATAATGTTTTGGCCTTTTTGAATATCACTAAAATGGAAATTATATAGTTTCTCACAAGGATGCAGAGCAACCTAAATTTATTTTGTTGAATACTTGTTATCGCTGTGCGTTGAGCTCCTTCCTGGGTGTGGAGGAATAATGCAAACACCGAACAGAGACTGAACCGGTTGCTGTCTAGTTGATCGGATCTGACTCACAGTGACCTTACAGAACAGAGTAGAACTACCCCATACGGTTTCCAAGGAGCGCCTAGTGACTCGAACTGCCAACGTTTTGGTTAGCAGCTGTAGCTCTTAACCACTACGCCACCAGTGTTTCCAAAGCAAACACAGTGCCCTGCAAAACTTTATCAGCTTGGAACGCAAACAGGATAACAGTTTTCAGATACGGAATATGAACCCTCAAAGGTAGGATCTGCATTTTTATTCATCGTGTGTCTTCATGATACATCACAGTGCCTGAAATGTAGAAAGCACTTGATAAATCTAAGCTCTTTACATAAATGATCTCATTTAGTTCCCACTCAACCCTGACTTCAGTATTATTATTCCCATTTTACACAAGAGAAAAGTAAGACTTAAAGAGGGACAATTGGCAGAATTGGGACTAAAAATCAGGTTATCTGCATAAAAATTATGTATTACCAAGGTAATGCAGCCTAGTTCACCTTGGAGCCAGTTCTCTAATCAGTAAAAGCATTAATGGAAGAACGAACAAGTAACTAGATGATAAACACGTGTCTCAAGAAAAGATAACTTTCACAGCGGTCAGTGGGACAGAGGCATAACATGCCGACCATGCTATAATCTAATTTTAATCTGGGTTCTAGACTAATAGCTATGTTTTTTGAGAAAAATGTATTTTTCCTAGGAGGTCAAAACCAGGATGAGAAACCATATGCCCCAAGGAGTCTTAACAAAGTGATCATCTGCACCCCTCAAAGCACCCGTACTCCCGAAGAGTACGGTCTGAGTGTTGTTGCCAGCAAGATATTTCTTTTTCTTTTTGCAAGATAGACAAAGAAACTACAGGTAAGCATCTTGTGACCGTGACGTAAACATCCTGTGAAACTATCTATAATCACTAACTATACTATTAATAATCAGTAACCAGTCAGAGTGTGATTATTACAGTATTAATTGATTTTCCTGTAATTGCTCTCCCTACAGTTATGTTCCTCTTTTTACCCCATAAGAATACTGGTATAAAGAAACTTCTCAGGACTACCTGGTTCCATTTTCAATTGCAATTATTTTAAACCCTTAATAAACCTCTCTGTTTTAACTTGAAACAGAGTTCAAGTTTTTCTCTACAACACATGGTAATGAATTAAAACTAAGAGTCAGTGTAACATCATTACAGTTTTAACCTAAGATATTTTAGGCATTATTCTATGCTTCAATTCTGATTTCTTTTTTGTTTCACATTCCATAAAAAGCTACTCTTTACTTGCTTCCTCTTCCAAGTTCAAGGCTAGTTGAATCTGACTAAGCATCATGCTCTAAGCATCATGAAGCATCTCGATGGAAAGAGATAATTTCCTCCTTTGGGAAGTTCCAAGGTTTCCTGGGTCAGCTATATCACAGCTGTTTCCTGCTCACCAGCTCTCATTCTTCAGTTGCATAATTCTTTGATATTTCTCCCCATTCCTGATCCCTTAATTCGTGCAGTGTAAGTGCCTTCAAGGAGATACCACCCTTCCCAGTTTCTGATTTATAGTCACCTATGTAAGACAAAAGGGATACACTATTTCACTGTGAATCAGATACCTTAATCCTGCCTGCAGTGTCTTTGGCTCTGTCTTCTCTGGAATCACATCCTCTTGCTTCCGGTTTCAGCTTCACACTCCTGGTTCTACAGCCATCTACTACCCCACACTGACATCATGATTCGTAAATTTTATTGTCTTCCAAAACAAACAGAACTGAGTTCTAATCTTAGCTGGCTACTTTCTGTAGACAATAACCTTTTAGACATTGCTGAGTGGCAGATACAAGGTAAGTGATATTCTACAGGTTTTCTCTGGAATATTAGTGCTAAAAGTGTTTGTCCTGTAGACAGATGACTTTTATTGAAGCACCTTGAGATGCTACATCCAAGAGAGCATTTGTGAAAAATCTAACTTTTTTGTGTTCTGTATTTGCACGGATCCCATAATAAAGAAATGGATTTTGAGGTAAATGTGATATTTAGTATTGCACTAAAGTTACTTGAATCACATATGCAGAGCAGGTAACCTTTGTCATTTCATAATCTGTGGTTTAGTAAAAGGAATAATATGACTGTAATCAAATTATCTACCTTAACTATATCAATAAGCATGCAACCAAATTCATATGGCCCTTTAAAAGTATCTCAAAATGTAATCATAAAGAGGTTACTTCTTCAAAAATTGAGAAAGGTTTGCTATGCCCCTGAAGATGCTGTCAACACATTAGGAAAACGGAAGCCAATCGGGAAGCACGCATCCTCCTCCTTTTAGTTTTATAGTAAACCATCTCCAAGACAATCCTAGTGTCCATCTAGAGTATTCAGGTAGAAATAAAGGTCAGAGAAAGCTGCAGTATACATTTGACACGGCAGTATGGAGAATTTAGGTTAACGTAAAATGAAGAATTTAGTTGCCTGTTTTGGAAAGGAAACAAGCATTGGAAGAAACGAAATGTGGGGTCTGGGCTTGTATTAGGTGCTACTACATTGGGAGTTTCATGATAGTACATACAGTCTTCGTCTGGCATGGTCTTAGAGGTCTTTATAATTTAAAAATGATAAAGGTAAATAAATAATAAATAATATTTAAAATTGTAGAGTTAAAAGCTTTAAAATATTCTTAACCACTGAATTAATTGTATATTGTACTCGGTCATAAAAGCAATGTTAGTATTTATGGTCATTATGAGAATATTGAGATTATGGCAAGCACTATGAATTATTCTTTTAAAAGAAAATTAAAAATCTATATTTTAAAAAGGCTTATTTAATATAGATGAATATAATGGTGAGTATTTAGGATGATGAGACATATGGAGAGATTTATTCTGGATATTAAAATTCAGGAAGGCATTTCTCCTTTGAATTCACTGAATGAGTTATTTTTCAGCTACTACAATGCATGTTTTTGTTGATTATCCATCAGGGTAAACATATTTTAAATTTAGTCATTTAAAAATATAATTTAAAAATCCATACACCACCATCAAAACAGAACATCTCTGTATAATATGATATATTATAAATTTAAAAAATGGACATAATTTTGGATCTTTGTTATTTCCATTTTGGAGTTTCATCAAACATTTTCATTTAAACTTTCTGTCATTACACATTATCATTGCAACCAGATTAAGCTCCTGTTTCTTCTATATTTTTTAAAGGTATTTATTCCTAATGACTATTTAAAAAAATAAAAACCCATTATTGTCAAGTCAATTCCGACTTACAGCAACCCTATAGGACAGGGTAGAACTGCCCCATAGAGTTTCCAAGGAGCACTTGATGGATTTGAACTGCCAACCTTTTGGTTAGCAGATGTAGCTCTTAACCACTATGCCACCAGGGTTTCATTAATGATTATACAAATCTCAAAATTTATGAAGATATGGCAGCTGAGTCTCTATGATAAAGTTTAGTGCTGAAAGCAAACTTTCTCCCTCTCTCTCTGAGTCTGTGTGTGTGTGTGTGTTTACAGGTATACACCCCCCCCCACACACACAATCAAACCCATTGCAGTCGAGTCGATTCCGACTCATAGAGACCTTATAGGACAGAATAGAACTGTCCTATAGGGTTTCCAAGGAGCAGGTGGTGGATTAGAACTGCTGACCAGCCAAGCAGCCACCAGCTGAGCAACTAAGTTCTTAAATCATTGCACCACCAGGGCTCCATACACACACAACTCATATATATGTATATACACACACACACATATATATTTAAAATAACATATTAATTTTAAGACATTTATTCATCTGCATGGTAATTGAGGATTACTGGTATGTGGCTGACATTTATGGTAATTAACCTCATATTTACTTGGCTAAATAATGTTAATAATTTTTCCAACTGTCATGTTTAACCTATGTTATTATAATATTCCATGGAGCTGCCCCACAGGGACTGATAACTTGATTTTTAATTAAATTGCTTCTGTAAAGAGGGCAGGATAGAGGAGGGAAAGAAGGTGAAGAACTTCCAAAACTTCTTCCATAACTTTGTGATAAATTAACACTTGCTCTTCTACTCCAACAGTTCTTGAAGGAAAACACACACACATAAACACACACACATACAACAACAAGTTCTTAAGCAGCTGAAAAAATATCAGCCATCATTCCAACTAAGTTATGGGATCTATGACTGAAAATAATTACTAATTAAATTGTAATTAGTTAATCAGTAAGTAGAAATGGAGCCATGCTTTGATAATAAAGAGCTATCAAAAAAAGTGAGTGGGGAACATGAGAAGAAAGACATCCTTTCAAAAGGTGAAGAAAGAGGAGGTAGGACTTAGAGCACTTGCTTATTTTCAGTCTTAGCAATGACCAGTCCTGCTTCTTGACACATATTTACGCATAAATAGAAGTTGTCCTCAAAAGTGCCTACTGTTTATAAATGGGACTAACGATGTACAGGAGTCCGGTGACAAGGGCCAGAAGGCAGAGGGAGAGTAGGAAACTGATGATAAGGAACACAAATTGAATAAGGACACTGTCGATGTATTGTGAGATTGTTGACCACTGCTATAGGGCAACATTTGTAGTAACTATTAAATGGGAGGCTGTTTTGTCCTGTAAGCCTTCATCTTGGGCGAGAATGGCAGCACAATTGGAAGAGCATAGTCAATATCACTTAAATGTGTAAGTAAAAAGTTTTGAAATGGTGTTTAAATAAAATAAAAATAAATAAATAAATAAATAAATAAATAAACAAATGAGACTAAAGAGGTACAATAGTCCACTGACAAGGTCCAGAAGACAGAAGGGGACAAGGAAGCCCCCTGGTGATAGGGAACACAAGGTGGAGTAAGGATATTCTTGATGTGCTGTGAGATTGTTAACCACTGTCATAGGGCAACATCTGTAGTAACTGTTAAATGAAAAACTATTTTGTTCTGTAAGCCTTCATCTTAAGTGAGAATAACAGCACAGTTGGAAGAGCGTAGTCAATGTCACTGAACTGTGCATGTAGAAATTTTTGAAACGGTGTATCTTTGGCCATCTGTAATTTTCATCAAAAAAAAAGGTTGAGAATTTAGAGGCTTAATACGTTGTGGGGTTGTTAACCAATGTCAAAAAACAACATGTGTACTACTATTTCATGAGAAACTATTTGCTCTGTAAGCTTTCACCTGAAGTACAATAAAATATATATTAAAAAAAAAAAAAAAAAAAGTGCCTACTGTTTAGTGGTGAAGTCATTAGCATACCTTGCTGGAGTTTTGAATTTGATTGGCATAAAACTGGTAATTTGTGGACTAAGCACTCTACTTTTACATTTTCTTCAAGCCTATGGCCGACCAGCCTAGTATATAAATGAACATTGAAATACGTTGTAGCCACATATGTATCTGCTGAACCAAGACAGTGAATGGGTGTTAGTTTGAGCAAATGAAGGACATGGAGACAGAAAAAGCAAGTGCTCAATGCTCCCCGGGTCAGGGGAGGCAGAACGTATCTTTTAGACCGTCATCTGTTAGAAACATTGTGATTAGACCGCCAGGAAGAATAGAGTGTTAAATATGTTGCTCTAATCAGAAATAAACTATCTTGGTTACATACACGGAGAAAAGATAAAAGTTAGCATAAGGAGAAAAGGACAGCCCCAGGAGAAACAGACACTCAGAAAACCTGAGAACAGGTCCAGGCTGAAAGAGTGAAAGCTGGGTCAAGGCCCACACCGTGGTATAATATCATATCAGTTAGACAATGGCTGGATATCTCATATCCGGAAAGATAACGTCTGAGAGTAGGAGCAAATGATTATGAGAGTCTGGGGTAAAACAAGATAGTGAAAAAAAAAAAAAAAACCAATAAGGTAAAAATTCATGTTGTTAAGGAAGTGAAGTCAAAGCACCAGCAACTAATGACATGGTTCTCACATCTTGGTGAAGCTTATGAAGGGCATCATGGATTTGCTGCCTACGTGAAGGCAGCAGGGTTCTTTCAATTTCATTAAGATTCACATGAACTGGCAGGTGGGCGGGTACTTACAGACAACTACAATCTCTTTTACATTCTTATGCTAATGTTATTAATAATAAGAATGATATATTTTGCAAAAATAAGTTGGGGTTCTGGCAGAAAATTAATTAACCTAAGCACTTCACTCATTTATAGTTAAATGAATTATAACTTAGAGCTAAAATGACAATGAAACGTCCCATTTCAAGCTAAGGATAATACAGTGAGGAATGTAAATTTGTTGTTTATGCACAAGAACAAATGAACAAAGAAAACAGAACCTCAACCATGGGAATTATTTTGGACTACATCATAGAGACTTGGAAAGATTTTGAGATTAGCTTCTTTCTGGAATTTATTATTATACCCGTTATTTTACATATATTGTGTGTACAGAAATTCCCTTTTTTTTTTTCATTGTTGTGAAGCTAGTTATTATACTAGAAATATTGATCTGTTTCCTACCTGGACAAATTTTGTCCTTTGATGATTTAATGTAGCAAAATGAGAACTTGAAAATATAAATCTAGCAACAGTTAAAGGCAATGGTTTTGAATCATTTGACCAGGCCGTGTGAATTAGGATACAACAGAATGTTCTCTGATAAATTATTTTATTCAATGTTTTCTGTGCTATCTCTATGGAAATATTTCCATAGCTAGGATAATGGAGCATATTATAACTGATGGAACTGCTGCAGAAACATTAAAACTATACAAATAAAAACATTACCAATAAATCTGCACCATACCTTGTGAGGCAGACACTATCGCAATATCCATGTCACAGATGTGTTAACTGAGCCTGAATGGGCCTAATTAATCAGAACAATATGAAACAGTTAGTAATTTATAGAGGCAAAATTTTGGTGTTAGGGTGACCTGACTTCCAGTCCATTTTTCTTACCTACCTCTAAATTAACACCCAAGTGTAAAACACAACCAACATTGGAAAGTCAACAGTGCTGGCTAATGAGGAGTGTCACCTTGAGCAAGAGATTTAACGTCTCTGGTCCTCTGTGGCTAAGTAAATGAATTAGATTGAAGGATTGGTGAGATCCTTGGCATTACACAGAGGTTTGAAAGACGTCTCTGTCAGTGAGAGATAAGCATTGACTTATGCTGTTTTTGCTGTTAAGATATCTTTGGTAAATTCCTATTCAAGGACAAGAATATAAACCAAAAAAGTCTTTCAGTTACCTAATCTAGCCATCTGCATAGAAGCATCCATGACAAATCAGGCTGATCACCTCATGCACACACTGGCTAGCCAAGTTTATTACTATGAGCAGATAACCGGGAATGTGAGATCCTTAAGGAACAATAGACTATGTGAGCCCGAGAAGTCATTCATATCCCAAGTCACTTGACCATGTTATTGAAGAAATTAGAGCAATCTATGTTATAAAGAGAAGTCACCTAAGAATCAATCTAACTCCAGATTTGTGATAAACTGAAACAGTAGCCTTAAGCAGATTAACTCTCCACACCTCAATATAGTCATCTTCAAAATGAAGAAGCTGGACTAGATAAACTCTAAAGTCTCCTCTAATTCTAAAAGTATGTGCTTTTATGCCACCAGAGGAATGCTGATATGACGGGAGAAATCAGGAAAGTGAAACCGTGTTCTGAATACCATTAGGAAGAACACCCGGTTGTTGTTGTTTGGTAGCTTTATGTATGTCTTTAAAAAGTAAAAATATTTTTCCACGTATATTTAAGATGACTATTATGCAATATGGAGCCCTTGTAGCGTAATGGTTAAGAGCTTGGCTGTTAACCAAAAAGTCAGCAGTTTGAATCCACCAGCTGCTCCTTGGAAACCCTATGAGGGAGTTCTACTCTGTCCTATAGGGTCGCTATGAATCAGAATCTACTTGACAACAACAGGTTTGGTTGTTTTTTTATCATACAATATAGCAGCTTAAGAACTGGCTCCAAAATATTAAACCTCATTTATAAATGCAAAATGTAAAAGTAATTTTAAGATAAGAAAATAAGAAACTTTAAGTTTTAAATGTCATATTCCATTTTTGATGTCAGGAACTTATTTTTTTTTTTCCTGTTTTTTGTCAAGTGCATGTGAACTAAACGGAATTTCCCTGTTGAGAACCCAAGTGAATCAGATCTACTTCATTTTCAGTTCATAATCTATTTAATTTGAAACATTATTGTCTAGGAATATAGAACAAGAAAACATTTTATGGGGACAAATTGCCTCATAGGTTCTGGCAGGGATTTCATTTCTGTGCACATGAATTCACAGGGTTTTTTCCTATTGTCTCAATCCTCTCAGGAAAGGTTTATAAAAGGGCCTTTGTCTAATATTCTTTGAACAATGTCTTTAGCTATTTGGATAATAAGTGCTGTATAAATCTAACAAACAAATGGTAAATGTTAGAAAATATTAAATGAGAGCACACGAAAATGAAGTTTCATTAGGCTGTGTTTGGCTTTCACAGTATTGAAAAACCATAGCAAGGTTAGATTAATTTCATTTCCAATATAACACCACCTCCCCACATGTTTCAAAAATATTAAAAAAAAATAAAAAACTCTAACTTCCCTTAGAAAGATTACAGTTTTCCTAAACACTTCAGCCATAAGCTGCTGCTGAAAAATTTCAGTTGCAATAATCCAAATTGTTTTTCAATAAAAGGTAGATTATTTGTAGTGTCTGTATAAAAAGATGTTGTTTGGTACCCATAATGACCTTTCAATCCCAAAGTGCATTGATTTAAGAGTAAAACATGCTCAAGCACACTTGCACATTCAGGAGATATGTTAGTTTCCTTGGACTGCTGTGACAAAGTACCACCAACCTGGTGGCTTATAAAAACAGAAATTTATTGTTTAACAGTTCTGAAAGCTTGGGGTCTAAGATCAGGGTGTCAGCCATATTGATTTCTTCTGTGCCTCATTCTTAGCTTCTGGTATCTCCAGGCATTCCTTGGCTTACACCGGAAACATCACATAGCATTCTTTGTTTGGATATCTTCGACTCTTTTATAAGGACATTAGTCATGTAGGATTAGAACCTGTCTTATTCTGGTATGACCTAATGTTAACCTAATTTATGCCATGGTTAAAATGAAGGGTCCTATTTCCAAACAGGGTCACATCCACAAGCACAAAGGTTAGGACTTCAACATATCTTTTTGTGGGACACAATTCAGACTCAGAGAAGTATGAACAATGGTATAAAATGCTTTGCATGTTTAATGTAATGTCTTAGTTTCAGGGAGACTTGGTAGTTCATTGGTTAAAGCACTGGGCTGCTAACTGAGAGGTCAGCAGTTCGAACCCACCAGCTGCTCTGAGGGAGAAAGATGTGGCAGTCTGCTTCTGTAAAGATTTACATCCTTGAAAACTCTATGGGACAGTTCTACTCTATCCTACAAGTGGGCTATGAGTTGGAATTGTCTCAGCAGCAGTGGTTTTGATTTTTTGGTTTGCCCTTGTTTCAATTAGAGCATTACCTCTAATATCGCCATACAAAAAACAAACAAACAAAAAAACAACCATTGCCATCAAATCAATTCTGACTCATAGTGACCCTATAGGACAGAGTTGAACTGCCCCACAGGGTTTCCAAGGAGTGGCTGGTGGATTCGAACTGCTGACCTTTTGGTTAGCATCCATGTTCTTAACCACTGTGCACTTGATAAATTTCACAATATTCATGCACTAAGCACAAATAAGACATATTTTATTCATTTATAAACAAATATATTAAAATAAGAGTTGCTTATTTTTAGTAAGGTTAATCAATCACTGAGGTTAAGTTATCCAATCACCTCGTCCATTTCTTTTTACACTGTACTTTTTCTTTGCAACTTGATTGTTGATAGTTCGACTCTAAATATATGAGTGTACCAGCACAGACTAAAAGAGCATTGCTAATTTATAATTGTCAAAAATGAGGAAAAGATTGCTTGCATTACTTAGTCAATCAAATTAATTAGTGGCAAACTTGTCATCCAGGCCCACATCATAGAAAGAATATATCACATTCAGCATGAAAAAGAGGGGATCTCTAACTTCACTGTTTTATTTCTTTATGAAATTGCATTAAATGGAAGGTGAATGATAAAAGTAAGCCTAGGTTTGGAATAGGTAATACGGAAGTGGAATCATGTATGTCTGTCACCTAGGAAATATGTAGGGGATGATATATTTATTTCTTTATTGATACTAATTAAGCAATAAAATAACAGGAATTATGAACAGGTAGGATTAGCTGAAAGAAGAAAAAGTGTCCCTTCTATATGAGCAATGTGATTCAGTGGATTCCATTTGAATGTACATGTCCATTAAATGAAAGCCCATACTAAGATCGATAAACATGTGTGTCCAGCACTGGGGAAACAGATCACAAATTTTTTCCCGAGGACAATGAAGATTTGGGAATTTTTCCATGAAGATTGCTAGATACTCTACAGTTTGATCAGAGACCCCACTTGGTGGCTCTGATGAATGAGATTCTCCTCTGTGTGTCTGTGTCTGTGTGTGTTTATGCACATGCAGCAACACATGTACATATCTGTATCGGGGTGGCAGTTGGTCTATTATTGTTATTGTTTGTACGTAACATTCAGGATTGTCTGGTACAGGTAACATCTGGGAAGTTGGGAAAGGGGAATGAGTTAATTAGACAGTGTTAGGTCAGTGGGCAAAGGCTAACTTTAACAAGAGACACTGAAATTAGACCCAAAACCATAGTATTCATAAAAGAGTACCAAACATGAGAAAATTTATAGTTTTAGCTACAACTTGGCTAAATTAAACGTCACATTTTCCGAAGACCAAGGCTTCTAGTTTCCTAGAATATATACTAACCTATCAGGATTATTTGACACTATCCTACCTTGGCCAGAGATATTCAATAACATTATCTTTTGCCTACCAGTGTCATGGAAACATGTAAATTAAGTCACAACACTTTTTTAGTGTTTCCCCTCTTCTTGCTGAATCTCTTTCTTCTGAGGAAAGAAGCCACACTTTATTATGAGGATGGTAACAAACGTACGAAACAGCTCGAATACTTAAGAAAATTGAACTTACTCGAGAAAAGTGAGAGGGATGTACACATACGTGCACGCGGGCACACACACACTCACACGTTAGAGACTCCATATGAAAAATTTCTGTCTTCTGTGCAACTAGAATGCAGTCTGCCAGTTAATAAACTATCAATAAATATTCTGAATAAGCAAATAATGGAAGTAGTAGTTTAAACTATTATTGCCTTTGGATATCAAAAACAGCACTAGTCAATGGGAACTAATACAGGTAGGTGAATCTTCATTGAAAAGATTATCTTGACACATGGTTAGAATCTAATAGGCAGAGAAGTGTTTCTAAGGTGTTGCATGACATGAGCAAAGATGTAGGGACTATAATAATCATGATGTGTGTGACGAGAAATGAGAATAAGGACTTCACTAGAACAGTAACACTTTTTGATGATAATTTCTACTAATATAGGGCCATATGAGTTGTGAGAAGTTGTACCTTGACCTTCTGAAAAAAACAATTGTTCTGGTGAAGTAAAATGGATTCTTTATTACTTGCAGTGGTCAAGAGGAATAGAGAGAATCTAGAATTTGGTGTTGGGAATTTCTTTACAAGACACATTTGTACTATTATTTTTATTGGTATGAAGAGCAATGCAAACCTTTAGAGTTAAATTTGCTCTTATCTTATCAAGCATTTCTAAACCACTGGTTCATAGAGTATCATAGATATTGTTGATAACCTTAACCAATAAAATTCCTGTTTTTCCTTTTCTTAAAAATTTCTTATATTTGTATTCAGGAATACACGTGTTCCATACACACACACACATATACGTATATACACATACGTACACACACGCTTAGACTATATGCTTTGTGGATATTGATGCTGGCTTCTGCAGAGAACTGAATGCTTTGAAAGTATTCTACCCTTCCACCTAATACCATAATGATTTCTTAAGGAATCAAAAAGTCTAAGTTAATCACCTTTTGCTTTTTTTTTTTTTAAATTGATCACAGGGATTGGTTTAAAAAAAAAATAGGAATTTGACCTAATTCAGGCAATTCTACAACATAATTTTTTTCTTATGAGCCTTTGGGAAAAAATTTCTCATTGCTCTTACGAGGAAAGCACTGAAAAGGAAACTCTCTTTTCCTTTGAATGAACAAGTGTATAGTTGAGAAAACAGAACCTGCTACCTCCATTTTGCAATCAGAAATACAGAGCAAAGGACACTAGACTGAGCTAAACATCAGATTTGACCCTCCTCTGATCTTCTAATATATGCATTGCTAAGTTTCCCTGTATTTTTAGTGGTTGTACCACATTTTCTCTTCCCTGCATCTGAAATCCTAATTAACATACAGAATTTTAAAAAATCTATTTACAAGACTAAGCGTAGTTTATGGTTTTGTTCATGTTATTCTATGCCAATCCCTCATAAAACATTTATGTGCAAATTTTTTTCCTTACTATACAGATTGACCTCTTAGTATTCTAAAATCTTTATATAATATGACACAACTACTTGTTAGCATAAGACAAACTTAATTAACTCTGAGCATTCTTGTTACTTTAGATAAATTCAATGGCATGTCATTAGAATAAAGTAATTGGTTTCCCAGAATAATGCACATTATACTAATTACAGTATATCTTCCAAACATGACAGAATACATGTGCCTTAAATTAACTTTACTTGAACTTAGGGAGAGTGGGTGATATCTCCAAATTTATATTCTCTTTTAAATTAGACTTTATTTCTCCCCATCTCTAGTTATTTATCCAGTCAACTAAATATATTTCTCTAAGGTAATCGAAGTGTCAAGGAGTGCCTGAGGTCACTGTGGAGTCTAAGAAAGACATGGCATCAAAGTTGATTTAAATATATCTCAAACTATGAAAACATAAATTGCTACTTGGTTTCCCTTTTGAAAATATTTTTTCATAAGTTTACTGAAACATTTGAAGGTCTTTTATGGATTTTAGTTTTATGATAAATAAGCTGTACCCTTTGCTTGCATACACTAAAAACCACTTTAAGTGGAAGCAGAACTGAGTATAAGAGGATGTCATTTGAAAATATAGTGCTTGCTTCTGTTTGTAGTTGCTTAAAGGCAGCCTTTGTGTTCAGGGGAATGCTTTTGTTTATTTAGAGTAAGTGTTCTGTTAAAAGATTGATTTGATCTCATCAATTTTCTCGTATCATCTTTTTGCTTTGAAAAAGCAAAGTTTGTGTTTGGGGTTGTCATGGTTGGACCAACCATGTTTTGCTGTTGTTCTCATCGTCAAGAGCTCCCATGCTTATGCCAATGATAAAATGGACTCAAATAGGAAACAGTGTTTGGAATCAAAATCAAACTAATCTTTCCAGGTGGGTATACTTGAGCAAAGATGGCATGAGTTGCCAAAACCACAAAGCTATTTATTGTAAGAACTACAACATAGATCCTCTAAGGCTCCAAAAATCAGGCCAGCAAAACTCATCCCTGCTTATCTAGATATCAAAGTATATGAGAGGGCAAAGAAGTGCTATGGTTATTTTAGTAGTATCTTTGTAAGGTATATTATTATTTGTAATGAACCTATATAGATGCTGTTTGAAATATTCTAACCAACCAGTACTTAGATATTAATATTATGTACACTGTACAGATAATGAAACTGATGTTCACAGAAATTAACATCTAAAATGGCACACAATCAATAAGCATAAGATGTCAGACTTGAATCCTGAAATTCCAAAAGCCATGACCTTCTACTGAAACTTGTTCAGTAGATATATTTCTAAACACATTTGGGATGACAAAAGATGACCATCAATGTAGCCAACTTATACTCCTTTTCTGTGAGGACTTCTTAAGGATTCACCTCCTCAGTCACTTTACAAAGACAGCCTTTCTTTTAACATGTGTGTGTGTATATATATATATATATATATATATATATAAAATATATGTACTTATACATATATAAATATGTAATATAGATACACGGGCCCTGGTGGTTCAGTGGTTAAGAGTTTGGCTGCTAACCAAAAGGTTGGCAGTTCAAATCTACCAACTGCTCCTTGGAAATCCTATGGGGCAGTTCTACTCTGCCCTATAGGGTTGCTATGCATTGGAATCTACTCGACAGCAATGGGTTTGGTTTTATATGTATGTATATACGTATGTATGTATGTATACCTGTGTATCATATTTGTATATAATATGTGTGTGTGTGTGTGTGTGTGTGTGTGTGTGTATTCTTCTTCCTTTCCCTTTCTTAAAGTCCACAGTCTAAATATTGCAGTATCATTTGTGGTGCAATTCAAGGCCTCATATATCCCTTACTCTGAGAATTGCAGCTACATTTATGTTGTAGGACCCTGAAAACCTTTGGCCACAATTGAATGGACAAGTGGAGGATAACTGACTGAAGCTGGCCCATTTTTATTTTCTGCACAAAAAGTTGGAATTCAGACACCAAAATTCTCATCATTCTCTGTTGGAGCTTGAACTGAGGAGACATAGAAAGTCAAGTGGCCATGTTCACAACAGTAAACAGAAAGATGGTCTTTAAAGAGAGAGAGAAAATAAAAGTTGGGGAGGGGATCTAGATCACAAGAAGCAGATAAGAGAAACGATCTCATGGAAAGGGTAGGAACGCGGGTTCCTGACTATGCCCCATTTTGCAGATTCAGTCTATTGAGGTTTGGCTGCATCTCTGTTCTTATCCTCCATGAGAAAACTCTGAATACGCCCAAGTAATTGTCTTTGTTGAAGTGATTTTGAATACAACTTTTGTTTACTTTTTGCAATAAAATTAACTCACATTTTCTTTTGGGAACTTCATATGAAGAAACCATCATACTTTCTTTATGAGCACTTAAGTTCTTGTAGCATATGCAAACAAGCATAGAATAACAAAATCAAAGAAAGTATTCCTGGGGTGTAGGTGTACTTTTTATTTTCAGAAAATGTTCCATAGTCTTCAAAAATGTTATCTATCTTTTGGGCTTAGATAAAATTAGTGCTTGGCATAGTCACATACTTATTTTTTTCGTTAATTTGACATCTACTGTTCTACAGCATCCTTATGAGTAGGAATTCACTGGAGGACAACGGGTTTGGTTTGGCTTGTGTTCCAGGTCAATTCCTAGCCAAAAAAAAAAAAACTTACCATGAGTCAAGCATCGTTGAAATGCATTCATGATATATATAAATGAACAAAACATATGAACATTCTAGGTGCCATTTCTGCAGAAATTGAAAAACTGTTCCTAAAATTCATACAGAAATGCAAGGACCAAGAATAGACAAAACATTCTTGAAAAAAAAATAAGCAAAGTTGGAGGAGTCACATTTCCTGATTTCAAAACAATACAGTTTTACAGTGGTCATGACAGTGTGGTAGTGGCACAGTGATAGATCAACGAAATAGAACTGAGAGGCCAGAAATAAATCCTTACTTTCATGGTCAATTAGTTTTTGAGAAGGCTAACAAGACAAAGCAATGGGGAAAGAATAGTCGCTTTAAAAAATTGTTCTGGAACAATTGGATATCCACATGTAAAGGAATGAAATCAGACCTCCACCTCAAACTACTACGAAAAAATTAATTCAAAATGTAATATAGTTCTACTAAATACAAAAGTCAAAACTACAAAATCTTAGAAGAAAACATAGGAGTGGCCTTGGTTTAGGGGGAAGAAAAAAATATATATATATATAAAACACCAAAAGCACTAAGAATAAAAAGTAGAAAAAATGTACTTCATCAAAATTAAAAACTTTTGTGATTCAAAGGGCAACATCAACAAGGTGACAATACAATCAAGAGAATGGGAAAGATATTTTTAAATCATATATTTGATAAGAAACTTGTATGTAGAAGAAAAAATACACATATATATTTGGAGCCCTGGGAGCATATTGGTTAAGTGTTTGGCTGCTAATCAAAAGATCAGCAGTTTGAATTCACCAGCCACTCCTTGGAAACCCTATGGGGAAGTTCTACTCTGTCCTATAGAGTCACTGTGAGTCAGAAGCAACTTGATGGCAATGAGTTTTTTTATTTTATACACACACACACACACACACACACACACACACACATATCTTATATATTTGCATCTATATAATCTTTTACAACTCAACAATAAAAAGATAAATAGCCCAATTAAAAATAAGGGAAAATTTGAACAGGCATTTTTCAAAAGACAGAATGGAAATGGCCCATAACGTAGGCACATGAAACTATGTGAAATATGTATTGTTGTTGTTGTTAGTTGCCTGAAGTCGATTACCACTTATGGCAACCCCATGTGTGTCAGAGTAGAACTGTGCCCCATATGTTTTTCAGGGCTGTGAACTTTCAGAGATATCCAGAAGTTACCTCTGCATGGGTTTGAACCACCAACCTTTCAGACAGTAGTCTAGCACTTATCCTTTTGCACCACTGAGGGACTACCCAATGTGCATTAGGGAAATGCAAATCAAAATCACTTTTCATAATTAGATTTGGTAGAAAGTAAGAAAGGATATGTTCACAAGGATATGGAGAAATTGGAGTTCTCATATTTTTCTGGTTGAATTTTTAAAAGTACAGCCATACTGGAAATATTTTGACTGTTCTTTAAAAAGTTAAACAGAGTTGCCACATAACCCAACAATTCCATTCATAGGATATACAAAAGTAGAATGAAAACATATGCCAACCCAAAAATGTATGTACAAGAATATTTACAAAGCATTATTCCTGATAATCAGAAAGCATAAACAACCTGACAGATAAATAGATAAACAAAATTTGGTGTATTCATACAATGGAATATTATTCAGAATTAAAAAGGAGTGAAGTACTGATTCATGCTACAACATGGATAAATCTTGAAAACACTGTTCTAAATGAAACGTGTTAGTCACAAAAGACCACATATTGTTAGAGGATTTATATGTAGTGTCCTTGGAGGCAAATTCATAGAGACAGAAAGTAGATTAAGGGTTACCAGGGGGTTTAGGAAGAAGGAAATTGAAACTGACTAACGGATATGGGGTTTCTTGTTGGGGTGATGAATACTGTAAAATTAGATAGTGGTGATGGTTGCACAACTCTGTGAATATACTAAAAACATTTGAATTGTACACTTTAAACAGGCCAATTTTATAGTATGTATATTATATCTCAGTAAAGCTATTATACAAAAATTAACAAAACATAACTCACTGCTGTTGAGTTGATTCCAACTCATAGCAACCCTGTAGGGCCGAGTAGAACTGCCTCTATAGAGTTTCAAGGCCACACATCTGTATGGAAGCAGACCACTACATCCTTCTCCTGTGTATATATATACATATATAACATTTTAGGGTATATCACGGTGTTATGGAAGTATATGAGTGTGGTAAGATTGTGTGTCAACTTGGCTGGGCCATGATTCTCAGTGTTTATATGTGATCACCCCCATGATGGAATCTGCTTTGAGTAGCCCATCAGTTGAAAGGGAATTTCCTTGGGCATGTAGCCTACATCCAAATATAAGTGGACGTTCTGGTTTTTGCCCTCTCTGGATCCTGCAGCTGCCTACTGTTCATCTGACTTGAGCTAGCAGCTTACCTGCCAATCTTGGGATTCAGCAATCTTCACAGCCTGTGAGCAAGAGCCCTGCTCTCCGACCTGCCGATCTTGGGTTTACCAGCCCCTGCAGCTGCGTGAACCAGGGGAAGCCTCTTTCCTGATCCATGGACTTGGGACGTTCTAGCCTCTACAATCGCGTGAGCTGTTTCCTTGATATGAATCTTTCTATATATACATATATTTACTGGCTTAGCTTCTCTAGAGAACCCAGCCTAAGACAATGGGAAAGGCACCTAACCTCAGGGAAAGTCATAAAAGCTATACCTAGATTTCTTTTCCATAAAGTAGAAAAAAAGTTTGCTATTATAAAAAGCACTCTCTGCTGTTACTAACTGTAGCTACCTCTATTCTCTCTCCCCCATCACCACAAAAAAAAATCACATACCAGGAATTTCTTTTATAAGGTGGCTTTAGATTTAATAAAATATTTGATTTTGGGTACAAAATTTTAGGCCCCATTACAGAATTAGGGGAAAAAAATAGTAAAACAAAGACTAGTTTATGTGTTTCTTGTGAAAAATAAAGATGACTTTGTAGATTCAACACAACAAAAAGAGAGCAATAGTGACAGAGTAAGAGAGAGAAGGTAGGTAAGCAAGGTGGGATTTGGAATTATTTAGAGAAGCATAGGGTAGTGTTAGCATTGAAAAACTCCTCAGAAGGAGATATGCTGTTTTATTTTTATTTGTTTCCAACTTAGCATCATGAAGCAACCCTTCTCATTTGCCCAAAATTTTACTCATGTCTCTTCCACCCAGAAGATTTGTATGAGGAACATAAGTATAAAGTCAAGAAACCCTTTACAAGTTTATTGATTAATTCCCTGGTTCTTATTGACAATATCAGCTTACATATATAAGAATACCCACTGCTGTTGAGTCGATTCCATTCATAGCGACCCTATACGACAGAGTAGAACTGCCCCCATAGGGTTTCTAAGGCTGTAAATCTTTACAGAAGTAGACTGCCACATCTTTCTCCTGGGAAGAAGCTGGTGGGTTCCAACTGCTGACCTTTCCTTTAGGAGTCGAGCACTTTAACCACTGTTCCACCACGGCACCTTTATATAAGAATAAGTGATATGTTCTAAGTAGTTTATTTAATGTAATTTGTTTGCATCAATTCAATAAAAAAATTATTATCAACCTCATATTATAAATGAGGGAGCTAATATGTTGTGTGCAAAAAATAATAATAAAGTTAACTTGCCAAAAGGTAGACCTGCTAAGTTACAGATCTGGACTATGAACACATGCAATCTGGCCTCAGACTGAGTGCCTAACTAAACCTTTACATCTGTGTGGAATATTGGTTTTACAGACCTTTTCTGCAAGTATTAATCCTGGCAGTGGCTTTATATGTAGCCAAGTAGTAATGACAATCTTAATATGAGGATACAATGGGTTTAAGTGACCACTAAGAGACAGAGCTTATAAGTGTTTTTGGAGAGAACACTGAAAACCAAGTGTTTGCTTTAATCCAGGGTGTTTTCCTTCAATCAGATACTACAGGCTGCTGTTAGTAGTCTTTTCTACTTGTTATTGTTCATATGTTAATAATAATTTTTACTTTCTGGATTTTGTTTAAATGAATGGTGAATTCTCTCTTTTGTCTTTTAAAGTTTGTACAAATTCTGATTCTGAGTGTTGAAATAAAATATATAAACAAGTGACTAGTCCAACTGGATATAAGATTTATCACTCATTTATGTTCTGAAGATGACAGCAATTTAAACTCCTAAATCAACACAATTTCAAGTATCAGTCCTTTGGAAAGGAAGGTTCATAACAATTACACTTCTTATTTAAACATGGAGTTAATAAAGAAATCAACATATTGCATGCACACACAAAGTATGTTCCAAGCTAATGTATTAAACCTCTG
Organism: Dugong dugon; assembly: GCA_030035585.1. Classification (NCBI taxonomy): domain Eukaryota; kingdom Metazoa; phylum Chordata; class Mammalia; order Sirenia; family Dugongidae; genus Dugong; species Dugong dugon. The sequence continues at coordinate 93,174,133 of CM057472.1, forward strand.
TGAAAGTGTAGCTGTGACCAATGTATTTTTCTAAATATTGATCCGTTGGCAAACTAATATCTTTTGCCTAGACTTTTTCAGTTCATAAGGAACCCATTTGTTATCCCAGCAAACATCCATAACACAAACAAATTAGTGTGTGCACCAACCAGTATATTAAACTCATAGTTCAATAAAATTGTTGTGTACAACTAATTTTTCACACGTGGAGCAATCTAATTTTGTAAGGCTTTTACAAATATTAATTTTGACTTTTCCCAAAATGGTATTAAACTTGGGGCATCAATATTACAACTTAGAGTTTCTCCCCTTTATTGTGCCACATATGTATGTTGACTGATAGAAGATTCTGTGACTATCAATTTCCGGTAGGTTAGTTGCTGATATACAAAGTTCACCTCTACCACTTTCTTGTCCTAGTATGGGTAACAATAGTATCCTAAGAAAACCAGTGATTTGAATGGAGCAGAATGAATATCATTTCCTGGTGCAGATAAGAGCAGCTTGTGAAAAATTAATTACTGCTTTATGCCAGTAGGCTGTTACTGAGAGGTGATTCATTGATTCTTACGTTAATAGACACACTTTCTCTTAAAACCAATATGAAGCTTTTCGCATAGGTGATTGTCATAGTTACCTAGTGCTGCTGTAATACAAATTTCACAAGTGTGTGACTCTAAAGAGCAGAAATTTGTTTTTTCACAGTTTTAGAGGCTAAAAGTTCAAATCAGTCTCTTGGCTATGTAAATTCCTTCCTTGGAGGTAGGTCGGAGAGTTCCTTGGTTCCTTGCTTTGTAGAAGATCCTCACACGGAGCATATCTTTCCCCCTTGTGTATCTCTCTCTCTCTCTAATTTGCTCTTTTTATGACTCAGATGTGATTAGATTTATAATTCACCCTACAGAGTATGATCTAATTTACATAACAAAGACAATCCTATTTCCGAACAGATTATATCCACAGGTATAAGGGTTAGGCTTCCAATACATATTTTGGGGGGGGCATAATTTAATGCATAACAGTTGCAACCTAATATTTGGTTAGAAGTGTGAATTGTTCATTAGTAGGACTAATTTTTATTTTACTATCACTTTTTACCACAGTTTCTAAATTTGACTTCATATTGAAGATGAAATCATAACCAAAGTGCAAGTGATTAGAACTCAGGCAGGCTAATAGCTTCAATGGGAAAGGTAAGCCACAATGGAGATCACACGCAACTCCTCTTCTTGGGAATGGGGGGGCTCCACCTTGACATTGTGCGTGATACTTTCTGATGTCTCCATGCCTAATAAATATTCCAGACTTCAGAGGCCATCTTTTTCTACATCGTTTTAAAACAGCCAGCCTACTATAAAAAGTGACATTAACCTTTAATTTCAATGTCTTTCTCTCCCTTAGTCTGGGCTGCTGGAATCTTCACTCAGTATAAAATCATGCAGCGTGTTATTAGAATGTCATCAACATGAATAATGAATCCCATGCTTGTGGAGAGGAGCCTCAGAAAGAAGAGTTACCAATATGGTCTCTATTGTTCACATGGACATTTTGAATGGAATGTCCTAGGCATCCAAAGCACTGAAAAGGACAAGTCTGAAAAGCCACAATAATACTTACAAAAAAAGAAAAAAAAAGAAACTTAGATTTTGAACACTCCAAGGATGATGACAAACATATCATAGAAATGTAGCGATGAACCCCCTGGTTCTTGAAAGTAAACATCAAATTCTCTAATTTCCTGAGAAGAAATTAAAATGGAAGGGAATTAATGGTGGTATGGAGGTCATATAAAATGGCAGGTCAAGCAAATCGTTGGTATTGGACCTTGGGCTAGAAGTGTAATAGTGAAATTTCAATATAGTTAATATTTCTCACAGATGTCAGGTTTACCCATCACGTGGGCAACTGCCCTTTGCCTACAATTATTTGTGTCCTCCTGGAATTCAGCTGTCATCTTTGTATTTATGGCACTCATAAAGAAGACCCGTTTGCCTCTTGAAAAGAAAAAATAACAGAGGGATTTTTCCTTTAAATTGAATTAACATGGATGTTAATAAGATTGCTTTAATATTGGTGACTTTATCTCATTCACCTAGAAGAGACTAGTGAAATAATATATGCCATTAGATTGATGGAGACTGCTATCGACTTTGTGGTGCTAGTTTTTACATTTTTTTCAATAGGACAATTTTGAGTGGTTAAAAAAGAGTTTGCCTGGTTAATGGCAGCCTGACCTGCAACTGTAGAGAAAGTCTCGTCACCTAATATGATTTTTTCCTCAGGGGAGATATGAAACAGACTAACTGAAAGTGGACCAAACCAAAGTATAGTGTGCCAGATAGCTTCCTTTTGCCTCTTTTCATTTGTTTTCCATCCTTCTGTGCCCTGCTCTCTTCCAGGAAGGCTGATCTATAGGGAATGTATTAAAAGTTCCCATACTCTTTAGCATCTGGCAGGAATTCTGCCAAAGAGCAAGGGAAGAGAGGGAAGAAGGCAAGTGAGGTTAGAATATTTATTACTTTGGCTCACTCCTTGTGAGGTCAACTGGAGCTTGCTGCATACTTCTACCTGTGGTGACTACTCTTGAGAGGAGACTCTACACAATTATTTCTTTCTGGGTTCTGACATTTTCTCCCTCTCTCTTATTCCTTTAGACCTAAGAGTGGTAACAGCTGGGTTTCTATTAATTTAGGGATATTGCACTATTCTTTGCAGTTCCCCTACATCTAAACCTTTATAAATTAGTCCCTTTGTAAAATAAACTGCCCTTACCTTATTTTTAGTTGTCCATCTGTCTACCATGGGGACACTGACAGAGTCAATAGTGTAATTTGGGATCAAGTGGTGATCTACGCATTTCTGTCATTTCTGGATCGAATGAAAAATACACTCAAATATCTGGATCTAGTCTTTGTAGGATATTGCTACATGAAATATTCACCAGAATACTTTACTGATCAAATTTACTATTTCTTTTTTCGTTTTTTTTTTTTTTATTGTACTTCAGGTGAAGGCTTACAGAACAAATAGTTTCTCATGAAACAGTACACATCTTGTTTTATGACATTGGTTAACAACCCCACGACATGTCAACCCTCTAACTTCACAACCCCTTTTTTTTTTTTTTGTGAAAATACACATAGCCAAAGATACACCATTTCAAAAATTTCTACATGCACAGTTCAGTGACATTGACTATGTTCTTCCAATTGTGCTGTTATTCTCACTTAAGATGAAGGCTTACAGAACAAAATAGTTTCTCATGTAACAATTACTACAAATATTGCCCTATGACAATGGTTAACAATCTCACAACACATCAACAATATACTTACCCAACCTTGGGTTCCCTATCACCAGCTTCCTTGTCCCCTTCTGCTTTCTGGCCCTTGTCACTGGACTACTGTACCTCGTTAGTCTCATTCGGTTTAACAGGTCTGTCCAATCCCAGGCTGCACGGTGAACCTTGGAAGTGACTTCACCACTGAGCTAAAACGGTGTCTGGGGGCCATACTCTCAGGGTTTCTCCAGTCTCCTTTAGGCCAGTAAATCTGGTCGGTTTTTTGTGAGTTAGAATTATGTTCTACATCCTTCTCCAGCTCTGTCCAGAACCCTCTGTTGTGATCCTGGTCAGAGCAGTCTAGTGGTAGCCGGGCACCATCTAGTTGTACTGGACTCAGTCAGGTGGAAAAATTGGTAGCTGTGGACAATTAGTCCTTTGGACTAATCTTTTCCTTGTATCCTGTTCTCTTCATTCTCCCTTGCTCCCGAAGGGATGAGACCAGTGGAGTGTCTTAGATGGCCGCTCACAGGCTTTTAAGACCTCAGACACTACTCACTGAGGTAGAATGTAGAGCATTGTCTTTATAAGCTGTGTCATGCCAATTGAGCTAGATGTTCCCCAAGACCATGGTCCCCACAGCCCTCCGCCCAGCAATTCAGTCCATCAGGGAGTTTGGATGTGTCTATGGGGCTTCCATGACCTTTCCTTGTACAAGTTGTGGCAGTTTCCCCTGTATTGTGTACTGCCTCACCCTTCACCCAAGATACCACTTATCTATTGCCTATTTAGTATTTACCCCCCACCCCACCCATCCCTGGTAACCAACAAAGATTGTTCCTTTTTGTGTGTGAACTTTTTCATGGGTTTTTACAATAGACGTCTCATACACTATTTGTCCTTTTGTGATTGACTTCTTTCACTCAGCATAATGTCCTCCAGTTTCATCCATGTGATGAGATGCTTCACAGATTCATTGTTGTTCTTTCTCATTGCATAGTACTCCATGCTGTGTATGTACCATAGTTTGTTTATCCATTCATCTGTTGATGGGCATCTAGGTTGTTTCCATCGTTTTGCTGTTCTGAACAATGCTGCCATGAGCATAGGTGTGCATATGTCTATTCGAGTGACGACTCTTATTTCTCTAGGATATATTCCTAGGAGTGGAATTGCTGTATCGAAAGGTATGTCTATTTCTAGATTTCTGAGGAAGTGCCATATCATTTTCCAGAATGGTTGTATCATTTTGCATTCCCACCAGCAGTGCATAAGAGTTTCAATCTCCACATAGCCCCTCCAACATTTGTTATTTCCAGTGTTTTTGATTCGTGCCAGTAATGCCGGGGTGAGATGGTATCTCATTGTGGTTTTAATTTGCATTTCTCTAATGGCTAGTGATCGTTAGCATTCCTCATGTGTCTGTTGGCCATTTGAATGTCTTCTTTGGTGAAGTGTCTGTTCATTTCCTTTGCCCATTTTTTTAAAGAATTATTTGTCTTTTTGTTGTAGAGGTGTTGGATTTTCTTGTAGATTATGGAGATTAGACCTTTGTCTGACATGTACTGTCCAAAAATTTTTTGCCAATCTGTAGGTTCTCTTTTGACTCTTTTGGTGAAGTCTTTTGAAGAGCATAGGTGTTTGATTTTTAGAAGATCCCAGTTATCTAGCTTATCTGTTGGGGTTTGTGGGTTGATGGTTATGGTTTGTATCCTGTTAATGCCATGTATTAAGGCCTGAAGTGTTGGTCCTAGTTTTTCTTCTATGAACTTTATAGTTTTAGACTTTATATTCAGGTCTTTGATCCATTTGGAAGTAGTTTTTGTATACGGCGTGAGGTATGGGTCCTGTTTCATTTTTCTGCAGATCGAAATCCAGTTTTGCCAGCATCATTTGTTAAAAAGACTGTCTTTTCCATATTTGATAGACTTTGGGCCCTTGTCGATGATCAGGTGACCGTAAGTGGATGGATTTACATCTGGGTTCTCAATTCTGTTCCATTGGTAAATGTATCTGTCATTGTACCAGTACCAGGCTGTTTTGACTACTGTGGCTGTATTGTAGGTTCTGAAGTCAGGTAGTGTGAGTCCTCCAACTTTATTCTTCTTCTTCAGTAGTGCTTTACTTATTCAGGGCTTCTTCCCTTTCCATATAAAGTTAATAATTATTTTTTCCATCTCTTTGAAGAATAATGTTGGTATTTGGATCGGGATTGCATTGTATTTATAAATTACTTTGGGTAGAATTGTCCTTTTCACAATGTTGAGTCTGCCTATCCATGAGCATGGTATGTTTTTCCATTTATGTAGATCCCTTTGGGTTTCATGCAGAAGTGTTTGGTAGTTTTCTTTGTATAGGTCTTTTACATCCCTGGTCAGATTTATTCCTAAGTATTTTATCTTTTTAGGGGTATTGTTTTCCTGATTTCCTTTTCATCATTCTCCTTACTGGTGTATAGGAATCCAACCGATTTTTGAATGTTTATCTTGTATCCTGCTACTCTGCTGAATCTTTCTATTAGTTCCAGTAGATTTCTTGTGGAGTCTTTAGGGTTTTCTATGTATAGTATCATAACATTTGCAAATAGAGACAGTTTAACTTCTTCATTACCAATTTGGATGCCCGTTATTTCTTTTTCTGGCCTTATTGCTCTAGCTAAAACTTCCAGCACAGTGTTAATTAGGAGTGGTGATAAAGGGCATCCTTGTCTTGTTCCTGTTTTCAAGGGGAATGTTTTCAGCCTCTCTCCATTAAGAAAGATGTTGGCCATTGGTTTTGCATAGATGCCCTTTATTATGTTGAGAAATTTCCCTTCTATACCTATTTTATTGAGAGTTTTCATCAGGAATGGGTGTTGGACTTTGTCAAATGCCTTTTCTGCATCAATTGAGATGATCATGTGATTCTTTTCTTTCCTTTTATTTATATGGTGGATTACGTTGATTGATTTTCTAATGTTGAATCATCCTTGCATACCTGGTATGAATCCTACTTCGTTGTGGTCTATTAGTTTTTTGATATGATGCTGAAATCTATTGGCTAGAATTTTGTTCAGAATTTTTGCATCTATATTCATGAGAGAAATTTGTCTGTAATTTTCTTTTTTAGTGATGTCTCTGACTGGATTTGATATCAGCATTACGCTGGCTTCATAGAATGTCTTTGGAAGTGTTGCTTCCTCTTCTATGCTCTGAAATAGCTTGAGTAGTACCGGTACAAACTCTTCTGTAAATGTTTTGTAGAATTCTCCAGTGAAGCCATCTGGGCCAGGGCTTTTTTTGGTTGGGAGTTATTTTTATTACCTTTTCAATCTCTTCTCTTGTTATTGGTCTGTTCAGATTTTCAACATCACTTTCTTGTACTTTGTGTAGGCCTTGTGTTTCTAGAAATTGATCCATTTCCGCTAGGTTTTCAAAAGTGTTGGAGTATAGTTTTTCATAATATTCTGTTATAATCTTTTTTATTTTAGTTGGGTCTGTTGTAATGTCCCCCATTTCATTTCTTATTTGGGTTATTTGTGCCCTCTGCTGTTTTTCTTTCGTCAGTCTGGCCAGTGGTTTGTCGATTTTGTTGATTCTTTCAAAGAACCAACTTTTGGTTTTGTTGATTCTTTTTATTGTTTTTCTGTTCTCCATTTCATTTGTTTCTGCTCTGATCTTTACTATTTCCTTTCTTCTGGTGGTTGTGGGCTTTTTTTGTTATTCTCTTTCGATTTGTTTGAGTTCTGTAGTTAATGTTTTGATTTTTTTCCTTTCTTCTTCTTTGATATGTGTATATAATGCTATAAATTGTCCTCTGAGGACTGCCTTTGCTGTGTCCCAAAGGTTTTATTATGATGTGTTTTCATTCTCATTTGATTCTAGGAATTTTTTGATTTCATCTCTGATATCTTCTGTTATCCAGTGATGTGTAAGCACGGTATTTTTCAGTTTCCATGTAATTAATTCTTTTTCCTTGCTCTTTCTAGTGTTAATTTCTACCTTGATGACGTTGTGGTCAGAGAAGATACATTGAATTATCTCAACGTTTTGGATCTTCTTGAGGATTGCTCTGTGGCCTAAGATGTGGTCTATTCCGGAGAATGTTCCATGTGCATTGGAAAAGAATGTGTACTTTGCAGTGGTTGGATGGAGTGTTCTATATATGTCTATGAGGTCCAGTTGGCTGATTGTGCCCTTTAGGTCTTCTGTATCTTTGCTGAGTTTCTTCTTAGTTGTTGTGTCCTTTACTGAGAGTGGTTTGTTGAAGTCTCCTACTATTATTGTGGAACTGTCAATTTCTCTTTTCAGTGTTGTTAGACTTTGTTTTATGTATTTTGGAGCTCTGTCATTGGGTGTGTAGATGTTTATTGTGGTTATGTCTTCATGACGGATCGTCCCCTTAATCATTATATCGTGTCCTTCTTTGTCTTTTATGGTTGATTCCGTTTTAAAGTCTATTTTATCTCAGATTAGAATTGCCACTCCTGCTCTTTTTTGGTAGTTGTTAACTTGATACATTTGTTTCCAACCTTTGACTTTAATAAATTCACATCTTTGTTTCTAAGGTGTGTCTCTTGTAGACAGCATATTGATGGATCCTCTTTTCTTATCCATTCTGCCACTCTCTGTCTCTTTATGGGTGCATTGAGTCCATATACATTCAGTGTAATTATTGGTAGATGTGAGTTTGTTGCTGTCATTTTGTGGGGCTTTTTTTTGTGGTGCTGACATTTTCTTTGTTCTTCTTACTCTCTTGTGGTGAGTTACTTTTGTTTGTGGATTTTTTTTTCATTTCTTTTGTTTTTGTAGGTTTTGTTTTTGCTGAGAGTTTATGTTTTTCCTCTTTTTTTTAATGAGTATGTTTGTTAACTTTCTCTGTGGTTACCATGAATTTTACCCTTATCTTTCTAAGTTTGAAGCATTCTACCATTACTTGGTATCTCCTTGCCTTCCTCTCCATTGGAAGGTTCTATACCTATGCCATTTATTTTGTCTTTTATTGTTTTGATGTTGTTGTCATTTACTGATTAACTGCTCTGATTCCCTGTTGCATTTCTTTTGGTTTTGGATAGTCCTTGAGAATGCATTTCCTAAATTGGTATCTGGCTGGTACAACCCTGCATCCTAGATTCTGCCCGTGAGCTGAAGTTGTTTGTCCTCATTTCAAAGAACTCCCTTTAATAATTCTTGTAAGTTTGGTTTGACTTTTACATATTCCCTTATTTTCTGTTTCTCTGGAAATGACCTAATTTCTCCATCAAATTTGAAGGAGAGTTTTGCAGGATATATTATTCTTGGCTGACTATTTTTTTCTTTCAAGATTTTATATATGTCATCCCACTGCCTTCTTGCCTGCATGGTTTCTGCTGAATAATCTGAGCTTAGTCTTATTGTTTCTCCTCTGTATGTGACTTTTTGTTTTTCACGAGCTGCTGTCAGGATTGTTTGTTGGTCTTTGGTTTTAGTGAGTGTGATTATGATATGCCTCGGTGATTTTCTTTTGGGGTCTCTCCTATATGGGGTTCGTTGAGCTTCTTGGATGGCCAGCCTTTCATCTTTTATGATATTGGGGAAGTTTTCTGTCAGCAGTTCCTCAATGATCCTCTCTGTGTTTTCTGTTTTCTCTCCCTGTTCTGGAATTCCAATCACTCTCAAATTTTTGCTTTTGATTGTATCCCACATAACTCTCAGGGTCTCTTCATTTTTATTTGTTCTTTTTTCTGAGTTTTCCTCAAACAGATTTGTATCCAAGTGTTTATCTTCAATTCCACTGATCCTGTCTTCCACTATTTCAGATCTGATTCTCAGCCCTTCTATGACACCGTCCATTTCTGAAATCTTGTTGTTTATCTTTGGATTTCTAATTGTTGTCTTTGTATAATTTCTAGTTGTGAATTTATTTTGGCGTTTTGTTCCTGCATTATTTTCCTGAATTCTTCCCATTTTTTGTCTGTATTTTCCATGAGTTTGTCTATTTTTTCCTCATGTTTGTAAGCTTTTTGCCTCAGCTCTTGGAGAATTCTCAGTATTAGAGATTTAAATTCCCTATCAGGTACTTCTAGAGCATTTTCTTCCACTGGAGAGTTATCTGGTGTTTTATTTTGGAGGCCTACTGGAACCATCGTATCCTGTTTTTTGTAAATGTTTTGGTATTGTCGGCTGTCTTCGGGGCATTCAGTAGTTATTTTTCTCATTTATAGATCGTAGATTTGTTTGTTTCAACCCTTTTTTAAAAAAAAAATTTGACTACGTCTGAGCAGGCGGACTGTGTGTTCTTTGTTGTTTGCTCGTCTGTGGGCACAATACTTTTCGCCTCCTTCTCCAATTGGCAGGGTCAATCACTTAGATACGGTATGGCAAGGCAGGTCTAGCTGAAGAGGAGTTACTGGGACGGGTTATTTGTGGCACTTACTACAGCCACCAGAGCGGGTCAGTAATCAGTGCTGGGCAGGTTCCAGTAGGCCCTGCCTGCACTGCTTGGTGATGTCATCTCAAGTGCATGGTGCAGATAGGCAGGATGCAGCAGGGTGATTGCTATGTGTGGAGCTAAGATGGATATGGGAGAGAGGAGAGAGGAACAGGAGCCAAAAAAATACAAACAAAAAAAAAAGAATGCTAGAGGAGCTTGCCGTTTGAGTGGAGAGATTAGAGACTTTGAAATGGAGAAAAACAGAAAGGGGAAGAGGAAGAAAAGAAAATCTAATAATGAATAAGTAAAAATCAGAAAGGTTAAAGAACTGCAAATTTACCAGGAATCCCACCGGTGCAGCCATGAGGTCTGGGGAAGTCACTCTCGGGTGTTGCAGTACAGCCTGACTAGAAGGCATAGAGGTATACAACGCCAGGTATTCAGGTACAGAAAGAGAAGGAAGATATAGAGAAATAAGTAACTGAGCAACGAAGAAAGACAAAAAGGGAAAAAAAGGGAAAAGAAAACAAAACAAATAAAAAAAAAAACAAGAAATCCCCCCCCCAAACAACAGAAAAAAAAAAAACCAACAAAAAAAGAAATGCTCTCAGGGATCCTTCTGCACGTCTGTGCAAGTCGAGTGGGAATCTCCTTGCCACGCAGTACCCCCTGGCCAAAAAGGGCTCCCAACTCAAGAAAAGGAAAATAAAACAAACAAACAATTCAAAACAAACAAACGAACAAAAGCCCCGGGATCCCACCAGCGTGGAAGCCCATACTGGGCAGCAGCTCCACACTTGAACGGAGCTCCACAGCACCTCAGGAAGAAGCAAAGATGGTGCACGGAGCCAGGTATTTGAGCAAAAGGAGGGGAGGTGGTGAGAGGTAAGGAAGAAATCAAAAGAAGCAGAAAAAAAAGCAACAGTAGCAGCCAACAAATGGCACTCAGAGAGCCAGATAGTGTGGGCTGTAGTTTCTCGGACAAGAGACTGTGTCCATGGGAAGCAAAGGGGGCCGAGTGTGGGTGAAGAAGGGAAGGGAGTCAGAAAGTGTATATCACAAATTACCAGAGCTCTGCAGCCCCTGAGGAAGGAGAAAAGATGGTGCACCCAGCCAGGTATTTGAGCGAAAGGAGGGGGAGGTGGTGACAGGTAAGGAAGAAATCAAAAGAAGCAGAAAAAAGCGACACAAGCAGCCAACAAATGGCACTCAGAGAGCCGGCCTGTTCTGATGTATGGAATCCAAGCAGCCGGTGTTTCCCGGTCAAGAGATTGTGGCCGCAGGAAGCAGAGGAGGCCGAGTCAGGTTGAAGAAGGGTAGGGGGTGGGAAAGCGTATATCGCAAATTACCGGTTGTTTTGTCGCCCTCTGGACGCTCCGTGAGGCTGCTTTCTCATACCCCCGTTCGCTGGTCTCTGATAGGAGTCCAAGATGGCGGATCCGCACTGCGTTAGCTGGTAGGGGACCTCTGCATGAATCTCTCCTCGCTCTCCGTTCTCTGTCAGTTTTCTCACTCCATTTGGTGCTTGGCTGAGTTCTTTATCTCTTCATTTGATGTTTTAGGGTTTCAGGATTGTTGTATTCTCTGTTTGGCTTAGTTTTTCGGATCTTTGCTGTGGAGGGACAGCATGGTGCTTCTGCGTAGAGCTCCATTTTGCCAGAACCCCTCAACTTTTTTATTTTTGATGAATTGTTTTGGTGTCTTACAGGCAAAGTCTGTGCTTATATAGAGATGGGAAAATCCAGCAACAGCAAATTTCTGGAGTCATCATCTAATACTATTCTTCTCATGTACAGATATGTTTTGTAGGCTGACAAAGATATCAGACACATTTAGAAATGGAAATGAATTATTCTATTTATAATCCAACAAAGCAAGCTCCTTGAATTTTAAATTATTATTTTTACCAAATAATCATCAAATGTATTTTGACCTGCTGCAATGAACTATCCATACAATGTTAAAGAATAGCTATTGACTTCTTTCTAACATAAAATGTATAAAAATTTCTAGAATTTTTTTCTAATTAAAATAGATTTATAATAGAATTTTTATATAGTAGAAATAAGCAAAAGAAGTCCAGTTTCCTCTCTTGATTTTGCTAGTACCTCACTGGCTGCACTTTATCATCATCACTTGCTGATCCCTTCTTTCATTACTCAGCTCTTAACATTGTGGCAAACCTCCCTTTTTCTGTCTAAATATGCTTGCTTAGTTCCCAGCCCAGTCTTATTAAATATCTTTTATATGCTAATGACTCCTAAATTTATCTTCAGCATGAATCTCTCCCTGAACACCTGACTCATATATCAAATTGCCTACTCAGTAGCTCTAGTTGGATATCTCACAAACCTATCACAGATGCAAAAAAAAACAAAACCAAACCCATTGCTGTTGAGCCAATTCCAACTCATAGCACTTCTCAAAACAAACTGTTCCTCTTAATTCCAAATGCTCCACCCAGAGTCTTCCTCATGCTTCTGGTTGCTCAGGCCAAAAGCCTTGGAGTTTTTCTTCATTTCTTTTTCTTTCATACCCCACTTCCAATCCACCAGCTAACCTTATTAATTTATCTTCAAAACCTGGAAATTCCAACTTGTTACCACCTCCATCGTTAACCACCTTGGTCCAAACCACCACCATCTCTCTCCTCATTATAGCAATGGGATCTGTAAAAATGCTGTGACAGAAGGTCTGACCTCCTCTAACTTCGCAAGGAAAAAGGAGAATCAAGATCAACAGCCGAAGGCTGATTCCTATGAGGCGAATTTCATACATGCCTCCACCCTCCAGCCTTTTTACCAATTCTGACACCAACCCTCCCTCCCATGGCACTCTCTACTTCTCTGCTGTGTTTGGTAATTTGTTGCAATGACCACACAGAACTCACAAACAATACTCATAATTTTGGGATTTATTAGGGAAGTAACAGGTTACAATTCAGGTTCAGGAATGCTCAGGATACAGTTCTTTGATCAGGACAGCCTCTTCTCAGCTGTCCCCAGAGGCACACCTTCTCTGGCCCCTTGGACTCTGCCCTGTTCTGGCAAGTGTTACAAAGCTCTTTTAGCTCTGCCAGTAGGTGCTCCCAGGCACCCCACTACAGGAAGCCTCCTACCCAAAGGCACTCAGCTTTTTCAGTCCATGGACCAGGAAGCCTACCACGCCATCTCCTGCCAGTCTTGTGGTTCTGCAGCCACTGCTGCCACTAATTCTCTGCTGCTGCTTCTTGCCATCTCTCTCCATCTCTAGTTTACCGCTCTCTCTATGTCTCCTGGATCTAGGAGTTTCTTAGAGCAGGGATCGATCATGGGTCCAAAAGATGTGCTCCACTCCTGGCTCTCTTTCTTCATGATGATGAGATCCTGCCTCTGGGATGGCTCATTTTAAGCCTAGCTGGATGGCAAAACTGACCAATCCACTCATTGGAATTCCATATGTCTTATTTTCATGGTTCCACAAAGGTGCCATGCACCTTATTTACATTATTATCAAGCTATCTAATCCCCTTGGTGGGCCATAAACTCTCATTTGCATAGTCCCACCCAGTCATTTGGTGGGAGTTGCAAAGACTACGGTTAGAAGGGTCATGTTAAGGAATTTAGTGCACCACAGGCTGCTACCTAGATCTGCTTCCACATTTCTTCTCCCGCACTGTTCTCTACGCTGCATCCAGAGTGACTAAATTAAAAACTGAAATCAGATGATGTTCTTCCTCTATTCAAAATCATCCAATAGCCCCCTATTCTTCTTAGAATGGTAGTATTTAACTGGGGGCAAATTTATTTCCTAAAGCACATTTAGCAATGTCTGGAGACAATTTTAAGGGTCACAACTTGGAGATGCTAAAGTCATTTAGTGAGTACAGTCCTGGGATGCTTTTTAACAACCTACAATTTCTGTGCCAGAAGCACTATATGCACAGTTACGTATTTTATTGAAAATGTTGGCTTGATGTATCCTACAGAGTGACTCTTGATTTGAGATACGTAATGCTTCAATTGCCCTGAAAAATACTTAATGCACAAGTCCTAACCTAATGGACAAGAATGAAGCATTTTGTCTGCAAATAGCTAATTAACACATCAGATCAATGCTGCTTCAATGGCTATCAAATGAGCAAATGAGTACTGGTTAGGGAGTTGAAAGGAATGATGTGAATAATGTTAAGTAGTATCAAAAATTAATTTCTGTTCAAAAAAGTTGAGTAAATAAATATTTTGTGTAAGATGATACAACATTAACCCTCTGGAAAAAAAAAAAAAAAAAAGATTTGTTCCCTAATTAAAATATTTATATCAGCACTTGTTATTTGCTAAACAATTACCAAATCTTATTTTCATCTTCGTACTGAACTTTCTTTTCTTGCACTTGCATGTGTTCAAATCTTGGCTCTGATGGTAAGTGAGTTAGAGGAATGAACTATGTTCTCTCTCTGAAGTCAGTGTACCAGTTTGTAAACATCTACAATAATTGCCTTATAGAACTATTGCCAAAGGGTATATTTTACTCCTAGCAGAGAACAGTATTTCGCTCAAAACATGTAATTAATAATTATTAGCTCCTATTTTTCCCTCTTCTCTCATCTTTCCTCCTTGAGGAACAAACTTGTTCATAGCACGGTCTCTATAGATACTTGTTGACTGGCATTTATTGAATGACATAATCTTATTTAATCCATAAGACAAAATCAGCTCTGAATAAAGTATACAGCCATTATTCCAATATTCCTACAATCATTAGCATTTTGGTTTCATCAATTTTACTCATTCATTTAAACCATTGATTCTGTTCTGAAAGTAGATAATAACTAAATTCTCTTTTTATTTCCAACAGATTACTGAATATTGTACTGTTTATGAAATACAAATCCTGAAATTTTGGCTTAATCTCAATTTAGGGTATTCAAACACTAACAACTCATTGACAAATTTAAATGGAATTTGGAAAAGAGCAATAAAAAGCATGAAAGGCCTGGAAGAATTGATTTATGAGTTCAGATTAACACAATTACAGAGTTCATATCTTAGGGATAAAAAAACAATAATCTTAAAGGGAAATTGTCATAAAAAAAGTATAACTACAATAGTGCAAGATAGAGAATTACATCACAGAAAAAGAGAAATAATGGGTGTGTTTGTTAAGAAAGTTTAACACTGCTGTACAAAGGAACCTAGAAAAAGAACATTTAGTCTAGAGATCAGAAAGTATAACCTAAGAGAAGGGGAATGCCAGCTGTGGGATAGTCTCCCAAGGGAAGCCAAGGGGGCCAAAAATATCTCAACTATGCACAATAAAATGAGACTAAGAAATAAGGATTTATTTGGTATTCAAAGATTGGGAATATTTTATAGGTGCCATTTTGTTCTACCCTATTTTTTTTTTAATTATACACAAGCCTGTGTACATTTTGGGGAGAAGCAGAAGTATTTAAAGCTGAAGAGAGAAAATTTAAATTTAAATTTGTAGTTGGAGTGAAAGTAGATAAATACAATGCCAGAATATGCTGCTGTTTCTTTTAGATTGCAAAAATCAAGCATACACATCAATGTGTTAATCCCTCCCTTCTTTTCTGGCCCCAAATCGTTTTGCCAAAACCAAAAATATAAAACCCTGAAATGACCTTTTCAGTAGGTGAACAGAACGTTTCAGTCGGATGATTAAAGGAAGGTCTTGCTCCACCTGGATAGATGATCTAACAGTGATTTATAGCTTTTCTAAGAGTGATTCCAAAGATGTGTAAATTCTTTCATATCCAATTTCTCTTAATCTTCTCAGTGAAATCTTTCCATCCCTTAAGAATCTCAAGCCCTCTTAACCAGCTGTAATTAGATTGTCTCAAACAATGGGAACATAAAGGCGGACATGCAATACTCTTAGCTTAAAAGGGATTGAGTCCCTTAGCTTAGTTCATCCTCTCTCTACCTCTCTTTGGGGCTAAGAAAAAGTGCTCTTTGACAGGCTGGGTTACCACAGCTATGAACCTGACCAATGACAGTTTATGGTGTGAATGTTTGCCTGCCAGGGTTTCTGTGAGCTGTGGACTACAGAAGGAACTTGGTTACCCTGGACTCTGCTAGCCTGAGCAACCCCTTGCAATTTGGAGGAAAAAGGGAGACTAAAATAATCACTCCTTGAATTTTTTAACGTGTAATTTCAAAATAAAACAGTATCTCCTTCTACATTTTCTTCCCTTCCAAATGGAAAGATGTCCTTATTTTTTTGGAATTTTTATCAAACTGGAAGAGTTCTTACTTAAAATGTGAAATTATGTTCTCACCCCAGTAAAATGATCACGATAGGTGATATCATGGTGATTTGTGAGTCTTTCAAACAGACATCTGATCATCAGGTTGAGCTAGTTTCACCAAAAATGAAGCATTCGGTTACTGGAGTTGCCCTGCCCCTTGGCTTCTGTGGGAATATCTATGCAAATACAATGTAGCATCATTTCAGTTCTCTTCCCACATTGCTGAACACATGCTAGACTCTTGATGTATATTGTTTATTCCTTTCTGCATCTGGTTCATAGGCCCTAGAGGACAGAGTAGAACTTCCCCATAGGGTTTCCAAGGAGCTTCTGAATTCAAACTGCTGACCTTTTGGCAACCAAACTCTTAACCACTGCGCATCAGGGCTCCAATGCACTTAATGTTCCTAAAATATTACAGAACTCAGAAATAAAATTTAAGTAGTTTAAATAAATAAATAAATAAAGTTTAAGTAGTTTAAATCTTTACATTTCTTAGCAATTGTAAATACACATGGTTTCTAAGACTTTCTTTCCTCAACTCTTCAAACATTGGGGCAAATTAGATGTGTTCATCTATATATATCAGAAATAAAGAATGGCACACATTTCTAATAGGGCCAAAGAGATAATATTTGGTAAACAAAAGCGATATTACATCATAGAACTTATTCCTGGATTTGAAATGAATTGTGGAGCTGAAAGTCCAGTTACCTTTGAGGAATTTTAATGAATATGTGAACATTTTGGCACTGATCTTGGCTAAAGTTTCGTTTCTTATTTCTAAGTTTAAATAAGCTTGGAATTTCACCATCTATGAGATTCACTGAAATTCAAACTTGGCAAAAAAAAATTTATATATGTATATATATTCCCATTCTCAGTTTTCTCTCTCTCCTGGACTATTTTGCATAGCGATAAAACCACGATGATTAGATTATCTCTTAAAGTTGATTGTGGTCCAGACAGCTGAATTTGCACAATAGAGGCTAAAAATACAAAATGGAGGAATGTTGGTTTAGAGCAGTTTTTATTTCTTGAGACCTGGTTAACAAAACCTGAGCTAAAGTATTGTAATTTCCATTGATAAAGTAGGTTATGTAACCCTTATTTGAGGTCTTTACTGCAAATTAATTGTCTAAATGATGATCTGTGAAGTGCAGCCAACACCATGTAATTTAATTTACAGTCTCTGACTAGCAAAATTAAAATATATAAGTGCTATTAGTTATAATGTCTATATACATTATGATTTCTAGTATGTTAATTTTATAAATATTCTTATAAAATATACTGGTTTGACACAATGTTAAAGGGACAAATATACTCAAGATACATTTCTTAGGACTAATTTCAACCATCTCTATCAGAAGAAACCACCTATCCTTAAGTTTATGTCACTGTTACAGCTTGCAGAGCTTAACCTTAGGTGATATTTTCATACCATAAAAATATAGCTATTAGTCTATATACAGACTAACATGTATGTGAGAATAGAATTGTGCTCCACAGGGTTTTCAATGGCCAGTTTTTCAGAAGTAGATTGCCAGGCCTTTTTCCAAGGTGCTTCTGAATGTACTCAAATTGCCAACCTTTCAGTTCACAGTGAGTGCTTAACCATTTGTACTCTCCAGGACTTCAACCTGACTACGGATCTCACAGACATGCTCAGACAACAGCCCCCACCCCCAGTTTACCTGTTCCCTCACCACACTTAGAACCACTCATGGTAAACTTTAAACATTCCTGATATTTCTTCTTTTCTCCTTTATATGTCCGGCAAATGTTTTATTGTTTTTTTAAGACAGACCTGGCAACTTCGTCCTTTCTCTAAAGGCTTCTCCACACAGCCTCCATCTCCTGAAGTTCTTAGAAAATGCAAGGTTCTTCTTTTTTCTGTGTTCAATAACCCCCACGTAGAACACTTACCACATTGTTTTCTAGCACTTTGTTTATCTGTCTGTCTTCTCCACTAGACTGTGAGCCATTTGCCAGCAGGATTTTCTCTTTGATCATCTATGTATCACCAAAGCCTGTTTCAGACATTTGGCAGAACATACAATGGAAGAAAGGAACGAAATGAAGTGAAAGTAAATGAAATAATAAAAAATGAAATAAAAAAGACATCTTTGGCAAATGAGTTTCCTTGTAAACTTTCTATGAAAGAATTTCAGTTTCTCCTGAATGTGTATGTTGGGGGAGGAGGGGAGTGGATATGTTGTCTAATTATTAGAATAAAGTACGTTACAATAATTTATTTATTCAGTTTTTATAAAGCTAAAACAATGCATTATCATGCAAAGTACAAACAAAGCAAAACAAAAATACATCATCAGCAATCATAATTAAAGGCCTGGTATTTGATGTTTCAGCAGAGAAATTTCCCAGCGGAGTCTCCGAGCTGAGCCTAGCCCAGGCTCTTGAGGTTGTCGTTGGCAATCTAGAACAAAGAGGATCATCTGTTGCCTGGCGGCCAAATGGTGCTCTTTCAACCTGGTATCTGTCAAGATAGGAAGAAGATAATGCCACTTTACATCATTTACAGTGAGACCAAAGCAGCAGGAAGCAGGCGGGTTGAAAGTGCACAGCTCACATTGCTTCCTTGAGGCTTTCCCACCTCAGGAACAATGCATATTTCTCCGAAGCTTGGCTGGCTGAACGGCAAAAGAGACACACACACACATAACACACTACAGAGAGGGAGTTAGGGGGAGAGAAAAACAGAGACAGACTGAAAGTCCTCTGCAGCAAGACTGTGAAGATAAATTTAAACATCTTGCCTTATCAAGATAACAAAATTTGAATTCATTTTACTTCAATATGCAAAAATGGGGAGTGAAAATAAAACTAACTTAGGGGGAGAAAGATTTTAAAGAAGTAAAATTAAAAATATAATTATAAATGATTCATAATCATAATTGTTATTGTTGCATATTACCTAAAGCATGTATTTATATTTTACATATTGATATACTTAGTATATAATAAGATTTATATTATTCTATTTTATTTAGTATAACAATATTTCTTTTTTGTTTTATTATAGTGCCTGAATAAATTTTAATTTTACCCATAGGCCTTGATTTACTTATCCTAAGTAAATTAGAGGAATTGTGACATCTAATTTACGGCCTATATAAGATAATCCTGCAATGAACATCCTCATAATATACATTTTGTCTGCCTTGGATAAAGTTTAGGAGTAGAATTGTAAACACAAGGCATGATCATTGCTATGACTCTTTTTCACACTAGAATATTGCTCGTTAAAAAGTTTTCTTTGGAGTTACCGTGCCAGAAGCAATGAGTGAACACATCAGCTTCACCAACATACAGTGGTGCCTCTTCATTTGTCAATATATATTAATTTAATAAGGCTGTTTTTGTTGCTTATGTTTTGTGACTTTTTAAATTAGATGTGACTTGTCACATCATTTACTGTACCTGTATATTTATTATAGAGGGCTGTAACAGATTGAGTAAAACATTTATGCAAAATACATATAAACTGGCATAAAAAAGTTTCAAGCATATAGAACTTTTGAATACATATATATATTAAAATATCTGTAGATTTTCTTTGAGGGTATCGCCATCATTACAAAGCAGAAAAAGTTAAAATTCTCCCAAGATCTGACACATAACCTATTCTATTTTGGCTAGTTATTTTCCCCTACAATTTTTTTCAATGTGAAGCTCTTTAGTCCATTTGAGGTTTACTTAGATGGAAGATACAATAATTTTATTCTTTATATTTTTAATCAAAATTGTTATTCAACTAACTTGCTACCATTTATTGCATAATCTTTTCTTAAATCCTTTTGTTTAAATATTATTTTTTCATACATACTGAGATTTTGTATGTAATTAAATCTATTTATGTCTTTCCATTCTTGTGTGCTTTTGTGTTAGTATAGTCTTATTTTAAAACTTGCTGCATATTAATAGGTCCAGCATGACATTGGAGTGCATCACTTATTCCCACTTAATACTTTTTTTTATTTTTAAAAAGTTCTTACCTCTTTATTCTGTGATGATGTTAAAATACACAAGACTTTAAAGTACCATCATTCAAAGTAATCATTAGGGAATGGTCTATGCTCTCTGAGAGTGGATCAAACTTCAAATGGCACTGTACAAATCACAGAATATCTTAAAATTGCATTTAGATTTGACTTTTAAAAAATCAGGCTCACTTAAAAAGTTGTAAATATTATAACATTTTCAGGACTTCTTTTTTTTTTTTAATTTCAGAGGCTCAATGAGTTTAGGAGTTTTTCCTTGTAAATAACTCTTGAGCTCAGTTAAGAAAAGCAGTTGCATTGCTTTGTACTCACATTTAGATTTTTGAATCTTTCTCAGTATTACTTTAGCTAGAGAATTTATGCAATTAAGCAGACTGAACTGAAAAGGGCTATAATTTATTTTTATATCATTAAATATATCCACATATAGAACCAGCGTGTATTTGGGTAAAATGGTGAGTTCTGGTATATTAAATAAGATAGTAATAATTATTTCTAGTCACTTGTTATACAAAGTTGAATAAAAATGTAAAACAAGCATAACCTATTTTTATCCAAAATCTTCCATGAATTCTGCATGATTAGACTGATAACATAACATAAACTTCTGTTTGCTGATTTTGTTGTTCTTAGGTGCCATAGAGTCAGTTCCGACTCATAGTGACACTATGTACAACAGAACGAAACACTGCCTGGTCCTGCGCCATCCTCAACATCTTTGCTTTGTTTGAACCCATTGGTGCAGGCCATTGTGTCGATCCGTCTCGTTCAGGAACTTCCTCTTTTTCACTAAACCTCTACTTTACCAAGTTATGACGTCCTTCTCCAGGTACTGGTCCCTCCTGTAACAAATTCAAAATACGTGAGACAAAGTCTTTCCATCCTTGTTTCTGAGAATCATTCAACTGTACATCTTCCAAGACAGATTTGTTCATTCTCTGTCAGCCTATGGTATATTCTATATTCTTCGCCAACACCATAATTCAAAGGCATCAATTCTTCTTCAGTCTTCCATATTCATTGTCCAGCTTTGGACTCTATATGAGGTGATTGAAAATACCATGGCTTGGATCAGGTACAGATTAGTCCTCAGAGTGACATCTTTGCTTTTTTAACACTTTAATGAGGTCTTTTGCAGCAGATTTGCCCAATGCAATACGTCATTTGATTTCTTGACTGCTGCTTCCATGGGTGTTGATTTTGGATCCAAGTAAAATGAAACCATTTACAACTTCCATCTTTTCCCCATTTATGATGATGTTCTTACTGGTCCAGTTGTGAGGATTTTTGTTTTCTTTATGTTGAAGTATAATCCATACTGAAGGCTGTAGTCTTTGATCTTCATGAGTAAGTGCCTCAAGTCCTCTTCACTTTCAGCAAGTAAGGTTATATTATCTGCATGTTGCAGGTTCTTAATGAGTCTTCCTTCAATCTTGATGTCCCATTCTTCTTCCTATAGTCCAGCTTCTCAGATTATTTGCTTAGCACACAGATTGAAGAAGTATGGTGAAAGGATACAACCCTGATGCACACCTTTCCTGACTTTAAACCATGCAGCGTTCCCTTGCTCTGTTTGAAGGACTGCGTCTTGGTCTATGTACAGGTTCTGAATAAACAGAATTAAGTGTTATGGAATTCCCATTCTTGGCAATGTTATACATAATTTGTTATGATCCACACTGTTGAATGCCTTTGAAGAGTCTATAAAACACAGGTAAATACCTTTCTAGGTTTCATTGCTTTCAGCCAAGATCCATCTGACATCAGCAATGACATCTCTCATTCCAAGTCTGCTTCTGAATCTGGCTTGAATTTCTAGCAGTTCTCTGTAGATGTACTGCTACAACCGTTTTTGAATTATCTTCAGCAAAATTTTTCTGAAGATAATATTAATGATGTTGTTAGATAATTTACTCATTCAGTTTGATCACCTTTTTTTAGAATGGGCACAGATATGGATCTCTTCCAGTCAGTTGGTCAGATAGCTGTCTTCCAAATTTTTTGACAGAGAGGAATGAGTGTTTCCAGTGTTGCATTCGTTTGTTGAAATATCTCAGTTGGTATGCCATCAATTTCGGGAGCCGGATTTTTGGCCAATGTCTTCAGTGCAGTTTGGATTTCTCCCTTCAGTACCATCAGTTCTTGATCATATGCTACCTCCTGAAATGGCTGAAGGTTGACCAACTGTTTTTGGTACAGTGACTCTGTGCATTCCTTCCATCTTTAGATGCTTCCTGAGTCATTCAATAGTTTGCCCATAGAATCCTTCAGTATTGCAACTTGAGGCTTGAATTTTGTCTTCAGTGCTTTCAGCTTGAGAAATGCTGAGTGTCTTCTCTTTTGGTTTTCTAACTCCAGGTCTTTGCACACATCATTATAATACTTTGTCTTCTCAAACTGCGCTTCTATTGAAACAGTCTATTCAGCTTTTTTACGTCATCATTTCTTCCATTTGCTTTAGCTACTCCATGTTCAAGATGAAGTGTATGACATCCATTTTGGTCTTTTCTTTCTTTCTTTCTTTTTAATGTCCTTTTGCTTTTTCATGTATGATGTCCTTGATGTTATCCCACAGCTCTTCTGCTTTTCACTCATTAGTATTCAACGCATCAAATCTATTCTTGAGATGGTCTTGAAATTCTGGTGGACACTCAAGGTTGTATTTTGGCTCTCATGGACTTTAATTTTCTTTAGCTTCAGCTTGAACTTGTATATGAGCAGTTGATGGTCTGTTCCACAGTCAGCCCCTGGCCTTTTTCTGACTGATGATATTGAGCTTATATCTTATTTAATATAATGTAATATGGGAGTGATTAGATTGACTTAAAATATATGTTCATGTTTTAAAAATAGAACATTTGATGACACTTAAATTTAAATGATTTTCCTGTGACTTATGGAGAAAATAAGAATAAAATATACAATACTTTTAGCATTTTTTCCATATTTCCTTCTGTGGATTTATAAAGCACATCATAGAACTAACACCTCTTAGGCATTTGTAAAGATTGAGACAGGGAAAAAAGCTAAGTCATACACATTTCTAGTTATCAGAGCAGTTAAGATCATTAAATCTGCAGTTTATTGCTTATAAAATACCAGATCAGTTGCTGCAGAGCTGATTCCAACTCATGGTAACCCCCATGTGTTTTAGAGTAGATTACACTCCACAGGGTTTTCAATTGCCGTGATCTTTCAGAATAGATGGCCAGCCCTTTCTTCCAAGATGTTTCTGGATGGATTTGAATGCCAATCTTTGATTTAGTAGACAAGTGCTTATAGATTTGCATCACCATGAATATTCATAACTAAAAGAGTTCTTTAGAGAAAATCTGGTTTAATCCCCACAATTGAAGACACAATTATGTCACAACAGAACTGTCAGAGATCTTAGTGCTGACTAGTTGCAGGACCCAAACCACAATACACACAATACACCACAAAGTTTACAATAATGTTGCCTAACAATGTATTGATAAAATTAGATTTAGTACATATATCAAGGGCCTAATAAAATTATAAAAGCCTATATATATGTAAATTAAATACAAGCAAATAACATTAAAACTTAAAGTAACAATCTTAGTTTAACATGATAGATGATTTTTTTTCTGAAATTAAATGCCTCTCACAACTTGAACGTAGTAGTGAACTTGTTTGGTCTTTAATGTAATGTACTTTGTGATGATCTCAGTTGGATAGCTACTTCCATCTATACAAACTTCCCTAAAAATACTATTCATAAAGCATGGGTTGGTGCATATGGGCTACAGTTGGTGCGATGGTATCATTTCTGGGTTTGAGTTTCCTAAATTTATTTCCATTTACTTGCAATAATAAGTCACACATTACTCTACAAAATTTGGACCTGTCCCAAATTTTGTGGTCCATAAAGCTTACATAATTTAAAGAGCCCTCTAAAATACTGGAAAATTCTAACGAAAAATTAGATTAAAAATATTTTTAGAATTAGCAAAGAAATCGCTACCATTTACAAATTTGCAAAATGCTGGCAAGTCTCACAAATACGAAAATCTATAAAACAGCATACCTTGTTTATTCATTAAGCTATTAAGCTCCTGATGCACTAAAAAAAAAAAAAAAGAAAAAATATTGTCATCAAGTCATTTCCAACTCACAGTGACTCTATAGGACAGAGTAGAACTGACTCATTGGGTTTCCAAGGCTATAATCTTTAAGGAAGCAGTCTGCCACATCATTCTTCTAAGAAGTGACTTGTGGGTTCAAAGCACCGACCTTTAGGTTACCAGCCAAGTAATTAACTGCTGCGCCACAAGGGCTCTTGCACTACAAATACATATATTAAATTAATTTAAAATCAAAGCATACAGAAGAGCAATTTAAATGCATTTTAAATTATTGCTGCATTATACAGAGCTACATATTTTTATAATATGATTACTTTTATGCTGCATTCATTGACTTATTGATGACTCTGTAGGAGTTTTTGTCATTGGCACACTTATTTCTTCAGGTTATTTCGTAGTATAGCTGGAAATTTTGCATCTTTTTGTGTCTGAAACTGCCAGACTTCGACAAGAATTCCAAAATAACAACAAAGCTCACATGACTTCCCTCTTAATTCACTTTTTCAGCTCCCCTCTTCCCTAAAAAAAAAAAAAAAAAAAAAAAACTTTTACAATTATGAGATCAATTTAATTGTATTAAATGTACCTAGTCAATTTTGAATTAGTAACATGCAACATTTCCTATTAAATATAAGCTACTTGAGAGCAAAGATGTTATCTTTCCTATCTGCCTCATTTCTTTTCCTCTGCTTCACATAGGGACATGTGCACAATAAGAAACTGTTTATTTTATATATTAACAAATATGTTCTAATGTTCCACAGTTTGTGCTAGATGTTGGGGATATAGATTTGAGTATATAAATACAGTCCATTCACTCTTACAATTTATACTCTTACAGATGCCATGGATGCACTAAGAAGGGCATCCTTTAGAAGGAGAGGCTCATTTAGAAGAGGATATTTTAGAGAGATGTCCTAAACTGAGATTAAAAAAAGAAGATGAAGGTAAGAGATCCAAGAAAATGGAGAAAACATGTATTCTTGAAAAGGGAACCACCTGTAAAAGAAGATACAACATAAAATGACATGCACTAAGTGAATTCAGAAAGTGGTAGACATCTGTGCCACTACTTGTCTGTCAGTTTGTCATACTGTGGTGGATTGCGTGTTGCTGTGATGCTAGAAGCTATGCCATCAATATTTCAAATACTAACAGGGTCACCCATGGTGGATGAGTTTCAGTGAAGCTTCCGGACTAAGACAGACTAGGAAAAGGGACCTGACAGTCTATTTCTGAAAAAATTGGCCAGTGAAAATTTTCTGAATAGTATCAGAACGTTGTCTGATAAAATGCTGGAAGTTGAGCACCTCAGGTTGGAAGGAACTCAAAATACTGCTGGGGAAGAGCTGCCTCCTCAAAGTAGAGTTGATCTTAATGATACAAATGGAGTAAAGTTTTAGGGACCTTCATTTATTGATGTGGCATGACTCAAAATGAGAAGAAACAGCTGTGAACATCCACTCGTAATCAGAATGTGGAATGTACGAAGTATGAATCTAGGAAAAATTGGAAGTCATCAAAAATAAAATGGAATGCATAAAAATCGATACACTAGGCATTAGTAGCAGATATGGACTGATATTGGCCATTTTGAATCAGACAATCATGTGGTCTACTCAGGGGAATGACAAATTGAAGAGGAAGGGGATCACATCCATCTTAAAAAAGAATGTTTCAAGGTCTACCCTGAAGTACAAAACTGTAAGTGTCAGGACTATAACCATATACCTAAAGGAAGACCAGTTAATAAGACCATTATTCAAATTAATGTACCAACCACTAATGCCAAAGATGAAGAAATTAAAGATTTTTATCAACCTCTACAGTCTGAAATTGATCAAACATACAATCAAGATGTATTGATAATTACTGGTAATTGGAATTTCAAAATTGGAAACAAAGAAGAAGGATCACTACTTGGAAAATATGACCTTGGGGACAGAAACAACTCCAGAAATCAAATAATAAAATTTTGCAAGGCCAACAACTTCTTCATTACAAATACATTTTTCAACAACATAAAAGATGACTCTACACATGGACCTCACTGGATGGAATACACAAGAATCAAATCAACTACATCTGTGGAAAAAGATAATAAAGAAGCTCAATATCATCCATCAGAAAAAGGTCAGGGGCCTACTGTAGAACATACCATCAATTGCTCATAAGCAAGTTCAAGGTGAAGCTGAACTATATCCCTCCTTGAGTATATACCACCTGAATTTAGGATCTCAAGGATAAATTTGACACGTTGAACATTAATGTCTGAAGACCACAAGAGTTGTGGGATGACATCAAGGAGATCATATATGAAGAAAGCAGAGGGTCATTTAAAAAATGAGAAAGAAAGGAAAAACCCAAATGGATATCAGAAGAGACATTGAAACTTGCCCTTGAACATAGAGCAACTAAAACAAATGCAAGAAATGATGAAGTAAAAACACTGAACAGAAAATTTCAAAAGGAATTCAAGAACACAAAGTATTTCAGTGAAATGTGCAAAGACCTCGAGTTAGAAAGCTAAAAGGCAAGACACGCTCATCATTTCTCAAGCTGAAATAACTGAAGAAAAAATTCAAGCCATGAATTGACATACTGAAGGATTCTCCAGGGAAAATATTGAATGATGTAGTAAGCATCAATAAAAAAAGAAAGAATTCACAGTCACTGTGCATTGACATTCAACCATTTCAGGATGCAGCGTATGATCAAGAACTGATAATGCTGCAGGAAGAAGTGCAAGCTGCATTGAAGTCACTGGCAAGAAAAAAGGCTTCCGGAATTGACGGAATACCAATCGACATGTTTTAATAAACAAATACAGCGTTGGAGGTGCTCAGTCATCTGTGCCAAGAAAGTTAGAAGACAGCTACCTGGCCAATTGACTGGAAGAGATCCATGTGTGTCCATTCCAAAGAAAGGTGATCCAACAGAATGAGGAAATTACTGAACACTATCATTAATATCACACACAAGTAAAATTTTGCAGATCATTCAAAAGCAGGTGCAGCACTACATCAATGGGGAATTGCCAGAAATTCAAGGCAGATTCAGAAGAAGACATGCAAAGAGGGATATCACTGCTGATGTCAGATGGATCTTGGCTGAAAGCGGAGAATACCAGAAACATGTTTACCTGTGTTTTATTGGCTATGCAAAGGCATTCAACTGTGTGGATCATAACAAATTATGGATAACATTGCGACGAATGGGAAATCTAAAAAACTTTATAGTGCTCATGAGGAACTTGTACATAAATCAAGAGGTAGTCATCAGAAGAGAACAAGAGGATACTGTGTGGTTTAAAATCAGGAAAGTTGTATGTCAGGGTTGTATCCTTTCACCATACTTATTCGATCTGTATGCTGAGCAAATAATCCAAGAATCTGAACTATATGAAGAAGAACACATCATCTGGATTGGAGGAAGATTCATTAACTGCAATATGCAGATGATACAACTTTGCTTGATGAAAGCAATGAAGACTTAAAGCACTTATTGATGAAAATCAAAGAATATAGCCTTCAGTATGGATTAAACTTTAACATAAAGAAAACAAAAATCCTCACAACTCGACCAATAAGCAACATCATGATAAATGGAGAAAAGATTGAAGTTGTCAAGGATTTCATTTTACTTGGCTCCAAAATCAATGCCCATGGAAGTAAACCCAAAACTAAATCAAAAGCATCATCCTACGAAAGTAGCAGCCAAGAAATCAAACCACGTTCTTCATTGGGCAATCTACTGCAAAAGACCTCTTTAATATGTTAAAAGGCAATGTTGTCACCTTGAGGACTAACATGCACCTGACCCAAGCCGTGGTATTTTCAATCGCTCCATATGCATGTGAAAGCTAGACAATGGATAAGGAAGACCAAAGAGTAATAGATGTCTTTGAATTATGGTGTAGGCAAAGAATATCGAATATAGCATGGACTGCCAGAAGAACAAACAAAGCTATCTTGGAAAAAGAACAGCCAGAATGCTCCTTAGAAGCGAGGAGGCCAGACTTCGTCTCATTTACTTTGGACATGTTATCAGGATGGACCAGTCCCTGGAGAAGGATATCATGCTTGGTAAAGCAGAGGGTCAGCGAAAGAGAGAAAGACTATCAGTGGGATGAACTGACACAGTGGCTGCAATGATGAACTAAGCCATAGCACTGATTGTGAGGATGGCGTAGGACGGGACAGTGTTTCGTTCAGTTGTACATAGCGGGGCTATGAGTCAGAACCAACTCTAGGGCATGTAACAACAACAGACATCTGTGCATATAAAGTCTGGGAAAGGGAGACAAATCAGAATAGATTATTGATCAGAGCCACCAAACCAATTTCTGTGAAGTCAGTTACAACTCATGGAGACACCATATGTGTCAGAGTAGAATTTTACTCTATAGGATTTTCAATGGCTGATTTTTCTGAAGTAGACCACCAGGTCTTTCTTCCAAGTTTCCTCTGAATGGACTCAAATCTCTAACTTTCAGGTCATAGCTGAGAGCATTAACCATTTACACCACCCAGGGACTCCCTTGACCACAGCTAGTGTGGGCTAAACTGTATGCCCTGGCACGAACAGCTAGGTTGTTGTTTTCTCCTAATTCACCAGAACATTATATCTGTGACTGTGATGGAATAAGATCTAAACAAGACCCCTCCATAAACATATCTGAGAGTAGACAAAATCAATAAAACTGTGCAAATCACAAAAAAACAACCAAACACCCCTCTCCTAGCCAAGCTGAGTGACGGTCTTGTATTTTTTACCAATTAGAACTTCAGCCCTCTTTGGTTCCTCCAATCTCTTAGATTAATTATTCAGATACCATGTCTGAGATAAAGAACTCAATTTGGCCTTTGTCTTTGGTCCCAGAGAGATAATCCTAGGAGTTTCCTGAGTAAGGAAGGTACCTTTATTATCTAAAACCACTAGACAAAGCCTGAAAATCTATGTAAATGAGTTGGCAGCTGCCAGGCCACAAAGACCACCTGATTAGCTAATCTCAGGAAGAGAGTGGGACATGATTTAATTAATCATGCATATTCAGTAAGATCCCAATCTTAATTATGCAACATAGCTTCAATCATGACTGTGCAGTGAAGCCAATAATGTTCTGAACACGGAAGTTCTGAGAGCTTACTGGTTGGTGAAAGACTCTTTGAAACACATAAGATCTGTACTGGAAACCCTCTCAGATCTCATCTTATGTGTCTCTTCATTTGTATCATTTTTGATATAAGAAATCTGTAATAACAAGTATAGTACTCTCTGTGAGTGCTGTGAATTGTTCCTGCAAAATATAGAAACTGAAGTAATAATGGGAGCCAGCAGATAAAAGTGAGGGAGCCCAGGGGAGACCCCCAAGCTTGCAACTGGTACCCTGAAAGAATAGTGGGAAAACCCCAACTTTGTGGCAAGCATGTTAAAAGTAAGGATGTTGTGTAGACTCTTACGCTGTAGCTGGCATCTGCATTTTGGCAGTGTAAAATGCGGTATCCTTTTAGCTTGTGAGATCTGATCTAGCTCCAGGTGACTAGGGTCAGAGAAAGAAATGTTACTTGGGTGGCTTGTGTCAGAACTGAACAGGAAAGTGACAAGTGGAGATTTGTTATATACTCTCGTTGGGAACAGAATAGTGGGATTCTGAGATTTCCACACGAAGCATTTGACCTGTGAAGATTGATTTATTATTCTCCTTGAACCATGCCACCATGTTATCTGTGCTTTCTGACAGCACTCAATCCAGAGACAACCCCTGCTTCCTGCAGCCCTTCCCAAATCACCTACGAGAAACTCATCCTAACACCCCCTTACAGAGACACATGATTATTCCCATGGAATGACACCTCTCTTGCCAGGAGTAATAGAACCATCTTTGTTTAACTATAGCTGTGTTTCTGGTAGTCTTTGGCTAGTGATTATCAAAATTCTCAGACTCAGTGACTGGTAAGTCTGGAAGTGAGTGGTTAGATATTTCAGAGTCAGTATACAATAGAAGTTAGTCAAATAGATATGGGATTGAATACCAGTCCTGTAACTCCTTTGGAAGCCTGACATTTATTTCCATTGGTCTTAAAGACCTCAAAATGAAAGCAATGATCTGAGAAAATTAAAAACACTTATTTAAATGACAAAGCTACAGTTACAGTAAAAATAAGGAGCATGAATATGACAGATGGCTGAGAATTAAAGCCTCACAAGGTAAGTAACTTATTTTCATTTAAAGCTTATAGATTTTAAACTGTTTTTGATGGTGGCCCCTGCAATATTATGTGTATTCTTTCCAGAAATAGATTTAACATAGAACATTAGAATAATAAGAAAAAAATAAACATTACATTCATGATCAGAAGAGGTAGAGAAAAGGGTATTTAAAAGATAGAACCATAAAACCACACTGACTTCCTTAGAAAGTAACAAAAGACATTAGGGACATACATTTCAAAGAGAAAGGATAATTCCGTGGGCTTAATATTTTGGAACTCTTAGATCTGCCAAGTGTTTTAACTAAATTATTTTCTATAGTCCCTCTCTAAATTCTTTTAGAGACCAACGTTTAAATATTAGCCCTTCACAAGAAGTGAACACCAGTTGATAAAGGCTTAATACACAGAAAGATTGTCAGGAGACATTTGATATCAACTCTCAGCCAATAATTGCCCAGTTATTTAGGTTAGGATGGCAGTGATATTTCAGTTGTACAATTCTTCCTTGCAGAAGCCCAGATTTGATTCCAGTCAATGAACCTCATGCACAGCCACCACCTGTCTGTCACTGGAGGTTTGCGTGTTGGTATGATGCTGAGCAGGTTTCAACTGAGCTTCCAGACTCAGATGAACTGAGAAGAAAGGCCAGGAAATCTACTTCTGAAAATCAGCCAGTGAAAACCCTATGGATAACAAGAGTCTGAACCACAACCAGTCCTGGGGATGGTGCAGAACTAGGCATCATTTAGTTCCAATGTGCGTGGGTTGCCATGAGTCAGGGGCCAATTTGACAGCAGGAAACTCCAACCACCAACAAGGTCAATGCGTTTTTATAACCAGTTAGAAACAATTCTAATAGCCTCATCTGTACTTCTAGAAAGGATATGTATGTACTGGTTCTAAGTATGGGCCACACAAAACCACAGTGCCTAAACACACAGCAGTACCCAGATCTGTGAAAGGGAAGTGTCATTTTGCCTCTGGAAAATGTAACAGTGCCAAAGCCTCAATGCAGTCTGCCTCCATTCCATGCACTTGGATAGTGCATAGTCTTCTTGTGCTAAATTCCAGTTCTCCATCTGCTCTCTTTGGGTCTTTATCAACCTTGCTGGAGGAGAATGTCAATCAGTTTCAAGTACTATGCAACACTTAGATAAAACTAGATAAATATGGGCCTAGGAAAATTATTCTCCGTTATTTGAAAAACTCATTTTTATTTGTCCCTCTTTGGCACAATTTAAAATAAAATGATACCTGAGATAAATATTACAGCACTCATTCTATATAGTGATAGAGGTATTTAACTAGTCCTTTTATTATTTTTTCCCCACAAGGTCATTCAAGTTGATAAATGAAAAAGCTTCTTAGGTAAAGCTTTTAACTTCCTGTGGCAGCATTTCCTATTACATAATAGTGATGCACATAGGCAAAACAAAGCTTTCCTGGGCTCTTTGTTAAGGGTGTGGATACGGATGTGAACATATCTGAATTTTTGGCTGAGTTTACTACCAAGTTTTTACTGAGTGAAGTCATTTTGGCTGATAATTCAAAGTGAGGAAAATCTAGACTATTTTGGTTTTGGACATGGAAGACAGAAAGGAAACAATGTCTTTCTAGCATTGATAATACATCTTAGCAGGCAAGACATTTAAGAAGATTCATAAGCATCTCTTGGATGTATGGAGTAGAAATCAATCAAAAAACATACTGAATTCCCAAGATATGCCAGCTGGTATGTTTTACACTATTGGAAACATATGGTAAACTTACTTCCCTCTATCAAAAAAAAAAATGTATTTATATATATGTGTATATATATACTATAGACTTGCTGTAGTAAGAACAATGGCAGCAATTATAACTATGATTAGGTACCTACTGTGCAATTGTACTGTTCTAGCTGGTCTGTCAGTAGTTCTCAAGATTTTCTTCCACCT
This sequence comes from Dugong dugon, assembly GCA_030035585.1. NCBI lineage: Eukaryota > Metazoa > Chordata > Mammalia > Sirenia > Dugongidae > Dugong > Dugong dugon. Next base: position 93,206,339 of record CM057472.1, read on the forward strand.
GAGCATTGACAAAGACAGAGGAGGGCAAAATCCTTCCTCATCAAATACACAGGACAGGAGCAGCCAGGGCTCTGTCACTCTCCTGGAAATACTAGTATTTCCAAACTGAAAATTTCTTTGAATTCCTTACTTTCAGCTTCTTACAGGTTAATTGTGCATGCTATTCTATTCCGTAACATGACTTGACTTTTTTTTTTTTTTTTTTTTTGCTTCTTTTTACATACAATTTTTTTTCAGGTTAGTTAGTAAACATTTTTTATAAATATTTTTAATCAAAAATAAACTCCTGAACCTATACCAGGTGATTTTACATATCCCTAGTGTCGTAAGTAAATGCTTCCTCATTCAATTCTTACTTTTCCTTTCCAAATTAGATCATAACAGTCTCTAAAATACATGACTCCTTCAAGACTCCAAGACTAGTGAGAAGAAAATTGAAAACTAGAGATTGAGTCTCCTGACTCTTGTCTGCTGTGTTTTACCTGTAACCATAGGCCTTTCCATACACAAAGAAATGGCCTGAGGATGCCAAACGTGGTGATCCAAGATGAAGATCCTTGATGACATAGTTAAGTCTGGAATAAAGGAAAAGGTTTTGAAACTAAAAAGGAAGCACAGTCCCTTTGATCTGTTCTACCCTCACAGGGAGCCCAGATGTTTCTCACAGCATGAGGAAGATGCCTCAGATGTTTGTATAATTCTTAATGTGAATTAATAAAATTCATTAATATCATATGTATATATTTATATAAATTTTCAAGTTGGCAGGTATCTTGCTTTGTTGACTATCATGTCCCCAGCATCAAAAATCATGCTTGGCATGTAACATGCACTCTATTTGTGTTGATTATTGGTGCTATTTTTATTTTATTTTATAGTTATATACTTTATGTGTTTAATAACTAAAATAAATATGTAACTAATTAAAGTTTAAATAAAATGATAACAATAAAGTAATGAAAATAATAATTTTATTATTACCTTGTGGATGATTATAGCCTTGGTTGACAATATAAGCATAGCAGAACATTTACATACATCCAAATTTAAATTCAGAACACAATTTTCATTAAGATTTCCCTTTGGAATTTTAAATATTTTATTTACAAACAAATATGAATCCATAACTTTTATTTCACTTTCTCGATTTATTATTATTTTATTTCTTTTATTTTCATATCTGCCCATGAAGCTGTGCCCACTGGGGGTTGGGGGTGCTGCTACCGAACCACATTTCTAGGGGACTGAGTAGTGACCCCTAATAGTAAGATATTGGAGCACTGGTGGCACAGTGATTAAGACTTCAGCTGCTAACCAAAACTTTGTCAATTTAAATCTACCAGCTGCTCCTCGGAAACCCTATGGGGCAGTTCTATTCTGTCCTACATGGTCTCTATGAGTTGGAATCCACCCGATGGCAACAATTTGTTTGGTTAAGGAGATATTACTTGATTAACTTGGAAAGACATGTGAATGAACAAAAAGATAAACCTTGAACAATGAGCTAACTCCTAGTGAGGGATAAAATTAATCGGTGTGGAAGAAAATCTTTACTGGCAATTTGGGTGGTTTTTTTGTGGAGGGGGAGACAATTGTTAAGCTGGTGTCTTTCAGCATCTCCTTTGGAATCCTTTCTTATTGCAGCGTGTCGTTCCTTTGGGGTAATCATGAAGCTTAGTTTTTATACCGAGGCAGGAGGCAGCAGGTATTAGAACTCAGAGCAAGACAATTCTCTTACAAACTATGATACAATCACTAGAAGGAGATGCCAAATTTCTTCATTTTAATCCTTAGTTTGTCAACAATAAAACTTAGAAGAGTCAGCTCTGAGACTTCTTTTATAGTGTAGAAAATGTAACCCTACCCACTATTAAAGTTTAGCTAATTTTGTGAATTAATCTCTTGCTACTGTTACAAATTGCCACAAAATTTTGGGCTTAAGATAACACAGGTTTGTCATCTGTCAGTTTCTGTAGGTCAGTAGTCCAGCAGAGCTTTGCTTAGGGCCTCACAGGGCTGAAATCAGGGTCTTAGCAGGGCTGCACTCCTTTCTGGACACCATGGGAATTAATAGGTTTCCAAGATTTCCAGCAAAATTCCATGCATGTAGTTGTAGGACTGAAGCCCTTATTTCCTTGCTGTTCATTGACTGTAGGATATTTTCATCTTCTAGAGGCTGCCACATTCTTTGGTGTGTGACTGGTCAAGTCCTTTTTTTCTTTAAATCTCTTGACATCCTCTTCTCTCTAAATTTTTCTTCTCCCTTCCTCTTCTGCTTTTAGAAAGTCATGTATTGTATTGGGCTTGCCTGGGTAAACCAGGATAATCTTATTATCTTAAGGTTATCTTATTAGCAACTTTAATTATAGCTGCAATGCCCCGTTTGCCATGTTAGATAACATTCTCATGGTAGTAACACCAAGGGGAAAAAATCATGGGGGTCAAAATTTTGCCAACTTCACTAATGAAGGAGACTAGGATTTGGAAGATGATAATGTGAAGGTGTAAGAAGCAGAGAAGGAAACAAGAGAATGAGGTGACAGAGATTTGCCTTCATTTACCCTCCCAGTGCTTCTGTTTAGAAGAGAAAGATGACTTTGCTATATGGTTTAGCTTTCTCTATAAACCCTTATTTCTTTTATTGTGTGGATGTCGAATTTAATGGCCAAAGTTCTTCCTTAAAGCCAGTTATGTCAGGGTGAGGTGAATCTGAGGGAGGAGTTAGAAGTTGAAAGGCCATGGGCTTGTCAAGCCAGCAGCTAAATGGAAAAGTTGGCAGCCACTCAAAGGTCTGCAGCTGTAAGAGGCTCAGTCAGCGAGGCATGAAGAGTGGACTCAGAGCAGGCCTTAAGTTACACTTACAACAAAACTCAGCTACAAATGGCAGTGAGGCCAGAAGCCCCTGGTGGAAAGGAGCTATGGCTTAGAGTCCAGAAGGGGTTCTAACTGAAGGCAAGATGCTCAAATATGACAAAGGGATGCATAGTACTGTCTTTTCTTGCATTTTAGTCATATGTCATCTCAGGAAAAAGCTCAGGAAAAGGAGTAGTTATCTGAAGGTCTAATTCCTACCCCACCCCACAAGTCCAGCTTAGCATTTCCTGAAGGAACAATTGAAATTATCAGAATAGATAACGGTTAAACCAGTTTGGACTTTTAAATAATTTGTTCTCCTGATAATCACTGTGTACGCGGCTTGGGAAAAGATTAGTGTGGTAAAGCACAGCTCTTAGAATATTTTTGGTAGAAATATTTTTTGAAGAAGGTAAAGGTTAGCTATTCTACATGCAAGTTAAAAGCACAGTTCAGGTGGATAAGCTTATACATTATTGAGTGTATGTGTGTGTGTAGGCATTTATGACTCCACACAGACAATGTAGATTTATTTTATACATGTTGTTGGTAGCCACTGTCTGGTTATATTCGACTTGTGGTGATCTCATCCTCAATGGAATAAAACACTGCCCAGTCCTGCACCATCTCCATGAAATGAAAAAATATATATATGTGTATATCTATATCCATGTCCATATTCATACCCATATTCACATCCATATTCATATCCATATCTATATCTGTATCTATATCTATATATTTAATATGGGAAATGCCAAATTGCTTTACAATTGTAAGTTTATTTATTTGAACAATAGAGACTTTTTTAATTGTGGAAAAATCTTATCAGCCAGAGCACACTGCTGTGAAGTTAAATGTGCCAGTATGTGTTTAGGACTGCATAGAATATGCCCTCTAACATAATAAAATGTGTCCCCCAAAAGAACACACCCACTGAAAAATTAATTACAGTTTTTTTTTTTTTTTTTTTTTAAAGGACAGTCTTATCCTCAAGGGATTGCCAAGTGTCCTTAGGTAATCTTTATTATTTTGGTAACAAGCTTAAGGCAAAGAGAATTTAGCTATCAGGAATCTTCTGTACCACGCCTGGAGAGTTCCATTCCACAGTGTACAGTGCAAGATCAACACAGTGAATCAGTGTTGTAGAAAGTGACCACAATAAATATAAGCACTTCAGATGAATTTTAGTAGGTTCTTAGTGTTTAATATATTTTCAAAACCTACCGTGTTTGCTTTGCTTGGCTATTCATTAAGACATGTCTGATTAAGATACAAGAGTCTATGCGCTGAAATATTTCACTAATGAGCAGAGCAAATGGAAATAAACGGTTGACACCTATAGGGTATTGTACCATTTTTATGTGTGGAAAATTGCATGGAATTCTGACACTTTTAGTATACTGCTAAAGAGGCACCTCACACATTATGCCATTGACTTTCCAATAAACCATTAAATACTTTTTTATTCCTAACACAACTACTTAACTGCTAGACCAACATAACCCTGCCTAAAGCCTCAGTAAATTTTACAGACATTTCCATCCCAAAGAGGTAGGATTCAATAGTCTGAGTGCAAAAATCATTATGTAGTGTGGGTTTCAAGCAAGCAGTTAGTGTCTTCTGAATTGATGGAATAAAACTCATTTTAACACGGTGTGTTCTTTTAGCATTTGCCTAGTTATTACAAAATAAACCAAAAACCCACTGCCCTCGAGTCAATTCTGACTCATAGCAATCCTATAGGACAGAGTAGAACTGCCCCATAGGGTTTCTACTGAGCGACTGCTGGATCTGAACTGCCAACGTTTTGGTTAAAGCCAAGCTCTTAACCACTGCACTACCAGGGCTCTGGTTATTACAAAAATAGGGGCAGCAAACTGTGGTTTGAGAATAGCTTTAGCATAAGAAACACAAACAAATACAATTTCAAAGAGAGAGTATATGCTTTGTCTTTCCCCACAGACTGTTGAGAAGACCAAAGAAGATAATGTATAAAAGTACAGACAACTCATCAGTGCTATTTAAGTGCTCATTGATTCTCAGGCTTCTGGTATGTACCCTTCTGTAACTTAATTCTCTCACCACCTTACTTCTTAAGTATTTACATTCTTTTTCACTGTATCTTTTTTCTATTTGTTTCTCTTAATGGTGCATCTGATGGATCTTTATCTCCATCTCTCTCCATGTATCTATATCTGTGTAGGTGTGTGTGGGTCTGACTCAGTCATTGATGTACACAGTTCGCGTACAAATAACTAGTTCGTTAAAAGATGGTGATGATGAGTGAGCATAGCTTAGAATAGGAAGGAAGAAAAACGAACTCGAGCCATTATATTACTAAAAAAAGCACCATGATATAAATTTAATTGGCAGTATTTTTTGTCTTTTCCTAGTTAGAATAGCACAAAATTAAGACTTTTTTATTTAGTCAATCAGACTAGATATTTAGTCAATGTCAGGCACTGAACTAGCTTCTGGGAATACAATAGGTAAAACATAAAGACTTTATACATTTTTGAACCTTATATTTAGTTGAAAGAATACACAAGACACTAATATCATATACATCTGGTTGCTTTTATACAATTTAGTCAAGATAGTTCTAATCATGGAAACAAATCAGTTGAAATGGGCAAACAAGAAATCAACATATATATAAAGGCCATATTCTATTTATCTACCTACCTACCTACCCACCTAACTACCTACCTTTCTATCTCTCTCTCTCTCTCTCTATTTATCTACCTACCTATCTGTCTTTCTATGTATCTTTCTATCAATCTATCTGTTATAGATTGAGTTGTGTCCTCTGCCAAATACAAAACAAACAAAAAAATGTATTGAAGTCTGAAATCCTGTACTTGTGAATGTGACTCCTTTTGAAAATAGTGTCTTTGAAGATGTTTTTAAATTAACATGAAGTCATACTGGAGTAGGATGGGTCCTAACCCTATATGACTGGTGTTCTTATAAAAGAGGAGAAGATACATAGAGCCAGTGAGACAGAAGAAAGCTGGCTTTGTGACCCTCAGCTGCAAGCCAAAGGACACCTGGAGCTACCAGAAACTGGGAGAGAGATATGGAACAGATCCTCCCTCAAAACCTCAGAAGGAATCAACATGGTTGATTCCCTGATCTCAGACGCCATGCCTCCAGAAATCTGAGCCAATACACTTCTTTTCTTATCCCTCACCTAATTTGTGGTATTTTATTATGGAAACCCTAAGAAACCAATACGTTAACCAACACTCGGTCTGAAAATTTCTCAACACAAACTCTTAGCTTCAGTCCAAACCAATCTCCTTATTGTTTAGACTATCACAACGATAAATTGTCCTTATGTTTATCCTTTTGTTTCCAGACCCACTTGCCCACTTTTTGCATTAAAAACAATTTTAATAGTCACTATAAACCCCTATATTATGACTTTAAAAGTGGGCTGCCAGCACGAATACTAGTATCAATTTGCTGATCACAGATTATTATTAACTGTCAGCAAAAATGAGATAACCTGATTCATATCATTGCTTGGCAGTGAAAAATGAAAGTATCACAGAAAAAATGTCATCAAATTCCCTGTTCTTTCCAACATTATCTTTTGCCTTCTGCTGTGTCACATCATCCTAAGGCTACATCCCAGCCAGAATTTATGACAAACTGCAGGGTTTCCTGGAGCCATTACCTCCTCATTCACTTCCAGTAGAGAAGAGACTGTGTGATTGGTCTGGTTGAGATCTCATGCCCACACTTGACCTTATTACTGTGGCCAGAAGGATGATAGGACAGGTGGCCTAGCTAAAGTCATTCACACAACTGCAGAAGTTAAGTGTGGTGTCAACTTCTCCACAATCATAGAACCCTCAAGATGAATATTTGGATATGTCAGGAAGTGGAAAGCTGATGGTGGTAGGAGGTGGGGGGGGTCCACCAAAAAAAAAAAAACAAAAACCATTGCTGTTCAGTTGATTCTGACTCATAGCGACCTTGTAGTACAGAGTAGATTTGCCCTATAGGGTTTCCAAGGAGTAGCTGGTGGATTTGAACTGCTGACCTCTTGATTAGTAGCCATAGCTCTTAACCACTGAGCCACCAACCAACATAGACTCTCGTTAAAGTCATGTACAGAAAATATTTTTTAAAAGAGGGAAAATATGACTCCAAAATTAAGTTCCCCAGAAAGAAATTTCAACTCACAAAAGCGTAACTGATTTAGTGAGCTTTTAACATTTCAAAATTAAGCTCATCGGTAAGTTAGTAAACTGCTGGGTTTTACTGTTTATTAGGAGAAATCCATAGGATTAGATAAGCTGCATTTTATAAAATTGTATACAGGAAATTCGCTTATACAAATCCATTTTGAAATAGCTTTAAAAGTTTTGGTACAAGCTCATACGTAACATGAGAATATTGTTTTCTAAAAATCTACTAATAATAGCCACAATCTATATGATACTAATAGTTCTGCTAAGTGCTGGATGTAATTTGTGCTTAGTCTATATGTAATTGATAATTTCCAAACATGAAAAAAGAGTAAAGATTTAGTGTTAACACAGACCTAAATTGCATTTTTAAAATTTGAACTCCAAGACATCTTAAACTGGCTAGGAGCTCCAATCTTCTTCTCTAGTAAATAAGCTTCTGTTACTTTTTCACTCTGCATAAAAAACAATTTCATAAGATTTTTGGAGAATCAGTCTCTTGTCTGCTCGTTTATACATTCTCTGGAGTAAAGTTTCTACGTTGGCATAAATCTGTGGCTGCTTTTTCTTTAACAGTTAGACTAGATAATCTTGAAGTGTCCTTCTAAGACTCACATTCCACTTTCCTATAAAAGATGAATGGGCAATATGATCTAGAAACAAAGATCTCCAGGTCAGAGATAATTGCCAATGGGACGAAAGAGTAAATTTTTTGTTTGAATAATTGCAAATAATATAACGAAAATTTCATGCTAATTCACTCAACATTCACAAAGTTTGGTCCCAATCACCTTGTTTATTGTTTTTAGCTGTAACACTAAGTAATCAATTTTCATCACGCCCAAGTAATTGGAAAATTTCTCTCTCACTTCCATCCTCCCCTGCCTCCCTCCCTTCCTGCCTTCATTTCTCCCTCCCTCTTCTTTCTTCTTTCTTTCTTTTATCCTTTAACTGCAGTACAGTTTATCTAAATTATATTTCAGTGTTGCACTGACAGATATAACTGTATTCCTTTCCATGATTGTCTACCAGACAATCCTCAGAAATATTCTAGGATGGAAGTTAAACTTCTCTAACAATTGCTATGTGCAAAGACGCCTCAAAACTTTCAAGAGTCTGAAACACATTGTTTTAATCTCATTGAGATGTCACTTTGTCCAAATACAAATAAATGTCTCATTTATCTCAATTCTTGACACACTGTCAAAACAACAGCAACAAAAACCATTGTTACAAGTTTCTTAGATAACATCACATTGTTCACAACATGACCGTAACCTCCAGACGAGTTTGGAAATTCTTCCTAACAAACTGATCTATCAATCTATCAATCTATCAATCTATCTATCTATCTATATCTATACATTTTACCACTTGAGAACTAATGAGTGAGGGCAGAGCCCATGGCTTTGGTAGTATTTTCTACCATACATTCAAGTTCATTCAGCATGTCAGTTCGACAATTTGTAATATGTCACCTTCAAAAATTGAACAAACCAGACAACAGAGCACTTGCACTACAAAGAACTTAGGTTTTTTTTTCTAACCAACCTGCCATTACTAGCTAAACTGCTTTGACCTTTGTTCCCCACAAATCCTACACCTGGATCAATTCCAATTTCTATTTTGTTTGTTCATCAGAAACTGTTTTATTAGCTAAGCCATACACACAAAGACTTTTTCATTTAAAGATCTTGTCTCTTTATCCAAATGTTTTTATTATTGACTCAAGGGTTACTGAATATTTAAGGGTGTTCTTTTTTTTTTTTTTAGAAAAAGATTCTTGTAGTGTATTAGGAAAGCAATTGTTCCTCAGTAAATTGAATTATCGAATTGAATTGGATTGACACAATGACTGCAACAAGGAGCTCAAGCATAACGATAGTTGTAAGGATGGTGCAGGACTGGGCAGTGCTTCGTTCTGTTGTTAATAGGGTTGCTATGAGTCAGAACCAAGTTGATGTCACCTAAAAACAACAATAACAAATTGAATTATTAATTATTTATTTCTAAATCCAAACACTTCATTTCCACATAATGTTCTTTGGTATAAATAAAGCATAAATGCCTAAAGTCAGAAGAACTGTCAATTAACACTCATGAATGAAATCATGAATGTCTGTATACAAACACACAAAATGTGACAAACTTGAATGTATTCAATTTTTGGTGTTATACCCTCTCCTTGCTCTTGGAGTATCTGGGTGGTACAAACAGTTAAGCACTCTACTACCAAACCAAAGTTTGATGGTTCCAACCCACCCAAAAGTGCCTGGGAAGAAAGATTTGGTGATCTGCTTTCAGAAGGTAACAGTGTTGAAAACCCTCTGGAGTGTAGTTTACTCTGCACACATGGGGTTGCCATGAATAGAAACCAACTTGGGGGCAACTAGTTTGATTTTGATTGATATCCCACTGCCTTGCCTTTCTAAGGAAGAAAAATTCATGTGTTCTTGTTCAGGTTCCTCATCTTTCTTGGAGACACAGAATCCTAGTAATGAAACAACAGAAAAATTGAAAGAAAACAGAGGAACTATAGATCCATGAACAAGCAACTGAGTCAGAGAAGAGATATAAGTAATTTAGCTTGGACTGGATTTGTCAAACAGTCATCAGAAACTTGGGGTGAGAAAGACATAGGATCAGCTGCATGGAGAGTGAGTCTGGAAGTTAAATATATACATATATTTATATATATTAAGGCATTTTTACTTATTTTGTATATGATACTTGCTATGAGATGACTAAAACAAGGATGTTAAATTGCTTTTAAGCTATATTGCATGGTAAGTTGATATTTATTTGACTCGAACCTTATCATGTCAAGACAGGGCCATAGGCAATGAGGTATTATGCAGGTTACATATAGTGACGTTTATATTTACAGACCTTTAATGGTGGTTACTTCTCATGAGAAAATTGAGGAGAGGTGAGAGATTTCTATATTTACCCACTGCATGTCCATATAATGAATATTTTAAGCAAACATACATTACTTTTGAATAAGCTAATAAACATATTTTCTATGTATTATGGAGCCTAGTACATTGACTTGTTCTTTTTTTAAAAATCATCTTAGTAATTATCATCCAATAATGAGACAATTATCGATTTGTTTTTGTTGTTGCTGTTAGGTGCCATGAAGTTAGTTCCAATTCATACTGACCCCATATAAAACAGAACAAAATGCTGCCCAGTCCTGTGCCATCCTCACAACTGTTGCTATGTTTGAGACCGTTGTTGCAGCCACTGTGCAGTCTATCTCATTGAGGGTCTTCCTCTTTTTTGTGGACCCTCTACTTTACCAAGCATGATGTTCTTCTATAGTAATTGGTTCCCTATTGATAACATGTCCAAAATAAGAAAGATGAAGTCTCACCGTGATCACTTTGGGGATAATAGAGAATAGAATTAGTGAAAAATACAACTGCAAGCAATTCTATTGCCGAAGATCTAGAAATTTTACATTATCCTAATCGCACATGAACATCTATCCAATATTCACAAAAGATAAGATTAAAAAATATTTGATAAGAGAGTGTTTTTTCATTCATTTGTTTATATTTTTGTCTCAGTTATTTCCAGTCTTTCTTGTGGTACTGGTTTCCACCATGACTATAATTTATCAGGACCCTGGTTGGTTTTCTACCGTATCTCTTGAGTCCTGTCAACAAATTCTCAAACTTATAATCAGTGCTTTGAGACTCTCAATCTCTTTTAAGTTTGTTTAAAAACAAAACAGAGTTTTTGAAAAATCAGAGTTTTATTCAGATTCAAAAACTTGAAAATCAAGAAGCATCAAAACAAAAGTTTAATATAGCATTCTGAAGAGAGCACATAAGCATCTTCTATCAGAACATTGTAACAGTGGGGAAAGAGTACAGGGGTACATTTGATAGATTAACATTCAACATATTCTGTTAGACTTGTTTATGGAGAATTTCTGTTGGCTGGGGTACTCAACCTTAGCCACTGTTTCCTGTGTTCAAGGGTTGGTTACTGCAACAGCCTGGGTGGGCCACTTAAGAATGTTGCAGAACAAGTTATTTTGGTCAAGAGTGTATTCATAGGTCACTTACTGTAAAAAAGCAGAAATAAGGGCCTAAGACAAAATGAAGTCCTATTCAGACTTGTGTCAGCCATTTTAATTATGCCAAGCACCTCAGTTTTAGAGTGCTCTTTCACACAAGTTATTGTTTATTTCCTACGTAAATCCAAGCGAAAAGTTACTATGAAGAGGTGCAGATGGAAAAGATTGAGATGTATTACTGAAAATGTAAAAATAGGTATAGATTTCTTGCGGATTCCTCTTTCTTCTTTTTGGGAATTCTCAGATAGCAATGCTGTCAGATAACAATGCTCTCACGTACATAGGTATTCAAATACAACATCGATACATGCTATACTGATCATAATAAAACTGAAAAATTTATACTCCAGAGACATAGCACATTCCTTACCAAAGATAAACTGGCACAAATCAGGTTTTTTGGGGTTTTTTTTTCTTCTTTTTCAGCTGCTTCTCCTCAAGAGTACGAATTAGTCATATTTGAAGATATATATGTTATGTAACTTAATAGGAATTTGCATCTTATATCTGTACTAATTCCTACATGTGTTTGGAAAAGCGAAATCAAAGACGTGTAAGTCCCGCCTAGGAGGTAGATTCAGTAGTGTGCTACCTGTGTCTGTTTGTGTCTGATATAGATTTATAGAGACGGGTAGAATTAGAAATCTTGGTATAAGATTAGTATCATAAATACAATGGAATTCACTACTCATGGTGCAAAAAGTAATTATGTGAATATTTTCAGAAGTTAAGATTATAATCTTATATTCGATAATTAAGATAATTATTTTCTCAGCACATAATAGTGTTTTATACATAGTATCAATATAATTTTATTTATTTATGGCAAAGTTTATGTCTCATCTATCATCATAGAGAGTGAGATTTTTTACTGCCAATGAGAGGAGTATAACCACAGAACACCAACTAGAGTAAGAGGTAAAGACATCTCATAAAGAGGAAGCTTGTCCAAACTCACTTACCCTCTCTGATTAAGAGAAATTCTTTCAACAAACAAGCAAGAGAAACTCCAGCATGCATCAGCATGTACAAGACTACGTTAATACTAAAATTATACAGTGAATGAGAAAGAGCTTTGTAAACTGAAAGTTATTGTCTCTAATCATAAAGTATCACTATGGTGATGCTGAGCGATAATGAGGATTGATATGGTTGTTTTCTCAGACATCAACCTTGTATATGTGGCTTAATACTGTCCATGTACTTAAAATAACCCATCTCTGCATTTGTATTCCTTTTGTTCATATAGCTCATCAACCACATTTTGATCAAGCTCTAACATTATTTTTGGCCACATATTTTTTTAAAATTTTTTCTTAAATGTAAAACTTACTGTGTAAAAAGGACCTTTATTTTATTTTTCCATAATTCATCTTTCTATGAACTTCTATTTCTAGTATACCAAGATTTAAGGAAAGGATTATGTTTATTGTATTCATATTCTTAATGAATCTATAAACTGTAAAAATCTCTCATCCCAACTCTTGTCCCTCAAAACAGTCAAATATAAACATTTCAGCATATTCTTCTATAGCATTCACATTAAAAAGCTTTGACCCAGGCTTTCTGTGTATTCTACCAAGAAGACACAAGGAGCTCCCAAAAGAGTTCTGAGGGCCCTCCACTCCTTCAGCCCCTGACGTTGGCCACCCAGGCCAAAACTCCACAGCAGCCAGTGGGCAAAGGCGTGTTCGAGAAGCTCTAGATATATTCTATTGTTCTACACTAGTCCACAAAAATTCCACACCAGACAATCCACAGGATGAAGTCATTCGAATTGGTTCAGAGACAAATTGCTCCATAAGTAGGTGCTTTGGTAAAGCCTATATGTTATTGCTGTTGTTGTTGGGTACTGTCAAGTTGAACTCAACTCATATAGACCCGGCATGACAGAACAGAACAGCCCCATAGGGTTTTCTTGGCTGTAATCTTTTATGGAAGCTAATGGTCTGGCGTTCTCCTGAGAAGCAGCTGGGTGAAATTCGAACCACCAACCTTTCAGTTAGCAGCTGAGCACTTAAGAGTTGTGCCACCTGGTCTCCTTTCAGAGTAATTCCCATAAATCACATTTATATGAATTGCTCCTCATTTCCCATTACTATTATACCTATGCCTTTAAGAGTCTATGAGTTTTGGCTCAGGGACAAAAAACAAAAAAACAAAAAAAAAAAAACGCTTTTCCTTTATAGTCAGGCTTTCTACAGATGTCTTTTATGAGTTGATGGGACCTTCTTGATATTTTATTTCATGGCCCCATAGCACATAAATAGTATTAATACTTGCACCCTTCGTCCACGTATATGTATAGGAGGTGTTGTGCTCTTTATCTCTTCCTTCATCCAAGGTCCTACTTGCTGTGGGTGATAAAATTCAGGCAGAAGTTTTTAAAAACTTCAGTCTCAAACTTAATTAAAATGTCCATTTATCACCAAACATAACAAGCCATAAATTATGTGGATGTTTCAGTTTATTTGGCTCTGCAAACATGTCACTTTGATCGATATAAATTTGGCTTCCCTGATGTGCGGAAACAGAAAGTGGCAGTTCAGTGGTATCTTCTCCTCCAATAGAATTAAAGAAACCCTAGCTAGAGGGCTGTCAGTTGAGCCTAAATGGGAAATTTAGCAACAGAGGGTAAGTCCTGCAGAAGTAAGGGAAATTTCTAAGAGTTTAAAAGAAGATCAAAGATTCTGGGAAATACGGGGTAGTCACAGATTCCATATTGCACGATGCAAAGGAAAAGCATAGAAAACTGATACGGGGCAGGAGGTTTTACCGAGAGAGAGAAAACCACAGAAAGCATGTTTGAGTAGTCATTCACCAAAAGAAACTTAAAAGAAGGAGCTTATGGCCATTTCTGAGAGGTAGACATGGAAATACTATGAAGAAAAAAAAAAAAAAGATTAAAAAAGCACTCATAAAAGCAGACTCAAAAAGACTAGAGATTCAGACTAATATTGAAGTATCTGAATAAATAATCTGTCTTGCAACTAACCCTAGGGATGATGTCGGTTTTCATGGGACAGTCGCTAAGATACTAATTTTGAATAACTTAAAAATCTCTTGTCGAAAACTCCCAAACTGGAATCGAAAATAAATAAATAGCTCTCCACTGCCTTTGCTGAAGAGAAGGCTAAAAGACTTCAATATATTTTCCTCCATAAAATTCTCAAATGCAAAGTGGTCAGTACAGATCTTTAAATAGCTAAGAAACGTGAACACCTCCTTTCCCCATTAAAGTATAAAAACATCTTTTAAGTTGTCTGGATTTCATGAAACCTGGCCTGCAGGTATAGAATTGGTATGTGCTAGGAGCCACAATTTGTTTGAACTTGGCAGCCTTTATTGCCTATTTTAATTAATTTTCTTTGTCACATTCCATATATTTCCTTTACTGCATTCAAGGGAATATACAGAGGTGCCCCAGGGTGGCTAATTTAACACCTGAAATTTCCATTATTAATATTTTTTTCTATGTCTGAGATTGACTCGTGGGCAGCGCTGTGCACAAGTGTGGCATAGCAAATTCCTGTAGCGGGCATTCATTTCGGATAAGATTGCATCAACAGCTCTTAATAGGGATGACATTTTTCCTTTGAAGTTCCTGGGCAAGACCTCTTGTAATCCCCCGTGTTGCTTTTATTTAGCCAGAATATATAGCTGTCCCGATAATGTTTGTTCTCAGTTCAAATCTCATTAGCTTGGTATTTGCATTCACTCCTTATGTAATGATGAAGAACTTCTGAGTTGAATGAGGCCGCTGGGAATAGATACATGTGTGCATGTGCATGATGTGATTAGAAATTCTCTGCGTAGTTATGACTGACAGGCAGAGAAATAAAAACATAACAGTCAACCATACTTAGATTGAAATCTCAACCACCTATCCAAGGCTGTGAGACTTTAGGCAAATTACATAACAGACGCTCAATTTCCCGAGTTATAAAATGGGAGAGCAATAATGCTTTTCTCATAGAATTACTACGTGGATTAAATTAGAGAACAGCTAAAACAAGTACTTAGCAAACTGTAAAGCAATATAAAGATACTAGCGTTTTATGTTGAGGAAACCAACGTGGCATACAGTGTTGGAGTCAGATCTGGATCTGAAGTTCATCTCTACCACCTACTACATGATTGACTTCTCTCTGCCTCTGTGTTTCTCATCCATAAAATGGGGATAATAATAAAACCTTCCACATGGGCTATTGTGAAGATTGAATTAAAAAAAAAATCATATAAGTCTTTTATTCAATGCCATTTTGGAGTATAAATATTCAGTTAATGATCGTTATAATTTATTATTCTTTGGGGGGCTAGTGTTTGAGAGATAATTCTTGCACCTCTGATAAACATCTTAGGTAAAGAAGGAGAGGTCTCTCCCCATTTAAACATTAATGACTTCAGGTGTTAGGCAAACAGACCCAACTCAAGGTCTCTCTCACCTCGCTACTTCTTTTTTTAAAAAGCAGCACTCACAATAAAAGGAATTATTTCCCTTGCAATTAGTATGTGTTGCCTCAGTATTGTGTATTAATAGATCAGAACTGAATAGGAGAGACTTGTTAAACCACTGGTTAGTCCCTGAAGACTAGGGCAGGAAAGAAAGTAACCAAATACATAGATTTAATCTGATAGGATCTAGAATTTATCAGATTTAATCAGGTAATACTCTCCTCAGACCATATTAATGAATGACTAGGTAAAAGAATGAATGAGGAAAAGGTAGCTGCAGTAATTATAGAAGATAGTTATAGAAAAAAAAAATTATTGAAGCAGATGGGAAGCATTAAGAGTAAATATTACGAGAGATTGCCAGAGTTGTGGCAGGAGTGGGGTGGGGGCACCTAAGTAAGAGAAATGGAATAAGATGGAAAGGACTAGACAGAGTTAAGGTACAACCCTCCCTCATTGCAACATCTTGATGAGAACCCACATCCTCATTTCGACGGTCAATCACTTACTTCCCATCATTTCCTTTGGCCAATTTCTCCCATTTTGCCTTAGAATTAGGCTCTGATAACAAAAATTCTCCCAAACATGATAATTGTTATTTTGAGTAGACTACTGAGCACTTCAAGTCTGTTATAAACCAGTTGTCGTCGAGTCAATTATGACTGATACCAACCCGACAGGACAGAGTAGAACTGCCCCATAGGGTTTCCAAGGAGCAGCTGGTTGATTTAAACTGCTGATCTTGTGGTTCACAGCCTAGCTCTTAACCACTGCACCACCAGGGCTCCGAGTCTGTTTTTTCTTTTTTTTTTTTTAAAGTCTGTTAAAAAAAAAAAAAAAAAAAAGCTCTTAACCACTACTTCACAGGTTTTCCAAGTCTGCTATAGGTGCCTTTAAAAATAATAATAATAACACTGAATTTTGAGAATATAGCATGTACAGAGCAATTTTTCTTTAAATGGGGATAAAAACAAACTCTGAGGGCTAACATCCTGCTTAGCCAAGCCAAAAAGTAATGTTAATTTAAGCTGGGATATGAATATCAGTGTTGCTTTTTTTTTTAAGTGTATAAAGACGTGATTAGAAAAATGATCATGAGCCCGTAAAACAAAGACAGTGGCACACTTTTTTTCTGTCTCTGTCCTCTAGCTTACTCCTACTATTTTCCTACTATGCACCAAGAACTGTTAGACAATCAACTCACAGTCATTGAAACAAGAAATTGGACAGGACCCCATGCAACAGCCAAAGGAGCTGGACACATGTCCACACAGCTGCATAAATTCTTCATGCTAATTTGCATAGGCTGTCTTCATTTGTCATACAGCAGAGAGACGCAGTCATTTCTCCCTATCCTCATTCCTTTTCTTTTAATCTAGCTCTTATTCCCATAAATGGCCTCTCATTTAGTCAAGTTTAAGGCATTTCTTTTTACTTTAATTCAACCATTCCAAACCCAAACCAAATCCATCGTCATCAAGATGATTCCAAGTCATAGTGACCCTATAGGACAGAGTACAACTGCCCCACAGGATTTGTAAGGCTGTAATCTTTACCAGGAGCCCTGGTGGCACAGTGGTTAACAGCTCAGCTGCTAAACAAAAAACGGTTGGCAGTTCGAATCCACCAGCCGCTACTTGGAAACCCTACAGGGTGGTTCTACTCTGTCCTATAGGGTCACTACGAGTCAGAATGGACTCAGTGACAGCGGGTAATCTATATGGAAGCAGACTGTCACACCTTTCTCCCAAGAAATGGCTGGTAGGTTCTAACCATTGACCTTTTGGTTAACATCTCAGAGGTTTAACCATGAACCCCCAGGGCTCCTCAGTCTCTAATTCAGCACGAAAGTTGTGAGGAACCACAAACAATCCAGGACATCACCGAAATAAAAGTAAAATTCATTACTGAGCCAAGGATATCAATCATCACGCCCAGCTGTCAATCAATACGCCTATCATCCTGGCAAAAGCTGAACTGACTTCCAATACTGGATTAATAGACCCTGTTTTCTCTGACTTCCCAGTTTACCATTATGCCCATTGGGAGTCCACCCCTCTTTCTCTTAATTTACTGCTTTTTTGATTTTTACTTTTAACAGTTTAGCACATATTCTCCATAAGAATTAAGTCACTTATGGGTAATTATTATTTGTCCTCTCCCTGTAGGTGACTAACCTGAAATTTAATGTCAGCATGGATTGTGAGGGTCACTGCACCAGTGTGTTTGGCAGGCTTGGCTAACTGTTCCTACAATGATTCCCAAATTTCAGAGGCTTAGCACGATAGAGATTCATTTCTCGCTCATTCAGTGCAGGTGTCTGATGGTGATCCATGGACTTTGGCTTCTTCCGTCTGTGATTCACCATACCCTGGAGCCTATAATTCTTTGCTGGATTTCTGCATCTAGCTGGGAAAAAGAGCATATGGGGAATCATGGAGGAGCGTGCATGGGCCAAGCCTGGAGGTGGTGAACATCACTCTCACTCTCACTCCATTAACCAAAACTCAGCTAACCTGCCACACGTAACAGAACAGAGGAAGGGGGATGCAGGCTAGCTTGAGCCCAGTAGGAAAGTTAAAGACATCTGATGAACAATTAGTTAAACTCTGCCATATCTGCCCCTTAGGAAACAAGGTATGCATTATACTCATCCCCACACTCATAAAATGCACACATCTTCTCCCCAAGGGACCTAATTTAAAGTTGCATTTAGTTATTATGTCTAATTAAAAGTCCAAGATCTACAGGGGCTACCTAGTCATCAGTGGCTCCTCAAGGTACAGTAACATCTGAAATAAAAAGATCCATTACCCATCACCCACCAACAGCTAATATACAATGTTAGAGTAGGGAGAGGGAGAACTGCAATGAGCATTTCCATTTGGAAAAAGGAATAATGGAAGAAATAGATATTATTCTGTAGCAATTCTGAAATCCTGCTGGGCCATCACTAGGAAGACCCTCTACCCATGGGGTGTAGGAAGTTCATTGATTAGACTATATTCTGCTCTCTATTGTATCTTATTTTCTTGTTCTTCCCTCTGAAATGTTCTTTATTTTCCATTGCTCTCCATGGCTCAGAATTGCACGGAACATCCTGGTGCATCCTGGTGCATCTGCATTATTAACAATAGTAGTTCCCTTCATTTGTTGAAGTGCAATGAATTGAGCAATAACATATATCATTAAACTACGCATGGGCATGCTTAAAGTGGCTATTGGAGAATATAACCTCTTGGAATCTATGTAATTTACCTTTACACTTCTTGGTGCTGCCAATTTTGGAACTTAAAGACTATTTTAATGTTTGAACAATCAGATGGTTTCTGTTTGTTTTTTGTAGGGGAGGCAGTCTGGGCTCCTGGTTTCTTTGTAACACAATTTCTTTAAAACTAAAAATTCAGGATGTTTTTCATCTAATCAGTTCATGTTGCAGTAATCTCACCCAAATTTCTTTTCTAGACATACTTTTTTAAGCCTAATTTATTTAATCAAGCTAATACTGACTACCTTGATGCTATTTAGAAAGCTAGACCTGTGAGGGAAGTTTATACTTTTAATTAGATTTTTGGTTTTTTTTTTTTTTTTTTAAACTGAGAAATCTCTCTGGGTGTTCAAGACCCATTGTAGTCTAAAGTCTTACTATTTGGCTTTCAGGAAAAAAATAAAAATAAAAATTGGCCTTCCCTATGTATTAGGGCCCTTGATCTTCAGAATTTTCCTCATTTTGTTCAATCTCTTTTTAAAAAAAAAATCAGGTGATTTTCACCTGAAAGCATCTCTTTCTTATTATACCTTAACAAGAAAGCCACAAGACATTAAAACATCTCTCCGATCTTACTTTTTTAAATGACTTACCCTAGAGCTATAGGTTCAGTAGCCATATTGCCTATAAGACATTCCTACAGGCTAATGTCTGTATTTCCTTGCTGATTGTTGCCTATCAACTACACCTTAATCACATATTTTAGTTTTTTTTTTTCTTTTCTAAAAAGATATCCCACTTTAAAATACTCATTTCTGTATTAGTCAGGGTGGGCTAACCATGGTAGCAAACAACCCCAAATTTTTTACAACGTGACAGGATAAGCTATTTCATTCTCATACATGGAACAGTTCAATATAGGGCTTCATTGGGCAGCTTTGAATATGAGAATTCAAAGACCCAAGCTCCTTCCATATTGGGGTTCTGCTGACCTCTCGTTCTTGGGAGTTCTCTGCAACTGGCCGATGGTCAGGAGAAAATGGTGAATCACAAGGATTGTGTATTGTTCAAGTCTGGAAAGTGTATGCATCACAGTCAGTCACAGTCCCTTGGTAAAACTCAGTCATGTGATCACACCTAACTGGAAAGATAGTGGATAAAGTAGTATAATTATGAACTTACGAAGAAAAGAGAAATTGATGAACAGCTAGGTAGTCTTTATTACAGTAAATACATCACAGAACAGTTCTGTGCCTTGGTCTTTGTCTTAGTCATCTAGTGTTACTATAACAGAAATACCACAAGTGTATGGCTTTAACAAAGAGAAATTTATTTCTTCACAGTAAGGTAGGCTAGAAGTCCGAATTCGGGGCATCAGCTCCAGGGGGAGGCTTTCTCTCTCTGTCAGCCTTTTCATCAATGTTCCCCCAGACCAGGAGCTTCTCTGTGCAGGGATCACGCGTCCAAAGGACACGCTCTGCTCCTGGCACTGCTTTCTTGGTTGTATGAGGTCCCCCTGTCTCTCTGCTCATTTCTGTCTTATATCTCAAGACATTGCCTCAGGACACAATCCAATCTTGCAAATTGAGTCCTGCCTTACTAACACAACTGCTACCCATCCTCCCTCATTAACATCATAGAGGCAGGATTTACAACATATAGGAAAGTCACACAATACCAGGAATCATGGCCCATCCAAACGGATACACACATTTTTTGGAGGACATAATTCAATCTGTGACAGTCTTCGACAACAGATTTAAAATTTTTCTATATTCGCCCATAATTTTGTTTAAAGCTCAGCACCTCCATCATGTCTTTCTTCACTAAAGATAATCATTGTCATTAAATCCCACAGCCCATAAAGGTAAAACTTCAATTATTAAGTTACTTATTTGTATATAGGGTCATTCTGAATCAGATTCTACTCAACGGCAATGAGTTTTATTTCTATCTTAGTTTTTTGTTGTTGTTGTTTTGTTGTCCTTGCTGTTAACATTTTAATTTTGGTATCCAAAAGCTATATGGCTCTGTAACACATTTCAAGGAGCCATAAGCCCTCTAGGTGGTATGTTTAGCTGAAAATGCGCTTGAGTCTCTTACTTATAAAACACAAATTCATAGATTTAATGTGAAGTTAATATACATTATTAATTATTCATGGAGCTATGCAAGATGCAAATCTATTGGGGATTGTATTCATGAAATTAAAGTAAATTGTTCAGAAACACAAGAATTTTCTAAACATACAACAACAAATGGTATTGGTTTAATCTAGATTTTTCAGAGTTTTACCAAATAAACATACAAATTGTCACATTAACTTCCAAATTATTTCTTGAAACTAAAGTATTTTTTGATTAAACATTTCCTTCAAAATATTCACTGAAGTATATTAATAAAAATAAAGTAATAAACTATTTTTAAATAATCTACAGAACATAATAGTATAAATTTATTACTAAATATTATAAATACTATAAAAAATACATACAAAAAAACCCTGAAAATATTTCTATTGTTATATAAACTGTTGGAAGAGATTGGAATTAAATACATATTTTAAAATATTGTGATCATATTATATATTATTTCTACTTATTAGATTGAACATACATAATTTTTTCCATTGGATATTCTTAGAGAAAATAATATTTTATTATACCAGTGTTTTGACAAGTGGTTGTAAGATCATAGATTCTACTAAACCTCTAAAGTTGAATAGTTTTTCATTTTTCTAAAATTTTTATAAATCAAACTATACTAAACAAATAGAGGTCAGAAGCACTTATGAAACATATATAAAATATGTTCCTGTAGTTGTTCATTGTTACTTATGTGTGTGTGTATCTTTATACACATGGGGTTGCTTTAAAAACCTAGACATGATTTTTTTTAAACTGTCAATACATATTGGGGAGCCCCGGTGGTATAGCAGTTAAGAGCTTGGCTGCTAACCAAAAGGCTGTCAGCTTGAAACCACCAGCCTCTCCTTGGAAACTCTATGGGGCAATTCTACTCTGTCCTATAGAGTCCCTATGAGTCGGAATTGACTTGATGGCAACGGGTAATCCATAAAGTGCCTGAAACTATATCTGTGTGCATTATAATGTAAATAATATTTTTTGGTTTTTAATTTTCATTAAAAACCTATAAGTATGTAAATACATATTTTTCTTTAATTTATTCTAATATATATGAATTGGAAAAAGCGAGAATTTGGAACTAGAATAATCTTAAAAAATAATCTAATTATTGTAAGTATGTATCAATATTTTAGAATAATTAATAAAATTTGCCCAATGCCTTTCTTGGCTTTAACACTTAAATATCCTGATTTTTGTGTCTCACGTATGTTTAAGTTTATAGCACACTTGAAGCACTTACTGATGAAGATCAAAGACACAGTCTTCAATATGGATTACACCTCAACATAAAGGCAACAAAAATCCTCATAACTAGCCCAATAAGCAACAACATGATAAACAGAGAAAGAATTAAAGTTGTCAAGGACTTCATTTTACCTGGATCCACAATCAATGCCCATGGAAGCAGCAGTCAAGAAATCAAATGACATATTACATTGGGCAAATCTGCTACAAAAGACCCCTTTAAAGTGTTAATAAGCAGACGTTACTTTGAGGACTAAGGTGCTCCTGACCCAAGCCGAAGTATTTTCAATTGCCTCATATGCATGTGAAAGCTGGACAATGAATAAGGAAGATGGAAGAATTGATGCCTTTGAATGGTGGTATTGGTGAAGAATATTGAATATATCATGGACTGCCAGAAGACAAACAAATCTCTCTTGGAAGAAGTACCTGCTGAATGCTTCTTAGAAGCAAGGATGGTGAGACTAAGTCTCACATACTTTGGACATGTTATTAGGAGGGATCAGTCCCTGGAGAAGGACATCATGCTTGGTAAAGTAGAGAGTCAGTGAAAAAGAGGAAGACGCTCAATGAGATGGATTGGCATAGTGGTTTCAACTATGGGCTCAAACATAGCAATAATTTTGAGGATGGTGCAGGACCAGGCAGTGTTTCTGTTTGTTATACAGGGAGTCACTATGAGTTGGAACCGACTTGAAGGCACCTAACAACAACAACATAGCGCAAAATCAGTATTCCTCCAATCCTGATGCAGCATTCTTCTTTGTATAGTTCGGCTTCTCCAATTTATTTCCTCAGCATACAGGTTGAATAAGTATGGTGAAAGGATACAACTCTGATGCACACCTTTATTAATTTTAATCCAGTCAGTATTCCACACAGTTGAATGTCTTTTCATAGTCAATAAAACACAGGTAAAAATCTTTCTGGTATTCTCTGCTTTCAGTCAAGATCCATCTGACATCAGCAATGATATCCCTTGTTCCATGTCCTTTTCTGAATCCAGCTTGAATTTCTGGCAGTTCCCTGTCGATGTAGTGCTGCAACTGTTTTTGAATTATCTTTAGCAAAACTTGACTTTGGTGTGATATAAGCAACATCATGATAAAATGGAAAATATTGAAGTTGTCAAGGATTTCACTTTACTTGGATCCACAATCAATGTCAATGGAAGTACCAACCAAAAAACCAGACCCATTGCCATCAATTTGATTCTGACTCAACAACCTATGAGACAGAGTAGAACTGCTCCATAGGGTTTTTAAGGAGCAGCTTGTGAATTTAAACTGTCAACCTTTTGGTTAGCAGCCAAGCTTTTAACCACCATGAAAGTAGCAGACAAGAAATCAAACATCATATTGCATTGGGCAAATCTGCTGTAAAAGTCCTACTTAAAGTGTTAAAAAGCATTGATGTAACTTTGAGGATTAAGGTGTACCTGACTCAAGCCATGGTATTTTCAATCACCTCAGATGCATCCAAAAGCTGGACAATGCATAAGGAAGACCGAAGAATTAATGCCTCTGAATCATGGTGTTGGAAAAGAATATTGAGTATACCATGGACTGCCAGAAGAACAAACAAATATATATTGGAAGAAGTACAGCTAGAATGCTCCTTAAAAGCAAGGATGGCAAGGCTTCATCTCACATACTTTGGACATATTATCAGGAGGGACCTGTCCCTGGAGAAGGACATCATGCTTGGTAAAGTAGAGGGTCAACAAAAAGAGGAAAATCCTCAACAAGATGAATTGACATAGTGGCTGCAACAATGGACTCAAGCTTAACAATGATTGTGAGCATGGTGCAGGACCAGACAGCATTTAGTACGGTTGTACATAGGGTCACTATGAATTGGAACTGACTCCATGGCCTGTAACAACAACAACCTGAGATGACAAACACAAAGACGTTAAATTGCTTTTAAGTTATACTGTATGGTAAGTTAAAATTTATTTGACTCTAACCTTGTCATGTCAAGACAGGGCCACAGGCAATGTGGTATTATGCAGGTTACATATATTGATGTTTATATTTATAGACCCTTAATGGTAGTTACTTCTTACAAGAAAGATTAGAAGTGAGAGATTTCTATGTTTACCCACTGTATGTCCATCTAATGAATATTTTAAGCAAACTTACATTACCTCTGAATTTGAAAATATACAATTACAGTGGCTGCAACAATGGGCTTAAACATAGCAAAGATTATGAGGATGGCACAGGACCCGGCAGCATTTCGTTCTGTTGTGCATTGAGTAGCATGAGTTGGAACTAACTCAACCACACCTGACAATGAAACATAGCACAATATTAATTCATGTCATTTATGAAGTTGATTCTTTTATTTATAGTTGGCCACATACCTTCACTGCTGTAGGGCTAAGTATTCTATGTATAATCTTTAAGTTTTGGACTGGAAATTTTTTATATTGTTTCTGTTCCAAAGTTTTATTATATTCACTAAATGGTTTTAATCAAGAAAATCATATTACCTGAACTTTGTTTTGCACTATTTAGTACCTTATATATTTGATAAGTGGAGCCCTGGTGGCACAGTTGTTAAATGTTTGCTTGCTAACCAAAACGTCAGCAGTTCGAATCCACCAGCAGCTCTTTGGAACCCCTATAAGGCAGTTCTACCCTGCCCTATATTACTTTGATTAAATAGTGAATTTTTTTTTTAAGTAAATTTAAGTGACATCTCAAGGGATAGATTTTTAGAATCAGTTTTGTTTACATAACTTACACAATCACTCAATTTGTCTTCACAGACCTAACTCCTTTTCTATTGCTTCTCAAATATAACTCTTCACTTTTCCATTGCCTTATTTTCAGACTATAAGACTGAATAGTATTATTCTAATTCAATGATCTATGAAGCTCTTATTTGTTCAGAAAAGCCACTTCAAAAAACTTCCACTAGGAGGTATTCAACAATTACTCAAATCCATTATAAGAGAAACTTAGTTTCAGTGTCCCAGTTTCTAGAATGGTAATAACCTGAAGTTCCTCTCACAGAGAACTCTTTGATATGTATTCTCCAGTGTATGATATGTTTCCCTTTGTGCAATTCTATAGCTTTCTCCATCCTTGCACACCCTTCAAACTTTATTCATATGTGATTCTTTCATGCTGCAATTTTGTTTTTGCCATGTCTTTCTTCGTAATAGAATGTAAGTTTCTCAGGGGCATAGAATGTATAACAGTTATCTTTTATCCAATATATAAATTTTTTATGAAAAATCTTTGAAATTAGAGTAATTAATAAATGCTGAATAATAAATGATTCAAGGAACTAGCAACAGTTAACATAATTTGACTTAGAGACTCTTGATGCCCCTGTCTGCATACTAATTTTATATGCTACTCCTAACAACAACAACAAAAATTAATTTTTCCTTTCCCGGTTTCTTGCTTAGAATACCAGATGTTTGATCAGCAATGATGAAATGAGATGGCTTGCTGATATTCTTCAATGTTTCAAAAGAAGAAATAACTTTAACAACTTTTGAGTACATTTGTCTACAGGAAAATTATGTTTCAATTGATGGGATGACAATTATAAGAGATTATGGAATGACTGATATTTCTTTAAAATGCATAGAAAATTTTCATTACTATTTAGAAGAATTTCAGCTTTCAGGCCATGTAATTTGGAGTGAGCCGTATTTCATCAATCCTAATAGTTCTGAAATGCTCCGTAATTTGAATGTTACATCTAAAAGCAACACAAAAGACTTGTCCAGAGAATAATTGTTATGAGAAGTTATTCTCTAGTCCTTTTCTTCTTGCCTATTACAGTCTGAAAGTTTCAAGGAGTAGAACTCACATAAATTTTGCACAGTCTTAATAGTGCTATCATTAATATTTAACTGGATTCTTTCCCCAAAAGAATACAACATGATGATATAAAAATGTCTCCTTGAAATAAGCTGACTGTTTTTAGGACCAAAAGCTGTATTTTTCAGCCAAAGTTTAAACTGTGTCTAACTACATATATGCAGGGAAAAAATATTATGAACAGTGAAATTGTTTTTCTGTTTCTTAGGAGAGAGCTTACTTTTACAGGGTCTCATGGTTAGAGTACATGTTCATCTGAGACCTACAACACAGCAAGAAACAAAGAGTCATTAAAGAGACTTTATAGTTTCTAAGAATATTGTTCAAAAGCCCACCTTCCCGGGGAAGTCCTCACTGTTTACATACTCTTTTCATCCTATAACTCAACCTAAATTTTGTGAATAATTTAACATAAGCTTATAAAAGCAGTGTCATAAAAAAGGCAATGCTATTGCTTTACCAATCTAATGAGTCTGGGTTTAAAACCTATTTTACCATAATTCCAAGGGTATTCAAAATTTCAGTACAAATTTAAATAGTGGCTGCAACAAACATTACAATAATTCAAAACTATTATATGAGAGAATTTTTCATGTGCCAGGAATAATAATAGGAGCTTTACAAGTATTATTTTCACATTCAAATGCTGCAAGGTAGCTCTTTTTTTCCTTTTCTATTTTTTTTTTTTTGAAGGGTTCAACTCAATGATTTTAAAAAAATTTTTTTTATTGTACTTTAGATGAAGTTTTATAGAACAAATAGTTTCTCATTAAACAGTCAGTAAACATATTGTTTTATGACATTGGTTAAAAACCCCATGACATGTCAACACTCTCCCTTTTCGAACTTGGAGGACGTTTTCTTTGGTGAAAATACACATAGCCAAAGTTACACCATTTCAAAAGTTTCTACATGTACAGTTCAGTGACATTGATTACATTCTTCAGTTGTGCTGCTATTCTCACTATCCTTTTCCAAATTATTCCATCACCATTATCTTCAACTCACTGCCCCCTAGGCAACCCATTAAACATTTTGTGAGTTGCTGTTGTCAATTTGATCTCACATAATTTTTTTTTTTTGTAACTTAGATGAAGGTTTGCAGAACCAATAGTTTGTCCTTAAACAGTTAGTACCCATATTGCCCTATGACAATAGTTAACAACCCCATGACATGTCAACACTGACCTTGGGTTCCCTATCACCAGCTTTCCTGTCCCCTCCTGCCTTCTAGTCCTTGTACGTGGACTGCTGTGCCTCATTAGTCACATTTTGCTTTATGGGGCTGTCCAATCCCCAGCTGAATGGTAAACTTCAGGAATGCCTTCACCACTGAGCTAAAAGGGTGTCCAGGGGTCATACTCGGGGTTTCTCCAGTCTGTCAGGCCAGTAAATCTGGTCTTTTTTTGTGTGTGTGAGTTAGAATTTTGTTCTACATCCTTTACCAGCTCTGTCCAGGACCCTCTATTGTGATCCCAATCAGAACAGTCAGTGGTGGTAGCTGGGCACCATCTAGCGGTACTGGAGGAGGCCGTGGTAGTTGTGGGCCATTAGTCCTTTGGACTAATCTTTTCCTTGTATCTTGTTCTCTTCATTCTCCCTTGCTCCCGAAGGGGTGAAACTAGTGGAGTATCTTAGACGGCTGCTCACAGGCTTTTAAGACCCCAGACACTACTCACCAAGGTAGAATGTAGACATTGTCTTTATAAACTGTGTTATGCCAGTTGCGCTAGATGTTCCCCAAGACCGTGGTCCCCACAGCCCTCCGCCCAGCACTTCAGTTCCTCCGGCAGTTTGGAAATGTCCATGGAGCTTCCATGACCTTTCTTTGTAAAAGCTGTACTGGCTTCCCCAGTATTGTGTACAATCTTACCCTTCAGGAAAATTACCACTTATCTATTGTCTATTTAGTATTTCCCCCCAACCCTTCCTATAGCTCGTTACCAACAAAGATTGTTTCTTTTCGCGTGTAAACTTTTACATGAGTTTTTACAGTAGAGGTCTCGTGCAATATTTGTCCTTTTGTGACTGACTTATTTCACTCAGCATAATGTCCTCCAGTTTCATCCATGTTATGAGATGCTTCACAGATTCATCACTGTTCTTTATCTTTGCATTATACTCCGTTGTGTGTATGTACCATAGTTTGTTTATCCATTCATCTATTGATGGACATCTAGGTTGTTTCCATCTTTTTGCTGTTGTGAACAGTGCTGCAATGAACATGGGTGTGCATAAGTCTATTCTTGTTACGACTCTTATTTCTCTAGGATGTTCCTAGGAGTGTGATTGCATTTTTTTAGTGTTTTTTTTTTTTTTTTTTTTTTGTGGTGCTGACGTTTTCTTTGTTCCTCTTACTCTCCTGTGCTGACTTCCTTTTGTTTGTTGATTTTTTTTAAATTTCTTTTGTTTTTGTAAGTTTTGTTTTTACTGAGACTTTATCTTTTTCTTCTTTATTTTGAAATTTCTTGAAATTTACCCTTATCTTCCTATTTGAACTAGTCTATTATTACTTGGTATCGCCTTGTTTTTCTCTCCATTAGAAGGTTCTATACCTACACCATTTATTCACTCTTTTATTGTTCTGATGCTGTTGTCATTTACACATTAACCTCTCTGGTTCCCTGTTGTAATTCTTTCGGTTTTGCATAGTCCTTAAGAATTCATTTCCTAGGTTGGTATCTGGCTACTACAATCCTGTGTCCTAGATTCAGCCTGTGGTCTGACGTTGTTTGTTCTCAGATCGAAGGACTCCCTTTAATAAGTCTTGTAAATTTGGTTTGGTTTTTACATGGTTCCTTAGTTTCTGTTTATCTGGAAATGACCTAATTTCACCATCATATTTGAACGACAGTTTTGCAGGATATATTATTCTTGGCTGTCAATTTTTTTTCTTTCAAGGCTTTATGTATGTAGTCCCATTGCCTTCTTATCTGCATGGTTTCTGCCTAATAATCCGAGCTTAGTCTTATTGTTTCTCCTCTGTATGTGACTTTTAGTTTTTCTCAAGCTGCTCTCAGGATTCTTTCTTTGTCTTTGGTTTTAGTGAGTCTGATTATGATATGCCTTGGTGATTCGCTTTTGGGGTCTATCCTATATGGGGCTTGTTGAGTTTCTTGGATGGTCAGCTTTTCATCTTTCATGATATTGGGGTTTCTGTCAGCAATTCATCAGTGATTCTCTGTGTTTTTTGTTTTCTCCCCATGTTCTGGAACTCTGAGCACTTGCAGGTTTTTGCTTTTGATTGTATCCCACATAATTCTCAGGGTTTCTTCATTTTTATTTGTTCTTTTTTCTGTTTTTTCCTCAAACAGAGTTGTGTCCAAGAGTTTGTCTTCAATTTCGCTGATCCTATCTTCCATTGTTTCAAATCTGCTCCTTAGCCCTTCTATGACACTGTCCATTTCTGAAATCTTGTTGTTTATCTTTTGGATTTCTAATTGTTGTTTTGTATGATTTTTAGTTGTGAATTTATTTTAGCTTTTGTTCCTGCATTATTTTCTTGAATTCTTCCATTTTTTTGTCTGTATTTTCCATGAATTTGTCTATTTTTTCCTCATTTTTGCCTGCTTTTTGCTTCAACTCTTGGATAATTCTGAATATTAGAGTTCTGAATTCCCTATCAGTTAGGTCTAGTGCCTTTTCTTCTACTGGAAGGTCATCTGGTATTTTATTCTGGATGCCTACTGGAACCATCCTGTCCTGTTTTAGTAAGTGTTTTGATATTGTCTGCTATCTTCGGGGCATTCAGTGATTATTTTTCTTATTTATTGATTGTAGATTTGTTTGTTTAGTCCTGCTTTTTTGTTTTGTTTGGTTATGTCTGAGTAGGCAGGCTGTTTTTTGTTTGCTCGTCTGTGGGCATGATACTTTTCACTTCCTTCTCCAATGGGTAGGGTCAGTCACTCAGGTATGGTACAGGAGGGCAGGTCCAGTTGAAGGGGATTTTCTGTGATGGGTTGTTTGTGGCACATAACAGGGCTGGCAGTGCGGACTGGGAATCAGTAGAGGGCAGGTTCCAGTAGGCCGTGACTGTGCTGCTTTGGAGTGTGATGTTCAGTGCACAGTGCAGGTAGGCAGGAAGGAGGGAGTAGGTTGTGATGTGTGGAGCTAAGATGGATATGGGAAAGAGGAGAGAGGAACAGGAGCCAAAAACATACACACAAACAAAAAAGAGTGCTAAGGGAGCTTCCCATTGGAGTGGAGAGATGAGAGACTGAGAACTGGGGAAAAACAAAAATAAAAAAAAAAGGAAAATGGTAAAAGAAAAAAAATGAATAAATTGAGAGACTGGAAATGAAGAAAGACAAAAAGTGAATAAGAGAAAGAAGAAAACAAAACAAAGAAACAAGCAAACAAAAAAAACCAAAAACAACAAAAAATACAAAACAAACAACAACAAAAAAAAAAACTAGAGAAAAGAAATGCTCCAGGGATGTCCCTGTGCATCTGTGCAGAGTAAGAGAGTACCTTCCAAGCTGCATGGTACTGCTCACTAGAAGGGCTCCCAAGCCAAGAAAGAAAAAGAAAACAAACAGAACAAATCAGAGCAAACAAACAAAAAAGCCCCGGGGGTCCCAGTAACATGGCTGCTCGGGCTGGTAAGCAGTTTCACAGTTGAGCGGTGTTTCACGCACTTTCAGGAAGAAGCAAAAACGGTGCACAGAGCCAGGTATTTGAGAGAAAGGACAGGGAGGAGATGAGGGGTAAGCAAGAAATCTAAAGAAGTGGAAAAAAGCAACACCAACAGCCATCAAAAGGCACTCAGGGAGCCAGCCAGTGAAGGCGGGTGGATTCCAAGTGACACCAGAGTGAAGCTGGGGCTTCCCGACCAAGAGACTGTCACTGCAGGAAGCAGAGGAGGCTAAGTGGGGGTGAAGAAAAGTGGGGCATTGGAAAGCCTTTATCGCTGGTTACCAGTTGTTCTGACTCCTGTTGGAAGCTACGTGAAGCTGCTTTCTTGTACCCCCTGTTCGGTGATCTGCAATAGGTGTCCAAGATGGCAGATCCGTGCTGCAGTAGCTGATAGGGGACTTCTGCATGTATCTCTCCTTGCTCTCTGTTCTCGGCCAGTTTTTTATTCTATTCAGTGGTTGGCTGAGCTCTTTATCTCTTCATTTGATTCTTAGGGTTTCAGGATTGACATGTGGCTTTGTTTGACTTAGTTTTTCTGATCTTTGCTGCCGAGGGATGGCATGGTGCTTCTGACTATTGCACCATGTTGTCCAGAAGTCTTTTTTTTGTCTATTTTGTAGAAGGAATCAATTTAGTCCCAGGAGACTGTGTTATTTACCCAAGGCCACTTGTCTAATAATTGTCAAATGTGAAAATAACCTTCCTTATAAATTATTTCACAATGGCTATGGCTATGTTTACCCTGCTCAAGTTTTTATTTATCTTGTCTGTAGACAAACTTCTTCCCTAATAAAATAGTAAACTAATTCAGGTCAAAAACTGAATGCCACCCAAATGCTGTTGCTTTACTAATAACCTAAACAGTAGGATACATACTGTTGACATTTCATATCACTAATGACCATGGAATTATTAAGATGTGATTCATGCAGAGAAAAAAAGTTACTGAATCTTAGGCTTGCAGAGTTAATTGAATCAACAGGTTTCGAACTGCACGGGTAAAAATAAAATGCATTAATGGTGTCATTCAGTCCCATAATTCACTCTTATGAATCATGCTGATGCCTCTGTAGATAAGACAAAGATAAAAGCGTGTTGTTATAATTTGTTCATATATCAGTCCAGTGAGGTGAGGATGGAAAATGTAATACTAGAAAGACTTATCTTCCAACTGTCAAAGATTACCAGTTTTAAAACTGGAATCAAAGTATTACATCTTTAGATTCAATGGACAATCATACTGACACTAAAGTCTGGACTTCAATTTTCATTAGAAATTTTTATGGGTCCCTTACAACTGCCTTTTGAAAACTAAATCTAATTAAAGGAAATGGCAAACGGATATGCAGCTTTATTAAAGCTACTCAGTCCCAGAAATTTACTTTGCAACAACAAAGCCATCAGTATTTTAAGGATATTCACATACATGTACATGAACACAGTATTTAGTATCAGCCCTCAAAGAGCTTACAGTTTAGGTGGGGAGATAGTATCGTTATGCAGAAAATAAATTTTCACAATTTAAGATAATGAGACTGCACATTTTCAGAAATGAGAAATTAATATGGGTTTGAGTAATCAGTATGGAAGGAAATCATAGAAAGCATGGAACCTGGCCAAGCTTGAAAGATGAATAGAGTCTGGATAGGTACAATATTGATTCATTCCAGAAAAGGAAGGTCAGAAGTACATCAAGGCACATATATAAAATATTGTAGGAAATATCAAGCACACCCTCACATATATAAATTGTTTGTTGGAAAAAAATAAGTGAAAAGGTTGTTATCATTTATATGTCATATAAATAATTATATAATTCTCTTCCAATTACATAGACTGTTGGTACACAAACAGATTGAAAGGAGTGACATTTGAAATAATGTGTTAGGAAAAAGCGAAACCCAAATAGATGGCCAGTATCAAGTAGTATCCATTAATGAGTTTTGGGTGTGTAGTTATCCCAGAGTTGAGTAGTGAGCAGAGAGATAAATTGCCTTGCCCAATATAGTGAGGCATCTGTGTTTCAACAAAAGCCCTTTGAAAGGAGAACAGTGAGCTAAACAAAATGGCAGGAAGCTTATGATTGAAGAGAAAGGTAGTCATTAAAAGATTCACAATTGCAAGATGTTGAAGCACCTTTAAAAACAGAACTGGTAATATTCAATTTTAAGTGATATGAAATACCTCTAACTCTCCAGCATTTGGTCAAGTCTGCTACTCACAGACTTTTTTTGTGATGTTGTTTTGAGAAAAACTGAAGAGAAGTACTAATTTCCAAATCCAGATTTGTTCAGATCAGAAGGAAGAGAATAAATACAAGATGTAAGTGAGATTACAAATTCAAATAGAACATGGACTGTTTATACTAGGTTTGGCTACTATCATACAATCATAAATGGACAGCTCCCTGGCCAGTTGACTGGAAGAGATCCATATTTGTGCCCATTCCAAAGTAAGGTGATCTACAGAATGCAAAATTATTGAACAATATCATTAATATCAAATGCAAGTAAAATTTTGCTGAAGATCATTCAAAAGCGGTTGCAACAATACAGCAACAGGGAACTGTCAGAAATTCAACCCAGACTCAGAAGAGGATATAGAAAGGGGGAAATCATTGCTGACGTCAGAGGAATACTGGCTGAAAGCAGAGAATACCAGAAAGATATTCACCTTTTTTTTATTGACAAGGCATTTGACTGTGTGGATCATAAAAACTATGATAATGTTAAGAAGAATAGGAATTCCAGAGCACTTAACTGTGCTCATGAGGAACCTGTACATTGACCAAGAGACAGATGTTCAAACAAAATAGGGGATACTGCCTGGTTTAAAGTTTGGAAAGGTGTGCATCAGGGTTGTATCCTTTCACCTTAATAATTCAATCTGTATATTAAGCAAATAATCAGAGAAGGTTGATTTTATGAAAAAGACAGCATCAGGATTGAAGAAAGACTCATTAATGACCTGCAATATGCAGATGACACAGCCTTGGCTTGCTGAAAGTGAAAAGGACTTGAAGCACTTACTGATGAAGATCAAAGACTACAGCCTTCAGTATGGATTACATCTTAACTTAAAGAAAACAAAAATCCTTACAACTGGACCAATAAGCAACATCATGATAAACAGAGAAAATATTGAAGTTGTCCAGGATTTCATTTTACTTGGATCCACAATCAATGCCCAAGGAAGAAGTAGTCAAGAAATCAAACAATGCATTGCAGTAGGCAAATCTGCTACAAAAGAGGTCTTTAAAGTGTTAAAAAGCAAGGATGTCACTTTGAGGACTAAGGCGCACCTGACCCAAGCCATGGTATGTTCAATTGCCTCATATGCATCTGAAACCTGGATAGTGAATAGGGAAGAACTAAGAAGAATCGCTGCCTTTCAGTTGTGGTGTTGGTGAAGAATATTGAATGGACTGTGGGCTTCCAGGAGAATGAATAAATCTATTTTGAAGGAAGTACAGCCAGAACACTCCTTAGAAGTGAGGACAGCAAGACTTTGTCTCTCGTACTTTGCACATGTTATCAAGTGGGACCAGTCCCTGTAGAAGGATATTATGCTTGATATAATAGAGGGTCAGTGAAAGAGACGAAGACCTTCAACCAGATGGATTGACACAGTGGCTGCAATGATGGACTCAGCACAGCATCGGTTGTGAAGATGGTGTAGGAACAGACAGTGTTTAATTCTGTAGTACATAGGGTTGTTATGAGTTGAAAATGACTTCACTACGTCTAACAGCAACAGTGTGATTATAGTTTAGACATCTTAAATTATGTAGATGTCTACTATATTAACATTTACAGTCTCAAGTTTAAGGACTTAGGAGAAGAGTAATGATGCGTTTAAAGCAGTGCTTTAAGAATAATCCAGTATTAGATTTTGGAAAGTACTTTGAAAGTATTTAATTCAGCTTTTCATAATTCCTTTGTACTTTATCGATAAGAGATTACTTCAACTAGAATTGAACTCACTATTTCTTCAGGCAACTCATGTCTTTCTTTTTTTAGTAGTAAATGTTAAGAATATGTGTCTTCCAACTATTTGCATCTCTGTTTTCTGGAACAACATAAAATAAACCTAAACCTTTTTTTCCCAAATTGCAGCTATCCAAACATGCAGAAATAGCTATTAATGTGCTTCCCTCCTTTTCTTCTCCAGAATGAAGAGCATTTCTGTTCTCCTCATCTCCTATTGGAGTGACGTTTTGTTTAGCATTCTCATCATCCTGATCTTTTCTCTACTGGATCAGCTAGTTTTTCAATACTTAAACCACCCTCTGATTACGCGATGCTCAGAGTTGACCACAATATTGTAGGGTAATCTGAGCATGACAGAGATGAAAAAACAAAGTGTTTGAAACACCTTACATAGAAATACCCCACTAACACAATGTGATGAGATCCAAGTATAAATCTGTAATGAAAAATAAAAATTTAAGAGAAATTTTATGGAAAGAACTTAATTAAAAACTGGATCTACAATTTAGCGCTTAGTATCTAAAGATCCCTAATACTAATTACTATAATATACCCAAACAAAAAGCAAAAAACAAACAAAACAAAACAAAAAAAACCCAAAACTGAAGCAACTTTCTTTCTAATAACTTTAAGTTTGGGTTTGACTTTAATAAGCTTAATATTAAAAAAAATAAATGAAATTCATTCTCTAGACAGCAAATCAATCTTTTTAAATTGCTATAAATAACACATACTACAAATGCAAACAGATTGCAAAGGTTGATCAGTAGTTTGCAAATGAGTGTTAGCAGAACAGAAGACAGCAATTTGATCAAATATGTGGAAAAATAACTTATAATAAAAAAGTTGACAATACATGTGTGAATCTATGGTTATGTGCTCTCCCCAACCCTATCTTATACTTAGAGTAGATAGAAGTCAGTGCTATATTTCTTCGTGGGAAGATATGCACACCAAAAAACACAACCAGATATAGAAATTGTACATTATATTAAAAGGGAACTATGTGGGGATTTTCCAATACCAAATCAGTATGAGTTAAGAAAAAAAACATTTAATTAAAAAATGAGGAAAGGACTAGATTTTTTATCATTCCAAGTTTCATAATACATCTTTAACAAAAATTAATTATTAACACTTGAAAATTTATGCATCAATGATGTGTCAAGCACTGGTTTAAACACTTTGCAAACGTTAACTCATATAAATTAATGTTCTCAACAACCCTATAATGTATGTGATATTTGTGAAAACATAAGCTACTCCTGTTTACTTACTTCACAAATGCTACACTGAAACCTTACCATTCAAAAATGTTTTACCAAAAAATAATATATGAGATGTTCCCACAATACCATAATTTCATCTCATAATCCCAGATTTTCGATTTAACATTATATAGCAAACATTTAAAGCTATTGAACGGATGGATTTTGATATATGGAGTAGATTTTGTCAAGAAGAGACAGCGCTTAAAACCAAGACAATGGTCAGATGGGAAGAATGAAATTCATTATACAGCAGTGTTAGAAATGCCAAGGAAGAAGTACTGTTAACTGATGTAAAATACACCAGAGATTAAGAACATGAAAGGGGAGAAAGGTCATTGGAATTAGCAAGAAGAAAGCCATTTAAGGTCTCTGAAGGCTCTGTTTCAGAAGAATGATGGTTCTGGAATTTAGATAGCAGGGGCTTAAAAGGGACAGTGGTTGATAGACAGTAGACACATAGAGTATAGATTAATCATTAATAAAAATGATGTCAGTGGAACAAAGATGAGAAATTACATGATACATTAAGTAGGCAGCTGGGTCAAGTAAAGGTTTTCTTTTATTATTTTGTAAGATTGGGAGGCCTCT
Organism: Dugong dugon; assembly: GCA_030035585.1. Taxonomy (NCBI): domain Eukaryota; kingdom Metazoa; phylum Chordata; class Mammalia; order Sirenia; family Dugongidae; genus Dugong; species Dugong dugon. The sequence goes on from CM057472.1 coordinate 93,242,867, forward strand.
GAATATTTAAACATAGAGGAGATTGAGCTAGCAGAAAAGATAAGGGAGAGAGTTATGGACAGAAGTAATTAAGGGGGCATGAAAGGAAAAAATCAAGTATTTGGATAACAGATAATGTTAAGTATGTTAAACCAAAAAAAAAATTTCATAAATAAAAGGCCTCCAAGATTTTGGCTTAGAAAACTTTGCAATGAGAATGCCATTGACAAATGCACATGAGCCTTGACTCTGATCCTCAGTTTCACTTCCTCTGAAGTTCTTTTTGGAAATTCCTCCATGAGGCACCATGTTTCCAAAATGCCTAACTTACCCCAGGGATGACATTGTCTTCTCTAGAGTGCTAGCCACTGAGTAATGGTTCAAGACTCATCTACTAGGTTTCATTTTTAGAATTTCATTTAGTTCAAAAGAAATAAACACAAAATACCCCTGACAGCCCTTTCCAACACAACCCTGCCAAGCGCAAGTTATAATTTCCAAATGTGGGATTCTAACTTGCAGGACTAAACTGCAATGCGAAAAGGCTGGTGCATCTTCACTAACTCTTCAGTTGAAATCCATTGGGGTTGGCCCTGTTCTCACTCCAGCCTCACCCTATCACTCTCCACAGTGATGCTCCAGTGTGACTGATCCTTCCACTAGTACACCATGCTCTGAAGTGCTGACCCTTCTGTCTGTAGTGCTTTGCCTTCCCTTTGTTTTGTGTATCCTTCAAAAACATAGTTAGTCATCAC